>OY720635.1:172132177-173505804 GCA_963169105.1 Ceriagrion tenellum
CTCCTTTCCAATATCCCATGGGGCCGAAAGTAACTACCTGCCGAGATGTTGAAGTAGGCAGGTGTCTGTAGTCAAATCCGGGATTTCGCAGTCTGTGAGACTGCACGGCATCCCTGTTCACATCGGGGCGCATGGCGTTCCGCTCAGTAGCGTAACGCCGTGCGGATTCCCTGTGAACATCAGGATGTATAGCAATGTAACGCCGCACAGACTCTCTCTTAACATCCGGATGCTCAACTGAGTAACGCCTCACGGCTTCTCGATTAACATCTGGATGCTCAACAGTGTAACGCCTCACGGCTTCCCTGTTGACATCAGGATGCTGAACAGCGTACCGCCGCACGGCTTCTCTGTTTACATCAGGATGCTTGATAGCGTACCGCCGCACGGCTTCTCTGTTTACATCAGAATGCTTGACAGCGTACCGCCGCACGGCTTCCTTGGTCACGTCCGGGTTTTTGGTGGCATATCTCTTTTTCGCTGCTTTCTGTTGCTCGTCTCGAGTAGTGGAAAGCATCTTTGGGCGACCACGTTTGACCTTCTTTGGCCTACCGGGACTCTTCTTGCTGTCTGAAGGCAAGCAAGCAATCCGAGTGAGTAGGACAATTGGTGTTAATGTAGATAATTTAGGATCCAGGGAAATAGCGCACTGAGAATCTTGGCTCTGTGCAGGACTGTATTCAACAGCTTGATGGATTCGCACAGCAGGTTCTCGGAAAGAAAGCCTGGTCACGGTAAACTGCCTAAGATTTCCATCCAGAGCGGCATTTGACAATAACAACCTGGCCAGTGATAAACAGCCGTCGCACTGGAACAGACGGGCCAGATTGTTACCATCATGTTGGGTGTCATACATGCGCTCGCTGTTCACTGGGTGTGAGTCAAACAGGAAAAATTGTTGTTCCCGACGCCAAAAAGCAACAGTTACCGTTTGCCCAGTGAACAGAAATCCAACGCCATCCCATAACTCCGACGTGAGGACCTCCAAAACGGCCGAAAGCGACCTGACACTTGCCTCAACGTCGTCGCGAGAAGCTGGATATAAAGCGTCATGCACTGGTGACAGGTCTTCTAGGTGTACAGCCCGTCCCAGAACAAGGAAATCCCGAGGCAGTTCATCCGGGAATAGAAACCTCGATTCACCGACGCTATTTCCCCCGCGCAAAGATCTGTAGACGCGGTCGCCGCACATCAAGATGGCATCGATGTTGACTGTGTTGAACACACCACCGAGGAAATTCCACGCAAGCGCGCAAGCAGCATTTGCTACGCACTGCGAATTTCTGCTCAAGGGAAAGAGTTGTTCGTTTCCCTGATGAAAAGAGCCGCAGGCTACACAAGAGAAATGCCTAGCGGTAGGTGGCATTGTCAGTGATGTCGTTTGACAATATCAGAAAATTAGTCCTGTAAGAAAAGAGAAGATAGGGAGGAGTATATTTACCTTTACCAGATACTGTGGTGGCCCCTAAGAGGAGTTAACCTATTGGGGGAGTGGGGATCCTAGCGAGGGGACCCTCAGCTTCCGCTGGAAGTGCAGTGGAGGTTCAAGCCCTCTTATCCAACGTAGGCATAAGAGACAACCTAGGGGAAAATAAACGACGGTAGGCGCCTCCCGCGTGTGAGAAGATGGAACAAGTTACCCACCCCACACGAAAGCCCGCGTCGCCGGTGATGCCTCCACAGTATGCAAGTCGCGCCGAAGGTCTGCGTCGATGTCCGGAACAGCTACCAGTCGCCCAAGGGATCCTCGAAGTCCGCTACCGCTTAAGTAGCGCTGTAGTCACCACCGTAGTCAGCCAGAAGCATCAAGATCAAAATCATAGAGTCCTCCCTTGATAACTTCCATAGGTAAAATTTGGGATTTCGGTCCTATTTATATACAAAATTCCTGGCCCATTCCGATGGACGCTGCGTGCCATTGGTAGAGTGGCTGATAAGTATATAACATTGACCAATGATTTTTCCAGAATTAAATCTCGAATCGCATGTCAGGACCCGGCAAGGGAGGCAAGGTGCATTGAAATTCTGATCGCTAGTTGTAAGTGTCGGGGAATGATTCATGGTTCGCGTGGAGATTCTGATCGCTAGTTGTAAGTGTCGAGGAATGATTCTTTAGTAGTCTATTATTTAAGCAGGATTGACTCAAACATCACTTAGGATCATTCATATCAAGGAACATCAAATTGAAAAAAATCGTTGAAACACGATGTCGACCCCGAAGTATATAAGTTGGACCCACGTAAAAATAAATTATTTTTCATTTTAGATTAATTCAACACTTGGAGAGGGAGGTCAGTGTAGTAGGAAGCAGGATTATATCAAACATCACTTGGGATCATTCATATTAAGGCACATCAAAATGAAAAAAATCGTTGAAATACGATGTCGACGCCGAAGTATATAACTTGGACCCACGTATTTTTAAAAATAAATTATTTTTGATTTAAGATTAACTCAACACTTGGAGAGAGAGGTCAGTGTAGAAGGAAGCAGGATTATATCAAACATCACTTAGGATCATTCATATCAAGGGACATCAAATTGAAAAAAATCGTTGAAATACGATGTCAACCCGAAGTATATAAGTTGGACCCACGTATTTTTAAAAAAAAATTATTTTTGATTTAATATTAATTCAACACTTGGAGAGAGAGGCCAGTGTAGTAGGAATTAGGAATATATCAAACATCACTTTGGATCATTCATATTAAGGTATATCAAATGGAAAAAAAATGTCAACCCGAAGTATATAAGTTGGACCCACGTAGTTTTAAAAATAAATTATTTTCGAATTAAGATTAATTCAACCTTGGAGAGAGAGGTCAGTGTAGTAGGAATCAGGATTATATCAAACATCACTTAGGATCATTCATATCAAGGAAAATCAAATTGAAAAAAATCGTTGAAATACGATGTCGACCCAGAAGTATATAAGTTGGACCCACGTAGTTTTAAAAATAAATTTTTTTCGAATTAAGATTAATTCAACCTTGGGAGAGAGGTCAGTGTAGTAGGAATCAGGATTATATCAAACATCACTTAGGATCATTCATATCAAGGAAAATCAAATTGAAAAAAATCGTTGAAATACGATGTCGACCCAGAAGTATATAAGTTGGACCCACGTAGTTTTAAAAATAAATTATTTTCGAATTAAGATTAATTCAACCTTGGAGAGAGAGGTCAGTGTAGTAGGAATCAGGATTATATCAAACATCACTTAGGATCATTCATATTAAGGCACAACAAATTGAAAAAAATCGTTGAAATACGATGTCGACCCCGAAGTATATAAGTTGGACCCACGTAGTTTTAAAAATAAATTATTTTCGAATTAAGATTAATTCAACCTTGGAGAGAGAGGTCAGTGTAGTAGGAATCAGGATTATATCAAACATCACTTAGGATCATTCATATCAAGGAAAATCAAATTGAAAAAAATCGTTGAAATACGATGTCGACCCCGAAGTATATAGGTTGGACCCACGTAGTTTTAAAAATAAATTATTTTCGAATTAAGATTAATTCAACCTTGGAGAGAGAGGTCAGTGTAGTAGGAATCAGGATTATATCAAACATCACTTAGGATCATTCATATTAAGGCACATCAAATTGAAAAAAATCGTTGAAATACGATGTCGACCCCGAAGTATATAAATTGGACCCACGTAAAAAAATAATTATTTCTGATTTAAGATTAATTTAACACTTGGAGAGAGAGGTCAGTGTAGTAGGAAGCAGGATTATATCAAACATCACTTAGGATCATTCATATCAAGGCACATCAAATTGAAAAAAATCGTTGAAATACGATGTCGACCCCGAAGTATATAAGTTGGACCCACGTATTTAAAAAAAAAAATTATTTTTGATTTAATATTAATTCAACATTGGAGAGAGAGGTCAGTGTAGTAGGAATTAGGATTATATCAAACATCCCTTTGGATCATTCATATTAAGGCACATCAAATGGAAAAAAAATGTCAACCCGAAGTATATAAGTTGGACCCACGTAGTTTTAAAAATAAATTTTTTTCGAATTAAGATTAATTCAACGTTGGAGAGAGAGGTCAGTGTAGTTGGAATCCGGATTATATCAAACATCACTTAGGATCATTCATATCAAGGAAAATCAAATTGAAAAAAATCGTTGAAATACGATGTCGACCCCGAAGTATATAAGTTGGACCCACGTAGTTTTAAAAATAAATTATTTTCGAATTAAGATTAATTCAACCTTGGAGAGAGAGGTCAGTGTAGTTGGAATCCGGATTATATCAAACATCACTTAGGATCATTCATATCAAGGAAAATCAAATTGAAAAAAATTGTTGAAATACGATGTCGACCCCGAAGTATATAAGTTGGACCCACGTAGTTTTAAAAATAAATTATTTTCGAATTAAGATTAATTCAACCTTGGAGAGAGAGGTCAGTGTAGTTGGAATCCGGATTATATCAAACATCACTTAGGATCATTCATATCAAGGAAAATCAAATTGAAAAAAATTGTTGAAATACGATGTCGACCCCGAAGTATATAAGTTGGACCCACGTAGTTTTAAAAATAAATTATTTTCGAATTAAGATGAATTCAACCTTGGAGAGAGAGGTCAGTGTAGTAGGAATCAGGATTATATCAAACATCACTTAGGATCATTCATATCAAGGAAAATCAAATTGAAAAAAATCGTTGAAATACGATGTCGACCCCGAAGTATATAAGTTGGACCCACGTAGTTTTAAAAATAAATTATTTTCGAATTAAGATTAATTCAACCTTGGAGAGAGAGGTCAGTGTAGTAGGAATCAGGATTATATCAAACATCACTTAGGATCATTCATATCAAGGAAAATCAAATTGAAAAAAATCGTTGAAATACGATGTCGACCCCGAAGTATATAAGTTGGACCCACGTAGTTTTAAAAATAAATTATTTTCGAATTAAGATTAATTCAACCTTGGAGAGAGAGGTCAGTGTAGTAGGAATCAGGATTATATCAAACATCACTTAGGATCATTCATATTAAGGCACATCAAATTGAAAAAAATCGTTGAAATACGATGTCGACCCCGAAGTATATAAGTTGGACCCACGTAGTTTAAAAAATAAATTATTTTCGAATTTAGATTAATTCAACCTTGGAGAGAGAGGTCAGTGTAGTAGGAATCAGGATTATATCAAACATCACTTAGGATCATTCATATTAAGGCACATCAAATTGAAAAAAATCGTTGAAATACGATGTCGACCCCGAAGTATATAATTTGGACCCACGTAAAAAAATAATTATTTCTGATTTAAGATTAATTTAACACTTGGAGAGAGAGGTCAGTGTAGTAGGAAGCAGGATTATATCAAACATCACTTAGGATCATTCATATCAAGGCACATTAAATGGAAAAAAATCGTTGAAATACGATGTCGACCCCGAAGTATATAAGTTGGACCCACGTAGTTTTAAAAATAAATTATTTTTGATTTAAGATTAATTCAACACTTGGAGAGAGAGGTCAGTGTAGTAGGAAGCAGGATTATATCAAACATCACTTAGGATCATTCATATCAAGGCACATCAAATGGAAAAAAATCGTTGAAATACGATGTCGACCCCGAAGTATATAAGTTGGACCCACGTAGTTTTAAAAATAAATCATTTTTGATTTAAGATTAATTCAACACTTGGAGAGAGAGGTCAGTGTAGTAGGAAGCAGGATTATATCAAACATCACTTAGGATCATTCATATCAAGGAACATCAAATTCAAAATAATCGTTGAAATACGATGTCGATCCAGAAGTATATAAGTTGGATTATTTTTGAATTAAGATTAATTCAACACTTGGAGAGAGAGGTCAGTGTAGTAGGAAGCAGGATTATATCAAACATCACTTAGGATCATTCATATCAAGGCACATCAAATTGAAAGAAATCGTTGAAAGACGATGTCGATCCAGAAGTATATAAGTTGGACCCACGTAAAAAAAAATTTTTTTTTAATTAAGATTTATTCAACACTTGGAGGGAGAGGTCAGTGTAGTAGGAAGCAGGATTATATCAAACATGACTTAGGATCAGTCATATCAAGGCACATCAAATTGAAAAAAATCGTTGAAATACGATGTCGATCCAGAAGTATATAAGTTGGATCCACCAGAGGCAACACAATAAAATCTAGTGACCTACGACGTATTTGAGCGATAAATCCGACAGTTTTTCATTTTTTTTATCATTTTGTAAATGTAAATACGGCGTTTTCGCTAAATATCCATAAGGACCACGTTACGTTCCATACGTCTACCAAATTTCAAGGTAATATCTCATCTATTCGAGTCGTGACGGCTCGAAACATGTTTGAAAATTTCAAAAATCCGACAAATTCCGAATTTGGCGCCATTTTTCTCCGTAAGTAACAAACGTAGAAGTCAAAGATCTTTGTCATTGTTTGTACCGTTCGATTGCCTGCAAAAAACCGACTCTCCATTTTGATATCAGATCGACCGTTTAGACGCTACAGCACACAAACCGAAAAAATCGGGGAATTTTTCCCTGATTTTCGTGTTCAGAGACCTCTGGTGAGAAAACTACGAGGCGTAGACGCCCAATGTCAGTCGCATATTGTAGATTGATCGATTGGGGTGGATCAATCTGTCGTCAGATTCGAGATCCGAACCATAGTTCATGAGATATCAAGCGAGAACCAAAGGTCTAAAAATCGAACAGCTCGCTCAGCCGCCATTTTTATTTTTTCTGGCGGGTTCCGGTTAGAAAAAACGCTTTGTGCCGTGCTTATATATGGCCGGAAATATATATAATTGACCACGGTACCGTTGCCCCGTTTGGTACAGTCCAAAGTGTCATTCCTGGTATCGTACCACCTCGGAGCAATCCCCCCCCCCCTGCACCGTTAGATCGGCACGCTTAATCATTTCGCGCTACATTCAATTGAAAAAACACCAGAGTCATGCCTAGACAATTGCAGCTGCTATACAACAATTCAAACAGGAAGACACAATAGCGAAATTCGGAAGCAAATTAAGCAAAAACAATAGAAGTGCAACGACGTTTTGAAACACATTCATTACTAAACCTAATGCGTAAATAGCAATTGTTAAAAACTGTCGGTATACCCATTTGCCAGAATGAAAATGCGGAAAAGAACATGGTACACGAGGGTTGTCCAGTGTCGTTCCGTTTTCGAACGACATATAGATAATAAATGCCAATGTCGAATAATATTGTTGTCGTCAGGTCTCGTATCGAAGCGGATAATGGGTAGATAACGACAAAAGTCGGTAACTTTGATGACGTTTGCGGTTTAGACGCGGAAGCAGACATACCGCAAAATATTTCAACATTCACCTTTACTTCGAGTTCCCAAGGTCGAATCGAAGCGAACGTAGAGGACAAAATGAATAAATAAGAGCATTTACTAAGAACATTCATTCTTTATCTTAAATTGTGCAAAGCCATCGTAAGCATCACGCGGTTAAGCCATGAGAATGCATGATACCTCCAACCCTCTCGCTTTCCCATTGAAATGAACAGCTGAGGCAACAACTGCGGTCAGCCAGTTGTATCTAAATGACATACGTAAAGAGCTCACTATCGAAGATTCTGGTGCTTCTTGTACATAAAAGTTCTGGCCCATTCCGATGGAGGATTATGTAAAACGTTGTGTGCCGTTTATACCATGGCTCGAATTATATAACATTGACGACGGTTTTTAAAAAAGCTTCTAAATTGGGTTTAAATGAATGATTTCTTCTTGTGAATGGTAGAAATAGCGGATATTTTGGGGAGGATGGATGACACCCAAGAGAGAATTTCGCTTGCGCGCCAATCGATCAAAATATTCGCCATTTTTAATTTTGTTTTCCATTTTGTATGTTTAAATTGGGTGTTATAACTACTAGTTCACGACGAACACATCAAGTAGCATATGCAAGCCAAATTCCAAGGTCAAATATGCGCTAATATCGACAAAAGAACCTTTTCATCAGGATGATTGGGGTATTAAATTTCATAAAGTCCGAATTTGGGGGATTGTTGTTGGATAATTATAGACAAAAGATAACACGTTGTATTGCCACTTACGGTCATTAATTGCCTACTAAAAAAAATAATATCATTGGTAAAATGTTTAACCGTTCAGAGGCAACAAACCGACATACACACCGGGCGTTACAAGTGAGAGAAAAATCCGCCATTATTAATTTTTGTCGACAATTTTTAGATATAAGTTCGGTGCTTTAATTATTAAGCTTTATGTAATGGTGCTTATGAATGCCGACTTTCAAGGCCATATGTGCAATAGTAGAGACGTGGCGGGCATTTTACCGTGATTTAATGGGGTATCAAATTCCTAAAGTCAGGTTTTGGAGGATTGTATTGAAATATCCACGAGTAATCGGAAAAATCTAAAGGTACTTTCTTAACTCCGAACGAACTCCTCTCTTGGGTGTCATCCATCCTCCCCAAATTTTTCCGCAATTTCCAACATTCAGGGGAAGAATTTATGAAGAATATTAACCCAATTATGAAGTTTTTTTTAAAAACCGTGGTCAATGTTATAAACTTCGAGCCAAGGTATAAACGGCACACATCGTTTTTCGTGAATTTTTTCGTAACAAATCTACCCGTGATAACAATCTATTTACTATCTTTCAGACCGATATGTAGCCCATAAAAAATTGAGCGTAACAATATCGATGCAATTGACCGTTCAGTAGCTAGAGCTGGCAAACCGCCGAGAAGTGGGAAAATGTCACGTTTCGAAGCAAAATATGAAGGTAATGACACTGTTCATCGACGTAATAAAGGTCAGTCATTCGCCAGCTTAACTTATGACATAAAGTTGTTCCACAAGTAAAACCCAGGAGTCAGAATGAAAAAACCACGGAAAATAGGGAAAACCGCCATTTTTATTTTTTGCGGGTAAAAAACTTTTAAAGCGTGTTATAATGATGAAACCAAAAATTATTAAAAGTACATGTAAAAAAAACTTGAGGGAAAAACGAAAAAAAATTATCCGTGCGGAAGAAGAGAACCTACAACCTTCGGATCAATAGCCCGACTCTTTACCTGTCGTCCACCGCTGTGTTATAAAATATGAGACAGTGAACTGGTTTTAAATGGATTTGATGTGATTTTTTTTCGAAATTTTGAGTTTAAGCGATGGCTGTGGGTTTACTATTAGGGTTCGGAACTTGCGAAAGGTAATGTTCTTTAGGCAATTTTAATAGTAATGAAGTGAAATCGTCAAATAAGAACATATTTTTACCGTTCAAAGGAACTTGACGGAAAAACACAGGCGCGCACCGTCGGTTATTGTGGTAGAATACGCATGATTCCTTTTTTTCTAAGGTTTTTATATAAAAAATGAAACTTTTAGGTAATTATCCGCGTTGTGCACGTAAAGGGGCGTAAGACTGTGAACTATGAAGGCTTATTAGCCAATAGTAAAGACATGACGGGCATTTCGCAGGGATATAATATGGTATCATTTTCATAACGTCCCATTTTTTGGATTGTTCGTGATATTAATAAGGATGATAGAGAAAAGGTAGTGTTGTCCTTATATTCAGCAGTTTAGTATCAACGAGAAGAATTTCTAACGTCAGCAAAATATTTAACCGTTCAGAAGCAACGCACGAAACACCAGAAGCTTGCACGCAAACCAAACAAAAAAAATCCGCCATTTTAAATTTTCGTGGAAGTTTATGGGAAAAAACGGGGTTTTCCCTAATAAACCATACTAACTACAATGTTTAGTAGCATATGCTTACCAAATATCAAGGTCAAATATGCGCTAATAGCAACAAAACGGGCTTTCACAGCGATAAAATGAGTTTTCATTTTCAAAAAGTCTGACCTTGGTCGATTGTTGTGAGATAATCTTAAATAATAAAAGACAATTGATGGTACTCACATTTAGGCCAATGTATTGTTTGTAAGAAACATTTATAACATTGGTAAAATGTTTAACCGTTCGGAGCCAACACACCGTAATCCAGAAGCCAGCGTCACAACTGAGGGAAAAATCCGCCATTTCTTAATGTTTTCCGCCATTTGTGGATACAAAGTAGGTTATTTAACTACACGACCTTGTTGATCGTGTTATTCCGCTCATGCATGCCAACTTAAAAGACTATAGGTGCAATAGTAGAGACGTGAGAGGCATTTTACCGTGATTAAATAGGGTATCATTTTCAAAAAGTCCGAGTTTGGGGGATTGTTATGAGATATTCTTAGAAGATAGGAAATAACAAAAGGTATACTTTTGTACGTCATTTAAGTGACTACAACAATAATTCATAACATTGGTAAAATGTCTCACCATTCTGAGGCAAGACAATGAATTCTAGAGACCTACGCCGAAACTGAGCGAGACATCCGCCATTTTTTAATTTTTTTCGCCATTTTGCAAATAGAAAGACGGCGTTTTCTCTAAACATCCACAAGGACCACGTGACGCACCATACTTTTACCAAGTTTCAAGGTAATATCTTCACTATTCGAGACGTGACGGCTGGAAACATGTTTGAAAATTTCAAAAATCCGACAAATTCCGACTTTGGCGCCATTTTACTCCGTGAGTAACAATCGTAGAAGTAAACGATCTCGATCGTCGTTTAGACCGTTTGATTGCCTGCAAAAAACCGACTCTCCATTTTGAGATCAGATCGACGGTTTAGACGCTAGAGCGCAAAAACCGAAAAAACCGGGAAATTTTCGGCTAATTTTCGTGTTCGGAGACCTCTGGTGAGAAAACTACGAGGCGCAGACGCCCAATGTCTGTCGCATATTGTAGATGGGTCGATTGGGGTAGATCAATCTGTCGTCAGATTCGAGATCCGACACATAGTTCGCGAGATATCGAGCGAGCCCCAAAGGACTAAAAATCGAAAACGTGGAAAAACCGCCATTTTGATTTTTTTTCGGCGGGTTCCGGTTGGAAATTCCCGGTTTTCGCAATTTTTCCTCCGATCGATTCTCCCAAAGAATGTCCCTGAAAAATTTCACCTTCCTACTCCTACCAGAAGTGGTCGGGAATTTGTATACATGAATGAGTGAGTGAGTGAGTAGATCAATTACACAAAGGGCTGAAAAAAATGAAACTTTTAGGTAATTATCCGCGTTGTGCACGTAAAGGGGCGTAAGACTGTGAACTATGAAGGCTTATTAGCCAATAGTAAAGACATGACGGGCATTTCGCAGGGATATAATATGGTATCATTTTCATAACGTCCCATTTTTTGGATTGTTCGTGATATTAATAAGGATGATAGAGAAAAGGTAGTGTTGTCCTTATATTCAGCAGTTTAGTATCAACGAGAAGAATTTCTAACGTCAGCAAAATATTTAACCGTTCAGAAGCAACGCACGAAACACCAGAAGCTTGCACGCAAACCAAACAAAAAAAATCCGCCATTTTAAATTTTCGTGGAAGTTTATGGGAAAAAACGGGGTTTTCCCTAATAAACCATACTAACTACAATGTTTAGTAGCATATGCTTACCAAATATCAAGGTCAAATATGCGCTAATAGCAACAAAACGGGCTTTCACAGCGATAAAATGAGTTTTCATTTTCAAAAAGTCTGACCTTGGTCGATTGTTGTGAGATAATCTTAAATAATAAAAGACAATTGATGGTACTCACATTTAGGCCAATGTATTGTTTGTAAGAAACATTTATAACATTGGTAAAATGTTTAACCGTTCGGAGCCAACACACCGTAATCCAGAAGCCAGCGTCACAACTGAGGGAAAAATCCGCCATTTCTTAATGTTTTCCGCCATTTGTGGATACAAAGTAGGTTATTTAACTACACGACCTTGTTGATCGTGTTATTCCGCTCATGCATGCCAACTTAAAAGACTATAGGTGCAATAGTAGAGACGTGAGAGGCATTTTACCGTGATTAAATAGGGTATCATTTTCAAAAAGTCCGAGTTTGGGGGATTGTTATGAGATATTCTTAGAAGATAGGAAATAACAAAAGGTATACTTTTGTACGTCATTTAAGTGACTACAACAATAATTCATAACATTGGTAAAATGTCTCACCATTCTGAGGCAAGACAATGAATTCTAGAGACCTACGCCGAAACTGAGCGAGACATCCGCCATTTTTTAATTTTTTTCGCCATTTTGCAAATAGAAAGACGGCGTTTTCTCTAAACATCCACAAGGACCACGTGACGCACCATACTTTTACCAAGTTTCAAGGTAATATCTTCACTATTCGAGACGTGACGGCTGGAAACATGTTTGAAAATTTCAAAAATCCGACAAATTCCGACTTTGGCGCCATTTTACTCCGTGAGTAACAATCGTAGAAGTAAACGATCTCGATCGTCGTTTAGACCGTTTGATTGCCTGCAAAAAACCGACTCTCCATTTTGAGATCAGATCGACGGTTTAGACGCTAGAGCGCAAAAACCGAAAAAACCGGGAAATTTTCGGCTAATTTTCGTGTTCGGAGACCTCTGGTGAGAAAACTACGAGGCGCAGACGCCCAATGTCTGTCGCATATTGTAGATGGGTCGATTGGGGTAGATCAATCTGTCGTCAGATTCGAGATCCGACACATAGTTCGCGAGATATCGAGCGAGCCCCAAAGGACTAAAAATCGAAAACGTGGAAAAACCGCCATTTTGATTTTTTTTCGGCGGGTTCCGGTTGGAAATTCCCGGTTTTCGCAATTTTTCCTCCGATCGATTCTCCCAAAGAATGTCCCTGAAAAATTTCACCTTCCTACTCCTACCAGAAGTGGTCGGGAATTTGTATACATGAATGAGTGAGTGAGTGAGTAGATCAATTACACAAAGGGCTGTATAGTATATAGACTCGCTTCGCTCGGTAGGGGGCTCCGCCCCCTACACCCCCGGAACGGCTTCGCCGTTTAGTAAGGGTATTAAAAAAATCCTGAAGAAAATTGGTTAATTTTCAAGGGTTACAGTCGTCGAAATCCATTTTGAAGAGTTTTACCTTGGTGTTACGTTTGACAATCCGCCATTTTGAAAAACCTAGGCATCATGGTTATTAAAGTTTGCCTGCGGTCTGCGAAAACGCAATTTTTGAATTGGACCACATGTAACTTTTAAACTACGGGGCGTTGAAACCACCATTGTCAATCCCAGGGCAGGTGCGATTCCTAGCTTGCTATCATCGGTGACTCTAGGGGTAATTTGTGTTAATTTTTTCGTAACAAATCTACCTGTGATAACAATGTATTTACTATTTTTCAGACCGATATGTAGCTTATATAAAATTGAGCGTTAGAATGTCGATCCAACCGACCGTTCAGTAGCCAGAGCTGGCAAACCGCGGAAAAGTCAGGAAATTTCACCAAAGTTTCCATTTCTGGAGCTCGTATCGAAGCAAAATATGAAGGTAATGATACTGATCATCGACGTAATAAAGGACGTTCATTCGCCAGCTTAACTTATGACATAAAGTTGTTCCTCAAGTAAAACCCAGGAGTCAGAATGAAAAAACCACGGAAAATAGGGAAAACCGCCATTTTTATTTTTTGGGGGAAAAAACTTTTAAAGCGTGTTATAGTGATGAAACCAAAAATTATTAAAAGTACACGTAAAAAAAACTTGAGGGAAAAAAGAAAAAAAATTATCCGTGCCGAAGAATAGAACCTACAATTTTCGGATCAGTTGCCCGTCTCTTTACCTCTCGTCCACCGCTGTGTTGTAAAACATGAGACAGTGAACTGGTTTTAAATGCATTTGATGTGATTTTTTTTCGAAATTTTGAGTTTAAGCGATGGCTGTGGGTTTACTATTAGGGTTAGGAACTTGCGAAAGGTAATGTTCTTTAGGCAATTTTAATAGTAATGAAGTGAAATCGTCTAATAAGAACATATTTTTACCGTTCAAAGGAACTTGACGGAAAAACACAGGCGCGCACCGTCGGTTATTGTGGTAGAATACGCATGATTCCTTTTTTTCTAAGGTTTTTATATAAAAAATTAAACTTTTAGGTAATTATCCGCGTTGTGCACGTAAAGGGGCGTAAGACTGTGAACTATGAAGGCTTATTAGCCAATAGTAAAGACATGACGGGCATTTCGCAGGGATATTATATGGTATCATTTTCATAACGTCCCATTTTTTGGATTGTTCGTGATATTAATAAGGATGATAGAGAAAAGGTAGTGTTGTCCTTATATTCAGCAGTTTAGTATCAACGAGAAGAATTTCTAACGTCAGCAAAATATTTAACCGTTCAGAAGCAACGCACGAAACACCAGAAGCTTGCACGCAAACCAAACAAAAAAAAATCCGCCATTTTAAATTTTTGTGGAAGTTTATGGGAAAAAACGGAGTTTTCCCTAATAAACCATAACTACAATGTTTAGTAGCATATGCATTCCAAATATCAAGGTCAAATATGCGCTAATGGCAACAAAACGGGCTTTCACAGCGATAAAATGAGTTTTCATTTTCAAAAAGTCTGACTTTGGATGATTGTTGTGAGATAATCTTAAATAATAAACAAATATCAAGGTCAAATATGCGCTAATAGCAACAAAACGGGCTTTCACAGCGATAAAATGAGTTTTCATTTTCAAAAAGTCTGACTTTGGTGGATTGTTGTGAGATAATCTTAAATAATAAAAGACAATTGATGGTACTTACATTTAGGCCAATGTATTGTTTGTAAGAAACATTTATAACATTGGTAAAATGTTTAACCGTTCAGAGCCAACACACCGTAATCCAGAAGCCAGCGTCACAACTGAGGGAAAAATCCGCCATTTCTTAATTTTTCCCGCCATTTGTGGATACAAAGTAGGTTATTTCACTACACGACCTTGTTGATCGTGTTATTCCGCTCATGCATGCCAACTTAAAAGACTATAGGTGCAATAATAGAGACGTGAGAGGCATTTTACCGTGATTAAATAGGGTATCATTTTCAAAAAGTCCGAGTTTGGGGGATTGTTATGAGATATTCTTAGAAGATAGGAAATAACAAAAGGTATACTTTTGTACGTCATTTAAGTGACTACAACAATAATTCATAACATTGGTAAAATGTCTTACCATTCTGAGGCAAGACAATGAATTCTAGAGACCTACGCCGAAACCGAGCGAGACATCCGCCATTTTTTAATTTTTTTGGCCATTTTGCAAATAGAAAGACGGCGTTTTCTCTGAACATCCACAAGGATCACGTGACGCACCATACTTTTACAAAGTTTCAAGGTAATATCTCCACTATTCGAGACGTGACGGCTGGAAACATGTTTGAAAATTTCAAAAATCCGACAAATTCCGACTTTGGCGCCATTTTACTCCGTGAGTAACAATCGTAGAAGAAAACGATCTCAATCATCGTTTAGACCGTTCGATTGCCTGCAAAAAACCGACTCTCCATTTTGAGATCAGATCGACGGTTTAGACGCTAGAGCGCAAAAACCGAAAAAACCGGGAAATTTTCGGCTAATTTTCGTGTTCGGAGACCTCTGGTGAGAAAACTACCAGGCGCAGTCGCCCAATGTCTGTCGCATATTGTAGATGGGTCGATTGGGGTAGATCAATCTGTCGTCAGATTCGAGATCCGACACATGGTTCACGAGATATCGAGCGAGCCCCAAAGGTCTAAAAATTGAAAACGTGGAAAAACCGCCATTTTGATTTTTTTTCGGCGGGTTCCGGTTAAAAATTCCCGGTTTTCGCAATTTTTCCTCCGATCGATTCTCCCAAAGAAGGTCCCTGAAAAATTTCACCTTCCCACCATATCCAGAAGTGGTCGGGAATTTGTATACATGAATGAGTGAGTGAGTGAGTAGATCAATTACACAAAGGGCTGTATAGTATTAGGACTCGCTTCGCTCGGTAGGGGGCTCCGCCCCCTACACCCCCGGTACGGCTTCGCCGTAGATTTGGGGTCGTTTAAAAAAAAAAAAAAATTCCCCGAAAAAAATAGTTTACTCACAAGGGTTACATCGGTCGAAATCCATTTTGAAGAGTTTTACGTTAGTGTTACGTTTCACAATCCGCCATTTTGAAAAACCTAGGCGTCGTGGTGTAGTCAAGTGTTCTACGAGAGCGTATCGTTAGTTCGATGACGTATTCCGTTTCTCCGCAGGAGATCAAGAACCGCGAAAAATTTCCAAACTCTACCTAAATTTCGAGTTCCACGGGTCGTATCAAAGCAGAAAATAAAAATCCACAAAAATAACGTGGTACACGAGGGCATTTCTGGTATCGTACCGTTTCGGAGCAAACGCACGTGCTTCATGACGTGTCATTCTCCGGGCGTACTATGATTCTGAATTGAACGGCACGTAACTCCTAAACTACGTTCTCTAGAGTCAGACGGTTTTCGTAATAGTGTAGGCAGTTAAACGTTCTACGAGAGCATGGCGTTAGTTGTTCGGTGACGTTTGCCGTTTCTCCGCAGGAGGTCAAGAACCGCGAAAAATTTCCAAACTCAACCTAAATTTCGAGTTCCACGGCTCGTGTCCAACCCGAAAATTGAAAATGCGCAAAAATAACCTGGTACACGAGGGCATTTATGGTATCGTACCGGTTCGGAGCACATTCACGTGCTTCATGACGTGTCATTCTCTGGGCGTACTTTGATTCTGAATTTAACGGCACGGAACTCCTAAACTACGTTCTCTAGAGTCAGACGGATTTCGTCATTGTTTTGGCAGTTAAGTGTTCTACAAGAGCGTAACTCCACTCTGTCATTAATCTTTCACACGTTCACCGCGAATTAAAATTGCAAATGTACACTTTGAAGAAGATGCAAAAATACACCCCACATCACTACGGGCCCACATTGTTTTGGCAGACACCCCAGGCTACTGCCGATCGGAGTCGGAGAATTATCTTGGGTCAGACCCCCTTACCTTCTCTCATATAACTCATCTTTTCCAGAGGACCTCGGTACTTATGACAAGTTTAATGGATGAAAGGATATCAAGGTTTGGGAAAATTTGGAAGGTACTTTTTGTTTGCACATCAGTTAACCAATGCTTCTTACGGATGCATGGTGTATCCAGTCTCGCCACGTGGAGGCTTGCAAACGAGGAGACCACATATTTACAAAAATATCGGGGAGTTTTGATAGGCAGTTCCCCTCTCCTACTGCCATTTAAAGTATTTACATATATTTACATATCGACAAAGTGCGATGAATTTATGTGATGGCTGGCCGTGAAGCCTATTGCCGACCGGGATTACGACGGGGAGTTTTGTTAGGTCAGGCCCCCTAGCCTACTGCCTTGAAGGAGTTCGACGTACACAATATTTTTTGCGTAGGCGACTCCATCGACGATCCTTTCCGGGGGAACCAGGACGACAATGTCGTCGGGTCGTCTCACCCGGCTCAAGAGGACGTACAGCTGGCCGTGAGTGAAGCAGTCGGTTCTAAGATCGACTCCTACGTACTCAATGGTTTGACCCTGGCTCTTGTGGCCGGTCATGGAGTACGCCAGCATCAGTGGAAATTGTCGGCGACGGACCATGAGGGGCGATCCCTCCACAAACGCAAACCTGAAGGTAATCCGAGGGATACCGAAAGGAAGCGTATTTCCGGGAAGTCTGACGGTGATGAGCCGATTGCTGATGGCCGTCACGATGACTTTGGTGCCGTTCACGAGACCGTCGCCGATGTTCAAGTTCCGCATGATGAGGCAGATGGATCCGATCTTTAGATGCAACACGTGATCGGGCACGCCTTTGCCCGAGGCCGAATTTAGCAGATTTACGTCCACATCCAGTCCGTCGTCATCTTCCTTGTCCACGGTGTCCGCGCTTCTCAACTCATGAATGCGACCGTCCAACACGTCCAGGATTTGACGGTTTATCTCCTTCACGTTGGCATTCAGAGTCGATAGGATCGCCCGTCTCGCGCAAAGATCGGGATCGCGCAGAACACCGGGAGGAAAGACGTCTGCGATGAGATCCGAGAGCGAGGTGAGACATCTCAGTCCGATCAGCGGGATGAGTGACTCTTGCTCGCGTCCCTCTCCGAAAGTCGTCGAGAGGACGGTCCCGTTGCCTACTCCGAGGAGGAAGTCGGAGTATTCCACGGAGGTAGTCGTTCGTTGTGGTGTGGTCAGGGAGAACAATCGGAACAACCGCCAGAGACGGGACGCCCGAAGTGAAACGCGAGCGACATCGGATGATGTGCGAGCTCTTTCGACGACGGGCGCTATCTGACGGAAATCCCCTGAGCAGATGAAGATTTTACCCCCGAATGGCACGTCCGAGTTCATGAGATCTCTGAGCGATCGATCGAGTATCTCAAATATGTGACGGTGCGCCATCGGGGCCTCATCGAAGACGATGAGCTTTGCAGCTCTGATGAGTTGAGCTCTCTGGGATCCGTTCGTGATGTTCCAAACGCCTGTGCCGTGACCCAGATCGAGTGGGAGCCTGAACATGCTATGGGCAGTTGTCCCTCCCGGCATGTTCGCTGCCGCAATCCCCGAGCTAGCCACGGCGAGGGCGACCTGACAACGACTTCGAACGTAGGCGAGGATGACACGAAGCAGAGTGGTCTTCCCGTAACCACCGGGACCGTCCAGGAAAATGATCCCACCCGTTCCCCCATCTATAGGTTGGAGAATGAGAGAGCGGATGTACTCAAGAACGTACCGCTGATCGTCGGAAAGCTTGGGCTCCCACTGCTCGACTACGCGAAGCTGAAGATTTTCACCGTAGTGGAGTAGTTCTCTGCCCAACTCAGTCGTGTCATCCTGCACGTGGGGAAGTCCGTGATCTGTCAAGCAAGATCCCTGAACGCGGAGGCATCGATCGATGTGGATCAGGGAAAGCTTGACGGCCAGTTCAGGGTCGTGAGGGTTCCGTTCCAAGTGATCCTCGCAGAGGGAGTTCTGAAAAGAGTCCCACAGAAGAGCGGCGGGAGCGCCCATGTTGCAGAGGAGCACGAAGAAGGAACGAAGTCTGGGTCCGAGCATGAAATCAGACGCCTCGCGCAGCGCTTCGTGGTACTCTCGTTCGTCTTCGATCAAGCCGAGATTACGTGCGACATCCTGAAACGTGCGGCAATTTGGCCCGCCACGAGACAGGAGATGGGCGTAACCACGGCAGGGCGTAGACATTAGGAGCATCCGAAGGTAGTGCTGTTCGCCTCGATTGGGTGAAACCCACAACAGCCGACACACCTTCTCTCCACGCTGGCGAGCCGTGACAAAATGCTGTCCGTCGGGGTGTTCGTACAATTCCGAAGTACGAGGGCGCTTGGAGTGCACCAGGAAATTTTCGTAAAATGACTGATAAGTCACGTCGTCGAAAATTTCGTGGTGCGGACGATTAAAGTAAATCATTAATTTGGAGCTCGCTCTGTACGTTGCATCGGAGAGGTCGCCCGGCCGGTAGACGACACTTTGTTTGCCCTCCAGATGCACGGGGAGACACTCGACGGTGGGTTCCGATTTAGAGACGGGAAAGTCCAAGAGACGCCAGCATGCGTCGCTGGCACCCACCATTCTCTTGGTGACGTAGTGATCCACCTCGTCCTCTTGCTTTCCCAGAGGAGTGACGGTCACGTTCTGGAGTGATCCGCCCTTCATAAGGTACTTGAAGAGGTACTTGATTACGCGACGCGTAGATGCGAGCTCCAAGTTAATGTGCGCCTCGTACTTGAGCAGTAAAGAGGAATTGTAAGGTACGACCCAACCATCGTGGACGGTGACATCTTTTCGTCTGGAGTTGATGACACCTCGATTGTCGTAGTCACGTCTGTACTGGACGAATCCCCTTTCGTCCACGTGGGTGGTCTGGCAGCTGGGCTTGGGGAAAAACTTGCTGCAGTGACCCTTTGCAGAGTCCCAGCACGGAAAGTCGGTACGATGATCGGTACCGCAGGGGCCGTGAATCATGTGCCTGAGCACCAGCTGCCTGAGTCTTCCGCCACCTTCGACTTCCGAGGGAATGTCGGCGCGAATGACGGAGTCAATGTCGTGCGCCTGAACGGGACCGTCGCCGTCGATCTTGAATACAATATGAGCGTGTGGTAAGCCCCTCATTTGCATCTCGATGACGTAGACGAAGTACACCGTTCGGCCGAACATGGCTCCGCTGCGCAGGTCTCGGATGAGTTCCCCAAGTTTAATCTGGAACACTCTGCAAGCAGTCGATGGGTCACTGCGACCACTGCCACGGGGGCAAGCCTTCTTGTTTTCCTCCCAAGTAGGACTGTAGGTGAAGGTCAGGAAAAAAGTGGGTGAACCCAGGCGAGATACCAGGCCCATTGCGTTCTCGTAATGGACCTTCATGTATCTCGGCCCACCGGTGAAGGAGCTTGGGAGGTAAACTTTTCCGGGCTGCACCCCGCCTTCCCCTTCGACAGTTTCGTCCCGGCGGATGTCTTCGATGACTTGTCCAGCCTGCCCACTTCGTCGAGTTTCCAGGAGTTCGTCCAGCGGCACTATCCGCATGGCATTTGGGGAACGAGATCGCGTTTGCGAAAAGCGAATGAATCGCAGGCGTTCTTCCTCGTACCTCGCGAACATCTCAACCTGCCACGACTGAGAAAGTCGGCCGATGTGAGAGAAGCGAGGATCGGAGAGTATCAGACACCGGGAATAATTATACTGGGAGAGTTTCCTCCCGTTATTGTCCATCATTCCCACGTGCCATCCCAAAGTGCCGTGTGGATAGAGCAAGGGATATTGGAAAGGCTCCATCATGGGGCTGAGCAGATCGATGGAAGTTGGTCGTCGATCGCTCCTTTTCCAGATGGTCAGTTTTCTGGGCTCGCTGGCAGTGTCGTCAGTGCTCAAAACCGCGTGCACTTCGATGCCTCTTTGCCTATCGCCGAGAACGGGGCCGTGGGTAGATCTACTGGTCACTTCGAAGGTCAGATGAGCATCGACGGATGGCTCCGCGCTCAATCTACGACAATCGCGAATAAATGGATTTACCGTCTCTAGAAATATCGCGATATCGCTGACCACGTCAGGACTCAATGATCTACCCATGGCGATATTCCGGCGTTCCTCGCCGTCGTCGATGTACAGACGGCAACGGTTTACGAACTGGACATCTCCCCTCCTGGTCGTGAACTTCTGACCCGGAGCGTCCAAACTGTGTACTTGGTGGTACATCTTTCCTTCGATCTTGAAGAAGGAAAGTCCGCTGGGATGGCGGTAACCACCGGAAACTTCCAGCGCACAGAAGGCAAAGAGGTCGTTGTAGGCTCGAGCTCGTTGGAGGAAGGTGGCATTGGAATAAAAAGTTGCATCTAGTGTAGGTAGACGGAGGACATTGTATGCTCCGTCTCCACAGCACCATTTCTTCCTTTCCTTCTCTTCATCGAAGAGTCGAGCCTGGCAGTGAGGACACCTGTAAACGCCTTCGTCCCACAAACTTTTCCTCTTCAACTTGAACGGATGGATATTTTCAAGTTGGTCTCCTTTCCAATATCCCATGGGGCCGAAAGTAACTACCTGCCGAGATGTTGAAGTAGGCAGGTGTCTGTAGTCAAATCCGGGATTTCGCAGTCTGTGAGACTGCACGGCATCCCTGTTCACATCGGGGCGCATGGCGTTCCGCTCAGTAGCGTAACGCCGTGCGGATTCCCTGTGAACATCAGGATGTATAGCAATGTAACGCCGCACAGACTCTCTCTTAACATCCGGATGCTCAACTGAGTAACGCCTCACGGCTTCTCGATTAACATCTGGATGCTCAACAGTGTAACGCCTCACGGCTTCCCTGTTGACATCAGGATGCTGAACAGCGTACCGCCGCACGGCTTCTCTGTTTACATCAGGATGCTTGATAGCGTACCGCCGCACGGCTTCTCTGTTTACATCAGAATGCTTGACAGCGTACCGCCGCACGGCTTCCTTGGTCACGTCCGGGTTTTTGGTGGCATATCTCTTTTTCGCTGCTTTCTGTTGCTCGTCTCGAGTAGTGGAAAGCATCTTTGGGCGACCACGTTTGACCTTCTTTGGCCTACCGGGACTCTTCTTGCTGTCTGAAGGCAAGCAAGCAATCCGAGTGAGTAGGACAATTGGTGTTAATGTAGATAATTTAGGATCCAGGGAAATAGCGCACTGAGAATCTTGGCTCTGTGCAGGACTGTATTCAACAGCTTGATGGATTCGCACAGCAGGTTCTCGGAAAGAAAGCCTGGTCACGGTAAACTGCCTAAGATTTCCATCCAGAGCGGCATTTGACAATAACAACCTGGCCAGTGATAAACAGCCGTCGCACTGGAACAGACGGGCCAGATTGTTACCATCATGTTGGGTGTCATACATGCGCTCGCTGTTCACTGGGTGTGAGTCAAACAGGAAAAATTGTTGTTCCCGACGCCAAAAAGCAACAGTTACCGTTTGCCCAGTGAACAGAAATCCAACGCCATCCCATAACTCCGACGTGAGGACCTCCAAAACGGCCGAAAGCGACCTGACACTTGCCTCAACGTCGTCGCGAGAAGCTGGATATAAAGCGTCATGCACTGGTGACAGGTCTTCTAGGTGTACAGCCCGTCCCAGAACAAGGAAATCCCGAGGCAGTTCATCCGGGAATAGAAACCTCGATTCACCGACGCTATTTCCCCCGCGCAAAGATCTGTAGACGCGGTCGCCGCACATCAAGATGGCATCGATGTTGACTGTGTTGAACACACCACCGAGGAAATTCCACGCAAGCGCGCAAGCAGCATTTGCTACGCACTGCGAATTTCTGCTCAAGGGAAAGAGTTGTTCGTTTCCCTGATGAAAAGAGCCGCAGGCTACACAAGAGAAATGCCTAGCGGTAGGTGGCATTGTCAGTGATGTCGTTTGACAATATCAGAAAATTAGTCCTGTAAGAAAAGAGAAGATAGGGAGGAGTATATTTACCTTTACCAGATACTGTGGTGGCCCCTAAGAGGAGTTAACCTATTGGGGGAGTGGGGATCCTAGCGAGGGGACCCTCAGCTTCCGCTGGAAGTGCAGTGGAGGTTCAAGCCCTCTTATCCAACGTAGGCATAAGAGACAACCTAGGGGAAAATAAACGACGGTAGGCGCCTCCCGCGTGTGAGAAGATGGAACAAGTTACCCACCCCACACGAAAGCCCGCGTCGCCGGTGATGCCTCCACAGTATGCAAGTCGCGCCGAAGGTCTGCGTCGATGTCCGGAACAGCTACCAGTCGCCCAAGGGATCCTCGAAGTCCGCTACCGCTTAAGTAGCGCTGTAGTCACCACCGTAGTCAGCCAGAAGCATCAAGATCAAAATCATAGAGTCCTCCCTTGATAACTTCCATAGGTAAAATTTGGGATTTCGGTCCTATTTATATACAAAATTCCTGGCCCATTCCGATGGACGCTGCGTGCCATTGGTAGAGTGGCTGATAAGTATATAACATTGACCAATGATTTTTCCAGAATTAAATCTCGAATCGCATGTCAGGACCCGGCAAGGGAGGCAAGGTGCATTGAAATTCTGATCGCTAGTTGTAAGTGTCGGGGAATGATTCATGTTACCCACCCCACACGAAAGCCCGCGTCGCCGGTGATGCCTCCACAGTATGCAAGTCGCGCCGAAGGTCTGCGTCGATGTCCGGAACAGCTACCAGTCGCCCAAGGGATCCTCGAAGTCCGCTACCGCTTAAGTAGCGCTGTAGTCACCACCGTAGTCAGCCAGAAGCATCAAGATCAAAATCATAGAGTCCTCCCTTGATAACTTCCATAGGTAAAATTTGGGATTTCGGTCCTATTTATATACAAAATTCCTGGCCCATTCCGATGGACGCTGCGTGCCATTGGTAGAGTGGCTGATAAGTATATAACATTGACCAATGATTTTTCCAGAATTAAATCTCGAATCGCATGTCAGGACCCGGCAAGGGAGGCAAGGTGCATTGAAATTCTGATCGCTAGTTGTAAGTGTCGGGGAATGATTCATGGTTCGCGTGGAGATTCTGATCGCTAGTTGTAAGTGTCGAGGAATGATTCTTTAGTAGTCTATTATTTAAGCAGGATTGACTCAAACATCACTTAGGATCATTCATATCAAGGAACATCAAATTGAAAAAAATCGTTGAAACACGATGTCGACCCCGAAGTATATAAGTTGGACCCACGTAAAAATAAATTATTTTTCATTTTAGATTAATTCAACACTTGGAGAGGGAGGTCAGTGTAGTAGGAAGCAGGATTATATCAAACATCACTTGGGATCATTCATATTAAGGCACATCAAAATGAAAAAAATCGTTGAAATACGATGTCGACGCCGAAGTATATAACTTGGACCCACGTATTTTTAAAAATAAATTATTTTTGATTTAAGATTAACTCAACACTTGGAGAGAGAGGTCAGTGTAGAAGGAAGCAGGATTATATCAAACATCACTTAGGATCATTCATATCAAGGGACATCAAATTGAAAAAAATCGTTGAAATACGATGTCAACCCGAAGTATATAAGTTGGACCCACGTATTTTTAAAAAAAAATTATTTTTGATTTAATATTAATTCAACACTTGGAGAGAGAGGCCAGTGTAGTAGGAATTAGGATTATATCAAACATCACTTTGGATCATTCATATTAAGGTATATCAAATGGAAAAAAAATGTCAACCCGAAGTATATAAGTTGGACCCACGTAGTTTTAAAAATAAATTATTTTCGAATTAAGATTAATTCAACCTTGGAGAGAGAGGTCAGTGTAGTAGGAATCAGGATTATATCAAACATCACTTAGGATCATTCATATCAAGGAAAATCAAATTGAAAAAAATCGTTGAAATACGATGTCGACCCCGAAGTATATAAGTTGGACCCACGTAGTTTTAAAAATAAATTATTTTCGAATTAAGATTAATTCAACCTTGGAGAGAGAGGTCAGTGTAGTAGGAATCAGGATTATATCAAACATCACTTAGGATCATTCATATTAAGGCACATCAAATTGAAAAAAATCGTTGAAATACGATGTCGACCCCGAAGTATATAAGTTGGACCCACGTAGTTTTAAAAATAAATTATTTTCGAATTAAGATTAATTCAACCTTGGAGAGAGAGGTCAGTGTAGTAGGAATCAGGATTATATCAAACATCACTTAGGATCATTCATATTAAGGCACAACAAATTGAAAAAAATCGTTGAAATACGATGTCGACCCCGAAGTATATAAGTTGGACCCACGTAGTTTTAAAAATAAATTATTTTCGAATTAAGATTAATTCAACCTTGGAGAGAGAGGTCAGTGTAGTAGGAATCAGGATTATATCAAACATCACTTAGGATCATTCATATCAAGGAAAATCAAATTGAAAAAAATCGTTGAAATACGATGTCGACCCCGAAGTATATAGGTTGGACCCACGTAGTTTTAAAAATAAATTATTTTCGAATTAAGATTAATTCAACCTTGGAGAGAGAGGTCAGTGTAGTAGGAATCAGGATTATATCAAACATCACTTAGGATCATTCATATTAAGGCACATCAAATTGAAAAAAATCGTTGAAATACGATGTCGACCCCGAAGTATATAAATTGGACCCACGTAAAAAAATAATTATTTCTGATTTAAGATTAATTTAACACTTGGAGAGAGAGGTCAGTGTAGTAGGAAGCAGGATTATATCAAACATCACTTAGGATCATTCATATCAAGGCACATCAAATTGAAAAAAATCGTTGAAATACGATGTCGACCCCGAAGTATATAAGTTGGACCCACGTATTTAAAAAAAAAAATTATTTTTGATTTAATATTAATTCAACATTGGAGAGAGAGGTCAGTGTAGTAGGAATTAGGATTATATCAAACATCCCTTTGGATCATTCATATTAAGGCACATCAAATGGAAAAAAAATGTCAACCCGAAGTATATAAGTTGGACCCACGTAGTTTTAAAAATAAATTTTTTTCGAATTAAGATTAATTCAACGTTGGAGAGAGAGGTCAGTGTAGTTGGAATCCGGATTATATCAAACATCACTTAGGATCATTCATATCAAGGAAAATCAAATTGAAAAAAATCGTTGAAATACGATGTCGACCCCGAAGTATATAAGTTGGACCCACGTAGTTTTAAAAATAAATTATTTTCGAATTAAGATTAATTCAACCTTGGAGAGAGAGGTCAGTGTAGTTGGAATCCGGATTATATCAAACATCACTTAGGATCATTCATATCAAGGAAAATCAAATTGAAAAAAATTGTTGAAATACGATGTCGACCCCGAAGTATATAAGTTGGACCCACGTAGTTTTAAAAATAAATTATTTTCGAATTAAGATTAATTCAACCTTGGAGAGAGAGGTCAGTGTAGTTGGAATCCGGATTATATCAAACATCACTTAGGATCATTCATATCAAGGAAAATCAAATTGAAAAAAATTGTTGAAATACGATGTCGACCCCGAAGTATATAAGTTGGACCCACGTAGTTTTAAAAATAAATTATTTTCGAATTAAGATGAATTCAACCTTGGAGAGAGAGGTCAGTGTAGTAGGAATCAGGATTATATCAAACATCACTTAGGATCATTCATATCAAGGAAAATCAAATTGAAAAAAATCGTTGAAATACGATGTCGACCCCGAAGTATATAAGTTGGACCCACGTAGTTTTAAAAATAAATTATTTTCGAATTAAGATTAATTCAACCTTGGAGAGAGAGGTCAGTGTAGTAGGAATCAGGATTATATCAAACATCACTTAGGATCATTCATATCAAGGAAAATCAAATTGAAAAAAATCGTTGAAATACGATGTCGACCCCGAAGTATATAAGTTGGACCCACGTAGTTTTAAAAATAAATTATTTTCGAATTAAGATTAATTCAACCTTGGAGAGAGAGGTCAGTGTAGTAGGAATCAGGATTATATCAAACATCACTTAGGATCATTCATATTAAGGCACATCAAATTGAAAAAAATCGTTGAAATACGATGTCGACCCCGAAGTATATAAGTTGGACCCACGTAGTTTAAAAAATAAATTATTTTCGAATTTAGATTAATTCAACCTTGGAGAGAGAGGTCAGTGTAGTAGGAATCAGGATTATATCAAACATCACTTAGGATCATTCATATTAAGGCACATCAAATTGAAAAAAATCGTTGAAATACGATGTCGACCCCGAAGTATATAATTTGGACCCACGTAAAAAAATAATTATTTCTGATTTAAGATTAATTTAACACTTGGAGAGAGAGGTCAGTGTAGTAGGAAGCAGGATTATATCAAACATCACTTAGGATCATTCATATCAAGGCACATTAAATGGAAAAAAATCGTTGAAATACGATGTCGACCCCGAAGTATATAAGTTGGACCCACGTAGTTTTAAAAATAAATTATTTTTGATTTAAGATTAATTCAACACTTGGAGAGAGAGGTCAGTGTAGTAGGAAGCAGGATTATATCAAACATCACTTAGGATCATTCATATCAAGGCACATCAAATGGAAAAAAATCGTTGAAATACGATGTCGACCCCGAAGTATATAAGTTGGACCCACGTAGTTTTAAAAATAAATCATTTTTGATTTAAGATTAATTCAACACTTGGAGAGAGAGGTCAGTGTAGTAGGAAGCAGGATTATATCAAACATCACTTAGGATCATTCATATCAAGGAACATCAAATTCAAAATAATCGTTGAAATACGATGTCGATCCAGAAGTATATAAGTTGGATTATTTTTGAATTAAGATTAATTCAACACTTGGAGAGAGAGGTCAGTGTAGTAGGAAGCAGGATTATATCAAACATCACTTAGGATCATTCATATCAAGGCACATCAAATTGAAAGAAATCGTTGAAAGACGATGTCGATCCAGAAGTATATAAGTTGGACCCACGTAAAAAAAAATTTTTTTTTAATTAAGATTTATTCAACACTTGGAGGGAGAGGTCAGTGTAGTAGGAAGCAGGATTATATCAAACATGACTTAGGATCAGTCATATCAAGGCACATCAAATTGAAAAAAATCGTTGAAATACGATGTCGATCCAGAAGTATATAAGTTGGATCCACCAGAGGCAACACAATAAAATCTAGTGACCTACGACGTATTTGAGCGATAAATCCGACAGTTTTTCATTTTTTTTATCATTTTGTAAATGTAAATACGGCGTTTTCGCTAAATATCCATAAGGACCACGTTACGTTCCATACGTCTACCAAATTTCAAGGTAATATCTCATCTATTCGAGTCGTGACGGCTCGAAACATGTTTGAAAATTTCAAAAATCCGACAAATTCCGAATTTGGCGCCATTTTTCTCCGTAAGTAACAAACGTAGAAGTCAAAGATCTTTGTCATTGTTTGTACCGTTCGATTGCCTGCAAAAAACCGACTCTCCATTTTGATATCAGATCGACCGTTTAGACGCTACAGCACACAAACCGAAAAAATCGGGGAATTTTTCCCTGATTTTCGTGTTCAGAGACCTCTGGTGAGAAAACTACGAGGCGTAGACGCCCAATGTCAGTCGCATATTGTAGATTGATCGATTGGGGTGGATCAATCTGTCGTCAGATTCGAGATCCGAACCATAGTTCATGAGATATCAAGCGAGAACCAAAGGTCTAAAAATCGAACAGCTCGCTCAGCCGCCATTTTTATTTTTTCTGGCGGGTTCCGGTTAGAAAAAACGCTTTGTGCCGTGCTTATATATGGCCGGAAATATATATAATTGACCACGGTACCGTTGCCCCGTTTGGTACAGTCCAAAGTGTCATTCCTGGTATCGTACCACCTCGGAGCAATCCCCCCCCCCCTGCACCGTTAGATCGGCACGCTTAATCATTTCGCGCTACATTCAATTGAAAAAACACCAGAGTCATGCCTAGACAATTGCAGCTGCTATACAACAATTCAAACAGGAAGACACAATAGCGAAATTCGGAAGCAAATTAAGCAAAAACAATAGAAGTGCAACGACGTTTTGAAACACATTCATTACTAAACCTAATGCGTAAATAGCAATTGTTAAAAACTGTCGGTATACCCATTTGCCAGAATGAAAATGCGGAAAAGAACATGGTACACGAGGGTTGTCCAGTGTCGTTCCGTTTTCGAACGACATATAGATAATAAATGCCAATGTCGAATAATATTGTTGTCGTCAGGTCTCGTATCGAAGCGGATAATGGGTAGATAACGACAAAAGTCGGTAACTTTGATGACGTTTGCGGTTTAGACGCGGAAGCAGACATACCGCAAAATATTTCAACATTCACCTTTACTTCGAGTTCCCAAGGTCGAATCGAAGCGAACGTAGAGGACAAAATGAATAAATAAGAGCATTTACTAAGAACATTCATTCTTTATCTTAAATTGTGCAAAGCCATCGTAAGCATCACGCGGTTAAGCCATGAGAATGCATGATACCTCCAACCCTCTCGCTTTCCCATTGAAATGAACAGCTGAGGCAACAACTGCGGTCAGCCAGTTGTATCTAAATGACATACGTAAAGAGCTCACTATCGAAGATTCTGGTGCTTCTTGTACATAAAAGTTCTGGCCCATTCCGATGGAGGATTATGTAAAACGTTGTGTGCCGTTTATACCATGGCTCGAATTATATAACATTGACGACGGTTTTTAAAAAAGCTTCTAAATTGGGTTTAAATGAATGATTTCTTCTTGTGAATGTTAGAAATAGCGGATATTTTGGGGAGGATGGATGACACCCAAGAGAGAATTTCGCTTGCGCGCCAATCGATCAAAATATTCGCCATTTTTAATTTTGTTTTCCATTTTGTATGTTTAAATTGGGTGTTATAACTACTAGTTCACGACGAACACATCAAGTAGCATATGCAAGCCAAATTCCAAGGTCAAATATGCGCTAATATCGACAAAAGAACCTTTTCATCAGGATGATTGGGGTATTAAATTTCATAAAGTCCGAATTTGGGGGATTGTTGTTGGATAATTATAGACAAAAGATAACACGTTGTATTGCCACTTACGGTCATTAATTGCCTACTAAAAAAAATAATATCATTGGTAAAATGTTTAACCGTTCAGAGGCAACAAACCGACATACACACCGGGCGTTACAAGTGAGAGAAAAATCCGCCATTATTAATTTTTGTCGACAATTTTTAGATATAAGTTCGGTGCTTTAATTATTAAGCTTTATGTAATGGTGCTTATGAATGCCGACTTTCAAGGCCATATGTGCAATAGTAGAGACGTGGCGGGCATTTTACCGTGATTTAATGGGGTATCAAATTCCTAAAGTCAGGTTTTGGAGGATTGTATTGAAATATCCACGAGTAATCGGAAAAATCTAAAGGTACTTTCTTAACTCCGAACGAACTCCTCTCTTGGGTGTCATCCATCCTCCCCAAATTTTTCCGCAATTTCCAACATTCAGGGGAAGAATTTATGAAGAATATTAACCCAATTATGAAGTTTTTTTTAAAAACCGTGGTCAATGTTATAAACTTCGAGCCAAGGTATAAACGGCACACATCGTTTTTCGTGAATTTTTTCGTAACAAATCTACCCGTGATAACAATCTATTTACTATCTTTCAGACCGATATGTAGCCCATAAAAAATTGAGCGTAACAATATCGATGCAATTGACCGTTCAGTAGCTAGAGCTGGCAAACCGCCGAGAAGTGGGAAAATGTCACGTTTCGAAGCAAAATATGAAGGTAATGACACTGTTCATCGACGTAATAAAGGTCAGTCATTCGCCAGCTTAACTTATGACATAAAGTTGTTCCACAAGTAAAACCCAGGAGTCAGAATGAAAAAACCACGGAAAATAGGGAAAACCGCCATTTTTATTTTTTGCGGGTAAAAAACTTTTAAAGCGTGTTATAATGATGAAACCAAAAATTATTAAAAGTACATGTAAAAAAAACTTGAGGGAAAAACGAAAAAAAATTATCCGTGCGGAAGAAGAGAACCTACAACCTTCGGATCAATAGCCCGACTCTTTACCTGTCGTCCACCGCTGTGTTATAAAATATGAGACAGTGAACTGGTTTTAAATGGATTTGATGTGATTTTTTTTCGAAATTTTGAGTTTAAGCGATGGCTGTGGGTTTACTATTAGGGTTCGGAACTTGCGAAAGGTAATGTTCTTTAGGCAATTTTAATAGTAATGAAGTGAAATCGTCAAATAAGAACATATTTTTACCGTTCAAAGGAACTTGACGGAAAAACACAGGCGCGCACCGTCGGTTATTGTGGTAGAATACGCATGATTCCTTTTTTTCTAAGGTTTTTATATAAAAAATGAAACTTTTAGGTAATTATCCGCGTTGTGCACGTAAAGGGGCGTAAGACTGTGAACTATGAAGGCTTATTAGCCAATAGTAAAGACATGACGGGCATTTCGCAGGGATATAATATGGTATCATTTTCATAACGTCCCATTTTTTGGATTGTTCGTGATATTAATAAGGATGATAGAGAAAAGGTAGTGTTGTCCTTATATTCAGCAGTTTAGTATCAACGAGAAGAATTTCTAACGTCAGCAAAATATTTAACCGTTCAGAAGCAACGCACGAAACACCAGAAGCTTGCACGCAAACCAAACAAAAAAAATCCGCCATTTTAAATTTTCGTGGAAGTTTATGGGAAAAAACGGGGTTTTCCCTAATAAACCATACTAACTACAATGTTTAGTAGCATATGCTTACCAAATATCAAGGTCAAATATGCGCTAATAGCAACAAAACGGGCTTTCACAGCGATAAAATGAGTTTTCATTTTCAAAAAGTCTGACCTTGGTCGATTGTTGTGAGATAATCTTAAATAATAAAAGACAATTGATGGTACTCACATTTAGGCCAATGTATTGTTTGTAAGAAACATTTATAACATTGGTAAAATGTTTAACCGTTCGGAGCCAACACACCGTAATCCAGAAGCCAGCGTCACAACTGAGGGAAAAATCCGCCATTTCTTAATGTTTTCCGCCATTTGTGGATACAAAGTAGGTTATTTAACTACACGACCTTGTTGATCGTGTTATTCCGCTCATGCATGCCAACTTAAAAGACTATAGGTGCAATAGTAGAGACGTGAGAGGCATTTTACCGTGATTAAATAGGGTATCATTTTCAAAAAGTCCGAGTTTGGGGGATTGTTATGAGATATTCTTAGAAGATAGGAAATAACAAAAGGTATACTTTTGTACGTCATTTAAGTGACTACAACAATAATTCATAACATTGGTAAAATGTCTCACCATTCTGAGGCAAGACAATGAATTCTAGAGACCTACGCCGAAACTGAGCGAGACATCCGCCATTTTTTAATTTTTTTCGCCATTTTGCAAATAGAAAGACGGCGTTTTCTCTAAACATCCACAAGGACCACGTGACGCACCATACTTTTACCAAGTTTCAAGGTAATATCTTCACTATTCGAGACGTGACGGCTGGAAACATGTTTGAAAATTTCAAAAATCCGACAAATTCCGACTTTGGCGCCATTTTACTCCGTGAGTAACAATCGTAGAAGTAAACGATCTCGATCGTCGTTTAGACCGTTTGATTGCCTGCAAAAAACCGACTCTCCATTTTGAGATCAGATCGACGGTTTAGACGCTAGAGCGCAAAAACCGAAAAAACCGGGAAATTTTCGGCTAATTTTCGTGTTCGGAGACCTCTGGTGAGAAAACTACGAGGCGCAGACGCCCAATGTCTGTCGCATATTGTAGATGGGTCGATTGGGGTAGATCAATCTGTCGTCAGATTCGAGATCCGACACATAGTTCGCGAGATATCGAGCGAGCCCCAAAGGACTAAAAATCGAAAACGTGGAAAAACCGCCATTTTGATTTTTTTTCGGCGGGTTCCGGTTGGAAATTCCCGGTTTTCGCAATTTTTCCTCCGATCGATTCTCCCAAAGAATGTCCCTGAAAAATTTCACCTTCCTACTCCTACCAGAAGTGGTCGGGAATTTGTATACATGAATGAGTGAGTGAGTGAGTAGATCAATTACACAAAGGGCTGAAAAAAATGAAACTTTTAGGTAATTATCCGCGTTGTGCACGTAAAGGGGCGTAAGACTGTGAACTATGAAGGCTTATTAGCCAATAGTAAAGACATGACGGGCATTTCGCAGGGATATAATATGGTATCATTTTCATAACGTCCCATTTTTTGGATTGTTCGTGATATTAATAAGGATGATAGAGAAAAGGTAGTGTTGTCCTTATATTCAGCAGTTTAGTATCAACGAGAAGAATTTCTAACGTCAGCAAAATATTTAACCGTTCAGAAGCAACGCACGAAACACCAGAAGCTTGCACGCAAACCAAACAAAAAAAATCCGCCATTTTAAATTTTCGTGGAAGTTTATGGGAAAAAACGGGGTTTTCCCTAATAAACCATACTAACTACAATGTTTAGTAGCATATGCTTACCAAATATCAAGGTCAAATATGCGCTAATAGCAACAAAACGGGCTTTCACAGCGATAAAATGAGTTTTCATTTTCAAAAAGTCTGACCTTGGTCGATTGTTGTGAGATAATCTTAAATAATAAAAGACAATTGATGGTACTCACATTTAGGCCAATGTATTGTTTGTAAGAAACATTTATAACATTGGTAAAATGTTTAACCGTTCGGAGCCAACACACCGTAATCCAGAAGCCAGCGTCACAACTGAGGGAAAAATCCGCCATTTCTTAATGTTTTCCGCCATTTGTGGATACAAAGTAGGTTATTTAACTACACGACCTTGTTGATCGTGTTATTCCGCTCATGCATGCCAACTTAAAAGACTATAGGTGCAATAGTAGAGACGTGAGAGGCATTTTACCGTGATTAAATAGGGTATCATTTTCAAAAAGTCCGAGTTTGGGGGATTGTTATGAGATATTCTTAGAAGATAGGAAATAACAAAAGGTATACTTTTGTACGTCATTTAAGTGACTACAACAATAATTCATAACATTGGTAAAATGTCTCACCATTCTGAGGCAAGACAATGAATTCTAGAGACCTACGCCGAAACTGAGCGAGACATCCGCCATTTTTTAATTTTTTTCGCCATTTTGCAAATAGAAAGACGGCGTTTTCTCTAAACATCCACAAGGACCACGTGACGCACCATACTTTTACCAAGTTTCAAGGTAATATCTTCACTATTCGAGACGTGACGGCTGGAAACATGTTTGAAAATTTCAAAAATCCGACAAATTCCGACTTTGGCGCCATTTTACTCCGTGAGTAACAATCGTAGAAGTAAACGATCTCGATCGTCGTTTAGACCGTTTGATTGCCTGCAAAAAACCGACTCTCCATTTTGAGATCAGATCGACGGTTTAGACGCTAGAGCGCAAAAACCGAAAAAACCGGGAAATTTTCGGCTAATTTTCGTGTTCGGAGACCTCTGGTGAGAAAACTACGAGGCGCAGACGCCCAATGTCTGTCGCATATTGTAGATGGGTCGATTGGGGTAGATCAATCTGTCGTCAGATTCGAGATCCGACACATAGTTCGCGAGATATCGAGCGAGCCCCAAAGGACTAAAAATCGAAAACGTGGAAAAACCGCCATTTTGATTTTTTTTCGGCGGGTTCCGGTTGGAAATTCCCGGTTTTCGCAATTTTTCCTCCGATCGATTCTCCCAAAGAATGTCCCTGAAAAATTTCACCTTCCTACTCCTACCAGAAGTGGTCGGGAATTTGTATACATGAATGAGTGAGTGAGTGAGTAGATCAATTACACAAAGGGCTGTATAGTATATAGATATATATATATATATATATATATATATATATATATATATATATATATATATATATATATAATGAGAGGGCCTTTATTTCCTCCCCTCCCCCTGGCCTTATCGATGCGAAGCCGATGGACGTGTGGCAGCTGCCGTCCGCCAATCGCACGCCGCGATACGATCGTGCGCCAAGAGATCAAATCAGTCACGCACTCTCCGAGGAATTGCCCTAGGCCTCTGCCCTTCGCTCGTAAACGAGTTCAAAGAGTCGCATAGGACTGGAGTAGGGTGTTTTTATGAGTCGCGTTGCTCAGGGGGACCGATTTTGTAACTTAACGTTTGGCTGTATAAGAGTTATTCCCGCTGGATTTTGGGTAACATTCCGAAAACAATTGCCGATGACTATTTTGTAACTCACGTTCGAACGTAATTTACCTCACGCTCGTATCCTTAGCTTTGACAAAAAAATACCTGTCAAAGCGGCTATTCACGATCAAAGAACGGTTTTTTTTGCTTCCTTAATTGAACAATATTTGAAGAACTTTTGTCCTGTGGAATATTTTGTGGAATACAGATTATGAAAACCCATTATTCTTGATCTCCATTACAGTTCGTGGCCGAGAATGCAGATCAGTATTAAATTGGATGATTATTTCAATCAGAGGTATTGTTGATTCATTAATATATGTACATTATGGATTGTTATCTCGCCGCCAAAAACTGTCTACAATTCCGTAAACAAACAACTCTTTGGAAAGTGGTGCCACCTAGTGATGAAAGACGGAAGTTGAAATGTAAATACAGTCGATAGTGTGTAAATAAACTCGTCTCACCGGTAGTACTTTCAAGTAGACCTGTGCGCCGATGGATAAACTATCGGCGGCGGACGCCGGGTGGAAATGGGTCGCCGGCCGGCGGCGCGCGTGCCGACGGCGCGTCGCCGGCCGATGGTTTTTACCAGCGGTGGCGGCGTGACCGGCGGCGTACTTATCCACCCATAATGTATTTTACAAGTATTTCAGCATGTTATTGCATAAATTATTCATTGTTTATAATTAGTTAATGTATTCAGTTGTTTATTTTATGTTAAAACTTATTTTATTACATTTTTATTAACGTATGCGAGGAATTTCTTTTAATTTTAAGTATTTAAGCAAATATCGTATCGCGCAACTTCAATCAAACCTAATATTATTCCCTTACATTACTGAATTTCATAAGACAAATTCACAACTTATTAACCTGTTATCTTAAATGCGAGCAAAAAACTCCGTTGTAAACAGTTATGTCCGTTTCACAGTTAAAATTTTATTTATAGTTTTTCAAATATGATGAAATACCGTTCAAACGATCCTGTATGTATTTTTATCACCTCTTGCATTCATCTATGTACCACATTGTAAATTTTGAGAGCGGAGGATTTTATGGAGAAGGCCTCCCGTTTTTTAGATTTTCATTAAAATTTTAATATTTATAGATTAATATCCGCATTAATCAGACGAACAAAAAGGCAATATAAAAAATTTAACTCTTGGAATCCGAAGAAGACTTTCATAAAAACACACAAAACTTTTACAAAACATTTAAAAAGAATCTATTGGGGTACCAACTCCATAATAATCGCTTTAGAAAAGAAAATGGGAAACTGAAAGTTATCAATCAAGAAAATGGCTGAGAATTTGCAAATTATTACGAAATACTTCCGAACTGCCCAGAACCCAAGGGAATATTCCAATGAAAACAACCCTAATTCACTAGCACCAGATAAAAAAGGAACCACAAGGCCAATTTAAAAGCTCAAAAATATTAAAGCATCAGGTGAAGATGGAATCATAGCAGGACTCGTGATAGCAGCTGGACAAAAAACCATAGCAGAAATAACACAAAAAATACATAAGTTTGGCGAACTGATCAAATCCTTAATGACAGGGAAAACGTCCTTATTCGTCCATTTTATTAAAAAAAAGGAGATAGAACAGATGTAAACAACTACAGAGGAATTCCACTCCTTCTTGTCACATATAAAATTCTCTCACAATAATTATCTCTCTCTCTTAATAAATTGTTCTCTCATAATGCTTTCTTCTTCATTAATAACTTTAATCCAAAATTGGCGAATATCAAGCAGGCTTTAGGCCAAGTAGATCACTCCCAGAACAAATTCTAAATCTAAAACTAACAATTCGGCACCAAAAGATGTACAGCAAGAATATTATCTGCACCGTCGTTGACTTCAAAAAGCTTTTGATTCAGTTGATTGCAAATCTCTTGATCAAATTTTGAAAGAACAAGGGCTCGATCCTAAAACACTTGCAACCATTAGACAGACGCTCACGGACAAAAAAATTTAAGTACAATTCAGGGGGAAAATTTCGGAACTCTTCGAAATTAAAACAGAAGTCAAAGAGATGGACTCTCAACATTACTTTTAATTTGTATCCTAGTAAAAGCAATTCGAGAATGGTGAAAAGAAAAATGTCTAAAAATTGGTCAACCAACCAAGTTAGGAGTAACAAATGTAACAATTGACTACCTGGCTTTAGCAGAAACCGCCATACCCAGCCGAAGTCTTGCACTTCTGCAGGGGGTACTGGGCAGGGGCCGATGGCCCATCTTCAAGGATTCGACTTTCGGCTTTCCCATGTTCTTGTTCGTGATTCCCTCTTCCTCCCCAGCAATCGCCCTCTCCCAGGATTTCCCAAGCCTTTACGGTTTTGTTTCCCACCCCCCACCTGCAGCGGCGAACGATCCATCTACAGACATCCGACTTAAACCTTTTGGATTTTCAATGTTCTTGTTTGTGATTTCCTTTTACCTCCCCAGCACACGTCCCTTTCCCAGGATTTCTCAGAGCAACAACGGTTTCTGTTTTCCAGCCCCACGCCCTTCTAAAACTGCTTTGTTTGTCCCATATCTCTTCCGCCACCCACATTTTTCATGAATATATTTTATGCCAAAATCTTGAATAGTATGATGATGATGATGATGATGATGATGATGATGACGTAATATCGGGATTAGTCGAGTTAAATCTTTCATTAGTGGAACTGAAAGTGTTTTCTTTGCAACTATGGAAATTATCCACCACATCACATCTGAATCTGTTTTTCATATATTTGACGATCTCGTAGTCGAAAATTATCGGAAGGGCATTCAATTAGAGCAGAAAACATATCAACGACCTAAGTAAAAATATCACCGTAATTTAGTGCTATTTTGAATTAGAACAGAAAATTCGAAGTCAAAATGAAATTAAATATGTGGTTCATTAATGTTTCCATTGACAATGCAGTACCACAAGTGTCAAAATAAGTTAGATCATCATGCCTTCCGTCTTCTATACTTCAATGATTATTCGAAAAGTACGGGAGTATCTAAAGCGCATCAACCCCTTTTTTGGCCGCCCATAATATGGTCACCACGGTGTTTAATCGAAAGGCACTCCGTTGAAATAAAACGGGGCTGCCAAATGAAACAGGGACCAATGAGTAGTTTTGAACCGAAGCAAACTATAAGCTTTCTTTTTCAATGTAACTTCGTTTCAGATTGAAACCCTAAGTCCGGCTTGGTTTTATTTTTGTTTCGGAATGTAAGTAGAAATTGAACCCAATATGACATTCCGGAACTGATTGCATTGTCGATTTACTTCCTTGAACTTCGTTTACCTACGATCAAAATGCAAAAGGTTTATTGTTTAATACAATAATACTAATGTTTTTATGTTGAACGTAGCTAATATTCGAACCTCCACAGTATGTATTTAAACCAAATGGCTAAACTCCCGTTGTCAGACACATTTACATTGCATTGAATGGTTGGAAGATATGAAACCTCGGAAGGGAAAAAGGAAGAAATAGAAGTCTTTGAGATGTACTAACTATGGAGGGAGAACAGAAAAAGCGCAATAGACGGAAAGACTACCGAGAAGTGTCTTAGGTAGGTGAGGGAGTAAGGGAAATCTGGATATCACACGTCCTAAATACGCATAGTATAATCTACTAAGAATATCCATCACCTTGATTGATAATGCGGCCTGTTATGTCATTATTTGAATCTCCTATTTCACAATGCTGATTGGGACGACATCAAGGGTAAAACTAAGGATAACGCACTTATGGGCTGGAACAGAGTAAAATCCATGCCGAGGAAGTGTGGACGTGTGGTTGCTGACTCAAAACAAAATGGCAACTTTGTTAATTCCTATCGCACAGATTTAATTGAAATACTATTTTATACAGCACATCAAATATGGCCAGAAGAGCTGGTCTCTTGTTTTCATTAGTTATTAAGTTTTTCATTATTATGAGGAGCCCTCAATAATAAGTGAATATAAGTATAGCTCCGACGCATCTTGGGCAATGGTCAGTAAATGACCACCTATGACGGCGCCGCGCCGCCGACACGGAAGACCGGCGGCGCGCCGTACATAATGCATCGGCGGCGACGGCGGCGTCACCAACGCCATCGGCGGCGGCGGCGGCGGCGCGGCGCGGCAGCGCACAGGTCTACTTTCAAGTGATCATAATACAGTAGATAAAAAATATAGTACAACACGTGGGAAGAAATTACACACTTTTTTAATATTGTTCGGTCCACAGAGATATTTAATTTCTCTCCAAATTAAATTACACAAATGCACAATGCACTCTTAGCACTTCGTAAATATCAACCCAACAGCCCAAATATGATCCAGGAACATGTGGTATCTTCATGAGTCTTCCCAATTGCCATCATTACAGTGTAGGTAAGAAGGAATGCACTTACCGCCGTCTTGAACAGATTCTTATTTATCAATCCAAGTTTCCAATTGTGAGCCCTCGTAGACGCTAACCCAATTTTGCAGCCTGGCACGAAGCAACTTCTGTTTAAACAAGGCATTCTAAATTCTTTATTGAAGCCGAACGAGCTTAATGCATTCAAATTAGAGTCAGAGTCTGGCAAACATCGTTGTCGGCACACGATGGTCGTTTCATAAACCTCTTATATATTTCCTGTGATAGATAGGTATTTCCTCTCTTACATTTGCAACTTAATTTTTAGGTACAAAAATAGCAAGACATAATTCAAAGTATCAAGTAATTCATATCTCCTCCATCGTTATTGAATATTTTACCACAGCCTCACGTCAATAACAATTAACTTCATCTATTTACGATTCAACTGAAAAGACTTTTTTCGAAGTGGCGCCAAGGACTAGGTGAACTAAAAGTGATAGTTTAGGCAACACGTAGCTTAGGTAACAATTTCAAACATTCAAATCCATTATATATATTCTTGACCCAGATAAACAGGATTAAATGAAAAGGTTTAACTGCCTCAACCGCTCATATATTTATTTAATAGTTGGTTTGTGGAGAAATCGAAGGATACCCATCAAATCCCCTCTCATTTTCCATTTATATAAATGGCATAAACTTCAATTATAGTAGCAAATGTCGATTTCTTTGCATGCGACGCTGCCAACTACCAATGAATTGCCTTAAGGAGGTTCCACCGAGAAACGAAGTAAATGTCATTTTCATGAAAGTTTCAAAATAAGCCCTTCTTATTGCACTCTATCGATTGCCGTTGAAAAAAATTAGGCTTTCCACGCTATATTTCTCGGAAATCGCATTTAAAAATGAGAGAATTTCTATAGGTTCTTATGGCAATGCTTGCCTATGAGTAGAAGAAATGCAGATTACTATTCGAATATAAATGTCGTTTTGACAAAAAACTGATATAAGGTGCGCCACAGTATAAGAATCATGATAATATTTAAAAAATATATCCTTACCATGTTGGTTTAAATGATATTAACATATTTTTGCAACAAATATAGCAGAAATCACGTAGTTACTAACATGTGGCGCTGCAGGTTGACTCCACATCGGCAACGCTGTGCGGCTGTGCCGTGACGAAATGAGTGATTTTTGAGCAGACGGGAATCTACAATGAACTTTGTGGAGCTGGATTTTTTGTGCATTGACGCTAAATTTAATACATTGACAAAAAAGTATTAGAAATTGTCGTTGTTCCGGTAATGTTGTCCGGGTTCCCTCGGCATGGCAGGAAATTGATAGCTTCCAAGGAAACGAAAGTTATCTGAAGATATGTTATAATACTCAGGGGTATTTATATAAATGAATACAAAAATACAGTAATGTATTATACAAATATATATGTATAATATTAACGATTTCCAGGAAAGCAGTCACTAACAAACTCAAACACACGCCAATACGAGAGCAGGAAAACAAGTGAACGCAGTAATTGAGCAATGTTGCACTACCACCGTTGCCAAGTCGTTCTAACACATGATTTTTACCAATAATATTTAAATAAGGAGTTACATTTCCATGTAAATATTTTGAAACTTATTTTTAAATTATGGAACACATTTCAGATCACGAAATAGCGGTGATGAGCTCAAATTTATTGCCAGAGCAATTAAACGTGGCAACGAGTTGCCAGCCAGAAACAGAGATCAAAATAAGCTACTGATGAGTTTTAAAAATTGTTTCCCACTCTTAAGTGCTTCGATACCACTTATTCACAAAGTTTTTAAGTACTTGTTTAAATACTATGGGTGACTACGTAAGGTAATGTTTTTTTAATCGACTACTTAAAACACTTAAGAAGATGGATTTTTCACCGGCTTTTGACGCACCGAGTGACAGAGGAACCTCCTTAAATGCTTACTCAGAAGCGCTCTCATCGGACCTCGGAAAATTCTTTCGCGGAGTGTTTTTGAGTGGTGGACTCTGACTTTACTTGGATCAATCCATTGCAATACACTTATTACAAAATTAATCATAACAACGAGATGTCTGTAAGGTAAACATGTCGAATGAAGTCAAATATTTGGCCATGGCATTGGATTCAGACACAGCAAGGTGGAAACGCACAGGAAACTTATGTGGAGCTGCAATGAGGAAACTATCAAGCGAATTGAAGGTAAATTTCTCAGATGAGAACGTGAAAGACATATGCCACTGTGTTCTGGTTTTGCCACAACTCGAATATGCTGGGAGTTTTTGGGACGCAACCCAGAGAGAAGGATAAGAATATAGAAGCAGACGGATAAGATGGCTTGGTCATGTCAGAAGAAGAGAAGAGGATACAGCCGTACGAAGTGTGTGGAGGGGACACCCAGAAGGAAGACGCCCACCAGGAAGGCCAAGAATGAGATGGGATGACCAAGTAGCCAATGATGTAAAAAAACTGGGTGGTGACATTGAGATGGCGGAAAACAAAAAAGTCTGGAGGCAACTCGTAGGCGAGGCCAAAAATCAGCGTGGATTTGAGTGGCCCCTGGAGTAAGTAACCCAGAGAGAGATTCAATGCGTGGAATAAATAAGTTAAAAATGGAACCTTAATGCGTCGTAAAAACTGATACGTAAGCATGAGAAAAGTTTAGTGTGCAACTGGCGAGTGTAAGTGCGACATGGAGAGTGTAATGATACATGTCAAACTCGCACTCTTTCTATGGAATTCATATGCACGACAAAATAAGAGTTTTAACTAGCAGCGCTGATAGATTAGATTAATAGAATTTTTCGTAATGTAAATTTGAAGGTTTGATTTTATTCCAGAATGACTATTGGAAAGTTACTTTTTGGTTCTAAAGATATTTTTAATTCCTTAGACAAAAGTGGAGTGTATTTGTTAAGATGTGGTACTCAGGACTGCAATTGTTTTTACATTGGACAGACGGGTAGAAGTTTCAACATAAGGACAAAGGAAAATTTTAATTCTTTTATTCATGGTGATAACAAATCAATTTTTGCATCTCATTTATCTGGTTTTTATCACATGTCGGATTTTAGAGTAGAGAATTTAAATGTTTATGACAAAGGTGCAAAGCTGGATTTATTAGAAACATTTGAGATCATATCAGCATCTAAGGATTTGGGACCGAAATATTTAGATGAAATTGTACCGTTTAATCTTTCTCCACTTGATCATGTACCTGTCCCGCATTTAAAAAGCGCTCTCCCATCATCCTGACCTTCACGACGTCCCCTATTCCTATTCTGTCACACCCTCGAAGCCCCCACCACGACCACTCCTGCAGCACCATCCCTCCCTCTTTGTGAATATATGAATGGGCTCGCCTCTGAGAGAATGTCAGAGTACCCTTGAAAATGACACGGGAGAGTCGAAACCGCTTTGTTTGGTTTGGTATTCTAAATAAAGTGACAAAAATTCATCGTTCAAGTTTTATTTTATCATGTCGCTTTTTCATAAAGTATCGCCTGACTCGATCTAAATTAGCACTGATAGGTACAAACATTGAATCTGTGATTAAATGTTTGCACCTATCACCTCTAGTGATTAAAATTAGAGCAGGATAATGGAATAACGGCTCATCGTCACACAGAGGTGATGCTTTTTCACAAAGTATCGCCTGACTTGATCCAAATTAGCACTGATAGGTACAGTCGATAGATACAAAAATTGAATTTGTGATTCAATTTTTGTACCTATAACCTCTAGTGATTAAAATTAGAGCAGGGTAATGGAATAACGGCTCATCGTCAAAATACAAACCACCTCTATCATGTGTGAAATTTTTGTGAGACAATTTCACACGCAATATTCGCCGGGAAAGTTCTAAATCGTTTACCTCTATCATACTGCCCTTATATTTCCCGATTATCTCCTCCGCTGGCCGTTGACCTGACACCCACCCTCTTACGCACGCCATTTTGATTGCTGACCAAGGCATAAACGTGTGAAAGAAAGAGTTGAATGCGCGAGCAGCTACTCTTCTGGGCTCATTTTTACACCTTTGGGGGGTGTTCGCGGCCAAAGCAGTCAGAGAGAGAAGGGCAATGCATTTTGTTATCTTAGGGGTTGCGAGACGGATTCTGAGGGAACTAGCTGTGTTCTAATCACAGCGAGAGGGACACAACGTGAACGGCATTCTCGAATGAATTACTGCAAAAAATAGTGAATTTTAAAAAAATTAGAGGGTAGCTGTTCTTCAAACAAATTAATATTTCGGAATTCAGGTAGTCCGAGCGAAAAATAATTTTACTTAGAAATCAATGATTTTGGTCTCATTTTAAAGAAAAATATCTCATCTTTCCAATGATTTCAAAAATTCTTCCCTTTACCACATTATTTGCAGAGATATTTGCCAAAAATACCAGCCCTTTTACATGGGAAATGGTAAGTCCATGCACTCCAGAGAGACGTTATTTACAATATCAGGTATTGATAACTCTTCGATGTCGTAAAAAAGCTAACAGTATGTAGCTGAGATGTTTTCTCAACTATCTTTGAAAATTAATTATATTGTCACCACAGTAGATTCTTGGGTATCACAAATAACCTTCCATTTTGAGGGAGTTTGAAACGCACCGCGCGAAAAAAAATTGGTCAAGTTAAAGACTTATTTAGATATTTTCATTTAATTACTAAAAAGTTCTGTCATATAAAACTATATTATATAACCATTATTAATGCAATATTTAATTGATGTGTCCTACAGCTGGTGAAATTAAAACGTATAATTCGACTTTGGTCTCTATTATGACTAGGAAACTTTCTCGCTCGGACTACCTTAAGAATTAAAAAGATAAATAAGCTCATTGCATTAAGTATTTACATGGATCGAATGCAATGAATTAAAATTAACTGTCAAATGATGTATATTTGAGACATGAAATACTATGAAAACATTTTTCAAGGATGGTTCTCTTGAAAAAGACTTAATTTTTGCTTTAGCCACATATTAGTGAGGTAAGTACAATCATTCAACAGTAATTATGGACGTGGGATGAATAATTCTTTTTGCGAGACTAACTGACCGATTATCTCGTCGTCCGGGAGATTGAGCAAAATTGGCTGAGAATTGTATAATGCAGCGTTAATGATAAATAGTCTTTTTGCTAAGAATTATCTTCAAATGACAAGGCTAAATAGTAGCATTTGTTACCCGATGTGTATTAAAGGGCCACTTGCCGTTGATCCCAAAGACACCTAAGGGATTATCGTAGATTTGCGTTCCAAGTGATCTATTAGTGCTCATCCATCCATTGCCTATTATCCCTCTGTTCGAGGATAAAATTACACCCGCAACTCTCACAACTCTTTGAATTAACGCGAGCACTCCCCCATCTTCTCATTCGAGACTCGCAAATCGAGGGACTCTTAGGAAGTGACAAGATGAGTTACATAAAGTGCGAATATATTAATGACCGCCAAGGTTTCCTGTAGAGGCTCTCCACTGTTTATTAAAAGGCATTTAAGGAACACAAAGCAGGCAAGGTGAAACACAATGAGGAACACAAAATAACTGCTAAGTGAGATATGTACACACGTAGCGTATCCTCATATCTCACTTTGTGTTGCACGGTGAGCGAGAAGCTGCCGTCAGGTAAATACATGGAAAAAGCTAGAAGTTTATGATAAATTTCAACGAAAGTTAAATCAGTATGGGATAGAATTTTTAGATGTATAAGGAATTAACTTGTGAAGATTCTCAATGTAAACATCATTAATGGCATAATTAGTAAAATCCTCATTTATTTATGACGCAATCAATTTTTTTAGGGTACATGGTAATGCTAACTTCAAATTTGTTTTTTTTTATGCAAGACTAAAAAACTTGAATACTTAAAATTGTAAGACATATGTGGACCCCAGAAGTCAAGGGGTCTAAGTGACATTTTTGAAAAAAATTAGTTTGTTACAGGAATGGGATGTGAAAATATTAATCTTTTAGGTGGTAAAGGGATCCAAGTGATTTTCTTGACAGGTGCTGCTATCTAAGGTAATGTTTCTTAACTACTTAGTGGGTTGTACCAAACATTTTCCACTTTGACTTAAGTTTTCTCAAATTAACGATTTTGTTACTTAGACCCCTTGACTTCTGGGGTCCTCATATAAGGCAATCACTTCCGTCTAATCTAAAAACTTCAAACGGTTGGAGAGAACTTTAAAATTAACAATATTTTCAAACTACTAAAAAAGTCTGATGCAATCCCAAAAGCCTCCTTCTGCTCACAACTCCCCTAACTCCCAACTCACCATGCTTGTCACGAACGACACAAATTGACGTTCTCCACTGTTCTGTCCCTTTTCCCAACCCTCATTCTCATTTCCCCAGCGCACTTCCTCCCTCTCCCTACCCCACTCTCAACCCGTACGACTTGTAAACGACGACCAATGGAATTGTTATGTCAATGCACCAAGTGAATGATGCTGTTAGCGTTGAAATTGATCTGATCATAAATTAAGTGTAGATTTGTGCAAAATAATCCATCGATAATGTTTAACAGATAAAATTTATGAGAGATGTCTAAAAACAAGTTATATAGGCACAGTGTCGTGTAGACAGAGAAAATTTAATACGAATTTTTCTCTAGATTACGTTATTTTTAACTTTCACGTGAGTGTGTTCCTTCTAATAGAGCCTCGTACATTGGGGAAAGGATAGACCCAATGAGAGTGGCAAGTGGGTGTGAGAACGCTAAAGGGGAGGTAGGGCGGCAAGGAGAAAGGGGGAGGGATGACAGATTAGACTTCCCACTTTATCGGTCCACACGTACACCATTCAAAGCCATTCGCAAGTGAACTATCGCACCCTCGCAAAACTTTCTACATCTACATAATACCCCGTGAGCCGCCGCATGGGCGTATAGCAGGGGATGTAAGGTCACCAGCCGTGTAAAGGTGCAGGTTTTTTGGAGATGAAATGGTGACATGAATTATAGGAGTGTATTTAGTGAGCTTGATTTTTGTTGTGATCGCTTATTGTTCGCGGAAAGAACAAGTTCTTGTACCTATCTGTTCGGCAGAGTGTCTCTCTTATTTTATCGCGTCTGTCAGACCTAGAGAGGTAGTGAGGCGTCATGATAATATTCTCTGTGTCGTTCTGAAAAATATCAGTTCTGAATTTATCAAGCAAGCTAAGCCTAGGGTGTAGCCTCCGAGTCTCTAGGGGCTCCCACCTTAATCTCTATAAAAGTTGTGAAACACTATATGTACGCTAGTCGCAGTTTTTAACGAAGCGTTCTGCTTTTCTTTGTATTTTTGTTAATTTTTTGTGTGAAATCTATTTGACCAGGGTCCCAAATGCTCGCGGCGTATTCGAGGTGTGGCCTAATCAGAGCAAAGCGGCATCTCTCTTTGACTTTTTCATCCGAGGACCTTCCTAATATACGCTTAACAAAACCTTGTTGCTTTAATGCTGTGCCACGTATATTTTGTATGTGTAATCCCCACGATATATCCGAAGTTAAGGTAATTCCAAGATATTTTAATATTTCATTCAACGAAATATTCGCCAAAGGCATTCAAGGCCCATCCTGTGGTATTACGTTTTTTACTTTTTTAACACCATTCATAAGGAGATGAATCTGTCGGCTGGTTTTCCGGCACTTGAAGGAAGAACACCGTTTTAGAACTAGTTGTAGAATTATATTAAGGAGATCCTTCAGCGACCTAGGACGACAGTTACTCTTCAAAGCAATACGTCACGATTGCTATCAAAGAATCGATGAGGAAATCAGATCACCTACATCTTATCACCCCCAGCTCATCTGTTTCAGGTTCTACATATATTCGTTCCAGCGAACTCACGGATGCACGAGGATGGAGCAAGGCAGAGTCTACGAGCTGGAAAGATCCGATACTTCTTTGCATGTAACCACGTGGAATTCAGAACCTCGGGAATAATAATAATAAAAATTTTATTCCTTAAGATGCCATTGAATAAGAAGAGAACCATATATAAAATAAGGTATTTAGTCACCCTTTTGAGACCTTAGTCTCGCTTTATGATTGCTTACTCACTGAACATTTAAACTGGTTTGTTTTACATTCATTTTGTAAAGAGCACTTAAATGTTGGAGGACAATTTAAAAAAAAGAACGTACAAAAAATGAAATGAATAAATATGAAAATGTGTAAACAAGGAAAATGTACAGAAAGGAAAATATACAGCACTCCACACAGAGTTGCATCACCGTCATGGGTCGGCTGGCGGCAAGCTCTCATTTCCCAAGAGCAAGCAAAAACTCAACCTCCCCATTTTGCAACAACCAAGTCCTAACTGCTTTACAAAACTTCCATTCACTTTCTGCTTTATACAAATCAGGTGGTAGTGAAGAAAAAATTTTTGGTCCTAAATAATTATCTTTAGCAATCTTCCTTTTATTATCTTTAGCAAAAATATCTTTATCAATTCTACTCACCATTCCATGGAATGACAAATTAATCGCAATATGAAATAGCTTTCGAAATATTATCGTTAAAGCAAGCCAAGATGAGATATTCGAATAAGAATATTTCGATGGCAAGAGGAAAATCAGAGATAAAATTATTTCACCCAATCATACGCTTGCCTGTTCTCTACACATGGTAACAACGAATTACTTGATTCACAGGGGGCAACACGCGACGGATTTCTTTACATTGGCTGAGGGAGTCGTGAACGTACTCTCCGCAATTGCAGGGCTCTGCGCAGGGCAGACAAAATGCATCGTGCAACTAATGTTTATTCGCCTATCTCGCACGCATACCATTCGGTGGCGAAGGGAGAAGATACGATAGGCGAGTGAGCGGAGATGAAATTGCTCTGCACGGAAAGACCTGAGATGATGATGGATTTGATGTTCTGCCGTCTGAAAATAGTTCTTGTAAACTGTTCCAGGGATCTCCAAAGGGTTAAGTCTATTGTGCCCAGCGTTTCCATCGGAGACTGTCCCATTGCCTTCGGGGCTGATAATAAGAATGATACTGTGAACGATGGCCATCATTCATCAACTTTGCTTTTCTGACATTTAGAGGTTAAAAGAAAGAGTACACCTTTGCAATTTTAATCATTTATATAGATGTGAGAGGAATAGATAAAGTGGTACGTGCTGTTCAAATACTGGCGACCAATAATCCTTGACTTCCACTGCACATGCGGTGAATGGAGAGCGAATGAGAAGGGAAAATGCATCCAAAATGTAAGTAATGATGAACTCCAAGGACTAAACTTGAGGCGGACTCATCCAATTAGAGAGAGAGAAATGAGCAAAACGAACAGTATAAATTTTTAGTGCAGGCAATAAATATGTTGCTATGAATTCACATTTGAAGGTAGGTAACGCACTCGTTTTTTAAGACGGATAGAAAAGCACATATTGATATCTGTCCGTTGGGAAATGCTTAATTTGACCTTCGCGGGATTTCTCTTGAGACTTCTCTCCTCAAATGAGAGTATTGTTTAAGCGGAAGGCAACGTGAGACTAAGGGATAGTGAAGTACCGAAAGCGCTCTCCGAGACAACAGGGGATCGTCATAATGGTCGTCATGGAAGATAAACCACTTTTTATTTTTGTTTTTCCCTTCCACTGACTAAATCAAGGGGAATTGAGCTCTACGGCCTCTCAAGATAGCGATAACAAACGAGGGTGAGCGTCGGATACGCGTCTTTCGGCCACAAGGTGGTGGCCCTCTTCAGCGAGCTGAAGGGAAAAGCACTTGCAACACGAGGTTGTAACTGAGCTAAAGGGGAGGACAGCCTGGAATAAATAGTAAAGGCTGTCCTCCCCTTTGTTCACTTACAACCACGTGTTGCAAGTGCTTTTCCCTTCAGCTCGCTGGAGAGGGCCACCACCTTGTGGCCGAAATACGTGTATCTGACGCTCACCCTCGTTTGTATTTGTACTTATATTTTGACCACTCTCCTTTTGAGCGATTTCTCCCAGAGGTTGGGTCCATCTGTGTGTGTGAGTGAGTGATTTGAGTGCTTGTGAGTGTGATTGTGGTAATGACCAGGCATCCTTAGTAGGGTCCCATTAGCCCTATGAAGGATCTCAGGTTATAACCCAATTCATTCTTATCAGGGTCCCATTAGCCCTTAAAAAGGATCCCAACTGGGTTGAGTGTGTGTGTGTCTGTGGTGGTCACTGGCGAGGAAGTAACATTCCCGTAAACCATCACAGGAGGGTATTCTGGTGGAGAGGCTGTGGTTGGTCTCTGCTGTGGAATCCTCATTCCTGCAAACCAACACAGTAAGTGTTGTGTGGTTGCATGTTTGACGAGTGGTGCCATTTTCATGGCCATTGGAGACTCATTTATTTTTGTTACCTTCCACTGACGTCAACATTTAAGATGAATTGGTTACGAGATATAAAATTAAATGCTGATAGGTGGTAATCATGTCTATGCTCACTCACTGATGTTGGGCTCAGAAACCGTAAAGGGAGGGAAATTGTTTAGTTAAGGAAAAGTTTAGTTAACAACAAAAATAATGAATGGAAAAATTTAGGATTTTGCCACAAAAAGATGAAAGTAATCGGGATCAGGAAATTGGTTTTAATTAAAGATATGGTAGTATCCGGTACAAAATGGAAAGTCGTTCAAGAATTAATGACTTAGTAATTTAGTATAGTTAGATAAGACAAAGGCTCATATAGTGGTTTGGATATTTCTCTTACTTTAATTAACATCAATAGAATGATTTTATTCATTAATAAGATGAGCCTCCGCTGCAATTGACAGCAAATGTCCTCGAGTTCCGACAGTCCTCTGAATCGACAGGAAGCGCGGAGCTATTTCGATAGATTTATTAATCGATTCTCGTCGTTCATATTCCCCTTCGTTCCATCCTCTCCTCCTACCGCTTCCTTCCCCTCCACCATCATTATCATCATCCCGCGCCACTCTCCTCCGCTGTTCGAGACCGCCCATCCATCAACTCCTCACCCGAGCCCGAACGCCTCACCCCGTCGCCATGACAACCGACCGCCACCCTCAACCCCCGCCCGGCCCATCTCACCGCGCGGGGAATTTCACTGCCGACCACCCCCCTACACCCCCATAATCCTCCTCACCTACCACCCCCGTCCACCCTCCCTCCATATTCACCCTTGCCAACCACCGTTCGGAGGCGACAACTCACCGAAGACGACCACCCGTCCAGTGGACGCCGCCCGCAAAAATGGGACCACTCGCTGCTAATAATGTACTCGAAAATACTGAATTGTAAGTGCACAATGCTTCCTGGGGATCGGGTTGGTGTGGCGGCTAGAGTATTTGCCTACTACATGGGCGATCAGGGTTCAAAAATACAAAGAAAATTAATCAACTGCTCTCAGTCCTGCAGTCCGGCATCAGTTAAAAACACTCTCCAGCATATAAATACAGCGTTGCTTTGTAGTAGCCCACAACACAAACTTTAATGTTCGATTTAACAACTGAATCCACGTCGAGAATTCTATTCTCGCGCTTCAAGATGCTTTCCGGTGTGTCGGATCCATCGTCACTGTAGGATACTCTGTATTCTTCCGTTATCATTGTGGGCTTCTGACGCTCTTTCTCGATTTCTTTATGATCTTTGAAGAACGTAAGAGGGACATTCGCTACCCAACCATCCAGCGTGTACTAAACCCTTGCCCACATATCAAAATTTGCACCCGATACACGGTAAAATTAACGGATCTTCGATTACAACTGAATACACACTTCTGAGTACAAAACAACAAATCGAGCCACAGGCTATAGGGGTATCAAACACGAGAGAATCTTCAAAATTTTTCACAGAAGCAGGCCAGTAAAAGAAACGATGCACTAAACAACAAACCATGTTGAGGCTGTAAAGGCGAACACAATGGAACACAAGCACTGAATTGGAGTATGAGAAACTGTGCTGCCCAACATCCATCCGTGTATAGTTGTGGTAAATAATATTTTACCACTATTACCTAATGCTACATATTAAAAATCTCTAAAAATATAGTATTGATTTATCACTCTTTAGTTTACAACGTGGGTGCACTGAAATAACAATTTTCTTTGAATTCTAGGCATCGTGAGAAACATATAACAATCGAAATAACCTTTCCGTTCAGTTTCACCGCTTTCATAACTACGTCAGAGTAACGAATGTAGATATTTCTAACGTTTCTAACATCCCAGAGCTGAGAAAAGCCTCGAGGCAAAAAAGTGTTTTTTTGATAAAATTTAAATTTAAATAGCCTAATTTAAAGTGTTTAAAGTCACGAGCTGAATTGGAGTATGAGAAACTCTGCTGCGCAACGTCCCATCCGTGTGTGATTGTGGTATATATTTTACCACTATTAACAAAGGTTACATATCCAAAATCTCTCAAAATAGATTATTGATTATTCACTCTTTGGTGTTAAAATGTATATGTAATATAAAAAAATTTTGAATTGTATGCTTCGTGAGAAACATGACAATCGAAATGACCTTTCCGTTCAGTTTCACCGGTTCAACTTTAGAGACACTAATTTTGATATTTGTAACGTTTCTAACATCCCAGAGCTGAGAAAATCCTCGAGACAAGAAAAAGTTTCTAATAAACCATTTTGCCATTTTTAAAGTGATGAACTCTTGTCCGCCTAAGAGTAAACGTTACAAAACGTGGATGCGCTTGAGGAAACCACAGCCCCCGACGACAACGTTACGCCGAAACAGAATGCATTCAGTTGGAGCCTCATCTGAAGATGGTCGTGATCCTCCAAACTTCTTATTTGATCATGGCCAAAATGAGGCTAATCTCGAAGGCGTGTAACTATGAGGGTGGGGTGTGCAACCATGAGGGTGGGGTGTGCACCCATGAGTGTGGGGTGTGCACCCATGAGGGTGGGGTGTGCACTCATCTCCATGCAATGCACACCCATGCATTTGCAAAAGGTTCATGGGTGTGCACCCATGAGGATGGGGTGTACACCCATTGGGATGGGTGTATGCACATGCATTGATGGGGGTACACCCATTGGGATGGGTGTATGCACATGCATGATGGGGGTACACCCATGGGTGTTGGACTCACCCATGGGTGTTGTTCGACCAGGGTAGTTGCATGGCAATAGTGCATGTTTGGTGATCTTCACCCCCTGCCACACTCCCTAGTGGTGGATCTCAGGGTATTATGTAGATGTAGATATCCATTTCCATACAATGCTTCCTGTGCAACCTTGCCATTCCCATGCCTTGAGAGCCCCCCCCCCCCTCCCTCTGAAATGCAATCCTCTTGCAATATAATGATGCTCCATCTCCTTCTCCTCACCCCACCACTACCCCTTTCCATCCACCCGAGAACGAGAGATCCTTGGGCTCTCCAACATCCCTTCCACTCCCTCCCCACATCCGGTGAAACCGCCTCCTGGGAACCCAAGTTGGCGATTTTACAACTGAAGAAAGCAGAGTGCGTTCGGACGGGATGGGCGCATGTATGTAACTCGCGGATGTTAATAAATCGTGTTGAGATGACTTGGGTTGTTTGAAACAAACTTGGGTGTGTGGCGGCGCAGTGGCCTAAGGCAGCCTCCTCATTTCCACAGGACACATTCTGGTACACATAGCATGATAGCTGTTCAGATATCCGAGAGTTTTATTTTTCCGCTGATTTCAAGATTGATCTGAAGGCATACCATAAGGATTCCCATCGTTTGCGCTGCTTGCTGCGCGAGTACGTAAAGGGATATTCGTCAACGATTCCTTGAGATTAACCCCCGAGCGAGCCGTCGTACATTCTCTGCATACCATTTGAGAGATTGTATTGTTCTGTAGAGAATTCAGTATAACCTACAATGCCTCCTTAGGCTGAATTTTTTGCCATTATTGCATAAAAAATGCTGGTTTCTATCCATTTTCATTCATTGTTACCAAACATGATGAAATATCTTAATTGGCACCCCAAACTATAACGAAAGGGAAATGTATCACATGACGGCAGGTCATTTTGAAAATTCAATGTACCTTTTTAAAGTTCCTAGAAACAAAAGCCGGAACCATTGGGGTGAAGGTAGGAACGACACTTTTCCTAGCCCGAACCGAAATCGGAACGGTTCCTCTTTCGGTTCCGCGAACCGGAACTATGTATATCTGAACCCACTCTGAACCGTTCCGGAACCATGACTTTAGTTTTGTTTAACATCCCTGGTAGTTTCCTAGCCTAAATTCTTCCTCTGTGTTCCCTCAGCGAAGCTCCGCCAAACCCGATAGTTTACAGCATACAGAATTTTACGTGGACTAACGTGTTGTGGCTCTCTTACAAATTTGGTATGATCACACGATGTTTTGTAAAATTTAATTAATCAATCCACGGTCGGATTATCGAAAGCACATACCTATCTAGCTGTGCTCATTATCCGCCATTTTTAAGGAAATGAAAAGTGAAAGGTAATCTCTAATTTCGGATTCTTGGCCACGGTATTTGTTTGAATATGAATGAAGTCTGCATTAGAAGTGTTCCGCTGCCAATGACGTGCTTGTAATGTCGATTGCAGAGCACGACGACGACGAACAGATTCCCGACATTTCCAAAGACGTCCAAACCATTCCATCTCGACCTGGCCCGTGGATAATCTATCTCTCCGGTGAGGTGCGTTCTTTTGGAGCGCCTTCGAAGTTCATTCTATATCATCTTCGTTCATGTTAAAACAGGGGCAGAATTTCTTTGGGTCCCATAGACCTCCCTGGATGGTTTCTACATCTACGTCATACCCTGCAAGCCACCCAAAGGGTGTGTGACAGGGGGTGCTTCCACACCTGGCATAAATGAATTATACGGCAGAACACCGAAACTACGTTGAAACCAGTGTACTACACATGCAAAGCGCCAATTAAAAATCTAATACCCAAGAAACATTCTATTGTCAATCGTTCCAACATGCAAGGGATACAAAGACTACTACTACGGATTAAAAATATCATGCATAAATAAGAACATCAATAAACAGGGCAGTATAGAGATAGGTCGGTAGTTCTCAACTGCACCTTTCGCGACGATGCTTGATGCTTGACATCTCTGACGACCTCAAAAACATACTGTGGCCCCTTCGTACTATGGCAGATTACACCACGTCAATAAAATTAGAGAGATAAATTGTAGAACGGATAGGTATAAAATATCTTTTTTTCTGCGCACCATTCGGGACCAAAATTCGGAATCGTCGTCATGAATTGTGGAAATAGTAAATTGGTTATTGTAGATTTTTCTCCTTTTATTCTCTGTGATCTCATTTCTGCATGATGTAAGTGTTCTTATTAATGCATGATATTTTGAATCTGTAGTGGTAGTCTTTGTACCCTTTGCATGTTGGTACGAATGACGATATAATGTTTGTGGTTCGGTAGATATTTGATTGGCGCGTTGCATGTGATGTACGATGGTCTTAATGTGGTTTTGATGTTCTTCCGTGTAATTCATTCATGCTTGTGAGGAATAAATATATAAATAATTAATTTCAACATTTCTCGGGGTACATCCGCGTCAGTTGTCATTCAGCACAACAGTTTCGCCAGCTATCCTGCTGGCGTCCTCAGGATAGCTGGCGAAACTGTTGTGCTGAATGACAACTGACGCGGATGCAACCCGAGAAATGTTGAAATCATTTGATCAACGCCGCGGAAACCTGCGAACTAACATATAAATAATTACTTTGTATCTAACAGCCGAAGCCAATTACTAGATACTTAATACATCTAAATCTACGTCATACCCTGCAAACCACCCAAAGGGTGTGTGGCAGGGGGTGCTTCCACACCAGGCATGCATGAATGATACGGTAGAACACCGAAATTACAGTGAAACCCGCGTACCACATATGCAAAACGCCAATTAAAAATCTAATACCCAAGAAACATTATATCGTCAATCGTTCCAACATGCAAGGGATACAAAGACTACTACTACAGATTCAAAATATCATGGATAAATAAGAGCATCAATATTTACATCATGCATAAATAAGAACGTAGAGAATATGAAGAGAAAGATCTACAATCGCACTGTTCATGACGACGATCACAGCTGTTACGGTCTGAATGGTATGCGGAAAAAATGACATTTTAAACCTATCGGTTCTATCTCTCTAATTTTATTGGCACGATCTAATCTGCCGTAGTACGAGGGGGTTAACAGTATGTTTTTTTACGTCGTCAGAGAAATGTATTTCCTGAAATTTAGCTAAGCCAATAGTTCAATTTACTCTGTGATAGCAATTCCCATCCCAATTCTTCTAACAGTCCAGACACACTAGTTTACTTATCATAGCATCGTTTTACCAACCTAGATCCTCTTCGCTACCTCCGTGTCTGAAAAGAACTTTGGATTTGTGGGGAGTTCAGCGTCAAGGGATGCTTGTATTTCCATCGTTACCTCCTCCTCCTGCCGACTTCCCTATCCCTTGACGCGTTTTCATTCATTTCCTCATACTTTTGAGAAGAGGCCTCCTCCCCCCCATCCCACTCCTCTCAGGTTATCCAGTCCCAGCTGCATCGACCCCTGTTTGAACTGGGCCCTGTTTGAACGGCCCCATTTTCTTTTGTTCCTGACTTCGTCACCTTCAGCTCCGTCTCCTTGGGCGACTCCGTCATCGGTGTAGCGAGGGACAGTGTTGTACCCTGTACGGGAACATCTGGTCCCCCAAAGGTTACTAAAATCCGCAGGAGAAGAGAACGCATCGATAGCTTAACTGAATAATCTCTCGGTTGGATATCGATCCGGGATCGTATCCCGATCAAGGAGGATGAGTTTTCCTAAGATTCAGCAAGTGCACTTACATTTTCTAGTGTACTATCAACAATTCCCGGTCTTCTGTAACCCCATGTGGAACACTTTAAACCTAAAAAATGTCACAGTCCAACTGCTTTATTTTTAACGCATTTAATAATTTGGGTAATTTCTGAGTATTCCCATGCGGAGAATCCAAAATAATAATCATATTTTCTCTGTTGCGTATGTTTTTTTTGTGTGCGTACATACAACATGCTTCTTGATTTTTTTTTATTTACTGACGCATTCAGATTTCAACTGTTCTCACATGAATAGCTTTCGCTACCTCAGATCAATCAATTCACTGATCGCTTCTTTCCTTTAAGAGCTTTGATTTTTAATTTGAGCTTAATATTTTTGCTACAATTGTAAGAGTGCCACGGTGGAGCTAAAGCCATTCTGGTAACGTTTGTTGCGTTTGTGGTGAATTTGTCAAAGCAAAATATTTGGCGTTAAATATATCAGGTGTTTTTGTGATAGATTTCGGCGTTGAAAAAAATTTTTCGTGCCGATTTAAACAATCTGTGGCCGGGAGTACCTTAGCAGGTCAATTCTACTAACTGGTGCAATTTGGTCGTAGGGACGAATTTTAAAACAGTACAGTAATATGAATATTTATCTCCATAAGCTCAACGAGCTAAAGACACTTCCGCAAACCAAAATTATTCGACTGGTGTTAGTTCGGACAGTGATGAAAATACAATTTCATATATAGTTGGATCCATACCAACATAGTTGCATACTAACAGTTGCATACCAACTAAGGAGCGTAAATTTAATCGTAATTGACGATAGGATAATTCTTCTGCCAAATTAATTACCCTGCCAAAAAGCGTTCAACCAATATCTATGTTTTTAAATACACAGGTCAAAGAGGAACGGTGAAATATGATTGACTTAAGATTCATTACCAAACAAAACCATGTCTAATGAATTTCATTGTAAACTTTTCACCATTAGACGTCCATCAGCGGAGGAAAAGGCCCGCAAGCTCACCTCATTATTCGCCCCAACAGTGGCTAGAAGCAGTCACCTGAAGTTCGAATGGGTTTACTCCACGAATGAAATGCTAACTATGGTGACTTTGTAGAAGTCCATTTTCAATGGATTTGTAATAATAACTTTTACAATCCACTATGGTCAAAAGCAACATGCACGATCCGGATTCCGAATGCTAAAGGATCATCATCAAGTGCCAAATGACTAAAGTTTGAAGTGACTAAATAAATGCATCAGGTGCCGACGTCATTTAGCACCTGATGATGGTGTTTTAGCATTTGAAATCTGGATCGTGCATGTTGTTTTTGACCACAGTGGATTGTAAAAGTTATTATAATATATCCATTGAGGTTTACTCCAGCCGCGTTACGCCTCGCTTTGACAATAAATTTTGACAAAAAATAGATGAGTGGGTGAACGCTGACGCGCACTACGCTAGGCTCTCCGCCGCGGCACCTCCTCGAGATCTCCACAAAGGCTTGGATGGAAGAGAAAAGTCACTGACCTAGATCAAGCAACGTCGCCAAGTGGTGGAGTTTAGATACTCCTTAATGTAAAAGGTGGTACGCGCGCAGGGATTATGCGCCGCCTTAATATTTCGGCGCAGCGTGCGCCTTGTTCACGAGGAAATAAAGGAATAAGAAGGAATGGCCACCGTTCTATCTGCAACGATCCGCCCTCCCTCTCCGTTTCCCTCCCAGCCGCCACCCACGTGTCTTCCCACAACTCTATGCTTAACGATAGTTTTAAGGTCGGTATTCTCGCCTCCCTTCCCTTTTCCGCCTCACCTCTTCCAATTAAAGATCTTGAGTCCTCTTGCATTTACTTTTTTCAAGCTTTCTGTCCGCCAGGACTCAACAAATCACACTAACCTCCTACATCACTTTCAATCCGACCAACCTATTTGTTTAAATTTTTTCTTCCCACCTTCCTACCTACCCCCTACATTCCTCTCTCCCCCTTTTCTCCTTTCTCCTTCCCCTTTGTCCCTCCACTCCTTCCCTTCCATCCATCTCCGTCCTACCTTCCTTATTCCACTATTTCCTGAAAGATATAGAACAGGCGTTTCGGGGCACGCAGAGCCCAAGTAAGAAATTAGGCATTCAGGCCATACACTTATTCGTTCATTCATTTCAACCATTCAGCGGCAAATGAACATATGAATGTTCAAACAGAAAGGTACAAAGAAAGTGGATAGGAACACATGAAATTGACGAACATAATGGTGGTGTGAAGGTGTATATATGGCCGCTGGGGGGTGAGGAAAAGGGTAGGAGGGGAGGTAGGCTAGGAGAGGTGGAAAGGAGAAGGGTTTTTTTCCTACTTGATGCTTTGGGGTGGTGGGGTGGGTTTATGGAACGGTTTGTGAAAGGGATTTTTTTACCCGCTCTTGTCTAGGCGGAGAAGAGGGAAAGGACCGAAGTGAAATTCCGGAGTGAGACGGGGGAGGGAAGGGTTAAACGGGATGTAACGGGATACATGTAATTATGGGTTCTGTTTAGCCCAGTCGCGGCGTGGTACGATTTCAGTAACCGGATTTACACCTGATCAATGAGGCAAACTTCATTTAACGAGGCGTCAGGGAATAAGGAGAGCAGAATAACCACGAGGAAGCATATGCCAAAAGACAAGCCATGTATCCGGACATGGGTGGGACGGGAAATGTGGATGACGGGTATTGACATGTACACCGACGGTGGTCTATTTTGATATTTAGTGGCGTAAACAAAACTCATTAATTCCAGATACCATATACATATAGTCTACAGAGCTAGTCTTACATAAAGGCTATTTATCAGCAGTGTAGGGTTATCCCCTACAATAAGTCCACCATTTATGAGTATGTATCGAATACTCTAGACCAGGGGTCTCCAAACTACGGCCCGCGGGCCAGATGCGGCCCGCGAGGCTTGATTATTTTGATCTCAGTTTGCCAGTTGCGGTTGACTGCTGTGATGAGGAGGTGTTGGTGTCAGTTAGCGTCTAATTGCGAAACAGGTTGCACTCTATTTTATTTTGTGATAATTTCCTTCGCGTAATTACATACCAGTGTGTATGAAGTGTTGGGAATGCCATTAGTTTAACAAGAATTTTCCGAATATTCTGAAGAGGAAACATTAAAAGCAACAATCTCTCTACCATAAGCGGATATATATGCAGACTATATTCATGTAAGTTTAACTTAAGAAATCATAAGAATTTAAAAAAATTGTTTCGGGTCATTTGCAGCTATAATTGCGACGAAATTAGTTCGCATAATGCGATATTGTGGGCAAGATACTCTCAGTTTCACTATTTATTCATATTGAAGTCACTTCATTTTAGTGCCCAACAATGGCCGAGAAAGGAAAAGAAAAACAGACGATGAGTGTCGGCAATTTCAAGAAGAATGGAGTTTGAAATACTTCTTCATCAAATCCGGCGAGAAAGTATTGTATGTGATTTGCAACGAAACCGTGGCTGTGATGGAAGAATACAACCTGAGCCGTAACCATGGAAGCAAACATCAGGAGAAATATGAACAGTTGGAGGGTTATGTCCGTGCCGGAAAAATGTTTTCATTAAAAAAATCAACTCACATCTCAGAGGACATTGTTCAGTAAATCAAAGTTCAAATGAAAATGAATCTTTAACTAAGTTGCAATTATAAAGTTGCCTGCGTCCTGGCTAAAAGTGGCAACCCGTTTACAGATGGGAGAAGTAGTGAAGGAATGTTTGTTGGAGGAGGCTGAGGAACTTTGCCTAGAAAAGTCGAAACAAATTAAAAATGTAGCTTTGGGTGCAAATACTATTGCCCACCGTGTTGCAGACATGAGTGAAAACATTGTGACTCAAATAGCGAAAAATGCAAGCAAGTTTCACCATTTCTCAATCGCAATGGATGAATCGCTGGAAAGATCATGTATGGGACTGTTACCGGAGAGGATATATTCAATGAATTGAAAAAAACATTTGCTGATTATAACATGGACTGGACTTATCTCAATTGCCTGACTGTTGATGGAGGAAATAACATGAGAGAAATGAACATAAGAAGGCTTGGTTGGACAAGTGAAGCAGATGTGTAATGAGAAAAACATTCCACAACCAGTGTTCCTGCACTGTATTATTCACCAGCATGCTTTGTGTGCTAAATATGTGGACATTAGCAGTGTACTGAATCCTGTGGTGAAGATGGTGAATTTAATAAGGTCGCATGGGCTCAACCATAGACAGTTCAGAGACATGTTGAAAGATACAAACACAGAATCGTAAGATTTATCATATTACACAGCAGTAGGATGGCCACAGCTATTACTGTCTGACGAAGAGTGGGCATGGGAATTTACCTTTGCCGCAGACATTACTAGTCATCTAAATTTTCTGAACCTAAAACCACTAGGAGAGAAAAATCTAGCTTCTGATCTATACACCTACCTAAAGGTCTTCAGACCTAAATTTGCCTTGTTTTTGAAACAAGAACAGGCTAACAACTTGACGCGCTTTCAGAAGTGCACCGTCTTAATGGCTGAAGCAACAGCTGAGATCCCCACATCATTTGCATATGAGATCATCAAAGACCTCTAGCTGCAGTTTCAGGAGCGGTTTTCTGACTTGGATTCAAAGGCAGAAGAAGTGAGACTGTTTCAAAACCCATTTGAAGCAGATGTGGCCAGTTGCCCAGATGAACTGCAGCTGGAGGTCATTGAGTTGCAAGTAAATGACCTCCTTAGGGATAAGTTCAAAGAAGGACTAGTGGGTTTTTAACATTTTTTGCCCGAGGAAGACTTTCCTAATGTCAAAACTTTTGCATCCAGTTATATTTAATCTTTGGAACAACATACTTGTGTGAACAAACATTTTCAAGAATGAAATACGCGAAGAAAAATTTGAGAACAAACTTTTCAGATGATAATCTCAGGTCACTGTTAATATTAGGGAAATCAAATCTAAAGCCAGAAATGTCTGCTATTTTGGCATCCAGGAAACAATTTCACCACTCCCACTAATGCAGGTGTTCATTTGTAGTGTATCAATGTGTTATTGAATAATAACTGCGTAGAATAATATTAAATAAGTAATTAAAAACAACGTCAAAGGTTTGATTATTTTTTTTTTGGATCTCTAGTGTGTAGTCGGCCCCAAACTGCTGTTTGATAGTTAATGCGGCCCTTAGGCTGAGAAGTTTGGAGACCCCTGCTCTAGACCCAGCACATGTTCACAGCCCATGCAGGAATGTCTCCATAAAAATGTAGCCGCCTTCATTGCATAATAAGAATTGGTTCAAGTTGACCCATTGTATCCTTGAAATGTTAATCAACTTTTAACTTCCATGAAACTCTAATTGAAGAGATGAATAGACTTCAGTCAGATAACTACATAGCTTACAAGCAATTTGAATTTTTAATATTTTTTACCTAACTCGGAATTCGGATAGGTTCATGGAGTTGCAGCTTTTTTTCGAATATGACGCTTTTGTATTACGGAACAGTGTTCAAGGTTTGCTCTGGAACTTCGACCAAGCCACAGTGCTACCACGAATCGAGGATGATGAAATCCTTTCGGACTATATCATATTATCAGACTGTCTGATTTATTAACAAATTTTTAACATTAGAAATCTAAAAAAAACCCATAACATCTATTTTAATAGGAATATAATCTTTACAAAAGCCTGTTTTAAGTGAGGCACATATTGCTGGTATACGATGAATAGAAGCCGAGATATAAGGAAAAACGTGATTCGAGGCTTGCGTTGTCAGCAGAAATGTGAATTTTTTTAAAAATCGTATAAACCATCGGGTACAACGACCTTGGCCCTCTTGCTTTGGTCGAGAAAATGAGCGGCCATTTTGGGACGGAAATGGCGGCGAGGTCAAGGCAGGAGCCGAGCATTAATGAATCAAGGAGAGGAGATCCGGTGCGATCGAAATGGGAGCGAATAACGTACCCTCTATCGGTAGGAATGCGCAGTCGAGAGAAAGAAGAGTCGAGCAAAAGTCGGGCGATAAGATTTCTCATTAAGATTTCCTGGCAAACTACTTATGTTTCCGCCAGTTGCGAAGGACCGGTATTTTCTAGATTCCGGTTCCAAATTTATCACCGGAGGGAACGACTTGGATATGCGGTAACTCTCTAAACAAGAAACCTTTCACCAAAGACTTCGCTGCATTCGCATTTGTAACAAAATGTTTTACTGCCGACTTTAAGCCATGAATATAAATCATGAATGCGGACCAACATGCGTCGCAAGCATTCCCTGCGTACTAAATATGCGAAATCTTTGGTGATTTTTGCACCGCCGCTCAAATTAAACGATTCCAACATTCGCAAAGGTGCTCTGAGATCTCGGAAATAATCGGCCATACAATTTTAAAACTTAACGTAGTCTGTCTCTTTGACAGGAAATGAGTTCTTCCACCACTCAGATTCGCTTTACGACACGTTGACTGCTAACAGCAGCCATTATCGAATTGATGGAGCAAACTCTGTCGATGATAGCGCCCACATCATTAATCAGCATACGTTGATTATGTCATCTGACTGCCATCGACTAAATTTTATTTATTTTGCAGAGAAAAACTATTTCCACAAATGAGAGGACACAGCGTGAGCTATATAGTAGGGGCTAACATTTCCGGCCGTATTATTAGATTTTAGCTAAAACGCACCAAAAAGGTGACTAAATTTGTCGGCTACGAAGAGCAGTTAGTTGTATGATAATAAACATATTAATTAAGTTTTTCCAATCAGAAACTAGGAACCACTTACTTAGTATGCTACTATCGCCACTATCGTAGTGGAGTATATGGTTTCAGGTAGCGACTGCCTCTGGAAAAATGAAGCAACGCTTAGCAGCACAGTCACAGTTTTCTCTGTGTACATGAATTAGCATGACATGCTTTAAACATACATATTTGATTGGAACAATAAATAAACTACAGTTGATATTACATTACAGATACTCGTGTACATCTATTCGTTAGCATAAGAAAATGACAATAAATGTTTTCTTTAAAATTTGCTTGTAATCGAATTTCAACCGATTAACATAAGATTCAATCACTTTTCTCTCTTAAATTATTTGTATTTGTGTATCACAGCAAGATACACATAAACATGCCTGCTTAAGCGCTACAGATGAAATCAATATCCTGTGGGAACATCTATGCAATAATTTGTTCCTTTGATCATCCTGTTTTGTAAGATATTTCGAAAATATTTCTTTTGGGTGAGGAATGTCGGGGGTAACATTCTTAATTCGTTTCGCTAATGAATAAGAAACTAAATTATTGACAACGTACGACCAAGGAGTAGAGCCAGCATCGGGAATTAAGAAAGTAGTATTCATTCTACAATGGCGTTCTACTAAATTTCTCAAATGTGCTCATTTCTTAGTACTGCCGTCATAATACGCATATACCTATCTTATGTAAACATTAATTTTTTTCAAAATATAAATCCTGAATCCCGTTCTAGTCAAGAATTTTATTCTTAATCGTACGTAGTATTATACCAAAAACTTGCTCAGATGCTTATCACAATCAGTCAAATCACTTCCTGCGTTGAACTCGTAGCTAAGCGCTCTTTCAGGTGTGTTTGATGCAAAAAGATATAGAACATTGTTTCCCCTGGTCCGTGTTTTCACTAATTAATGCGTAGAATTTAATGTTAATGTATGTAGAAGGATGCAGCACAACTTCTTTTTCTTGGACACTATTTATGATGCTATATGTTTACTAGTCTATCGAGGGAACATTGAAATCACCTCCGATATTTATATTATTATCGTTGTTTTGATGAATGAAACGCTTCAGCTGTGTATATAGCTCCAAAATTGTCTTTCTGCTTGAATCGGGCAGACTGTAATATGCGCTCGTAAATATGCGGCCTTTCACATGCAGCAGTGCATAAAAGTAACAGCGTTTCATCAAGCGTAACATAGGAAGGTCCTCGGATGAGAAAGTAAAAGAGAGAGGTACGACTTCGCTGGGCCACACCTTGAATTCATCGCGAGTATTTGGGACCCTGCACCTAAAAATATATAATTTGAAAGATCAATAGAATGCAAATGAATGATGCGCGCTTTATTAGATACTGCTGCAGGCGAAGAAACTATTCACAGCTTATATTGGGAATAGGTTAGGAACTGCTGGAGACTTGGATACACGCTACAAGTGAGGCTTGGTTTGCTTGAGGTATTCGGAACAGGTTTGTTTCAGCGTGATGTAGGGAGTATCAATTTGACACTGTGCTGCAAATCTTGGTCCGAAGGAAGCGATGATAGAGAAGAGAGACATTTTCGAACTGATAGGTACAGAAATCTGTTCATTCCTCGCTCAACAAGTTATCATAATGATAACTAAGCTCCACTTAAAACAAACCTAAAATACAGTTCGCACGTCGCCAACACCTCTTACCTACTAACTCCATTGGGGTTCGGGTTGGTGTGGTGGCTAGAGTACTGGCTAACCACACGGGAGGCCAGGGTTCAAATCCCTGCAGAGGAGGATGTTTTTCAGAGGAAACCCGATCCCTACTTGAGTGTCTTGTGGAGGGCACTTCAAGTGCAGTACTCTGTCTGTCGGATGAGACGTTAAGCCGTGGTCCCCTTGGCGCCTTTCGTTAAGAGCAGGCTAATGCCGACGCCGGGTTTCTATCCACCCTTCCTCCCTTACCTATCCCCTTTGGCGCAAATGACCTTAGCCGTCGGTCGCCTCCCCAAATATCCAATCCAGTCCTTCATACTAACTCCCCCCTCCATTCACCACCCTCTTCCCTCACTGCCGATCCAAAGGTGACTGCCACTGACTTTAGGTACTAGCTTCTCTTTTCATATAATAGCTTCACGGCTTACTTTTCAGAAAGATGTCAACATGCAATACTAACCTAAAGCCTTTGCGCTCTTCCAAACGTTCATTTATGCTAAACTAACTCTATCTCCAGTCCATTTATTGGATTGGATTGGACATTTGGGGAGACTACCGACGGCTAAGGTCATTTCCGCCATAGGGGATAGGTAAGGAAAGAAGAGTGGATAGAAACCCGGCGTCGGCATTAGCCTGCTCTTAACGAAAGGCGTCCAGGGGACCGCGGGTTTAACGTCTCATCCGACAGACGGAATATGAACTTGAAGTGCCCTCCACAAGACACTCAAATAGAGATCGGGTTTCCTCTGAAAAACATCCTCCTCTGCAGGGATTTGAACCCTGGTCACCCGCGTGGTAGGCGAGTACTCTAGCCACCACACCAACCCGATCCCTCCAGTCCATTTCTCCACGCCTCTGTGCGGACTCTGTTCGAAGCATTTTGTTTTATCTCTCCCTTCATTTCAGTCAATCCGATAATTCGTCTCGGAGGTAGTCAGGAATGGTCAGGTTCCTTCTCAAAGAAATGTCGGAGTGTGAGTGATACCGGGCAGTTCGTAACAGGCTGCAGCTAGTGGGAGACCTGGAATACATTCTAGGCGATGAACTAGATGTTATCAACCGCGTTTTGGCATTTTGGCGTTTGGCATTTGGCATATTTTTTATTTTGACTCAGCGTTTATATTATGTATTAAGTATTTTATTATAATACCATGATATGTAATATATATATTTTTATATTTATGACGTGTGCTGGTGCAAAATGAACATGTCGTCGACGCACCCTATCAACCCCACCACTGCTACTACTACTCAAAGAAATGTTCTCATTGTAGCACCTTAGCAGAGTCTGATGGCTTCACTGTTTTCTTCACTCATTCCCAACTACAGTCTTTCACCTTTCCCTACCAGTTACCATAAGTTCTTGTTTCTCACTCTCCTTCCAATTAATGTGCCAATTCTGTTATTTCTTCGATCGATCCTACTTTCGGGAGATCATCGCAACGCCTCGCTAAGGAGATGATACACTGGAAATGATAATACACTGGAGATGAAAATACACTGTAGACTAGAACACAATTTTTCACTAGGATGGGAAGTGTGCAAGTTTTTAATATCGTGATAATGAGTAGTTATTGTCAGTACTGTTTTTACTAAAAAATTCAATCTTTGTTATTTTTTGTCTTTTCCAGGTAAGCGCCGCTTCTGTGATGCGGACAATGGCGAAGATAGTGATTTGCTGTAAGTTATCCATTCAATTGATACGCTGATCAGATAGAATGCATGATTTATTTCAATAATGAAGAGAAATGATGTCAAAATAATTTTGGTGATGGGCACATCAAGAATGGCATCAATATGTAAGTCGGAGAATGCAAATTTAAGTTTCTTTTTATGCAGGCCGAAAAAAATCCGTGAAACACAGTTCACTTTAGGACCTGTGCTCTTTACGGCAGAAAAAATCACACATTTTGTGATATGAATGATGCAAGAACTTCATTTCTAAACTTTTGCCTTTATTAAGGCATTGCCATTAACCCATTTATTCCTAGTGTTCCATTTTTTGGAACACCTGACACGACTATACAATTTAATGACTACGACTCGTAATACGACAAAAAATCCCAATTTCTCTTTCTTTATCTCTTTATAAAGGTATATTGTATTATATGGGGAGCTGAGTCAGTCAGTTTTTCCAACCATTTGCAGCCAGTGCGTTGAGAAATATCGGTTTTTTTCTTCAATGCGGTTTTTCTGGGACCATCTCGAGGGTTTAATAATAACTTTTTGCCATAACGCCCTAATGTTGTAATTTTTTCCCAGCAAGTTTGGTTATAGTTAGGTATTGGTGGTGTAAGAAGAAAATTTTGAAACAATTTTTCTTTGCTTTAGTTATAACCTCATATTTTACAGTGTTCCATTTTTGGAACACAGGGCAAATCCACTACTATCATGGTTGCGTTAAACCGCACTGAGCGATTCACTTTACTTTCTGATCAAGTAAGCACTGTGACGGCATGTGATTGTGGGAAACAATGCAACGTCACAGCACTGATTGACTTTAATTTTAGTGAGTAAATAAATACAGCGATAATAAATTGATCACTTGTGAGCAGAGGGAAGAAAACAAATAAAAGTCACGCTGCGCACTCTTGCATTCGGGACTCTCTCACTCGGGGTCACATCGACGTCATGATCAACTTGGCACTGATCGAAGTGCGGGTGTATGCACCCAATGTCCTTCTCCTTTCCTTTTTAGCAGAATGTTCATTACAAGTGTTCGGGCTACCTCCTTGTCCTGCAAAGAGCAGTGTGGAGAACAATAGCCCCCCGATCATGCCGCCGCGCTGGCTAGAGTAGGCTTGTGCGATGAACGAATTTGCCCATCAAGGGCCGATGAAAAAAAATCATCGAGATGATTTGGTTTCAATGATTGTCATCGACGACGATGAGTCGATGAATTCATCGCCGTCGATGAGTCGATGAACTCGCCGACCTCGATAAGTCGACCGCGATAAGTCATAAATGTTTGGGAACGAACAGTCTGCGGATCGAAAAGTTGTGGTGTACAAGTATTGAAAATGCTTTGGAAGAATGAGTTTAACGAATTGGCTTTTTGTAGACTATTGGTTAGCTTTTTCCCTTTGATATTCTTAAGCGCTTGTACTGTTGATTTATTTCCTTGAGTGTCCCTAACATACGACTAAAATGCCTTGGGATTATCGTTCAATTGTTCTCCCAGTTATTTACTTTTGACATCAGCTAACGCCCTTCGGCACGTTTTTTTTGTTAAGAGTTAAGATATTTTGTAATTTTCGGTGATTGTGTATAGTTCTTCGGAGGATTATTTAATTTTTGCTCTATTTAACCTAGCATGACATGTTCTCTGGTGCTTTAATGTTTTTCTAACCTCCGCGTTATACCACCTAGGCTCTACATTGGCTCTTTTCCATTTACTTGGTATGTATTTGCTAACTACTGATCGTGTAACGTTGAGCAAAGTATTCCACAAAACCTCAGTATTACTGTTGATACTTATTTTTTGAAAATTAGTAAATGACTTTTTCCACTCTCGTTTCATACCTTCGTAGTCAGCCTTATTAAACAAGTAGATTTTTCTTTGTGGATTACGTTTCTTGATCATGCTCACGGCAAAATTAGCTTTAACCATCTTGTGGTCGCTTATTCCATTATCCGTACCTATGTTTACAACCATTTGTGGAATATTTGTCGCTAAAAGATCAAGTGTATTTTTCCCTCTAGTTGGAGCAGTGACTAATTGATGTAGTGAGTGAGATGTGAATGTAAACAAGAGTGACTCACAAATGTCTTTGTCTTTCCCCCAGTGATAAATCTGCATGTGTCCCAGTCTATGGACGGAAGATTGAAATCCCCACCGATTATAATATGACAGTCGTTTTTTTGAGTGGTTAACTTACTGAGTTGACTTTCGAGTCCTAATATTGAGCTTACCTGGGTTTCTGGTGGTCTATAATATGCGCACACAGATTGTTTTTGCTTTAGGATTTTCAATAGAGCACCATACGCTTTCTACCTGGTCGTCGGAAAATGACTCCCTCTTACTAATATAACAATCCTTCACTGCAATAAAAACTCCTTCCCCGGTCCTTTCCACTCTATCTTTTCTATAAACTGTGAAATTTTTCGGGAATACTTCATTATCTTCGTATAAAAAATAAAAAATATATATAAAAATTTATATATATATATATATATATATATATATATATATATATATATATATATATATATATATCCACTTGGCGAAAAACACTTGTAGTGCACAGATATAAAAAAAGGTCACAGCCGTGACTAGCAGTTAAATATAGAGCACAAAAAAAGTAAAACTCACAGAAATTTTGATATATTTCGGCGGACACAACCGCCTTCGTCAGAATGTTAGAAGGTAGTCAAGGTACCTTCTAACATTCCGACGAAGGCGGTTGTGTCCGCCGAAATATATCAAAATTTCTGTGAGTTTTACTTTTTTTGTGCTCTATATTTAACTGCTAGTCACGCCTGTGACCTTTTTATATATATATACCACGGACCTTTGGATTTAGCGTCCAATGCTCAGACCACCAAGCTACCCAGTCTACTAAGAAACCACTGGAATCGGCGGGGGGTTTATATGAACAAACACTCCCCAGGGCATGATTCACGAGGGCGGCCAATAGATGGCGCGCGGGCTGCTTATCACCCACCGGCAGAGAAGGAATGACATACACAGAAGGCGAAATGAAAGAATAACTCAAGCACACAGACAGTGGTGAAAGATATAGAACAGGCGTTTCGGGGTACGCTAACCCAAGTAGGAAATGAGCCATTCCGGCCATACAATCGTTCATCCATTCACTCAGACCGCTTAGCGGCAAATACTCACATAAATGTTCATACAGAAAGGTAGGAAGAAAGTGGATAGGAACACATAAAATTTACAAAGACAATGGTGGTGTGAAGATGAAATGATGGCCGATTCCAAGCAGAAAAAATTCGACTGGACCGGGAACGGAGAGAGCGCAAAGGGTCGAAGTGGAATTCCGAGGTGACTGTCGGCGGGGGGGGGGGGGGGGGGAGGAGGGTGGGTAAGGGCGGGGGGACAGAGCGGGGGGTTAAACGGAAAAGAACGGGAAGCGTACAATCAATGTATTTTATTTAATCCGGGCGTAATATTTTAGCAACCAGATTAATGCGTGCTCCTTCTGGCGTACTTAAATTAACCGGGGGAAGGGAGAGCAATATTGCCACCTCAAAGCACTTGTCAAAAGACAAGCCATTATTCCGAACATGAGATGGGACGGGGAAAGTGGAATATGGGTCTTTACAGGTGCACTGATGATTATTGATTCTAATATTAAGAGGCGTAATGCATTCGCCCACATAAAAACAGGGACGTAGTTTGCATTGTAAAACATAATTTAAGTTGTGGGAGTCACAAGAGCCGGAGGCTTTGATGTCGAACGGCGTCTCTGTGTTGGGACTCTGAGAAGAGGATAGGGAGCGGAACATGTTGCACTTTTTGCACCGTGGATAGTTGCATCTTTGTGTGGTGGGACGGGGAGTGTCATTCGATATACCCTCCAGCGAAGAATTGGAGCGGAGAAGATTGGCTAGGTTAGGTGGACGTCTGAAGCATACTGTGGGGCTATTGGGTAGAAGATTGGCTGTCGATCTGTTTGTATCTAAAACTGGGAATAAGTCTTTGTCTTTCAAACTTTCCACTCTCTCTAGTATATAGGTTGTTGCACCAAGATGAATCTTCACCTGATGATGACGATAATCGTCGCAACCAAGGTCGTAAGTTATTAAATTTATTGTGTAAAAACAAAGTTTACTCTATTCATTCAAAATGTTTACTAAATTCCATAAAGTATCGACGGAAACCACCAACTTTAGGAAAAACCACCCCCATTCCAGGCTTAGCGTACATGGTTTTGTACTTGGTATTGATCGAATTATTGACGGTGTTATTACTGAACCAGATGTCACCGTCAGCGTATCTATTAACACCCAAATGGAGGATCGCTTCATTTGTCTTCTCTCGAAGGGCACTCGAGGCAATGACACGATTCAAAGAGGAGGAGCGGGTGGTCTACTCTCCCGCTCGAATCGTAGCCGATTCTCACCCCCAACCTCAACTGTCGATGGGCAGCCCATCGTCACGTCATCTGTTTCCGATTGTCCCAAAGAGCGTGGGGCGTATTTCCATACGGACGTTCCACTATCAAAGGAACCCGAATGATTTGATGCGGCGTCACTCAGGGCTCGGTGGCAAAGGCCATCCGTTAAAAAAAAACTGGTCACCGGACGCTTCTTTGCTCCATTTTGTCTACGTTAGGAATGAGTCACAAGTATTAAGGGTCCTGCGAGGAATAGTTTTATTCGCGAGATTAATAAATACCAAGAAATTAGACGCATGCTTGATTAAATTGATAGCCGGCCTCGGTGGCGGCGGGGTAAAGTCCTCGCCTGCCAAACTGAAGGTCGCAGGTTAGAGTCCCGCCTGGGTAGGATATTTACACCTCCCTGGGCATGGTTGCGTGCGTTCGTCCATGTATTACATATCTTGTAATTGGCTTCGGCTGTTAGATATAGAGATAATAATAAACAATAAATTAATTAATTAAAAACTGCTAAAAGCGAGCAGAATCGTCATAATTATGAAGTGAGGAACGTGATATGACGAAGAATTCAAGTTGACTAGCGTGGCTGAAAGGATTGGAAATTTTAAGATACGGCTCCTTCAGAGTGAAATGGAATATGTTATTTAAATCCCGAAATTGATCTTCATGAACGAGATGAACGGAGATATACAATTTTGAACGGGTAACAAATGAATTTATTTTTCCTTCCAACTATCAATGGCTACACGAAAAACAGGGCGATGAACTAATCCACACTAACCAATGTCACTGTTTGTCCTTTTACTTAATCAATTGTTTTTGTAGCTGATAAAGTTTAGCACTCACTTCCTGTCACACGTCCTTCGAGGTAGCACTCCAAGGGATAACACAGGAGAGGAATAGGAGGTACCCCGACTGAAATTCCCCTCTAGAAATTCCCTTGAGCCCACGTAAAATCAAAGAATTAATTTAAATTATCCATTAAATAATTTCTTCCTTAACCCATTCAATGTATGAAGATAGCGGTCCCGGTGTCGGGATTCAATATTTCGCGATATCTTGTCTTTTATTATATGATAAGTTACCACCAATATTTAAAATTTCTCTGTAAGTCTTTTTTACCTCATTTTTCGTAATTTAAAAAAATGTCATTCTTGAATGACATCCGCTCCGCTGAAAATCCGTGGTTATGCAACCCGTATTACTTTTCCTTTGGCTGCTATGTTTCTCCGTAATCTTCCATGAAAATGTTACCTTTTTTGGGCGTCGGAAAATGTGTTCTATAGAAATAAATTAGCATTTCGGGTGGTAAATTTGAAATGAATAGGTATTATTAGTTATGGGGTTCCCGAATAATCCCGAATGAAAGTAATAGAAATAAAAAAATAAAACTACCTTGATAACTATCAACGTATGTTTTTGTGGCATTTAAGTTAAAAGACTGATAGTATATTTCTGCATTTATTGTTTTATTTTGAAGCAAATCCGGTGGAAGTGAATCTAGGAGTCCATGAAAACCGTTACGACGGACGAACCATGTTTGTTTTACACTTTCCAGTTTTCTTGGAAGGCTTCGGTCGTCGAGGTGTTTCCCCTTCACCCGTTGAACGTCCGTCATGTCCGTTCTTGTCTTAATCATTTACGCGAAGCTTTTTCAATACTTTGGCTTGGGAGACTGATATGTTTTTTCAAGTGCGCTTCTTGGATGGCGAGGATTAGGCTTGCGTCGTCCCTTGCCTTCGCTTCTCTTCCGCTCTGGAGGACCCGTCGATGAGGATGATGGACGGGGAAGTGGAAGGAAGAGGGGTTCTACATCTACACATATATATACTACCCCACGAGCCACCACATGGGCGTGTGGCAGGGGGTTGTAGGTCACCAGCCGTGTAAAGATGTAAAAGTTTTGGAGGTGAAATGGTGACATGTCCTATGGCAGTGTATATGCAGGAGCTCAGTTTTTATTGTGGCCGCTTATTCCGCGCGGAATGAACGAGTTTTTGTACCTATCTGTTCGGCAGAGTATCTCTCTTATTTTATCACATCTGTCTGACCTAGAGATGTAGTGAGGAGTCATAATAATATTCTCTATGTCACTCTGAAAAATATCAGTTCTGAATTTATCATGCAGCCTAAGCCTATCGTGCAGTCTCCGAGTCTCTAGGGGCTCCAACCTTAATCCCTCTAAGAGTAGTGTAACACTATATGTTCGTTCGTAGCAGTTTTTAACGAGCGTGCTGCTTTTCTTTGTATTTTGTTAAATTTTTTGGTTAAATCTTTATGGCCAGGGTCCCAAATACTCGCGGCGTATTCGAGGCGTGGCCTAACCAGAGCGAAGTATAGCATCTCTCTTTTACTTTTTCATCCGAGGACCTTCCTATTATACGCTTAACAAAACCTATTTTCTTTAATGCTGTGCCGCATATGTTTTGTATGTGTGTTTCCAACGATGTCTCTGAATTTAAGGTAATTCCAAGGGTTACGGGAACTGCGGCGAGTTAGAGTGGGATATCGAGTATCGACCTCGGTTCGGGAGGTGAGGGGAGGAGGAGGAGAATATAGATTTTTAATGCTTGCGGTTCTGTCGCCTCACTACGCCTCGCAACGAGCTCATCTACGAGCCCAACACGTTGCCTGTTACCACTTACGTGAAGAGCCATTTACTGATGAAATTGGAGATGCCGTCACCAAGTAGAAAAAAATATTGCAAAATGATTTTTAAATCATATCAAATCGTTATAGTCTGAAAAAATCAATAGTATAGCACAATTCAAGATTTTATCTAGATTTTGAAATAATGCACGAGTCTTGCACTTTTGAAACATGTTTTCCACTCTAGTATTTTGTTTAAAATATGTACATAAAACTAAAATATATGATCAAACATAAAACTTTTTAAATTAAAAAAATGGTGGTTTTGTATTATTGTAAAACCAATAAAAAATATGTGAATTCTATTTCATAACTAATTTCAAATTTTAAATTTCAATATATTTTCGAAATTTTATAATTAATGACACAATGTTGATTTAACATTCTTAGCACAATTGAATATGTCCGCTGCTACTTATAATTTCTGATTATTTTTTTCAACATAATGAACTAAAATGAAAATATGGTCGTAAGTGGTGATTTCAGGCGTAACTATATGAAATTTGTTTATATAATTATGCTACTGGTAATTTGGCTTCAAATATAGATGTGTGGTATCTATAAGTAGCCACTTATTACCACTAAGATTGTCGTGATTGTGCAAACAGTAGGCAGACTAGGTATATTACCATAGCTTTTCACTTTTTGAAAGTATATCGAGTGTATTTTAATGCAGAAAGAATAATAATTGATGAATATATACGTTTAGTGTGAGAAATTCTTTCAATAATATCTGCTGCAAATTTCAATCATACAATTATGATTGGAGCATTCGAGGAGTGGATAGTTAGATAGAAAAAACGGAACGGTATCACTATCAGCCGCAAAAAAAGTCACCTGAATGCATTTAGTTGCCATTCTGTAAAAGTTGATGGAGATTTTGTAACGCATCAAGAACCATAGTTATATTGCGCACCAATTTTGAATGGAATGGTTCGTACAACCGGGGAAGAGGTTTCGCAAACGAATTTTAGATAGCAGCTGTGCGAGAATATTATTGAAATCATTTTTAAATGATAGAAAAAAGATTTGAAACACCAAAACCTTTTTTGATGCGTTTTTAAAAAATGGTTTCCATTATATATTTTTGTCAGTATATTTTAAAATATTTTATTCCTAAGAATTCTACATCTACATTTACATACTACCCCGTGAGCCACCGCTTGGGCGTGTGGCAGGGAGTGGTAGATCACCAGCCGTGTAAAGGTGTAAAATTTTTGGAGGTGAAATGGTGACATGTCCTATGAGAGTGTATTTGGAGGAGCTCAGTTTCTATTGTGGTCGCTTATTTTGGGCAGAAAGAACGAGTTATGTACCAATCTGTTCGATAGAGTATATCTCTTATTTTATCGCATCTCTCAGACCTAGAAATGTAGTGAGGCGTCATGATAATATTCTCTGTGTCGCTCTGAAAAATATCAGTTCTGAATTTATCAAGCAGCCTAAGCCAAGCGTGCAGCCTCCGTTGTTTGCTACCTCAGTTGTAGAATTTGCTACATCAGTTGTTGAATTTGACGACCTTGAATGCAATAGTAAGAAAAACACTTAGTGCAATTGCATTGCTGCTTTTATTTTTGCTGGTCGCCCGATTTCAAACGCCTCGGCGTCGTTTTCAAGGAAACTTTTACATTTATGTAAATCCTATTGAAATATTTGTCGAAGTCGATCGGTCGATAAAATATCGTGGTGGATCGCTTAGGGTGTTTTCCTTTCAAACATTTGCTTATTCTCATTTGGAATGATTAAGAAACTGCAAATATCAAGAGCAAAGCCAAGAGTTGAACGGTTGATATAAAATATGTTTCGAACTCAACTTCAAGCTTTGGCAACCTGGCTTCCTCGCATTGTTGCTTGGAACTTTTTAGCCGAAACTCAATCAGTAAAGAAAAATCAAATTTGTATTTTACTTGCCGCAGAAAATTAGGGGCATTCAGATGCCAAGTTGTGAATCCGTGATGGAGTTTCATTTTACAATTGACTTTCTTGCTAAGTTATCGCGAATAGCATTTATAGATGTCTCATATCTTTTACCCTTTTGAATGTACGACCTGTCCTAACCAGAACTTTTAACGCGGCAGACTTTCGAAGTGGTCTAGCAGAACCCTTTACAGAATCGACTTTGAATCCCGTGGCGAGGAGCCGTCAGTCATGTACCGTTAAATCGCGTGATCCAACCTTGAGCGTTCAACAGACTAACATTCCAAGATGAGCAGTGGAGGTGAACTTTAAGGTCGCATGAAGCTATTTTGTAATTGATCGGTGTTGACCATTAATGCGGGAGTGATGTGAGTTGTGTGCTCACGTAATGTATTTGTGTGCAAATATAACGTATAATCAACAAAGAGCCAGTTTACAGGCTATGGCGGCCCAACACTCTCACCTACATCAACATACAACCCACGAGCCGCTGCGTGGGCGTATGGCACTCATTGTTAGGAGATGGTGTAATCGAGAAATGTATCCAGAGATGATCTGTTGTAGTTTATTATGGGAGTGATTTGGGTGGAATTTAGTTTGAACGACGGTCACTTTTTACTCGTGGAAATAACAAATATTTGTCTCCTACTGCTCAGCAACGTGTCTCTCTTATTTTACCGACTTATGGCCATTTGCAGGAATGACACACATATATATTCCATAGAGTTATGGGACCCATAAGCCGTGAAAACCATTTAATAAGTGTTGTAAAAACATTCTATAAGTTTATTAGTTTCATAATTTATGGCATGGAGTTATGAGTTCCATAAGCAGCCAAGATGGCGGATGCGCAATGATCCGCTTGGTGATTTTTTTACTTGATGAAAGAGTTGTTTTGAAAAAAATGTCCAGTTAATTTCCTTTTACTGACTAATTATTATGTGCATTAGCAGTTATTCATAGGCTATACATTCATAAAATTTATCTGGCAGTAGGAGATGGAATCAAATATTCGAAGCTATGAACTATCGGTGTATAAGTTATGAAACTAGTAGATGTGTTCCTGCAACCCGAACATTTTTATGAGATCGATAACTTTATGGATCTCTCAAAGCTATTGATTCCATTACGAAATCTTCTTGCGACCGGCCATTAGAGATGTAGAACGGCGTTAAAATGACATTTTCTTTTCATCTCACTGAAACACACCCCTCCTGAGTTCCGCCTCTCTCCGTGGTTATACCAACGACTTTCTTCACTCTCACGTTTAAATTTGTGTGGAATATGTTCAATTCCTTCACGCACAATTTTTAAAAAAATATCTCCACTGTGATTTCACATTTAGTGGTAGCTATAAATTCCAAAAATGAAGCCTCTAATGTCTCTCCATATTTAATACAATTGCATTTTTTAAATCTTCTTCTCTGGTTACAATCCTAGGACTGGTCAGCAACAGTCTTCCACTTTATCCAATCTTTGGCCAATCTTTTCACTTCACTATACGATTTGCAACCTAGTTCCATCATCAACTGTCCCATACAGTCCAGTCTAGGTTTGCCCTTCTGGTTCTTTCCCTCTACTGTGCCTTCTATTATGGTCTGAATCAAGCTTTCGTGTCGGAGAATATGGCCAATCCAGGTGTTCCTTCTCTTAGTTAGCTTTCTGAGTAGATACCGTCATTCCCCTAACCTCTTAAACACCTCCTCGTTCGTGACTGTTGAATTCAAAATGCCATTTGGGGTTGCGCCCCCGCCATTCCTCTGTTTTGCGTTTCGTTTCCCCGCTGGAGGGCGGTGTGTGGCCCGGCCGCTCGGAGCGGGGTCGCATCGTATCGCAGTAGTTGGTGTGCCAGCGGCATGTGAGGTTCGTCGTCACCTCTCTTGAGTGGGTAATTGTGGGTTAAAACTGTGATCATATTGATAATAATTTGTGTGTCTGTGTGTACGGAAATAAACTTTTGTGCAAGTGGAGAATACCGCAGTCTTTCCTGTTAGTTGCTCCGGCAGATATTGCCAATCGGTAACATGCCGTCAACAGTGACTCTTGCCCACCAGGGTATTTTCAGCATTTTTCTATAGCACTACCCTTTCAATGCCTCCATTCTTTCCTTCTCTCTCTTTCCAATAGTCCAGGTCTTACTACCATAAAGCAGAACGCTCCATACAAAAGTCCTCAATAGCAATTTCCTAATCCTTAAATTAATGTTGCTGGCGGTGAAGAGTTTGTTTTTCTTGTTGAAGTCTTAACTTGGCCTGGTTAATGCGGCTTACTATTTCCTTCTTGCTCCACCCATCTGGTGTTAGTTTGCTTCCCAAATAAACAAACACTAGTGCTTCTCCTCCTAGAACCAGCTCTACTCTACTTTTTTTAAATAACAGACGCTAAATGCTATTGTTTTGCTCACTTTGTCACCTCTCACACCAAAGATGAAATAAAATATACCCCATTCTAATAACTTAACAAGACGTAAATTACTTAACGTCATTCAAAAATATTTTTATTGCACAAATATAAAAATAACAATATAATTAACATTTAAATATTTTTTAATGCTAATTGTTGATTGTATATAAAACAATTCGCTCGGGAAGTAAATGGTGTACGAAAAATTAATAAAGGTTGATTTTAAATAGATAATGTTAGGTAAAATAAAAATTAGGGAAAATTTCTTTATATTAACTATCTGACCCGTGCGAATATTTCGCTCAGTATGCAGCTTCTTCCTGTTTCTTCCTTCTTTCTTCCTGTTCTTCTACCTGTCGAATATTTCGCACAGTATGCAGTTTATTCCTGTTTCTTCCTTCTTTCTTCCTGTTCTTCTACCTGTCGAATATTTCGCACAGTATGCAGCTTCTTCCTGTTTCTTCCTGTTCTTCTACCTGTTTCTTCCCATGGACAAGTATATGTTATTAATGTTTGTGTTAAAGATACATAACGTAAACGGTAAACGGTCACACTGATTGCATGTAGAATGTAAACAATCTGACTAAACGATGTGATAATAGCTGGTGCCTCCTAAATTCTTTTAAGCACGCAACCATAGCCAACATATTAGTTGATTATATTGTCAACAGATGGCACTGTTGATTTTCGATCATTTTTTTACAAAAACTTTTATTTTAAATTTTTTACAGAAACTTTAATTTTAAAATTGTTTACAAAAACTTTAATTTTAAATTTGTTTATTTTTAGCCAATAGCGGGAAACATTAGCTTGAAATCAATATTAGAATCATTAGTTTTGATGAAGAATTATGGGAGCTATGGCGATGCGACAAAAAAACACCTTTGAGAAATAATATGTTCTTTGCGCCAATGTGAGGGACCATATTTATAATTTAATTTGGTCAAAGAAATAAGTCTGCCGGCGACAAAATTGATCTCTCTATTGATTCAATGCGAACGTTTTCATCCGTGTGTTACTCAGCAGTGACTCGGGTTGCTGTAACGACGATGGACTCGAAAAAGGCATTTGTAATTTTTGGGAAGAATTTGCATAATTTGTAAAAATTATCAAATTTTGAATTATAACGGGGATCACTACCTAGAGGAAAAAGTTGGGATAAAGACCTGTCGTGTTATATTTTTATAGAGTTCTTAAGAGCATAATTTTTAATTTAATTTAATGAAAGAATCAAACTTGCAAGCGTCAAATATTGACGATACATATACTCTATATTGAAATTGATGTATGTGATTTGTTGTTGAACCTGAAACTTTCCAGATATTTAAGTATTTTTTGCAAGAAAATGTATTCTACTTGCTGCAAAGTAGTGACCATGAATATATATTATGGATTTGGATGTTTGGATATGTTGCCTAGACTGCGTGTTGCCTAAATTTCCATTTTTAGTTCGCCCAGTCTTTGGCGCCACTTCGATTAGTCTTTTCAGTTGTTATTGTAAAAAGACGTAGTTGATTGTTGCTAACATGAGACTGTGGTGAATATTCAATAACTATCGAGGAGACATGAATTACTTGATGCTTTGAATAATATATTGCTATTTTTGTGACATAAAAGTTAATTTGTAAATGTAAGAGAGGAAATACCTATCTATTACAGGAAATTGGTAAGAGGTTTATGAAGCGTCCATCGTGTGCCGACGATGATGTTTGCCACACTCTGACTCTAATTTGAATGCATTAAGCCCAGCCGGCTTAAATAAATAATTTATAAAGCCTTTTTTAAAAAGAACTTGCTTTGTACCTCTATCGATTGATTTAATTATAAATATACCTTTCCCTCCTTGTTTTTACAATAATCGCATTTGAAAATAGCTATATTTACTTTACTTAGTACGGTAGGAGCGAATCCTTGGTACATAAAATATAGATTTAGTGTGTTGAGACCCATGTCGTTTATACAAAAAACGGATATGACATAAACAAGAATTTAAGAAATTGATAAGTGCAAAAATGACGGTAGGTTACCGACTTAGTTTTCGAGAAATTAAATGATTATTATCGAAATTTTATCCGAGAGACAGTTAGCTTATCGGGGCGCTGTGGTCGGTCATACATGTGGCAGCGTTGGAAGTGAACTTAGACATACCGCGGGAATTCAAACAGAGAGGCACGTTTCAGAAGCTGTTAATTGTTCGGTTGAAAATATAATACCACCTCGAACAAGTGACAAACATGGGTGAAAAAACGAAGGGATTCATATAACCCAAACAGGCCAGGTAAATATTCCTAGAACATTTATTTGTCACAATAATAATATCATCACTTATAAACGATTGATAAATGTGGCATTTTCAGCTCTAATGAACACTTGTAATCATAAACATTTCTGAATAATACAAACAAGTTGCTTTTAAATCCTAATGTATACCTTTGTGATTTTGAATTTATGTCTGTTCATCGTCATAGGCAGAAGTTGGCATATATACTAGTATTATGACCTTAGGTAACATTCCTATTGTTAATGCCATTAGCTCATCATCTATATAAATTACTTTATTTACTCTTCTTTCCATATCATTTCTCACAGTTAGAGCTCTAGCGTCTGAACGGTCGATCTGATCGGAATTCTGACACTCAATTTTTTGTAGGCAACGAAACGTTCTAAACAATGACGCAAACTGTTTGTATCGATGCCCCGTAGTTTTGGAGTTACATGGCGCTGAAGTTGGCTTTTCGTAAAATTCTCGAATTTTCGTGGCGTACATTGCCTCGGTTCACGGACATAATGTCTTCCATATTGCCGGAAGGTAGGCGTACACTATATCCTCACGAAACGCAGGATAGAGGGCATCGCGCATGTGGGAAAAGTCTTGGATGTTCACTGCTTGGCGCAAAACAAGTAAACTTCGAGGCAATTCTTCGGAAAACAGGTACCGCGATTCACTCACGCAATATTGATCCCGCAAAGACCTGTAAACGCGATCGCCGCACATCAGGATGGCATCGATATTAGCCGTGGAGAATGCGCCACCAAGGAAACCGCAACCGAGGGTACAAGCAGCGTTTGCAACGCACTGTGCATTGCTGCTCTAGCCAAACAGATGACGTAAAAATAGCATGCCATATTTTCGATTTTATCAACCGTTTAAACGCTAGAGCTCAAAAAACGCGAAAAAGTCCCAAATTTCACCTAAATTTCGACTTAGAGGGCTTGTATCGAGGCGAATAATAATGATAACGACAAAAGATCAACGACTTAATAAAGCACATTCATTTGTTAACTAAATATGTGAAAAGCAGTCGTCTCCGGCGGTAAACCCAGGAGCCAGAATGAAGAAAAGCGAAAAAATGGGGAAATCCGCCATGTTTATTATCTTTGTGAGGCGAATACTTTTAAAGCAGGTAACGAAGATAAAAACAAAATTTTAAAAGATGTTAGTGAATAAAAACTATGAAAAAAGAAGAAAAACATTCCATTCTAGGGAATCGAACCTCACACCTTTCACTTGTCAATTCGCTACTTAACCTCTCGTCCACCGCGCGATTAGATGTTGTGGTGGTGTAGCAGCAATCAAAATTACCAAAACAATGTACAAAGTGCTTTATAGTACTGATCTCCACAATAACACCAATCAGTGATCAATTTAGTCCTGAAAAGGACTACTATGAAGTATGAGAACTTCTAAAAATACTTATTCAATGTGTTTTAAGTAGGAAAGCACTTCAGCACACGCACAACAAGCACCAGTTACTAAGGACATCAACAAAGTTCAGTACAGCGTTGCCAAAGTTTATAGAAATTAGTAAACTTTGAAATAAATGTAAATGCAGGATGTACCTGATAAAATATTGTAATATAACAATCACATGAATTTTTAGAAATCTCTGGTGATATTTTATTGTTGAAAAGGTTTTATAAGTCCTATTACATATTTAGGCCCTATCGCTGCACGACTCCATTCTCGGCATTCGATTAAAAAGTCTTTTCGTGGACTGGTCTTCCTAATATTCAATTTTAATGCAATATTTCAGCTTTCCTCTAAATTTGATATATTTCAAATCCAATCAGTATTCTTTTAAAGGCTCATGTACATAACTGCAACAATCGGGATGCCGCTAGAATTATGACTCACTCAGTTGCGAACCAACCTCCTTAAGAGTGTCTATTGTTTCCATTGTTTCTTAACACAATATCCCTAACACTCTGCCCATGGAAAGTTATTCTTAAAGCAGATGTTCTGCTAACAGGGACGATTCGTCATAGTTCCACAAACATTTTCCTGTTCCTTCTGCCTAAGCCTTTCCTGTTAAGATCCAGCAATGCCAACGCTTTATTTAATGACTACGTGTTCTTGAGGTATTGCGAGTGAGATAGTTCCCTATAGTCATAATAGAGACCATATTCGAACTATGCGTTTTAATTCCACCAGCTGTGAGACACGTGAATTGAACTTTGCATAACAAATGGTGCAATAATCTAGTTTTATATGACAGAAATTGAAAATAATCAAGTGAAAATAACTAAACAAGTCTTTAATTTGATTCCATTTTTTCACGCGGTATGTTCGAAACTCCGTCCAAACGGAAGGTTTATTGCGATCCCGAAGAATTTACTGCGGTGGTTACATGATTAATTTTAAAAATAGTTGAGAAAACACACAAACTACACACTTTTGATTGTTTGACGAGATCTAAGTGTTAGAAATGCCTCATTTTTTATAAAGGTCTCTCTGGAGTGCAGGCATGTACCATTTCCCATGTAAAAGGGCTGGTATTTTTTGGCTAACATCTCCGAAAGTAATGTGGTAAAGAATATAATTTTTGAAGTCATTGGAATGAAGAGATATTTTTATATAAAATGAGACCAAATTCATTGATTTATTAGTAGAATGATCTTCCGCTCGGACTAACTAATGTACTCCACTCTATTCAATTTCCCACCCTTTATACTCTCCGGCAACACCTATGAATTTGGCTTTCATCCAACTCTATCCTCTTTCCTTTTCTCTCATTACTCCCCCGCCCCCGCCCCTTCTACACTCACCCATTTCCTTGTTTTCGCATTCAGCGACGACCACGAGTTTATTCAACTACCAGTTTCGAAGAGTGAACCTCTATTTACCGACACCTCTATTTACTTTACTGTCGTTCACCACTAGGCTACCAAAAAACCGAACTTGCCAGGAAATTTCTTTGCCTCTTCCTGATGCTTTTGTGAAAACCTCCGAGGGCGTTGCATTGCACCAAATAAATGTAAGGAAAATTACCATTGAGAAACTTTTTCCGTCATTGTTGTCTTATGGCCAGTTGCATGAAGGATAGACATATTATATTTTATAAAGATGTGGGACCCATAAGCCATGGCAACTAATAATTGTTGCAGAAACATTCGTTCTGCCAAGCAAGCGCGAGGCTAGCAAAAAGCGCTACTCGGCACTGAGTTCGCTGGATCCAGCTGACGCCATTGTCAACATCGAAATTTTTCTATGCTCGCGGAATCAGCGAAGATCTCCGATTGATTGTTTAGGAGTGTTTAGAGCAGAAGGGTTTGTTTTGAAATAATTTGAGGAAATATACATGGTAATTGGTACGTACTTGCATTGTAATTCTTGAAATTCGAAAATGTTCAAAGAATCTTTTAGGGGATATCTTAGAAATACCATTTCGTAATAATTAGCATTCCTGACTGTTTCCTCTTCCTAGTCCAGATTATTAGCAGCTTCCACGACTTCGTCAATTTGGTGTATTTCCGGTAATATGGCACGCAAAATGTTGTCATTATCATCAACTCGTTTTATAAAATGATACCTACGATTTCCATTTTATAAACGATTGCATTGATCAACGTGAAACTGATTTCAAATGTGCGCGGTGTTCTGATGTCGTTCCCGTGGCAACAGCGGAGTGTTCACCCGAACCTAGGATGAATAGGTACATCAGCGCTGCTCGCTTAAATAGCTTAGCGCTTGCTCGGCTGAACGCACCCAAATTTATTGGTTCCATAACTTATGGCATGGAGTTATGAGTTCCATAAGTAGCCAAGGTGGCGGATGCGCAATGAACCGCTTGGAGATTTAATTACTAGTAAAAAGAGCCATTCTGAGACTGATGACCAATAAATTTACTCTTACTGACTATTAATTATGTGCATTATTATGTATTCATAGGATAAACATTCATAAATTTTATCCGGCTGTAGAAAATTAGATCAAATATCCCAAGCTATGAAGTATTGATAAATAAGCTATGTAACTAGTGGATCGTTCTTGCAATGCGAATATTTTTATGAGATCTATAAATTTATGGACCTCATAACTTTTGATTCCATGGCTAAATGTTCTTGTAACCGATCATTAGATGGTATTTATTAGTGTGTGTTACTCACTTACAAAGGATTGCGCCTCGCAAATACGTAGCTATTTCTCATTCCATCCCCCGGATAGAGCCAAATCAACACTAACTTAAAGGTAGCCGAAAGCATTTATCCCTAGCATAAGAGGAATAGGATGGCAATGGACACCTCTCAAATTTCGCCTGGAGGAGCCAAATTACTTTGCGGAATTCCGTTTAAGGTACACTTTTACATTTTTGAAATGATGGTGGTGAAGTTGTGATAAAATTCTGCTTATTGATAAGTTGTAACTATACTTCGATTTTATTCGTTGAAATTAAATACTTTTAATTAGTTTATCATATATTAACATCGCGACCAATTTTTACACATACCCTCAAGTTATAGCACGGTAACTAAATAGCAAACCACTATACAATAAAATAAATATCCCTCCACATGACGTGAGACACTATTCTTTACCATAGAATTTTCACCACATAAACTTTACCCTTCACTACACGTTGGCTCTTCAGGCTAATAGACTTTACAATAATTGAGACACTTCAATGCTTCTTCTTTTCACTTTGCAGTGCCTTACACCACATTGCACATAAAATCTTACAAGTTATACATACAATCATTTGACTGCTACCCAGCACAGTTCCTGGCCAACTATCCCTCGAATATGCCCTGCGTTGCAATCTGCGACTCCTCCTCGTTCACATGGTCTCCTTGTTGTAATATGAAGTTTCCCCATTATAGGCAGCCCACTTGTTGCCTTTCTGATCTGCAGTTCCCACAGATCCTCTCCCTTATTGGAACACTGATCGATATAGACTGATGCTTACTTAAACACTCACCCACGGAGACTCTCACTGATTGAAAGAGACTTTTTTCACTTAAACAATGCCCGACGGAGACTCTCTTGATTAATTTGTTTGGCGTCATCTAGCTGCGGTTAACAAATTGTTGCTCGTTACCATGGCTGCCGTTGACAAATTGTTGCTATCCGCTTTTCAAGTGCCCTTTGCCTCTATGATCTTATCCCATGGGTAGTAAAATGTCATAAAGTATTTAATTTGCGAGTAAAAGAGAAATAAGGCTGTTCCTAGTTTCAAAATTATAGAAATTTTGTGTCTTTGTGAAATTAAATGTCCATTTCCGCCACCAGAGCACACATGGGAGCTCATTTACTTAAAAATGCCCGAGGACAGAAATCTTTTATGACTCTAGGCAAACAAAGACTTATGAGGCTAATGCGGATGCCATTCCAATCCTGAGGTTGCAAGACTCGGAGTTGCTGTGAAAACAATGCTCCAAGGGCGGAGTTGGTCTTCTATGAGCAGCTTAAGATGTATTAAAAAGAACTGAGGGAAAATCCATGCCTACTCATTGTGGCCTATTATATCATAACGTTCAATTACTCTGCTCTCTGGTGGACATTTAACGCTTTTGATATCTTGGACTTTCCTGTGAATGAATACTAGTCATATGCATCAATCATTTAATGCTGTTTATTTATTTATTTACACAGATCAGTACGAATAGACAAAGGTCAGGTGTCACTGTAAAAGATCGTCAAAAGATACCGTGTGAGGCGAAATACAAAAACAAATCATCGACAATCAAAAACATCGTGAAACATAAACATCGATATTAATATCACCGATCAACTTGCACAGATGGCGCACATATCAAAGTCTCTGCATGCATTTATTACATTTCTTTTTGAGTGCCTGTGTATGTCAGAAGGTAAGGGTTTAAACAAATCTGCAGGTAACTGGTTCCATTGAATAATCGTCCTGTTGAGGAACGAGAATTTTTTAACATTTGTTTCTTGGGATCTCTGTTTTATTTTGAACATATGATCATTTTTGCTGATGAAGGCAAAGTTGGTTTGGCCCTTCGAGTTCTGTTAGAAGCTCGCCCCATGCTGTTTCGTTCTCAATAATTGTACACAACTCGCAAATACTACTTCTTTTCCACCTGCTCTGTAAATTCTCCCATCCTAAGACTCTCATCATCTCTGTCACGCTTTCAGTCCTCTTATGCCTATTCAGAGCTCTGATGCCTGTTGCGTGGGTGAGCACCATAAACATTCTCATATCCAGGCGTATTTTAGATATTATATCAATTGTTTTCAGACTTGATACAATTGATTAGCTCAAATATATCTCTTTCCAAGAATACAAGTGGTTTATCTCATTTCCAACATAAGTAAATCGTCCTGCGCGCTGCTTCTTTTCAGGGAAAAATTTCCGTCTCACTAAAATCATCGGGTTGAACTAAACTGCCTCCGCTGGTTTCATATAGTTTTAACGGTATATCTCTATTTTCCGTTTGCTCTTCCCACGTTTCACACGCCGAATGCTTGCCCTTGTTTATTCATTTCGCCATTTCATGATGCCATTAGTTTTAACGGTCTGATTCTCCAAACTCGCCAGTCAATCCGTAGAAATTGAACAAAATTTTAAAGTCAGTTTTCCTGTTAATATTCCGCCTAATGGACTCGGTGTTTCCAGGAGTACGGTTGCAAATGTTTTGCTCTTGTAGTTTGCTGTGTCACGTTTCGAGAGAGTGATGTCGCCGAAAGATTAAGTGGTGGATGGGAAAATACGCAAAGTGAAAATTCCTACATGTGAGAGTACTTAATGACAAAAGAAAACCTCGATGCAATAGCAAACAAATCTAACGTAAGTGATTTCCTTTGAGCGCCTTGATTGTTGACATGCGCACAAATGATTAAGAAAAAATTATAAGTTTTCCTTCGGCGACATTTTAATCCCTGTGAGGTATTATTGACGTTTCGAGCTCGCGGTCTCTATTTTACATATTTTTTACCTTTGTTATTTTTACTGTTGTGTGGTTTTTTACGTTGAAACCAGATTAAAATCGTACCCTCATACAAATTTCTATATTTCGGTACCCTGTATTGGTTAAAAATTTGTTTGGAATATAACCATGGGAGCATTTACTAATCTTATTTGGTTTGCCGGACCAATGCGGAGACTACTACGCTATCAAATTAATTCAAAAGAGATATGGTACTTTTTTCACAGTTTTTTATTCCAAGTCGACCGGTTTCGTCGCCTAGGTGACATCATCAGGACGAAATCGGTCAACTTGGAATGAAAAACTGTGAAAAAGGTACCATATCTCTTTCGAATCCATTAGAATGGAATTTCACAAAGTAAAGCCTGAAACAGTCGTGTCTATCACTACTCTATCCAGGCTCCCTAATTCTCAGCGAGCAATTCGTAGCAATTTTGGTGGATGCAAGGGAACTCGGTTTCAGGCCTCATCCATCGCATAAGATGAATTTAAAAGAACTAAGGGAAAAATCCATGCCTACTCATTCTAGCGTATCATATCATAACGTTTAATTACTCTGCACTCCATCAAAGATGCTCCATCCGCTCCATCAAAGACAGCAGGTGAAATTGGATGAAATTTCCCCGAGAATTATTAGGCCTGGACCGGGAATCGAACCACGGACCTTTGGTTTGCCGGATCAATGCGCAGTAGTGGTCTGCGCATTGGTCCGGCAAGCCAAAGGTCCGTAGTTTGATTCCCGATGCAGGCTGAATATTTCTCGCGGCAGTTCCATTGCATTTCACCTGCAATGCTAGAATATATTCTCCTACAGTGTTTTACAGAAGCATGGCAAAGTTTTCTTTAGACCAACTTTTTCTCAAGAGGATGAATTGAATTATTTAAGTTGCTCTATTTGGAGCTTTCTTCCGAATCCAATTCACTTTATTCATGAATAAATCCCTTTTTACATAAAATTAATAAAATAAATCGTCGACGGGCTTACTTTGTGGAATTTTTCCATAGTTTGGAATGAAAATAACTTAGTACTTTTCCACACGGTTTATTATCCTCAACCGGTTTCAACGCAATAGCGTCGTTTTCAAGAGGTTACTAAAAATTCGCAGTAAACATTTTAGTTACCACTCGAAAATGATGCTATTGCGTTGAAACCGGTTGAGGATAATAAACCGTGTGGAGGGTTTATTACCTTTTTACTTGTTTACCATTTACTTCAGCTTGATGAATGATTGTGGCCGCAGAATTCCCAAGGATGGCTCAAAAAACGAAGAATCGCTTTCAATAGCATTTGGAGTTTTGAAAAAGTTTTCTGTGTATTATTTTTGAAATTAACTATTCTTTTCTAAGTGTTTTTCAATGTCGTTTTCAAAGTCGCAGCACCCGATGTTTTCATTTGTTTTGGCCATAGTGAAGGCAGGCTGGAAAAGTCACATAAGAAATAACTGAATTAGAAAAAAAAAAACAAAAGAAAAATATAGGTTTTTTTCAAGCACGTGGGAGATAGCAGTTTTGCTCCTTCCTAGTAGAATAATTTCCAAGAATATTTTATCACCAAAATGAAATAAACTATTATGAATAATCAACCTTGTTTTCTACTTAGTTGGAGACCATATTACGTTACATAAAATTGTGCTAAAATATATCTTATTTGTTAAACATGCATGTAATTATGACAATGGAAATTGTTTATCCCTTAAAAGATATAAAATAAAAAGAAACGTAGGAAGAGGCAGCAGATATATTTTAGCTCAGGTTAATTAGGATCACTAATTTTGCGCGGGAAGAGCGAGTTTTTGTACCTATCTGTTTGGCGTTGTATTTTTTACTTTATCACTTCTGTCAGACCTAGAGATGTAGTGTCTCGTCATGGTCATATTCTCTTGTTTTGCTCCTAAACACCCCAGTTCTGAGTTTTTCAAGCAAATTAGGCCTCGCATGCAGCCTCCAAGCCTCTTGGGGAACCCACTTTAATCCCTCTATAAGCTGTGAAACACTAAATATTCGCTCGTAGCAGTTTTAAATTAGGCGTGCAATTTCACTTTGTATTTCGTTAATTTTGTTGGTTAAATCTTTATGATCAGGCTCCAAAATGCTCAGGGCGTATTCGAGGTGTGTCCTAACCAGAGCCGTGTAGCATCTCTCTTTTGAATTTTCATCCGAGGACCTTCCTATTATACGCATGACATATCTTCGTTTCTCTAACGCTGTTCCGCATATATTTTGTAGGAATGTTCCCAACGATATATCAGAAGTCAAGATAATGCGTTGATATTAACTTTATCTGAAGATTTTATGTTTACTATTGCGATATTATGTTTGCATATTAAATCTTCTGGAACAGCTTATCATTATTGGTATAAACGCTCGAGAAATCGATTGAAATATAGTGTATGCATTGATATATTCGCATCTCACCACCTGGTTTTTTAAGTTATTTGTTAAACAATTGCGATTATTGAAGTCAGAATAGAGGTTATTTAATGTAATTGGCACTGCAGTCAACTACCTTTGTTGGATAATTTGCATCCCGTCACCTTTGTTTCTCAGCAGGCAACACCTATAATCACCAAAAGCAGTACGATTAAAACCAAATAAACACAATGTTGGTTTTCAGTGTTCATTTTGACTCGACACATTAGGGTAGTACTTTCTTAAATTAGCATATAGTGTTCAAGTTCTATACGTTAAGCAATCGGATCATTCTTCGGAGAGTGGTTGCTAATTTTTTGTTTACGCGGGGGGGTGGGGGGGGGGGGAAAGCGGAGGTGTTGAACCCTATTCAGTGGGCGCGTCTAAAATTTTGTTACACGGTTGGGCGCGGGGGTCACACCCACCGGTGGCCAAAATTCAATTTTTTTAAAATGACTAAAATTTTCAATTTTTTTTTCTAAAATATTGTTACAAGCAACAAATTTAGACTATTATATATCTATCGCTAATTTAGGTTTTTTCACTATAGAAGTTATTCATAGTCATCATTGGAACAAAACCCAAAGTCACTGAAAAATCGTGAAATATTTTGGGCATCAAACATCCATTGTGATAAAATTTATGTAAAACATCCAAAAATTTTAATATAACTGATTATAATATAATAATGTATAATTAATATATAATATAATGATGCCGACAGAAAAAGGCTACAGAGTTGTGAGCGAGTCGCGTGGAACACATCTGTGGCCCAGTCATGCAGGCTTCTTTTCGCACGCTATTTAATACAAAAATGCACAAAACAGCACAAAAATGAAACACTGTGGACCATCCCTGTGACCCACGTGCCTAGTGAAGGGTTGAGCTTGAATAATATTTCAACGTGGGCATCCTAGCATCCCTCCCCCCACTGCCGACACAATTGATCTGAAACACATAGAGCACGCTTGCATTCTACTCCTCGTTGCCCTCTCCTTTCCGGGAATCAAAAGAGCATTCTAATCCCTGTTCCCACCCCTTCCTCTTCCCATCCTTTTCCCTCTTCTTTCCCCTCCCTTCCACTCCCCCCAATGCTTTCAATTCCCCTCCTTCCTCTCTCCACATTTTTACCCTTTCGACGGCAGTCAGACATACCTCTAAAGCTGAAGAAGACCACGAGGGTGGTCGAAAAGTAAAAATATTCTTGTGTTGGATTATATTTTTTATGTATGATTTAGATAATTTGGGATGACACGACTGTTCTATGGCGATCCAGCCAATTTTGGGATCGCTTAACCAAAGAGGCGAGAGAGATAAGGTTGGAGAGGAAGAATTTAAACCGGGATACTGATTACACGATGTGCCCACAGGCCTACTGAAGGGTTAAGACAAGTGAATTATTTTCCTTCCACTTCCGAGGGCTGTGAATATAATTGCGGTGTCAAATGCGGGGGGTGGGGAAGGGAGGAAAATAGGGAGGTCGAGAGAGGAGTAAGGAGAGGGAGAGATAGGGGGGATAGGGAGGAGGAGGGCCTCCCTCTCCTCCTAATTTGCGGGCGTCGTACATTCGTGGCTTATCGAGTGGGCACCAGAGTGGAGTGCAGTGCAGCCAAGGGAATCGCCTGAATCGGCAAATCTCGCGCGAAGAGACGAGGGCTTCCGAGGGCGCTGACGCCGAAGTCGAGGAGGGAGTGGATGTTTTGGAGTAAGGGAGGAGGAAGGGGGTGGCTGACACGGCCTGTGGTGGCAAGTGGGGCTTTGTCGGTTGGGGTTGCTTGGGTCGTGTTTCGGTGAAGTGTTTCGGAGGGATGGTGGGTGGACTTAAAGAGACGGGCAACGGACGGGGTGGTGCAAGTGCGCGACACTTCCCTTTGAATTAAAGAGGGGAGCTGGGCGGGTGTCTACATCTAAATACTACCCCACGAGCCGCCGCTTGGGTTAGTGGCAGGGGGTGGTAGGTCTCCATCCGTGTAAAGATGTAAAATTTTTGGAGGTGAAATGGTGAAATGTCTTATGAGAGTGTATAGTGTATTTGGAGGAGCTCAGTTTCTATTGTGGTCGCTTATTGTTCGCGGAAAGAACGAGTTTTTGTACCTATCTGTTTGGCAGAGTATCTCCCTTATTTTATCGCATCTGTCAGACCTAGAAATGTAGTGAGGAGTCATTACAATATTCTCTATATCGCTCTGAAAAATATCAGTCCTGAATTTATCACGCAACTTAAGGCTAGCGTCTGCCTCCGAGTCTCTAGGGGTTCCCACCTTAATTCCTCCAAAACTTGTAAGACACTATATGTACGCTAGTCGCAGTTTTTAACGAAGCGCGCTGCTTTTCTTGGTATTTTATTAATTTTTTTGGTTAAATCTTTATGACCAGGGTGCCAAATGCTCGCGGCGTATTCGAGGTGTAGCCTAACCAGAGCGAAGTAGTATCTCTCTTTGACTTTTTCATCCGAGGATCTTTAACAAAACCTATTTTCTTTAATGCTGCGCCACATATGTTTTGTACGTGTAATCCCCACGATATATCAGAAGTGTAGTGGGACTGTCGTTTGGGGTTGCTTGGGTCGTGTTTCGGTGGGACGGTGGGTGGGCTTAGATAGACGAACGGGCAGTGCAAGTGAGCAACACTTCCCTTTTGAATAAAAGAGGAGAGTGCTGGGCGGGAGTCGAATGCGAGCGGTCATATTCAGCGGATTCAGGAGGCTTAAAGTCAGTCTCTCATCTTCCAATTTGAGTCATGAGTCGAAACACAAATAAGGTTTTTATAAGCCTACAGTGATCCTAAGAATGGTTCTAAGACCAAAAAAACAGCCCCGACAGTGAGAGGCCTTGGCGTATACATTGGTGAAATCTAAAGTGCAAGGACAGGCATGAGCCTACTCTTGCCAAGCACACTGCTTGGGTATACAAGATTTTATCATGCCTATGAAATCCTTAAGACAGAAAAAAGCTTCCGTTATTGAGATAAGTATCTATCTGCATCTACAAAATATCATGCAAGGCACGGGGTGGGTCCACACCAAGCATATAAAACTCACCCCAGCTCAAATCTGAACCACATATGCTCACCCCGATGCCGGGCGCAGGCCAAAAGCAGTCTGAATGACAAAACGTGGTCAGGCAAATATAAAATAATAGTGCTACGTAAACGAACATGCAGTACGCTACTTAAGATACGACTTTTGGTTATAACTATGCTGAATAATTATGATTAATAACTAACGTAATTATACCGAATATTGAAAGCGACTTTAGTATCTAATAGTGTTGTAAAGATTTTAGCACAAGTGTAAAATCTATTTTTCCTAGTCAGGGTAAAGTATCCTGGAACTGATGAATCGTAACTATTATTGTCTTTCATTGTACGTGGAAAGAATCACATTTAAAATCTATCTAAACCACTATTTCAATAGTGTATTCACCAAGGATGACACAATACACAATTTAGACATTCCTGACTTAAACGAGCCGATGGTTGACATAAAAATTCAACGTGATGGAATAAAAAAACAACTGCGTTTGATTAAAGGTAACAAGTCTCCAGGTCCATAAGAATACCTGAGCGCGTGCTCAAGGAGTTAGCGCTACAGATTGCACCATTATTGTAAAATATATTTAGCAAATCATTATCCAAAGGACAGATGCCCCAAGACTGGAAAATAGCAACTTCACTCCAATATTTAAAAAAAGATATAGAAATGACCCAGGAAATTACCGGCCTATATCGTTAACATTACTTTTATGCAAAATTCTCGAACACATTGTCGTTGGCAATATTATGGCATTCCTGGATAATCGTAACTTCTTACATAGATGTCAGCACGGCTTCTTTAAGGGCAGGTCCTGAGAAGCACAGCCTGTGCTATTCGTTCATGATATCCTAAAATTAGGTTAATAACAATAAGTGACCACAATAAAAACTGAGCTCCACTAAATACACTCCTATAATACATCTCACCATTTCATCTCCCAAAAACTCCCTCTTTACACGGCTGGTGACCTAACACCTCCTGCCACTCGCCCATGCGGCGGCTCGCAGGGTATTTTGTAGATGTATCGGTTCTCCAGCCTATTTCCTTAACCATGCACTTGTGATTGTTTCCACCATAATTGTTTGGCGATAGCAGACTGAGCTGAACATCCAGCGAAAACAAAATAGTGCGCATCAAATTTTTGTAAAAGATTTAGCATCGTTTTCCCTTCGATCTGATAGAGATTTCCACCCCAACTCCCCCAAAAATTTAGTAACACTTCTGTGCTTATGGTTACAATTTTAAACAAATCTAGATGCCCTCCGCTGTATTCGGTCTCTATCTGAAACTAGTACTTCGTAGGAGTGCCTTTTACTAACGGCAAACTCTATAAACCAAAGCAATATCATTTTTTTCTCACTCTATAAAAAAATAACATCGCTTATTCACATTTTGTCACATTTTCTGAGTACTATTCAAATAAATCTCAATTTACGATTTTTCTGTCATAAAATTTCCCACACATACTTCCCCTAGGACTAGTTCAGAGTAAGGCTCACATATAAGTACTTTATTGACTCTACATTTAGTAGTTTGGCTTCATTAATTGTGTACGTTTCGGTGATTAAGGTACTCTTTCTCCAAAATTTACAACATCGCACCTATTAAAATTAATCTTTACTGCCAATTATCGCTCCGTTTTTTTAGCATCAAGATCTTTCTTCAAAGCAGTCTTGTCGGACTTGGTGTTCGTATCCCAGTACAATATTTTATTGTGAATTTTGCGAGTAACGACGGTAGTGATATCATAAATATATTTGAGGAATTATTAGGGACCATTGGCACCTCTTTGATGTACACCGGATGTGGCAAAGTCATAATTGGGCCACAGATTAAATGAAAAAACCAATGGATAAAATAGAGCATAGGTCTTGCTAAGAGAGTAGACAAGACCCCGGTTATGCCCACCATATTCTTCTTTTGCGTATTCTTAAATATACCAGAATTCGATTTGATGACCAGGACTGGATTGATATATCGCCAGGTCTTACAACGTGTCGCTGAGTTTTGAAAACTATTGTAATATGTTCTATCAAACCGAGCGCATAAACGTATTTGACCTAGAAAGTTTTAACCGAATATGACTACTTTGTAGCTGATCCTGTTATGGTTATTTTTTAAAATAATGACCTGAATCAATTTTTGTTCACTTCAAATTCATCTTAATGTTATATGAAAGCAACATGGATTTTATCTTCCTTTCAAATATTTCCTTTATTTTTCACCTTCATTTTTATGATTTGAGAACATAAACCACTCGGGGTTTTTTATTGGCTACAGCTTGGAAGTTCACCTAGTATGTTTCATTTCTACTCAAGTGGCGAATATCCTCCAAATAAGTATCAGCTAAACATACTCCGCCATGCAAAATTTCCGCTTCAGTTTCGATCAAATCCTTCCGCATCCATTTCGCAGCAGTTGCTTTTCCTTCGGCCTATCGTCTTCAAGACGCACAACTTCTCGCCCTCCTCCCAAGGGAAGTGTAACTTACCTCTCCATCCCTCTTGACCTCACTCCTCTCTTCGCTCTCTCGAGTCCCTTCCTCCACCGCAGCCACCTCTTATCTTCTCATCGTCGTTCCCTCCCTCCCGACACGGTGCACACTTTAGATCCAAAAGGCTCCAAAATCGCCGTGTCTTGGTGACGGTGCACATGCACACCACATTCGATGAACTATGGGGAGAGTTGATAGTATATCAGGATGGAATATCACGAAGTTACGGAGGAGAGGAATGTGGACATCTTAAGTATTACACTGGAAGCCGTTTTGAATGCTTTCACATGAAGACCAATCCACCTCAAGTAAATTGTCGCTCCTGACCATAGAATTCAGATTTTAAGCCATCCTAAACTAGCCACGGAGTCACCCGCAATGCACAATGTTGCGAAATTCCACAGAGAACTTTCCACAAGGGAATGCAAAATTCCATTTCCCTTGTGGGAAGAGGATGCCTCGGTAGCTTGACTGGTTAAAGCACTCGGCCGGAAATGGAGGGATCCGGGTTCGAATTCCGGTCTAGGCGGATGATTTGTTCTCTGTGGAATTTCGCACATAGAATTCATTGCAGGTGCAAAACTTGATTTCTTGTGGCAATTTTACTGTCATCATATCATTTTTTATGTAGTTTATCATACATTTAAAATTTTTTTTAAATTATCACTGACATAGGTTTACTTGAAAATAAAAAAATTATAGAATGACGTAGAAAATAAAAAAGTCATAGAATTGTGAATTTTTGCTAAAACTATGGTCGCGTCCCAGCCAGCACATGACGAGACGTATCTATAAATACGCGGATATTATGCATGGAAGTTGTGACGAGCCTAACCCTACCTATCTATTGGTTATCTCTTGTGTAAAAATAAATATTGATGACCCCACGCTTGTACGTGATGAAATGATGGATGAATTTCCGCATATTTAGGGATAAACTCATCTCTAGCGACCACTTTGGCTGAATGGAGACCAATGAAAGGAGCTGACGCAAAAATGATGGCTGACAATTACAGCGCCACAAAGTAAACGTACAATAAACTACGAAAGTAAAATTCCTTTTGTACTATCCACCTATTGGTCCTTTTACAAGCTATTACAATGAAACGTCGAGACCGCAGATTTTTACGTTTTAGTTTAATATTTCTTTGTGGACGCTCATTAAGTATAGCCTGGCTTCACGGTACTAATAGTATTCTCACCAAAAAGCAGAAGCACTACAAAACAACTACTGCAGTATTCATTCCATTCACATAGGCTACATGTGAAGTAAACGATTGCATTGGAAATGACTACTGCTGAAACAGATAAAATACGACTCGACGATTCCACAGAGGTCTCTTATTCCTAGAAAATGTACATAAAATAAAAAATAGACATCCTATCAAATTGTTCTTTTTTCATACAAAGTTTATTGGACCACCTTTGTAAAATCTCACATGCCTTAGTACGCTCTTCCTCAGATTTGGCAGCCATCATATTCTTGTGCGCTTCTGTCTTTTTCCTGAGAATGCATTTTTCACTTCTTCATTTCACCAAGCATCATCGTTCATTTTTCCTACCACTCTTTTCCCACATACACTTTCAGCACATTCCACAGTCACTCCTTTTAAACACTCCCACGCATCATTCACATTCTCGTTTCTGATATATTCGTCCCATTCTCTCTGCTTCAAGGATAGAGCATCCTCAAGCATGCAACCATACTGCATTCTCATCTCGCCATCTAGCAACCTCTTTACTTTTACTCTCAACTGCTTACGCACAAAATTCTTTCTTGGCATCCACATTCTGCCCAGATTCACTTTTGAGAGTACCAAATAGTGGTCTGGTCCACATTCAGCACCCCTCATCACTCAAGTGTCCCACACTAACTCCCTCAATCTCTCATCATACACAACGAAATCAATCACGCTTTTACAATCGCCCCTTTTCCAAGTACGCATGTGTATTCTCTTATATTTAAACCATGTATTAGACACAAACAATCCTTTTTCCATGCACTCACTCACCAAGTTTTCACCATTATCATTCACTGGAGGGTCACCAAATGGCCCAACCTCTCTCTCAGATGCATCCCACCTCAAACCAACCCAGCCATTAATGTCACCTAGTACAATTATTCTCTCACCAGGGTCACATTCATTCGAAACTTCTCTCAGTTTTTCCCAAAACTCATCTTTCACACTGTCACTCTCTCCATCCACTGGTGCATAGTATGCCACAATCACAACTCTCTTAATACCTACTTTAATGCGAATCCAGAGCAATCTAGGGGATAGTAACTCGTACTTAGGCGAGAATATAGGAGTGGATGGGTGAGATTCGGGGCTTCATCTCAAGATGGTGAAAAAGGACGAGAAGGAGGATTTCTCAGGGAGATTAGCTCATTCACTTGAAAATATCTCTCTCTAATTTATTTTCTCTCGCATTATTATACCTCAACTTATCAAAAGTGGGTATTTTCTTAAAGACTGTGATTGGCATTTTTATGCCTAACTAAGATATTGCAGAGGAAATGCCTCGAAACAGATATCGTTGTGTAAAACAGGCAATCTCCTTACATACTATTTCGTTCGTCGACATCTCATCGGAGCATGCATTAATCGCGCTTTGTTCGCTGGTCTTTGCTAAACCCGTAGTTTTGGAACTCGACTAGCAAGCTGTTTTTAAAACTTGTACTCGTAACTTATTTTGCTGTACGCAGTTTTGTTTGGTACCTAATTCTTACAGTTTGGTTTTTTTTGGCTCATGGAGCATATATTACTCTAATGTTTTGGATTTACACATCTTAGTTTTTTTATATTTACGCATGCCAAAGAAGCATTTTAATACAAGTATATTAGAAGGATTGCGGCTATTAATTGGGTGCCTGCTTTTGGAAAGTTTTTTTAAATACGGGATTGAAATATTAAAGAAATGAGTACGATTGACCTAGGAGAAAATTGTCGTGTATTGATGATATTAACGTTGTTCTTGCTGTGTATTACTGGTAAAAAAGCATGGTTAAAGAAATAAAGAGCTCACTTTAGCCACCTATTCTCACAAAAAGGTCGCGTTTATTTTTTACATGCAAGTGTTACAGGCAGATCACATTTTTAGGTCAAAATTGGGGTGGGATATAAACGGAGTGCCCAATTTATATAGGAGAGATTTGAAGTCTCACGGTAATGTTTTATGATTTAATTGGCAAACTATGGCATATTTGCTCAAAAATACCCTTTAAATTTTACATTAAGTAAATATAGGTGTAATAATTGGTAGACAGCGCAGAAGCTGTGTAAAACGACGAAGAAAACATTTGTATGAAAACATTTTATCAGAGAGATTATTGAAAGTGAAAAAAAAAATTGAGACATCGTTTACTGCAAAAATGGCTCAAATGGTCATCTATCACGTAAATGGGTGCATTATGTTATCAAAAGGAGTTTTATTTCAGTGTAAAAATTGAGGTGACCATATGGCACATTCTTGCTTCTCTCAATCTCTGGATGGGAAAGTAAGTCATTTATTAAATATCTGCATGCAATAATATTTTTTCAATGTTTTCAATAATACAATTTTTTTTTAAATGGTCACCTTTATTTATGAAGTCTGCCTTAATCTTCACTCCAATGGTTAAAAATGGTCGGCTAAGGAAGGCCAAAGTCTAAAGCATATAGTACTCTGCATAATTCCATATGAAAATTTTTCTTTGAATTTAGATGACACACAGGCGTAACTGGCTTATAGTCCTGGATAAAATTACGTTTAAACTTCAAATCGCTACCAAAATCGAATATTTTCAGTTGAAATGCCACCCCTGTGTGCTTCATATTGAGCAGTGGGAGGTCACTTTAAATGGCGCCCCTTTTAAAGACTCTCTTTTTGTTGTAAAACGTTTGTGAATTTGATAAAAATGAAAAAAGACAACGAAAAATAAAAAGAGCACGAGGAGCACTTATCCGTGACCAATATACTACCGCATTTCACCGCATAATCGTCGCCAGCGCATATTCGTCGCAACCTTCTTTCTCAGCCCAAAAATTGGTCCCCAACTTTTCATCGCATAATCGTCACATGTTAATTCGGTTCGTCGCGACACTTGCTGTGATAGGAAAAATTTGTCTAGTTTTGCACCCTGACATAAATATCTACCTGCCATTCACAAATACAGAGTAGGGAAGACAGGGGCTAGTTGGGTACATTTTTGTCTTATGAATTTTCTATTTTTATCAATTAATGTTTTCAATGAAATAACTGTGTTTCAATGACGTTAATCGTGTGTAAAAATAGTGCGTTAACTTTTCATTTCAGGCCGGGAAGAGTTCTGTATACGCTAAACAGGAAGAAAATGGTATCGATTTGTAGTCTAAAATTTTAATGCATTGTATTTACTGTAGGCCTACCATTCATGAGATCCTATCTTTGTAATTTTGCGTAAAGGCAGTTAGGTACGTAATATATGACCTATGTATAATCAATACCGGCGCAATTTTATTTTTTTTTATTTCCCCTCATGATGGTCGCACTCTAAATTTAAGCGAAAAAAATTGGCATAAAATCTGCGACGATTATGCGGTGAAACAGGTAATTATGCCCTGGTATTTGAGGATGAAGGCATATTCACGTAGGGTACAAAGGCTCTTCTGATACGTAGTCTTTAATATCAATCCTCTGGCGTTCCGTCCGGCGCACTTCTGTCTTCTGCCGCGTTCTTCGCCTACTACCTATGGATGTGATAGGCCTCTTCCTCCATCGTCCCTTTGAATAACTACTTCGGCTCACTTCTTCATCACTAACTTCTTTTCCTCTACCCCAGCATAATTACCTTTGTCTGTCTTTCACATATCGTAAGTTGCCGTTTCTTTATTCGCTGCACTCTTTTTCTCTAAAGCCTGTGCGCTTACTCTATTCTTGCTTCGAGATCATACACTGCCGCTCTTTGCACTCCACAGAGCTTTGCCAGAAGGGTACATGTAGATATTAGGGGACGTTTGAACGAATGCTTCTTTTGTTAACGTCAATAGATTCATTAAAACCATGCAAAAAATATAGCATAAAGTTGTGTTTAGCGTTTTGATTTTTTATATATTTGTTTAGAGTTCTCTTTTATGTTTTCATGTCTTAGTAAAACTTCCATTTGCTACAATTGCATTCTATATTTTTTTCATTCTTTCAAACAATTAGTAGCCATCAAAAAATTAAATGAATTTCGTTTAAATAACGGGCTGGCGTTTTTTTAGGAATACTGGTTAACTCTGCGATAAAGCTTGCTATTCATCAAGGATGTAATAAAATCATATGAAAGGAAATGTCCCAAATGTACTTTTTGGGGTGAAATTGAGGACTTTAATAAATTTCATTTCCTTTTGTAAACAGCGAATTAGGAATGAAAATCGGTGAAGTTTCAAACTATTTCTTCCGTTTTCACGTTGAACGTCTAATTATAAGTTTTTCACCAATTATGAATTACTGACCTAAAAAAGTGAATCGAGATCGATGCAAATCATCTGCTTCTTTATCTTTGTTGTTGGCGTTCCTAGCAGGGTGAAGTGAATTTCACACGAAGGAACTCTTAAAGTGCGATAAAGCTTAGATATCGCCAAGAGCACTTACACACATTACTTTTTTTGCGCATCTCTCGCAAGTATCCACGTAGCGAAGCATAAAATTTCACAACCAATCTGGAGCCACCTTTGCCTCCGCTCTTGCTGTGTGGGATGAAATGAGAAGGCGCTGGTGTCGTGTGTCAGAAGTCATTACTGTCGTCCAGGCTCCTCGTGATTTCGACGGATTTCTTCTCAGGGGAAAAATGTCCTCTAGCGAAGAATTACATTGTTGAGAGTGAGGGATGGTGCTCTCAGATCGACCCCGTTGCGTCTCTACACGTCCACTCTCAAAGGCCTGAGGAGGGATAGAATTTATGCACACTTGGTCACCAATTACCACCCCAGGTTATATATGTTATAGGTTTGACATAAAAAACAACAAACAAGTCTCAAGTATTTGCGTGAATATGTTCCAAAACTGAATTAAAAAATAGATGAATAGCTCAAAAAATTGACTGTCATGTAACTGCGGGATGGTTTTCTTAAAAAATTACTTTTTTTTAAATTTTTTTAATTTTTTTAATGATAATACATTTAATACATTTTAATACATCAATTATAATACATTTAATACATTTTAATACATATTTATGCCATTTATTTAACAATTTAGGCCCCGCTAAGTCCCAAGGACTTGTCAGCGGGTTCCACGACATCATAAAAATATGGCAACCACACTTGTGCTTGACATATACATTTTTCCCTATTTACATTTATAAATACATACATTTACACATATTCATTTTCAATTTCATACACATATACACACATACACATATCTATATATATTAATATTGAAATATCAAGTATATTTATGAAGCTTTTCGTAAACAATATAATGCATGATTACAGGGTTTCTTTTACCCATCATTTTAATCTTCTAACAACCATTTCTTAATTTTAACCTTAACTTCATTTCTTGTAGTTAATGTACGTATACAATATGGTATTTGATTACATTCTTTTGGCACAACCACTTTGAATGTATTATTACCATACCTTGTGTATTGCAGAGGTACAATGAAATTTCTTATAGAACGGAAAATTTCCATATTTTTGAAGGAACGTATATTTTTATAAGTATCACAGAAGTAGTTCTCCTGGATTATTATATACCTGTATAATTTGTCAAATCTCAGAATGCCTAAATATTTCTACATATCATCAATATTTGTGTTTGCTTTATCTCTTTTACCATACAAGATTTTAATGAATTTATTTTGTTTTTTAATTAATAATTTATGGTACTCACTATTTACATTTCCCCATATAGTGAGACCATATCTTATTAAGTTCTCAACTAATCCATGGTATATTAATTTCAGAGCAAAAAAGGGAATATATTCATTAATGTAATACATTTGATATAATATTCTTCTTAATCTTGTATTTAATGCAATGACATGGCTCTTAAATTTGAAGGCATCATCAATTATTATACCCAAATATTTATACTTTGTTACTTGTTCTAATATTGGGCATTTACAATTTATTGAGCCTACATGTAAGCAGTCATGTGAATGTTTGGCCGATGGCAGAGAGAGTTAGACCCTGATACCTGGGACCCCCTGACTCTCTTCAAGCTACGGAGATTGATTAGACTGCGTAAAGACAGTTCGTCTCTATTACCGCCGGTAGAATGCACCGATGGCGACCTCCTTGAGGCTGCCACTCGACACTTCCAGGTTGCATTCGACCGATACGGGGACTGGAACGAAGACGATCTCCCTCCACTTCCCCATCTACCCACACCCTCCCTCTCGAGGAGAGCGATTCGCTGGCCCGCGAAATAAGGAGGGAGGAGGTGGAGGCAATACTCCGCCTCCTCCCTAAAGGTAAGGCCCCCGGCTCGGACGGTCTCCCTTATGAATTCTACACCGCGTGCTGCGATCTTTTAACCCCGATTTTATTGAATATTTTTAATCAAAGTTTTGTCTCTAGCGGTGCGCTGACCAGCCAGTGTACCGCAGTGACCACACTTTTACCAAAGTTAGATCGGCCGAAATCGTTTAACGACTTTCGACCAATCGCACTTCTGAATTCAGATTATAAGATCTTTACCCGTATTTTAAAATCTCGTTTTACGGATGCCATTGAACCCATTTTCTCCGCGACGCAGCACGCGGTCTCTAAAAACGGAACATTTTAGAAGCCTCAATTTTATTACGAGATATTATTTCATCCTCGTCCGCTCCAACTGAAGATTTTTTAGCGATTTTACCCGTTGATTTTACTAAAGCATTTCATTTTATTCGTATTGAATTTATTTTACATATTCTTAAAGAAATGGCTCTCCCTCCCACTTTTATTCGGGTTATCCAAAATTTATATGCTGAGGCAAAAGTCTGCGTGAGGGTCAGGTTTACAATCTCCTACAAGTTTTTAAATTAAGAACTCTGTCAAACAAGGATGCCCCATTTCGATGGCCTTGTTTGCGGTCGCAATGGACCCGCTCACAAGGGCACTTGAGGCCACCGGAGTTGGCATTACCCGCCAAGGGAACAGCTAGTCAAATATTGTATTCGCTGATGATCTGACTCTATTCATCGGGCAGCAAAGTCAACTCCATTTGGCGGAAAGCATAATCCGATCCTACGTTCCCTGAGGCCTAGAAGTGAACAAAAAGAAATATAAATTGGTTATTCTAAAGGGTGACGCAATTCCAAATACGTGGAAATCAGGCACTCCAACCGTAAAAATCTTAGGATTCTGGTGGGACTCGGATGTGGACCAGGCCCTCGAGAAGAACTGGGGGGGAGGTGAGCAGGACGGTGTCTTGGGGTGCGGGGAGGTACAAGCTCCCATCTCTCCCAATCACCGCTCGTGTTCGCCTCCTCAACCAGATAATCTTCCCCAAAGTCTGGTACTTGGCACATGTGTGGCCATTGCTTAAAGAAGTCCATGCAAAAATGATTAAGGACACAAACTCATTCATCTGGTATGGCTATATGAGAAAGGCCCCAAGGATACAACTGTATAAACCCCCGACGAGAGGCGGCCAGAACTTAACAAATGTCGCCCTAAAGGCAAATGTAATATTCTCATAACCCTCCACTAATATTTTAGGGGGGGGGGGGGGGAAACGAAGCCAGGCGGGGCCTACTCCGATCCGCGTGGTCGGAGGCCAGCTTCAAAAGCATGCATTTTATGAGATCTATCCAGGAATGCAGAAAAATTGCAGAATGTTTACGAACAGGGGAAACATTTGTAGTCAAGACCATCTACCGGAGGCTGATCGAGAGGAAGTAGACCCCCCCAAATTACAATATTGAACCAATGGAGGAACTGGGCTGCGTGCGGAGCGGACGCGGGGGCGGCGAGCGCCATGTTCGACACGATTGCCCGACTCCTCCCCATGCGGGAGGTAAAGTCGAGAATGGGGCTCGCCGATTCTCCGACCTGCCCTGCTTGCGGTTGGGTCGACTCCGCCTCCCACTATATTCTCGGCTGTGGCGATGGTGCGAGGGTGTGGGGGGCGATAAAAACGACGTATCGCACCTGGGATGTCTTTGGTGGTGGTGCCATCACGGACGAAAAATTTCTAACAATAAATTTCCGGCTTTTCCCCAACTTTAAATATATAGTAGTTTTGGCGCCAATATCAAAATTTGTTTATTTGAAATTAAAACGCAAGACAGTCGGGAGAGACTTCCTATCTCTCATTGATACCATATGGGTAGCGGGTGTGCCAATCACGGTGCGACCCTTCTTCACCTCTCTCATCCGCAAGGCACTTCTGGAAGACGGAAGAATGTCATCACCAAGGTAGGGGAAGGGATGTGGTGGCGCTTATCCCCCCCGCCTTTGGACGCCGGAGTGCTATTGATGAAATCAGCTCAGAAATGAAACAATGTAACTGTTATTGATATAAAATAGGTAATTTGCGTATTAATTTGAAATAAATATGTATTGAACTAACTGGTTAGCACACCTGCCCGGCAATTGGGAGATCCGGGTTCGAATTCCGGTCAAATCAAATGATTTTTTCATGGCGACTTTCAACCCTGGTGTGTATGCACCCGTGCGAGTGAATTCGCACCACATCAATTGTTAAATACAATGACTGAAAATTTTTCTACAACATTAGAGTCAATTGAGCTCTGTCCCTCGATTGTGGGAGATCTGGTGAAACACGGGCGCATACATAGAACGCGAGAATTTCTCTCTTCCATGACCCGGAAATCACAACAACTCACATAAAAAAGTAAAGCAGAGAAATAACTCGCCGCATACACAATTGTTTTGCTCAGTTTTTCTTCATGTGGCAAAATTAAAGTATTCGCTTCATTTTAAATACTTTTGAATGATAAATTGAACATTTTGAGATGGTTTGCCTCAATTTGAGATCCATTGGCTTCACGGAAACCCTCATGATGCCTTCGAAAACTAGCTGAAGCTGCTTGGCATGAAGCTGATGAGTCTGCAGCTCTTTCTGCATTGATCAATTGTTTTCAACATATCCTTCCCTGTGAGTTTCCCTATCAATTTATGGTGGTGATATTTCCGTTTCATAGAGATGGACTGTAAAACTAATCTCAGTTTCTACTCTTTGTGCTCGTTTTATATCACTTTTAACTACTTAAAAGTAGGGCTTGTTTAACTTACTCAATTCAAGTCTCTTACTGCTGTGTAATATATTTAATTCATGTTATATTGCCTCGCGTCATTTCCGAGTTTTTATTAATTGATGTGGGGGCATTTATTCTGTATATTTCCTAAAACCATGTTGATAGCTTCTACTGGTCTCGTGTATATGCTCAATGGCTTTTTTGATCAACAGAGTTAAAACTTCTGCTACGATTATAAAAAGCAATAAAGGTATTTTGAAGGTGTCAAAATTATTAAGTATTCAACGGAGCTCATATAGTGTAGACTGCACTTGCATTGCCCTTGGTTCGAAGGCAATGATCTGATCTCCACCTTTACTTTCGGGCGGATTTCCGTTAAAAATTATGCCCAATCACCGAGGTAGTCACCGATGAACTGTCTGTTTCCTCCTCCGTTTCACTTGAGCTATCCTTGTATTCAAAGGGTTGAGGTTCCTAATGCAAATGAGAATGAACTGGCCAATTGTGATTGAATTGTTCCTTTCAAATCTTCACCTTATGATAAATTTCCACGATAAGGTTTACATTCTTTCACACACTTATTGTCTTATTTGCTTGGAAATTAATTCGATTGAACGATTAGTAATGCAGAGCACTTTTATTTCTCTGTGAGTACGATAGCGGCGGATAAATAAACCGATGCATAAAAATATAATCTATCAGAAAACATAATGGCAACCCTCAGTAAATGAAAATATAGAAAGGAGCAAGTTACTTTTTATGAAAAAAGAAACAATGTTTTATGCAATTTTTACTTTTTGTAGATATCTGCATTTGGTTGTTTTAAGCAACAGGGAAAACTATTTTTTGTTTATATATTATATACCGGAAACATGAAGGATATATTAGAGTAATTGTGTAATTCTAAATGAAAACCTTTCCAAATACCTAGTTATTCTCACCAAAAAGCCTTATGATTATGAAATCCTATTGAGTAGCCCTTAAATAAATTTACTTGTAGCTCTCTTTAATGTAACAATAAAATGTTAAAAACAGGAGAAATAAACCATTGCATCACAGCCGGCTTGACTGAACGGAGAACCTATGCGAAATGGATCGTTGAAAACATCGGTGGAGTAAATTATTCTTATTATAATGTGAGGGCTTTTCAGCCGTTGGTTTGTGCCTCTTGCTCAGTGGGCGGTTCTCCTTCACCGACGCCGCCATCTTGACCTTCAATGACAAGTTCGTGCCCCCTCGAAAACAGTCTCTCGGATGAAGCAAGCTGCTGCTCGACACGTTTACAAGTGCCGCGCCCCCGAGAGGTGTTTGTGTTGCACCAAGGCGCGGCCCTCGGCCTTCCGGAGAGACTGCACCACAGCCTACCCACCCCCGCCCACCCGTAATTCTCGAGCAGTGGCGCTGACATCGCTCGCCCTAGCCATTGCTTTCCATCTCGCTCCTGCTCTCTCTCTCTTCCTTCCTTCAGAGTATTACAAAAACACTGCAATACTGGTAACCATTACCATTTCCAGTGTCTTCACCATTCAATGTCCCTGATCAGTTGGTTTGATTTGACGTAGTTTGGTCGACATTTTCTATAGTGATAGTAAGGACCATTATCGAAATATGTTTTATATCAGTCGTAAGAAGCCCGAAGTAAATATTGCAATATTTATGTTAATATTTTGAAAACGCTGCGAGCATTTGGGATCCTGGTCATAAAGATTTCACCAAAAAAATTAACAAAGTACAAAGAAAAGCAGCATGCTTCGTTAAAAACTGCTACGAACGAACATATAGTGTCTCACAACTGTTGGAGGGATTAAGGTGGGAGCCCCTAGAGACTCGGAGGCTGCACGCTAGGCTAAGGTTGCTTGATAAATTCAGAACTGATATTTTTCAGAGCGACACAGAGAATATTATCATGACTCCTCACTACATCTCTAGGTCTGGCAGATGCGATAAAATAAGGGAGATACTCTGCCGAACAGATAGGTACAAAAACTCGTTAATTCCGCGCACAATAAGTGACCACAATAGAAACTGAGCTCCTCCAAATACACTCTCATAGGGCATGTCACCATTTCAACTCCTAAATCTTTACATCTTTACACGTCTGGTGACCTACCACCCCCTCCCACACGCCCAACGGCGGCTCACGAGGTAGTATGTAGATGTAGATGTTTATGGTACATCCAGCATGGAACACTGTTTTTGTGGAGGCCAATGATGGTTACTTGGAAGAATGAAAACATCGTATCAATCAGTGCTCCAGTGAAACTGTCTTCTTTGTCGTTCCAATCAGTTGAAAGCCTGGGGTTAAAATAGTATTCTCCGCGTCAGAATGTATCTCCCCTAATCTGATTTCTTCCCCTAATTTAACCGTAAGTATGCTGTCTCCATTTCCTTCACGGCTTTCAACGTCATCTTTCGGTCGATAATATTATATTCTCTACTCACTCAAAACATCTCTTGAAGGCGGCTCTATTTTTCATTGAATTAAATTCACGCGGGGTGGGATCACTGGAGCATAATAGCGTCTCTCCCTCTCTTCCTCCATCATACCCTTGCATAATTCCCACTGTGAATACTCGTTTGTAATATGCTGCACCGCAAATGATCCATTTGCATATTCCTAACTATAGATAAATTAGGCCTGACTTCCCGCGTCATTTTACGCCTTTGTATTATGCTATATCACTATATAGGTGCAGTTAAACTTGTAGAAGGTGTACAAGGAACCACAGGGCCTATTAGATAATGGTTGCTTTAAAGGTGACTGCTGAAGGGAGGAAAAAGATGTATTTCTTATATGTGTGGAAGGGTTAGTCCATTACCAATAAATCGACCGCAAACTGAGGCGACCCATTAAAGGAGACCGCGGAGGCTGCATACACTGTGAATTTCGTTCGCGATAAGTTACAGTTTTATTTATCCAATTCAATATCTTGTCGTTGCTCACATGTTGCTAATTACATATTTTTACTCCATACTGAACTATCTCAAATGCTTTCTTAAAACTCATTACTATCATATTGCTTTTTCTCTTCATATCATGTTAAGATAGTGATAGAGATGGAGCTTAGTTTTGGATGACTTAGGAAGAAGAAGAACTATTGGTGCAATGAATTATGTATTTCCAATCATTGCATAAACAAGTGATGTGGTACGAAGTCACTCGCTTGGGTGCATTCAACCCTGCTTAATCATGTATGTTTATAACAACTGAAAAATTTAGAGAACAATGGAATATGAACTATTTTGGGCAAATTTTTGGGACCTACGAGGATTACATAAGGCCAGGGAATTACGAGCGACAACAGAAATGATCCCCCACTTGAAAAAAATGAAAGCGAAGGAAATGGCGAGAATAGACGGAATTCTTATAAGGTAATATTAGTCTTAAAATATATGTCATATGCCTTCTCTAAATCAACAAACGAACAATACACTTTCTTTCGGATGCCTATACATTTTTCTATCACTTGTTGAAGCGCGAAAAGCTGGTCACTGCATCCTCGTCCAGGCATAAACCCACACTGCACAACCCATATTCTGTCAGAAGTAATATTTCCCACTCATTGGATTATAATTTTGCTGAACACTTATCCCGGAATGCTCAATAAGCTAATGACCCAATAATTATTATATTCGGTCTTTCCTCCCTTCCCTTTGTACAATGGATGATTGCATTCTTCCAATCCTTTGGAACAACAAAATCCTGTAAGCATAAATTATATAGTTCACCCAGCCGACAAGTAAGTAAATTACACCCACACTTCAACATCTCACGGAGTATCCCATCTTTGCCTACAGCCTTCCCATTTTTCAATACTCTCAATGCCGTTATGACCACATTCTTACTGATCTCCTTTTCTATCCTCACATTATAACATACTATTTCGCAAGGCTAATCCTCAGCGCCTGTAAAATTATTGTATAATTCTTCAAAATACTCCCTTCAGCAGTCCTTCATATTGCTCTTATCCCACACGATCTCTCCTTTTTTATCCCTTACCGCATTTATTCCCCTGCCCTCACCAATCTTAGCCCTTTTTACCCACTTCCAAAACAGCATTTATTGCCTTCAAAATCCCTCTGCATCTTGCTAGCTTCCTCTGCACGCATTCTTTCCTCGCTATCTTTCACAACGATTTTGAATTCATCCTTTTTCTTTCTGTAAATCTCACATGCCTTAGTATGCTCTTCCTCAGATTTGGCAGCCATCATATTCTTGTGCGCTTCTTTCTTTTTCCTGAGAGTGCATTTTTCACTTCTTCATTTCACCAAGCATCATCGTTCATTTTTCCTACCACTCTTTTCCCACGTACACTTTCAGCACATTCCACAGTCACTCCTTTTAAACACTCCCACGCATCATTCACATTCTCGTTTCTGATATATTCGTCCCATTCTCTCTGCTTCAAGGATAGAGCATCCTCAAGCATGCAACCATACTGCATTCTCATCTCGCCATCTAGCAACCTCTTTACTTTTACTCTCAACTGCTTACGCACAAAATTCTTTCTTGGCATCCACATTCTGCCCAGATTCACTTTTGAGAGTACCAAATAGTGGTCTGGTCCACATTCAGCACCCCTCATCACTCAAGTGTCCCACACTAACTCCCTCAATCTCTCATCATACACAACGAAATCAATCACGCTTTTACAATCGCCCCTTTTCCAAGTACGCATGTGTATTCTCTTATATTTAAACCATGTATTAGACACAAACAATCCTTTTTCCATGCACTCACTCACCAAGTTTTCACCATTATCATTCACTGGAGGGTCACCAAATGGCCCAACCTCTCTCTCAGATGCATCCCACCTCAAACCAACCCAGCCATTAATGTCACCTAGTACAATTATTCTCTCACCAGGGTCACATTCATTCGAAACTTCTCTCAGTTTTTCCCAAACTCATCTTTCACACTGTCACTCTCTCCATCCACTGGTGCATAGTATGCCACAATCACAACTCTCTTAATACCTACTTTCATGCGAACCCGGAGCAATCAAGGGGAAACTAACTCGCACTTCCTTACCAGTAGCTGAGTTCTCTCATTAGGAATGAGTCCTACGCCTTGACTGCCAGGTACATTATCGTAAACTCCTGACCACACTGCCAGACCACCGCCATCAATAGTAACAACATATCGCTCCTTCTGCTTAGTTTCACATACATACAACATCGATTCGTCTTACTTTCATTTCATTCAACAACTCATGCTCCTCTCTATATACTCCTCTCACATTCCAAGTACCGATAGTCCAGGTCGTATTGATATGTCCGTATATTTATCGGCCAATCTTATTCAGCTTCCGCTGCCTATTGTGGCTGCGGCCGTCTGAGGCTGCTCTGTGACTCTTTTGAGTAAGTTGTAATGGAGTATTCAAGGTTACCAGCCTTTGCATTACCCACGCCACGAGCAGCTTCCACTGCTAACGGTTAAGGCGCTCTATCGGTCAGTTTTCGCGTATTTTCGCCAGTATGCCACTAGAGAAACCAAAGCATAGTAATACCCTAGGCCCGCTTTCCCTATTCTACTCACGCTAGGATCCCCTTTGAAAGGACTCCCTTGAGAGCCAGCATACCGTTGCCCGCAACCCATTACTAGGAGGTATATGTGGTGTACTCACCGGGTCACGTAGGGAACCAATTCAGTAAAATCTCTCTTGCTTTTCTTGCTTCGTTTATTTCAAGAAGGCATTTTACAGAGTAAAATTGGAAAGACTAATGACATTTCAACTTTGATTTTTTATAAAGTCAAGAAACAGTATTTTTTTAGTATCTTCTGTTCATTACAAGAACAAAAAAACATTAATTACCATTAGCTCGTAGGCTTCCGCGGATGCAGTGTTGACTGTTCCTTATTTTTTCTGGATTCATTCCGCGATGTATGTTTTTTTTAAACAACAATATTTATGTCTGTTTCTTGACTTTATAAAAAATCAAAGTTGAAATGTTCTTTTTATGGCCGCACTAGCCAAATGTTTCTTTTTTTCCTTCTCGTCATGATAACTTTATATGATGGCAACTCCAACACTGGTAGTTTACCGCAGGGGTGCCTATATTCCACCATATGTTAATCTATTGTTAATCTATTATTGAGTCCAGACTTATATATAAAGACGAGCGAGACAAATAAAGCAGTTCAGTTAACCTGATGAAGCTGGCAGGAGGACCAGCGAAATATTGTTGTTTAAAAAAAACATACATCGCGGAATGAATCCCGAAAAAATAAGGTACAGTCAATTAATTACCATAGTTCATGAACCAGAGTATCAACATACAAACAAATTTACAAAATTTACATATATCACGTCACTTTGTAGTTCAATATTTAGAAATATTTCTCAACATTGTCTATAGAAAATAACCATGCTTTCAAGTGTGGTATAAACAATTTAACATGCTTTGCAGAGGCAACGTGGAATAGTAGACGATTAAACATTGTAGTTGCACAATACAAGTAAGACCTTCTAAAAGCATTGTTAGGTTTTGGAACAGGTACTCTATTCCGTGATCTCAATCCATAGTAGGAGACATTAGCATAGCCAGCTACTTTCCCTCCTCTGATGTAGTACATTCGTAGTACTCTGTATAACTATACATCTACATCTACGTCATACCCTGAAAGCCACCAAAAGGGTGTGTGGCAGGGGGTGCTTCCACACCAGGCATGCATGAATGATACGGTAGAACACCGAAATTACATTGAAACCCGCGTACCACACATGCAAAGCGCCCATTAAAATCTACTAACCAAGAAGCATTCTATCGTCGATCGTTCCAACGTGCAAGGGGTACAAGGACTACTACTACAGATTCAAAATCTCATGCATAAATAAGAGCTTAGATACTTACATCATGCATAAATAAGAACGTAAAATATATAAAGAAAGAGATCTCCAATCTATCTATAAGAGATGTTCAAAATATCATGCATAAATAAGAGAATAGAGAATATAAAGAGAAAGATCTTCTGTCTAGCTATTGTCACTGTTCGCACTATTCATGACAACGATCACAGTTGTTATGGTCCCGAATGGTACGCGGAAAAAATGATATTTTATACCTTTTGGCTCTACCATCTAGCACTCTAATTTTATTGGCGCGATCTAATCTGCCGTAGTACGAGTGGGTTAATAGTATTTTTTCACGTCGTCAGAGGAATGTTTTTCTTGAAATTTAGCTAAGAGGTTAAGCCTATATTTTAATCTACGCTGTGATAGCGATTCCCATCCCAATCCTTCTAACAATCAAGACACACTAGCACAATAAAAATCTAAGAAGCAATATATCCAATAATTTAAATAGAGGATAAGAAGAGTCATTTCTTTTATCTTGGCAAATACGTTAAATGTCGTGTATCGTGGGGGATCGGGTTGGTGTGGTGGCTAGAGTACTCGCCTACCACACAGGCGCACAGTGGCGAATTTCGCCGAAATCCTGGCCAAAACCCCAAAATGGTACCTACGTCCACAATAACCTTTACAGTTTCGAGGAACTGACAAATTATGATTGAAAAGAGTGATAATACATTGATAATTTTTTAATTAAATATCCTTAAAAATTGGCATAAAGCTTACCTTAACTCTCGTGCGAAACGCGGTGTGAGACGAAAGAAAAGTTATGGTCGGGTCGGATCCAAACCAATCTCTTCTCTGTGACGTTTCCGGTAAAATGAAAAATTAATACGCATATAGTTAGGATATTTAGATTTACACTCCCAAATTGTGAACACATCAGTGTATACTATAGCTAAACATGGAACATTGTAAACAAACATTTCATAAACGATAAACAAAAATAAAGAACAGTGATGAAATATGATTAAGGAAGGAAAAAGGCCATGTATAAATACAGTAGTATAGTAAATTATTAGTCAAAACATATAATTTGCAAATAAACATGCATGAAACACACGTAAATGTTCACTTTAATGGAATCCAATTTCACACTCTGTGAAAGAAGCAGAACTCTTCCTATGATTTTAGTTTTAGCAAAATGTAATAAAAATCTCAGCAAAATTTAGTCAGATACCATACGTACAGATACCGGATACATACAGATTTCACTCATCAATTGAATGACTCACGAGTTTATAATGAGGATTAAATTAATCGGAGTTACTAAAATCTAAATCACACTCACTGTCACTCCGTCCTTGAGCTTCGCTCTCACATATTCCGGGTTCCTTCAGAAGAGCCAGAACCTCTTCTGGCAAGCACCTATGCTTCCGTTTAGGGAGTTTTCTGAGGCTGGAGATTTATGGGTCTGAACAAATGAGAAGCTGGTGAAAGATATCTTCCATAGTCACTTCTTGGGAGAACTTTCGAGAATATCCTTCCCGATACCTTCGAATATCTTTGTTTCGCGCCTCTTGCGCTTCCTCCGAAGGCATGCCGATTGGCAAAAGGACAGAAGATATCACCTGGGGTCCATGAAGGAGTACTTTATGCTCTGTAACAGAGATGTAATGCCATGGATACGTTTTGACAAATTGCCTAGCGTAATCCATTACATATTCTTCGAAAGCACTTATGTTTATGGGATAACAGCAAGATATCGTCAGCAGTATCACCTGAAAAAACCCATAAGAATTAATGGAATAAAATTAAGAAAAAATAGCTTACTCTTACCGTATCAAAATAACTATTACCTTAAATCTTTTTATCAAGTCTTCTTCAATTCCTGTAATTTATGAGGAAACAAGAGAATTATCAAAGACTCCTTGCCGTGTTCCCGTCGTTAGTGTTTCCGTAACCGGGCCTCGGCTTGTCTACTATTAACCCCAGTTCTGTTTTGAACTCCTCCTGAATTCTTTTCTTATTCCTTTCAACTATTCTCTTTTCTTCTTTTCCATGCACTTCATCACGGGAAGACGGTATCCCAAGTGCAGAAGGCACTCAAACATGCGAGTCCAAGAATGCAGCGAAGATAGTCCTAATCTTAAATGTGATTCGTTTAACTTCATTTTTCGAATGGCTTCAATTTTGGTTGAAACTTTTGGCTGAGGCCCCACACTAGTATAAAACCTTAGAGATGTTGAAGTCGCGAAAGCAGCATTACAAAGTTTTCCATTTATCATTGTTAGCAACATTTCATGTCGGACTTTTAAAATCTTTCCACTAGCAGACGTAGAAATAAAGTCCAAGCCGTTGATTTGTTCCTCGACACGTTTTATTTCCTGTGTAATCACGTCAACATTTTCATGGATCAACTGCAAAAGTATAGGCCTACAGTATTGAGGAGATGAACGACGAGGATTCTGCCACACAATGACTTCTTTCTTACTCCCAATTGAATCAACAGCCAAGTGTAGTGGTAAAAATGATGTCACGAATGTGTTTGCATTAGAGCACGATGCTTTCTGATAGGTTTGCTTGTATGTTCAGTTAGTCCCGTGCCATCGCATCCCCATTTTGAAATCAGCTTCAAGTTGAGAAGTTGGGAGGAGGAAAGCGTATTCATTACATCTTCTTGCACCGCAACAATGCGACGTATAGTGTGATCTAACAAGCTCTGCAAATTCACTTTCGCACCGTTTTCTCTTATTTCAATCCCTTCTGGGTAGCACCTTTTTTTTACCCTCGGTCACTGATTCATAGTTAGAAAAAATTCTACTATTGCAGGTCATTGCCATGGACATAACCACATTATACTGCCTCTTTGTCAGCTTGCCTTCAATCCACCTTGATAATGCATGGTCACTGAAGAGTTGGGAGGTGAACTCTTCCTTCTCTCGGTAAGCTTTCCGGTATTTGCTCGCTCTAAATCTACATCTACATCTACGTGATACCCTGCGAGCCACCACGAGGGTGTGTGGCAGGGGGTGAAGATCACCAAACATGCACTATTGACATGCAACTACGATATTTAATGGAGACATGCTAGATAATATGGTCACATGCTGCTAGATGATTAGTATCTACATAATATGAAATGGATTATTGGTTGTTATTACATGCATCATGCACTACAGACTACTATAACTATATGTCACCTACCTATCCCTATGCTACGCTGCCTATTGTTCTCTCTTATAGTACGAGGGAAAAATGACATTTTAAATCTATCGGTACGACAATCTATCTCTCTAATTTTGTTAATATGATCAAACCTAGCATAATACGCAGGGATTCTCAATATATATCTAACGTCATCTGTGAACAACTCTGTTTCGAATTTACTTAAAAGGTTTAACCTAAATTTTAACCTGCGTTCCGATAGTAGTTCCCATCCTAGTTCTTCTATTAACCTCGTAACTTTAATACAATTATCATAACGGCCTTTAACAAACCTAGGAGATCTCCTTTGCACGCGCTCTAATTCTTTTATCATACCTTCCTCGTACGGACCCCATATACTAGCGGCATATTCTAAATGAGGCCTGACAAGTGTAAAGTAGCTTCTTTCTCGTACTCTCTCATCGCATCTCTAGTGTGGTTGTTGCCGTAACTTCCTTCACCACTTGTGCAGCGTCACACTTGCCAGATGCCCGTAGGCTCATATGCGTGGCAAATGCAAAGCTAGAAGTTTTCACTTGAGAACGCAATGTGTCGGTCTTCCTTCTCTTTGTCCGTTCACTACTCGCATCGAAGGCAACCACGGGGTGACCACCCTCCCATGGCTGTGGCGCGATGGAAATTTCTGGCAGACTGATTTCTTTGTCCAGCCATTTCATATTTTTTATTTGAAAATACTCGATATACCTATGCGATGACTGCCACTTAGACTTAATTTCGTAACTAATACTAGCCAGAAATTTCTTCATTTCCATGGGTATCTCGGTGTAACCTGTTCTTCTTTTGATGTGCTCGCTCAATTGGAAGCACCTTTCCTCATAAGTAGCTGACGGGCAAGACATCATGACATCGCCCATCTTTTTCCTTTTTTTAGCTATGTGACTACTTTTTGTGCCTGAAAATTTATATAACCGAAGTTAATGACCGGAAATTGAAAGCGAGAAAATTGAAAACGCAATAATCCGCGAGAAAAAGAGCTGTGCATCTGTAACAACAAATTCCATGTGCGACCAGGGTGGCATATATTGGCAGCTAATTTTTTCGTAGCTTCATATAAGATATAATAGGCTATAACATGATGCCAATTTGAGCTCCGAATACAACTGAATCGATTACTTTATGTCTACATGCATTTTGAAAACTAGTTTTTATGCCATGAGTTACGCATAAATATTTATAACAAAATTAAATAAATGTGGCCTTTAGCAACATTATTTTGTTTCACTAAACTCCAGGTATTAAATTCATGCTAAGTTTATCCCACGGACGTCCGTTTTTAACTTAAAAGTAGCACTTGAATTTTCCGGTCAGCTTTCTGCAATCGCGTGTTGCCGTCAAAACTCCCCTAAAGAGACAGCTGTCTACACGCAGTGAAACCCTAACGGAAGTTTTGGACCGTGCCATTAGCATCCCAGGTCACCCAGCTTAGGGTTGCACCCGTCATAAAACCTTCAAAATACATTTCACTTTTAGAGTTTTGGCCAGGAATTTCGGAAAATTCGCCACTGTGGGGCGGCCAGGGTTCAAATCCCTGCAGAGGCGGATGTATTTCAGAGGAAACCCGATCCCTACTTGAGTGTCTTGTGGAGGGCACTTCAAGTACAGTACTCCGTCTGTCGGATGAGACGTTAAGCCGTGGTCCCCTTGGCGCCTTTCGTTAAGAGCAGGCTAATGCCGACGCCGGGTTTCCATCCACCCTTCCTCCCTTACCTATCCCCTATGGCGCAAATGACCTTAGCCGTCGGTCGCCGCCCCAAATATCCAATCCAATCGTGTATCGTGGTCCCGTCGTTCGGGAACAGCGCGGAATTCGCTAAAAATAAGACTTTGCGGCCCGAAATAATGAGGGGCCAAAAAAATGGCAACGCTGGTACTGCTGCTCTGGTTCCCCTTCCTTCCCCATCCCTCCCTCCCTTCCCCTTTAGAGGTGGGATTCAACAAGTGTGCCGCGAGGCTTCGCTTCGGTCGCCATACTCCCTCCCTCCCCCTCCTCCTCCATCGACGTTCTTCCCCCCCTCCCCCCCCTACTAGTAGTTCTTCCCCTCCTTCGCCTCTTCCGGCGCGCCTCACCAAACGCAAGAGGCAGCGGCGGGACAACGCCCAAACAGGGCCTCGCTCCGCTCCCGATCACCAGCTCTGTCGCTCAGCGCCCCCACTCTCTTCCACCCGCTTCTCCTCTCTCCGCCACCCCGCGAGACACGCCCGCCCGCCGCTCTTCGCTTTTCCGAGGAACTCCTCGCTTTACCGGCCACGTCGCTCGCCAACCGCCCGCCCTCCGCGACGGCCATCGTAGCTCGCTGCTGACACTGCCTCGCTTGTGCGCTTCATTTTTTCCCGCTCTCCCCTCTCGCGGTGGGAATATACTCCTCCCGCCCTCCTCTCTTGCCCCTCCGCCTTCTCTTCGCCACCTCTCCCGCCAGGAGGACCCAAGCAGTCAGGAGTTTGAGTCGTCAGCCGTCAGTTATACAGGAGGCCGGCCAGTCCATTCCGCCGGTCGACCCGCTTTGCCCGTTCTTTCCCTTCTCTGGGGGAACCTTGTGCCGCCGCCCGTTGCCCGCCCTCCCGCGACGCCTGCCTATCGTTGTCCGCCTTCTGTTTCGAGCCACCGAGGACGAGTGCTTGCTTTCTCTGGGCAACGCCTGTCGCTGCTGCCGTCGACCGCCCGCTGACCAACCGACGGTGCGCTTCCAATGTCTCCCCCACCCACAAGCCTCGCACCTTTCTATCCCCCACTCCCTCTTTTCCCGTAACCACCTCGTGTGCTGCTATTCTCGAACTTCTTTTAATGAACGGGTGCAAATGTCCACCGCTTCACAATGTGCACTCATGCCTCCTGCAAGTTTTTAAAAATGATTTTCCCCACTTTTGCCCCGGTAAGTGTGTAAGAAAATCCAAGATTGACATCTGAGTCTCTTCACCATACTTGGTCTCGCCTTGTGTACGCGTGTGACAGTGAGCGATTTGAAGTCAGTGAACCAAGGTATATTGTGAAGTCGTTGGTAGTTTTGAGTGGCGTGACGATAACTCCGTAATCGAGCCTACCGATATTCATCTGCATCGCAAGACACGTTTGAATGACAGACATGAAATCGGGCATGAAAGAACGTCGATTGTTTTTCACGTCTTTAACTGCATGTGAGAGTTACGCCTTGTGAGAGGCTATAATCAAGATACAGTCAGAAATCTTGACTTGAATGTATCTCCTTCTTTCCCCATTTGTGGTGAAAATTTACTTGAACGACTTTCGTTAGGTCTGGGAAAGTGTGACTATTTGGTCTCATTTTAGAGTTCAGAAGAAAAAATAACAAATTTGCACCTCAGCACCTGTAGAACCAAAAAATATACATTGGATAATCCTCTGATCTTTAATGGTAAAAGTGCTACTAGAAGGATTATCCGTTGGAGAGAACTGTGTTTCTTTTTTAGCTCTGCGTTTTGCGCGCAAGTTATTTTGAAAGCGACCGCCCATTCCCTCTCAAGGATCGCGATAAGGCACTTGAAATCAGTCTCTCGATACCTTTCTCTTTGCCTCGACGCAAAGATGCTGAGGGATGAATGCCGAGTGGTGAATGCAGCCTTAATTCCAGAGGTGACTCACTCTGTTGGCTGATTTTTGTTTATAACTTTTATCGGTGTTTTTGCACAGCACTTATTTCCAGTGTATTTTCGTTGGAGGGATCCTTACAAACAGCACTGTGTCCATTCATTTGTCTTTGATGAAACTTTCAGTGCATGATTTCAGTGACTCGCTCCGGAATCTAATTGTTGACCGTTCTAGCACACTATCTTTCTTCAGTGGAAGAAAGATGAACTTATGACCAACTTAATTCCCTACTTTTTTGTTGACCGTTCCTTGCTTCAACTGTGACTGCTGGTCAATTACCATTCTCGTCCATTCCCAAGATTTTATGTTAGACCGAGCAATTTTAGTCAACTATCTTTACAATTCTCTCCACAAGCTGCCAGATTCCTTGAGATATGATATGAGAAGTTTGGCGTCACGAATCAGAATATTTCTATCGAGGGCTCACTCGCACTATTAAGCTTGAAGGTCGCGGTTAGACCAGCGAATTTGGATATTCTGAAGATATGTATTGGAAGCGGCCGAAGAGGAGCTTGATGAGGCACTATCAAATTCTTTATCTGAAATCGTTCTTTCTTAAACCACTCGTCCTCTTGCTCTTTCACTCATTGACCCTGATATCTAAAGCAATGCTGCCTCTTTTGAGGTACCATTCAGAATTCGAGCGATTCTAGCTCTGCGTTGCTCTAGAATCGTTTCGCTAACTCTTTATCGCCCGTCTTATTAGCGGAAATGGTCGTCTTCAGTTGAAAACAGTGGCGCACTTTTCATCAACGGGAGAGTAATCCATGACAGAAGACATCGCGATGAGTAAGAAGTGAAGAGAGGAGGGAGGAAGTAAGGAGGACTTCTTTTTTCGGGAGGGATCTCTCTTCCCCCCTCGCAGTCCCCGTCTCCTCTGCCTGAGGACCATCTCCCCCGAATCCGAGAGCGAATTTGAGGAGCTTCCCTAAGTGCTTACTATTTGCTACCCCCACCCTCTTTCTTGCTGTCACTTCTCGCCTTTCCCCGATTTTCTCCCGCCATCATCCATCACACAGGAAAACACACCGCTTTGTCCCCCGAACCACCTGCTTCTCGAAGGAGTATGGGAGGGGAGTGACCGAGAGAGCGGCTCTTCGCCCGGCGGTGACTAGCCCTCTCCATTCGGCGGCGGCCCTTCCGAGAGGTGATTCCCATCTGAAGAGTGCCCAAGTTAATTCTCGGAGGATCCTCAAGTGGGCGTGGGAAACAGGTCGTCGTCACCTCGTGGAGATTGACCCAGAGCACTTTCATTCTCGGCTGTGGGCGATTGTGAGCTAAACCCAAGTGATCGCACTCTCTCACTCTCTGGTGCAACCTGTGGCGTCACTTTGGATGCGACGAGTATTTCAACGACCATATGCTCGCCCAGTTCTTCTCCAATCGAGCCTTCTTTCCATGACGCGTCTTCTGGGACTCCCATTTGACTGTTAGGGTGTTTGAAGTGCGTATCTTCATGTTGAAACCTAAAAGGTTGCAATCTCATGATGAAGTGAACTTGTAACATTGCAATCGCATCTCTCCTTCGAGAAAAAATTTGTCCTACAAATTGGAAGTATTAATTCATCCAACATGGTGATGCTTGTGATGGCGTTGTTTTATCTCTTAGCGTTTCAGATAATTACCATTATTATGCTGGTGACTGCTAAGACATCAGTGTGATAATTTAATCTAATGGGAGTTATGATTGAGAATGAAAAAAATACACATAAACCATAATTGAGAATAAAAACAACACAAAGCGTGTTCTGGCATGTGGATGGTGACGATCAGTATCAGAATAAAATATAAACAAGAAAATTTCATTACTCGTGGCATGCATTTGATATCAATGAGAATGTAATGACTAAAAGTTTTGTCAAAGAGCGAAGTATTTTTTGGTATTTCAAATCAAATCAGATTCTAGTTATGATATTTTATTCTTTTTGATAAGAGCAATGCCAAAGTACTAAAATAATTTTTTCTAGTTCATCTTTAGCACAAATCAGTGCAATTCCTGTCAAGATGCTGTATGATTAATATAGTGCAAGCAGCGGCTGGAATGAGTACCTTTCATTTTAGATTTTGCCTTTACACACGGATTGTCAGTGATAGTGAAGATCGAACCCTTCCTTAACCGTGCCCTTTTCATGAGTTTCCCATGCCTGGGAATAAGGACTCAATTACCCGGTTAATAGGAAAACGAGAAAGGCCTCATGATAGTAACAGCATGCGAGAGAATCTTTCATGCTAAAAAGCTCATGAGTGACGTTCATCGCTCAACTCAATCTCCTCGCCAAAACCAATGACCGAGGAAAAGGAGACGCCCGTCATAAGTCGAGGGGTCGCGGGTGACGACAAATCAGGCATGCACCTCACGATGGACGCCCATCGATGGTCAAACCTGTCCTCACTTCACGCGTAGGGCGGTTCACGTCGACGCAGCGACGCGTAGACCGAGCGAAACTCTCTTGAAGCACACATTTTCCCCCGATCGGCCCACCGCCGGCCACGGGTTTGGCCCTGAATATGGAACCCCGAAGCGAATGCCTCTTTTAAGGGAGTTGGGAGAAATGGATCTCTCCCTCGCGCGCGCGCGCCTGTGAATGCACGCCTCTCATCACACATTGTCCACCCTGCCCTTTCCAATCCTTTCCCACCCGTTTCTCCCGAATCATAATAACAATAAAAAAATAAACAATCCAACGTCCTTGGCGGGGTGGGAGAGAAATTGGCATTGCTCGCGCGTGCGCGCAGGGTTGACCCTCGTGTCGGAGGGGCGTGTGGGGTGGTTGGAGGGTAAGGGAGGGGTGAAGAAGAAGAGGTCCTAACCGCGCAACCCCTTAGTGGCCGAAGAGAAAGAACCTGATCCCGACGGCGGCGCCCTTCGGCGGGGGAAGTCCGAACTTCCTGAGGGAGGTGAAGGTTAACGGAAGAGAACGGTATGAGGGAGTTAGTGGTTTGAATTCGATCCGCCAGGCATCGACCGATAAATAATGACGCGATGATAACTCCGGCATACCTCTTGTCACGTTAAAGAGAAATGAACGATATAGAAAGAACTTCATCTGAGCAGATCAGTGTACGACTACCGCATCCTCTCACGCGCGCGGTCTACTAGGAGTTGCCTACTCCTCTATTCCGTTAAATGCACTAATTTTAACAAGTAGAGACTCTATACAGAACAAATGAGATAATATATGAGAATCATCATGTCATTGATGTGAGTGTTTTCCACTTCAAAAAGGGGAGATGAATACGCAATAATATTAAATCTTATGGTTTTACGAACAACTGCAGTGAATCAGTTAGCTGTGTCTTGATCATGGGAGTTCTCAACTGTGATTCCTCAAATCAATACTGCACTCTTGGGTTGAAAGCTGTCCTGTTTACTCCTGTTACTTTAATTTAATTTGAAGGAGAGCCCTTTAAAGAAACATAAACAACTTGTTTCCTACTAGAAATAAACTAGACTCAGACATAATAGGTCACGTAAGGTTGCTTGATCATCAAGCGAAAATTACAGCTCTTGATCAGAAAATCTTTCATGGTCGTATTAAATCAGATATTCAATGCTTGAAAAATAATTTTTAGGGCAGGAAATTTTTAAATTTGAGTTAGAGCAGCTATTATTGAGGTAAAATGAGTGTTGCTTAGAGGTCTGTGTATATATTTTTTGCAAAATTAAGATGATCTGAAGTGTTTTTGCAAGATGCTCATGCAAATATTTTTGGTATTGGTATAATTATAATAGCTTAGTTAAAAAGTTTTTTCTCTTTATTTATAAAAATAATTATAGTCTGAAATGACTATCATTTTTATTTGAGGAGCATTTCCGAAGAAAGGTACGCGTTAGAGAAACAGGTATCATTCTTTACTTGTCTGAATCCCTGTCGTCATAATTTGTGCCAACGCTAAATGAGTTTAAGACGTGTTCAGGTTGACATAGCTAAATTGGTGTGATTGTTGTATTTTGGATAAATAGACGCAATTTACCATGCATAAAGTTTCTCATCATCACTCTCATATTTCCCCTACAATGTATTAAGAGAAAAAAACTGGATTTATATGTAAATTTCCTTAAAGGTTATAAGTTAACTCAGACGTATGGAATGGCATTGCATTTTTTTACATTAAATTCATGGTTTTATCCTTCTTGGTGATGTGCATTCCTTGAATAGGTTGAAAGAGTTTGTCTGTTAGTGGGTAGCGTAACGAGATAACGAAATCCTGTGCCGCGCTCCTGCCAACGTCCCTCGGAAGGAGGAATGATTATTTTTGAATTGGACGAGGACCTTCCCGTTCACGAATGGAAAAGTTAAGAGGAAGGAAATGACCGGGGGGAAGCGGAACTTGAAGAAAATTTTCCGATAAGGGTTTGCAAGTGGGAAGAGGAAGAGAAATTACAGATGTAAAAATTTTTTTATCGTTGGGAACTTGTGGAGGCGTGCGTATCGATTTGTGTGCTGTGATGCGAGACCAAGGAGGAGAGTGAATTGTGAAGGAACGTTTGTTACATTCAAGTGCCTTTGGAAATCAAGAGGAGCAGAAAAGAAGCGGCTTTGATGGTTCAAAGAACGAACAACTTGTCGGATGAAAGGAGAATGATGTGACTGCAGGAAGGAGAAGGAAGGGAATATTGAAGACTTCTCCTTGGTGCGGCGAAACAGATGTCGGAGTCACGAATGCAGTCGTGCCCGCACTTATTTGTGACCACGCCAACAGTGCGTGGAGAAAGGGTCGCCGGTGTTTGGCCAATGGTTGAGTGTTCCACACTCTTTCACTTTAAGGTCGCGGTGATGAGCAGAGGCGAGCGAGGGTATATTGCGGCCGTTAGACAAAGTCCGAGGGAGCGAAGATTAGTTTTCCTCTTCTTCTAGTGTGCAAAGACTTTCATCTGGGGTCGGGAGTGTAGTGAGCCTCGGGGATTTCATATTTGCGGAAAGTGTAAACCAACTTCAACGCGGACATTGAGACGTTGTGGGGACTGGAATTTTGTGACCAAAAAACAAGTTCGAGTAGCGAAGCGGAATAGCAAATAAGAGCGAAGGAGTGGAGAGAAGGAAGGGGGAAGAGCCACTTGGCGCGAAGCGCAGGGAAAGAGGTTTCAGGACGAGTGAATTGAATCCGCGAACGCCACCTCTCCCACACAACTGCCTTTCTCCACCTCTTCCCCCTTTTTTTTGTCAGGGTGTTTATTTTTTCTCTCCTCGCGAAAAAAAATAACTTTTTTTCCCAACCCGCTTGCTCTCCTACCTTGCCTCCGTCTCCTTAACCCGTCGAGCACCCATCACTCACTCTCCTTTTCTCTCTCCCGCCTCACTTGAGTGAGATAGAGACACCCTTCTAAAAAAATAGGGCTTGGCGGCTGAGTCTAGGAGAAGAGACCCCACTTCGGTGTCAGCGGAAAAATACATGCAGATATATGTGTGTGTTTACATATACATTCACATTCGTACATGTCCATATAAAAAAAAGATATGTACATCTATATGAAATTTTGATTTACTTATTTACGCATCTTCGTGCCGTGAAGCAGTTCGAGATCTTCGCCCTCCATCAGTTGGCATAGTGAATACATGCGATGCGTCTATGCACGTAGCCCCGATACATGTTTACTACATTAAGGAGGTATACCCCGTAACCCTGGCTTACCCCCTAACCCTCTGCAGTGCCCGCTCGCAAGGGGGTTGGATTGAGTGCATGGTGTGGGGCTTTCCAACGGAGGAGGAGGGAGAGGGGAGTGGATGAGTGGTACTGGAAGAGGGGGGGAGTGAGTGTTGTTGTGTGTGCGTGTGTCAGTGGAAAGAGAGAGAGAGACAAAAGTGGTGTATAGAGGGGGGTGGGGGAGGAAGCACCACGTGTTGAGTACGGGTGGGGAGGGAAGGGGAGGGGGTTGAAGTGAAGTGAGGGGAGGGGAGGGGAAGGAAGGAGTGGTAAGGGGAGGAGGAGGCGGACGGAGGCGGCGGTTGGCGGAGGCCGGCAATGGAGGAGGGCAGCGTGTCTGTGTCATCTCCGGCGCGGACGGTGCCTCCGCCGACGGGTCCAGGGGTCAACCCGACGCCGGAAGGAGAGATGGACGCCCTGCTACTCGGAAGGACGAGGGTAAGTGGGAAAAGAGGGGAAGGGAGGGGGGGAAGGTCTGATCTCTTATACATACATACATACATACTCACACTCACACACACACACACACATATACATATAAATATAAATATAAATATAAATATAAATAAATAAATATATATATATATATATATATATATATATATATATATATATATATATATATATATATATATATATATATATATATATATAATATGTATGTGTGTGTATGTGTGTGTGTGTTTTGTATTTTTTTTTACCAACTCGGGGTCTGGGACTCGAGTGTGTCACGAGATCCGCCGTCGTTGCCTCGGCAACCGCGACAACAAGACGACTCCGGCCACCGTGAGAGCGCTTTCCCATCTCGCGTCTTGTGCCGCTCCGCCCTCCCCATTAGCCTCCCAACTCTTTTCCTCTCCCCAAATTGCACACCCTGAACAGTCGGCCCCCAACCATTTGCCCCGCCACCCATTTCCCCTCCTTCTTCTTCTCTTTGCCACTATCTGAGTACCCCTCGCCACTCGGAACCGTTTTCCACCGCGGTACTAATTAGATGTGTACAGTGTAGGCAGTGCTAGCGTTCAGTGTGCTATCTTACGTGTGGATGAACTGGTCTGAAGAGGGTTGGATGTGAATCATCTCGTAAAGTGAGAGGCTTTGTGTGACTCTAGAGAGTTTTTTTTTCGAAGAGTTTGTTCACCTGCTAATGCTGCGAAGTTAATTCCTTTCAAATCTCTACGTAATCGCCCATGTCTTTTGATGGCCACCACCCTTGAGCGAGAAGTAGAGCTACTACAGCCGAGGATTACGAAACCGTTTCCCCATTTCCTGAAGGAGTCACTCTAGTGTTTGCGACCTCGTTTACAATGGACTTGGTCTATCATACAGTTTTTTTTAATAACTTCAAAATCATTATATTTTGACTTCGATCACGCCCTTTCTATTTAATGTAACGACGTAAATAATTGTTCGCCTTACCGGCCGGTGATTTACAGAGATATTTTTGCTGATGCGTGGGCACTTGAATCGTGGGCACTTGATGCGTGGGAACTTGAATCAAATGCCTAGGGTAAAAAAGTCATATAAAAAGTATTAGCAGAAAGTGTCCTTAACATAAATAGGCTAGGTGGGAGAATGATAAGGATTAACCAAGCTTTGGAGTATATTCTCTATGTGATATAAGAAAATTCTATAACTGATTTGAGATAAATATTTCATGTAGAAGGTCTCATGTCTTGTCTCTTGGAAAAAACTTAATTCAAAACTTTCCGATCCGACTTTCAGTATTGTGTAACTGTGGCATTCATTTTCAGTTTTAATGTGAGATGTGGCAAATCTGAAATGTCAACATAAGTAGTACTTTGTGATGTAATTTCGAGACCCCCTATGGGCTGGTCTTTGCTAGAGTTGTAGCTGGTGTAAACCTTGATTTATCTTGGCAATTTTTCTACAATTTTAGTGATAATGTTTGTGGCATCTTAATTAAACGGAACCTATATTGTTCAATATTTATTTTTTTGCCCTATATTGTTGGTCAGAAAACAACCTAAATCTTCCTTAATTTAATTATATCTCCTGAAAGCAATTATATCTCCTGAAATTTTATGACATCTAAAGAATTGACCGGCTTATCTCTATTCCTAAGTTGTAACAAACAATCTGCAAGATCTCCATATTCCTCACAAACTCGCATATTTTCCGACAGCGAAGAGAGCCTAAAGTGGTTTCAATGTGCGCTTTTTCAAATGATAAGCCTAAACGTTCACTTTGGCTGGCTCTAGCTTCTTCTTTTCCTTCAGTTATCAACCCATTGGTTGGTTGACAACAGCACGTGCCATTCTGCTCTTTGCTCAGCTATCCTCTTCAGTTCACCGTATGAGATGCATCCAGAGTCATTGATGATCTGCTTCATATAGCTTAATCTAGGACGTCCTCTACGATTTTTCCCTTCAATTAAACCTTCAGCTAATAATTTTATAAAATCATTGTGTCGTAGAATGCGACCCATTAGTCTCGCCAACTGATTTTCTGCATCTTCGGTAGCACCCCATTTCTAGGGCCTCTTAATCTGCTCTTTTTATGTTTCCCGATAGTCCAACTTACACACCCGTAAAGGGCCACACTCCAAACATAAGCTTTCATAACCCTCTTTCTTACTTCAAAACTAACATTTTTACAAGTCAGTAGAGTCTTTTTATCATTAAAAGCTATATTTGCTAGTTGTATTCTGTTCACAAATTCTCGTTTACTCCTTCCATCTTCGGTTATCTTACTTCCCAAGTAGCTGCATTCTGTAACTTGTCCTAGTTCTTCATAATTTATTCTTATCCTTACAGGTTCACAGCAGTCTTTAACACCTCATACCGTCACTTTAGTCTTTTGCTTATTCGGCTCTAGCTATAGAAAAGAAAGCCCCTCGTCCCAACAGAGCTATGAATTCCCCAACATGTATCTTCGGATATCAATTTTGGAAAATATTCCGTCCATGACATTCCTTCCTAATGTGGGTCTCTTTCCGGGCAAAACATAGAATTCCAAATTATCCACAAACTCTCCTTAAAGGGTCAGTTAATAATCCAGGAAATAGGTCAAATGCGAAAAAAGTTACTGCTACTGTATAGAATACTCTGGAGAGATCTAAGGATATGATATAGCGACAACTTAGAACGTTACATAACTGTTACTACCTGTTTATTTACTCCGCCCGTTGCTTTATTTACAACACACATAATCTATATTTTCAGAGAGATGCGCGCGCCAAATTTATGCTAAAGACATTTTACTATTAATAACCAACAATAATGTTAAACAAAATCATGATTAAAACGAAACCATTAGGGATCAGTATGAGTGGGAAAGGCGTCAAGACGCAAAACAGGTCAGTGGACTATAATCGAATCATGAAGCCCCTTGGTGTTTGCCACGAGCATGACAGTACAGTAATGAAGTTTTGCATACATATAAGGATACACTGAGCTTCGACGTACCACACAATTATTCATGTTCATCCCATTTTTCGGGCTGTTAGAATCAATAGAGCCCAATTTTTAGTCTTAATGGAATATTTTCATTTGGTTTATTACCTAATGTGTGTAAAATTGGGAGCATTTGCGATAAACAATCGATCAAAATCGAGGAGGAGGAAAGCACGTCTCAAGTGCATGCATAAGGCATATATTGGTGATCCTGCGTGGAGGGATATATCCAAAAGGTTAAATAAGCCTAGTTATCTGGCCAGAAAGGGACCATAAATCTAAGATAGAGCCTCCAAGGCAGCTTTCAAATTCATTGAAATATTCCCTCCTGCATCGGGGGATAAAGGATTGGAATGAGTTACCCAAGAAAGTTCTAGAGCCCTTCCCAAGTAGAACACCGTTGTTGATGACGAGATTGAGGGGAGTTGTACTGTGAGGGTTTTCCCCCTATATTTTTCTATTGTAATAACTTTGCTTTTTTGTATGCTGGCAATGTCTTTGTTTTACTTTTTATATGTATGTATACTAGGATTTGCTCGGTTCATGCCGATCTGTGTTACCACCGGACCATATGGTCTACTGGTAACAATTTATTTAATAATAATAATTTAAAATAATGGAGTTAAAGAAAGCCATCCACATTAAGGCGGCTAGTAATAGTGCGACTCTATAATAGCTATGGTAATATTTTTAATGGAGATAACTTTACCTGATCCAATCCTGAGAGACCTGGTATACATAGACATCTATCATTCCTTATTAGGCCAATATTTTCTTCTTTTTTCCATCACTTTACTTTTTAGTTGAAAATTTGAGTATACGTGATGTTAAACTTTACCTATCAAAATATGAAACAATAAAAGAGGGCATATACAAATTTAAATCATGTATATTGTTGAATTAAAAATATTTATAAGTATTATTTGACCAAACTCTGGACATTTAGTTTAGTGTTGGTAGTTTGATACAATTGCTGCTTTCCTTTTGTTAGACACCATATCGTACAATAATTTTTGATTCTAGGGTATATATTTATTTGTTTGCCATTGTTAAAGGTGAACAACATCTTTGAGTCGTTTAAGCGTTTTTGGGTTTAATGTCAAAACTAAAATACCGCACGAAAGATCGAATTAGGGAATAAAATTAATAGGATATATGCAGCGGTAAATGATTCCATGCTCATTTACCAAAGAATATCCGCTGGTAAAACCTGCTCAATTGTACATATCAGTGAATAAAGCAATTCCTTCATTACACATGAGATCCACTAATTCCACAAGTTGGCCATGAGAAAAAAAGAATATTTATGATATACTTCAATAACAGTATTTTTTAGACTATCGGTAGTAGTATATTTGACCATGTATTTATTTTTATTCATTGACTTAAACGTTAAGAAATCACAATGGAAAGACGACAGAATCAGTATTTGTATTTGGCAGAAACATAGTAGAGTTTATAATGATATTTTCTTAAACTGGAGAAGGAAGAAAATGAAAGCTTCCGAGTATATTTAATCGGAAGCATAAACATACGAATGGAGCTATGTTTGAATGCTAACATTCATCTGTGCGTTGGATTTTTGGACGACTTTAACATATATCAGCTAATATCTATTTATAACCTGGTCATAGTGCAACGTGAAATTGTAATTTTTTTATAGTTTGATTTCCTAAAAATCAAATAATTGCCAATATTTCAATCTCCAAGAGATGTTTTCTTGTGATTACGTATTCCTTTTCTGTTCAACGTATTTACTCTAAATGTTGGTGTTCAATTTTTCCCGTGATAAAGAAGAGCACTTAGAAGCACGAAACATGCACCGACATCCTTTGAATGAAGGAAATAAGGATAAGGGGCATATTCTGAACAACATTGGCTCGAAGAGAAGTCCCATTACGAGGAGAAGAGGAGCCACGAGTTCCGCACTGTGATCGAGAAATCATCGCGCATCACGAAGCCTTGTGTCGTGCCTTATCTTACAACGGCCGGAAAATTTCCAAGATGCCGGTTTCGATTTTCGATTGTACGATTTTTGAAAATATTTCAGCGACACATACGCTACATGTGCAGGGAGTTTTGTTATCTAAGTACAAAAACGTGTGTTTAATTTAATTTTAAAATATTTATCAAAGTGCTTTTGGAAAAACACCATTTTCGGTTTTAACCCCCTCTGCAAAAATAATCAAATTTAGTACAATAATTCATCTTACCTACACAGGGATCCTATATGGACCCACGGCGAGGATACCCTAGCGAACTTCCTCAAATCTCTAAATCAGTTCTCATCCATTCGCTTCACATCGGCCACTTCTCCTTCTCAAATCACCTTTCTCGACGTAGACATTTCCATCACAAATAATAACACCTTTGAGACTTCGGTCCATATCAAGCCCTCCAACAAACAACTGTATTTGCATTACAACAGCTGCCATCCCAAACACACTAAGCACTCAATTCCTTATTCGCTGTCGATCCGTGGCCACCGGATTTGCAACTCCAAAGAAAAACTTCACGAATACCTTGATAAGCTTCACAATTCTTTATCCAATAGAAATTATCCCGAGCCACTTCTAAAAAAACGTATTTTACCCTCCTCTGCTAATTTCACCCCACGTAAAAAAGACACCCCCCTGGACGCCCTAAATCTTCACATCACATATTTTCCTGGCGTCCAAAAACTCAAGACCATCCTCAAAGACTTATTCCCAATTTTAGATACTAACAGATCGACAGCCAATCTCCTACCCAAATGCCCCACAGTATGTTTCAGACGTCCACCTAACTTAGCCAATCTTCTTCGCTCCAATTCTTCGCGAGAGGGTACATCGAATGACACTCCCCGTCCCACCACACAGAGATGCAACAAACCACGGTGCAAAACGTGCAACATGTTTCGCCCCCTATCCTCATTTCAGAGTCCTAACACAGAGACGCCGTTCGACATCAAAGCCTCCGGCTCTTGCGACTCCCACAACTTAGTTTATGTGTTACAATGTAAACTATGTCCCGGTTTTTATGTGGGCGAATGTATTACACCCCTTAATATTAGAATGAATAACCATCGGTGCACCTGTAAAGACCCATCTTCCACTTTCCCCGTCCCTACTCATGTGCGGAAGCATGGCTTGTCCTTTGACAAGTGCTTTGAGGTGGCAATATTGATCTCCCTTCCCCCGGACGCCCCGTTAATTGAAGTGCGCCAGAAGGAGCTGGCCATAATCTGGTTGCTAAAATCGTACGCCGCGCCCGGATTAAATAAAATACATTAATCGCACGCTCCCCGTTGTTTTCCATTTACCCCCTTCCCTTCCCTCTCCCCCCCCCACCCTCACTGCGACCCCTTCCGCTCTCTCCGGCCAAGACACGAGCTGGTAAAAATTTCCCCTTTTCAAGAACCGTTCGTCAACCGCTGGGAAAAACCCCTTCCCCTTCCCCCATCCCCACTCCCCTAACCTACCGCCCCTCCTACCCCTATCCTCACCAGCGCACACGACATTTGTTCCGTGATACGCCTTGAAGACGGACTAGTTCCGAAAGCTAGCTATGTAAGTGTGATCGTCTCTTTTTTTGTGTGTCTATCTCCTCCATCCTATCCACATCGTGTATATATATATATATATAGATATATTGTTTCTATCACTGATGAAGGTGCGGGCGACCCACCGAAAATTTTAAACTCATTACACCACATAAATTAGTAATATGCTGTCATCTGCGAAAGATGTTATTCCGCCTCTCAACACGGAGGCTGTGTATGAGATTCCATGTACCTGTGGCCCAAGCTATGTGGGTTAAACCAAACGACCAATTAAGATCAGGCTAAAAGAGCGTAAAAGAGTGCTAGAGGCAAGGCAGTGAATGACTTCAGCCGTCGCAGAGCACATTATGTGAGATCCAGGACACAAGATACTCTTCGATGAGGCTAAAATTCTGGCCAAAATTAGTCTTTATAATCCTCGACTAAATAGGGAAGCAATCGAGATAGCCAAACGACCACCCAATTTTAATGGGGAAGATCGCAATCGACTGAGCAGTGTATGTAAAAGACACGTAACCACCGAATATTTTTCACGGTACGCATCATTTTGTAAATTTAAAACCGTTAACTATAGTCAACCTTCTCGACGAAGAACCTATATATAAAGGCGAAGCAAATAAACTCTTTCATTCTCCTGACGACGGTCTCAGTATGCAGAACTAAACGTTGAGTCAATTTAAAATGCTCAATGCGCAGCGGGATACCCCGAATAACTTTAATATAGATCTGCTTTGTTGATTGCTGGTCGTTCCTTGCTTGTTTGAAAAGCTCGCGTTCCAACACTCCGTTGTTGAAACGAGTCGCGCTCCATCTATTTTACAATGGTTTTTATAATCAAGAATCCTTTGCGATCGCGAACTCACAAAAGTGTCATCGTAATCTGATGAAAGGCATTGGAACGCATAGAGGACGAGAAACAATCATTAATTTTTTATATATTGGTAGATCACTCCTAGAAATTCATTTTTTATAACAAATTTCTTTGTTATAAAGATTCGAATGAGAAACGAAGGATATAAGGTGGCAGTCCATTGCTACAGGATTGGTAATCTGAGAACGTAAATGAGTTCATACCCCAATTCATGATGAGAAGTGGTCGAAATTGGATTCGTCCTCTCTAACCTGATCTCGCTGACTTCAAGTATGCCTACTCGCAGTCTCTTCGCCTCTATCTTCATGTTCTCCAGCGTCAAATTTGCACTCAATATCTCACGTTTCTGGTCCTATCCTGATGTATTCCTCCCAGTAATCTCCGTCCGGTAGTTAAATTGGCTGGCATTTTACCTCAAGGATATTTTACTCGGAGGAATATGTAATACATAGAATGCACAGTTGCTTCTTCTTGGGATGTCAATGTGGTGATTTCCCCGTTCCCTTCCACATCCCAACACCCCCGGCCGACTCCGTGAACTTCACTCTCTGCCCGAAGCTGTGGCTGTTGATATCGGTTCGGTCTTCTTGGTCTGCGCGATGATCGCCTGCTTCATTACCAAATTCCCGGTACAGGACTCTCAGCGGTTGGATCACTTCGGGTTGCGAGCAAAAGTTGGTTTTCACAGCCAAGAAGAGTTTTTGATTTTGACCCTTGGAGTGGGATTCAAACACGCTGTCACTGGTCCAAATCAGATTTTCAGTAGTCTTTATAATCCGTAAAACAGACTCCAATGAAAAATCGTCTCTTTTAAGATTCATTAAGCATAAACTTCATCATATTGTTCACGCTCTGAACCATTTAGGACGCTTTTTCAAAGTTGTAATGATTAGGCTTGTCTTACCTCTAACTCATCACTAGATTTTTTAAACATACTATTTATATTTATAACAAATGAGCAAAAAGGCAAATTTGATCTACTTTCCACTGCTAAATATAATGAGCAAATATCAATAGAAGAATAACACAATCGGATCTTTGTCAAGATTACAGGATATCAGCCTAAATTGGATAACTAATTTCTCTATGAACTAACTAGGGATTAACGCAGTTATTAGCATTGAATGCATCAACATCAACACAGTCAATACGTATGCAAACTCACCTGTAAACGATTAAATAGCAATTATGCCGTTGAGGTCGTTATTTCGTAATCAGAACTCGGAACCAGTTACGGAACTTCAGAAATTGCTAAAAGAAAATGTTTTATACTAACACCTCTTTCTGGAGCGGATATTTGTAAAAAGCGATCGATGTTTGTGGCTGTGGAGAAAAATGCTTAAGGTGAAGTGGACGGATAGAATGAGAAATGAGGAAATACTAATGACAGTAGGAGAAGAAAGAGAACTACGGGGGGAAATGAAAAAGAGGAAAACAGCTTGGATGGGACATTTACTACGCCAAAATTATCTTTTTAGAAGAATTATTGAAGGAAAAATAGAAGGAGAGCGAGGAAGGGGAAGAAGAAGAAGAAGAATGAGAATGCTCGATGACATAAAAATGGCCAAAGTTAGAGGCAAATGAAAGAAGATGGTCAGGACCGACTGCGATGGAGTGCATCTAGTTGAAACCTGTCAGAAGACGAAGAATCCACTAAGAAGAAGAAAAAGATGTCAAAGTCTACTCGCACCGGATTGTGGTATTTGGTGGCAGTGTTTATTGGTATTTCTATAATTCTCATCCTCTACGAAGCAATTCAGGGCTATTACAGAGTCCTACGGTCATTTCCAAGGAATGGAAACTGAGATCGGAAACTATATAGGGAACAGACGTATGCTAACGATTTAACGGATTAAAGAGGAGAGAAAACGCGAGAGCTTGGTTTTCAATGAACGTGATGGAATATATTCCAGTATATTTGATGTATGATCAATAGGAAAAATACTGTCGGGATTTTACTCTACAGTTTGTACTGTCAGTTTAATTGAACGAAATATCGTGAAAAATAACAGTTTTCGAAAGTTTTTCATTGTCTGTTTTATGGAAATAGAACAATGACTGAGCATTTTAAACATGACTGCCCACTCAGAACTCCAGAAACATGACCTTGTTCTCGCTTTGCAGCTCATTTAAAATGTTGAGCTGATCATGTTTATTCTTCTCTCTTGTAATCCACCTTCAGTCCATCTGTTATTAACAATTTATATTCAAGACTCCCGTTAATTATTTCTCTTTTCTCTTCAGCTCTTTAAAAAAAAGTTATTGCCTTCTGCTGCCGTAACACTTTCTCATTTGCCTTCCTCGCCTCAATAACAACTCTTGCCATCTACATTCCATGAACGACTATATATTTCTAAAAAAAAGTGGGCATCTTCTATACAAACTTAGGTGTGGAGTGTCACAAAACATTTAATTTACGCTCAGAAACGCATTTTTTTACTAAATCATAGTACCTGTGCGTTTGTCACCAGCATCCTCCGCCTTGGTGAAGCGGTCACATAGTTATCCGCTGCTATTCAACATTGCGATGAATGGCACAGAATATGGATTCCTATGTAGCATATACCTAATAGTATTGACAATGGCCATCCTCGTCTTCGAAGCACTTGTCACAAAAATGAAAATTACTGTCCGCTGTGTCTCCAATTTGCGTCACAAGTCGATGGTTTGCTTGAAATTTGACTTATTACACTCCGCATGTCCTCCCTGCCTCTTAAACCCAAAGTCAGTAGCTAAGGAACGCCGTGAGTACTATTTCGGAGGGTTCTGTATTGAATGATGAAAATGGATGATTCGTCTCGGAAACGCGTGCGTAGCAATACAAAATAAGAATGAGTTATCCGAGCGTGTCAATCGCGGTAATCTGTACCAAGAGGTAGGGAATTGTGTTTCAAGGGTGCTCACCTTCCTTGCCATCGATCAGAAGAGGCACCTACCGTCGGGCGGGGGAGACGTTGACGACGCAAAAAGCAGTGGAGGGCTCGGCTTGCGAAAGTGACATTGGCAGAGGGTGCGCAGGTACTTCTTTATCCCTATCCTTCCCTCCATTGTCTCTCTCTCTCCTCCCCCTCCTTATTCTCTCTCCTTCCCTTCCAACTGCTTCCTTTTTCTCCTCCGTGTCCTCCCACGAAATCCTTTTTCGTCGTTTGTCAAGTCGACTTAATGCAGAAGCAATGACGGAAGAATGCATGGACATTGCTATAAGTAAGGAGTTCAGTTAGAGTATGATACGAACGTAGGATGACTTTGTGAGTGTTAGAATTAAAGGTAGTTTGAGAAAAAAATCATTTTACTTAAAAATCAATGAATTTGGTCTCATTTTAATGAAAAACGTCTCACCTAATTCCATACCTTAACTTTCCTTAACTCGCGAGACCTTGGGTTCGACGATATGCCTACCCAACCAATCTATGTCAATGAGTCACTGACGCAGCAGAACCGAAAACTATATGCCCTTGCTAGAGAGCTTAAAAAAGCTGGAAAATTCAAGTATCTTTGGATAAGAGGAGGCAGGATATATGTTAGAGTATGCGATGGTCGAGATCGGTGCTTGATAATCTGTAAGGAGGACCTCGATAAATTTGTATGACTGCTAATTCAATGAAATTGTTAAACATATGTCATGTTAATGCGCAGTCTCTACCCAAGCACTTTGACGAATTTAAAGGCTACTTCTCCTGCCTCGCATATCATGTCATTGCCGTTTCTGAAAGCTGGTTGAATGTAAATATCTCCTCTGAGTCCATCAAGTTAAGTAACTATCAAATAATACGACATGATAGAAGGGACCGAGTTGGCGGTGGTGTCTGTGTGTACTTGCATGACAGTTTATCGTACAAGATGCTGAAGCAATCTGATGGTACCCCTTTTAGGCCTGAATATATATTTTTAGAAATTGTGGGCAGTGAAGGGAGAGCCTTATTTTGTGTTATTTACAGGCCTCCAAAAACGGATTACATGTCAGAATGCTTCGAACCGACGCTCTAAAGTCTCCTTTCTACCTACAAAAGTGTGATTTTGTGCGGGGATATTAACATTGACATTTTGAAGAAATCACCAGAAAGTGCCTACCTTAAGGATCTGATGTTCAGTTGTAACCTGTCAATTATCCCTTATAAACCCACCCACAATCTCCAGCACAGCAGCACCCTCTTGGATCTCTTCATTGTCGACGATATCACCAAGGTCGAAGACTACGGACAGCTTCCTGTCCCCTTTTTATCAGAGCACGATTTTATATATATCAAATATCGCTTCCAACATGAAGTTCATCTTCCTAAGAATGTAAACTTTCGTAACTTTAAGACTTTTGATTTTGCTAAATTTGAATCTGACTTGTTAAATGTTAATCTCGATAACTTTTTCAGGTCTCATGTGGTGGATGAGAAAGTAGAAATCTTTAATTCTGTGGTAATGGGGTTGCTTAATACTCATGCCCCTTGTCAAATCATTGTGACAAGACATCAACCGTCCCCCTGGCTAACCCCTGCACTAAAAAACTTAATGTCGCGTCGAGACCGCCTTCGACGGAGTTATCGACGTACCCTCCTTCCTCACCTGCATAAAGAATACAAAGAGATTCGAAATCAGGTGCAGCAGCTTATCCGAACTGCAAAACAGAAGTATTACAATGAATGCTTTTCGGATAAATGGGACGTTAAATCTACTTGGCATGAGTTAAGGCGTCTTGGTATTGGAAAACCCAGGAGACCCCTACCTAATACAACTTTCTCCCCGAACGACTTCAACGGTTACTTTCTCACTCCTGTTTTCAAGGATGATAACCAAAATGAAAGACTCGATGACTGTACTTTAACTGGTGATAGCCTTAAGTTTTACGATTCTTCACTAATCTCCCTGTTTGACAGTGAAAGGATGTACTTACCGCATTACACTCCCGAAATTCTCATGCGCTTGGTCAAATCATTGAAATCGAACTCCACAGGTGTAGATGGAATCAATGCGAAAATAATTAAACTCATACTTCCCGCAGTAATGCCTCTTATCCTAGATATTTATAATTGTTCCATAAAATACTCTACATTTCCAACTCTCTGGAAATCTGCAATAATCCGTCCTATCAATAAAATTCCAGCGCCTAAAGATATGTCTGATTTTAGGCCCATTGCTGTGTTGTGTGCCCTCTCAAAACCACTTGAGCGCTTTGTGTACAACTCTACGGTAGATCATCTATCTCGGCTGAACTTTTTTGACAAATATCAATCGGGCTTTCGTAAAAACCACAGCACTCAGTCTGCACTAATTAAAATAACAGATGACATTCGTCGATCAATACACGAAAGGAAAATCACAATTCTAGTTCAATTTGACCTTAGCAAAGCCTTCGATTCCGTAGATCATGATATTCTACTACGACGCATGGCTCAACTTCAGTTATCTCCCTCCGTTCTGTTCTGGTTTCATTCTTACCTATCCAATCGGTAACAGGCTGTTAAATACGGTGAATGTAAAGAATCTAGTTTTCTACCTGTTCCCCGGGGAGTCCCGCAAGGCTCAATTCTTGGACCCCTATTGTTCACTATATGTATCAAAGACCTCACTAGCATCATATCTCATTGCAAATACCATCTTTATGCAGACGACTTGCAGATTTATCTCGAATCCCGCCCAAAGGAAATAGAAAATGCTGTTGAATTGATCAATAAAGATATCCAATCTATCTGTAAATGGTTAGCTGTTAATCGGCTGAAGTCGAATCCTGACAAGACTAAGTCAATAATATTTGGTAGTCTTTCCCATCTGAACTTCATCTCAATGAGTGGCCTTCCCAAAATAACAGTACAGAATATCCTTATAGATTACTCGACTTCAGTGAAAAGTCTCGGGGTTCATTTAAATAACACCTTGAGCTGGCGGGAGCACGTTAAAGCTATATCTAACAATGTGTATAAGACTATGTACCAGTTGAAGCACTTCAAGCATCTGCTCCCAATTTCACTTCGCCAGAAGCTGGTTCAAACTCTGGTATTCCCATATTTTGACTATTGTTCAATCATTTTCTCAGATGTTAACTCAGAACTGTGCATTAAGCTGCAGCGTCTTCAAAACTCATGTCTGCGTTTTGTTTTCAACATCCGCTATGATGAACACGTCACGCCTTATTACGAAAAAATTAAATGGCTGAAATTGGATAAACGCCGAAAAATGCAAAATGCTTTATACGTGTTTAAGGTTCTGAAATCCAAAAACCCAACCTATTTGTATGAAAATTTTAAATGTAATGTAGATACAGGAAAACGATCAACTCGTGTCACTGAGTTATTTTTAGTCCCTAAATTCCATACCTTATTATTTGAGCACTCTTTCCTAATTTCCTCCTGCAAGTTATGGAATTGTTTACCTGTAAATGTTAGAACCTCAATGACAATTTTGATGTTCAAGAGAAACATGACTGATTACCTATGGAAATTGCTTAGTGTTTTGTAATCTTTTATGTTATGGCATGTATTTATTTCTTTTCTATGTTCCAGGGGACTTAAAGTCCCAGAACAATAAAGACTATTTTCTATTCTATTCTATTCTACCTTTCCACCCTGTCCGCCTTCGCCAAAACCTCTCCTCGTATGGCCTTGCCTCTTCTACCACGAGACGGCGCCAAATGGACATTCTTCAGCTGATTTAGACAAAGAGGGCCTGGCATTTGGCTCATTTAAAATTTAGGTTTACTTTTGGGTATGATTTTTTGAACACAGGTTGACAGATCCTTTAATGAATGGATTCACATTTGTTGAGCTGCTTAAGGTAGTCCGAGCGAAAAATCATTTTACTTAGCAATTAATGATTTTAGTCTCATTATAAAGTCAAATATACCACCGATCCAATGACACGAAAAATTCTACCCCTTACCACATTACCTTCCGAGATATTTGCCAGAAAATACCAGCCCTTTTACATGGGAAATGGCACGTGTATGGACTCCAGAGAGACATTATTTACAACGTGAGGTATTTCTTACACTTAGATGTAGTCAAAAAACTAACAGTGTGTAGTTTGTATGTTTTCTCGACTATTTTTTAAAATTAATCATATTGTCACCGCAGTCGGTTCGTAGGTATCACAAAAAACCTTCCGTTTTGAAGGAGTTAAATACGCATCGCGCGAAAAACAGGAGTCAAATTAAAGACTTATTTAGATTTTTCATTAAATTACTTACAATTTCTGTCATATAAAACTATATTATCGCACCCATAATAATGCAATATTTAATGGATATGTCCTACAGCTGGTGAAATGAAAACGTATTATTCGAACATGGTCTATATTTTGATTAGGGAACTATCTCGCTCGGACTACCCTAAGGGCAAAGATTTTGAAAAAAACTGAAACCAAAAATTTGAGTGTTTGCATACAATTCTTTCTCGAATAATCTTTACCGGAGCCAAGTGAGAATTTAGAAAATTTTAGTTTCTGCAGTGCAAAATGCATATCCATGCGTCAAATTGACAAATATTCGGCAAAAGTTCTGAAGATACCAGTAGAGTAAGATATGCTCTGTGACGCCTTGTAACCGCATCCAACACGCAAGGTCATGCGGATATGTAAGGCCTTTTCAGCCACTCGTCGCCACTCAAAAGGCCAGGCCTTGTCGCTGTCTTTGTAGTCCATTGTCTCTTTCTAAAGGTGTTTTTTTTTCATTTTCCCTTAGGAGTAGCAGTTCATGATTGACATTACACAATGAAGTAAGGATATTCTAGGCCGTCTCCTCCTTTTCTTCCCCAACACTTTTCCTTCAATTATGTTCTTAATGAACTCGTTATGTCTTACTAAGTGACCAACAACTCGTTATGTCTTACTAAGTGATCAACAACTCGTTATGTCTTACTAAGTGACCTGAGGATGACCCGCGGTGTCGAAACCATGGTCGAGTTGAATTATACTAAAGAGTATGGAATAAAACAAAGTACATATCTTTTGTTGTGAGTGAAGTTTAATTTTCCTGGAGTGAATTGCTTGGAGAAGCGTTCTTTTTTCACCAACTTCTTTCAAGACTTGCTCATTTGATTTCCCCATGACCCAACTTATTTTAGTCATTCTCCTCCAGAACCACATTTCGGCTGCCTGGAGTCTGTCTTTTTCTTGCCTATTTAATGCCCATGCTTCACAACTATAGGTTAGTATACTCCACACGAACGTCTTTACATATCTCTATCTCGTTTCAATTGACAGGTGATTGTTTACCAAGAGGTTACGCTTCATTTGAACTGGATGAGAGAGGAAAGTAAGAAGATCGAGGAAGATATCGCCAAAAACAACTTGAGTAAAGTGTATTCGGCCACTACGGCGTGGAAAATTTACGAGCAAAAGGCTTACCAAACTGTTTGAGGACAGCCGTTTTGAAAACTATTTTCAGCAGCTCTAAATGTCACAAATCAGGAACAGGTGAAATTTCAACTCAGTATTTCTGGTTTTGGGCACAGCATCTTTCAGCCATTGACATCGGGAAAGATCGAGCACACATCCTATAACGAAAATCGTTAACAAACAAGTATTTCCGTTTAATGATGAAATTTTGCCCAAGAGAAGGCTTCTGGCGAGAAGCTTGGCTCATGTAGCAGTGTCGTGTTATTCACGTCAACTGTAGTGTAGTTTATTTGTAAGCATACCAGTGTGTAGAGAAAAAAAAATTAACCCATCATTATCGTCGAAATAATAGTGTACTAAATTTATTTTCCTCTAATTCACCGGAAATTTAAAATATCATATAGGGCATAGTTGGCATAGTTGACCAAAAATTCGTGTTTGAGGAAATTATAACCTCTCAAAGACGCTCTATGAGACTTATGGATACACTTTTCTGTTTGGCTAATTTAACGAGCGCGGCAAAAACGAATGGGATTTCATTGGAAAAATATTTCCGCTTCCCGAACATGCTCGTCTTGTGTCCATTTCTCGTGAAATTCAAACACGTTGGGTGAATTTTTGTGAAGAATTTGCCATGAGAAAAATTCGGCCTGTTCGACCGGGAATTGAACCACGGACCTTTGCTTTGCCGGACCAATGCGCATACCACTACGCTATCCAGGCTTCCCAATTCACATGCCAATTTTGTTGGATACAAGGCAACTAGATCTTAGGCCCTTGCGGTCCATCAAAGATGGCAACGCAAGGGAGAAGAGGACTTCAAAGAAGCCACAGCCAAGAGTCAGTATCCTTCACCAGCACTTATGCCGTGCTTAGCCATGTGAAATTAACCCGCCATGTTTGAATTTCAAATGGCTAAGCACGGCATATGTGCTGGTGAAGGATACTGACTCTTGGCTGTGGCTTCTTTGAAGTCCGCTTCTCCCTTGCGTTGCCATCTTTGATGGACCGCAAGGGCCTAAGATCTAGTTGCCTTGTATCCAACAAAATTGGCATGTAAATTGGGAAGCCTGGATAGCGTAGTGGTATGCGCATTGGTCCGGCAAGAGTCCGTGGTTCGATTCCCGGTCCAGGTCGAATTTTTCTCATGGCAATTTCTCCATTTCTCTTGTCTCTACATACCGTACGACATTAAAATACCTCATTCTTCTAAAAAATAATGCAAATGCACGTGTGTGACCGAGTTTTAACTGCGTGAGATAGATCTTTAACTTATGGGGTATTTTAAAATACAATCGTAAGTTTTGAAATTTGAACACCACCACAGGAAACATACATAAATTTTGCTTTACAATTTATTAGGATTATGGTATTTGTTTGTAATTAGACAGATATTCATGTTATATAAATGGAATAAATCGAGTCATGGTAGTCAAATGTAACACTTACATTTATTTAATTTTAGTAACTTACCGTTACTAAAACTTGTCAATTTGGAGTGTTACTTCTTAAGTTTATATAATACCCCGCGTCGTACGTGAAATGAAATAATAAATATTTATATCAACTAACCTTTATTCAATCTTCCTTCTTCTGCTCACCTCCGCTACAGGATATATAGGTAGTCTTTCTAGTCTCAATGATAACATTCGCGTTTCGTTAATAAGAGATCTATTTTATTCAGTTACCCTGACTGCACATGTGACTCCAATTTAATCTATTCCGCAAAGAAATCACACTACAATTCACTCAAATCATATATTCACTCTTCAGTTTCACAGATAGATACCCTTGCATCTACTGATCACACATTAATTAATCACTTGCCCATCAACCAACATATAGAAATCCTTCAAATGCGTGCAAAACATAAACGTACATCAAATGATTACAATGCGGGACAACTGGTCTCTTCACCTCACCTCACATCGAGCGTCGTAAACGGTGGGTGTCTTCTATATTCTCGGCACCACGCCCCAACGCCTGTTTCTTTCACCCTTCCCTGTCCGGTTGCTTTCTGCGTTGATAGTGCTCTCAGCTGTTCCGCTGCTGATCTCTCCCGCTTCTGTCCATAGTTAATTCGTTCGGCTGCTCCCCGGCTATCGCTGGCCGCTACTGCTTGGTGACTATACTGGCCCCTCCAGATATAAGCACGCACGTTGCACAATATAATTAAATCACTTCTTCTTTGGTTCGCACACACTAAATAAACTTCTTCTTTGGCCAATTTTGGATTAATTGAGACCGCATTTGGTCATGATAACGTGCAATATCCTATTTATGCAATTCTGCGCTCCGGCATAGTGACGTGCAGCACTCGGGGTTTTACAAACAGTCCTCTCTACGTGCTCGCGTTCGCTAGTAATATACTGTTTTGTCTCCCCATTGTTATCCTTCTAGAAGTTTCTATGTGACGTACTTCCTCTCATCGTGGTTCCGGCTTCTCGAACATTCTAAACATTGTTAAATTTTCCCCGCGTTCGCTAACTCCCGCCACGTGGTGCCCAATATGGAGGAATGCGTAGTATTATAATTCTTAAAATATATAAATAGACATGAAACAAAAATACCGATATTCTAATGATACAAAATCAATATAACTGAACAATATGCGTTACCATATGTCTAATTTGGCTGCCGGGGTTTCAAAAATATACCTAAATGTTTTTATACGTCGCCGTAGCTGAGACGTGAATACGTTACACAGTATATTTCAATTCCAGAGGGAGAAGCTAAAACAACGAAATAGGAAAAACCGTGATAAACGCCAGCCCAATTTTTTTGTGGGATTTGGCTCAGCTGTTTTGTGAAAAAATAAATAAAAGTTTGTGTAATGCTTTAAGTGTATCATTTAAATATTTTGCAAAACTTTTGAAAATTGTGACGTGATCTTTATATTTCATCGTCGGATCTTTCATTTCAATTTTACTGAAATTTGAAATTCATTTGTTTAGATGATAAAGCTTATATCATGTATTCAATTTTGGTACTCGAAATAGGAAATTTTTATTTGAAGTTAATCATTGCTTTACTCATCTTATTATTTAATGTAATTTTATGAACAATCACCTGTTATTGCGCTTCGTTAATGTGTGTGGTCATGGTTCCGTTGTTTTAACTTCCGATGGGCGCACCCGTTTACAAAGTAAACGGTTTTGGTTTTCCGGTCGGGAAAATATATAAAACGTTGTGCGATGGCTGAGACCCATAATTGTATTCCTTTAGTAGTCTTTTGTTTTTCATTGTAAGGAATTTTTGGTGAAATGTTTGGTGAAGTCTCAGTGGCAGAGGAGCTTTTGTTCGAGTCCGTCACGCGATGTCAACAAAGTGAACAGCGCGACTGCTCGCGGACATGGCGAAGGTTGCCATGTAAGTAAATATATTTGAAACAAGTCAATGTTTTTTGGATTTTTTTGCAATTTATTTAGTTGGTCTGAATTGTTATTTGCTAAGAAAATGTCAATTCAATTAATTTACACAATCATAAAGGAGAAAGTGAGTAGTTGGTACAAATGCAGGAACGGCCATGAAATTCTCCAATATCATTTGTAAAAAGCATTCAAGGAGCGTGATAATGTGTACTTTATGTTCAATAAAAGGGATGAAAAAATTTAATGCATTCGTAATAAGTGTAAGCGATACAGAGGTGGGTAATTTAATTTTTCTAACCATCTTAAGGACATAATATTAAAATTAATCAATAAATACTTCAATAATATGTGTTAATTAAAAACAAATCTGATATGCTTACTTGGTAAACGGCGAGCCCGGTCGTGTACCATAAAAGAGTGTGCCCGTCGCTGGGTTAGTGTCACTATCATGGATTTTCCCTCGTGGATTTTCCCCGCGCATTGATCTAGGCATTCGCGTGGGGGAAAATGTGTCCGAGTAAGCCTTTAATGTGTCGATATCTTTCGAGAGTGCTCAAAAGTTTTAAATATTCTTTCCCACAACCACTTAACTTCATTTCCACCTCCTGAATGTATAAAATGGATCCTCAGAGCTCAAAAGTTCTTCCCGTTCTTCTTCATCACACGTCACCTCCCATCCCTTCTAAGATGGCTTGAATGATTCAAGTTTTAAAGCAACACCAGCGCCAGATCAGTGAAAGCTCTTTCTGGTTCCACCAGTCTGCGGCTCACAATAATCCCAAGTAGGGGTTTTAAAGGTGGCATTTCAAGTGACAATCCACTAACAGCATACCTAACTTCGACTACATGTCTTTGAAGACAAAATAATTCTTTTGAGTAGCAATTACTCCTTTCCTTGGATGGACAGCAAAAATTTTAACCCCTCCAACAGTGGACTCTGATCGCTTAGAGGATCTTCACTCCAAATTGAATACTTATCCGTTATGTTGAATGTGGTCCTAATGTTTTTCCGTTGTATATAAGATGGAACTCTCTGGTAGCAACTTAAATTACACATTGAGGTAATGATTCCAAATTCGTTTAAATTTCCAGCAAACGGAGACTTTCGTAAAGATTTTTATTTGTGTGCATATTTTTTTCTCTTTGCATATCATCGCTTTACTGTTTTCAAAATCTAATTACTTGTCATCGTTTTTCCTTAAGGGATTTTGAAATCTGCGTGAGATAGACAAGTAGATACGAAAAATAAAATTAACAATCCTTATAACATGTTCCTTAGGGTTTCCCACAATGACTTGCATGGCAAACCATTTATTTTTCATTTGAATTTTTCCTGTAATTGTCAATAATATGAACGAAGAGACTTCTTTAAATAATGACAACTCACCCGCTATGACAGGGATATTTTCGTGATCGTTTCTTCTCTAGGATAAAAGATGGGAGTTTGGCCTCTCATAGCTACACTTTTGTTTTAAGGATTCAGTAACAGTATTTCCCAGTGTTCGAAACACACTAGTATGAAGGAAGTAATGTCGGATCGGGATATATGTGATGGAATATATGTCGGAAATCAAGTGTGAGTGTTCTCTTTAAGAAAATTCCGACGCTGGCAATGGATGACGCATATCCTATCCAAATGTTTCGATCTCTCTCTCTCTCGTAATTTGAGAGTGAGTATGAAAGGTAGTGGCTCATTATTTTATTTGCTCTTATTGCATGTAAGTCGTTTATTTCAAGTGAATAATCATAAACACTGCCAGTTAATAATCATTAGCGCTGGCGCCGCCACGCGTCGTCCATCCCAGGCGCCCAATGACACTTCTCCCAGCCCCCTTTCAATGTCAGGAGGCAGAAGAAAAGGCCTTTCGATCGCATAACCAGCCAGCCTCCGCTCCTGAGGCGTGGCTCTCTCCATAAATTGCCTCTCCTCATTAATATTCCCTTCCATTGAGGCCGTTGTGCTTTGCTGTGACCATTGCGCGATCCTGTGACGCGGGCCCCGCCACCATTTTTCCCGCCCGATTTTTGGAGAGAGATATGCTGGATACTTTGTCTGCCTTTTTTTGCTGCGGAAGTATAAGGGGAGGTCAGTTATGGAGTGAAAAGACGAAGTGGCGAGGGACTGGAGAAAAAGGCGGGAGGATGTTGGTGGATCGAAAGCGATCAATAAGGACAGTGTATGGGGTCAGGTTTTGCTGGTTGAAAAAAAGATCCAAGTGGACTGTATGAAGAGCTTTTAATAGACGGGTTCAAATCGATGGATTCTATACACAAGCAGACTGTACAAACAAACCTCTCACTCCGAGTGCTAGAGAGAGAAATGACAGAGTGCAGGGTCCCTCGGCCGCACTGGTAGTCTGACTGGATGGCCCTGACTGGACTGACCCTGCTGTAGGGTGGTCTGACTGGATGTCTTCGCAGCTGCGGGCGTTGGTTGACTTCTGCCTGCGCACACCGCGCTTGGGATGGCGTACGAAGTCTGCTGCCGAGAGCACTGCAATGTGGGCGATGTTACTGCAAGGGGTTGACCAGATGAATTGCTGATTTCTGCTTGTTCCGCGGCCCTTTATATACGGTTGGCCGGGCCCAGGGGAAGGGGGATTGCATCATCCTTTCAAGAGGGGAGAGGGTCCCTCCCCTCTTCTAGAATGTTCTACTGCGTAGTTGTAGTTCAGAGGATATGACCCTATCTTAGAGTGACCACTCGGCACCCCTATTTCCGAAGCCACCATACCTGACGTCACACAGGGGAAAAATCTCCTCATACGAACCCTTGGCCAGAACATACCGCCCGCCAAAAAAGGGATTAAGGGCCCATTTTTTAAATAAAGCAAATTAAACATTATGCATACAAAATAAAGAACAATAACAAGTAAATATCACTCCTCATCTGAGGGTAAAACAAAAATCTTGCTTATAGGTCTCTTGTACGTACGTTCCCTGTTTAGTTCGCACTGCTGCAACGCGCACAAGTCCATCTTCACCGGAATACACATCTTGAATCACACCCAAGCTCCATGACATTGGAGAGATTTTTTTCATCCTTGAGCACCACCAAGGATCCTGGATGAACATTCTTCATAGCCATGGACCACCTGGTTCCCTGCTGTAGGGTGGTCAAGTAGTCGTTTGACCACTTCATCCACAAGTGCTGCAACTGGCGCTGCAACTGCTGCCATCGAGAAAGCAAACAAAATTTTACGTGAAATAAGTCTGGCTCTGGGATAGAGGTAATGGGTTGGCCTATGAGGAAATGCCCTGGGGTTGAGGCAGATGGGTCGTTGGGATCATTAGATAAAGCGACTAAAGGCCTAGGGTTGAGGTACCCTTCTATTTGAGTGACAAGGGTGGTTAGTTCCTCAAAATTCAGACACGACATTCCCATGGCTCTCCTAAGGTGAAATTTAAAGGACTCTACTCCTACTTCCCATATGCCACCGAAGTGAGGAGCCTGAGGAGGTATAAAATGCCATTGTATTCCTTCTTGATGAGCAAAGTCCGTTACTGACCCTTGATTCTCCGCTGTCTTCACCATCTCATGTAGCTCGCGTAACTCTTTTCTAGCTCCAACGAAAGTCGTTCCGTTGTAGCTGTAGATGTTCTGACATCTCCCACGTCGAGAACCGAACCTTTTCAACCCTGCCAAGAATGCTTGAGATGTCGTATCACTGACTACCTCCAAGTGGATGGCACGTGTGGCCAAACATACGAATTCTGCGGTATTGCACTTAATTTTTGTCCTGGATCGTTTTGAACCTGACCTTATAAGACCCATTGATGACCCAGCATAATCAATTCCGGTGTTAGCAAAGGTTGTAGAAGATTTAAGTCGGCAGCTGGGAAGTTGTCTCATTAGTTGTGTTGCTGGTCGAGCCTTTAGCTTGCTACTTGGCAAGCAACGATGAATCAATATTCTAATGACATTTCTTCCATTCGGAATCCAATAGTATTCTCTCAACAAATTAAGGAGTAATTGACGTCCTACATGAAGAAGCCGTATGTGCTCATCCTAAATAATGAGCTTGGTCAAATGATGTCGTGGTGGTAGGATGGCTTGATGCTTCTGCGGAAAGGGAAGGTCCGAATTTTGTAATTGACCTCCTACTCGAAGAATTCCGTTCTCGCAATAGAACGGGTTAAGAGATATTAAACTACTGTTACTGCTGACAGACCCTTTGGTTTCAAAATGGTGTTTTTCCTGACTCTATTCCTGGGACTGAGCCATCTTTATTAAGGTTTGTTGAGAGCTCTGCAACTCTTTAAATGTAAGTTCGCCGATTTGTCTTTCCTCACGTGCAATTCTCAAATTTGCTTTGAAGCGTAGGCAATATGCCATGACCCGTTGCAGAGTCCTAAGATTGGAGAGTTTTTCAGTATAGCTGCTGATTGAACTTTCAAACTCAAGAAGGATTTCCTATCTCTTCGATGTTCTGGCATATCGTCTGTTGCTGCTTCGTCATGACCGTTCGGCTATGTCGATGGAGCGTCACTAAGCCCGTTCCACTATCATTTATCATTGAAGAGGGTATTTGCACCCTCACCTCTTGAAAGAAGATCTGCTGCGTTATCCCTTGATGGAACGTAGTTCCACTGAGCATCTGCGGTTTTTTCTTGTATTTCCGCCACTCTGTTTGCAACAAAGGTTTTCCACCTAGTTGGTGATGCTGCTATCCAAGCTAATGTTACAGTAGATTCAGTCCATATGAATACCTTAAATTTAATATTGCTGATGGCAGTGATCACCTTCCCTAATAGACGTGCTAATACAAGTGCTGCGCACAATTCTAGACGTGGCAGCGAAACTCTTTTGACTGAAGCCACCCTGGATTTTGCACAAAGTAACTTAACTGTTGTGTGGCCCTTTTCATTAGTTAATTGAATGTAGATGCATGCACCGTAAGCCTTTTCTGATGCATCTGAAAACCCGTGAATTTGGAAGTCACCAAGTGTTCCCCGTCCAACTACTAGCCTGTCAAAGCGGATGTCATCATTACTCTGAAGGTGAGCGTACCAATGGTTCCATTGCCGCAGCAGTTCTTCTGGAAGCCCTTCGTCCCAGTCAATCTTCCTCGGGAATGATAGGGGAAAAATCTCCTCATACGAAACCTTGGCCCGAACAGATAGAAAGAAAAAATATGAGATCGGTATGATTTGTACGGGTGACCGAAAGTAATCTAAGCCGAGAGGAAACTATCTCTCTGCGATAATTATTTACACTGAAAATGTATTTTTCAAGCCGTTCCGTATAAATTTCTGAAATATTGGCAAAGATCAAATTTAAAAAAAACTCGGTAACATGAAGCCCATAATGTTCCATCACCATGTTTGTTGAGTGTGACGCTAAGTACCACTGCTGTTTCGGCAGTGGGTATATATTTCTTGGATTACATAAACATGAAGAACAGTCACATAGGACGTCGAAATCATTTTATCGCAGAAGAATTTAAAATTCACGAAATCTGAAACGATAATATTGTTGTTATAGCAAAAACCATGAAGATTTTGAACAAACGTTCAACAAGAACATTGCCGCGAGTGTAAAATGCCATCTTATAATTTTAGGCTGAAGTTGTATACAAGGTGTGATCAAAAAAAGACCGGACTGATTTTATTCCGCGCAAACCGTTCAACGGATCGAAACGAGACTCAGTGCGCCATTTAGCGACACATCTGACGACTAAAACGAGAGGTGTTGTGTTTGTTGACGTAGAGTCGTTACTTAGCAACAGCGGCACGTGTCTTAACCTGTCCGTCGACCCGTCCAACGGCAGCAATGAAGGAGCTAGAGGAACAGCGTGTGTGCGTGAAATGTTGTTTCAAACTTGGCAAAAATGCTACGGAGACATTTGAAATGATTCAAAAAGCCTTTGGTAATGAAGCTATGAGTCGAAGCCAGTGTTTTGAGTGGTACGGTCGTTTTAAATCGGGCAGAACCTCGACAGATGAAGATTCGCGAACGGGGCGGCCTTCCACATCGACAGACCCCAACCATGTCAAATTGGTGAACCATTTGGTGCGGGTAAATCGCCGTTTAACTGTTAGGGAGATAGCCGAGGAAGTTAACATTAGTTTTGGATCCTGTCAGACAATTTTGACGGACATTTTGGGCATGACGCGCGTCGCATCAAAATTCGTCCCGCGGGTGCTGACTGATGAACAGAGACAAAAACGTGTGGACATTTGTCAGGAACTCCTGGATCGAGCCAATGCCGACCCAGAGTTTCTTAAAACCATCGTAACCGGTGACGAAACCTGGGTTTACGGTTATGATGTTGAGACAAAGGCCCAGTCTTCTCAGTGGAAGGGTCCTAATTCTCCGCGACCAAAGAAAGCTCGCATGTCCCGGTCTAATGTGAAGGTCATGCTGGTGTGTTTCTTTGATTGGCAAGGGCTGATACATTACGAATACGTCCCTCAAGGTCAAACCGTCAACAAAGATTTCTACCTAGAGGTTATGAAGAGGCTGAGGGTCGCAGTGAGCCGAAAGAGGCCGGACATGTGGAGAAACAATGCATGGCGTTTCCACCACGATAACGCGCCGGCTCACACGGCGCTGATCGTGACAGAGTTTTTCGCCAACACCAGAACTTCCGTGATCCCGCAGCCACCCTACTCTCCAAACGTGGCTCCATCAGACTTTTTTTGTTTCCAAAGGGCGCCGATTCGACTCTATTGCGGACATTAAAACTAATTTTACGGCGGACCTGAAGAGAATCCCTAAGGCGGCTTACCAGGCAGGGTTCGAGAGCTGGAAGAAACGTTGGCAAAGGTGTGTCGTTAGCCAAGGAATGTACTTTGAGGGCGACAAGTTCGATTAAGCTGTATCCGTCGAAATAAACAAGTTATAAAATCAGTCCAGTCTTTTTTTGATCACACCATGTATGACGAACATGGTGCATCATCCACTCCTGAGAAGGATACCATCATGACGCATATGTTGCGTCATCCTCACTCAATATGTTAAGGATGGAATTCTACGCCTGATTATGTCCCAGCATTATAGCAATCTCTAGACTCATGAGGACCATTATTTGTATTAAATTTGGCAATCCTGAAAACCGTTTCTATTCTAAGATAAATATGTGAAAATTGTGTGCATATTATGCATTTTCAGCTTCAACATACCTAATGGAATTTGTTTCTTCTCATTTTATGCGAGGTTTGCTCTGTATGCCGATTTACAAGGTTGTTACAAACGTTCGAGCACTCGAGTGACATCAAAAGGTGCTCAAACTTCATTTACTTCGAAAGCCCTTCCTTATGCACTCCAGTTGCTGATTTTCTTATTCATTTAAGCTCTAACACCGGGGAACCGAGATTTACTCGGTACACGATATGTATAAATAAGTTTTTAATTGATATGGAAATTTACGTTTTGTACTTCATTTTTATAAATTTATTTATGTGTTTTGTCCTTAATTTTCAAAATCCTATTAATGATGGTCTACAAAGGTTTTTTATTTTCAAAAAACATTTTTTGGACAACGAGTAACATGAGGAATGGCGCGCGATCCAGGCGGCAGCACAAAATTGGAGGGGAAGGGAAGAACGAGCATTGGATTGGATATTTGGGGAGGCGACCGACAGCTAAGGTCATTTACTTTTACTTTTTTACCAAGGTCAACTAAGGTCACGCCATAGGGGATAGGTAAGGGAGGAAGGGAATGATAGAAACCCGGCTTCGGCATTAGCCTGCTCTTAACGATAGGCGCCAAGGGGGCAACAGTTTAATCCCAATGTCTCATCCGACAGACGGAGTACTGCACTTAAAGTGTTCTCCACAAGACACTCAAGTAGGGATCGGGTTTTCTTCGAAAAACATCCTCCTCTCTAGGGATTTGAACCCTGGCCGTCGATGTGGTTAGCCAGTACTCTAGCCACCACACACCAACTCGGTCCCCTGGGAAAGATGGGGGAAGTAAATAATACAAGTTCTTTTTTAACTTTGTGGTATTCCATTTTTATATATCAAATGATTTAATGGTAACATTTACAAAAGCCACAACTTAAAAAACACACACACACGATCCGGGTTTCGACGCTTGAGCGTCATCTTCAGGTCCGCTCCGGTCCTCCGTGAAGATGACGCTCAAGCGTCGAAACCCGGATCGTGTGTGTGTGTGTTTTTTGAAGTTGTGGTTTTTGTAAATGTTACCATTAAATCATTTGATATATGGTGGAAGTGATAGTGTCACAATGATCAAGTGTGCGGCAGGGCGATTATAAATTCAGTATTCTTCAGAGAGATCACCAAGAAAATTGAAAGGAGCTGGAAGAGGGGAGTGTCGGTCGTTGGGAACGAAAACGGCAGGGTTAAAGGGGGACAAAAGCGACATTGACGCGGGTATCATATTTCTTCCCGACGACGTCCAAGAAGAAAATTTGATAGTCGGCAGGAGCAGGCTACATCGGAAGGACAACGTCGTCATGAAAACGGTCGGAAAGTTGGACATCTTATTAGACAAAAAGAACGAGGGATGGACACAAACTACATACCTTGACATCAGAAAGATTACTGAAAGAGCTGGGATCCCATAAGAGGAGATATTTCATGGGGACCACGTTCTAGAAATGAATCAAAGGTCGGAAGAACAAAATTGGCTGAGAAGAAAATCGAACTAACAAAAAAGGAGATAATCCAAAGCAAACCCTTAAGAAAACCGTGTACTCAACGCACAGAGGTGGATGAGGCACTACGAGGACTCCTTTTGACGGGAATCATACGGGTATTATCTTCAAAACACGTGAGCCCAGTACTGCCAGTGAAGAAAAAAACAGGAGACGAACAACTCTGCGTTGACTATAGACTGCTGAGTGCCATTTCAAAGAAAAAAACATGCCATGGTATCTCCAATCAAAAATGAAGCTGGTCCAAATAGCGAGATAAAAGTATTTCACAACGCTAGAATTAGCTATTGGGTATTACCAGGTGCCAGCGGAGGAGAAATCGTAACACCTTACCGCTTTTGTGACAAGTGAGGGACTGTACGAGTTCAACTGGGTACCGTGCGGATTAGTAAATTTCCCAGCGGCATTCGCCAGGATGATGATTGAGAGGAGGATGAGTCCATCCAAGATCTCGATCAACATGGACGACGTATTGAAACCAAGCGAGACAATTGGAGAAGGACTAAAGAAGCTCGAGAGTTTCCTAAAGATACTGAAGGAAGAGAGTCTGACGCTGCGCTTGAAGAAATTCAGGTTATTTCAGAGAAAAGTAGACTTATTGAGATATGAGATATCTTCTGAAGGCGTGAGACCCGGATGATTCATGACAACAGCAGTGTACGACTATAAAAATCCTACAAATATTCACGAAGTAAGACAATTCTGCGGCTTGGCGTCATTTCTCCGAAGGTTTATTGAACGATTTACAGAGCTGGCGAGATCACTGACGAAGTTATCACGCAAGGACGTGGAATTGACGTGGGGCGAAGAGAGGCAACAAGCATTCTAAGAAATGAAAAAGTTCTAATCCAGTTTTGTAAAATGCTATCTATGCCTATTCACATTTTACACATGATTTCTAGTAAGTCTGGACTCGCGAGTATACTGCTTCAAGAAGAAAGCGCAGAATGTTGGAAACCAGTGGATTATTAGAGTAGACGTCCAGGCAACGTGGAATCAAGATGCCATAGTCATGATCTAGAAGCCCTGGTAGTCGCAAAGACAGTGGAGAGATTCAGGACCTACCTTTTAGGAAAACATTTCAAAATTGGCCTCGAATGTAATGCCTTGAAGGCAACAAAGACCTAGAAAAATATTGTGTCCCGAGTTGGGAAGTGGAGCTTGAAGTTATTATGGTTTGATTTCAAGTTTACGTATAAACCCAGAGTTCAGATGCATCATATGTATGCCCACAGTCGACAACCACAAGTAGAACCTAGTCCGGGAGTTATAACCTCTCTGAACGCATGGACAACTAGGATGAGCAAGAATGAATGGTTACTCACCATGCAGATGCAGGACAAAGAGTTGCAGAATATCAGACTGACACTCAGGGTGAGTCCTCAGTACTACACAATAAGAAAATACAATAAAAAGTGAGCTCCACTAAATACTCGCTGCCTTTTCACCTCCTAAAACCTTACATCTTTACACGGCCTAACACTCCCTGCCACACACCCATGCAGCGGCTCTCAGGGTAGTATGTAGATGTTGATACGTTCATTTTTTTCAAGCCATAGAGGATGTGATAGTAAACTCATCCACAGTCAGCCAAACTACGAGACCGATTTCGAATTACATAGTAAGACATCTGGAGAGAGATTTGTAAATAATTCACGTAGATACGCCAGCTGTGTTGCCTTTATTGCTAATGAGGGAATAAATTTTCAGTATGCAGGGTTTCAGTACACTTATAATTTCATTCATTCGATGAAAGGTATATTTTTGGTGATTTTATGTATTTTAAATTAGCATTTTGTAACTTTTTGAAACGTTGCTTTCAGCTATTTTCAGTATGCCCCAAAATATGTTAAAACTGGAGATATAAGGTTTAAATATTTAACGGAAGTATAAAGAGAAAGTTGTCCGTTAGCCATAGCAACCAGTATCATCTGGGCATGTTTATCATGTGTAAATTTTCCCCAAAGAATTGAATGAAAAAAACAAATAGTGATACAGGAGTACGTATGTGTGAAAGATCATTTCCCCTTCATCGGAGTATCCACGCCGCCCATTCATCCGGTATTTTCCATCAGTGTGGTGAGTGACACAGGGCCGAGATGCTTACGATGTAGTAAGTTACTCAAGTTTTAAAACTTTCAAAAGGTAGGCGTATTAAGACCAATTTGTCGTAGATTGCTCATCGGGCACTCGGAATAATGCAATATATTATACTTTGAGCCGGAAGAAAGGTAATTTTTTCCTTTCTTACTTTCTGCCATCACAATTCACGGGAGTTCTTACAGGAAAAAATGATATATGCATATATCATGGGGGACCGAGAGACTTCGAGCAGTAACAATTGAGTGCGTCAATACTTTTAGGACAACTACTAGCAGTGCCAAACTTGTTAACAAGCAAACGCTATAATTTGAACTGTTACTAAATTGATATGTGACACAAGTTGACAGGTGGTGGAAACTACGAGGACGACTTTTCGACGCACTGCGTTAATTTTTTCCAATCAAAGTTTTAAAATTTCAGTCATACCGCCAGAGTGTGGAGAGAGAGACACTGTCCCCAAATCTCTGGGGGCTCTCTCTGTCCGAAAGTGATGTTGACTGTGAAAATTACAGCATTTTATTCCATTGGAGTGTACAGTACCCCTTCTTATCATTAGCACAGTCGTAAAAGAAAAAAAATCTTTGCAAGGAATGTAAATCTAGCACTTCAAGCTATGACTTGACTCTTGAAAAGACTGATTGAATCACAGCAGATTTTTTGGGGAGTCACAGGATAGCTAAATTTATTTTTCTAAAGTTGTCGCTTATTCGTCGGAAGCAGACGCGATTTTTACTCATTATCTGCATTGCCGCATGCCAGGCAGTGTCAAAATTTTTGCAATTTTTTGTTGAATGAAAATGGTTGAAAATATTTCTTTAATTCTAATAAAAATTATTTATTTGAACTATTTTAACTTTCCTGCAAGGTATACTGAAAGCATCTACTTTGGTAAGGCTTTCTCGAGTCATGCAGATTCAAAGAAATATTTTAGGGTGCCGCTCCATTTTATTTGGCGGTGAACCACTGCTTCGTTACCGGCTGCTTGTCTTTTCTCCAGTGAACAAACATTCTTCCTAACATTAGCGCATTTTGGGATATTCCTTATATCGTTATTATTTACTACCTCATCCTGCTTCCGATCAATAAAAATCCAAATTGTAACGTATAAGATGACTAGCATTTATTAATACGTTAAATTGAACTCAATCTGCATTTCCTCAATTATTAAGTAAAAATCTCTCATAAAAATATTCTGAAGACGGAGATATAAAAACTGATTACGTATGATAACCTAAAACTGTGAAATATCAATTATAGATCATGTTCCTCTTGAAAGACTAACGTACTGCTAATTCTCTTAATTTTAATAATGTAAATAGTTCTAATTAGGTGAATATTAAAATATAATAAAAAATATCTAAAATGATAATAAAAATAAATACCCATTCATATAAATTGCTGTCGTCAGAAAAAATGTGCTCCACGAGAGAGAGAGAGAGGGCGGTTAATAGGAGTAAGGTGAGATTTTAGGAGCGGAGCACTACCGTTTTTTTCTCAGCGGCTGATTTTGAACCACTTCCACCGATGTCTTTGTTTTTGCTTATCATATAAACGGGGCCATTGTGGATGAGCCAGGAATTGTAATAGTCTGCAGATCTGTGTTTAAAATTGTGAAGCTTTTTAAGTTCATCTTGTATATTTACGACAATAACTTAAGTTCTCCTAATTTTGCATGACGCCTGCAAGCAAATATGAATAACAAAGGCATTAAAAAGCGCTCTCAAATGAGTGAAAGGCCATACAATGCCAAAGAAATAAAATTTAGAAATAAATAACGCGTTTAAACGTTTATTCTCCATAAGAGACAATAGTGTTTTCGTCCCAACAATGACGGCCGACGGATATCCCATAGTGAAAATGCACGTGATGACTCTACTTGATAGTTGTTGTGGCGGCATATAAATGACTCTGAGGTCACCCACTGGCAGAGAGAGAGAGAGAGTGACAAATAGAGAAGTCAAAATGAAAGATAAACTCAAGCACACAGACAGTGGTGAAATATATAGAACAGGCGTTTCGGGGCACGCAGAGCCTAAGTAAGAAATGAGTCATTCAGGTCACACAATCAATCGTTCATTCACTCAGACCACTCAGCGGTAAAGACATGTATAAATATTCAGATAGGTAGAAAGAAAGTGGATATGAACACATAAATTTGACGAGCACAATAGTGGTGTGAAGGTTTAAAGATGGCTGATTCCAAGTGGAAAAAAATGATTGGACCGGGAATCGAACCGAATGTTCCCGGCCACTTTTCTCCGCAGTGGACAGCGGTGTTTTATTGCATATACCCCTTATACAAGGTAAAACATGTTTTCAGTTACTTCTTCTGTTCGTGTTTATTCATGCGGTCTAACGTATCTTGAAATATTTTTTTAAATCTTCTGTCAATTTTGAATCTTCCGCGCTAATTTTTCTGTTTTGCAATACCAACTGTTAATTGCGGGAATTTTGCGGAAATGCTTAACTTTCATTCTGATTTCTTAAATTTTCGGACCATACGTAGGTTAGAGTAGAGAATTATCATTTCGCCATTTTTTGTTCGATGGTCACCAAATTTAAGATTTATCACTTATTTTACATGCTAAACAATACTAGATATGGACGAGAGCGCAGCGACGGCAATTATAATATAAGAAATACAGTACTTATCTTGATTAGGGATGGGTACCTCGTTATTTTCGGCAGCCATAACAGACGACAATAGACAATCGAATCAACAAGCGGCTGGGCGACATCTATCAGTTAGTTTGAAGTGATTTATGCTACAAAAATAGACTTTTTTTGCCAGTTTTTGCTACCAAAATGGTAATAACATGTACAGCACTGTCAAATTCTTACGTATTCTTCGTAAGTATTGGTAGGAGTGAGTTTCACATCAAGAAACAGCAGCACTTGCTCTTGTGGTGGAATGAACCTGTCGAAGGTTTTAGTTGCCGGTCAAATTACTGGGATTATGACATGATTATCAGAATTTCTTTGCAGATCTCAATGTGAAACCAAGACCAGGGCAAGAAAAATATGTTTTGTTGTGAAAAGATGATTTATTATAAGAATTCCCCCTTCTATTTTGAATTATATTGCTTCATTTAGAAGGGAATAACTTCGCTTATTTAATATTGCTGAACGGAAAAGAAATTCAATGATTGAAATTGACATCATCTGTGAACAACAAACACTCATAATTGAATTGATTCGATCGTCTATTGTCGTCTGTTATGGCTGCCGAAGCAAACGAGGTACCCATCCCTAATCAAGATAAGTGCTGTATTTATAATTTTTTAAATTGCCATTGCAGCGCTTTCGTCCATGTCTAGAATTGTTTAGAATGTAATGTAAGTGATGATATCCTATATTTGGTGATCATCGGACAAAAACTGACGAAATGATAATACCCTACTATAACCGGTTTTTCTACAGTGCTCTTTCGAAATCCCTTCAAATCTGGTCACACATCTTGAACTCCATTCAAAAATTGTTGAGATGATGATATTCAATGACAATGTCTTCGATATAGAGATTTTGGCAATCAATGACAAAAACGACATTTATGGCTTAAAAATGCCGAATGCGAGGACTTTAAGTCCACACAACTTCAACAATACAACGGAGTCAGTATTCCCAGGTCCCGGCTGCGGAGCCGGGCCGGGACGCGCGGTCGAAAAATCGAATTTGCTTTCGGCGACACCAACTTTTTCCCCTGAGTTTTGTAGATTAACGTTAAAATACGAATAATATTCTGATGAAACATCTTGGTGCACATATTTATAGATGCAGAGATAATGCCTGCTTTATGAAAAATTTTACCTAAAAAAAGCATTCGCCATTTCGTGACGTAATGTTGCACAAACATAAAATAATATCTCTGAAACGTATGCGAATTACTGGTAAAGAACCATTTTGATACATATATGGCAATGTTATTCATTTCATAAAAAGCCCTCCACCAAGTCACCATCTGTGTAACTTTCAAGATTTTAGAAGAAAAATGAAAACGGGTGTTTCCTTGTAAATTTGGTCATGTTTAACCCTCCGCATCTAAGACCTAAGGCTTGCCATTCCATACTCAGGCATTAATTTTGAGTGTGTGTGCTAAGGTTCAAGACTTTACCCCCAAAATTGCCATTTTGGACTTTAGTCCGGCATTTTTCGATTTCCGAACACTGAGCGTCGTCGTTCGGAGGTCTATCGCTTTTTTTCCATGTATCAGCCGTTTATATTTTATTTCAACTCATTTCTAATTTAATTTAGTATGCAAAAGTTCATTCGCTTCTAATTATTTTATAATTGATATGTATTTTTTGTACCTAGGACGACTTAATTGTATTAACATACATGAAAATAATTGCCTGAGTGTTAGTTGGTTTCGGATTTTGCCGATTGTTTTCGGGAGACTTATCGACGAAAACCGAAGTATCACTGTGATATTCTTTCCTTGGAACTTAACAACCGTCACTTTCACGAGTGAAACATTTAGATCACGATATACATATATAGAAGAAATTGCCATGAGAAAAATTCGGCCTGGACCGGGAATGGAACCACGGACCTTTGATTTGCGACCGATGCGCAGACCACTACGCTATCTTCAACAAAAAAATTAACCCGCCATGTTTGAATATTTTCAAATAGCTAAGCACGGCATAAGTGAAGGATACTGTCTCTTGGTTGTGGCTTCTTTGAAGCCCTCTTTTCCTTTGCGTTGCCTTCTTTGATGGACCGCAAGGGCCTAAGATCTGGTTCCCTTGTAACCATCAAAATTGCCAAGGGAATTAGGAAGCCTGAATAGCGTAGTGGTCTGCGCATTGGTCCGGCAAGAGTCCGTGGTTCGATTCCCGGTCCAGGTCGAATTTTTCTCATGGCAATTTCTTCAAAAAAAAATTTCACCCGCCATGTTGGAATATTTTCACGATATAAAGATTGTAAAGTCACCTTTGATGTAAGAAATATTGGAAAAAAAGTGTGAAATAATAATATGCAATGTTCAGTTCTGCAATGAAAAGAATATGGTAGTACCTAACACTCTCTTTGAGCACCATTCGCTTAGTAAATACACAAGGAAGATGCCAGGTGATATTGCCAGACACCAAGTATAATGTAAACTTGTCAGAGTTAGCTACAAAAACTAAGCAAGGCAGGGTAAGAGCTATCCCGGTGCGGATATAAAAAGTGTACACAACCTAGTAGCCATGGACAGCCACATTAGATACAAAAAAATGAAGGAGATAAAACGCAAACGAAAATGGAACACGAAAATACTGGCCGAAGAAGAGAAGAGAGAGATCTGCCGTTGCCATCAACTGGAAACTAGAAAATGAGGCAGAAATCAGCATCGAAGAAAAATGGGATGAGCTGAAGAGGACAATGACAGAAGTAGCAGAGGAGCAACTGTTGAGTAAGACGGCCAACACGAAGAAGACATAGAAAACGACGAAGAAACTCCATAGATAACGACTGGATTAGGAAACTAATAGAAAAAAGAAGAAAGTAAAGGAACCCCAGAAACGAAGAGGAGGCAACAAGAAGCTAAAGAACTAAGTTCATTGAGAATTCAAAAAGGCCTGTGCTGATTGGATTGAAAACTGCTGGAAGAAATTCAACAAAAACATGATGAAGGGAGAGGAAACTGGAAAAAACCTTATAAATAACGAAAGCGAGGTTGACGAGGAAGATCAGGGCCCACTATTATTGAAGAGTGAATTTGATTGAGAAGCAGAAGGTCTCAAGAAAAGTAATGCGCCAGAGAAAACAATAGCCATGGAGAAATCATCAAAGCGCACGGAACTAAAGCCAAGGATAACCTAACCTGTACGAGAAAATCAGAACTAGCTACCAAAGTGGAACACCTCCAGAGGGTTTTCAAAGGAGCGCAATGATTGCGATACCGAAGAAGACAAAGACTGAGATATTTGAGGAGTACCGTACCTTCAGTCTAGTGTCAATGCATCAAAAATACTCACCCGAATAATTATTCGAAGGAAGGATAGAAATATTGAAGAACACTTCTTAAAAAACCAGTGTGGATTTTTGAAAGAACAGGGCCACCAGGGAGGGCATACTCTGCCTGAGAGTAATCGTGGAGAAAAAAATACATGTGAACAAGCCTTTACATTTCGCATTCGTGGACCTAAAGAAAGTCTTCGACAATTTTGAGTGAGAAAAAGATGTTGAAACTACTCGAAAGACATGAAATAGATTAGGACGACAGAAGAATTATCTACCAGCTATGCAGGAAGCAATTCGTCACAATGCGAATGAGAGACGGAAGTCAGATAGAAGTTAATATTTACAAAGGAGTAAAACATGGATGCAACTTATCACCAGCATTGTTCAACATGTTCTTGAAGGAAGCCTCACGAGAAGTACAAGAAATTGGACGGAGCGGAATAAAGATAAACGGAGTAGAATAAACACCATCCGCTTCGCAGATGATATACGGTGATAGCTGGAAATTGAGATCATCTCTTAAGTTCTTTAAACGTAATAGATCAAGTTTTCCAAGAATACAATGTGGAAAAAAGTAAGACAAAGCCCAAAATCCTAGCACACGAAAGAGAGAAGCTGAATGTAAAGTTACCCTGAGAGGAGAGAAACAAGAGGAAATGGATACCTTCACCTGTATGGGAAGTACCATCACGATGGACGGAAGAAGTACGATGGATATCAAGTGGAGAACAGCCAAATCTGAGAAGGCGTTCATGGGAAAAAGAAAACAGCTGGGATCAAAGAAGATAGGGCTACAGACCAGGAAGCAGTAACTGAAAACATTCATATGGAGCGTAGCTCTCTATCGATCGCCAGCATGGACCATTGGAAAAGCTGACCAGAAGGAAAATAAGCTTTCAAAACATGGTGCTGAAGGAGGATGCTGAAGATAAAACGGGCGGACAAAACAAGAAATGATGAAGTGTATAGAAGCGTGGAAGAGGAGAGGACCATATGGAACGCTATAGGGAAAAGAAGAACAATACATCGATTGGATACAGGCTTAGACAATGGATTTGTGAAGATCATAATTGATGGCTGAATAAAGGGAAAAGTCCCCAGAGGAAGACCCTGGAATAAGTTCAGGGACCAACTGGAGAGGGAAGTGCATAGGAAGAGATACCGGGGGTAAAAGAACTAGCATTAGAAAGGGTAGGATCTTAGGATTGAACGACCAAAGAGAAAGTCTTAAGCAGAGTATGGCCTCCCTAGTACATCTCTTCTTCCTGAATCCAAATGGATTTTCCGAGAAGTTGTCTTCAATTTTCCTTTCCATTCTTCGGCTTATTGTTCGTGGGAGTATTTTAACGCATTTAATACAAGACTAAAGGTCCGGTGCTGCTCGCATCCTTACGCTCTTTTGTATTTCTTCTTGAAGTGTTTAGCTTCGGTAGATTTTTTATTATTTTGGGCAGATTATCCTTGACTTTATTTCTGATCGCTTTGATGATTTTTTCGTTGTTGTTTTCTGTTCCAATAGGTTTGTTTTTCTTGAAGTCTATTACTGCTCTATCAAACTCACTCCTCAGTATGAGTCAGTCCCGATCCTCCTCAGCAACCTCGCCTTCGTCACTCATTAGGTTTTCTTCCAGTGGCGTCGGCTTTTGATAGAGTTCTTCGATGTATTGCTTCCATCTCTTCCCAATGTCTTCATCCTCTATGAGTATATTCTCGTTCGCATCCCTGATGTTGTTTCTCCTTTTTTCCACTATCCAAAGTGTTTCTTCACTAGCTTGTATGCAATCTCGGTATTTCCCTTCTTCATCTTTTCGCTGACCTCCTCGCAGCAGCTTTTGATCCAACCCTTCGTAGCCTTCTTCCATTCTCCATTGATTTAGTTCCTTAGCTTCTTGCAGATTGGTTACCCCACCTTAGGTTCTTGTATTTTATTCTTCGATTTCCTTATCTCCGTCGTCGTCGGCTTTATCGTTACTTTTTCGTATGGTTATTGTTCGCTTTTATTGAGACTGAGTTGCCAGTTTACTCAGAGGACACCAAATCAAACACTTCGGAATTGTAATGAAGTCTAAAGAAATTTGAAAAACCAATTTTCACCTCCCTTGTACATATCTAATACCAGAGAACGAGATATGTGTGTTGGTGCGTCTAAATGTTATTTTCGAAAATGGCTCGAACAATTTTGATGAAATGATGGGTTACATTGAATCGGACGAAATATTTTCTGAGGATTTATTCTATAACTTTTTAAATTACTTTATTAAATAATATTTTTAATATGTGTCCTATGGATAAATGAGGTGGCAACGGATGAAATAAAAGAATTGACAAATACAGGTGTAATAGTATACAAAAAGCCTCCCAATGTATTAGTTACAGATGGATAAGTCACATTGAGTAATGCATTTAATCAAGGAAGATTTTGAGCGGTTGGCATTTACTTATTGACACATTATTTATAGACGGAATTTTTTACGTTACATTTTCTCGTGTCAGTTGATGACGCAGCCCATATGTTCTTTTACTATCGGAAAATTTTCGCCACACAAAAAACTTAATAAAAATTTGGTACCAGTACCATTGCTAATTATTCTGTATAGTTTCCTTATAAATACTTTAAAAGTTCTGTAGATATTCCTTAAAGTATTGAAACGCCATTTTACGGAATTCCCTACGACGTTCTGCAGAATACCTTAGGATTTTATGGAGAATACCTTACTACGTTCTGCATAATTCCTTAGGACGTTCTGTGGGCTTCCCTACGACTCTTCTTATAGGTCCTTATAAAAGGAACTGGGTCAACGGAAATCTCACATATTTCCGTAGAGTTGCTGAAGTTCTACAGAACAGCTTGTAAGGAGTTGTTTTGCTCTGCAGAAAATAACTCTACAGATCACTTGTGATCTGTAGAGTCAGACTCTCATGTTCCATATAGATCCTTAGAATAGGAACTGGTTCTGAAGAAAAAGAGTCAATTTCTGTAGAATTCTCTACGTTCTACAGAACAGCTTCTAAGGAATTTTTTAGCAGAGTATATAATATTAATGACGAAGACTTCTAACATATTGGTTTCCGAGCTCAGAAAACTTAAATATAAAAGTCAAATAGAACTATTTTATCTCTAATTGTATTAGCTAATATTCGATACAGTATGTATTATTGTGGTATGGTTCTGGAACACATGATGTGGCCGATCGAAGCTCAGTCATCTGGTATTTACAATTATGTGATCAGAAATTAATTGGCTAAGTATATTGGACTCAATGAAAAAACGAAGTGTTCGAGGTTGAAACTTTATCAGACACAGTTAACTCTGCGTATCGTCGAGAAATTGCGTTGAATAAAAAACCACGCAAGGTTACACTTATAAATTGGGATTCTCGCTTTGTCAATCGTGACCCCAGAACGCAGTGTGTGTCTCTTGTATCTTTGCTCCCTGTGTCACGTGGCACATTGGTGACGAATCCAGTCCGTTGATTCATTCGCGCCACTCGACTTTAATTGGATCCGCTGGCGACCGATATTCTCCACTCGGATTCGGCCCGTCGCGTCGCCGTCTCTCCCTCCGTGCACCCTCGTCGACTCTCGCGTGCGTTGGGGTGCGTGCACCACCCATTCGTGTTCCTACTCCTCCTTCTTATTCTTCTTTCTTTCTCTCTCGCCCCTGCGGGTCCTTCTCTCCATTCGCACCGAGATGGGAAGAAATTGGAGAAGGATTGATGTGGTGCTTGCTAACTTTCCAGGGGGGAAATGGAGGAATGGGGGACTCAATATTACTCGCCACCGCTCCGCTCGCGTGGGGGGTCGCCGCCTGAGAGTAGGAGATTCCACACCGGCTGTCTCGGGAGAGAGGTTGGAGGGGGTTCTTTAGTGTGTTGTCCCTCTCCCTCCATCGATTGGTAAAGAGGGGGAGCATTCCTCCCTTTCCAACCCCCGCCCTCCCCCTTCACTTGGGCGTGAACGACGAGAGGCAATGACGGGAGAGAATGCACGGCTGAATGAAGGAGAGAGGAGAAGAGAGAGGATGGAAAAACGAAGTGAATGAGGGAATTAAATCCGCGGATCATTAAGGAAAACTCATTAAATTTGGACGAAGGATCCTCTCTCATGGATAAAAATGGAATAAAAAAACCTTACAAGAATCGTATGGAGGGAGGAAACAGGCCAAAAATAAAACATAGACGGGGATATCTCAAGGGATATGATATTTCGACGTTTTTCCATCCACCCTCCGTCCCCTTCCCCTCACCCCGCCATTCCGCATGCACAATCTTATTCTTTTTTTCGATCTCTTTCCCGCCGTTCAGTACATATTACTCTTCAACCATTCCTCCCCCTTATCTCTCACCCTAGATATAAGATACTCAAAGAGCTGACTGGTGGTGGTTGTCGGTGACGACATGTTCATCGTTTAGTAAATTCAGCAACCCTATCTACGCACCAATGTATGTGCATGATAAATGATAATGTGTCCGATGCAATCACAATGTGTACAACGGAGGACTGTCAATGATTTTTTACGCAACTCTTCATTCACCCCTTAATTTGTTTCTGCACCCCTTCTACACAATCGGCTTTCATCCGGCCTTCCAATTGAACGCTAGTCTTATAATTTTTTGGCAGGTTTTGCATTGAATATTACTACTCGCCCCATCATTACAATTTTGATTATGTCGTCATTTGTTATATTATGTTATATTATGTTGTATTATGGCGTCTCTCGCTGACACTGACCCTATCAATAGAGATGTTAGTACAATGCCTATTTTTTTAACCAATTATGCACTACTTAATTTAACAATTACATCCAACACTCTCGGTTACTTTTTTAAATGAGCGACAGCACTAAGAAAAAAATATGTACTATATAAATTGCCAGTAGAAGGCAGACGAGCAATGATGAGTGGCGGATGCCGTAGTCTGACAAACAAGCAGAGCAGAGGACGCCCGAGGATTTTCATCAAGGCACACGAGTATCCAAGCACCACGAGCCTTTTTATTTATGGCGACGCCTCAATGAATACAGCATTTGCGTCGTAAACTGACATCTCCTGACCACGCTGGTGTGCTTAACCTTTGAGTATATGTATTCTCGGTGTAGATGTGGTGGCTAGAGTACTAGCCTACCACACGAGCGGCCAGGGTTCAAATCCCTGAAGAGGCGGATGTTTTTCAGAGGAACCCCGTTCCCTACTCGAGTGTCTTGTGGAGGGCAATTCAAGTACAGTACTTCGTCTGTTGGATGAGACGTTAAACCATGGTCCCCTTGGCGCCTTTCGTTAAGAGCAGGCTAATGCCGACGCCGGGTTTCTATCCACCCTTCCTCCCTTACCTATTACCTTTGGCGCAAAAGACATTAGCCATCGGTCGCCTCCCTAAATCTCTAATCTAATATGTACTTTCCTCAATGTAGCCTCAATGCAAAGTACAAAAGGAACTTCGCTTATCTCCTTAGAACATTTCTCGCAGGTGTCCGAGGAGAATGACGTAAATATTATGACAAAAGGATTTAAAGGGCTCAAAATACAATAGCGTAACATTAGACACGAAAGACTTGCTTAGCAATTGGACAAAAAATTTTCTTCAGAAAGTACTAATCGACTCAAATGATTACTTCGTGTTATAAAGATTAAGTCATCCCTGATGATTTACATTAAAAACAATGTATAATTATAGATTGAGACGCAAAGGAACTGCAGATGTATACACTTAATCTAATTTTTTTCCAGTCAAGAGTATGTGTGGACATTCATTGAGGCAGAGATGTCTGCACAAAAATGAGAAAACGAAATAAATTAAATTTTCTCATTAAGCCTTGACCATAGTTAGGGTACCAGAACATGTATGACTATTCTAAAGTATTTTATATATCCGAATTTTCTTCTTTACGCTTTGTACTCAAAGGCTTGGAAGGAACTGGTGTGCCAGTGGAACTATGCTTACAAAAAGGGCCTTGGACCGCAAAAACATTCTCGTTAAAAGATTCATAAAATTTCGGAATCAGTTAAGTTCATGCTGATTTTCTTCCCAATTTCCGATTTGCGGGAAACAATAACAGAAAGCGTAAGTAATATTAACTGAAATAAGTAAAACGTCATAAGGAATAATGAATCATGGCAGATTAATAAACTGTGGAGAGAATTACGAGGCGACGACGTCATGAGATCCAACTGTCTCCGACTTCGAGCTGAAGTTCCTGTAGTTGGTTTTCTTTTTCGTGTTAATATATTCTTTGTCATCCTGTGGCAATTTTCATCTATTCTACACACGAGTGATCCTCAGTGATTATATATTTTTGTCAATTTTTTGTGTTCCTCTCCACTTTCTTTCCACCTTTTATATATATATATATATAATCGTTCGTTCATTCACTCAGACCGCTCAGCGGCAAATACATGCAAATAAAGGTTCAAACAGAAAGGTAGAAAGAAAGTGGATAGGAACACATAAAATTGAAGAACACATTGGTGGTGTGAAGATGTAATGATGGCCGATTCCAAGCAGAGAAAAATTCGACTGAACCGGGAATCGAACCACGGATCTTTGGTTTTCGCCTCCAATGCTCAGACCACCAAGCTACCCAGTCTAATAAGAATCCATAGGAATTGGCGGGCCATCTTTCCATCTTCACACAACTATTGTGTTTGTTAATTTTATGTGTTCCTATCCACTTTCTTTATACCTTTCTGTATATCCATTTATATGTATGTATATTCCGCTGAGAGGTCTGGGTGAATGAACGAACGATTATGTATATATCCTCCTTTGTCAAGTATGCCCTAGCATTTAAATTAGTTTGACCACTACTCCGCTTAACATCCGAATGAATGGCCACCGCTCTAGTTGCAATGATCCACCATCCATTTCCGTTTCCCTCCCTGTCGCCACCCACGTTCCTTCCCACAACTCTCCCTTTTATAATATTTTAACTGACTTCCGTTAAACTTTTCTCATGTGTACTTGCTGTGAAAAAATTGCTTATTATCGATTTAGTTTCTCGGAAGTTTTATGCTGTCGTAATACGCTGCCATATGGACCTTGATATATATTTCAAAATAATTGAATGACATACATCTACATCTACATATATACCCTGCGAGCCGCCGCATGGGCGTGTGGCAGGGGGTGTTAGGTCATCATCCGTGTAAAAATGTAAGTTTTTGGAGATGGAATGGTGACATATATTATAGGAGTGTATTTAGTGGAGCTCAATTTTTATTGTGATCGCTTATTGTTCACGGAAAGAACGAATTCTGGTACCTATCTGTTCGACAGTGTATCTATCTTTTTTTATCGCACCTGTCAGACCTAGAGATGTAGTGAGGAGTCATGATAATATTCTCTATGTCGCTCTGAAAAATATCAGTTCCGAATTTATCAAGCAACCTAAGCCTCGCGTGTGGCATCCGAGTGTCTAAAGGCTCCCACCTTAATTCCTGTAAAAGTAGTAGGACACTATATGTACGCTCGTAACAGTTTTGAACGAAACGCGCTGCTTTCCTTTGTATTTTATTAATGCTTTTGATTATATCTATTTGACAAGGGTCCCAAATGCTAGCGGCATATTCTCAGATGTGGCCTAACCAGAACGAAGTTGTATCTCTCTTTGACTTTTTCATCCGAGGACCTTCCTAATATACGTTTAACAAAACCTAGTTTCTTTATTGCTGCGCCACATATGTTCTGTATGTGTAATCCCCACGATATATCAGATGTTAAGGTAATTCCAAGGTATTTTACTGTGTCTGAAAATTTTATGCTTACTGCACCCACAGTATCGGTATTGCATTTTTGTGATGACTTTCGCAGGAAGTGAACTGCGGTGCATTTTGCTGATATTTAATTCTAACCCCCCACTCCTGGAACCACGGATAAATGTTCTTAAGGTTCGATGACAGGTCTTCAAAGTCCGCGTCTTCGCTCATTTCACGCTAGATAACTGTATCTTCTGCAAATAATCTTATTTTACGGCTAATTCTAGAACTTAGGTCGTTAATATAAATAATGAATAAAAGAGGGCCGATCACACTTCCTTGAGGAATATCTGATGTGACTTTGACCATATCAGATCTAAGACCATCAATAACTACATATGTTCAGATGTTTTCTAAAATTCCAAAACTTACGTTCACATCATTGTAACTGAGGCTAATGAATTTCAATGGATAAAGCCGCGTAACAAACACGTCTTAGATATGATTTACGCTTACGTTTCGACTTCCGCGGAGTAAATCCTAGTCATTTCAACGCTGGAATCATGGCAAATCATTAAAAAGATATGCATTTTCTTATTTTCATTATGGATACAATAAGCGGTGATTTACGCCATAATTACAGATGTACTTAAGTGAAATACAGCGCAAGAATTTTTCCCACCGTACTTGAAAAGCTATTATAGTGTGAACGCTATGAATCACGATTAGCAGGACTCCGGCGCCTCCTAGATGAGATTTTTTGACGAAGAGAAAGAATAATAATGCAACATCCCTCCTTCTTTTATCTTTTCGAGGGAGACGGTGGAAAATAAATAAATAAACACGTATCTCTTTTAACAGTGTTGACTTCCGAATCCATTGCCGGGGTAAAAAAATGACATATATGTTTCTTGGGAACTGGATGATTTAGGAGGGTCTATGGGGAGAGCCCAAGAGCATCATGGGCTCCTACATTGGTAGCTTGTATTTAAAAATGTTATCTCTTGTAAGGAAAGTATTGGATTCATTGCAGAAATTTCTGTTATCTCGTTTTAATATTACTCTTACTCATGATATAGACCTTTAATTTCAGCACTGGAGAACTGAAATAATTATAGTTTTCTTATTAATCCAATCCAATTTTATATACGCTTCTCTTTTCCCTGAAATTTTTGCTTTAAGCTTTGAAACATTAAATTATACCCATCTTTAATTGTATTATTTTTGAAACTAGATTCTATGATTTTAGGGTTTTTTAGGGCTAGATTCTATGATTTTAGGGTAACTGAGTGCATTAGGGTTTGGTTGATAACGGTTCTTAATTCGTGAAATATAATGTTATTATTACCAAATACATTATTTTTTATTCCTCTCGTTAGAATTAACCAGTAATATCGTCCAGCTTTATATCATTAGATCGTTTCTTGACATTTTACTTGAGACATTCAGCAAGATTAAGCGAACACCAATTACTCTTGGAAAGATAGTAGCAGATTCATGAAAGCATATCTCAGCCGTGGAATCACGTGAAACTGAAAGATTGCTCCTGTTTAATTTATGTTTTTAATATATATTCGTCTTGTACTATGCTACACACCTTGATACCTTCAAAAAAGTGTTGTGGTTAAAATTGTTATGTTAAAGACTTTCTGGGCACGTCAAATTCATCTTAATAAGAAAGACTTGAGTGCGAACTCTACATCTTCACGAGAGCGATGGGCATCTTTGAGCCCTCGGCTGCCCAAATGCTCGAGGCTACCGATATCTCCTCTTTATAGTTTTAATCTTCCTCATCGGCGCTCCTTCTCTCCTGCGCGTTGAAACGTGGTCACCTTTAACGCCCGCCATATCAAATCAAAAGTTTAACGGTCGTCGATTCGATTTCGTCGCCGACTCGACGCCACTGCCATCTCGCGGTCAGAGGCATCGTCATGACTCCCACGAAAGTAGTTTAGGGGTGGGGGATTGTCGTCAGCATCCCCTATCGTCTCCCACCCCCCTGACCCCTCTCTACTCTCTCCTACATCCTCTCACACCTTCACCCACTCCTGCTTTCTGGGGGAGTTACCATGGATCCCGACTCGGCGCCGTGGAATAGCCGAACGACCGCCATTGTCCCTTGAGTCTCCATGATTCGCCCATAAGTTATAACTTGTAACTACCACTTCAATGGAAGTTAGAGTGAGAAAGGAGGGTTTTGTAGCACTAGATAGCAATAACGTCTGCCGTGTGATGGTCCCTCTGCGGGAAATGGTCTGCCGTGAGGGTGTAAGACGCCATGTAACATCATGGTGCATTCCAAGTGGTGGTATTCTGCTGGTGACGCCGACGGTGGGTGCGGCGGTCCGGGGCACGAAATTCTCTAGATTGAAGATAAATCCCACGTTGGCGTCAACGACGCGATGGACCGAGGATCCGAGGAGATCCTGCGTTTCTTCAGGGAACTGGACTTCAAGGTGATGCGGGTCAGTCGTGACGATAATGTAGATATGACGCTCGCAGTCTCTAGTCCTATCCTGAAAATCGGTCGTAAATCCCTAGTTTGAAGCCGAGTGGAACGCATAAACCAGAGACTGCTTCTGCACGGATATTGAAGCCTCCTTTGTAGACCCTCGGCCGGCAATCGAATCGTGTCGGAACCCTCTGAACCGTTCCGGTGTCCATTACGCGGCCAAAACAGCTAATTGTGTAGCAAGCAGCATATTCGAGCGCTGTCGGCCATTTTTGGGTAGAGCACAGGAAAGGGAGTATATCACAGAGTGGGTTATTAAACAAAGGGGTCCCCGTATTTACTGGTAGCAATGGGAGCTTAGAAATCGGAATAGCTTAGAATCCGAACGAAATAGAAGCAGCTCAGATACACCTATGACGACTTACATCAATGCCCGAAAGTACTCTAAATTGGGAAGTTTTAGCTGTACCCAAAGGAATCTATTTTAATAGTTACTGTCCATTGCCGTAGTATGATAAACAAAATCTCTGATTTTCACTTTCTTATTTAAAGCAGGGACGTTGATGTATTGCTGGGAAATGAAAGCTAGTTTTCGAGTGAAACTGCTGAACGCAAGATCATTTCAAAAAAATATGTAAAGTCAGGAAAGACCGAATAGCGATAACAGGAGGAGGTGTGTTTATTTAAGTTAAAAACAAGATCGTTATCAAAGCCGAGATATATTTTCATACCTTTTTTTAAGTGTTCGACCGGTTAAGGTAGCTTTTATTGAATATTAGAGAATCTCCTCCCATTTTCTACTTTTCCCGGGGCCTGTCTATCTATAGCATATTTTTTTGCCTCAGCATTCGGTTTGCTCTTCTTCATCCTGTCCATGAAACCTATCTTCTTTCCTCCCCGCCTACCCAAAATCCTTCCCTTCTAACACATTTTGAGCACTCCTTCGCCCCTTATTACATCCTCCAGCCACCTACTCTGGCAGTCGTGAATTTCATTAAAAAGTTTCCTTTTCTCGTCTACTATTTCAAGCATTTCCTCGTTAGTCTTCCTCTACGTGCACCTCATCTTCTCTATCAGTCTCCACACCCACTCTCAAATGCCTGCAGCTTATTCTCGTCCTCTTTTCTGAGGGTCCACGTTTCTACCCCATACAACAGTACGCTTCAAATAAAGCTCTTAACTAGCCTCGTCTTCACATTCTTACCCAATGTTCCCGTCAACAGCTCCCTTTTATTACTAAACGCCTCCTTAGACCTTCCTTTTCTCTTACATATGTCTTTGTTACTATGTCCATTTCCTCCTAGCGTAAAAAATGAATGTCCCAGGTATGGCGTGCCGTGAGGCAGGAACAGGTCGGATACGAGCCGTAGCCGATACACGAATGGAATGAATGTCCTAGGGATGCTCGGATTCGGAAGTAGGTTGGATGAATTCCCCTTGGAGTCTTAGTGGTTCGCCGTACAATATCTCCGCACCGGAAACCTGAAAGTCCTCTTTGGAAGCGCTCCGGATTCAGAGAAGCATTACTGGTTGGGCGTCGTACCACGATGAATCAGGGTGACACATAATTGCTGCTTTCAATTGTCTATGAAGTCGCTCCATCATACCGTTTGCTTTGGGGTAGGATGAAGATCGAGAGTGATGGGTGCTCGTGTATGCTGCTAAAGCAGGTACAAACGGGCAGTCTTGCAGTCGGAAAAAGCCTTTTCTATGGTCGGGGTCTATTCGAAACGCTGAGAGCCACGAAGTCCGCAGAGGAACGTGTTGCTCGCGGTCTGATGCTCAGAGGCGTGCGGGAGGTAATGATGATAGAAATTCATTACCCCCAAAAAGCGTAGAAGGGCGAGTGCATTTGCTGGTTTAGAAACTCCTTGCAAGGCAGCGACTCTTTAATGAAGGGCTCGAATGCCATCTGGAGTGATTTCTTGAGCCAGAAAGGTCACTGATTGTGAACCGAGTACGCTTTTGCTGAAATTCACCAGAATGCCGTTTTGCTCCAACCGATGGAAGACTGCGCTAAGATGTTTCTCATGCTCACTGGAGTTGGAACTAAAGATCAAGATGTCGTCCACATATGGAAAACAGAAATCTAACTCTTGAAGTACCTCATCAATAGATCGTTGAAACGTTTGGCCTGCGTTTCGAAGTCCAAAAATCATAAATGAGAATTTCAAGAGGCCAAATGGAGTGGTAATAGTAGTCTTAGCCACGTCCTTGTAATGGACAGGTATTTGCATACATGGCTTCACGAGGCCAAGGACAGAAAAACTCTTGCTTCCGTGCAGGTTGGATGCAAAGTCTTGCATGTGCCGTATAGGATATCGGTCCGGAATGGTGCGAGCGTTGAGGGCACGGTAATCGCTGCAAGGACGCCAACCATTATCTACTTATGGGACGAGATGTAGTGGCGTAGCCCATAGGCTCTCTGATCGACGCATTGTTCGCCACTGGATCATGGCTTCAAACCCTGCTTTAGCGATGGTTAGACGCTCTGGAGCCAGGCGGCGTGGACTGCAGAACACTGGTGGTCCAGGTGTAGTCCTGATGTAATGGACGGTCTTGTGGCGAATCTCACGCGTGGTTTCGGGTGGGCGAGCTAGTCCTGGAAATTTCTCAAGGAGGTTCTGGTAGGGTGACGATGACCGCAAGACCTTGACGCTGAGCAGAACCGAGGGTGCAGGATCACCTGAGATTGCGAGTCCAGTATTTCCGTCTATTAGGCGCCTTGAATGGCAGTCAGGCAGCATCTCGCAGTGGGTGAGGAAACCTGCGCCGATTATGAGCGTGGCTACATCTGCAATGGTAAATCGCCACGAAAAATCTTGGCGAAGTCCAAGATTTAATTGCAGTGATAAGTAGCCATAGATTCAGATGGTCGTCTGGTTGGCAGCGGTGAGGTCTAATCCGGTAGGAGAAAGGTGGCCATTCACCAGTCTTCGTGAGTAACAGCAGAGGTTGAAGCCCGTGTCGACGAGGAAGCGATGCTTGCTGATCCGGTCGGTGATGAGAAGATGGCTTACTATAAATCGGCAGCCGGTTTCCACCACTAGCGGCTGCCGTCGCTGTTTCCCGCCTGGTAAGAGCAGGGCGTTGTGCAGCGTTGATCCTGGTCCCCAAATTTGCGATGATACCAACAGACACGACGTGATGCGGAGCCTGAGCTGGGGAGGTATGCGGGAGAGCCTGAACGGGCGGCAGAGTTTGTACGTCCGCGAGACCAAGACCGCCGACGGTTGCAGTGAGAGCACGCTTGAAGAACGGCTACCTTTTGAGATAGATCCTGCAATTATTTGGAGAGCAAAATAATGGGATCAGTGGGCGGTGTACTGGTAGCGGCGTGGATGGCGGCAGGGAAACTTGGCGGAGAGTCTTCGATGATGCGGTCTGCGAGCTTAGCGACTTCGTTTATAGACAGGCTTAGTTGAACCTGATGGATCACTTGGACGGCTGCCGGAAGACGCTGCAACCATAGTTTCTGGACTTATCCTGGACTTACGAGGTGCCTGCGAAAGAGCAAAGATGGCGCAGGAACTGAGATGAAGTCCGTTCACCTAACTCTTCTTCAGTGAAAAGTTGCCTCACTCGCTTGCCTTCTGTTAGAGAGAGACGCCGAAATATACCCTCCTTCAGGCGTTGATACCGACCTCCATTGGGAGGATTAATGAGAACATTCTGAACTTCCGCAGCCCATCTGGTGTCGAGATGGGAGGTGACATTTATATTGCGCCGCATCTTGTGTGATGACCGACAAAGCGAATTGAGCTTCCACTTGGGTGAACCAGATAACATGATCATCAGGCCAGAATGGCGGAGGCTTTGGGGACAGGAAGTGAACACCCGGAGTATGTGCAGCCTGAATTGATGGTGTGCATCATGTTCTCCAGCGTCGGCGTGAGTCGCGAGATGAATTTTCTTCCTTGAGGAGTGTGAGCTCCCGTTGAAGCTCCTCTTTGGAGGTTACCCACAATTGGAGGTTACCCACAATTGGAGGTTACCCGCAATTGGAGGTTACCCTCAATTACTTTCGTAGTCTGCATTAACCTTACATAGAGTAATATTGTTCCACTGGGTATTTTATTTTTTCATGCTCTTTTGGCAAGCAATATTAGGTCATACCAATCGTAGAAACTATTTGATGGTGATAACTTGTCACCATTTGTTGAGTTCACCTTATCTCTACCTCAGCATGACAGGTATTTCTCTCGATGCATTTCAGCCTTCATCATTTGGTTGACATGGATGAGAGTTGCTCTTTTTGTCGTCCGACCATGGTTTACATTTTGAGGCAAACGTATCTTGCTCCACGGAGAGGGAAGGAAGGTATCGACCAATGTATTTCAAATAGTTGGATAATTATCGATGCACGCACATAACTGCAGATCCCCCGAGAAGAGTGGGGCCCTTAAACACCACCCCCTTTGCGTCTTCAACGGCTGGTAAAAAATATACTCGGAGAATTCGACGGTACATTAAAGGGGATGTGTCTGGGCGCTGGGGCGCGAAACTCATTGCTGGCCGGATGTTTGTAGCCGCCGTCATAGTTATCATTGGTGATCGAGCGAACGCACATCGACGTATAGTCATGAATATATACGGATAACAACACTCAAGGGACCAACCCGACAGGGAAAATGTGTTGCGTTCAATGTTAATTGATTTAAAGAATATTTCCTACTCCCCGTTTTTTAGAAAATAGAGGGCCAATCAATACATATTTCTTCTATCACAAAAGATTCAAGAGTATATGTATTATAAGATAAAACTCAAGCCTGAGAAAACACATATTGGTTTTTTTGATCACGAATAACTACCAGTTGTTTTCTTTTGCGAAGGATTAGACCAATTTTGAGCCCAAAAGGTGCACTCAGTGTATTATACATGCATTAGTGGCAAATTGAATTATAATGTACTCGGAATCAGAAGTTACTAAGCAACGTATTTTAAATTTGACTGGAGATCTAGTTTAAGTATTCAAAACTTATTTGAAATGTAAAGGTATCAATATATATGAAAGGAATCAATTTCCTGGGTCAGATTGGAGGTGCAAAGTATAGTGTTGAAGTGTTTATCCCTATTTATCATGTGTTGTAGGTGTGAAAGTCGATTTTTCTTTTCCGCAGGATTCTGCGGTGCGAGCAGCATAACGACTCGGAGGCTACGCGCTAGTCATATTTTACTTCAGAAATTCAGAATTCAGCCTTATTTCACGGCGACACAAAGAATATCTTTTTGGCATCACACTTGATCTCTAGGTTCTACAAATGCGATGAAATAAGAGGAATGCATTACCAAACAGTAAGGTACAAAAATATGTTCTTCCAACGCACAGTAAGGCATTCATAATAAAATCAGAGCTCCACTTATTGCACTTCACCATTTCACCTTCCAAAACCTTTTTTTTTACACATGCTGGTGTCCTATCACTGCCTGCCACACGCCAAAGAGGTGGCTTGTAGGGTAGTATGTAGATGTATATTAATCGGTTATTTGACAGTCCTGATCCACAAATCCTATATTCTTGCTAAACATCTCCCTTTACCTCCATTACATGGCTTGCTATTATATTCCTCTGACAATCCTTATTTGAATCCATCTTGTTATTATTTCATCCAAAATTCATATCATGCTCCACGCTTCCCCAGTGTTCTCTCCTCTTGTAACCACCTTGAGCATTCTCTCACTCTTTCTTTTCATATATCGGCCTGCATTTATCTCTTCTGCCTCCAGCGAATCTCCGGCACTAGCTTCCTCTCCTTTCCAATCGTATCCAAGACCTTTTAAGGATCTCTCGCGACCCATCTCACCCTCTTCATCCTTTCCCACATTCACATCTCCAATGTCTAAAGCCTACTTGCATCCTCCCTTTGCAATGACCAAGTCTCTCTTCCACTAAGCTCCATGTAAGAGTTTTCATCAGCTTTTTCATTAGCTCTCCTATCGGACACTTACCTCACCAATGTCTTATCATTGAATTGTCATCTTTAGGCATGATAATTCTACGAATGAAATGCTAACTGTGGCAACATTGTGGAATTCCATATTTTAAATGGATTTATTATAACTTTTACAATACAGTGTGGTCAAAAGCAACATGCACGATCCGGATTTCGACCCCTCTCCCGACTTCCAGCAGTTTTTTGCAATAACACACCATGATGGACCTTGAACCCACCACCGCTTCACCTAGCTTACAACCTGCCTCGCGAAATCTTTCCCCCCTATCCAAAACCGTATGTAAGGGTGCAATAATTTTTGTTGCTTTGTCATTTAGCACCTGATGATGATGCTTTAGCATTCGAAATCTAGATCGCGCATGTTGTTTTTGACCTCAGTGGATTGTAAAAGTTATTGTAATAAACCCATTTATGATAATTCTACATCTTATGTCCTAATGCTAAACCTATTTTCCTCCAAAATAGTACCTACGTGCATAAACTGCTCTACTTGCTCTAATTTAGTTAACTCAGATCCTCATATTCAGCCCCAACTTCTTACTTTCTAGATAATCTCGTTCATAAAACCTTTCGTCTTTTTGTGTTTTATATTTATCATAAACATTTTTCGCTGCTCCTTTAGTGCATACAACATTGCTCATAAGCCCATAGCAGAATGACCAACTTATTCTTGATCATTCGAAAATCTCAGTGACGCTATCAGATCCTTTACCACGTTTACTCCTTCTTTTATCTGCCAAAAATCCTCCCATTTAATTTACTCAGAATACACGTTTCAAATTAACGGCGAGAGTGCACATCCCTGCGCCAGCTTTCCGCATTGAAACTACACACCGTTAAAATCTACGCGAGCAATTGGCTACTCCGCTGACTACGGTTTAGAGAGTTACAAATACGGTGACCATGATATTTGCACATCTAAATCTACATCTACGTCATACCCTGCAACCCACCCAAAGGGTGTGTGGCAGGGGGTGCTTCCACACCAAGCATGCATGAATTATACAACGAAACACCGAAATTACATGGAAACCAGCGTACCACACATGCAATGCGCCAATTAAAACTCTACTAACCAAGAAACATTCCATCGTCAATCATTCCAACATGCTAGGGATACAAAGACTACTATTACAGATTCAAAATATCATGCATAAATAAGAAAATAAATATTTACATAATGCAGAAATAAGAATGTAGAGAATATAAAGAGAAAGATCTACTGTCTAGCTAATGTCACTATTTGCACTATTCATGACGACGATCACAGCTGTTACGGTCCCGAATGGTACGCGGAAAAAATCACATTTTATACCTATCGGTTCTGCAATCTAGCTCTCTAATTTATTGGCGCGACCTGATCTACCGTAGTACGAGGAGGAAAATAGTATGTTTTTCACGTTATTAGAGAAATGTCTTTCCTGAAACTTAGTTTAAAGATTAAGCCGATAATTTAATTTACGCTGTGATAGCTATTCTCATCCCAGTTCTTCTAACAATCCAGACACTCTAACAAACATATCATAGCATATACTCCTGCGAGTTCATTCATTTATTGGTGCTGCCTTCCATTGTGAAGGGCGCGGATAGAACAGATAACACTCGTGTTACTTTCCAGATCCTTCTGAGTGGCCTTAATTCCCGCCGTTCACCTTGTCTAAGAGTCGTGACCGAAATTCCAGTGAAAGAGGGGTTCTAGTCTTAGCAGTAGCTGATCGTCACGCTCTACCAATCACGCCATTCCCGTTGGGAATGAGTGGAGGCGGTAGGAACCATTAATGGAGGGCCGATGACTCAGGCGGAGGCGTCACAACTGGGGCCGTTGTGAAGAAAAAGAAGAAGGATAATGAGTGTGTGTCGCTGGAAGGGTGGGGAATGTTGCTGAGGCCTTCTAAAAATGGGCGGCACCACTAATGGCGGATGCAAAGGAATGTCATCATTCGAGCGACATCATTCGCGCCTTCGGCTCCAAACGGCCTGTTGCGCCCAGCCTCCCAACTCAACCTCATCTGTAGGAGGAGGCGACCTTTTGAATGAGGAATCCAGACAATGCATCGCATATCAATGGATCTCCATCGAAGCGGAGAGACATGCGAGAAATTGTGTTGAAAATTGAGGATAAGGAGAGGTGGAAGAATGAGGACAAATATTTATCAACCTATAAGTTTATTGTCTCGATTTTCAAAGATTTTTGAAAAGATCATGCATAAAAGATTACTTAAATTTTTAAATGCAAATTCCATCATTGATGTAAATCAACATGGGTTCATAAGAAACAAATCTACCTCTTCTGCACTTAAGAATTTTTAACCAATACCCTGGATGCAATTGATAGAAAAAAATTAGCGATAGGAGTCTACTTGGACTTAACGAAGGCTTTTGATATTGTAAATCATCAAATTTTACTAAGAAAGCTAGCAAATTATGGAATCATTGGTGCTGCTCATGACTGGTTAAATACATATCTCAAGGACCGGCAACAGCTAGTAGAAGTTTCATATCTAACCCATGAATTGAAATATACCCAAGCTTTCTACTCGAAAAAAATGACAATAAAAAATGGGGTGCCACAGGGATCTATCCTTGGTCCTTTATTGTTTTTATTATATATAAATGATTTACCCAAAGGTATACCAGATGCAAACTCTGTGCTTTTTGCAGATGATACTAGTATATAATTTCAAGCTTCCAATATCACTAATATGATAGAAAAATTTATAATATAATGTTTAACCTGGAATTATGGCTCGATGAAAATAATCATGCCTTAAATACTGAAAAAACTGTCTGCATGAATTTCAACAAAATTGAACCACCACCAGTTAAACTTTACAATAATTTATCTTTTGTTGAAACAGCCTCTCTTTTAGTTATCCAAATAGATAGATCTTTAAAGTGGCACTCTTACATTGACCTACTGTTGTCTAAATTAAGTAAAGTTATTTTTCAATTGCGATTTTTTAAGAGCAAATACTTGTCCTGATATTCTGAAATGTGTACATTATTCAAATTTTTACTCCTTGTTGGCATATGGTATTATTCTCTGGGGAGGCTCAAGCCAAAGCAAATTTGTTTTCAAATTACAAAAAAGGGCTGTCAGAATAATATTAACTTTACCCAGAAGAGAATCTTGTAGGAGTTCTTTCTGCAATTTAAATATACTGCCAATGCCAGCACTGTATGTTTTTGAACTAATTTTGTTTATTAGAAAAAATATTTTAAATTTAGAGCTAAATCAAGATATCCATGCTTATAATACAAGAACTAAATGTAATATCCATATTGAACATAGAAGGTGTGAGCGCAACAGCAAAGGTCCCTACCATCATGGTGTGAAATTGTTTAATTGTCTTCCTAATGTAATAAAAAGTGTTGAATCTATTTGTATTTTTAAAAGGAAACTCAAATCCTTTTTATTAGACACTCCAATTTATTCCCTCGAGGAATTTTATGACCATTGTAGACACTTTGACTAGTACTTTTGTATATGATTTTGTACTTGTATGACATATTCGATATGATTGACAAGTTCATGTTTGACGAGTTCTATGTCTTTTGTAGACCAGATGGGACGATAAAGAATTATTATTATTATTATTATTCGGTGAGAATCTCCTTCGTATATAGCTACTATCCGTTGCAAAATTCCGTCACCCGAGTTTGAAGACTAATATCTCAAAGACGGCTCAATTGATTTTAAAATGAAGTACATCAAATCAAAGCTTGTATATTTATGCGTTTAGTGATGGTGTACAAAACTTTTTGCCGTTTGTTTTGATTTCAGTGTGTGCTTAAAAACAGAAGCGAGGAATTCCCTACAACCTCAATCTTCTTGCGGCCTCTTTGGCAACGGTGTGCTTCCCGTTGCATCGTTAGGGATGTTTTCCCGATTCCTAGACGCTATTTTCTTCACAGCTTCATGGGTTATGCCAAGATACTCAGAAACATTACGATATGTGGGATATCTCGAGGAGGAGGAACGAGGAGGCATAGGAAATAGGAGGTATGTTTCCACACACATCTAAAATGGCACTGATGACCATACTTAAAAATTAGGACAACTAGTTTTCCCCCGCCAGTAAATTCTTATACTAAAATGTAGTATGTTGTTTGAAGAAGATTGAGGTTGTAGGCAATTCCTGGTGCGCCTTACGGGCAACCCTCTGACTTGGCAACAGCGCGCGCCTCTCCCTTGCTCTTCCGGCCATTCTTCTGGCAGTTCAGCGCGCTCTTTTTCCAAAATAAATGTTAATGGGTATTGATAAACCAACGACTTCCTTTAATATTTTATAAGTGGATTCATGATGATGAACTCGATAGCTTGAAGAAGATCCAAACTGCGGTTTTCAGGGATGCGCGGAACGGAAAATAACGCGGTCTTGCTATTTCATCAATAACTAAAATACTAATGCATTAAATAGTCTGAAACTTCGTATAATTTAAAAAAAAAATTTTCTACAATATTTGGAAAGAAAGTTTCAATATATTGATCCGTGTTGTTATTACGAAGCCGTAAATGCAATGCATCCGTCCGATACCCGGAAAAATGCGCTAAAACTCTGTTTTTAGCACACACTGAAATCAGTATGTCGGCAAAAAGTTTTTTATACCATCACTAAACGCATAAATATACAAGATTTGATTTTATGTACTTTACTTTAAAATCAATTGAGTCGTCTTTGAGATATTAGTCTTCAACCTCGGGTGGCGGAATTTTGCAACGGGATAGTAACAGGGTGTGAAGAATTTAATCTGCTGCACGAATTTGTTTGACACTAGGAGTATTGCACGTTAATTCCCAAACGGGAAGTATTGAAGCAATTAATGCTATCGTATTTTTCTTTATATGAAAGAGAATTCGACTCTTTTTATTTCTTATCGTAGTTTTTTTGCGAAGTGTATATAGTGGCACGACTTTGACTGACCCTTCGTCAAATTTCCCACTTGTTTGCTCTTTTTGGTGACTCCATGTAGGTAATACCGGGGAGCATAATTCTGCGTAGCGTTGTAAAAGGGCTGAAATATTTTGGCAAATAACTCCAAAAGTAATGTGGTAAGGGGTAGAATTTTTTGTGTCATTAGAAGGGTGAGATATTTTTCTTTTAAATGAGACCAAATTCATCGATTTCTAAGTAAAATGATTTTTCGCTCTAACTACCTTAATTGCAGAAACTATACAATACATACTTTATTTACAATCAGGGAGAAGAGATATTATGTAAGTAACAGCATCAAATCATGTATATTGCTATTAGTTCTAACGTCCCAGAATTTATTTTGCATGACACATAACACAGAATAATTTTTTCACTTCTTGCTGTGCATTTTCCGCAAGTATATGTTTGACATCATGAACATTTTACTCTAGTTGTATTCCCTTTACATGCTATTACCTGACTCTGGTGTCTTTTTCTAATTTGGGTACCTAAAATGAAAGGTACTGACCCTGGCTGTGACTTGATATACTCACCACGTAGTTCTACAGCTAACGTCAAAATTAATTTATGGTGGGGACCGGGTTGGTGTGGTGGCTAGAGTACTCGCCTATCACACGAGCGGCCAGAGTTCAAATCCCTGCAGATGAGGATGTTTTTCAGAGGAAACCCGATCTCTATTTGAGTGTCTTGTGGAGGGCGCTTGAGTGAGGTACTGCGTCTGTCGTATGAGACGTTAAACCGCGCCTCTCGTTAAGAGCAGGCCAATTCCTACGCCGGGTTTCTATCCACCCTTCCTCCCTTACCTACCCCTATGGCGCAAATGACCTTAGCCGTCGGTCGCCTCCCCAAATATCCAGTCGAATTAATTTATGGTGGCTGATATTCTGTGAAGTGACCTCTTTGAATAGCATTAAAGAAATTAGGTTTTCTATAATAGGAAGGTCCTCGGATGAAAAAGTAAAAGAGAGATGCTACTTCGCTCTGGTTAGGCCACACCTCGAATACGCCGCGAGAATTTGGGATCCTGGTCTTAAAGATTTAACAAAAAAAATTAACAAAGTACAAAGAAAAGCAGCACGCTTCGTTAAAAACTGCTACGAACGAACATGTAGTATGACACAACTGTTAGAGGGATTAAGGTGGGAGCCCCTAGAGACCCAGAGGCTACACGATAGGCTTATGCTGCTTGATAAATTCAGAGTTGATATTTTTCAGAGCGACACAGAGAATATTATCATGACGCCTCACTATATGTCTAGGTCTGACAGATGCGATAAAATTAGAGAGATACTCTGGCGAACAGATAGGTACCAGAATTCATTCTTTCCGTGAATAATAAGCGATCACAATAGAAACTGAGCTCCACTAAATACACTCCTATAATATATGTCATCATTTCATCTCCAAAACTTTTACATCTTTACACGGCTGGTGACGTACCACCCCCTGCCACACGCCCAAGCGGCAGCTCGCAGGGTAGTATGTAGATGTGTGGGAAAGGTAGTGGGAAAAGGGGCGCGCCGTACTCTGACAACCGCTGCCGGAATGTTCGAGAGAAATTGTCTCACAATGCGAAAGGAGCTCCGTTATCCTATTCACTCTCCGCGCCTTGCATTGTCACACATGCGAAGTGGGTCCCATTGCCCTATCCCTATCACCATCATTTCCCCCCCCCCCATCTCCCTCCTCCTACCCCGCTCCTCCACTCCCGTGGGTCGTTGGAGAGTAAGTGGAGACAGAAAAAGACAGGCCTCATAGGATGAGATTACGACGTCCCCCGAGAAATCAACAGGGGAAAGGAGCGCGGGGGCCCCTACCTGTCCACAACCGCCCTTGCGCTTTCTTTCTCCCTCCACACGACCCCCAAGAAGATCTCTCATCGTGCCCCTCATCCATCCTACTTCGCCTGGATGAAAACGGGAAACTTCCTTTCTCCGCTTTTACGCTTTGAGTGCGCGTAAATACGTCCCGGGTCTCACAACTACCACTACCTTCTTCCTCCCTCCCTCCCTCTCTCTCTCTCTCTCTCTCTCTCTCTCTCTCTCTCTCTCTCTCTCTCTCTCTCTCCTACGCCCCGACAAATACCAACGGACAAATTCGTACCTTAAATCATTTCTCATCTCTGGTTCTAATCTCTGGAATTCCTTGCCGTTATCCATAAAAATTCTTCCTCGCTGTCTGTTTTTAAAGAAAAACTTTTTAATTATTATCATAAGCAGCTTACGTGCCAATAATAGAAATATTTAACCTGCTCTAGATCTTTTCAAAGTGATCGGAGAAATTATGTTTATTGTTATCTCTTTGTGATTGATATTATATTTTTCTTTGTTTTATATTATTGTTTCCATTGTTTTTAGTGTTAATTACCTCATACTGTGAATTTTTTTGTTTTTTTATCACTGTGAGATGTTGCACAGGTGTATATATTTTTGTGTTATTTTTTGCTCAAAGCAGAATTTTGTATGTATTTTCTATTTTTTGCTCTTATGGGGAAACCTAGAGCATAATTTAACCTATTCTATTCCATTCTGCTCTCTTCGGCCATTTTAATGAATTTTGTTTCTTCTCTCCGGACGTAACTTATGATATTATTCGTATGTCCGAAACCTGGCTAAATGAGCACATAAATGATGAAATGGTCGAATTAAATGGGTATAATCTCTTTAGACGTCTCCGACACCTATTCTCATAGTCCTGAATTCATCACCTTGGAAATATGTGACGCGATTTCCTCTAAATTACTGTTGTGCGTTGTCTATCTGCCTCCGGAAAATGGCGCTGAAAATGGCTCTTCGGACGGACTTTGAATATGTATTTTTGCAATATACATGCGATACGAAACTTTTTGCAACATAATACTTTCAAAAACATTTTAATAGTTGGTGATTTCAATACTGATCTTTTACGTTATAATTATGACGGTAAATGTATGCATAACTTTGTGTACTGTAATAGTCATCATCTTGTGCCCTTTGAAGCAACGCGCCATACAGAAACAAGTCTTACCCTGTTAGATCTCTGTATCGTCGATGACCTAGAAAATGTTTCAAGATATTCTCAGACCCCCATCTCCTTCCTCTCGGCTTATGAATTAATTGAAATTATGTACAATTTCAATTTTATGTCAATAGAGCACAGACAACTAGATGAATTGAAGGCCCTCCCACTTCACCGTTAGTTCATCAGTGTGCTGGTCCAACGGTGGCGAGCTGATTGTGTCTTGTTCTTCAGTCTCGGAAGTCAGCCTCGGAACGAAACAGTCTATACTATAACACCGCACTCCTTTCTATAAGTTATTGTTTGTTTCGTGGGTTTTAAATGTTTATTTAATTTATTCTTTATTTTGTATATATATATTTTTTAAACTAAATACTTAAATTGTAAACTGGATTCATTTGATGTACAATTCAACTATAAATTTTCATTGTGGCCCTGATGAAGCATAAATATAGATGCGAAACGTTGGCGAAAGAGTAAAAGATTATACATGAATTATGATTTACAATCTCCAGAAAAATAACTTCATATTAAAAAAAGAGGTAACGAAGAAGAATCATCTAGATGATTTATATCTTCATTAAACTCAACAATACGTAACTACAAGTCCTCTTACATGCCCTGCACATTATTTCTGCCATTAGGCCCAACGAGCTAATGTTGCGTGCTTTGATTTCCACTCCGGACGAGAGGAAGTTCATAGCCATGACCACGGAGTCTTTGAGTGGCGCGGGAGAAAGCCGCATTTTGGGTTGAGAGGATGGTCGGGTGGTGCCGGTGAATTCTGAGCGTGAGGAACAGTGTCGGAAGTGCGATGGGGCGGAAAAAGGGAAGAGTCGGCGGAAGCCAATGGGAACGAGGATACGAGTGGAATGTTCAGGTAATAGGGATACGAGCGCCAATGGCCAGTTACAAGATTATTTATAGAATCAATAGTTAAATCAATCAATCATGAAGTCATGGATCTCGTAAAACAATTCAGGTTACAGGAACGCATCTATCCATTTCATAACGTATCAACTGATAGTTGATTGCTTCGAATGCTTGATCTAATTTTCCATCGCAGGATCAAATTTACAGTGATTTATCCTATGTGTAATTTCAAATGCACATAATAATAATTATTCAGTCAGAGTAAACAAACTGGCCATTTTTCTCTAAACAACTTTTTTATCAACTAATTAAAACTCCAAGCCGCTAATTGAGCTTCCTCCTTCTTTATTACTTATGGAGCTAATAACTCCATTTCATAAGTAAATCAAAGGAGATTGAGCTCTACGGCCTCTCAAGATAGCAAAATTAAAAGTCTCCAATAGCCGTAAAAATGGCACCACTCGTCAAACATGCAACCACACAACACTTACTGTGTTTGTTTGCGGGAATGGGGATTCCACAGCAGGGACCAACCACAGCCTCTCTACCAGAATACCCTCCTGTGATGGTTTACGGGAATGTTACTTCCTCGCCAGTGACCACCACAGCCACACACACACACTGAACCCAATTGGGATCCTTTTCGAGGGCTAATGGGACCCTGATAGGGATGCCTGGGTAATAACCTGAGATCCTTCATAGGGCTAATGGGACCCTACTAAGGATGCCTGGTCATTACCACAATCACACTCACAAGCACTCAAATCACTCACTCACACTCACAGACGGGCCGAACTTCTGGGAGAAAACGCTCAAAAAGAGCGTGGTCAAAATATAAACCCAAAGACAAACGAGGGTGAGCGTCGGATACGGGTATTTCGGCCACAAGGTGGCCCTCTTCAGCGAGCTGAAGGGAATAGCACTTGCAACACGAGGTTGTAAGTGAACAAAAGGGGAGGACAGCCTGGAATAAATACAGAAGGGACAAAAGGGGGGAGGAAGAAGGGAAACCAACGATCAATGGGTGTTGAAGAGAGCAAAAAGCATTGGTGGATTGTGGAGAAGGGGGGAGGGTGGTGAAGAGAAGTGTATGGCGGGGGGAGGGGGAAGAGAGAAATGGGGGTGGCGAGTGAACGCAAGTGGCCGTTGTAATAGGGGGGGAGTCAAACTGACAGTGGAAGTAGGGGAGGGGGGTGAGGAAACAAACGAAAACTAAATATCAAAACAAACCGTCCGTTGAAGTAAAGCACGGGGATAACGACCAAAATTTAAATTTTAAACTAAAATGACAGTTGATGTATGAGGGTAACGAGAAATTACGTAAAATATACAGAAGGAGAAACATCTATGTCTATAATAGAAAATAATGGAGAGTAAGAAATCGGCCCTTTGCCGCTATTTGCTAGGTTCCTTCTGAGTTTGTGTATGTATAAACTTTCATAAGCGTCAAGTAAATGATTATCTGTTTGTTTAATGAGTTGTAGGTTGTGTTCCGATGTTTCGTGTTCTGTGTCGAGTAAGTGTTGTGCGATACTGGATTTTTCAGGTCGATTGTATTTGAAATGTGCCATATGTTCTTTAAATCTGGTTTTAATGCTTCTACGTGTTTGCCCTACGTATGCCAAATCACTTGATGAGCAAGGTATTTTATATATGCCGGATTTATTGATTTTGTATAATTTATCTTTGGTGTTCCCTAATAAGTGTTTTAATTTGTTATAATTACAAAAATAAATCTTTTTGTTAACAGTCTTAAATATCTTTTCCAAACCTTTTGTGATTTTCGGGTGGTAGGGAAGTTTAATATAGCGCACCGGTTCAACTTTTGTGAGCGTAGAGGAATTCTGTAAGAGTCTCTTAAAATTGTGTTTTTTTAACAATATTGTCGATTACAGATTCTTTAATGCCGTTTGACTTTGCAATGCTCTTAATGTTATTCAGCTCTTTAGAGTAATTATTCTTTCCAAGTGGGATGTTAACCAAGCGATTGACAAGTGCATGAAAAGAAGCGAGCTTACTGCTGTTGTGAACAAATGAATCAGAATGAATGTAATTATTGGTATGTGTGGGCTGGCGGTAGATGTCAAATTCAAGTTTTTTACCGTTTCTAGTCAGCAGAAGATCTAGAAAAGGGAGTTGGTGGTTATTTTCTGCATCGTACGTGAATTTAATGAAGGGAAATAAACTATTTGGATCACAAACGAATTGTTTTAAATCGTACTTTTTTGTATCAAAGATTGCAAAAATGTCATCCACATATCTAAGATAGACCTTTGGGAAGTAGTTAAACGTGCTTTTAAAGGTATTCTCAAAATGGGTCATAAAAATATTGGCTAAAAATGGGGACAGGGAGTTACCCATAGAGGGGCCGAATTCTTGTTTATAAAAATTACCATGGAAAACAAAAAAAATTTCGCACATCACTAGATTAGTGAGTCTAATGTATTCGTCAATTTTCTTAACATCGATGTTTAGGGAAATCAACTTTCTTTAAATGAATTAACGGCTATATCTACTAGCACATTTGGGAATAAATTTGTAACATCAAATGATACCATTATTTCTCCCTCAATAAATAACTAGTCTTTAATTTTGTTTACAAAGTCCAAGTTATTCTTAAGAGAATGGGGGCTTTGAAATTTTAACTCAGAGAATTGATTTACGAGCCATTTTGACAAGAGATAAGTTGGGGAGTCTATTCCGGAAACTATTGGTCTGATGGGGCAACCATCTTTATGAATTTTTGGGAGGCAGTATAATCTAGGTAAAACCGGGTTGGATACTGAAATATTTACTTTGGTCTTCTTATCAATGAGGAGAGGAAAATCATTAATCACATTCTTAAATTGAGTGATCAATTTGTTGAGAGGATTCTTTCTTATATTAATGTATGGCCCGGATGATAACAAGGAACTTACTTTAATGTAATAACCCTCTTTGTCCATAATAACACAAAGGTTGCCTTTGTCGGCTTTCATATAAAAACAATTCTTGGATTTCAGAGACTATACAACTTTGTTATAATTGGATATCCTAGACTGTGATGGGGTCTTAGAATGCCTGAGGTCTTAGAATGCCTGAGGTTATTTATCATTTGATTTTCACATGCTTTCCTCAGAAAATCTTTAGTGGCATTGTCATAAGGTCTGAGAGATCCTTCTATATGGGCAACTAAATCTTCGATAGGGAGTGATTTAGGTTGAATACTAAAATTTAATCCATAATTGAGCAATCTTAATTCTGGGGTTGAGAAATCCTCATTAGAGAGATTGCAGACATTACTAATATCACTGTCAATAGTAACGGAAGGATTGGACTCACCGATCATTTTGGATAATTTGCGGTTAACGCAGCGGGCTTTTGTCCTCGCGCGGGGAGGGGGAAGTGTAAAGTGAAGAAGAGGCAGCGATTGCATGAGAACTAAACTAATAAGCTAGAACGCAGGGCGAGTGATTTAACCCCACGATCGACACGTGACCTTTTATGCCGCGGATCAAACGTTGGATCTCACTCACCCAAATTGATAAATTTATATTTTCTTAATTATATTTAGTCGCTATAGTATTTTATATTGTTTTCCTTCTCTAATATATATGAGGTTGTCTCTCTGTAGTGGTCTTGGTAATGGGAAGCCTTTGTAAAATAAAATATTTGGCTTTATACACATATATAGTAATCTTTAACCATTTGAAATATCGTAACAATGGCATGGCAAATGCGACACAGTACAGTTAAATAAAAAGTAAAAGTACTTACCAAAATGAATTCCGTTCGGAAGAATAAAGAAAAATACGTACGTATTGAAATGTGACGAACACACTTCCATTTAGAATGGCACAAAATTGCTGCGTGAATACACACGTTGGTTGGGTCCGAGACATCCACACTCTGTCTTCAAAGCATTCGTAAACTAAACACGCTAACGTCACAATTACGATTGCAATGTAGAACGAATGGTTGAGGTGCAGTCCAAAGCTATCGAGAATATCAAATCACATCGCCCAGCCATATAGCAAATGCTTTAACGAAGTATGCACGCTGGGTCTCACAGGCCCAACGTGTGCAAGGAAGGGTTAAATCGTCCATCGCCGTTGACTGTTAGAATCCATTGTTGAGGTCGCATTGCAATACGTGTCATGAAAGGATGTAGTAGAGGTAGTGAGTCATTCCAATTCTTGAAGTGTTAGTATCGGCAGCCACTAGAAATGTTCCACTTAGAACAACCTTCCTCCCCCGTTTCGTGAAACTCTGAAAGTAGCCAATTTCCCGACATTGTGCACTTAGCAGTGCCAGGAACTTTTGCTCGAGCTATACGATTGATTGGTCATGGCATTTGCTTAGATTTCTTTTGAAACCTCGCAATTTTGCTAATTACAATTCAAAGCAGTCATAAAATGCCGACTTATTGTTGATGACTTGAAGTCGCACACCTTGGTGATTAATATATTACCTCCTTACCCTGTAAACCTACGGAGAGTTTTCCTCCACATTTCTATTTTTTTATATTGATCACATTTATTGGTACCTAAGAAAAATGTAATTACAATGCATTTCTACATTTTAACTGTCTCACTAGGCCTTCTTTCATACTGCATCGCTAAAAACCACTTTAAATCCTCGTAAATCCCTTTTATTCTACAGCCATGACCCTAAATTGACTATGCAGGACGATTTTGTTTTATTTTATTTTTAATTACAAATAGATATTTAATACACCTTCACAATGATTTGTTTGTGCTTACAATGATATTTTACGATAGTAAATCACAAAAAAGAATATCTTAAACTAATAAGCAAAAACATTAAAACTTGAACAAGAAAACCAAGGGGGAAAGTTACACATTATGACGGCGTAATTATGAATAAAAGTAATTTTGTAATAATCATTTCGGTCCTGCTAAGCTATAGGTTTGTCAGCAGGTGCCAATTTTTAACTTTTTGAGTGATCGGATATTTTTTACATCAATGAAATGGAAAAATTAACTATATTTTGGATGTTGTACAGTTTTGAATGCAATAGTCTTAAACATGAAATAAAAGAATGTAATAAATGGCGCTATTATCATCATAAGAAAATCCAACTATATATATGCGTATACACTGATAGAATGACAATTTTCAGAGTGCTGAATGGTGCTATGACCGCGAGATATATGAAACCCGAAGTGTAGTAACACTTTCATCAAGTACACTACGTTGATATTTTAAATTCAACAATTTGATAACCCAATATAAAACACAACAATATCTTTATAAACATAAGTTAGGCGAATTTAAATTAAAAAATACCGAAACATGTCATCTAAAAATATAGTTACATGTTTTCATACAACCAATTTTAAACTTTTGATTTAACTCTGGAATATTTACAATTGATTGTTTTGACTGCGGTAAATGGTGTAATAACTTTGTAACTATGCATTCTAGGGTTCTCTTTTCATGTAGGATATGGTGTTTAGGTACATTATATTTCTCAACATGTAGGAGTCCTATATCATGTCCTATAATCCAACTAGTCTTAAACCTCTGGCTGAAAAAGCTATCACATACTGCAATGTACTGAAAAAGTTCAGGAATCAGTAATAAGTCTAGTTATTTTTAATTTTTGACACATTGCTTTTAAATGGACCCAAATGCACCACCATCCTATTTTGAATATTTAATACATTGTTCAACAAACTCTTTGTTTGTCGTGCCCCAAATTGCAATACCGTATCGCATTGAAGCTTCAGCCACACCCTTATAAATAATTTTTTTTTCATTTTAAACGGCAGGCAACCAATAGTTCATATGTCGATAATTTCTTTGGTTTTGATGTTGTTCTCAAGAAAGGTCAACTGGTTATAATTTTTGTTGAAATACTTTGGTCAACGGAAATCAATACATGATAAAATTCTTAGAACAGAAATTGTAATTTGTTTCTCTGTGAGTGACGACTTTCAATAATATTAGCTAGCTCTGGTAGTATCTACTATTTTTGATTTTTTTGCAGAAATAATATTTTGCAGAAATTTAATTTTCCTTCCAAGTGAAATGCTCCCAGTTAATGCTGTTGACAGAAATCGTCCTTTTTGGCTGATTATCAATTTAGCAAAATTTTATCTGTACTGTTCATGGCGAATTATTCCAAATTTTAAGTTTATCATAATCATCCCAAAATCATTGGTGTTCATGAAAAATGATAATAATAATAAATTTTATCTCACACTATGGTGTGTTGCCGTAAAATATAACAAAAAATATTTCTGTGTGAAATTAGGTACCCCTGAAATTTGCATCTGTTTTGGGTTTACCACCTGCAAGTTTACATTTGAGGCAGATGAAAATTTAAACACAAATAAAATCATTTCCCAGCATATAAACTTCAGAAGATTAATCCCAAGAAAAGCCTGTAAAGAATAGCTTGCAAAATATAAGTGTGTTCATGTAAACACCAGACAGTTCAGAGATTACATACATTTACATAAATGCACCAATAATATACTTTACAATAAAGTAAAATAATCACTTAATTGAAAAGTTATTTCATCATCTCATTGATTTATCTAATTATAGGTGTTGAAAATGACTGGGATAAGGTATGACTAGTTCAGCATCAGCAACTCTAAACTAAAGATAAACTTTTGAAATTCATCCCCGTGTACCCGAGTGAATATTACCATGTTTACAATGTCAAATAATAGACTTAAATAAGTACATTAATTTGAATCCTTTCTTTACAAAACGTCCATTTAGGGCCAATTGGACAATTCATTACGTTGCTAGCTAATTAGTTAACGCGTCAGCCGTGCTCCAATGTTAGTACATGAATATACTTTTCCCGAGTTAAAGTAAAGCAGAGAGATTGATAGTCCATTTTTTATGCAAGGTGACGCAGTAACTAGTACCTAAATGGAGATTTTCACTGCGTATTTTGTTAATCTGATTACTTTTATTTTGACTTCTATGTTTATAAATTACTCTTGGCGATGAATTGTCGCTTATTGATTCGCTCGGTGGTTACAGCTTACGAATAAAAAAAGTCGTATCTGAACAAGAACAAAGTCTAAAGCATTTAGTTATAAGCAAAGGTTTTAATTAAAGTCCAATTAATTTCGTTGCCCAATCCATCGATGGCATATGAGTCCACCACAAATAGCAGAATGAATAGGCAATAGGATTGGAAAAGGAAACCTATCTTAATGTTTATTATTTTTACTTTTGCGCAAGGTTATTTGCCTACTCAAGAGAAAGTTAAAAGGTATTATATAAAATGTCTGTACGTGTCAATCTGTAACCACTAAAATAATGGGTCGGAAAATGTACGAATTTATTATTCCTTCTTTTACTATCCCATTATTTACTATTGATAGCATAAAATCACGTTAATCATGACATTCCACGAGTTACGTGAAACTAACTTCCGTGGTATTTTATGCATTCTGAGGCGCAATAGCCCAGGTAAGGTTAAAAACGTCTGTAAACATGAAAACAGAATGATGCATTAATTCGTTGCGTATGATACTAATTGCGGGTATCTAGGATTCACTGAGGGAGCACAATGACGATCACCATAGGAACCGACAAGTCACGACGCAACACTTGGTCAGTCCAATGAGTGCGTCATGGAAATTCCTGTGAAAAGGATTCCGTTCCCCAACGAAAGAACTGCCATCGCAAGCGAGATGATTGAGACAACCGAATGCATTACTTTTCCGAAAACGACTCGATTGTTTGATTTGCGTTGCAAATTCCCGTGCGACACATGTTGCGGGTAATTCCGTCGCTTCCGCCCTCATCGTCTTGTCCTCCGCCGCCGTAATAATAGCCAATTGGCAATGCACAGTCATCTGCGCTTCAATTAGCCCAAGAGATCAATCTGATTACAACGTCAGGCATCGCAGCGATCGATCGATTTGCATTCGCTCTCGAAAATTTGATTTAATCGAAAGACTGTTTTGAATTTACAGATTTTTTGACGGAGTCTCGGTTACAGTAGGGTATTATCATTTCACCAGTTTTTGTCCGATGTTCACCAAATTATGGATTTATCACTTATTTTACATTCTAAACAATACTAAATATGAACGAGAGCGCTGCGACGACACTTAAAATATAATAAATACGGTACTTATCTTAATTACGAATGGGTACCTCGTCTGCTTCGGCAGCCGTAACAGACGACGCTAGACCAACAAATCAACAAGCGGCCAGGCGACATCTCAGTTAGTTGCACTACTAACTATAAACAAGCTGGAAGTTTTTCCCTTCTAAATGAAGCAAAATAGTTTAAAATGGAAGGGGGAATTCTCGTCGCCCAGCTGCTTGTTGATTCGATCGTCTATTGTCGCCTGCTATGGCTGCCGTAGCAAACGAGGTACCCATGCGTAATCAAGATAAGTACCGCATTTATTATATTTTAACTGTCGTCGCAGTGCTTTCGTCCACATTTAGTATTGTTTAGAATGTAAAATAAGTTATAAATCCTAATTTTGGTGACCATCGGACAAAAACTGAAGAAATGATAATACCCTACTATTACCGGAGTCTCAACGATATTTGATTTTTTATGTATGAATACGGGAAGAATGCTTTTCTGTGAGCAGGTAACTAGTAAATATTTTATCATGATATTTTTCGAGCCAATGAAGATTATCTCCGCTTTTATTGCCATTGATTCTCCAAATAAATGGTGTAAGAAGACAAAAAAATTCCTGTAAATTCTTCAAAATAATTGTTTTTCATGGAGGAGAATTTTGAAGCCGAGACTTTAAAAAAAGATTGCTAAAAATATTTTCCATTATGAAGAAAGTTTTACTATGTTGCACATTAAGTAAGACCAACTAATAATCACTTAATTACGCGGTCAACCTCTTTGTGACCGGGTTTTGAACCGTACCCTACCCAAAGCCTCATTCCCTACCCAATTACCTTTGGTTCAGAGCAGATCCTTCTTTTGCCAATGGCTGAACTCATGGGATTAAACGCATAGCGTAGGACCTAAGATCTGCCCGGTGAAAATATCCTTCCAACTAACTTGCATTAACTAAGATAGTTTTATAGGATGATACGAGGTGGTTTTAGTTAATGGCCATCTTCAATAGTACTACTGATGGAACCTCATTAAATTGAACCTGCAAAGGGCTACCCATGAACTATTATATTTGTACAAATAATATTTTGTCCAAAATTTGTGTTTTTTATCCCAAAATACTTGCGTGGATAATGAATTTATAAATATTACAGCTTATTATATGTTACATGCTAAATAATTATTGTTGTAATTTATTAGGGTGTAATTCCTTAAATTAGACTTAATGCGGTGTTTAATTTTTCTATTCGAGAATTGCACTTATAAGACCGTTTTACGATACAATATACTTCTGATAACATTATTACAATTGCTGAACAAGACTCATGTATTAGAGACTTCGCATTTTCGCAGATGAATCACGGAAAAAACTACGCAGAGCGGAGAAGGACACGAACGGAAATAGGATGTTTATTTTTAATTATTTTTCTATTTTTTCAATTTAATTATTAGTAAATATCGAATCTCCCATGTGGGCCCAATCCTCAGAGAGCTCTCAAGGAGGAGTCTACTAAGTTAAATATGCATGCGGGAAGTAGTATGTTGGCCAAACCTCCCGAGCGCTGAAGTGCCGCATTTCTGAGCACCAGAGAGCAGTCAAGAATGGATAGCTGAACCGGTCTGCCATCTGCGGAGCGCACTTGGAGCGGACCACCAACACACAACATGAATTTGGATGGGGCGAAGATTATTGCAAAAGAGACCCGGTATATGCCTCAACTGATTAGGAAGGCTATCGAAATTTCAAAAACGCCCAATAATGTCAATAGGGAAGATGGTTACAGGCTATGCACCAGTTGGAAGCGTGTCTTCCACAAAACGCGGGAAAAAACAACAAAAAAAGTCAGGAAAAATCGCGCTTGACCCTCCGCCGTGCTATGCAAAGCGGCCAAAAATGCATCGCCAGCACTTCAACCTGAAGAAGTGAGCTGGAACGCTCGCGAAACTGTAGTCAACAAAAATGAGACAACGCGGAAGCAAACCGGAAAGCCTTCATGATAAATAGGATATCATTGTCTAAAACTTGTTATTAAAATGAGTACTGTATTTATAAGGCTCTTAAAATAAAACCATTTCTGGTTTTTACCAAATTGAGTGCTTATGATGAAAGTTTTCATTGAAGTGAATGATGATTCGTCTTTGCCTTTCATGCCTTCAGCTAACTTCTTTCCTACGCAAATAGAAATTCTTTTTTCTCTGTAGTCGCAGTCTTCATAAAGCCACTTTCCACTCTCTCAATCCACCCTGCCTCGTCTGCGTCCTGCTTGAGGCCTCGTCATTTGGGAAAGCCGATGGTGGTGATTACCCACTGCATCCCACATTGCAGTACATCAGCCGATTTCATGAACTTCACCCTCGCTAGAAGCCGTTGCAGTTAACAGTGGTTCGATCTTCTTAATGCGTGCCATCAGCGTACTCTTCTGAGACTGAGCAGTTTCACATATTAGCAGTTCCGGGTAGATCGTCACCGTGGAAAAAACGTGGAAAATTCTTTCCACTCGTAGCGTGATTTTTTTTCCAACGATACTTTCTTTTTGGAGTGAGGAGAAAATTTGTGTGTGAGGAGAGCATCAGACACTAACCTAAGGTTAAATGAAGAATGTACATGAGAATTTTCCTACACATAAATAATTTTGACCTGATGATGATGTAGTATCTATATCGAAAACATGATCAAATAAATTCCTTATTAAATACAGAATTACTATTTCTAATCATCATTATGTAGAAATTTAATCGCATCGTGCCAGATAATGTTTTTTCGTCCCAACTTGAGTCTTGAACAATTAAGGAAATATAAAACTTTTTACAAATGTCATATAAAAGGTTATATTAATGTATTGCCAGTTATATTTTGCCAATCACTGAAAGATAAAACGTATGGAATAAGCTCAAGGAATGGAATTAACAAGTAATACCATCACCCATTTATTTTGCTGACTGTTGACTGAAACATGTATTTGTCTACTGCAATGTCGCTAACGTAATTAATTCCTAAGAGAATAAGTAGCCGTTAAATAAATAAGCCTGTTGAGACTCATGTCTTGGGGATGTAAATGAAAGCATAAATCAGTGATGCGAATAAGACGCAGATTATTTCTGAGGCAAAACGACAAATAAGTTGTCGATATCATTATACTTTTATGTGTCGTATCTCTTTATTTTTAGGAGAAGTATTCATTTTAGGCATTCTCGATAATATACCTTGATTTTCAGCATTCATAAACACGTAAGACTGATAGCGTAAAAATTAACTAGGTCATCGGTCATTTAAAATAGATATATCGGTTAAATATGAATTTTTCGTATAAATGTATTGTCTTAATGCGATGGCATCTCATTACCTACTTTTTGTTAATTCTTTTTTTAATATTTTTATTTAATTAATAATTTTAATAATTGTTCTCAATTTCTCAATGTCTCAAATGAAATTGTTGAAAAACTTGATTAATATGCATTTCATATTGAGAAACCTAATCAGTTTAGGTCATCGGTGATATGAGGTGAGTGCCTATTTAGGTTTAACGAACAAGCATCCGGTTCTCGTTCGAGCACATACAGTCGGCATATTGTAATGAAGGTGCAACGTATCCAAGGGAAACTTCTGCTGTTTATCTTGTTGACCAAATCTGGGTTTCAACGTGTCTAACAATTAGGTGTTTAGTACTCGTAAAATGATTTCAGCCTGAGGATAATTACACCCTCCGCTCAGGTCGTCATAAAATCATTTCATTTTAAATCCTGCATCCCGAATTGGGGGAATCAGACGGGAGAAAGGGTGGAGTCCTTGCGGAGCCTACTCTCCGTCTTCAGCGAACTTCAGCAGAGGGAGACCAACCCAAAAGGTCAAGGATGACGCGTTTGTCTGTCACGAGAATGTGTTGTGCATCATAGCATGAGACGGCGTGCGGGAGGAAATGGACACACGGGACATGGCATTCCTCTCGTCTGCTCGGCGTCTCATTGCGATGGTGCTCGCTGCACGATGGAACGGAGGGTAAAAGGAACGGAGGGTGGGTTGAGGAGGAAGGGTGCGGGTAACGGGCGGGTGTGGGAGGGGGTGCTGTCTGTCATTCAGCGTTTGCGTCAGCCCCCGGATGCTCGGTCGAATCGTTCGTTTCCATGGAGACGGAGAGGTGTGCTCGCGGAAGAAGGGGGAGGAGGGACCGGCGGGGGAGGGGGAGTCAGTTGCCAAGGAGAGAGGGGGAGGGGTGAAATGGGGAGTGGGGGGAGGGGGTCTGGTTGGTTGAGGCTTGACGTGGGGGAAAAGGGAAAAGTACATTCGGGAAAGGTGAAACGAAAAGAAGAGAGAGATGCTTACAGGAAAAGGGGAAGATTAGAATAAGAAATTATATACATTTGCTAGATTCGTTATGAGACGGATAAATAGGCATTTTCATGAATAGAAAATGGTTTACGGAACTTTTACATATACATAATAGCCCGCGAGCCGCCACTTGGTCGTGTGGCAGGGGGTGTTCGGTCACCAGCCGTGTAAATTTGTACGTTTCTTGGAAATGAAATGGTAACATGTATTATAGGGGTGTATTTAGTGGCGCTCAATTTATATTGTGATCGCTTATTGTTCACGGAATGAACGGGTTTTTGTACCTATCTGCGCGGCAGTGTATCTCTCTCATTTTAGCGCATCTGTCAGACTTAGAGATGTAGTAAGGAGTCATGATAATATTCTCTATGTCGCTCTGAAAAGTGTCAGTTCTGAATGTATCAAGTAAACTAAGCCTAGCGTGTAGCCTTTGAGACTCTAGGGGCTCCCACCTTTATCTCTATAAAAGTTGCAAGACACTATATGTACGCTCGTAGCAGTTTTTAACGAGGAGCGCTGCTTTCTTTTGTATTTCATTAATGTTTTTGGTTAAATCAATTTGACCAGGGTCCCAAATGCCCGCGGCGTATTCGAGGTGTGGGCCATACCAGAGCGAAGTGGCGTCGCTCTTTTTACTTTTTCATCCGAGGACCTTCCTATTATACGCTTAACAAAACCTAGTTTCTTTAATGCTGCGCCACATGTGTTCTGTATGTGTAATCCCCACGACATATCAGATGTTAAGATAATCCCAAGATATTTTACTGTATCTGAAGATTTTATATTTACTTCACCCACAGTATAAATATGGCATTTTTTAATAACTTTTGCAGGAAGTGAACTGTGGTGCATTTGCTGATATTTAGTTCTAACCCCCACTCCTGGCACCACGAATGAACTTTTTTAAGGTCCAATTACAGAGCTTCAAAACTTGAACGGAACGGAATGGTTAACGGTTTCTTTGGTCACTTCTAGAACGAATTCATGAGGGCTTTGACTGTAAATCTTGGAGGCTGATTTAGGAGGTTGATTAACGCACGGATGAATGGATCAGAAAATAATTGCTTATTATATTCTTAAAAATAATGAATATTATCGGGAGTAAGTGATGGAAGTAATTTTAACGCTCTTTCAATAGTTTATGTACAATCGGATGAATGAAAAAGCAGCTTAAGTAACTTGAACGTATTTAAAGCTATGACCATGATAAAAATACGTAAAAGGGAAACATACGTTTAGAGTCGAATTACGAAACAGATATAATAGAGTGAAATGAATTGTGTGAGAGGTAGAGGTAGGACGAGAAAGTTGTGGTTGAGGATATTCTTAGGAAGAGGAATATTAGGAGTCTAGGAGAGGAGAAACAGGAGGGCGTGTATGAAGCAGTGTATGGGGTTAAATGAAGAAAAAGAGGTTTACAAGGATTGGTCAGTATAGAGAAAATTATTGAAGCAGAATTATGTGTACAAATATGTATTTATGAGTGAACCTTAGTGACTCTGCCTACCCCGGAAGGGAACGGCGTGATTGGTATGTATGTACGTTTATCGTATGTCAACGGGTATATTATCGTATATTTTAATGGGAGTAGGATATTAGACCTTCAAGCCACTGTAAAAGCAAATAAAGTGTCAATGTATTGAATTTTAGCTCGCAGTGGGAATGGAATGTCATATAAGTCTTTTAGGGTCAAATATATCAGTCATAATTTTAAAATAAGCGTTACTTGGATCAAATATCACTTCCTGCGAAACTTTCAGGAAAACATCGGGACTTCCATGAATCGATAAGGTCAGAATTTTAAAGGTACCAAGAAATCCAATAAGGCAACTCTGCATCCGCTAACATGGTAGTAAACGATAAATACTAAGGGGAAACCTGCGGCAAAGCCAGTCGAAAATAGGGTTTTATTAACTTGAGAATGCCCGGACATCCCCTACCTATTGTAGTGGTTTGGCCTCCCGGATTACTTGACTGGAACGCGATAGCTTGAGATACGAGTTCCTTTCCGCCAGAGACACTCGTACCTAACCGTTGTCACCTTTTCAATGAACCAAATGGGGTCCACGACATAAAAAACGATGAAAAATAATTGCGGGAGGTCCCTGACCCCGTTCAATTCGTGCAGAAAAGGTCGTCTTGGGGCTTGCAATCGTTAAGTCGTAAGGAAGGGAAAGGATTGAGGATTTCCTCATGGGGTGAAGGATGGAAGGGTAATTCACTATCATTCACAAAGTGAAGTTCACACAAAAAAGAAACATGTATTCAAATTCTCGAAAGGCATAAACCACAACACACATTTGCATTGAGGCACTTGACAAGATCATACCCTCCCAGAACAAAAATCCCCAAACACACCTTGATAAATATGACGGATGAAAAGTGATGATGAATAACTATGGGGTGATATTATGATGGCCATTACACTAATGAAACACAAAATAATTACTCTCAATAAGGATTGATATGACATTTTGACAATATTTTCGGGAGGAAATAAAAGTCCGTCCCGCTTCTGATTGTGGAGAATACACTATACTATTTGATGGGAGGTAACTATGAGTCCGTCCCTTAGAAATCCTAATTTCATAACTTTTTACAACTGGGGAGACGTTGACTGAAGCTCGAGTCCAAAGAGGGTCATTCTTGGGGCACTCAGGAGGCAATTGATTGAACGGAAGGAGGGGAACGGCGCGATGTTACGTGAACACTGGGATGGGAACAGGAGATCTCGTTGAGCAGGCTAAGCTGTCTGCGTCCGACACCTCGTTCCTTTGAACTTCGGGGCTGCAGATGTGACGCCAGCACTCTGCCTATGGCTCCTGACTCCGATGATGGAATCCCCCAAATATTACTTCCTCCTCCGCCGATGGTGGCTTGCTGGTTAGCGGTTTATGTCTCTTCTTTGGCTCCGCAATTGGCAAACCTGCCTCTCGAACTCCCGAGACCGACCAAAACTCTCACGAGCATAGCTTCCACCTGCAAACCGTCTCCTCATGTTTCCCTCACTGTCTTTCGCTTTATGTGCATCCCCCAACCCTATGGTAGAGGGGGAGGGGCTTCACTGGAATACAGGAAAGCTTTGAGCATTCCTCGCATAGACACCTCGGTCAAAGCGAACTCAAGGTCCTAGTCAGCACATTGCCACACTCCCTACTTCACTCATACACCTGTGCCATATCACTAGCCTCAGTACCGCCCTAATTCATTCAATCAATCACACCAATTTACCCCACACATACATGCTGACGTGAGGAACCCAAACCAGGTAGTTGGGGTGAACAAAGGAAAGGGGAAAAAGAAAAGAGGGTGGAGAACACACGGTCGTGAAGGATCCGGTCCGTTACATTGCCGCTCCCTAAACTGTGGAGGCCGCTTAAAATAAAAGCGATCTCCGCAGTTTAGACACAATCCATAACAAAATAAATCCACGCGTCTAACTTGAACCGCGCAACCACCCCAACGAAAACACGAAACTAATGTCCATTGTATTGATTTTAATTACCGACTTTGTTGCCTTTTATTGGTCATCTATGCAATTTTAATGTTAAATAAATCTCATTTTGCCTTCTAGAGTTTCATCAAGATTATTGATATTTTCCCCAAAAAACACTTTCAAAAAGTTAAAATGAATATCATTATTTCTCTTGGTTTTCGTAATTATTTGCTGCGATGAAGATTTTTTCAGTAACAAATTCGCGTAATAGATATTTCAATCTCTTCTACTTTTTATTAATCAGTAAAGTAAAATACATATACGTATTGTTTAATTGCACCTTAAATTCAAACATCAAGTATGATGGGTGTTTAATTGAAAAGGTACAAAACGTCGTAACAACCAAACCGGTAGATATTTGAATATACCGCTTTGAAAAAGCGTAGTGAGACATCAAGAGATGCGAATGTAGTGTCCGGCGTGGTTTTGCGGGCGTCCGCACTTGATGCAGCAGAGGAGCAGGCACTTGTGTGTTCCAAACAATCGACGCGGCAGTAAGTGTGTGGACATCATGGCGTTCACATTGCAAGATTCAACGATTGAGGAGCAGCGAGATATGTTATCAGATTTCTGACTGCGGAAAATGTTAAATCAGCCGATATTCATCGCGGGATGGAGGCCGTGTACGGTAGAGACTGTCTCTCCCACAAGTCAGTAAGAAAGTGGAGTGCCCGTTTTCGTGAAAGCCGGGAGAGTTTGAGTGATGACCCGAGACCAGGCCAGGCGAACACGGTAATCACGGCCGAACTCATCGACAATAATAATAATAATAATAATGTTTATTGCTCCAAAAGAATAATTACAGAAAAAATATAAAGAATACATAATTAGATATTTGGAGCTTTAGGTAACCTATAAGGCGAACCTGTGTTGAGGTTACCATCAATTAGAACTACGACCATACAATGATACATTTAGTACAAGAAAAAAAATTTATAAATACCAACATTTCAAATGAATTCCATTTAACAGTATGTTTACAAAAATAATAATTTTATTTAGCAAAATAATTTTATTTAACAAAATCTTCGATTTTTTCAAAAGTAAATAGCCAGTTTTTAACATCTTTTAAAAAAGAAGCAAGATTAGGTGCACATTTGTACTCAGAAGGTAGTATGTTATACATTTTAGGCCCAATATATAAAAAACTTCGCCTGTACAGAGACAATTTGGGCCTCGGCAAAGGTGTCAATATACTGCGAGAATTCCATAAACCTGGCCTATTTGAGACAGGAATTTTAGCACCACTCCTCAGAAAAAACAATCTAAGTACTTTGTACACGTACAAATGCCTAAGTAGAAGGAATTTCAAATGTTGAAATAGTGGAAAGGATGGCTCATGACGATTCTTATTGAGCATTATCCTGATATGCCTCTTTTGCAAGATAATAGCTGGCTTAATAGAGTTAAAATAAGCTCCTCCCTATGCAATCAAGCCATAAGTTAATTTAGAGTTTATTAATTCATTGTAATATAATTTCAAATTTTCTAATGGACATTTGTTACGGAGCAGATAAAATTTTGCTAACGTATACCGCAACACTTTTGTTACAGAGGCTATGTGTTGCATCCACTTTAAAGCTTGGTCTACAGTTATACCGAGACAAGTTATGCTGCTGACACGTTCAACAGGAGCACAACATGCTGCTGAAATTACAACAGGAGCACAACATGAATCAGGATTGCAGTTTACATCATGGTATATTAGATCCCAATCAAATGTGAAACGACTACAAACATTAAAACATACATATTTCGTTTTATGCACACTCATAACGAGATTGTTTGAATTAAACCATTTTCTTGAATAGTTTAGATCAGCTTGCATACTTTTTCTAACTTGTTCCCAAGTTATCTCATCGTAACATTAGGCAAAATCAAGGCATACTCTTGTAACGTAATGCTAACTAGTTTGATTAACCTGTAGCACATTATATACAACGGTACTTCATAGCCAATGTAATCACAAATACATCATCACCGATATGCCAGACCAATAAACTAATGTATAATTACCTCGTTCAAGTTCCCGTTTCCATTGAATTCATCTTGCATCTTCACCCAGTACTTTCCGTTGGTCGACAAAGTAACAGAGTTGGTTCTAATCTCCAATTATATTAATATATTTTACGAAAAAGCATAGCAGCTAAACTTCCTCATTTCAGTGATTTCACTCCACAATGAAAATTGTTGACTGTTATGTTAGTAACGCTTTGTAAAGTCTTTGTTTGATGAACTGAGAGGATCTCGGAACAGATCAGTCGGTGAACGACAACAATCGCTCCTCCTATTGGGAGGTGAAGGAGACCTCCATGAAGGTCGATCTCTCGATCGTAATATCGTTCTCCCATTTGGAGGTCGCCTTCGTGAAGGAGAGATCAGGAGGAGAGACTGAGGATACGGGCCTTAGACTGTACCGATGGCGTTTGAGACCGATACGATGTAGAATCTGTCTCGGAAATATATTGAGTTCATCAGAGAACCTCGAGATTTGTAATATGATGTCACGATGAAGTAAGCCTTGATCGCAAGTTGTAAAGGAATTTGGGTGGGGTAAACTAACTTATCTAAGGGAAATACATGTAATATTTTTAGTAAATTTTTCGACGGATATTCAAGTTATTTTGTCACTTTCAGCCCTCCATCTTTTCAATGTCTGTCATTTGACTTGAAATGAAGAGGGAAGGATTTTTTACCCCTTTGTAGATCGTGGTTCTTTGTTTTCCGCAAGATTTCAGTTCGCAACGGCAGTTTCAGTTCGGCACGTTTTCACGGCTCATTAAAAATAATGCTAAATCTGATGTCAAAGATACTTTTGTGATATCGTACTTGTTTTCACGCGTTATCTGCTCTAAGAGTGGTCATAAGTGTCGCCTTTGGGTCCTATATTGAATTTATAATCATGTATGTATTCAGCACTTTCGTGAGGATGAAATGTTTGTTCGCACTGGAATATTCGGTGCAAACTCCAAGATAGATATTGAGGGCGCAAAGGGAATTCCCGTGATGGAGTGGCACGAGGAGGTCAAGGATATAGGATAGAACTAATTGAGCGTGCAAGAGATGAGGATCGGTTGAGAGGGGAAGAAAGAGAGCGCTCTCCGATACAGATGAGTAATGAACCATGCGCTCTAACTTAACTTTTGTGAACTTATAGAGTCCATAATTTGTCAATACTTTTCATGAAAAACCTTTACTGTGTGTGAAGGAAGTTGATTAATTTTCCGATCAGATTCTCGTCAGTGCGCATGGCACACTAGTAAGGGGTCTGTATGCACCATACCCCACAGGTGTCGAAAACCCTTCGGCAGTCTGCGTCTCAGAGTCGTAAACGCTGTTACACAGACTGCGTTTCAGAGTCGTAAAATAAAAGCGTCTGCCTAATTTTATTTCATGACTCTGCTTTTCTACTAAAAACAGATCTGTCATACAGATCATTACACAATCTTGAATGTGTAATGACTTTATATGTGTGTCAATCACATTCTAGGTTTTTGTCAATATTTTAAATGCTTTCTGACGGTTCAATGTTGTTTTGATAAAAATTGTTTTTCATTCGTACTTTTTTTACACTTGTATAAATTTGTTTAACGAAAAAAAGAACTTTTTTACTTCTGCTATTGGAATTAGTGATTCCATTGCGTCTTTTAGTATATATATATATATATATATATATATATATATATATATATATATATATATATATATATATATATATATATATATATATATATATATGTAATTTTATTACATTTTAGGTTTTTTACAATTTAAAAAATATTTTTAACTGATCAATGCCGTGAATTTATTTATGAATTAATAACAGCACCTGCAGACAAGCCACAGGCTTAGCAAGATTATACCTTTAATTATATTGAGAATAAATGTTGAATTAAAAAAAGTGTGTACACGCATCTTAAATAGGGATTAGCATTTGGCAAAAATATTGTCATTCATCAATTGTTGCGTTGTAAATTTTTTTTCGACCTCGGAAGAAACGTACATTTATCGTGAATCAGTTGATCACTATGGCGCGTGTGACGTATCTTTCTTGGAAATCTTAGGATAAATTATGATTAGGAATCCTTATCTCCGCATAGGACCATCGTATTGTTGAGTGTTATCATGGTACGACTATGTAAGGTAGGCATTGCGCATGTCGCGGGCTACCTGACGTCACGCATGGCATTGACTTGATTGCGCTCTTGACCAATGGTGACCAATTAATTTCCTGGAGCTACTGCGTTGAAATTTACGGTTCTGCAGTGAACTAGTGATGTATTTTTGTGAGGCCTTTGGATGTTGCAAAAGTTATGGGACATGCAAGGGAAAGATGAAGTATTTTTGTTTCCCTAAAGATTTAGAAATTAAATCGAAGAGGATTCACGCATGCAAATGGGACGTAACTTAATGCATTAAAATATCGACCGCATTTAGAAAAGGCATGAAACTTTTACTACTAGCGAATACGGTATTTTCTTCCGCCCACTATATCTATTTTTTAAGCAATGGTTTACGTAGCTGCGGCTATGTGGCGGGGCACATCAAGATTTTAATGGTTCCTTATTTTTTTAATAATCCCATGGTCCTTGCACGTACTTGGTATATGATATTTCAGTAAAATGATGGGGAGGTGAAACACAGGAATACACAAATGGTGAAGTAGAATGTTTATTTTACTATTCCTGACAGAATGGGTGATTGCATGGTAATAGAGCACAATACATTCAAGAGAAAACAGAAATTTTGCAACGAGCGATTCGGATATTCCGTAATGCGCACGTTGTTCAGGTAAATAGTGCCTCGGATATAAAAGAGCAAGGAATTCCAAAAACAACATTATCAGTCAATTATTTAAGGAAAAACAGATTTCATAATGGGTGGTAAAGAAGGTGAATTATATAATTCGATAGAGTTTTGAGGAAAAGTCCACATAGTCCATTTATACATTCATTAGACATTAACACTCCATTGAGTGTCCCAAGATGAAGCACATTACGGAATTTGTAGCTAAGATTAAAATCACTGGATGAGTGTCAAAAATTCTCAACGGAAATTGAATCCTGGGGAGCTATTATCTAACTCTGAGCGTTAAATAATGACGGCGTTAAATAGCGACTTGCCTCAGCCGAAATTACCCGACCCTAGCAATTACGGAACTCAGGGTAGAAATGTTGAAGGGGTCTGGCTGGTCAAAAACTGCCTGTGTATGGCAAATTCTTCGTTCAACTCTGTACAAATACCCCCGAATTTTGATCGGCTAATGAAATTCTCGTTGTTCCTATATGGGATAGTGGACCAAAGAATGAAACGTCATCATTCACGAAAAGTAAACAACACTAGACAAATGAGTATCTCTTAGCGATGGCCGTCGTGAATGTAAACAAACCCTGACTTTCAATCTAATGAAGGGGGATGAATACGAATATCAATAATTATCACCTGAATGAAGTATAGTATCATTTTTATGATATAGTAATAGCTACTTTCGTGAGTTACGCTAGCGAGATAGAGAATAACAAAGCTGTGAAAGAGTATTTGGTCAATGCAGTCGATAAATGACGAGAGGTCGTATCTCTTGTGTGCAGAAAATGTGTTACCTATGCACTGTGCAGAGGATTGTGCCTTAAAATAATGCAAAATTTGTTTGAGCTTGATCATATTATATTCAGTGATAGTCGAGCGAGGAAACGAAGCGATGTTTGTCCAAAAGTTGTGCTCAGTATTCCATCGATATGTTTTGATTGACACCGCACAGGAATCAGTGGAAATAGGTTATATAATGCTCAGGAAGTTGGCACACATAGTTTTTATACAATTTATCCGCTTAATTTTGCTCATAGGGATTTTCCATTAGAGTAATTTGTTTGAAAGGGACGCGTATGTGAAATGAGATTGTTTGTTCTTAGGAGTGATAAATGAGTAGTAGTGTTAATTAAATTATGAAAGGTGATAAATAATTAAATTAACTGCTTGTTTATCTCTTCGTATGACTGTCTCGTGTCTGAAATACAAGTAGTGCCAATCAAATCAACGCTAGCTTGTTAGCCACTTCCCAGCCGTACACTGATTCATCAGACAAGTACTTCCAAATATTTGCAATGAATGTCTTTTGCAACTCTGCCATATGTTTAAAAACACTTTGCAATTCGACAAATAATAAATGTTTGTTTTTGTCGCATTATTCTTCACCATAAGTTTGAATATTATTGTTACATTTTCCTGGCGAGATCTGGGAAATGTCACCTCGTCATAAATACACAAGTCTCAGGAATTCATATCGATTTGTAACGCAGTACGATTTAATTAATATATTTTAATGTGCCTAATAATAAAGGATTGAGTTTTTGTTGCATTACTCGTCACCATTACATTGGATACTGTTGTTATGTATGCCTACCTAAAGAGATCTTCGGAATTACTCCTTGTCATTAATACAAAAGTCTCAGCAATTAACATGATTTTAAACTTGAAAACATTTAAACGACATTCAATGATGTGCCTGTTATTAAAGGATTGAGTTTTTGTTGCGTTATTTTTCCCCATTACATTGAATATTGCTGTTATGTATACCAAGCAAGTGTTTACATGACATTTAGTAATGTGCCTATCAATAAAGTTTTGAGTTTTTGTTGCGTTATTTTTCCATATTAAATTGAATATTGCTATTGTCTACCTACTTAGTGAGATCTCCAAAATAACATTTTGTCATTAATACGCTAGTCTCAGCGATGAACATGATTTGCAAGTCGGAAATATTTAAAGAACATTTTAAAAAGTTCCTGATATTATGCGTTTGCGTTGTGTGGTATTATTCTCCACCATTACTTTTAATACAGTTGTTTGATGTACCCAGCGATATCTCTGAAATGACCCCTCCTCAGAAGTACTCTCGAATCTCAGCAACACCTCGGAGATATTTTAAAAACATTTTGCATTATTATATACCTTGCGAGATCTCAGAATTTAATCCTGCGCAATTACAACATCATAGTCGCTATTTCCATAAAGACCCCTCTAGAGGGGGTGTCTTGGGTCGCTATTATTGCGACTCTGCTCTTGATAAAGACGGCGTTATGAGTTAGGTATTCGCTCGGGTCGCTATTAGAACTTGGGGTAGAAATATTAGCAACTTTCACCTCATAGCGATGTCGCTAAAATTTTGGTAATAGCCCCCCAGGTAGCCGTTCCACACTGTTACATATTGTTGGTAATGTATTCGACATGTCCCATCGGAAAGTACTTTTAAAAATACCTATTATCCATTGACTTCATTTAAAAATGACTCATTTTAACTCCAGTGTAGTGTATATGTTAATGCTGTTGCATAAAAAAGACTTGAAAATCTGAATATTAGTCCAGGTAATGAAATAAGAGAAAGCAAAAGCAGTCAAGGATACACTGGAAGAATTCCAGTACTTCAGGGTGCAGTAATACAGGACAACCTTCCAACATAACAACAAGGACAACAGAAGTGCTCACTTTGGATCCACAAGCACGACTTACTCAATGGCTACAATCTAAACAATAAATTGACCAATATAGTTTTTACTGTACTATGGGAAAGAAGTTGGTGAAGCTCATGACATGGGAATTGTGACAATAAGTCCTATCAAACCTGTCTTTACATCAACAGACTATATACGGCCATGTCTCAATGTCAAGTGAAACAAACTTATGAGGTACTAATGAATTAAAAATTAATGTTAACCTTTCGACAACTCGCAACCTTACGTTACAGCAATATTGAAAATTATTGCTTTTTGAGAACAAAATTATCAACCACGAGTGGAAATGAGCTGACTTGATTCTTCGGTTCACTCAGCGCACATAATGAACCTTCATTCAATTAATCATTCATTTCCAGAATTTTGAGAATGAAGTCAACAATAATTAAATTAACATGGGACTTATTACTCCTATCTGAAGGAAATCCTGCGGCAATCCCCATTAAAACTCATTCATTGCAAATTGAAGGGAAAACTCACTCACAAAAACATATTGTGCACCAATGAGGCAAGGTAAAGGATTAGTAATTTTCTTCGAACACAGTACATCTACATACTACCCCACAAGCCGCCGCTTGGGCGTATGGCAGGGGGTTTTAGGTCACCAGCCGATGTAACAGTTTTTGAGGTGAAATGGTGACATATCCTATGAGAGTGTATTTGGAGAAGCTCAGATTTTATTGTGGTCGATTATTGTGCGCGGAAAGAACAAGTTTTTGTACCTATCTGTTCGGCAGAGTATCTCTCTTACTTTATCGCATCTGTCAGACCTAGAGATGTAGTGAGGAGTCATGATAATATTCTCTGTGTTGCTCTGAAAAATATCAATTCTGAATACCTCAAGCAGCCTAAGCCTAGCGTGAAGCCTCCGAGTCTCTAGGGGCTCCCACCTTAATCCCTCCAACAGTTGTGTACCACTATATGTTCGTTCGTAGCAGTTTTTAACGAAGCGTGCTGCTTTTCTTTGTATTTTAATATTTTTTTTGTTAAATCTTTATGACCAGTGTCCCAAATGCTCGCGGCGTATTCGAGGTGTGGTCCAACCAGAGCGAAGTATAGCATCTCTCTTTTACTTTTTCATCAGAGGACCTTCCTTTTATACGCTTAACAAAACCTAATTTCTTTAATGCTGTGGTGCATATGTTTTGTATGTGTGTTCCCCACGATATATAGTAAAAATAACAGGAATCCATAATTGAGTGAATGTTTGACTAACAGGGCAAAAAATTAGCAATTTCTATAGGCGTTGACGTAAGTAAACATATGCAGCACGACATAGCTTACAAACTTTTACGGCGGCTTTGTGATATAGAATTTCTTCATTCCACTATCGTCCATCTCCCTAAACGGCACATTTTGATGGAGTTCACATTCAAAATTTTGCAGTATGTTACCAAAAACTTTCATCACCTTAATTTTTTCATCAATGGAATTCGGCATGACTATCAGCATTATGACAAAATTATTCTATTTTCATCGATTACTGCTGATGCTATTCTAACGATCACTGAATGTAAATGTAATATCGCTGTTGGCTATATTCGTTTTGCAAAATGAAGCAAATTGCCTTTTCCAGACTATAAACATCTTCCTCGCCGGATAAGGCTCTTAAAATATAGTCCTATTTAAAAATGAAACATTTTTATCTTAGTAACAATTACCATTTCCCATTTAGCTATTTTTACGTTCAATGTTTCCTTAACTGCATTTTTTACTCTTCGGTGTATCGGTTGATAGAACACCTCTGAAATCTCTTTTTTAGCCTCTATTTAATTTTGGACACAATATTCTACGAAATTCCTCTGTGGAAAAAATCATCATCTGAACACTTCTGGTGTTCTAAGTTCGGGGTTTACCTTTAGGGCTGTGATGCTGAGCGCATGACTTGGACTCTTAGTCATATAAAAAGCCCAGCAGTCTATTCCACCTTGCCCCGTAAAGTCCACAAACATCCACAGGGAAAGAAGATGCCTCGATAGCTCAAACAGAGAGAGAATGTTTTATGAAAGCTCCCCAGTGCGATTTGTGAATGTTTCCCCGTGAGCAAGGCCTCGATCGGGGGTTAACAAAGCGAGGGCACGGGAAATGCAAAACCAACAGCGTCAATAGTTAAAAGAGGAGGGGAGAGGCACAGTAAAAAGGGGCGACAATTTGTCCGGAATAAAATCAATTTAATCCCCATGACTAGATTTTTTAAAGGCTAAAAAAATTTCAAAATTTTCTAAAAAATCCAATTTATCACCTTTGTCACAAATATATAAAATATTGGGATTAAACTTAGAAATGTGATTGTGCTCAAACAAATGCTTATCGAACACAGAGCTGTTGTCATGGTTTAAAATACATTTAAAATGTTCGTAAATTCTTGTTTTAAATTTAAAGTTAACCCCCGCCTCTCTACTAATATCCTTCCCCCCCTCCCTGTATATATATATCAAGCCACCACCTCTGTACGCTGTATTTTGCCTCTGATGATGATGTGTATACATTGAAGCCGGTTAGGCTTGTTTAGTAGTAATAAAACAGTGTGGGATATTACAAAGTTATTATTATTATATCCCCTCTCATAGTCTCTCCTATGGTTTCAGTTTATCTTCTTTTTCGATGCTCTGCCCTTTCGTTGATTTCTCTCTCGTCTTGCCTCTTTCTTTCCAGGGGCGTTGAAGGGGTCTTTCTTTCTTTGCTTTCACTTCGCTTCTTTCTTCGTGGGGAATATTACGAAGTTATTATTATTACATCATGTCAAAATTTCACCAAGTCAACTATCTTGTTTATATGAGAGGGGAAGCTTTTTCCTCTTTTGATGAGCCGGTACCAGCCTGCCCAACGTCACCGACAGACGAGGCTACGGATCCTCCTCTTCTCGAAGTGGGAAAACAAGAAGTGGATGCACATTTGGGATATTAGCCTCAAGAAAAAGCCCCATCTCCCAACAACCCTCAGCCCCACCAATTGTGTAGAATTGGAACACCCAACCCCGGAATAAAAACATATAACTCTGTTCAAGACAAAGATAACAGTGGAGGGAAACCGATGGGGTATTGAGGAAACGCCACAGATAACTAGGCTGGCCAGAAAAGAAGAGGCGAAGAAGAAAATTCGGAGAATGAGAAGGGTAAAGGAGGGAGGAAGGAGGGAAGACATCGGAAAGTTTGCAATAGAATATACTGTGGAGGACTTTGTAAAAACTCAGGGAAAATATTTCAAGGACAAACAGAGTGTGAAGAGTGGGGAAGGGGAGCACTGGTACCCCTCAACTTTCCCATTTTTTACAGGAAAAAACTCAGAAATCTCAATTCCAAAGGTTTTCCAGAATCAAATACCCAGCACTTCACGAGCCATGACTTCACCAGCCCAGAAGAAAATATCCTGCTATAAATGCTACGGCATCCCGTTGGTTGTATTGGTTGGTTGGTCCCTCGGAGGATGAAAGGGAACGTGCAGGGAAAACTCCCCGTGTTCTACTCGACACACACACATTTATTCAACTTTCTCCTTGTGCATCATGACGCCGACTGCCAAGAGTGCGCGTCTCATCTCCTCCTCAATTCGTACCCTGGTAACCAGGTGTCCACAGCTCATTGGCTGTAAATGTCATCATAGTTCTATTCAATCTAAGGGTGTAAAGTCCATTTTACCTTACATGGGCAACCAGGAGCGCAAGAGGCGGCCGCGGGTGGCGGGTGGAATGTGGGAGGAGGAACTGCAAATGGTAGGATATAAGAGAAGGAAGGCGATGCGTGTGAAGGGTACCGCTCAACGGCGTTTGACCGCCTCGTACGCTGCCATGGATCGGGTGATGACATATCACCATCGGCCGACGGAGGAAGGGAAGTCCAACGGAAATGGGATCGAAAACGCTATATTCTACGTAGAGGCTCTCGACGTAGCAGCCCGGAATCAAAGGTGACTTCATAGGACAATACCGTCAAAAAGAACTTGAGTTGATGCCCGGTGACAGTCTCCAAATTATTTTGACTCAAAATACTAAATATTTTATTGCATATAGGATTTATAAATATTGCGGGTCTTTGGAGCGCCCTAAAGATTCATATTTTGGAGCAATAAATTCTTAGCTAGCGAATTGATGTCTGTTTGGTGCAGAAAGTCAGTCAATCTTCCATGGAATACAAATAAATTCCATGAAATAGTCAAAAAGGGCACCGACGATAGAGGCCTTCTTCGTGCATGAAGAACCATTAATAAAAAATATTAAACGACACCAATCCGGACGCATCACGTCCATCAAAATCCAAGACATGCATATGATTAACATTTAATGTTCCTTCCGGAGAAAAGGACTGAAATCTCAGAGAAATATTTTTGCAATGAAACACTAGCTCCCTATCTCAAATATTATACAGAGAAGGTCGTCCTGGCTGGAAATTTTAACTGTAAATATAAGAAAGATGACAGTTCCTCCAATAGAAAGAGAATATGCTACCGTACAAGTCGGGTCTTTAGTAAATTGATTGACGCTTTAATCTTAAATGGTCTCAGCTCAACCATTTCCCACATCCCTCCAGGTTTTATCAGATCAACCGCTATAGCCAAAACCCTTCTCGATATATCCTTACCTCAAGGGAGCTAGGGAAAGATGTAACCCGCTTTGAAACGAAGCCTGTTTCATTCTCCGATCACTGCGCCGTTATTGCTTAAGGTAGTTTGAGCGAAAAATCATTTTACTTAGAAATCAATTAATTTGGTCTCATTTTAAAGAAAATTATTTCACCTATCCAATGACAACAATAGTTTAACCCCTTACTTAATTAATTTTGGAGATATTTGCCCCAAAATACCAGTTCTTTTACATGGGAAATGGTACCTGTATGCACTCCAGAGAGACAATATTTACAAAATGAGGTATTTCTAACACTTAGATGTCGTAAAAAACTAACAGTGTGTAGTTGTATGTTTTCTCAACTATTTTTGAAAATTAATCATATTGTCACCGCAATAGGTTGTTGGGTATCACAAAAAATCTTCCTTTTTGAAGGAGATTCAAACGCACCGCGCGAAAAAAATGAGTGAAGTTAGAGACTTACTTAGATGTTTTCCTTTAATTGCTTACAATTTCTGTCACATAAAACTACACTATCGCACCATTAATAATGCAATATTTAATTGATGTGTCCTACAGATGGTGTAATTAAAACGTATAATTCAAATATGGTCTCTATTATGACTAGGGAACTATCTTGCTCGGACTACCTTAAAACGCATTATTCTAAAGCTAGAACTTGAAAAATATGCACCTGCAAACTGGCAAAAAGAGATAAATTTCAGATCGAGGGACCATTTGACTCTGTCAGAGTTAGGGAAAAAGATTGAAATATCTAAGAAGGGATCATACATGCCGTCCAACATGCTATAAGGAAGAAGAAAGGTCGAGCAATACTTTAATGCTGCGCCACATATGTTCTGTAAGTGCAATCCCCACGAGATATCAATTTTTACGGTGATTTCAAGATATATTACTGTATCTGAAGATTTTATGTTTACTCCACCCACAGTATAGATATATCAAGTCTTTGATAGCTATATTTGTTATAGCTTCCGTGTAAATGAAAAAAACCACATTACTTGGCCTCGAAAGGGAAGTTAACTGTAGCCGTATCCTGTTGGCGTCCTATTGGCCAAAATAAAATAATAGTGTACTAAAATACTAGGTGTTTGGTCGGAAAAAGATTTTCAATCATCCATAGTAAAGAACAGGGCAATTATTTTTTAAGACATCAAATGGATGACATACCGGCTTACCATGTCAACAACTCCCTTAATTATTAGAATCAAATTAATTATTTAGTTAATATTCCCAATACTCGGGTACGTTCCTCAAGTATGACAGATATCAAAAGGGAGTATTGCACAAGTGATTCAAATTAATAGAACCTTGGTATGGGACGGTTTTTTCAAAAGAAGTATCAAGGGCACAGTCATGCCGGACATCATGGAGAGAACACTATTCCTCCACGACTTAGGCATTGAAGCGAACACGATCTTTACCAAACCTTCACTACAAATCCTCGGAGGGGAGGAAGACACAGAGAATACCTACACCGTGGGTGGAGTGAAACATAAAATTTTCAAATACAGTAAAATATCTTGGAATTGCCTTAACTTCAGATATATCGTGGGGAACACACATAAAAAACATATGCGCCACAGCATTAAAGAAACTAGATTTAGTTAAACGTAGAATAAGATAAAAGGAAGGTCCTCGGATGAAAAAATAAAAGAGAGATGCTACTTCACTCTGGTTAGGTCACACCTCGAATACGCCGCGAGCATTTGGGACCCTGATCATAAAGATTTAACCAAAAAATTAATAAATTACAAAGGAAAGCAGCACACTTCTATAAAAACTGCTACGAGCGTACATATAGTCTCTCGCAACCTTTAGATGGATTAAGGTGGGAGACCCTAGAGACTCGGAGGCTACACGCTAGGCTTAAGTTGCTTGATAAATTCAGAACTGATATTTTTCAGAGCGGCATAGAGAATATTATCATGACTCCTCACTGCATCTCTAGATCTGACAGATGCGATAAAATAAGAGAGATACCGTGCCGAACAGATACGTACAAAAACTCGTTCTTTCCGCGCACAATAAGCGACCACAATAGAAACTGAGCTCCTATAAATACACTCTCATAGGACATGTCACCATTTCACCTCCAAAACTTATACATCTTTACACGGCTGGTGACCTACCACCTCCTGCCTCATGCCCAAGCGACGAAACGCGGTTTTTTTTATGTAGATGTAGGTGTAGAAGAGTGGAAGAAATAGCTTTTAAAAAAGACCTGGAACGAGATGTCGAGTTTTGTTGATTTCTAAAGAGATATCAAGTTCAGTTAAGGATGTGTCAGTTTCTTACGTCCCAGGGACGGTCTCACGCCCTGAACCCCATACGAGCGATCACGGAGCGCACAGAAGGGCTTTCTCTATTATGCCTCGGAGATGGTCAGATGGAGAATCTGGGCGAGGATGACGACAGGGCCGAGGGCGTAGAGTAAGAGTTTTGAGGTGATCGCAAATTTGATCCTTACAGGAGCAGAAAAGTATCGTTTCAAACTCACCCCTCACCTTTATGTCACCAATGCCACCCACTAGATGCCATCAAGCATTATTTTCTTGGTTATAATTTTTTCCATAGAGAATGGAAAGTAATAAAAAATACTAGCTGAACCGTGCGAATATTTCGCATTGTATGCAGCTTCTTCTTGTTTCCTCCTTCTTTCTTACTCTTCTTCTACCTGTCGAATATTTCGCGCAGTATGCAGCTTCTTCCCGTTTCTTCCTTCTATCTTCCTGTACTTTTACCTGTTTCTTCCCATGGACAATTGTATGTTATTTATGTTTGTGTTAAAGATACATAACGTAAACGTAAACGGTAAACGGTCACACTGATTGCATGTAGAATGTAAACAATGTAACTAAACGATGTGATAATAGATGGCGCCTTCTGCAGTCTTTTTTACACGTATCCATAGCCAACATATTAGTTCATTATATTGTCAACAGATGGCACTGTATCATTTTTTTTAACAAAAGTTTTAAATTTAAATTTACATTTTTTCACAAAAACTTTAATTTTAAACTATTTGTCCTTCTTTCGTCAATAGCGGGGGACATAAGCTTTAAAACGACATTAGAATCATTAATTATCGTGAAGAATAATGGGAGTTATGGCGTTGCAATATAAAAACACCTTTGAGAAATAATATATATGATTTTCAAGGTGTGAGATGAACTCAGGGGGGAAGAGGGGGGGATTATCTCGGATGAAAAGCTCCTGAGGACGAGCTTCCAACCCTTCCCGCAATATAAAAATGACTACATGGCTTTCCTTATAGAAACATGGACCGATGAAAAAACGTGGTAAAGAGGCCACGAGTAGTCTTAAAAATAAGATTCGGAGCAAATACTCCAAACCTACTCCGGGCATCTACCATATGTTGATAAAAACATGTTGTCTTGCTATATTTATGGCTTGATGAAAAAATGAACTCTCATGAATTTCCTTTTAACATCTAAGTATGTCATAAAATTAAAGAGTAAGCTTTTTGAACTGTGAAACAGTGATCTAAGAAGCTTAAGGTAGGTTGAGCGAAATATCATTTTACCTAGAAATCAATGACTTTGGTCTCATATAAAGAAAAACAATTCACCCTTCTAATGACACAAAAAATTCAACCCCTTACCACATTACTTTCGGAGGTATTTGCCAAAAAATACCAGCCCTTTTACGTGGGAAACGATACGTGTATGCACTCCAGAGAGATAGTAGTCACAAAATGAGGACTTCCTAACACTTAGATGCCGTCAAAAAACTAACAGCATGTAGTTTGTACATTTTCTCGACTATTTTTGAAAATTAATCACATTATCACCGCAATAGGTTCTTGGGCATCTCAAAAAAAACCTGCCGATTTGAAGGAGTTTCAAACGCACCGCGCGGAAAAAATGAGTCAAGTTAAGGACTTATTTAGATATTTTCATTTTATTACTTATCACCTCTGTCATATAAAACACTATCATTGCACCATTAATAATGCAATATTTAATTGATGTGTCCTACAGCTGGTGAAATTAAAACGTTTAATTCGAATATGGTCTTAATTATGACTAGGAAACTATCTCGCTCAGACTACCATAACTGGCCGAAGCACTCGGCCAAAAGTCGAGTGAAACCGGGTTCGAGTCCCGATCAAGGCGGATGACTTTTCTTCTGTGGAATTTCGCACATTTGTTCCTTGCAAGGGGCCCCGTAAAGTTATGCGTGGCTATTTCTTGCGTACTCAAAATCGCTGAGAACAGAAGGCGTAACTTTGTGGAAATGCTGAGTATTCATTTTAAAGAATAAATCCATTGTAACTTCCACACAAGACTTATTTAAACCGTTCCAGATTTCGACATACCATGTGTCATTATCGAGGTAGTTCGAAGCATTGGTCGAGTGCCTTAAATAGTAGGCGTTTACATAGCCGTGACTCCGAAGCGGCGGGAGGGGGGAGGGGGCAAGGGTGGGAGAGAAACCGGAGTGGGGAAGGGGTTTGGAAAGGAACAATGGAAAGGGTATGAGTCACTTAGGAAGACGAATATTGACGAGAGAAGAATGGGTGGGGAACACAATGTCGTTACATAAGGGCATATTTTATGGGGGATTCACAACCTCGAACTGTTCAAGAAAGTCCAATTTTATACCTTTGTCACAAACATGTAGCATGTTTGTGTAACATGTAGTGTTTATAAAAACCAATAATCCATTCCATATTATGTAGATACTAACCATTTAGGTGCATGTGACCCTGTTCTCTAACATGTCTCCCTTAAATATCCTACTTATATGGCAATAGTGCATGTTTGGTGATCTTCACCCCCTGCCACACACCCTCGTGGTGGCTCGCAGGGTATCACGTAGATGTAGATGCAAAATATTCACTTCAAAATCACTGCAGTGACCTGACTCACATTAATGTTTTGAGAACGCTGATTTTCGTCATTATTAATGAAATGTTGTCTATGTTCCTTATGATTTTGAAGTGAATATTTTACATGTGTGTGACAAAGGTGTAAAATTGGACTTTCTTGAACAGTTCGAGGTTGTGAATCCCCCATAAAATATGCCCTTTTGTAATGACATTGTGTTCCCCACCCATTCTTCTCTCGTCAATATTCGCCTTCCTAAGTGACCCATACCCTTTTCATTGTTCCTTTCCAAACCTTCTCTCAACTCCGGTTTCTCTCCCACCCATCCCCTCCTCCTCCCGCCGCTTTGGAGTCACGGCTATGTAAACGCCTACTATTTAAGGCACTCGACCAATGCTTCGAACTACCTCGATAATGACACATGGTATGTCGAAATCTGGAACGGTTTAAATAAGTCTTGTGTGGAAGTTACGATTGGTTCATTCTTTAAAATGAATACTCAAATTCGGACAATATTGCTTACCTGTCTTCCTCATTATTGCGTGCGCACTATCAAGAAGAGATTACGCCAACGAACCTGCGCGGCCTCATCCGCCTTCGAGCCGATGTTAGGGTGTGGGGGTGGGGAAGGCGGACGATGGGAAGAGATGGCCATTCCACTCATGCGAGCGAGATAAACCGCCGACTTGAAACTCGTCGGAAGCTCCGACGCCACAGATGGGGCTCATTCCAAGGAGGCACCTCCTTTGGCGGGCGTTGCATGCCCCTAACTTCCTCAATTCGCCATTCGAGTTCGGGCGATGGTGATTCTCGTTCCACATTCCGGCTGCTTGGGAGTACTCCATTTGGGTGAGTTGAGGAAAAATTGCTCAGAAAATACGGAAATGTATATCGATATCGGTTTGCTTATTATGAATTGAATACTTCACATACAGAAAAATATCTTGGATTTACCTTAAAATCTGAAATATCGTAGGGATAACACATATAAAACATGTGTGATGCAGCATTAAAGAAATTAGGCTTTGTTGAACGTATAATAGAAATAGGTCCTCGGATGAAAAAGTCAAAGAGAGATACTACTTTGCTCTTATTAGGCTACACCTCGAATACGCCGCGAGCATTTGGGACCCTGGTCATAAAGATTTAACCAAAAAATTAATAAAATACAAAGATAAGCAGCGAACTTCGTGATAAACTGCTACGAACGTACATGTAGTGTATCACAACTTTTAGAGGGATTTAGATGGGAGCCCCTAGATACTCGGAGGCTACACGATAGGCTTAGTTTGCTTGATAAATTCAGAACTGATCTTTTTCAGAGCGACATAGAGAACATTATCATGACGCCTCACTATATGTCTAGGTCTGACAGATGCGATAAAATTAGAGAGATACTCTGGCGAACAGATAGGTACCAGAATTCATTCTTTCCGTGAATAATAAGCGATCACAATAGAAACTGAGCTCCACTAAACACACTCCTATAATTCATGTCACCATTTCATCTCCAAAAAACTTACACCTTTACACGGCTGGTGACCTAACACCCCCTGCCAAATGCCCATGCGGGGGCTCTTGCGGTATTATTTAAATGTAGATGTAGAATGGCACCGTCAAATAGGGCATTATCCTAACGTCCCATTTGACGGACAGAGCCGTATTGTGCAAGATTGTATTGAACAGAGTATTGTACGAGAAGGTCTGAACATATAACAAATTTACTTGTGATAATTTATGTTTCTTTTGTACAATGTCACTAAAAGTATCCTCTACTCTTGGAATAAATTTCGGAAAATGAGAGAACAAATTTAATGTGGTAACACTGGTATTACTCACCACCGTCTTCAACTTTTGCCTGTTTGCTCACATTTATTGGGCAAGTGAATTAACGAGCGTGGTATCTCAAAAGAACAACTATTGTTCAGACAAAATATCCTCCGTCAGATAAAAAGACATACTATTTAAAAAAGAAGAGAAAGACAGACAAGCTATTAAAACCGTGACTGCCATTAAAATTACTTAAATAAAAGTTAAATAAAGTATTGACAATGAAATTCAATAAACTTGCGATTAGTTGTGTGGTAGCACAACTTCCAGCCAGAGATATCTGTACGGTGGGTGATACGGTGGGGTGACGGTCAAGAATAAAACTGAATTATTAAGTCATCACAACTCTTTGTATCCCCGAAGAAAACCATAAAATCTCAATTTATTTATGTGTTTTCAATTTTTGCATTAGTTTTCAATAGCTTACATAATAATAAGAGAAAAAAGATAAGACGGTACATAAATAAGACGGTACACTTACAGCTGCATTACACAATTATAGTTAATTCCGTTTTTTTGCCACATTTGAGACTCTTTAACTTTAAAACCACTTCATTATTTGTCATTTAATTATTGTCATTAATTTTTACATATAAAAGAATAATTCAATACATTTTTTTAAACATTTTACTTAATCCTTCTTTAGTTATTCAACATTATTTTGGTCAGAAAACCCTGGGGTACTAAATCAAAATGACAGCCAAAAAATCTAAGAGGTTAAAAAAATTGTATTCGTCATATTAAGCTCCCATGATAATGGCGACTTTAATAGTAAAAAATAAGTCAAATTTAAAGATCCTGCAACATGGTCTGAATGATTTCTTATGGCCAGACTCAATCATATCTGTATACTCATTTGAATTAGCTTTTGAATTAATAAAGGCATAACCATACACGAAAATAAAAAGCTGACACACTGTATAAAACGGGCATTAAAAGCATGTGCAGCACTGTACGAGACATTTCCCTTGATGAAATAACGTAAACTTTTTGCGGATATTTCTGGTTCGTGAAAGATTTATTTTACACAGGTAAGAAACTTCTTATACACTATATATGAAAAGATGGAAATACATAGCCCGTCTCTGTAGTAGGATATGTAATTTTAATAACAAGGGTTTATTTTTACGTTAAGAGTAATAAATAAATAAATTTAATATAAAGATAATTGTGAAAAACGGGCCCATTATATTGTCACTCGCGGATTTTCGTTTAAAGATTAGGGTCACAACCTGTATTCTTGCCAAAGTGGGAGTGAATTAGTCATACATAGTGCAGCTACTCCTTGAAAATAGGACCTTGGTGAAAACGCTTCCAGTTCCAAATGCAACATCTCTCTCTCATCTCTCATAACAAATATGCTAATGGCCCTATATAGGGAAGCTAACTACCACGTCATGGTTGACAATTCTTTAACGGCTTCATTAACTTTTGAAAGAGTAAATAGACAAGGTGGTCCACTTTCCGGCCCACTATACTCCACAGCCATAGTAGACCTGCTCGTGAGACTGCTCCAGAAAAAATCATCGGTTTCAACCTATCATCCGACCAAAACTGCACTCTTTCCGTCTTTGCACACACCGACAACGTCGCTTTGTTCAAGATCGGCAACGAAGATTTCAAAGAAACACTTCCAAGCTTCCAAAATTACTCAACTTCCTCGGGCGCAGTACTTTATCTCGAAAAAGAAAGGACTCTGGGTGGGTAAATGCCAATGACTGAAAAACCCACTGCCCATCAAGTATAACAATGAAGGGATTAATATTTTAGGAGTATACATTGATAACAAAGACGAGAGAGAGGAAATGACAACTGAACAACTTCTAATCACAAAAACAGAGGCAGTCGTCGGTACCTGGACACAGAACGAAGTCTCAATCGCTCATGGGCAGGGCTATAATAAGTAACATATACACAACCCCACAGCTATGGCACACCCATTAAAACTACTCACCGTCCTCCTACTTAATTAAACATATTCAATCCCTATTCTTAAACTTCATCTGACACAACAAAAAACATCGGGTAAACAAAATGATACTGATGACACCAGTGCGGGAAGGATGTCTCGGACAAATTGAAGACAGGGTAAAAGCATTCCGATTCCAGAGAGCCCAATTTCTGATCTCTGGCAACCACCTAGCTCTTTGGTGCCTACTATAGTGGAAGGTGACCAAGCACATTCCAATCAGAATCCCGCACGAATCACATGCAGTCACCAATACAAACCATTATTATAGTAGTTTTAAAAAAATCTGGAACCAACTAGGTGTAAAAGATCATTGAAACAGGAAATCTGCCCTTCCAAACCTACCAACCAGTGCCAAACCTTGGCACCTCACTCTACATAAACAGCTTCATCAATAATACGACATTCTAACTACCACTTAAAAAATCGCTCTCCACTCGCCACCGCTATAACTCGCGAAACTACTAGGAAATCGCATATCATTAAAACAAAAAAGGCAGGCCAATACTAGTTCATCTCACAGGAGACTCGGTCACTTGGAGAGATTTTTGTGCGTGGCCGTGCTCAGCCGAGACGTGGGCACAGCGTGGATTTTAACGCCATAGCCAACTTTAGCAATGGTGATTTCAGATCAGAAAACTTCAGGGTTATCCATAATAGAAGTGATAGATCAGGAAAAAATGGTGTAGCCATTTTACTTAGAGGTAAACGGTCATACAATGTTTTGAACACATATCATGTAAGTGACAGAATACTCATGATCAAATTGAAAGCAGTTCCAACTAATATTGTAATAATACAGGTATACTTTCCAACTACAAAGAGTAGAGATGATGAAATAGAAGAAATATATGAACGTATAGAAAATTTGCTCGAGATGGTAGAAGATAAATAGAATGTATTTCTTATGGGGGACTTGAATGCGTCAGTAGGAATACAAGAAAACCAGAAACATGTTGGAAGATTTGGATTAGGAGATGTAAATCCGAGAGGTAATAAACAGCTGGAATTCTGTTTACAACACGAGTTTGTGATAACAAACGCATGCTATGAGGTACGCAAGAGGAGACGATACACATGGAAAGCACTTGGAGATAAAAAGAGATGCATGATAGATTACATAATAGCAAAGCAAAGATTTTGAAACCAGGTTAAATGTAGTCACAGCAACCCAGGAGCTAAGGTGGATTGCGATCACATACTAGTGATAGCAAACTGTGATATTAAATTTAAGAAGCATAAAACGGTCAATCATAGTTATTGGTGTTTACATAAACTAAAAGATGTTGACACTTTACAGGAATTTCAAGAAACAGCTGGCAAACTATTGAATGAAAATGATGGATGGAACAGTATCAAATATGGCTAAATAACAGCTGCTGACAAGGTTCTAAAAGTAAAGAAACTGAAACCTAAAAAATCTTGGATGACCCAAGAGGTCTTGTAGCTCATTGAAGAAAGAAATAAGTTCAGGTCCAAAAATTATAATAAATACAAGGTTGTTAAAAACAAGATAACAACAATGTGTAGGTTACAGAAAGAAATGTGGATGAACGAAACAAACAAAGAAATTGGGAAAGATTTAGTTGAGGAAAAACTTGACAAAGCCTACAGCAATGTAAAAACATTACAATGTAGACCGAAAACTAAGAGCAACCTGGTGAAAGATAAACATGGGAAACTATTATTTGGGCATGAGGAGGTGTGTGATAGATGGAAAGAATATATTGAATACTTGTATGATGGTAAGGAAATTGAAAAAATAGAAGAATATATTGAGGAGGAAAATTCTATTGACACTGATAGCAAAGGACCACCATAACAAAAGCTGAGTTTAAAAATGCTCTGAATAAATTAAAGCAAAATAAAGCCACCGGTGTGGATAACATTGCAGCAGAACTACTGCAAAATAGTGGTGATACAATTGAGAATAAACTTTACATGATTGTATCCAATTGCTAAGAGGAAGGAAAGGTACCACATGATTTCACAAAAAGGAGAACCATTACACTTCCCAAGAAAGGCAAAGGATTGCACGAATTACCGAACAATAACGCTTCTGTCCCATGCTTAAAAAATTTCATTGGTTATAGTAAAAGGGAGAATAAAAAAGAAAATTGATGCGACATTAGATAGTGATCAGTACGGCTTCAGACCAGGAAAAGGCACTCAAGAGGCAATTTTAGCATTGCGAAAAATCCTATAGAGGAGGCTAGAAATTAACAGGAAAACTTATACAGCTTTCGTTGATTTGGAAAAGGCTTTTGACCGTGTTGACTGGAGACTACTGTTCCAAGCAATGTGCAAAATAGGGTTGGATTGGGGAGACAAAAGATTGATTTTAAACCTCCACAAAAAACCAAAGTACGGAAATAGAAATTAGTGGCACCAAGAAATAAGCAAATATAAGAAGAGGTGTTAGACAAGGTTGCCCAATATCGCCTTACTTGTTTAACTTATACATAGAAGAAGCAACGTCTGATATGAATACAAAGACAAGAGGAATTAAAAAAAATGGCAAACAAATTCATTGCATTCGATTTGCAGACGACATAGCTCTAGTAGCTGACTCAGAGAAGGAATTAAGTCGAATGCTCAAGATTCTAAATAATACTTTATTAAAGCTGAAACTTAAAATAAACACCAAGAAAACAAAAATCATGGTGGTAGAAAGAAAGAGAAGAGAAAAGATAACGAATATATGTATAGACGGAGTGAGACTGGAGGAAGTGACAGAGTTCTGCTACTTGGGTAGCATATTAGAGAATCATAACAACTGCTCCTCTGAGGTCAAAAGAAGAATAACGTTAGCCAAGAAAGCCTTTCAATTAAAGAAAAGTCTCCTAGTAAATAACAGCATTAGTATTGAGACTAGGAAGAAATTCCCGAAAAGCTTTGTATGGAGTGTGCTAACATATGGGTGCGAGACATGGACACTAAGGAAGAGTGAAATGACCAAACTTGAATCTGCAGAAATGTGGTTTTGGAGGAGGATTGCAAGAACAAGGTGGACCGACAGGAAAACTAATGAGCAAGTACTAAATGAAGTCCATATAGAAAGAGAAATATTAGAAACAATTAAAACAATAAAAGCAAAGCTCATTGGACACTTAAGCATGACAACTTCATAAAAAATATTATGGCAGGAAAAATTCTAGGCAAAAGACAGAGAGGACGACCGAGAACTTCGTATCTAAAAGTATTGGCGATGGAAATGGGATGCACCTCGCACAATGAAATGAAGCGGAAGGCTGAAAAAAGAGATTGTTGGAAGTCGTGGCTGAAACAACAAGGACAACCTTTCGAAGAGAATAAGAGGAGCCAACTTTACTATTGGCGTCCGACTTAAAAGAAACGAGCGAATGTCCTTAGTGCCCAGACGAAGAAGCAAACAGATGGAACATGTTCTTTTCCTGCCGGAGGACCAAACCACTGTGGAAGTCCGTGTATAGAAATTAAAAAATAAAACTATTGAACTCCTCATCAATCAAAAAGAATGATCTTCATAGAGGATTTGCCAATATGTCCTCTTTAATGAAAAAAACTGAAATTTTTCGAACTTCGTTCTAGCAGTAGCAAAGAGCACCATCTATGACGAACTCACCTTGTTCAACAGACAGAAGACGGTAGTCACCAAATACATAGAGGACATGGATAGGAGGTTATGAATGTGAATCGAGAAAGAAAAAAATCCACCTTTTAAGGAATTACATACAAACATTTCTGAGAAGGTGCTATCCTTATAACAGAAGAAGATTTTTTAAATGAGCAAAACTGGGGATAACAGAGGGCACCTGACATCGACAGGCGGCCGGCGGCGGGGCTAAGGGTCGAGAATTTGTGCTATCCAGCCCCTTTGGATCGACCCCTCTGACGCCTCCTATCCTACGAGACCGTCCGCATCGAGATGGAGGAAGATAAGAATATGACAATACAGGAACTGTTAAAATCAATAAATACGATGCTGAATGAAAAATACAAGAAAAAGATGAATAGAAAGAGAAGAAACAAAGAAAAAGAAGAATAAATAAGGAGATTGTATTGATAACATTTAACTTTGCTATTACACATATCTTTATTTTCTACGAATCGGGTTTCGACGTTCAAAGTCATCTTCTGGTGCCACCTGAAGATGTCGTCGTAGGGTCGATGGGTCGTCGATGGTTAGTAGAAAAGAAAGTAATGTGGAATAACAAAGTTAAGTGTTATCATTACAATTTTAACCGATTCCACAAAGTTATGCCTGATACTACCAATTATAAAATAAAGTGATGATGAAAGAATAAAAAGCTGCCCTTTCAGTACCCTAAAATAAAAATATTAATCTCTTTTTCTCAATTTTGACTGCTCGCAACAATACCGGGCACAATAGAAGATAAAGAGGGGAAACTTCTGTTTGGTGAAGACGTGGGGAAGAGGTGGAAAGAGTACATTGAGGAATTGTATGACGGACCACCTCTATCAGAGGGTGTAATAGGAAAGGAAGAGGAAGTTAACGAAGATTACAAAGGAGACGACATCCTGCTTGAAGAATTCCACAAAGCCCTTAAAGACCTACAGGAGAACAAAGCAACGGGTATTGATGAGATTCCTTCAGAACTAATCAAGAATGCTGGTGAAAATATGAAAACGATGCTGCTGAAAATGATTAGGTCCTAATATAACACAGGAGAGATACCAACCGACTTCCAGAAATGCATCATGGTTCCTATACCGAAGAAGGCGGTAGCTACAAAATGCGAACAGTACCGAACCTTAAGCCTAATATCGCATGCATCTAAAATCCTCATAAAGATAATCCTGAGGAGAATTGAAGGAAAGGTAGAGGATATGCTGAGTGAAGATCAGTTTGGATTCAGAAGAGGATCAGGAACAAGAGAGGAAATTCTGGCATTGAGGCTTCTTATTGAAAAACAAATGCAGAGAAATAAAACTACTTATATTGCCTTCATTGACCTGGAAAAGGCACTTGACAATGTTATCTGGAAAGAGATGTTCTGAGTGCTGAAGAAAGCAGACCTAAAATATAAAGACATGCGGGTGATATTCAGCTTATATAAGAACGAAATGGTTGTAATAAGGAATTTTCATCAAAAGGAAGAAGCAAAAGTTAGAAAAGGCGTGAGACAAGGATGTGCTCTCTCTCCTCTTATATTCAATGCTTACATCCAGGAAGCTATAGACCAAGTTCGTGAAACTACTGAGGTGGGGATTAAAATTAATGGACAGAAGATAGACATGCTGCGTTATACAGATGATATTGCTGTGATCACAGAGACGGAAGAAGATCTAGAAAGGATGCTCAACACAATGGGTAGGATTTTCTGTAAACAGTATGGCATGAGAATAAACAAACGCAAAACCAAAGTGTTGGTTTGCAGTAATGAAGAACAATATGAACCCCCAGTAATGAGAATTGGAGGAGAGAAGCTAGAAGTAATAGAGGAACTTGCCTACTTGGGAAGCAGAATAACAAGAGATGGTAGAAGCCAGAAAGAAATTGTAAGGAGAATACATCAGACCAAAATTGCATACTATCTTAGAAAGAACCTACTCACCAGCAAGAACATTAGTTTGGAAATAAGGAAACGGATGATGAAAGCATTTGTTTGGAGTGTGGCCCTATACGGGAGCAAAACATGGGTAATAAGAAAACGAGAGAAAGCGGCTAGAAGCCCTGGAGATGTGGCTCTACAGAAGGATGTTGAAGCTCAGCTGGAAAGATAGAGTCACGAATGAGGAGGTACTGAAAAGAGTTTAAGAAACCAGATCCCTGTGGAGGCATATCCAAACGATAAGAGACAAACTCGTAGGGCACATTCTAAGACACGACAACATTGTTATAACAATAGCAGAAGGAGCTATAGAGGGAAGGAATCGCCGGGGACGACCAAGGATGTCATTCATACAGCAGATTATGAATGATATGGGTTGCACCACATACACAGAAATGAAGAGAAAAGCAGACAGAAGAGAGGAATGGCGTCCTGCTGCAAACCAGTCCCAGGGTTGAACACTGAAGAAGAAGACTGCTCGTGCATTTTTCTGCGTTGTCCTCCATTTTTTTCTCGCATCATCCGTCAAATAGGAAATATCCTTCGACGCAGGCGGACGCCCGGAAGGCCATAGTTGCGACGTTGAAACTGGCTCGTTTTAGAGTCAATGTTTCACCTGATTTCGCTCTCGGCGTCTAGATGTCTCTCATCTGATACAGCGCTGCCACCTATTGTAGGTGACAAGAGCTAACTCGAGGCCACAATACTCCCCAATGAATCCTTAGCACTCCGGCGGCAAAGGGATGTCGGCTTGCGATCAATGCAAACCGATGAGTGTCCAATGCGTTACAGAAAAACCATTTCCACACTCGATGTAGATTCTCGGAAAATATTATTTGATGGCGACAATTTAAGGCACCATATCGGGAAACGTTTTTTATTTTATAAGAATATATATGAAAAACTCTGTCAATATGTTTGTGTCTCGTCAAGCGTGACGGTCTTTGATATAATCCGTAGAAAGATGAAAATTATTCCCTCGTTGATGTATTTTATGACGTACAAAATTTGAAAATTTCTTAATTTTCTGTTTTAATTGGACAAAAATAATAAATTTCTTATGGAATAATGATAAAATTCCCACGAAAGGCAACTGTTATTTTTGTAATCGACGCACCTGATCGGTTCCTACGAATCGTAAATGCTGCGACGTGTAAGAATGTTGAAAACCTGATTACACGAATGTCCTACTCTTCATCGAAGTGAACTACCTGTGCGACATTATTTGGTAACATACAGTATTTTACAAACAAATATTAGTCTCTGAGGCGAAGGGGGGTGGAAAAGGCAGCAACGGGGGGAGAGGCAGTAATAAAATAATTAACTCTCTAATTTGCGATATTTTTACATCCTATTTTATTTTAAAGAAAATAGTGTTTGTTGCACATTGCATTCAATCGCTTTTCCTTGGCTGGTCTAGCATTTACTTGCCAAATTGGCTAAATATAAACCAAGGGTGGACAGGTCTTTGAGGAGTGTGGATGTGGTTTGCGCACTCCATTCGATAGAGGGTGATATAGAGAGGTTTTTCGAAACCAAATTACCAAATTGTGTCATCGACCGCATTCTACGTCAGGTGCTAAGGCTGAAACTTAATGATGACATCCGACTAACCAATGGTCCGTGGTTCGATACCCGGTCCAGGTCAAATTTTTCTCTTGGCAATTTCATCAAATTTAATCTGCTATATTTGAATATTTTCAAATGGCTAAGCACGGCATAAGTGCTGGTGAAGGATACTGTTGCTTGGTGACTGATGGCAACGCAAGGGCCTAAGATCTAATTTCATTGTCACCACCAAAAATTGCTATTAGAATTTGAAAACCTGAATAGCGTAACGGTCTGCGCATTGGACCGGCAAACTAAAAGTCCGTGGTTCAATTACCGGTCCAGGTCGAATTTTTCTCATGGTAATTCCATCCAATTTCACCTGCTATGTTTGAATATTTTCCCCTCATATTTTACTAAGGTTGTGAAAAAAGGCAAGGCACTCCTGCGAAGGCTATCCCTGGAGGCACCTATCGAAGTTAGGTAGACTTTGAGTAGCGTTGATGCTGCATTAGTAGCCAATGTGTGGATGGTCTAACATGGACCCCAGTAGATAGAAGCGCAAGAGCCTCAGGCCTCTGGATTATTCCTCGTTTTATTTTGATGCAACATTCCAATCCTATGTACAGTGGCGGAAAAAATTAACGCAAAACTCATTGGCGTCTGAATGCGGCGTACACGGGAACTAATTGAAATCGCTTTTCCTTCGACAACTTGACAACATTGAGACAGCATATGGAAACCGGGAATATTCAAACTCTCTATGAATTGATATCGATTTTACCCGTCATGTAAATAGTCATACTAATAAGATTTACCTTCGCGAGATCGTCTGGGAGTTATAAACGTGATGAGCTTGCTTCGACCCGCACCCAGTCGAGGTCCCGAATTCGTAGTTGATTATATAGAGATACTTACCATATTTTTACCGTTTAAACAAATTTCTTGGTTGAAACTTAAGAAACAATACGATGAAAGCATAATTTGTTAGGACAAAAATTTTTTTTCCTCGAGATCAAATTCTCTAACAATAAAATGTATTTCCGCGTGCAGGGAATAGCTGTGGATGAACACCGTTTTAATAGGCCTCAAACTACTTCCGAGAAATATGATGCATTACAATTAACATTTTGGCGTAATATCCTGTGAATTTCAAGTTAAAGTATGGGAAATCTGGTAGAATAGAATGGTTTCCATGAGGAGAAAATTTTTCTTTACAAGCATTTCCAATACCTTAAAACCCTACGTAAGTTTCCGCCCTTGTGCATTCAGGTCATCCCAAACACCTAAATTTCTTAATTCCTCCAAACGTAATAGTATTTACTTTCTGAAAACTACTTTGAAAACTCCAGAGCATTTTATTTGGCCCAGTTTTTAAGGAAACATTAGAGTTCCCATTTTACGTTGTATAGTAAGAACCACTGGCCGCTGTTTTCTCTTGATCGATGAAGTAGCCTAGAGGGAGAGCGTTCGTCTGCGGTTAAGAATGCCTGGGGTTCAAATCCTGGCGTGGCCTCTTTTAGTGCCTTTATAATTAATCTACGTGATGTGACTTTATTGCAGCCGAAACTTCGCAGGAATCCGCGGAAGGCCCAGGGAATGGATATTGACCTCAACCATGAGTGTGTGATTTTACGCATATTCGGGCTTTGTAAAAGAATCAGAGCGGTCTCCTTGGGCGTCGAATGAGAAGTTTACTTCCCATTCTCGGGTACTCGACCCCACTTGATTTCTACGTCCTGCCTGTCGTATGGTGCTCATATCCACTCATTTCCCAATTTACCACTCAATGAAAAGCTATTCATGAAGGAGGGAACAGACCGGATCTCTGATTGTGTCAGTTACTCGATTTAGTGATCTTACCTGATGCTACATTCATCTTTAAATTAATTTGAAATGAATGAGTAAAGAGGGAAATTATTTTTATTAGGAATTAGAGTTTGTTTCTAACTGCCGAACTTGTAAATACCGATTACTTATTTGAGTGAGAGACCAAACAAGTGTAGAATTCTCTTCAAAATATCTTTAAAACGGTTTTTGAAGCTTTCCCAGCATTGTTTTCTAGGTTTGCTATGAACAATATATTAGCCGTGTAGTTCAACAGTTCAACTTATAGGATGGAGGATAATACTTAGAGGATAAGTTAAATTAATGAATCACTTATATACCTTTTGACATATTCGCAGTGAAAAATGTTTGGCTAAAATTACGCAGTTAAATTTTATGAGGAGCATTTTTATACCCACGCGTAAGTAATACTCTGACAAAAATGCATCGCGTATGAAAGTGATAAAATACTAAAAATAATCTTTTTCCATGTAGCGACTAAGCAGTAATTACATATTTTCCCTATGGTAATTTGTATACTCCTCATAAATCCGCAGAGTAGTCAATGGAGTACAAATTAGGAATGTGCACCATCAAAGATTATTAGGGATCCTCAAGAGTCCTCCAAGATTGCTCGTTGCTTTAACACAGACTTAAGGTAGCTGGCCTCCAAACCTATGCATGAGGGGAACTAATGGCGTTTGATTGGAATGGTCTGGGCTGATGAGGTGAAATCCGAGAACTACTTCTTTCTGTTTGTATTCCCGGGAGAGTAGTATGCTTTTTCCTATCCTTTAGTTATTTAAACGTTCGTAGACAATACCACCACTCATTTTAAAAGTAACTTAGTTCACAGTAACGCATTCGGATGCAAATAAATTCACCAAAAGGATACGAAACATCATCATAAATTCGCCTTGTCATAAGAAAGCTCAGTAGTTGTTACTGGGTAGCAAACCTGAATAGCAATCATGGTTCTTCATAATAACATTGTTTGAGTACGCTCATGATTTCTAAAACGTGATCGTCATCAAGAAAGATCGGGTGATACATAGCAATGGAGTGCGCTCCCAGGACCTTATGCATTGCCCTACCAATGCGGATTGCCTTTTGGATGACAATAACGACCATGAGAAGATAATAACCGAAATCCCACCCCCGGTCGAGTAATTTTTGATTTTTTTATTCTATTTCTGGTCGAGTAAAATTATTTTTATTCGGCAAATTTTATCTATTTTGTATTTAAAAAATTTCATATTATCAGCCAGTCATTGCAGCTACACACTACATTCATTCATATCGCCAATATGAGGAAATTTATATAAACCATCATTTGTGTTCATTAAAAATCGAACACGGACCACTCTTTAGCTAGCCAAATACATCTGACAGCTACAACATTAACCGTTACCTATTAATTTACCTCATTAATGATATTTTACTCCAAACTGAACTCATTTAAAAGGCTTTTTGTTAATTTTATATGTGCGGCGAATTTATAGCTAAGCATATAAGATAGTATGCAATCAGATGTAATAGAGTTGTTTATCCATAACTACACCTAATTTGGGTAAACTTTTCTGAATGTTTATTCGTATATCCTATATTTACTAGATAAAACTTAACAGTGGACAGCTCGTCACCAAGCTTCCTGTGATAAGATGAAAGAAATATCGGGAAAATATGCCTAGATTATTCGGTATCGATTCGAGCACATTTATTTTTATTTCGTGAAATTATATATGTTTACGTATGTTTTCATAGTTCAATCCCATTATGACGAACTATAGACGGATTTATGTTGGGTCAAGAATGATTCATTAATAAATATCCGTTTTGAATTTAGTAAATATCCGTTTAAGGAACTTCGTCGATCTACAAATGGAAAATAGTGAAAAATTACATTACTTAGACAATACTTATTTTAATTAAATCTTTTTTTAATCGACATTTGGTGCGGATAAATCTCGATTTATATTCGTTGAAACAGACACAGTACGCATCATTCAAAAATATCCTCGGAAAGTCGACCACAATAAATATCCCTTGGTGGTAGAAGATGAAGATTTTAGCATATAGTATAATGAATTGGGGGGGATAGTGAATATTTTTTATCATCAGTCTTTCTGTATAAATGATGTCATTCGACGTAAGAACCATGCTGAAACAAACAGCGATGCGCTGCGACTGAATGTGCAAATAGTATGAGACGAAAGCTCAAAAATGAGGCGATTGATGACTAAGTTCTAGGCTCCGACAAATGTGAGTTCCATTGCGGATTTCAAATATTTGCGGTAGACGATGTTTTCCTCAGTGTTGCCAGTCTTTCGAGTGTGTACTGCTCCTAGAAGTTCCCAAAAATGCCGCATTCTGGCGCGCGAAAAATTTTGCGTTAATTTCTTCCGCCACTGTACATACGTATTTTGAATTTTTCGTTTGTTAAATGATGATGGTGAATAATAACCAATTGTGAAATAATAAAGAAACTGTTTCAATGACTTTGGCATTTTTCTACCAAGTGATTACCATCTAACTCAATAAATTGTCCAGTTCACACTTAAGTTATCATCAGTTGTTTCACTTCGCTGTCTGCCAATGGGTGATGTAATCAATGGGTAATGGGTTCATGTAATCAACGTTTAAGATATTTTTAAAAAAGTTATGTTTTTGGGCTTTTTTACCAAGTAATGGCCATTTAACCACAGTTTTTGTGAATTTCAGTCCCAAGTAATCTACATCTACATATTACCTCGCGAGCCGCCGCATTGGCGTGTGGCAGGGGGTGGTAGATCACCAGCCATGTAAAGGTGTAAGTTTTTTGGAGATGAAATTGTGGCATGAAATATAGGAGTGTATTTAGTGGAGCTTAATTTTCACTGTGGTCGCTTATTGTTCGCGGAAAGAACGAGTTCTTGTGCCTATCTGTTCGGCAGTGTATCTCTCTTATTTTATCGCGTCTGTCAGACTTAGAGATGTAGTGAAGAGTCATGATAATATTCTCTATGTCGATCTGAAAAATATCAATTCTGAATTTCTCAATCAACGTAAGCCTAGCGTGCAGCCTTCGAGTCTCTAGGGGCTTCCACCGTAATCTCTTTAAAAGTTGTGAGACACTATATGTACGCTCGTAGCAGATTTTGACGAAGCGCGCTTCTTTCCTTTGTATTTTATTCATTTTTTTGGTTAAATATATTTGACCAGGGTCCCAAATGCTCGCAGCGTATTCGAGATGTGGCCTAATTAGACCCAAGTAGCATCTCTCTTTTACTTTTTCATCCGAAGACCTTCCTATTACACGTCTAACAAAACCTAGTTTCTTTAATGCTCCGCCACATATGTTTTGTATTCGTAATCCTCACGATATATCAGATGTTAAGGTGATTCCAAGTATTTTACTGAGTTTGAAAATTTTATGTTCACTCCACCCACAGTATAGGTATGGCATTTTTGTGATGACTTTTGCAGGAAGTGGACTGTGGTGCATTTGCTGAAAATTGTTTCCAACCCCCACTCCTGGCACCACGAATGAACGTTGTTTAAGGTCAGATGACAGAGCTTCTAAGTCCGTATCTTCGCTCATTTAACGGTAGATAACTGTATAATGTAATTAATTACCACGGGTGAAGCGGTCCTTTTTGGAGACTGCCGGAAGGTTATTTGTCGTTGCAAGTGAATGTTAATTGCTTGGCGTCGCACTTTGGAGTTTATGTAGGAAGCTGTTACAAATTTTGAAAAATCGTATCTTGATAATGGCACTACTTACTAAAACCATGATTGGTAATTATTAAAATTTCTGTGTTGGAAATTTACCATTTTCTTTTATTTTGAAATGGATATCAATACGTTATTGGTGAAAATGGTGGACGAAAGATTTGTGCTACAAGCCAAAGCGGAGTCATGTAGCTGTCAACTCTGACAAAACTTTATGCAAGATTGGTGGCAGAAGCAATCGCTTGTATTTCCGCGGTTGTCGGCTTTATTTTAAAGAAGAAAGAACATAAGAAGAGACACCTGGATTTAGGGGATATATCATTGGATAGGGAAGGGTGGAGGCATTATTAGGTACTAAGAGAAAACGTTATTTGACAAGTCATTTCACCAAAATAGTGCCCTAATGATGTTGATTGGCAATTGCTTCAGGAATAAACTTGTTCAAACAGCCTGCATGAATATGAAGATATAGCATTCCTAGAGAAAATACAAATTCTAAAGCAAATGACCGCCATAAGACACAAATGCACAAATCCAAGGCTGGCAGAGATAAGAGATGCAATTGTTCGTCACACTACATAAATGTGTCATTGTCATTTTTGACAGGTACGAGAGTTTATCACAGGAAGTGATATCACTGGCGGGAAGAAAGCCGAGCTTACCGTGATTATTATAAAACTGTTTGTTTGACTACATCACAATGATAATGTCAGTTTAAAGGTCGATTAATTAAAATGCAGAGGAAATTGCTTCAGGATCATACATACGCCAGCAATGTTTCCTCGCGGGTGCAGTGCGCCTACCTAAGTCAAACCATTTCCCTGGGTATCAAATACTCATCATATTATATTCGACAAGTTAATACGTGAAACAGACGTAGGAAATAAGTGAGTTATTACACTCATCCGCTTGCACATTCACTGCCGCGTAATGCGCCATGCACATTTAAGAAACAATAAAATCATAACAAATTTGCACATCTTCCGTCGCGTCGTCGCCGCAAGTGAAGTTTCTGCTGTCAGCAACAGCAACATTTTTGACCAGGAAGTAATTTAATGCCCGGAAATTGAGATCAGGATTGAAGGAGTCTATTGAATGAGAAGCAGTAACTTTGTGATTCCACATTTATTTATTGTAAACGACCCGGGTTTCGACGTAGCACGTCATCATCAGGTGGTGATGACGTGCTACGTCGAAACCCGGGTCGTTTACAATAAATAAATGTGGAATCACAAAGTTACTGCCTCTCGTTCAATATGCTAACCAAATTCCATAAAGTTACGCCTGAGACAAAGGAGATTGAAGGAGTCGCCGTAAACGCATTGATAGACACAGGATCGGAGCTGACGTGCATTACTGAAGAATTTTATCGGGAAAATCAGAATGCACGAAAGAATGATTTGGAATTACTTGTGAGAGGGGTCCAAATAACAAGAGCTATTTGAAATTGGAGCGGAGGTATCAAAAACAGATCTGCCCAAATGTCGCGGTTGGCAAGTTGAATACAAATATGGCCTGTGCAATAGCGCCATAAATAATCAAACCGTTAATAATCGGGACGGACACATTAGCGCAATTACCCACGAGAATTGAACGTAATCGAAGAATGGTAACACTGAGCGAAAGGGAAGAGGCAGTCACTTGCAACTTTGGGCGCGTATGTTCGCTGCATGGCGCGTTGCACATGCAGAGGGACCAGGAGCAAGGAGAAATGGAAAACAAGAAAGAACAGTGGGAGCAAGGCTTGGAAGAACGGATTCGAGAAACTGTCATGGAGATACAAGGAATACCCGAAAATAATGAGAAAGAGTTGGCGACAATGATCGCGAAGTGTAGAGATATTTTCAGCGATACGCCCGGACAGATATAGGGGTACGCATACAAAATTCAAGTAGAGGAGGGAGAATTTTGTCATAGAGGGTATGAAATTCCATTGAACTTCCGAAGTCAAGCGAGGCGGGCCATCTGGAAAATTTCGGAGAAAGGAATAATCGAGGAAAGTTTCTCCCAGTACATCTCGCCGCTGGTATGCGTGATTAAAGAAATGGATCAATACAGCTTCATATAAACAAAAGATCAATATACAAGTTAATAAAACCCGATTATGCAACCTCCAGAACAGTGTGAGGCACCCGCATTGTACTTTGGAGGAGAAATACCATCGAACTATAAATACATTATTCCGAAAATTTTGCCACCGAAGATAGAATAGAATAGAATTTATTTCAAGAACATAGTCCTTTGGACTCTAAGTTCAACAAAATTACATTTTTAGAAATAAACACACTCTCCCAGTTAATTTTACATAAATTACAGAGGTACAATTACAAAAATTTAACATGAAAACTGGATAATATACCCAACATGACACAACTGTACTGAAGAACATGAACACTGGATAATATACCGAATGAGAAAAAACAACAGAATAGCAAAAAAGAAAGAAAAAATTAAATAATAATAGTTTCACTCTCTCAGGTGCTACATTACATAGAAACTAATAATGATAATGATAATAATTATAACCTGGCATTTTTAGTGGGGTAGTAGTTTAGTAGTAGTTTCGGTTTAGGTTTAGTAGTTTAGTAGTAGTTTCATATTTAGTCCCCATTAGCCCTTCGAAGGATCCCAGGTTATAACCCGTAAGCGTCCTTAGTGGGGTCCCATTAGCCCTTGCGAAGGATCCCCTTTTTTGGAGTGTGTGTGTGTGTGTGTGTCTGTGTTGGTCACTGGCGAGGATGTCACTTTCCCGTAAACCATCACAGGAGGGTATTCTGGTTGAGAGGCTGGGGTTGGTCACTGACGTTTACGTTAAACCAACACAGTAAACTTTTCTTTCTTTCTTTTTGACGAGTGGTGCCAATTATTAAGGCCATTGGATATTTATTCTTTATTTGTTTATTGTAAGAGGCCATAGAGCTCAAGTTTCCTCGATTTCATTTCCTTTACTTTTACTCCTCTGCCATCCTTCCTCTTACCCCACCCTTCCTTATCGTGGTTCCGAATGATGAGACGTGACTCGCGGCACTTTTTATGAGTGCTAGTCACTGAGGGAATCACGATTAGTATTTACCTCTCCCTCCTCCCATCTTCTCCTATCCGAGTACAGGCGGATCTTCCCTACATCCTACTTTACCTGTACTGAAATAGTACATATTCAGAAAGTCGATTAGTTGGAAGTGTCACGTCGTCGACCCCGCCTGGAGCTAGTCGGGAGAGGCGGGCGTCGAGGGGCTCGTTACAGTATGTTCAAAATTAGTTTATATACGAGTATTGGTGAGTGTGAATGGCCGCGGTAAACCGATTGAACGGCGGCAGAAGAAATCCAAAAGTTTGTGTACTAACAAGTTACGTGTTTTGGGGGAGTGATGACAAGTGGCACGCGAAATGCGTATTGTTTACAAACAAAGTGAAGTGTTGTTTGGAGGGAGTGTTGATACCAGCGGTGTTTTTAGCGGATATAAACATGCTAAGTGAGAGGAATACAGCCAGGACAGGAGCTATTACCATTATTTCAATATAGTGTCATTTAATCATTTGAACGTTTATGGATTAAATATTTTATTTCTTATGATAAATTTTTATTTCAAGCATTTATATTTTTTGATTTGATGACATTGGAATTTAAACGGTTTGAATTCTGCTACTCGTTGTTTTGGAAATTTTGAATTTTTTTTAATTTTTGCACGTTTATGAGTTTAAAAGGTAGCATTATAAAAAAGGTGGATGTATCATCATTAGTCGTCTGCTTTCGCAGGTGGTCCTTGGTGCCCCCATCTCTCTCTGTCCTCTGCTCTCCTCTTCAATTCTCTGTAACTCCCTCCATCCTTCGGTTCATCAATCATCATTCTTTCCTTTCTTCCTCTTTTTAAGATTGATATAAGATTTAGAGATAAGATTTTTAAGAGTCATTTCAGAATATTTAAAGCAAAAGAAGCATATATTTTACAATTTTACATGAATTTTAACCCATGGCCTGCCACAATTTATAAAGCTGGTAAAATATTTTCTGATTGACAGATCCTTTTTATACTAAGGTTTTTTTATACTAAGATCCACGATTAGTAAAAGAGGCAATAGAAATACGTCTCGAGGAGAAAAAGCTTAACCGAGACTCTGGGCAGAGCATCAGCCAAATATGGAGTCCGTTGATTGATAAAATAAAACGGTCGCGGATAAAATTCAAATTCCAACCGCCCTGAGCCAAATTTGAATCGGCTGGTCAACAATGGGCCTCAACCGTCCATTGGCTATCATAGTATAAAAAAACCCGGCGTGGTCCAAACTCGGCAGTCAGTATTAGCCCTGATGACGATGAGTGAGTTTCTCATCGAAACGTTGGCCTTAAACAGCCTTACCCGGTGCCAAACCCGAGAACTATTTATCTATAGTATTCGCCGGGAAAGCCTACGATCTTTTGACGGAAGTGTTTGTTTTTACATAGTGAGTCGCGAAAAACTGTTCCAGGAAAGTTTATAGTAGTTCGAGCGAAATATCGTTTTACTTATAAATCGATTAATTTGACCTCATTTTAGAGAAAAATATCTCACCCTTCTAATAACACCAAAAATTTAACCCCTTACCACATTACTTTCGGAGTTACTTGCCAAAAAATACCAGCCCTTTTACATGGGAAATGGTACGTGTATGTACTCCAGAGAGACATAATTTACAAAACGAGGTATTCCTAACATTTAGGTGTCGCAAAAAAACTAACAGCGTGTAGTTTGTATGTTTTCTCAACTATATTTGAAAATTAATCATGTAGTCATCGCATTAGGTTCTTGGGTATCACGAAAAAATTTCCGTTTCGAAGGAGTTTCAAACACACCGCGCATAAAAAAATTAGTCAAGTTAAAGACTTATTTAGATATTTTTATTTAATTACTTACAATTTCTGTCGTATAAAACTATATTGTTAAATCATCAATATGCAATATTTAATTGATGTTACCTACAGCTGGTGAAATTAAAACGTATAATTGGAATATGGTCTCTATTATGACCAGGAAGCTATCTCGCTAGGACTAACTTAATTCGTTAGTGGACGCAGTTAACAGGGGATTGGAAGTGGGGAGCTAGCAGGAGGAGAAGGATATCTACGGACGCTGGCAAATACGGAGAGAGAGATAGTCGCAGAAGTGGGAAGGAACACGCAAAGAAGAGAAGGGATCTGAAGTGGAGCCGTGGGTGGACATCCACCTTTATTACCTCTTGTAAATTGTAAAGAATTTGAGGATCCAATTGTTCTAAGTGAGAAACACCGATTTTGTGTTTTTTATTGACGATATTTCAAGGCCATTTATTAATGTATATGTTGTTTTGAGTGAATAATTGTCTTTTGCATGTCTGATAAACCTGTGCAATTGATCATAAGTGAAAAAAAACAGGCAAGGCAAAGATAGGACAACACACGAGACGTGTAAATCAGAGTGAAGGTGTTTATTTATGTTTACTTGAGTGTTTTTTATGTATGGGGTGGTGAAAAGCATGGATATTTTTTGTGTATTGCCTCATGTATTGCCTCATGAGCAGCTGGTGCAGAAAATAAATAGATATCTGTTCCCATTGAGTCGAGTGTTTCAAAACTTAACAGTTTTAACATTGCTGTACTAAGAATGAAGTTTACTCAATGATGAAATCAAATACCTTTTTCGAAGAGTTTTTGGATATAATTACCCTTTTTTGTCAGGAATAAAATGGTCAAAGAACCGCTTTTTATCGATAAAAAAACTACCTGTTTAGTCCATGAAATCCATTCCTTATATGTTTACATTAATTTAATTTATTTTGTTCTGTTTTGCAGGTAAGGACCTGTTTTCCCTGCACAAACATTTGCATGAGATGAGGCTTAAAGGTAAGAATCCCGTGTGTGAGTAGTGCATTTTCGGCTACGTAAAATTATACGGCGAAATTTGGTCTTTTAATGTCGTCATGGTCGTATAAAATCTTCAATGCTTTTATCTCTATGGTAAATGCATTAAAGAACTTTTTGAAGGCACTTGGGATTCAATCGATCTTTCATGCACTCGCCTTTCAAAGCAATACTCTGTCACACTGATTCTCGCGTCGTTTGAATATTCCGTGTTATCTTAGCTCAGTTTATAGCCTCCTGTCTCCCGGTTTATCCGTTACCTAGGCAAAACTCTTTTTGGCCCAGCAATTTTTAATGTGATTTGCGGTTTTCCTCATTTTTTATCATATCAAGAAGTCTTTCTGTGAAATTTCTCAAATGCTTGCGACGCATTCTACATGTGACTTAATTAGAGCCAAGAAACTCCTGCTTTCCACCTATAAATCTTAGGTCTTCCCAACTTTCGTAAAATATTTGCTCAATTATTCACGCTCTATTTAATGTAAAGCGGCATTTATTACATCTGACAACGTTATATCTGAAGTTTTTCATGGTGGTTTATTTAAAAATCATTTCATTAAACATTTTAATTCAGCCCGCACACTGTAACTTACACAGTTTTTTATAGATATAGCGTTGTTATGGCTTCTTTCGCAAGAAGAGCACTACAGAGTTATTACTAAGGTTAAGTTAGAATAGGCTATATTGTCAACATAAATGTTTACCAGACGAATATTTCCAGATATTTCTGTGCTGCTAAACCTAATTTTAGCATCTTGAGTTGTCAAATGTCTTTGCTGCCAGCCATTTTCTTATCCTTGATCTTTAAAGCAAAATATACTTAAGGTGCCATAGTTTCCATTATTTCCTCTCATAATCTGATCTATCGTTGAATGTCGTTTTTCTAAAAATATATTGAAAGTCATCAATGTGAAAATTGGTTTGGAATTACATAAACGATGAAGCCTGATATTTAATGGACGGTAAGAATGCGATTTTAATTATAGTTTTTGCAAAAGGTGGGCAGCCTTAAGAATATTATGATAATGAACTTCTACGTATCTTACCTGTTTTTGCTGCTCGGATTCCACCTCCGTTTTCAAAACCTACCGCATTAGGATCTTTACTACTGGCAGCGTGTACAAACTACTGACAAAATGGGGAGATGTAGTCAATTTCCCTAACTTTATCGTCGTACTTTTTATGAACTCGCTTAAAAAGACGAGCGAAGTTGACAAAGTTTCGCGAAAAAGTTTGCCTTACTAGAGATCATTAGCCAGTTGTGTCTGACCCGGTGATTGACCTTTGGTTAGTAATACTACACAATAGAACGCTGGAAATTTAGGGAAGTTTAGGGAGCTTTATTCATGAAAGATTAAATCGCTGTCACTATGACATCAATCTTCTGACTGGAATTGGCGTGGTTGCTTTCCAATACGACCTGAGTTATCGATTGATTTATATATTTGGATATTTTTGGAGAACTCTAAGTCATTTCTATTACAATCTATCTTTTCATTCCCTTCTTGTACTGCCCTCCATTGAACGACTGCGGCATTATTATCGAGATATCAGTTATGTTTGTAAAAGTTGCAATGGTGTATCATCTACTCTCTAAACTAAATTAAACGTCGCAGCGTTCGAGGCTGTGTGTAGAAACCGCATTGCATCTCAGTCGACTGACGTCGTTTTCGAGATAAACGGTACGTTTAGACCGTCATCTCGTGTCAGTCATTTTATGGATCGATGGGGGAATGTGGATGGCCAGCGAAAAACGAGGAGTGCCATTGTTTTCGCGAACGTGGATTTCGTGAGAAGAAGAGAAGGGGAAGAAATGAGGGAGAACAACGAACGACTTTGACTTTGTTTTATTTTACGCGGCCCAGATGAGGCCTAATGGCCCCTTCTTCCCCTCGGCCACGGCTCTCATTACAGAGTTTAGGTCAGATTTGATTTGACATTTTTTGTTTTTGCTTTGCAATTTTCATTTATGAAATGATTTTTCTTTTATGATACATTTTTTAAATGGTTGACAGCAGCTTGATACCCCAGCATTTGGCGACCGATGAGAACTGTTTGTTGTCGATGGTAGCAGACGGTCGATGTTTCTTTTCGTTAACAACCCTGCCGTGGTCAAAGTCCTTTTCTTAAGCGCTTTCCTTCCACACTACCTTTCGTGTTACGAAAGTAAATAACAATTCGTAAACAATTTTATAATATCAATTAATGAAAGAAGTCTAAAATAAAATGTCCACAACAGCAGATTTAAAGTGATAAAAATTTGTGAAACCTTTTGTCAGGATTTTAAAAGTTTAAGAAGGTAAAAAAATCTAGTAAAATCAGAAAATATTTTAAAAAGTTGCGTCAACGATTGAAAAATTGTTTAAATGTGGACTTCTAATGTGAAGTTCTATAGTCTAGGATAAATTTCAGAAATTTGAAAAGCTAGAGGCATTTCGTATAACAATTGGGCAACAGCCCTATATCGACACCACTGAACCTGAAAATCTCTGTTGCCCAGCTGAAAAATGGACCGGAAGTGAGATATTCACGATGGCGGCCAAGATAGCGTCTAAGTTAAAACATGCAGTTTTTTCTTACATGTTGGAGTAAATTGATAGTATCGACGTCTATTCTTATGACTTTTCTAGTCAGGAACAAGAATCACGAACCAAAAATGACATTTGAATCTTATTTTTCAATATATTTTGAAATTTCACGGAATACCCTAGGTGTCTACTGCCTGAAAGTCATCTTTTCCGGCAAACAGCGCCACAAATCAGAGTATTGTCTTGACGAAAAGTTTTAGTAAATGTAATAAGCTTATATTTAAATCTACATTCAGCATCTTTAGGTCTCTAAGAGAGAAGTAAGGGAGAGAAGGAGAGAATGGAAAAGGAGAGAGGCGAAGAGGATTATGGGAAGGGGTCTTTGGCGGAGGAAATCGTGGCAAGGGTTGTCTGCTGGTTGTCGCAATCCACTTCCATCCCTCCCCGACCCCCGTTAACCTCTTACACATCCGAGAAGATGTAGCGACGTGCGGGCGACGAGTGTTGAAAGTGCTGCCCTCTCTTCGACAAGAAGAGAGTTATGGAGGGTCAGCTGGTAGTCATGGTGGCCGAGGGATGGAAGAGGGATGGAAGAGGGATGGAAGAGGGATGGGAGATGGGGGTGTGAGCGAAATAGGAGAGAGGAAACATTCGACGTGTGTCTGTGGAGGACTGCACTGAGGAGGGGGCGACGGCGGGGGAAGGGGTGACGACGCTCGGCTTCTGAAGAATTAGGAAGAGTGGAGGGCGGTGGGGAAGGAGAGGTAATTAGCCTCGCGTGGGGGAGGGAACGTGGAGGAAAGAATAGTTCCCCTCCCACGCCCACTCACGGACAACCTTTTGTCACTTCCATTGACCTCCCCGCATGTAATTCGATAACTCAAGGTAGTCCGAGCGAGATAGTTCCCTAATCATTATAGAGACCATATTAGAATTATACAATTTAATTACATCAGCTGTAGGACCAATCAATTAAATATTGTATAAAGAGACAAACGAATTAAATATTGCATTATTAATCGTGCAATAATCTAGTTTTACATGACAGAAATTGTAAGTAATTAAATGATAATATTTAAATGAGTCTTCAACTTACCTCATTTTTATGCGCGGTGTGTTTGAAACTCCTTCAAAACGGAAGGTATTTTGTGATACCCAAGAACCGATTGCGGTGACAATATGATTAATTTTCAAAAATAGTTGAGAAATATACAAAATAGACACTGTTAGTTTTTTTACGACATCTAAGTGTTAGAAACACCTCATTTTGTAAATAATGTCTCTCTGGAGTGCATACACGTACCGTTTCCCATGTAAAAGGGCTGGTATTTTTTGGCAAATATCTCGGGAAGTAATGTGGTAAGGGGTAGAACTTTTGGTGTCATTGAATGGGTGAGATATTTTTCTTTAAAATGAGACCAAATTCATTCATTTCTAATCAAAATAATTTTTCTCTGCCATCATCATCAGGGGTAATAGGGAACCAAGTATCGTCAGAGGTGTTTATTGTTTTGTGTGGAGGGTCTCTCATCTGACTGGCTAGATTTTGGCGCCTTTTTCCTCACTGATCTTTGGCAACAATTGCATAATACTTAACAAAAACGACCCTTAACTTTGCCCATGGTCGAAGGGTGGAGTCGAGAAATAAGGTCTTCGCGATGAATCTCAGAGCACACCGCTTCTTCCTCCCCCCAAAAAGACCAGACGCACCTACCAGGCAGATAATTCGCACAGGCCTTGCCAAAGTGAGGTTACTCTCGGTGGAGTCTGGTTCAATCTTCGGACCTTAAACCTTACGGGATCAATTCTTTAGTGAATTGAGCGAAGTGAGGAAGAATTTCAGCGAATTGTGTACGATTGCTGGACCTAGTGTTACTGACATCTAGCAACAACTGAGATGTGGATCACTTTCAGACCGTCGATGGAAAATCAGACATAATCTTTTATATACATTCAATTTAATTTCCTGCAAAGTTATCAGCACCATACAAACTCTAGCATACTACAGTGGATCAGATCATGAGAATTAAATAAGGAAAATAGAGCGTGGAGCAGACATTTTTTTACTTACAGATAGATTTAAAATTCAATTTTATCTTCCGATTGATATAGACCGTAAAGGCTGCGTTAAAACTTTGACGTAGGATAGTTGACAGGTTATGTATCTGATTAATTGATGTACTCTCCAATGCGTTTTTAACTCTACCAAGTAGTGCTAGCAGCATACTTTTCACGTTCCCTGCATGAATCCCGTATCGCGTTTATATACCTAGTTGCATTATAGATTAACTTCACCCTGAAAATTGGAACACAAAGGTTTTAAAGTTTGGTGAATGTGAATTAGACGTCAACATTTTGGGAAACATAATATCTGATGCGGTAGGGTGAAGCCGATAGTTGGCAAGTTAATTGCATTCGTTTCCATGGCCCTAGAATGTTTGCCAGGTTTACGTCAGTGCCTTTTAAGACCTCTCGATCCGTCTTTTCAGCACTGAATTGTGCAAACATGTGCGTATTATTTTCCCAGTCAAATGTATTTTCAAGGAAGCTCAAATACTGCCCTATTTAAAAAAAATATAAATTTACATAGACATTGCCCTAGCTATTACACGGACCCAGATATAAATGTCGAGTAAATTTCCTGCTGAATTAACCACAACAATTCATTTTTAAACACTTTTTGCAGCTCTTCTGCAGTAGATTTCTATAAAAAATGATCTCGTTTGCAAATATAACTATTCAGTACATATCAACATATTACCTTTAAAAATAATTGCCAAATTTTTATGATAATTTATTGATTATTATTATTCTCCATATGACTAAATAAAAATTTAAAAACATATTCAAATAATAGGTACTTTCATGCCTTGATTACATATTCCAAAATTTAAATCGGTTTTATCAGAGTACTGTGGTAGCCGCTTGACTTACACGGTGAAATTCGGGCTCGGCATCCGTTACACGAGTGCTCAGCTAACCTGTCCCTTCCACACTGATTTTTGCGCGCAGGTGCATACTTGTCTACCAGTTTAATGAATCAATTTGCAGTTCAAGGCTCAGGTTACCCAACCTACTCTTTCAAATACTGAAATTTGAACTCTAATTTTTGGACTTCGTACGCCGAGAGGCCTCAAAGTACAAACGTCGGCGCCTCCCCTCGCTGCCATCTACCGTTCCATTCCCCGCAGATTGAGCGCGGAACGAGGGATATCGCCTCTTCTTTCGCTGCAATGTGCCAGGCGCCAGGTGCCGCGAGACAAGAAGCCGCGACAATCATTTGCTTAATGCTCTTGGGTTATCGAAGCGGACGGCAATCAGCTTACCTCGTATTCCGTGGATGGCACGCGGGAGTATCACGGATCACAGTGACCTTCCGTATTTCACCGCATAATCGTCGCAGATTTTATGCCAATTTTTTTTTCGCTTGAAAGTGGGGTGCGACCGTTATGAGGGGAAATAAAAAAATAAAATTGCGCCGGCATTAGTTATACATACATGGGCCATTCATTACGTACTTAACTGCCTTTATTGCAAAGCTAGGATCTCACGAATGGTAGGCTCACATTAAATACAATGCATTAAAATTTAAGACTACAAATCGACACTATTTTCTTCCTGTTTAGCGTATACCGTACTTTTTCCGGCCTGAAATGAAAAGTGAACACATAATCAGTACCAATACATTATGGTAAACATTTTTGGAAAAATGTATAGTGAATATGGTAAATTTTTCCTTTTACAGCAAGTGTCGTGACGAACAGAATTAACATGCGACGATTATGCGATGCAAAGCTGTGAACCAATTTTTGGACTGAAAAAGTAGGTTGCGACGATAATGCGGTAAAATACGGTACTTCCCCCGTCTGAAATTTTCATAAGCCCGAGTGCGCTATGAAATCATAATAACCGAGGATTAGCTCGAGCATTTGAAGAAGGATGAGTGAACAATGACGACACAAAGGAAGGTATTTGGAAGAATGGCCGTGGAAGGGGTGGGAGGGAGGGGGAGTGTAGAGAGATAAGGATAAATAGGAAGGGCACTTGGTTGAGTGGTTGATCACCAAACCTATGAAATTCGTTCAAACTGATAAGGATTTGTGGTTGCGGGTGAAACATGTATTGAGGGAAACATCGTTAGTTTACGTTTACCGATTCCATACTTGAGAAAGTATAAATGACAGGCTGTTTCGCAAAATGGAAGATTTTTATTGTTAACAAAATTTTATATCAACGTTTAACAATGAGTAAAACACAAAGATTGCCCTCTTCAGGATAGTTGATCTTAAATGAGAAGTTTAAACCTTCGTCAATCAATAATAACCTCATAATAATAATCAATATCAATCAATAATCAATAATCTCATTGTAAGGTGCGCAAATATTTAAAAATTGCATTCTCGTTTTGCCCTACTGATTAAATTAAAAAGGTAATAAAATCGCTTTTCTCGAAAGTAAATATTCAGGTTTTTGGATTAAATTTGGAATTTGACCACATCTCGAACATGCCGCGAGCATTTGGGATCCTGGTCATAAAGATTTAACCAAAAATTAACAAAATATAAAGAAAAGCAGCGCGTTTCGTTAAAAACTGCTTCGAACGAACATATAGTATTACACAACTGTTAGAGGGATTAAGATGGGAGTCGCTAGAGACTCGGAGGCTGCACGCTAGGCTTAGGCTGCTTGATAAATTCAGAACAGACATTTTTCAGAGCGACACAGAGAATATTATAATGACGCTTCACTACATTTCTAGGAATGACAGATGCGATAAAATAAAAGATTTACTCTGCCGAACAGATAGGTACAAAAACTCGTTCTTTCCGCGCGGCCACAATAATAATTGAGCTCCACTAAATACACTCCTATAATATATGTCACCATTTCACCTCCAAAACTTATACATCTTTACACGGCTGGTCACCTACCACCCCCTGCCTCACGCCCAAGCGGTGGCTCGCGGGGTGATATGAAGATGTAGATTTGGAAATATGCAGAAAATAATATTACTAATAGGCGATGCATAATTAAACCGATTAATAAAACAGAGGAGAATAGTCAATCTCCAGGGTTAATTAGTTGGGGTTTGGACTCGCTGAGAGAAAATATTTCTAGCGACGCGGCTACAAAATTAATAGCCTCATCATCCGTTATATTTCTGTCATTTGTGTCTCTAGACATTATTTATTGACAATTTAAATAGTTTTATGAAGCAAAAGCGTTTGTCTTCTGGGTTTTTATTGAAAAATTGGTTGTTATAATCATCGAGAGAATAAAGAACGTTTTCAAGCGCGAAGTGTGTCCCAATAGAGGGGTTCTTATTTTTTGGAAATTCTAATTCCTTTTAGGACTCACCATAAATTTGTTTAATTGGGTTAGAAAATGAAGTACGTAAAATATAATTGCAATTGGAGAAGGGAAAGGCTGAAGTTTTGTTATTTTCCCCATAATTCCTGTATTCCGACCATTCCTGACGAATATGGAGCACTCGACGTTCAAAACTGCTTACCTGCAATTAATAACAACACATCACACGTCTTTAATGCATTATTTTGAATATTTTCGAGTTCTACCTCATTTTCTACGAGATAGAGTCCCGAAAGTGAGCGTTAGCCTTCCTCGTTTGCTACCCATGCTTGCTAAATCGACGGGCACCCCTTGTATCTGCGCTGGAATCTACCAAGTCCATTGCCACGTATCACGTTTGGTGTTATAATATTTGTTTATAAAATTGAACCTTTAATATACTTTGGCAGGTACTAAGGATAATTAAACGTATGTACTTTTTCACTGTCATATTTTGAGTTAGTTTTTTCTGGAACTTCGTTCATTTCGTCACATTGTCATCAGTAGTTTAAGTATAGGTAAAGTGAATAATGCCAACAGAAAGTAACGAATCGGGTTTAAATAGTATAATTGAGTTGGACTGATGATTACATCAAATGGTCAGGCTTTCAGGGGTTCCTTTGAAATAAATCCGACACTTAAATTTTGATTAGTAATGTGGTGCTGGAATAAGAAAGGAAAATATTTAAATGTTCAGCAAGATCGTGTAAAACCCTAGAAACCCTTGAATTGTTTTCATTCCTCTATATTTGGTGATGCAGCTAGACAGCTAAGTGTAGACAATTTCAAGAATCAAGCCAAAGAATCCAATAGTAATGGTGAAAAATTCAAGTTGTAGCAACAGTTGATGATTTGCTTAAAATTGCATATTCTCATCGTTAGTGAGAAATCTCGCAAAAGTACGTAAGTTAACTCTAAACACTACCAGAGGAAAAAGAATTCCGGTATGTAGTGATCCTCCGGTATGTAGTGATACTGATAGAGAAATAGTTCACTGCATAAATATAAGAAAAACATCCTGGAAGGTAAGAAGGAAAACTATATTGAAAGCGCTTGAAAGCATATTAACTAGCGATATAATGGCTTTGCATTTATTAATGTATATCTGAAGAGGCTTTGTGTTGATCATACGTTCCACTAGGCTAAAGTATAGAACAGTGTGATTATACGTCAAATTTAGCACAGAAATCGTAATCTATATAAATTCGAATATCCTGACTGATTTATCCGTACACTCGTTTAAGAGTATCTCAGTCTAGTATTGATAAAATGCCAAATTATGAGGATTTTTTCACATTATAGGGAGTAGAAACACCTAGAAATGATTTTGGTATGAAACGCATTGCATTTACACTTAATTTGCTATCATACATCCTGGATAAAATTTCTGCATTGGTATTCCTTTACTTTTTTAAGTAAGCTGCACTAAATATATTGGAAGTCTCATTATTCCTCCCGTGTTTCGGACATACTACACCGTCTTTGCGGCCGGATTTGGAACTATTATTTACTAGACTGCAAAAAAATTAACTAAAGCATTTATTTCGTCCCTTTATGTCGTATCGATAGAAGCTGCTGGTCATATATGCCAACTTCCACCGTTTATATGCTGTAGTAAAACACGCCGGTGGTTGAACTTAAATAGTGCTTTTGAAACAATGTAAAGTCCTACTGAGAGCCAAACAGAAATGCTTCTCGATTTGTAGCACTTGCAATTGCACGTGATTTTCAAATCGAAGCACTCAGGAACGACGTTATCCGCATGCTAAGACTGTGGTATGGGAAGTTTATAAAAGGGAAGAAGTCCACAGCCTCACTTAGTCCTACTCGACTAACTCCCTTGTCCCTTGCTCCTGCCTTCCAATGGGCCCTCCAAACAAAGGCCCTCTGGCCCACATGGCCCACCCCATGATCTATTCCTTCTTAGAGTGAGGATCACTCATTGCGCGATTAGCTTTACAAGGTCTAACGCGGAAGATCGTAGCAGTCACTGGAAAGTCCTCCCTCTCCTCTCCACTCATTATCACTCAAGCGACTGGTGTTATTCGTAAGGGTATGAGAACAAGGTAAAGGGAAGAAAGACAAAGAGGGAGAGATGGGGTTCGGGTTGGTGTGGTATGGCTAGAGCACTGGCGAACCACACGGGCGGCCAGGGTTCAAATCCCAGCAGATGCGGATGTTTTTCAGAGAAACCCGATCCCTACTTGAGTGTCTTTTGGAGGGCACTTCAAGTACAGTACTCTGTCTGTCAGATGAGACGTTAAGCCGTGGTCCCCTTGGCGCCTTTCGTTAAGAGCAGGCTAATGCCGACGCCGGGTTTCTATCCGCCCTTCCTTCCCTGCCTATCCCCTATGGCGCAAATAACCTCAGCCGTCGGTCGCCTCCCCAAATATCCATCCATCCGAGAGAGAGAGACTGGTGTCTCCGCGGGACGGCCCCGCAGCGAAGCAGCTTAGTTCCAGGCGATATGAATTTTTTCACTCAGTTCCTTTGACTTCAAAATCTTCCAGAGAATTTAGTAGCTAGAATAATGCTCGAGATCGAAAGAAGGAGTTATAGCAGCTGTACAATATTTTGCTGACCTTTCTGAATTGCAATTCAGTCAATGGAGTCGCATAGAAGTATTTGTTTTGCGTTAAAGAAGACTGCGTTGAAATATAAATCCAATTTTGGACTAGAAAACTCAGCACTCCTCAGCCAATCCGAGAAATTTTCACCATATCCTCGTACTAAGCAATTATTGAAAAATGAAATATTAAATATGCTTTTGATGACCATGAATAACTTTCAAAATGTTCAGATAAGCATAGAAAAACTTAACGTCTCCAAGTGTTGTTTGGAATCACATTTAGCGGATATGCATTTTGCATTCCTGCGTATGTAATTAAAAAATGACATTTTTATGGAAAAATACTGTTAATTACACTAGTCAAATAAAAGAAATGTCTTTCGTAAGACACTACTAAATATTATGGCATATGCACCATTAAATATAATCTCGAGGATTTAAGTATTAAAGAGAATTTACTATTTTGTATTGAAATATTGACTTGAAGTACAGTGACTCGACATGCGTAAATGCATTTGATTATCAAATGATAATTTTACGAATATCTGGAATCAGAGTGCTGTATTTACTACACTAATGCGGATCATTTTGAAGGATAAAACTTTAAGTCCATTATACCTGCTATTTATTAATGACGACAACTTCTACTCCACCACAGTTGTAAGAATAAAAACTTTCCTCGGATTTCAAGGTACCAATGATAAATTAGATTTGAGGCCAAATTTACTTTGGTTTACACTGTCCTGATAATTTTTTTTAAAATTTGGTTAAAGTTTAAAGTTTAATTTATTAAAGTGGGTCAATTCTACATAAAATTTGTTTGAAAAAAATACAAAATACAAGTCCATAGTTCCCTTTGGATGGGTTACAAGGCATTTGTTATATCTTGGGTATGGTCCTGCTAAGCATTATGATTATCAGCAGGTTCCAGGATTATCGTATCCAGTAGCGTCAATTTACATCTTTACATATATACACCTGCACATAAATAAAATATAACCAGCCTTATTTTCATACATTCATATAAGTATTATCCTCAAGAAAATCACTAAAACATAAAAATATTACATTTAAATCTTTTTGGCATTGTACGCACATATGACAAATGTAAAGCATCAGTGCTTGGATTAGTATTTCCAGTTGCATCAATTTACCTCTTTACATACATGCACTTAAACATAAATACAATATAGTCACCCTTACATTCATATATTGTCCTCAATAAAATCATTAACGCTATTTTTAACAAGAGTGGTCAGGACGGGTATTATTGCCACTTGACGTTTAATATATTTTACTCTACTTTTATAATCTCCGCAGGCTTTTTTTTTAAATTTTTAATGATACTAGCTATTTCAGAATAATTAGGCTCTGGCAGATGCAAGCTATTTATTGTTGACTGTGAGCAAGACTTTCCCAACTTATTTGAACATATCATTTTTAACTTATTTATGCCATCAGTAAAAGTAGCAGCAAAATCATTACATGTTTCACTAATATCCTTGTCACTACAAAGGTGATTCATGATCACGTCATCATTATTTTTATTGACATTTTTATCCTTGATAATATTGATGTTCCTCCAAAGTTGTCTCCCATCTTTAGCATTACTGATAAGGTTACGGTTTAAGTTTCTTTTGCATGAAAAAATTCTTTTACACACTTATTTCTCAGCCTTTTATATTCTTAGTGATAGCCTATATTAGTCCTATTACTTTTCCATTTTTTATATGCTTTATCTCTTTGATGCATTTTCTGAATAATATCATAAGTTATCCACTTGATTCCCGGTTTTCTTCCCAAGCTATCCCTCTTACTTACAACCCTCCTTGATTTCTCATATATCTGATCAAATATAGGACACAATTTTTCATATAATTTAATTGTGCTGGATTCTTCCATTAGAACATTCCAATGTTGACTTTTTAATGCTGAGTTCACCTTTCTATCATCAATCTGATATGCCAAAGAACTATTATCCCTGTGTTCAACACTCAGCTTTTGTTGGAGGTTTGAGTGTACACCCCACCATATGGTGGTCAGATATTTTCGCTTTAATTAATATGCCCTCAATGTTTTCAGTATTGCCATTGTAAAATATATGGTCGATACAGGATTGGTGAAAATGACCATTTTTTTATCTCCTCCCTAGTACAACTGTTTATGACAGAGGTGAAACCACAACTTGATAACATATTAAGGTATCTAATTGAAGTTAGGTTGAGTCTATCTTTTATATTTATATTCATGTCACCAATTATCAGTGTGTTAATCAGACTTATCATAAGTTAATATCCTTTCTAATTCATCTCTAAATAGAGATTTATTGAGATCAGGTATTGATTGAGATTGAATTCAAGGAAACATTTTTAAGAATCCACTAAGAAATGTGACTTCCGAATTGGACTCTTACGGATTCTCCGCTGGCGATTAAAATTTGTAAAAACAAGTGTTGTAACCCGGATATTGATGATCGAGTTTCCCTCTCTTCAAGGTGGAAACAGTTGGATTTTTTCGATTATTAAGGATGCATTCACTGGATTTCTCTTTTGTATGTCATTTGGTAGATGTCAGAATATTCATAGGGAAACGGTCTCGGAAGTGTAACATTCCACTGTCCTTAACGTCCATTTTCTTCGGTTTTCCGATAAAAATATCCGTCTTTGGTTTTCCTATGTAAACGCACGGGGAGATGGTCAGTGGCCAGTTAGGCCCAAGTGGGTCAGTTGGACCCTTTCGGGTCAGTAAGACCCTGTCGCGTCAAGTGAGTCATTTCGATCCGTGGTTATAATTCGGCTAAGTCATGTAGCCGATACGGACGAGACGATCATTCACAAGTCTTTTCACCCTGCTTCGCGCTAGGGTGAGTTATGAGATGGGAGTAAAGCTCTATCGTCAGTACAGCGAAGAAATCATCAATTATAAAGTAGAAACATCATCAGAGAAGTCAGACATGGTGCAAACATACTTGCCTGCAAAGGAGATGTTGAAAACGATTTGGAATACGAATGACTCAGAATTGAAAAAGAGCTAAAGAATGCCAAACGGCAGAATATTACACAATGATCTTGAAGATTTGAATGCGATTTAAGATGATCAAGAAAGAATGACCGTTCTGCTATATGAACTGGTAAATTTATACGATAAAAAAGCGATACTACATGAGTTGTGCGTACAAATGCCGCACGTGCTCAAATATTATACGGAATCATCGTTGAAGAATATACATGTGTGATGTGCTGGTTTCAATGTAGTTTCGGTGTTTTGCCGTATAATTCATTCATGCCTGGTGTGGAAGCACCCCATGCCACACACCTTTTGGGTGGCTTTCTGGGTATGACATAGATGTAGATGTAGATGAATATACACCAGCAGAATGCTGGGTGGTAAAAATCCTGTTTGGTGTCCCCCTATTATATATTCAACATGTATCATCAATCTGTTCAGCAATATTTTTATAAAACTTTATAGGAAGTGTCCAAGATACCTCTGTTATCTTTACAGTCCAATTTATCACCCTTCCAGTGAAGTGGTGTAATCCCTGCTCCCCCCAATCATTTGGCATTTTCTCTAGTCTACAGATTTTTAGGATTAATTTTTAAAGATGTGCATGAACACACTCGCCTCCATGGTTTAACCATTCCATTGTAATCGAGTCCCCGCCGGGAGCTTTGCCATTTTAAAATGACTTCAGGGCTAATGTCACTTCATATAATATTGGTTCCTGAACATGCGGATTGTCTTCCAATTCAACCATTTCAGCCACACAGTTATTACCTTCTTATTCCATCTCATCAACAAGAGTTTACAAAATTTTTCTCCCCACACCTTCGAAACAGCATTTCTTTCTCCTAAAACAGTTCCTGCATCGTCTTTGACCCCAAAAATTTTCGGTTGATCACCTTTCTTGAAAAACTGATTGATCTTGGAAAGTTTTTTGAAATGTTTTTCGCTCTTTCGTCTTCTGATTTCATGAACATATTCTGGATTTATGTCGCTTTTCATAATTTAGGAAGTATTGTGATCTCTTTGCTTAGGTTGTTGTAATGATACCTTGTCTCTTGTGTTTTATGAAGTAATACTTTTTCCTTGCTTCTTTTCTTTCATTCACTAGTTTTCTTCAGTGTTCATCAAACCATGGTTTATTTTTTTTTTCATGCCATGCCATCAAACCATGATTTTCTTTTCTTTTCTTACTAAACTTTGTCAGCTGCTACCTTTAAGGTAGATATGAAATTTGTTCAAATCCTTTCTATATCATCTTCACAGTTATTATTTTTCTCTTCCAAAGTTGTAAACCTAGTTGAAATTTCAATTTTAAAATCTTTGGCTTAACTGTCTTCAAAATGCGAATGTCTTCTATTTGGAGTTTTACTTTCATTTCAATTTTTTATTTTTGTCTTATTTTTACTAAATCTAAGTTATGGTCTGTGCCACAATATACTCTCCTGAGGCTCCTGACATCAGTAACAGTTGTTAAAAGTCTTTTGTCTATGGCCAAAAGATCAATCTGATTTTTTATGTTTCCATTTCGTGAGTTACATGTCTGTTTGTGTATGTCTTTGAGAGTGAATTTAGTGCTCGCAGAAAATAGTTTCGAGAATTTGAAATCCTTAAAGGCGCACCCCATTTCAATTTGAAATATTGTGCAGGCTTACCTTTCCAGCCACAGAATCACCGATGGAATCTTTCCCTATATTTTCATTAGCATCTCCGAGTAAGACTTTCACATCATAGCCTTGAAGGTCAGGCACTACGTCGTCTAGACGTGAATAGATATAATCTCTCTCACAGGATGGCGGTCGTAAGGGAAAACCTGGAATTGTCAGGGAATTTTAAATTTATGCAAAAGTCAGAGAAAAGTCAGGGAATCCTCGAAATAGTCAGGAAGAAACTGAAATAGGAATACTCGTTATTTTTCTACCATTACGTTTATCGGCTAGTCTCTCCCACCCTATATTTCTCCAACTAAAACTTAAGTCCATCGCTGACGTGCATGGAATAAGCACCATCAATTCGTGAAGTATTCATTCAGTTGTGAATCTTGTCAGTTGTGAATATTGGTTATTTAGTTGTGAATCAGACGTACAATGTATCCCATTTGTATATCCTTATTGCTGTATTTGCCTAGTTTTGTTGAAAATCATGATCACAATGTATTACGCTCATCACAAGGAATCCAAGGCTACGTTGTTCGGAAAATTTAGCCTCACGTTTTTTTTTTCACTTCCGAAACTCAGGTCAAAGAGGTAGTTGCTGGAGCACACACTAGCTTATAGTAAACACATGTTTGAAGTTCTAAAAATGCTAGATGATGAGTAGAACATTTAAAGCTGCCGTAGAAAATTTAATTCAGCAGAAAAAATAATCTAATAATAGGTGACCTTTTGGCTATTGTTCAGGGAAATTGATAAATCCATGAACAGGGAAAAGTCAGGGAAAGGTCAGGGAATTTGAAAATTGGATATCAGTAGCCACCTTGTCTCATCATCACTACTTTCTTCGGCTGGTTCATAGGAAATCGCCATAGATATATTCTTAGAGAGAACGCCATAGTTACAGTGCCTATATTCTTCAGCGTGACCGGGAAACAAGATAGATGCTTTAGGGTGCATTGATATATTTGTTATTATTACTGCGCGATGCTGATTGGAGGACGCGTAGTCTTACTTGTCACGAAGAGCCAAATTTTGGGATTGCTCCAAGGCGCCTTGGCTCACTGAGGAAAACAGAGTAGACAGAGTGACGATGGAATCTGGAGTTTCACGGCGCACGGACAGGTATTTTGACCTAAAACCTGGCCAAAAATATTTTGGCACTTTTTTTTCAGAAGGGTACCAAATGACTATAAACGTATTTCGATAGATGATGAAGTGAAAGTTAATTAATTTTATGAAAAAAAAGTTTTTGTCACATTATAGTATTTTTTACTTAAAATTACACAGGTATGTTACTTAAATACAAGAATTATAATAAAATATTAAGTAAATTAAACTAATAATAAATAATACACTGTATTTATTACATATGTTATCTAAATTATGTACCTATATGATTTTCATAAAGTTTTTTATTCTTCTTCACTACTGAGGTCGTTCTCTACTGTGAAAAATTCAAGAGCTTCTTTTGAAAATATTTTCTTATTTTTATTTTTCCTCGACCTTATACTGCTAAGATAAGGATCTGCAGTTAATATGAGCCGGTTTAGCACATCCTCATTGCATTCCGCCCTAGAGAACTTCCGTGAAAAGCTCCATCTATATTGGCAAAAGTGCTTGTTCCTGGCTTCCGCAGCCTCTTCTGACAATTGGCCAATTCGCAACAATGCATGGGCTATGACACTCGAAGAATGAATTAAAACTTTATGTACTGTGGGTGACATAGGTTGCTACGAATACAAATTGAAGTTGTGTTTAGCTGTATCCATCGTGAATTTTGAAAATTTGTTCGTCTATGTCAAATCCTGAAGATAACACTTCTAATATGAGTTTGAATCTTTGAATTAATAATAAATCCACGCCTGTAATAGTAGCCGCTTCTTCTTCGCTATTAAAAAACCTTCGTGATGTATCTATCGTTTTGCGACGCTTTGTTCGGTCACTTGATTCCCCGAATTCTTTACTTGGGCGACCTTTGGAAATTCCGGGAATCGGGCCAGCAGGTAGTACAACTTCTCCGCTAAGTCATTCATTGTTCTTATCTAGAAAACGAGCTTCTGTACTGTTAAACGCGAGCCATTTTAGTTTATAAACTACTTTGAACATATTGATAGTTTTTTGAAGTTCACCTATTTTCTCGGGAGGACACTTTGTTATATCCACTATTTTTCTACAAAATCTTCGAGTTTTCTGTCAAGCAATCGTTGTGAGCTTCCTCTAACCAACTCATGCAGCTGTTTTCTGGTCAAAGACATGACCAGATATGACCAATATCTGGAACAATATAAACACGTGTTATTTAGAATCGCACTGAAGGGTGTATTCAAGGGTATTTTTTTCTGTGATGTGAATACTTGTGAATCTTTTTGATAGCTAAAGTTATAGTAGACATTTTAAAGTATAATAGCATGTTGGTCTGATGCTATTGCGAGGAGTTGCGTATATTCAAAAATACTAATGTTTGCGTAAACAGACGAAAAAAGTCAAGTAGTTTTAGGTAGATAGTTAAACTACTAGACATGTCTAAATAAAGTTTGAAACACAAATAAATTCATACTCAAATATTGTACATACCTTAATTGATGTTATCCATATCAACTTCTTTCACTAAAATAACTTTTAACCTAAGAAAACACAGAGCAAAGATACGGTTTTTTGTGAAATGTCGCGAACAAAGACGTGTGTAAACAGCGAGTGCTAGGTTCCACCTGGTGGTGCCGCGGACTGTGGTGGCTAATCCAGGAAGCGGGTTCATCAAAAGTTGGGCATGTTATCTACCTGCTTTGGGACACAATCCCAGGCCTATGAGTGAAAGTTGGCAAATTTGATATATGACCACGTTTTAGGTCAAAATACCGGTCTGTGCGGCGGAGGAATGATGACGTTTGCCGTGGCCAGCGATCGGAGTCGTGTGACTAGCGCTGCTCTCCCTCTCACCCACCGCTACCAAAAACTCACCCGGTTTGGACTTCCCCTCGACCGATTGGCGTCTGTCCTCTTTTGCCTTTCAAATTAGAACGGTTTCCTGTAGCCTGCCCCTACACTTCCACTCCTCTTCACCTTAAAATTCGACCCCGACTTGCCAAGGAGGACGAGGAAGTCTTTGACCCAACTCGCTGATAAGGATCCGAGCAAATGTGCTTCTGTCGTGCTTGTTTGCCTGCTCTTTTCTGTCCACATCAACATTGCTGGCTGGAAATACTGTCCCACAGAATAAATTGATTCCATTTCGTTTTCATTCGACATATTGCAGCGGAATAGGCCTGCCGGCCGGTGGCGCGAGTTTTGCAGTAAGTTTTGCTTGGCTTCATTCAACATTCTTTCTCTTTGTCAGAGCATAAATAAAAAAATCACCTTAGTGCCCTGATTATTCACCGTATTCATTCAACCAATATAATCATTTTACCACCGAAAATTTGAAATTTGAGGTACAAAATCACAGTAGAATTTAAACATTTGCTAATGATAAATGTTGGCCAGTGAAACACACTCAATTATATTATGGAAATTGTTGCCATTAGTTCAACAGCAGCAAGTGCAGTGTACTTCATGTTTCATTTATAAACAATAACAATATATTCCTTCGATGAGAATTAAACATATTCTTGGACTTAGTTGTACTTTGAAATAGAAAATCAGCTATGGATATTACAAGGGTTCTGCACAAACGCTGCACGTGATCTGTAGTTTATGATTAGATAATACATTATAGGGAACATATTAAAAGAATAATAAGTTAAGAATGGTTAATAGAACAATGGAAATTTGTTAATTTTTTAAAACACTCTTGATGCATGGTTAGAGCGCTCGTTTTCATAGGGGTCTTGTAGTATGCTGTGGATTTTGAATGGCAGGGGTCTTTAAGGCATGAAATATAGGAATGTTGAAGATGTAAATGTGGTCTTTGAAGTGAGTTTCATGACCATTATGATTATAATGAGACAGGCAGAGATGCGGTTAGTTGATCACCAAACGTGCATATCTATGTTCAGAGATGGATGGTAATGTAAGACTTTGGAGAGAAGTAAATAATGGTGTGCCAGGAGCTCCGATAACGACTCTGCTGATTACTTTCATGACTAACTTTTGTAATGAGAGTACTTTCGGTGAGTAGCCTACGTTTCCCCAAAATATGATACCATAAGATACAATGGAATGTTTAATCATTCGTGGTGATAAATCGAATGGTGGTTGTGGAGAAACATGCTTAAGGTGAAGTGGACGGATAGAATGAGAAATGAGGAAGTATTAATAACAACAGGAGAAGAAATAAAACTGTTGAAGGAAAAAAAAATTGAGAAAGACAGCTTGGATGGGATATATATTACGCCAAAATTGTCTTTTTAGAAAAATTATTGAAGGAAAAATAGAAGGAAAGCAAAGAAGGGGAAGAAGAGTAAGAATGGGAATGCTCGATGAAATAAAAAATGGCCGAAGCAACAGGAAAATGAAAGAAGATGCTCAGGACCGAAAGCGATGGAGGGCATCCAGTTGAAACCTGTCAGAAGACAGATTCCACTGAGAAGGAGAAGAAGAAATAGAAACGACTCAATGATGAAGATTCCAACTGGTAGTTTCTTTAGTTTGTAAATAATTTCACTTAGTCATATTCCGCAGTAAGTTTTATTTCCTCCGACCTAGAGTTCCTTCAATCACGCATTAATTATCAATGTGACAATGGTCCACCACGAGCCCCTTATATACAGGGGGGGGGGACGGGAGGCAGAGCAGCCAATGAGCGGGGAGTGCATGACTGGTCCGAAATGAAGAGGGGGGGTTGACCGTTGTTAAAGGATTGCGTCACAGAGGGGAATGGGGGGGAGAAAGAAAGGTCAGGAGACGAGATTGAGAAGGGAGCGTTTCATTTAACGCACACACTTTGTTTTTGGAATGAAAAAATTTCTAGATTTTCAAGATAGTCCAGCTTGAGCCACTTGCATTTAGAGTGAAGGACTTATGGAATGAAGTCACTTCGGTGGTCTATCAGGTGCTCGGCCAACTGGTCCATAGAGATCAGTTCATTAATGTCTGTGTATCTGAAGCATTAATATCTTTGTGATCATAGAAGAATTTCATGAAATATAATTCAACTCTGCAGTTCTTTTGCAATTTCACACGCTGATGGCAACTTTGACAAATGGAAATGATTACGCTGAGCAAGAAGCTAAGGAAACAGGTGCGCAGCCCTGCTAAAAAATTCTGTATAATTTCCTTGTAAACACTTCCGCAGATTTTCTTAAAAAGTTCGGTAGATATTCCTTAAAGTATTGAAATGCCATTTTACGGAATTCCCTTCGGCGTTCTGCAGAGCACCTTGGGATGTTTTACAGGATACCTTAGGAAGTTCTGCAGAATTCCTTAGGACGTTCTGTGGAATTCCCTAAAACTCTCCATATAGGTCCGTAGAAAAGGAACTGGGTCAACGGAAACCTCAAACATTTCCGTAGAGTTGCTGAAGTTCTACAGAACAGCTTGTAAAGAGTTATTTTGTTCAGCAGAAGATATCTCTACAGGACATATGTTCTGCCGAGTCAGGCTCTCATGTTCCATATAGATCCTTAGAATAGGAACTAGTTCTGAAGAAAAAGAGTCAATTTCTGTAGAATTACTTACGTTCTACAGAACAGCTTCTAAGGAATTTTTTACCGGGAGCTAACACGAAAATATAAAGTATTAATGCTAATAAACTCGGTATTAGAATATCACATGGTATTTCATTTCATTCTAGGATATTTTAGGAGTAAATAGGCCAGACAGAGTAGTGGACGTTAGGAGTAACCTCTGTTAAAAATATCCTAGTTTATACGTCCAACAATATGGCCGCGGTCCGCGGGCAACGGCTCGTTTTCCTAGCAAAGAGTGCTCAATCCATTTAATAATGTACATCGATGGGTCTTCCCCGCCACTTTCTCGCTCAAACTTTCGTACGCTACCGAGGAGGGGCTGAAAATAACTTTCTGGAGCATATAATTGCTCGTTTGGTTACCAAATAATTCCAAATTACATTTCATTAGCAGGTCTCACCATATTTAAAAAAACCTTGCCCATACATTCCGTGCGCAGCATTGGGGGCGGCGGGTTTGATATCACACAAGTCTTTTCGTCCATGAAAAAATAGCTTTCACATGATAAATCACAACAAATGTCCTAAAAATCACTTATATAAATTCAAAGCTAAGGTTTGTCTAAAATATATGCCCTAAATTAAGTACAGTGGCGGAAGAAATTAACGCAAAATTTTTCGCGCGCCAGAATGCGGCATTTTTGGGAACTTCTAGGAGCAGTACACACTCGAAAGACTGGCAACACTGAGGAAAACATCGTCTACCGCAAATATTTGAAATCCGCAATGGAACTCACATTTGTCGGAGCCTAGAACTTAGTCATCAATCGCCTCATTTTTGAGCTTTCGTCTCATACTATTTGCACATTCAGTCGCAGCGCATCGCTGTTTGTTTCAGCATGGTTCTTACGTCGAATGACATCATTTATACAGAAAGACTGATGATAAAAAATATTCACTATCCCCCCCAATTCATTATACTATATGCTAAAATCTTCATCTTCTACCACCAAGGGATATTTATTGTGGTCGACTTTCCGAGGATATTTTTGAATGATGCGTACTGTGTCTGTTTCAACGAATATAAATCGAGATTTATCCGCACCAAATGTCGATTAAAAAAAGATTTAATTAAAATAAGTATTGTCTAAGTAATGTAATTTTTCACTATTTTCCATTTGTAGATCGACGAAGTTCCTTAAACGGATATTTACTAAATTCAAAACGGATATTTATTAATGAATCATTCTTGACCCAACATAAATCCGTCTATAGTTCGTCATAATGGGATTGAACTATGAAAACATACGTAAACATATATAATTTCACGAAATAAAAATAAATGTGCTCGAATCGATACCGAATAATCTAGGCATATTTTCCCGATATTTCTTTCATCTTATCACAGGAAGCTTGGTGACGAGCTGTCCACTGTTAAGTTTTATCTAGTAAATATAGGATATACGAATAAACATTCAGAAAAGTTTACCCAAATTAGGTGTAGTTATGGATAAACAACTCTATTACATCTGATTGCATACTATCTTATATGCTTAGCTATAAATTCGCCGCACATATAAAATTAACAAAAAGCCTTTTAAATGAGTTCAGTTTGGAGTAAAATATCATTAATGAGGTAAATTAATAGGTAACGGTTAATGTTGTAGCTGTCAGATGTATTTGGCTAGCTAAAGAGTGGTCCGTGTTCGATTTTTAATGAACACAAATGATGGTTTATATAAATTTCCTCATATTGGCGATATGAATGAATGTAGTGTGTAGCTGCAATGACTGGCTGATAATATGAAATTTTTTAAATACAAAATAGATAAAATTTGCCGAATAAAAATAATTTTACTCGACCAGAAATAGAATAAAAAAATCAAAAATTACTCGACCGGGGGTGGGATTTCGGTTATTATCTTCTCATGGTCGTTATTGTCATCCAAAAGGCAATCCGCATTGGTAGGGCAATGCATAAGGTCCTGGGAGCGCACTCCACTGCTATGTAGCACCCGATCTTTCTTGATGACGATCACGTTTTCGAAATCATGAGCGTACTCAAACAATGTTATTATGAAGAACCATGATTGCGATTCAGGTTTGCTACCCAGTAACAACTACTGAGCTTTCTTATGACAAGGCGAATTTATGATGATGTTTCGTATCCTTTTGGTGAATTTATTTGCATCCGAATGCGTTACTGTGAACTAAGTTACTTTTAAAATGAGTGGTGGTATTGTCTACGAACGTTTAAATAACTAAAGGATAGGAAAAAGCATACTACTCTCCCGGGAATACAAACAGAAAGAAGTAGTTCTCGGATTTCACCTCATCAGCCCAGACCATTCCAATCAAACGCCATTAGTTCCCCTCATGCATAGGTTTGGAGGCCAGCTACCTTAAGTCTGTGTTAAAGCAACGAGCAATCTTGGAGGACTCTTGAGGATCCCTAGAGTTTTCCCCGTGTCTATACAAAGCTTCACCAATACTAATCCATTCAAAATCGGAATGTATGAAGGGCGCATTATATTGATTTGGGAAATAATATGCCTTTAATAAGAGCTTACTTTCCCCTTGTGTTGTGAGGGATACCTTTTCTGCCATAGATAATGTTTTGAACGCCAGGCGTTTAACTCACAGGAAAGAAGTGGTATTTGACTTCTCTTACGCCCTTAAAAGTATTCGACGGGGGCTTCCAATTTTTTCGAAGCGCGACGAGCCTTTTCTTTCTGGTGCAGCAAGTATTTGAAACCTGTGCGTTATTCACAACAACAAACCACCCCGACCATCACCACCCGGAACTTGGCCAAGGTTTACTGATGATTACTTCATTGAGACGAGCGTCGATAGACGAACAAGCAGAGCGGACAGCGCAAGCAGAGATACTGTTCAAAGTTTTAGCGGCCTCTCCCAAAATTCTTGGAGGAAAAAAAGATCTCATTAGTCTTTAAGTATGCCTCATTTTTCTCCCAGGCGGAGGAATCGGATAGTAGGTTTGTAAAAGGCAAAAACATCTGTCGAAAAATTACCCGAAGAGGTGTTGCGCCTTCGACTTTCACTCACTGAACTTTTATTTGGTGTTTAAAAGTTAAAAAAAAAACAATTTCTAACTACTATCAAACTAAATTCATTAAATTCATGTCCGCTATAATAAGAACTATGTTTTATCAAATGTTTATCAATATTCATTATTCGCTTGCAACTAGGAATACTTACGAGTTCACAAATGTCAAAATTCTAGGCGGTGGTTCAAAATCAATCATGTAATATAGATGGATTGGGCTGTACGGAGCGCAGCGTTCATTATGAGAAAAATGCGAGAAACAAACGTTTTTCTACCCTCTCAAACGAAACAATCCCAAATTAAGATGCATTGAGGAAAATCGTGGAGGAAGAATGGGAAATGAGCCCAGTAAGATGAAACCAAAATGTGGGCAACTCCATGTCACAAAGACTTGGTCAGGAAATCGAGAATGGAGGAGGATTGATTGATTATTAGACTAATAAAAATCTACATTCTTTATGCAAATACCAGCATATTTCTTGATGTTCCTTTGCTGTGATTATGTGCACACATAGCTCAAATTGAGAGAATTATTTTTAAATTCACTCGTTCTAAATAAAGCATTATAGTGTCCCTTTTCAACATCCGTTAAAATACATTACCACTAAGAAATGAAATTTATGACCCTGTAAAAAGTCTGTTAATATCTTTATGTGGGGGCACTCACAACTTTAACTTCCATTGAAGCAATAATATTGCGACGCATTTGAAGAGGAATAGATTCTTTAGCAACGTAGCAATCGTATAATCTTTGATGGTGCACATTCCTAATTTTCACTCCATTGACTACTCTGCGGATTTATGAGGAGTGTACAAATGACCATAGGGAAAATATCTAATTACTGCTTAGTCACTACATGGAAAAGATGATTTTGAGTATTTTATCACTTTCACAGGGGAAGATAGGCGATGCATTTTTGTCGGAGTATTACTAAGGCGTGGGTATAAAAGTGCTCCTCATAAAATTTAATTGCGTAATTTTAGCCAAACATTTTTCACTGCGAATATGTCAAATGGTATTTGAGTGATTCATTAATTTACCTTATCCTCTAAGTATTATTCTCCATCTTCTAAGTTGAACTGTTGAACTACACGGTTAATGTATTGCTCATAGCAAACCTAGAAAACAATGCTGGGAAAACTTCAAATACCGTTTTCAAGATATTTTGAAGAAAATTCCACACTTGTTTGGTCTCTCACTCAGATAAGTAATCGGTATTTACAAGTTCGGCAGATAGAACCAAACTCTTATTCCTGATAAAAATAATTGCCCTCTTTACTAAATCATTTCAAAGTAATTTAAAGGTGAATGTAGCATCAGGTAAGGTCACTAAATCGAGTAACTGACACAACCAGAGATCCGGTCTATTCCCTCCTTCATGAATAGCTTTTCTTTGAGTGGTAAATTGGCAAATGAGTAGGTATGAGCATCACACGACAGACAGGACGTAGACATCAAGTGGGGCCGAGTACCCGAGAATGGGAAGTAAACGTCTCATTCGACGCCCAAGGAGACCGCTCTGATTCTTTTACAAAGCCCGAATATGCGTAAAACTCACACACTCATGGTTGAGGTCAATATCCATTCTCTGGGCCTTCCGTGGATTCCTGCGAAGTTTTGGCTGCAATAAAGTCACATCGCGTAGATTAATTATAAAGGCACTAAAAGAGGCCACGCCAGGATTTCAACCCCGGGCATTCTTGGCCGCAGACGAACACTCTCCCTCTAGGCTACTTCATCGATCAAGCGAAATTCGCGTCCAGTGGTTCTTACTATACAACGAAAAAAGGGAATTCTAATGCTTCCTTTAAAAACTGGACCGAATAAAATGCTCTGGATTTTTGAAAATAGTTTTCAGAAAGTAAATAATATTACGTTAGAAGTAATTAAGAAATTTAAGTGTTTGAGATGACCTGTATGCACGAGGGCGGAAACTTACGTAGTGTTTCAAGGTATTGGAAATTCTCGTAAAGAAAACTATTCTCCACATGGAAACCATTCTATTCAACCATATTTCCCATACTTTTACTTGAAATTCACAGGATATTACGCCAAAGTGTTAATTGTAATGCATCATATTTCTCGGAAGTAGTTTGAGGTCTATTAAAACGATGTTCATCCACAGCTATTCCCTGCACGAGGAAATACGTTTTATTGTCAGTGAATTTGATCTGGAGAGTAAAAAATTTTTATGTCCCAACAAATAATGCTTTCATCGTATTCTTTCTTAAGTTTCAATCAAGAAAATTTTTTTGAACGGTCCAAAGCTAAAACAAATATGGTAAGCATCTCTACATAATCAACTACGACTTTGGAACCTCGACTGGGTGCGGGTCGAAGCAAGCTCATCACGTTTATAACTCCCAGACGATCTCGCGAACCTAAACCTTATTAGTATGACTATTTACATGACGCGTAAAATCGTTATCCATTCATATAGAGTTTGAATATTCCCGGTTTCCATATGCTGTCTCATTGTTGTCAAGTTGTCGAAGGACAAGCGATTTCAATTAGTTCCCGTGTACGCCGCATTTAAACGCCAATGAGTTTTGCGTTAATTTTTTCCGCCACTGTACAACAATGCAAAAATTTAACATATTTTCCTGGAAATGGGCACACCATAGCCATAATTACATACTTACGTCATTTCGAATGTCAATTATTTTAAGGTCTTTGGCTCTACAAAGTTATTTCGATAAAAGTATCGCATTCACGGAGTACTCATCAGCACACGCCACCCCTAGGGAACAGCTTTGGCTTCCTCACGCATGCCAATACCAATAACCTTCAGACTTACCAAGTTTACGCAATTGACAATGGAAAATTCACTTGCATCCTGTAGCTCTCACTATTTTTACCCAATCACTCAGCTTAAAATCTACTGTTTCAATTGTTTAAATCTGTACCTAGTTCTCGTAGGGTCATAAATAGAAGCAACCCCTTAATGCTTTATTATCCTGCTCATCGCACCACCAAATTTAGTGATTAATTTGTTTTCACATCAACTAAAGTATGGAATTCATTGCCATTAAATGTTAATAACATTAAATCAATCGAAAATTTTAAAAGTAAAATTTATGATTTTTTTCTAAATTTCTAGTAGGACTTTTGTTGAAACCTACATATGTATTTACTGTTTGATTTTTCTTTTTATGTCACAAATGAACATGTATGTATGCATGCAAATGTTTGTATTTTTGTTCTTATGGGCCTGTAGCTAGAGCGATAATAAATTATTTACTCACTTACTTACCATAGCTGGTGCTGTTATACCGTTGGACGCACGTAACCACCATAGTCAATTTAAAAAAGTGAAGTATAAAATTCAAAATTGTAGATCTCAGCCTTTCATTTGCTCCCTCAGGAGATTTATTATAGTCAAACCAATTCTGTAGAGAGTATGGTCACTTGTCGAAAAAATTGCCCCATGCATATTTTCAAAATCAACTGCCACCACCAATAGTGACATCCGCATAGTGGGCGAAAAACTACGCCATCTATCTGTCACCTGTAGTCGTTTTCCAGTGGTGATTTCATATTTATCATTGATATCTTTTCAAAGAATATTTTCAGCCTGTTATTTAGGCAACGGTGTGCGTGAAGTGGCGTCATTGAGACCGTAAACAGAGAGTAGATATGGAGATAATATTAAGTCAATATGAGAAACAAATTGTATTCAGCTATGAATCAAACTTGAACTCTCAATTATGGTACCATACTAGAACGGGCAATTAAAGGCATACTGGAGCGGGAGTATTATTGACTTCATTTTTCTTTAGATATCTGAAGCTGTAACGTTTTGACCGAGGGAAATGTAATAAACATAATTTGAACTTCCTTTCTTTTACATCTGATACTGCGGTGATTTAATGACCTTCGTTTAATCGATAATGCAAAAAAAGTGAAAATAGACCTTATCTGCCTCTGCAGTGCGGAAAAAGTTCGCTTTAATATTCAATGAGCTGTAATCTGTATTATTCCAATATCCTTGCCATTGAAAGGATAGCCAAGTCTACCCTACTAGCATATGAAGAAAATATCATTGTACGATGTTTTTCATTGAAGCAGACGCAAGGATTGATTTCGAGAACCCCGTGTGGGGAAGGAATTATCTTGGAAAAAAAGGAAGGTTTTATCTTGAATTTACCTTAACTTCAGATATCTTGGGGAACACACATACAAAACATATGCGGCACAGCATTAAAGAAACTAGGTTTTGTTAAGCGTATAATAGGAATGTCCTAGAATGAAAAAGTCAAAGAGAGATGCTATACTTCGCTCTGGTTAGGCCACACCTCGAATATGCCACGAGTAAGTGGGAGCCTGATCACAAAGATTTAACCAAAAAAATTAACAAAGTACAAAGAAAAGCAGCACGCTTCGTTAAAAACTGCTACTAACGAACACATTGTGTTACGCTACTGTTAGAGGGATTACGATGGGAGCCCCTAGAGACTCGTGGGTGGAGTAAACATATAAACTTCAAATAATAATAATAATTTTTTTATACGTAACAGCCGAAGCTAATTACTACGTATTTAATATATGGACGAACGCACTCAACCATGCCCAGGGAGGTGTAAATATCCTACCCAGGCGGGACTCGAACCCGCGACCTTCGGTTTGGCGAGGATTTTTATCCGAGGACTTTACCTCGCCGCCACCGAGGCCGGTGTAATACAGTAAAATATCTTGGAATTACCTTAACTTCAGATATATCGTGGGGAACACACATAAAAACATATGCGGAACAGCTTAAAAGGAACTATGTTTTGTTAAACGTATGTTAGGAAGGTCCTCGGGTGAAAAAGTAAAAGAGAGATGCTACTTCGCTCTGGTATGGCCCACACCTCAAATACGCCACGAGCATTTGGGACCCTGGTCAAATAGATTTAACCAAAAAAATTATTAACATACAGAGGAAAGCAGCACGCTTCGTTAAAAACTGCTACGAGCGTACATATAGTATTTCACACCTTTTCATACATGTAGTATTTCACACCCTTCGAGGGATTAAGGTGGGAGTGCCTAGAGACTCGGAGACTGCACGCTAGGCTTAGGCTGCTTGATAAATTCAGAACTGATATTTTTCAGAGCGACACAGAGAATATTATCATGACGCCTCACTACATTTTTAGATCTGACAGATGTGATCAAATAAGAGTGATACTCTTCCTAGCAGAAAAGTACAAAAACTCATTCTTTTCGTGCACAATAAGCGACCGCGATGTTAACTGAGCTCCTCCGAAAACACTCTCATAGGACAGGTCACCATTTCACCTCCATAACTTTTACATATTTACGCGACGGGTGATCTACCTCCCCCTGCCACACGCCCATGTGGTGGCTCGCGGGGTAGTATGTAGATGTAGAATTAGGAGCCATAGGCGATCTGATTAACAGCAAGAATTTTGAGTTGTACTATATTGCAACCACTACGCTCCGCGGGTAGGGATCGTACGTACTAGAAATTTGAACCACAGCTGCTGTTTTCTCCCTTCATTTTGTTTTTCGTACAAAACGCTCCCAAAAAACGTCTTTTCGATTGTATTGCACTCCCTGCTCGGCTGTCTCGCATTTTCCAAGTTCAGGCAAGCACACTCTCTTGCGGGCGCCGTTCTTTTATCTCTCGCTGTGTGTCAAAATTTCCCCCTTCTGACTCTGCCAGAAAAAAACCACTCTGCCAGAAAAACCACTCATCGCCAAAAAACTCGCGAACGCCAAAAACTCACAAACGCCGTCCGCGAATATTCCCTCTCGCGCGCGCATTGCGGTCTCGCGTTTCGCTATCTTGCGTTCGCTGTCCCCGATGGGACGATCAACTCACTTTTGAAAGCGACGGTGAAACGACGATCAACAAGGAAAAGGATTTCCCATATTCCCCCTGATTCCTGCCTTGGTCAGCTTACTCCCCTCAATCGTCCGCCGCATTGTCTCTACCCTGGGCCCGGCCTCTTTTGAAACTGACCGCGGACGAGAAAGGACCTGCTGTTTTGCAGTTGTGACTTGTTTTCGTCCTCTATAGATCATGTTAGCGGTATTTAGCCTACGGGCTTGTTTTCTATTGTAATAATTGTGCTTATATATATGGTGTTGCTTGAAGTTAATCAAACTGGCTAAGGTTGTTGATATTTTTTCTCGATTCTGCCCTCCAATTCTGCAGTCAATTCACTCACGACGTCAAGTTTTAGTGACTTGCGTGAAGCTGTTAGTCACCTTGGAACCTCCTACAGGTTCCAAGAACTTTCATCCAAATTAGCCTCACGGCTGCTTTTACCACTCTGGAACTCTCTTGAACCCGATGATTCTAAGACTACTTGACCGATCGTGAATATATTAAGGATAGCTTTTTAACAGTTGATTGGAACGTTTGAAAGTTTAGAAAATGAGGCTTGGTTCAATTCCTGCGTTTCTGCCTTCGAAAAAGCAATCTTTCAAATCAGTGTAACTGATTATGGGCGTACCTTGCAGGAGAAATTAGTAAATTCATTTTTCTTATAAAATCCTTTACTTATCATATTTCCATTATTTTATGCCTTAATAGGACTTATGTGCAAAATGGCTGGGCTAATAATTTAATAAAATTATAACATAATGAATTATTATCATGAGGACATCATTATGATCATAAAGTAGTGTTTTTATTTGGAAAATGCAATAACGTAAAACTCGAAAAGACCTCAGAAGCTTCATTCAGGAAATTCGTAGCCACAATGAAGGACGAGAGCGCAGAAGTACAATGGAGAATTTTTGGAAACACTACGTAAAGGAATCGATGAATATATTCCGCACAAACTCAAACGGAAAGGTAACGAATCTCGTTCGTATAACCGCTAAATAAGGTAGGAGCAAGTCACATCCGGTGTTCTTCAGGGAAGTGTGATCGGCACTCTTTTATTCATTATTTATATTAATAGCCTAATTAGCAGTAAATAAAGATTATTTGTAGACGATACAGTAATCTACCGTGAAATAAGCAAAGACGCGGACTTTCAAGTTAGGTCATCTGACCTAAACAACGTTCATTAGTGGTGCCAGGAGTGGGAGCCAGGAGTTAAATATCAGCAAATGCATCTCAGCTCACTTCCTGCAAAAATGCCAAACCTATACTGTAGATGGAGTGAACATAAAATCTTCAGATACAGTAAAATATTTTGGAATTGCCTTAACTTCTGATACATCGTGGGGATTATACATACAAATCATATGTGGCACAACATTAAAGAGACTTGGTTTTGTTAAACGTATAATAGGATGGTCCTCGGATGAGAAAATAAAAGAGAGATGCTACTTCGCTCTGGTTAGGCCACACCTCGAATACGCCGCGAGCATTCGGGAGCCCGGTCATAAAGATTTTACCAAAAAAATTAACGAAGTACAAAGAAAAGCAGCATGATTCGTTCAAAACTGCTACTAACGAACATATAGTGTTACGCTACTGTTAGAGGGATTACGATGGGAGCCCCTAGAGACTTAGGTTTTTGAGAAATTGAGAACTGAAGATTTTCAGAGCCACACAGGAAATATTATCATGACTACAGTTCTAGGTGTGACAGAAGCGATAAAATAAGAGAGATAAACTGCTGAACAGAGAGGCACAAAAACTTGTTCTTTGCGCGCACAATAAACGACCACAATAAAACCCGAGATCCACTGAATGCTCTCCCGTAGTACATGGCACCATTTCACCTCCGAAAAAATTACACCTTTACACGGCTGGTGACCTAACACCCCCTGCCGCATGCCAATGCGTCAGATCACAGGTATTAGGTAGATGTAGGTGTGTTTGTGAGAGATCTCCACTTGCTCTGTTCCACTACCTACTCACTTCTCAGCACAAGAGCGCTGCCGTAGGTTTTTCATTCGACTTGGACAATGCGCCGTTAACAAGTGAAAGGGAGCATGGATGGCGGGAGCAAAATAAATTCAACCTTAGAGGACCCGTGCATGCTTGGCGTGAGGAGACCTTTTCTTCGACTTAAAGAGCCGTTATCCGACATTGGCTTTCGTCATCCGCTCGCCGTGTGCCGATTGGTGTGTCGCGTCGCAGGATATAACAAAAGACGCACCTGAACACAGAGCTCATGTACCAACCATGGCGGCGATGAATAACATAGAGAGCGTATGGTGTACTAATCAGCAACAAAGCTAAAGAAATATACATATTTCTTCATTTTATAGAACGTAAGATTCCAAAATAGACGTTTTTCATCAGAGAGAAACTCAATTATCATAATTTACCTCGAGAGATAACAAAAGGGTGATAAAAATATCGGTGATAATTTCAGTCTCCCGACAAATAATTCTAATACCTATAGTGTCGAAACTAGTTCAAAGAATCATGATATTAGCGAGACCTTAATCAATACTTAAATGTATGTACTTAAAATACTTAATAATACAGTAAACATAACTTTCCGTCTTTGATATAGTGTTGTTTACATTCTGAGTGGTGAAAATGGGCAGTCGACATGTCGATGTGCAGGAAATGTGATAAATTTCTTCCTAAAAATGATTTGTGTGTTCTGCCTTAACTGCAACTAAAAGATGCACTTCTCTCGGGCTAGGACTTCCGAAAATATTAGGAGAAGGAAATCCAACAGGTTAAAAGAAGATTGAAGATGCATCGGTAGCCGCACTAACAGCAATGTTGTGAAAGATACAGTAAGCACTGATGACAATAATTTAGTAACTATGGGCACTGGTGATGATTTTCGTAAATACATACATACCAATCACGCCGTTCCATTCCGGGGTAGGCACAGTCACAAAATTTCACTCATTAATACATATTTGTACACCTAACTCTGCTTCAATAATTTCCTACATGCTGATCTATTCTTGCTAATCTCTTTTGCCTCATCTACCCCCAATCACTGCTTCATATACGCCCTCCTGTTTTTAGGACTCCTAATATTCCTCCTCCTAAGAATTACTTCAACCACATTCAACCATAACTTTCTCGGCCTGCCTCTACCTCTCGCGCCATTCATTCTACTCTCATATATCTGTTTCGTTATTCGACTCCCATCCATTCCCTCAACATGGCCAAACCAGCGTAGCACACTCCTTTCATGTGTGTCCATTACCGGAGCATCTAACCCACACTCATTTGTTACCCACTCATTCCTGACCCTATCCATCCTACTTTTGCCGCAAACACTCATCAGATAACTCATACCCACGGCGTTTAGTCTACTCATATGTTTATCCTGACATACCCATGTTTCACTACCATACAACAAAGTACACTTTAGTACACGGCTCACCCATGTTTCACGACCATAAAACAAAGTACACTTTTGTACACGGCTCACCCATGTTTCACTACCATACAACAAAGTACACTTTTGTACCCGGCGATTTCCGCTTCCGTAGACAGGCATTCATTCCTTGATATTCTCCACATGCTACCTACGACTTTCCTTCCAGCATTTGCACGTCTTTTTATCTCCTCATCTATCATTCCATCTTTCGCATACATCTTACCTAAGTACACAAAATCATCCAGTTGTTCATTTACTTCACCGTTCACCCTCATCATGCAATTATTCTCCCCATTCTCCTTATCAAAAACTACTACTTCAGTCTTGCACGCATTTACCCTCAATTCCATTCTCTCTGTTGATTCACCAAACTTATCTAGGAGCTTTGTAATCCCTGTTGCCTGTCTGAGATCAAAACAGCATCATCCGCATACAGAAGAACATAAACGTTTGAATTGTCAATCATTCGTAAATTACAGAAAGATATTGGTGATATGTATTAAATCATCATTAGATTTCTTTAACGAGTAATATTGGGCACGATGCGTTAGCTCTCAGCAGGCTAATGTGCTCATCAAAGAAATGGTCCAGGCTGTAAATGACCTTAAGGTCGAATTAAAAAAGAGGGGAAATAAAATTTACGCTTCACCAAATGAGGGAATCGTTTGGAACAGAACGAACTTTCCAATATACTCAAAATTACTGGAACTGTCGATAAATTGTATTCCATCCCAAAGGTGAACGAGTTTGTTGACTAGATCGTCTCATCCTTACAGCTGGAGAGTGGAGTTGATCTAATTTGTGATACTTACGTGATAATGCGATTGTTATTCGATTTGTTGACAAATCACACAGAGGAGAGTGTTTTAAAAACAAGAAACTACTTAACAACACTTAGCTTGTTCGTTACAACAAAGGTGGGTAACTATTCATGAATGTCTAACTAATCTATCTAAGTCTAATTACAGTCACTTATCGTAAAATCTAAGAAATTTGGCAGAGAAATGGTAATGAGTTCGTTTGGGTGAAGCATGGTAAAATATGTATGAGATAAAATGCAGAATGCTCAGCAATACTTATTGAATGCATTAGTGATCATAAACTTCTGCTATTATCTTAGTTTTAGCTGAATCTTCAACAAATCTTCATGGACTTGTTAATCTCAGATGTCTTACACTGTAATGATTATGTTGAAGTTGAATACTTGACAGACTTTAGCACAAATGAATTTTCAGGTACCATTTGTTACCATGTCAATATTCGATCTATTCCTAAATATTGGGATCAATTTTTAGTTGCTCATAAATATAAATAAATGGAAATAGAAATACATGAAAACAATAGTGTTGCCTGTGCAGTGTTAACTGAGGTAAACATTACAAACTTTGATAGCAGCATCTGTAGTCTGAATGGTTGTATTTCTTACTGTAATTTTCAGAGATAATAGTAGAGGTGGCGGTGTTATTTTGTTTGTCAAGGAAATGCTAAATTTTAATGAAATGACTTTAAGTGCTTGTTATTCTGAAGTAGTTGGTCGAACAATTGGTTTGGATGGTTGTTGGATCAAAGTTAAGCCCTAATATGTCTTTCAGCGTGCCAAACTCAATACCGGATGCCACTGATGAAAGTATAAATAAAATTCTTGCCAAATTACCTAATAAGGGACCTGGCGGAGATAAAATTAGAATAGGTAACTTGAAACTCAAATATGTATTTTGATGTATTTATTTTAACTAGGTTCATTAATATTAGTTTCCAAACTGGTGTTGTGCTTAGTGGTTTGAAAGAAGCTGTTGTTGAGCCTGTATTTATAGGAGGGAAACATGCTGATTTCAATAGTTATAGACCTCGGGCAAAGCTAACTTATTTAACTCCTACTTCCAAAGCATGTTCACCAAGTCTTCGCAGGGAATTCGTTAAAAAAAAAGCTCTGAATACGCTCTCGGCCGAAGCCCAGAGAGTACATTTTGAATCCATCAACGCCTTGAAACCTTGAGACGATGTGGCGGAGAAGGCTCCCAGGTGCATATTTTCAAGTCCCCTCCGCTTTTATTTAAATTGTTTACCATAAATATTTTCGAAGGCGCAAATACAAAAAGCAAATTTTAGAAAAGGTTTACCCTGCCAGTTTCCATTTCCTCCGCCTTCGGCTGTGTTCTCGTCGAAAAGAGAAGACCGGTGACTCACTTACGTGCGTTCGCTCCTCGCTTTGCTCCAAATCATATCTTCACTATTCTACGCTCCAGGTGGAATACACTGAAGCCTCTCGCTGACCTCGAGTGGTGACCTCAGCGACAATACCTACATGCTCTCCGTCGCCGGGGGTGATTTTTTTCATCGCAATCTTTACTTTTGGGTAAATTCTATTGGCTGTCAATATCTTTACTTCCACCTCTAGGATATTGCATACAATATTATTTCGACTTAATCAACTGAAGTTTTTTTGGTGCGCACTGAGGTTATGTACCTGAATTTAGCCACCGTCAGCAATGAACGAAGTGCCCTCAATATTTATTTTTTAGTGAGTAATTCACTTTTAGAATTACTTGCACCAAATCAAAAAAATATGCGTAAACATTTGCTATTTTTACTGTACGAAAGTCGTCCTCAGTTCATTTTCAAAAATGTTGATTAGTATTTGGCTAGCAGTGAATGAACAAATTTATTTTAATTGTCAAATACGAAGTCAGAAAAGTAAAGCATTCCACATAATCGTTTGACTGAGAGTTAGACTGTCTTTAAATTTATAATTGCCTTTTGGTTTGCCATGAAATGATACTTTATCAATTCATAAGAACTTACAAATGGAGATAAAAAACATTCAGTGTTTTCTATTGAGATCAAGAATCATTTGCCTATTAAAAAATACCATATGTGCATCTTTTTATCATTTTAGGCTCTGTATTGAATATCTTTGGTTCCACAAACAGAAATGATTGTTTACCCATGGCTATTCTTGGTCTGAGATGTTTTATAATCCATTTCATTTCTTAATTGGCATTAGCCTTCGACTCCTGGCATATTTCCACTTCTTACTTAGAACTCTCGCAGAACCATCAAGAAACAAACGTCTAAGATAATAAGATTGAATGGTAGAAATGACCTTGCTAGCATTGTTAATTTCAGGGCGGTTTGAGTGGTAGAAAGTAGGCTGGAGACGCAACAACATTTTTCGTGAAATAAGTCTCAAGTGCGGATTATTATTCTATCTTAAGATTGAGATGAGGTTGTGAGCGACCGTCGTCGCATCTTTTACTGCTCGCGGCGATCATTCGATTTTCAATACGCACTTGTGTTGTGGTGTAGTTAATGCGGCCCTGTCGTGCGCAGAGAGGCGATATAGCGACCGTGGTGGTCACCGTCGGAGAAAAGCCACGGGCGTGAGAGATGGCGATTGATAAAATAAACGCACATTTCTTTTGAGTTACTCGAAGGCAGATACCGCCTTTGCACTTGGATATCAAAAGAGAATAATAACTAAGGATGAGTCGATTGCAAATGTCGATTCTCGATTCCACCGATTCTGAGGCATAGAACCGGTATCGAGAATCGATTTCCTCAGATCGATTCCGATTCTATCGATTCCAGATTGAAAAATATTCAAATCAAATTTCGTTTTCATCGTTTAAAGGTCTTCAATTTGAAAAGGTTGTACAGTTGTAACCTAAAATACCAATCAACTAATTAATTACACTTGGAAACTATTAATTTTTCAAATTCCTAAATAAAATATAGTTATGAATTGTTGTGTTGTAATTTTTAATTCAAATCTGAAACATTTAATTCATATTTCACTTATTTTTTTTATCACATCATATTTGCCTCATTAATTTTGGGTGTAGACTATCAATTTGTACTTTTTAATCTACCACCTCAATAATCTGAGGATATATTTGCTATTTGTTAATAAATATACTTTTTGGGCGACTTAATTGTCATTGTTATTTTAATCCAGCCAATTCTTGAATTTAAATAATAGTCGTGCGCTACTGGTATATCAATGTCACACCTGTTATTTCGAAAAAGAATCGATGGAATCGGAACCGAGAATCGGGAATCGATTTGAAAGAATCGGAATCGAAATCTGAATCGAAAAAAGTAGAATCGACTCATCCCTAATAATAACTATTGGGTAATTTGATTTCCATCGAAGCCCAAAAGACATAGCCTTCAAAGTCGCGCGAGTTGACGGCGACTTGATGCTGAGAGTGGGACGAAGGCGCTGGCATCGCCACACCATTGAGCGATTGAGAGAGTCGTGTTGCTAAATATATTGTGTCATAGGTATGCAGAGAAGGAGGAGATAGGTGATTCGGGTCTCCCCGCTGGGCTAGAAACTTCCACCGTGGTTTCAAGCTCTCGGCTTATGTCCTCGGAGGGAAGTAGTGGGAAAGGGGTGAAGTAAGGGAAGGTTAGCGAAACACAACCACTGCGAGGCCGACACCATAAGGCGGATTGACGTCAAAAGGACGTCAATGTGCCATCGCCTCCCCGCAGTGCTCGTATCTGTTGGGTTACCCCAATAACGTAAGACGAGTAGCCGTTAGTCTCGCTTATGCGAAAACTTACCGCACATCTAAGAGAACCGGAGGAGCCCGTTGCCCAAATTATTGGGATTAGGTGTCCTCCTGGCTCCCTTTTACGGGTAGACGCCGTGCGGTCTGCCGAAGTACGACATCGAATCAGGGACCACCATGGATGGGTCAATTTGGACCAATTTTGGTCGAAGCGTGGGTTCATCCGTCATCTCAATACTCCTCGTCTACCCATAGAAGTTGAACACCGAGGCAGCGTCATGAGCATTTCTTGTAGTATCACTCGACACTAAAAGAGAAAAACTGTAACCCTAACATTTTGTGCCGTTGCGTGAGTGGTATTCGAAGAAGTGAAGCGAAGGAAAATCGAATGTTGGATCTTCGATGTCAGGAAAACTCTTCATCCCGCGCGGTGAAATTCGAGTGAGGAATAATAACCATTGGCTCGCTGCTTAAAAAAATTTGTCGTGTTCATGCAGGATTTGCAGCTTACATTAGACTCTGACAACAGTTTTCTAGTATTGACTGCCCTATAACCTTTATCATACTTGGTGTTTCCGTAGCCCTAAACCTTGCTTGCCCCGGTTTTTTATAATGTCCACGGCTTTTAAAATGTCCAATCAATTTTCCAAACAAATACGCTCGCCACTACAGGGGCTCATTTTTTTGTGCTGGAGAGACACGGTCGGAAGATAAATGTTAATCGATTCGCACTTTCCGCGGATTTTATTATTCAATAGTGTTTCACTCGAAAGGTTTATGGCTACTTATTGTTTACCTAATGGTCTCGGGTTCGACTCCACATGAGTAAAAGCGTCTCCATAAGAAATACATGTCTAGTTAGTTTTTATGGCATGCAGACCTTTTTTATTTTGCATATTTAAATTAGTAATAATAGTTGTGCGAAGTATTAAAAAACCCTTGGAAAGAAAAATGGATAAAAATTCTTATTCTTGCCATTGATTTTTGTTTTCTGATTGATTTACTTTAAATTTTGAACAAAAATCGTAAAATTGCTGAAAAATTAAGCGTTATTGGTACAACGTCCCCTTGACGACCGATAGTATTGTTGAAGTCGAACCTGATATGGATATGTGGTGAATATAGTCCCAGAACGTATCAGTTGAGAGAGAAGGATCAATTGAATCCATAAGAAACACATTGTGCGCGATATATATTTCGATTGCTATCATTTGTCAGTATGTTTGTTTTTTACACCCGTTGAATTTATTACCTTCCGCTAGTAGCCCTTAAGAATAAGAATACTTTTCGCGCTCATACAATAACTCGTCAACTTTGACGTGTGCATACTCATCCCAAATGTCTAGGACGCCTTTAACTGGCATTTGGGATCCTCCTGCGAATAGCTCTCTTCCAGCACACGATTGGTAGAGAGTTTCTGTGTGATTGAATAATGTTTCAATTTTAATAAAAATAAATTTGAAAACCCCCTATGGAATAGCAATCGTAGAAAACTAATTCACACTTCTTGTTAATTTATGTTTAAATCATATGGTAAATAAATTATTCCGGTCCGCAGATCCGAGATTGATAAGATTTTATAGTAATATAAGTCGCGTCGCGTCGTTTACCCCGAAAGTTAATTAGCAAGACGTGCTGTGTACAAATACATCAGTGAAAATTTTCTCGCATGAGTTTCATCCTGAGGATAGGTACAATTGCCCCGTGAACCCTTTGAATTTTATTAATAAACCTATAACTTCCTCAAAGCTGTAGTTGTAAAGAAGCACTTACTTCAGTCACATGTTTACATGGCTTTGAAACAATTTTCATATTTAAGAAAATGCTTGAATGAATTTCGGCAGGTTCATAAAATTGCAGATTTTTTGGAAAATGACGCATTTGTATCACGGGACATATTTGGAGGTTTGCACTGAAAGGACGACGAAACAGCAGTTCACCTCTTTGATTACTATTTCCTCCCACGAGTTGAGAATGATCAAATCCCTCCGGACTACATCATCATCACCGAAAGTCTGAATAATGCCACTTCAACTGGGTATTACTCTTAAAAATTTTATTATATTACTGAAATCTAAGATTTGCTTTAAATTATTATATTCTTTGGAGATGTATTAGTTGTTTTTATAAAACAAAAATTGTATCCCGAAATTTTCTCTGCATGCAAAATACGAAAACATCCTAGAAAAATGGTACTTTTTTACCTCCTCGCAAGAATAAGATCTGTTTGACGGAGGAAGTTTGGCTACGTGAGCTAGCCCTCTGCTACCGTACGAGCATCAATTCAAAACACCCGGAAAACAGTTTGAATGGGCCAAAGAGAGTATTTTAGGAATAAATCATGGCTCTTCTTGTAACGTGGAAATAAAAAAAATGCTGATGTACTTGCAAAAAGATTACGTAATGAGCTGCTCGCATAGCAAGCTTCAGGGAGTATCATGCTGTAATGTCAGAAACTAATAGTGTCAGTACCTTAGGTAATGTAACTTTTTATTCATGGATTGGATATTGTGGGAGGCGACCGACTGCTAAGGTCATTTGCGCCATAGGGGACAGGTAAGGGAGGAAGGGTGGGTAGAAACCCGGCGTCGATATTAGCCTGCTCTTAACCTAAGGCGCCAAGGGGACCACGGTCAAACGTCTCATCCGACAGACGGAGTACTGCACTTGAAGTGTCCTCCACAAGACTCTCAAGTTGGGATCGGGTTTCCTCTGAAAAACATCCCCCTCTGCAGGGATTTAAACCATGACCGTTTGAGACTTGGGTTGAAAAATAAGAATCTGTTCAAGGCGGCGGTAAGTGCATTCCTATTTACCTACACTGCAATGATGGAGATTGGGAATACTTATGAAGTCACCTCGCATTATTATTCAATTTCCATATAGCGATATTCACGAAGTGCTAAGAAGTTAATTGTGCATTTGTGTAATTAAATTTGGAGAGGAATTAAATATATCTGTAGACCGGACGATTGTAAAAAAGTGTATAATTACGTCGCACGCGTATTACTACATTTTTTATCCACTGCATTATGATTACTTGTAAGTAAAATTCATGTATATTTATATATTTATCTTCACTATCCCGAATACAGCATAATTAGGCCATTTTACGTCGGGTGAACAACAGTAACAACGGACGGACAGTTAACTCTACCAATGCTGGACTCGAACCCGCGACCCTCGGGTTAGCAGGCGAGGACTTTACCCCGCCACCACCGGGGCCGACGGTATTAATGGTAAAACCGGTAAGACGTATTTATTACAGTCATTTTATTTGCAGTCAGTCGACTGTATTTACATTTGAACTTCCGTCTTTCATCACTAGGCGGCACCACTTTCCAAAAAGTTGTTTGTCTACGGAATTCTAGACAACAGATTTTGGCGACGAGATCACAATTCGTAATATATATTCATGGTCAATTCGAAACACCCGGAAAACTGTTCGAATGGGCCAAAGAGAGTATTTTTTGAATAAATCATGGCTCTGCTTGTAACGTGTACATGAAAAATTGCTGAAGTACTTGCAAAAAGATTACGTAATAAGCTGCTCGCACAGCATGCTTCAGAGGGTGTCATGCTGTAATGTCAGTAACTAATAGTATCAATAACTTAGGCAATGTAACTTTCCATTCATGCTCGATTGACATTAGACCAATAATTGGTCTTCAAAATTCAATTTTTCCGAGAATATATTATATTGCATGGTTGCATAACAAGCGTTTAATGCCAAATTCAGTATAGTTACAACTATCTTCTATTGCAAAAACTTTCAATATGCGAACCTACTTTCCACTATTAGTACAATCAATTCGATATTTCAAACCCATGTGTATTGTAAGATTATAGTACGCCACTACACGTCAGTGGTGAGTAAGGAAATATCATAGGGAGTCATCCAAAGTCTTATAGTTAATATGGAAAAAAGTATTTGTTACGCATTATAAATAATTAATAAAAGCAATTTGTTGATAATTTTATTATTTTTCATACTTAAGGTAGTCCGAGCGACATAGTTCTCCAGTCATAATAGAGACCATATTAGAACTATAAGTTTTGATTTCACCAGCTGTAGGACACATCGATTAAATATTGCATTATTAATGGTGCAATAATATTGTTTTATACGACAGAAGTTGTAAGTAATTAAAGGAAAATATCTAAATAAGTATTTAACTTGACTCATTTTTTTCGCGCGGTGCGTTTGAAACTCCTTCAAAACGGAAGGTTTTTTGGTAATACCCAAGAACCTACTGCGGTGACAATATGATTGATTTTCAAAGATAGTCGAGAAAACATACAAACTACACGCTGTTATTTTTTTTACGACATCTAAGTGTTAGAAATACCTCATTTTGTAAATAATATCACTCTGAAATGCATACACGAACCATTTTCCATGTAAAAGGACAGGATTTTCCGGAAAATATCTCGGAAAGCAATGTAGTTTGGGGTAGAAATTTTTGTGTTTGATTTATCTCTTTAAAATGATACTGAAACCAATGCTTTCTGAGTAAAATGATTTTTCGCTCAAAATACCTTAATGCAGTGAGTTGGAGCTATCCTTGTGCCAACATGTACGTATTACATGTAACTGGTAAATGCTAACTCTTGAGCTGAGCCCGCAGAGGCAGTTACCAAAGACTAAAAAAAAATTCTTTTCTATCTAACGGTATCGTACAAAAATTTTGCGACAAATAAATAAGTACTTCCATGTTTTATCTTAATAGAGAGACACCTTTTAGTATATGAAAGGGCACCACCTCATGACTTACAATTTATTGAATGAAAATAAGCTAAACATAATCAAATTCCTCAGTAAAGCCCTAGCCTTGAATATATCTACAACTACATAATACCCTGCGAGCCGCCGTATGGGCGTGTGGCAGGGTGTGTTAGGTCACCAGCGATGTCAAGGTGTAAGTTATTGGAGATGGAATGGTTACATGAGTTATAGGAGTGTATTTAGTGGAGCTTAATTTGTATTGTGGTCGCTTATTGTTCAAGGAAAGAATGAGTTCTTGTACCTATCTGTTCGGCAGTGTATCTCTCTTATTTTATCGCATCTGTCAGACCTAGAAAAGTAGTGAGGAGTCATGATATAATTCTCTATGTCGCTCTGAAAAATATTAGTTCTGAATTTATCAAGCAAACTAAGCGTGCAGCCTCCGAGTCTCTAGGGGCTCCCACTTTAATCCCTCTAAAAGTTGTGAGACACACCATATGTTCGTTCGTAGCAGTTTTTAACGATTCGCGCTGCTTATCTTTGTATTTTATTAATTTTTTTGGTTAAATCAATCTGACCAGGGTCCCAAATGCTCGCGGCGTATTCGAGATGTGTCCTAACCAGAGCGAAGTAGTATCTCTCTTTGACTTTTTCATCCGAGGACCTCCCTATTATACGTTTAACAAAACCTAGTTTCTTTAATGCTGTGCCACATATGTTCTGTATGTGTAATCCCCACGATATATCAGAAGTTACGGTAATTCAAAGATATTTTACTGAATCTGAAAACTTCATGTTTACTCAACCCACAGTATTAGGTATGGCATTTTTGTGATGACTTTCATTACATGTAAAATGCGTAACTTAAGTTATTTAGCAATAACAAATTAGAACGAACAGCTACTCATTACAATTTTTCAAAGCTTAATTCAATGAGCTGTGACCATTCGTGTAAGCCTATGCACGTTATACACGTCTGCCGCATTCCAGTTCTAAGGCTGAGCCCCCTGTGACAAGCGTGAAAGAATTCAAAATTTTAAAAAGTACTTTTAGTGTTTTTATGAATTTCCATTGAATTTTATTTCAGAAAAGGTTATTTCGGTACGTCTGTAATATGGAAAACCCATTTTGTCCAACTATGAGGAGGAGTATTTGAGCAAAGTCAATTAACAATATTTTTGGCATTAAAAATATTAAAAAATTAGAAATTGAATAAAATAAAATTTGAAAACTCTGACTTATGTGAAACCGTGGGTGGAGTAAACATAAAATCTTCAAATACAGTAAAATATCTTGGAATTACCTGAACTTCAGATATATCATGGAGAACAGTCATACAAAACATATGCGGCACGGCATTAAAGAAATTAGGTTTTGTTAAACGTAGAATAAGATAAAAGGAAGGTCCTCGGATGAAAAAATAAAAGAGAGACGCTATACTTCGCTCTGGTTAGGCCACACTTCGAATACGCCGCGAGAATTTGGGACTCTGGTCATAAAGATTTAACCAAAAAAATTAACAAAATACAAAGATTAGCAGCACGCTTCGTTAAAAACTGCCGCGAACGAACATATAGTGTTACACACCTGTTAGAGGGATGAAGGTGGGAGTCCCTAGAGACTCGGAGGCTGCACGCTAGGCTTAGGCTGCTTGAGAAATTCAGAACTGGTGTGTTTTAGAGCGACATGGAGAATATTACCATGACGCCTCACTACATTTCTAGGTCTGACAGAAGCGATTAAGTAAGAGATATACTCTGCCAAACAGATAGGTACAAAAATTCGTTCTTTCCGCGCACAATTAGCGGCCACAATAAAACTGAGCTCCTCCAAATACACTCTCATAGGACATGTCACCATATTAACTCCAAAACTTTTAAATCTTCACACGGCTGGTGACCTATCACCCCCTGCCACACGCCCATACGGTAGCTCGCGGGGTAGTATGTAGATGTGGATAGGATCTTTTTCCAAACTTGAACTTGCAAAACATATATGTGTTTTGACCCCTGAGGCTATATTTTATGTCCAATATGTTACATATCGGTGAGAAGAGTCAAAAACTAGTTATCTCTAAAAATTTCGAGATTGTGTCCAATTGAAAGTCATCCTGTCAAATACTGCTAAACGAGATTGTACCCACCCACTCGTCATTCCACCTCCATATTGAATTTCCACCCATCTGTATTCTTCACCATAGACTTCCCCCAGTAACTACGTTGACCTTTCCCACTCCACTGTCCTTATCTTCCCATTCCCCTACGTGTCCTCTATACATATTACGTGTCCAAACCTCCTGGGTTCTGTATCCTGCTTGACAAAAAATACGCGAATACGCGAATGAATGTCAAAAGCGGTCGTTGTAAATAAAAAGGTGTAGATAATAAAAATTTCTTTTCAAGCATCTTGCTCATTATGTTCCAAAAACGGATCTAATCTAGAATACAATTTGCTCCTCCAAGTACATCCTGAAACTGTTTCCTCAGTTATCGTATTTACATCGTACCTCCTTCAGCTGCGTATAATATAAATGTAAGTTCCCGGTACGCTCCCTACGTTGTAAGACTGAAGGGCGCTTTACACGGTACATTTTGTTATACAAACGAATGTATCATATATTGCTCAAGAAACTGAATGGGCTTTGAGCAGGTTCTATTTCCTGTCCAGTCATTCAGATAATCATACAATTTGCCACTTTACACGGTACAATTTTCATCATGAAAGAGTTCATAAATTATTTTTTACAGTAAAATGTACCGTGTAAAGCGGCCTTAATGAAAAATGGCGCGCAAACGACCAGAGTCGGAGCAGAAGCTATCTTTCGCGGAACGGGAAGGCGAGTCAGCATGCACGCGGGGGGCGGGAGAGTAGGGGTGGGATGGGAGGGAAGGGGATATTTTTAGATATTTATTTAATCAAATTGTTGTACAAAAGGACTCACAGTCCTACGAGAGTACAATACAAACATTGGAATACATAAAACAAATAAAGTAAGTTCAGTTCCATCAGCAAATAAGAAAGATTATCCAAAAATTAATAGCACAATAAATGAAAACAGAAAAATAAAAAAAAAATAGTTTAACAACATAATCAACAGGATTCCAGAGACATTAAATATTTCCGAGCATGGTGTTGGAAGGTTTTGACGGAGATGCAGTGAGTGACTGTGGATGGTAAACCGTTCCACAAAATGACAGCAAATATCCAGAAAGCACCTCTTTCTTTATCAGTTCGGTGTTGAGGGACTCTTAGCATATTTCTGGATTCCTGAGAGGACGACTGTGAATGGTGTGAACAAAAGAAAACTTATTGTACAGACAGGAAGGCGTCTTAGTATGCATGATCTTTTTTAAGAGAAATACAGCGTACCGCACATGCAACACGCCAACTAACAATCTACTTACCAAGAAACATTCCATCGTCAATCGTTCCAACATGCAAGGGGTACAAGGACTACTAGTGCTACAGATTCAAAATATCATACAAATACTGCGACACTGTGAATGATTAAATTTTTACACATGCTTGTCTATGCCAAAACATTATTGCGTGAAAAGATGATGGTCTCTTTCAAGTGGCGCTGTTTTCACATTATCCATTTTTTTTACTTCATCGACATCTGCATCTACATGAGGTAGTGACGTCATCCGCCTGGGTGGACATGGGTAACAAGGAACATGGGTAGTGACGTCACCCACCCTCTACTTATATTTACTCTTTGGTTTCGATGGTGGCGGAGTGGGTGGGTGGGTGGCGAATTAATACTAGAAGGACCGAACCCGTCATTTTGACGGTTGACCTCTACTTAATAGATCATATTTCCTATATTTAATTTTCTATCACCTCAATTTTGCTGACTTTTAATGATATTTTATGATACGTATCCTGCTGGAAAATAAATTATTCTTTTTCCAATAGCAATGAAATTATAATGCTTTTTACCTTAAAGGCCCACTACCCGTCAAAATGACGGGTTGTGCGTTTTCCTTTATTTTTGTGGTTCCTCGTGCTTATTTCTTCATGATACTTCTCTTCTTCTTCTTCGTCACGTCTAAACATTTCAATATTTTAGTTTGTGTAGGAAAGGATTTATACTTCTCAAATTATTTTGATTGAAAAGAAGCCCCACATCTCCTATACCGACCGCGAAATGTATCACATTTCGCTGTTCGTAATTTGAAAAAGGCACACATTTTCTGAATTTTTTGCTTAATCAATTGTTGCAGTATTACACTATCGTGCTTATAAATAAATAAAAGTGCAATATTTAAAATTTTTCACACCCGTTAAAATGATGGGTAATGGTCCTTCTAGGTAGGTATCCAACCCCGGTTCTTCTAGTGTTAAAACGCAATGGGGTGGTCGAAGGCGTGCCAGAAGGGCATTTTGATAGTCGGGAATGAGGGGCAGGGGGGCCCTTTCGAATTCGTTGTTTGGGATCGGGGGGGACGAGGAGGCGGAAGTGACGTGGAAGGAGTGGATGGTTGGCGTTTTAGGCGGCGGAGTAAAGTGGTGACGACTACGAAGCGCTGCCTTCCCCTCCGTATCAACAACGCGGGTGCCGATGCGAACGACGCCGCCCCGCTTCTAACCCCGCCCCCCCCCCCCGCCCCCGCTCCCATTCCACTCGCCTCCCCCTTCCTCCTCTCTGGCGGCGACTGTGGACGCCCCGAGGAGGCGACGTCTACGTTATATCCCACCCCCCTTCCGCCTCCGCCTCCCCGTCCACTGATAAACCCCACCTTCCTTCTCCCTCTCGGGGCGGACCGACCCCGCTCTGTGTCTGTGTTGGGCCGTCCCTCAGTCGTTCGCCGTGGCAAACCCGCGTCGATCGCCCTCGAACGCCGCGCGCCGCTCGCTCATCTCTCAATCGCGCGAAGGAGGGCGCTCGAGTTCGGCCCCATCACATTGCACGCACTCGACGGCGCTGGCATTGTCCTACGGGGAACAATCGTCCGTGCGATCGAGTGAAACGTCGCGTCGCCGAGGCGAGAGTGGAAGAGAAGAGTTGAACTACGGCCGACCACTCTTCGTGCGGCTTTGCAACCCGTGCGTGCCATTATTCGGAAGTGAACGTGGTGCTCAGTTTCGCTCGCGTGTGAAACCGGCACGAGCAGGAGGTGCTTTCATCGTGCCAGTGTCTTCGGCGAGTGAATTCTTTTCCACGTTTCCTAGGGGTCTATTCTGTGTATTCTCGGAATATTCGCGTCTCGACAGTGACGAAATTTTGACGTCAGAGCCACGTAAAATTCAAAGGAGAGCGTTCGAAAGTTGAGATTTTTTGGGGAATTCGACCTCTTTATCCACGGATTAACCGAGGTTCGACCGCGTAGGATTCCTTACTGACGGACGGACGGTCTGCACGGACGACGGAAAGGAGAATTTCGTAGCAATCCATCGGACGGTGATCTCTCATATTCCTCCCCGATTGCACAACCTTCCCACTTCCCTTCCGTCCCTCGTCGCTTTCTCTTGAAAGCGAAAGCCATTGGTTTTTCAAAACAGTTACGGACGATGGTGAGGGCGTGTGATTCCGGTGCCGATTTTGTATCGCGTCTGTGAAAGTGCGTGGTTTCACTTGTTCGCGTCTTCCCGTGCAGCGCTGAGTTGCTCGGACTATAAGGGCGTCATGTGTTCGCGGGTGCGATCGTCATCCGTAAAATCCGTCGCAGTGCACGCGACACCGTGGTGCTTGTGGAATTCTGTCGGAGAATGAATGGTTCGTTTCGTCTCGCTCGCAGACGCTTGTTACCCTTTTGGAAGTGCAAAAAAGGGCGATAGCCTGAGAAGACTGCTCGTAGGAAAGGGCCATCAGCGGTTAAATTCTCTCGCCACCTCTAGTGCCGCCTCTCCTTCAGAAAATCCCTCTGATTTTACTTTTCGCGAGACTTGGAGGCTTTCTTCTGGAACTGACGACCGATTACTGCTTCAGGTGATGGGCTGAAATAGGAACAGACACCGGGATTTCGTGCTTTGATTGTGCTTTGTGAAATGTACGTTCCGTTTCAGAAGTAGTCATCCGGGAAAAACTAATGCAGAGATGAAAAAATACGCTCATTGGTTTCACACAATGCTCGCATGGACACCTGGATCTTCACCCGGCAATTGTTTAGCCTCGTTTCAGAAATTTCCCGTTGAATTTTGTCACAACCGACACTGTTCTAAAGGTGATTCTCCAGGGTCAAAGACACCTTAACGGACACAACTTCTCGTGGAGGGGTGGGTGACCCACAGTAGGCGCCAGGCGCCCAATCACCATCCAGACGCCTTTCTCTATTGCATCAAAATCCCTTCTCCTGCTTCGCTCTCATTCCACGACTCCCCAGGGAGCCGCCCTTAGGCGAGTTTAGCGTCACAGCACTGCGAGGCGTCGCCTTCCCGGCTATAATTTGCCCCTAATTGCTTTCCCGCCTCCTCACCCTTTGCACATCATATCGTCCCATTGTCGGGAGTCGCCACGCAGGGGGGGGGGGGGCCAAGATAGGGTGGACGGAGGAAATGAGACGAGAGTTCCCACAACACACACACTCCTACCGGCGGCCCTCACGAGCGCAGTTGTCTACGTGTTCTCCTTCCTTAGAGCTAGGCCGCTCTTATATTCCTTAGTCTTCTCTGAAGAAAATTAATTAACTAATAGAATTCCACGCTTATTTTCTCTATTTTCAAATACTGAATAATCCCTGCAGCTCTATTCTGAGCTCTGCTTCGGCGGCGATCGTTGAATTGATGCGAAGAAAACCACGCCTAAGAAAAAAGTGTATTGCGCAAGGGCCTGCGTTTCCTCGCAGAACTACTTATTTGCAATTTGGTGCTCGAAGCGCCCGCGTCCCCACCGCGAGGGCTCTTCGAACCCTCTAGCAATACCGAAGGGTTCGAAGGATAACGGCCTCCCGCCGCCGCCACTCCTCGCGTGCTCGTCCCTCGGATTAAGGCATCATCGCTCTATTTTAACTCCCCTCCACCTCCCCCCCTTCATATCTCCCTCTCTCCCAATCCATTCCCTCCATCCTTCTCCCTCTCTTGCGTCATCTGAATGGCTGAACTTGAAATATGAAAACTTTTATCCGGATATTCGTTCTTCTTTCGTTTAAAGTTAGCATTTGTTTACATTCTACTTGAAAACGGTCTTTCCAAACATCCTCGGAGAGCGAAAGAACCGTTCTCGTTCCCGTCGGGAGTTTCAAGGCTTTCTCGGAGCATTTCATTTCGTTCCTCGCGCACTCTCCTCCACACTCCGCTTCCCCGACCGCGTGCTCATCTCGGCCAATGGGACACACCCCTCTCTCCACTCCCAAACCCACAACAGGTGTCTCATTAACCACCCGGGAGCCACGTCGGCCTCGCGTTGCGGCCGTCCTTCTGTGGAATACGCACGCAAGGAAGTTCGCAGTGATGTGGTTCATTTATTTCCCGCTGACCACCATTGGAATATCCGACGAATATCTGAAGGGATATAAGCCGCCTCGTCAGTGCTTGTGAAAGTTTTGTTCGGAGGTGATCTATTCGCGGTCTGCATTTCTAATTGTCCTTTTCCAAGTTCCGGTGTGTCGTTCACCACTCATTCTCTCTCAGGGCAGACTTATCGCTCACCGAGTGCTTCGATCGTTCGTCATCGCCACCCGCCCGTAAACGAACGAGCGAATAGCAATCTAGGGTATCATTTCCAACACGAGTGTAGGGACTCCACCGCCTTGCAGCCATCTCGCTTCTCCATTCACCTTTGGGGTATCCACTCGCTCTAGCGAAGGGAAGTGTATTGTTATTCTCTTAGTCTAATATCGCTCTCCCATCCGCCTCTCTTATTATTCATGGGCACTCCCGCGGGAGATGGCCTTAGACTCGCCATTCCATATACTCGGGCGCGCCCTCCCTGGGAAAGGTCGTAAACTCGGTGGCTTCCTCGGTGGCTGCCATTCGCATTAGCGGGCCCTAAGGGCCCCTGTAGAGGGGGCCAAAGGGAGATATCAAGACTCTGGAGGGCCCCGTGAGTGGATATGGAAGAGAGGAATTAGAAGGAGTAGGGTCACTCACGGAAAGATGTCCTCTTCGTCGTAAGGATTCGCGTCGTGTGAGTGGACAATTGCATTCCACTCCGTCCCGCAGTGGGAGTGCCGGCGACCCGTATTTCTTCTTACGCTTCCCTCCTCCTGCCACGCAACATGGAGACAAAGAAGTCGAGCCTGGTGCGTCCCGAGGACCGCAAGCGGCGCCGGCGCCTCGACAGCACCGAAGAGGAGAAGGTGGTTAAATTCCTCAGGGTGAGTGACACGAATAAATTGCCCTTGAAAAATCACCACTTGGTGACCAAGTAGAGTTTTTATTCTTCTCGTGCCAGTCTATCAGTTAACTCATTTCCGCCCACCGTAGCCATATGGCTACGCCCTGACACGCCGAGTGTACGGCGCTCCGTAGGAGGAACTGACAACGTTAACGTACTCAACTTGTAAACACTGAACCGTGTAAGGTCACGATCACCAAAAAATTTTGCATGAGTGCTTGAGGTGATCATATAAGTAAAATACCAAAAATTCATCATAAACGCAAACAAAGATTTTTCTGGGCGGAAATGGGTTAAGGTAGTATGAGCGAAAAATCATTTTACTAAGAAATCAATGAATTTGGTCTCATTTTAAAGAAAAATATATCACCCTTCCATTGTCACCTAAAATTCGACCCCATGGGAAATGAAATGGTACGTGTATGCACTCCAGAGAGACCTTATATTAAAAATGAGGCATTTTCTACACTTTGATCTCGTAAAAAAATGAACAATGTGTAGTTTGGTGTTTTCTCAACTATTTTTGAAAATTTATCATATTGCCTCCGCAGTAAATTCTCCGGAATAAAAATAACCTTCCATTTGGATGGAGTATCAAACGTACGGCGTGAAAAAAATGAGTCAAGTTAAAGACATATTTAGATATTTTAATTGGATTACTTACAATTTCTTCTCATGTAAAACTATATTATTGCACCGTTAATAATGCAATATTTAACTCGTGTGTCTCACAGTTGGTGAAATTAAAACATATATCGAATATGGTCTCTATTATGATTATGAAACTATCTCGCTCGCACTACCGGTAGATTTTGCTGAATGTCAGAGAATCTTGTCTTGGTTTTCTACACTTTCCAGGGACTATCTATCTCTAGTATATTCTTTTTCGCCTCAGCATACGATCTGCCCTTCTTCATCCTGTCCATGACACCAATTCTCTTTCTTCCTCTTCCCCGCTTGCCCAACATCCTTCCCTCTATCACATTCTTGAGCAACACCTTACCCCTTATTACATCTTCCAGTCACCTACTCGGCCGATCTCGAATTTCGTTCAAAAGTTACCTTTCCTCGCCCACCATCTGAAGCACTTTATCGTTAGTCTTCCTCTCCGTCCACCTCACCTTATCCATCCTCCTCCACACCCACATCCCAAAACATTTACGTGAGTCAGGCCACTGCAGTGATTTTGAAGTGAATATTTTACATGTGTGTGACATGGGTGTAAAATTGGACTTTCTTGAACAGTTCATGATTGTGAATGCCCCAGAAAATATACCCTTAAGTAATGGCATTGTGTTCCCCACCCATTCTTCTCTCGTCAATATTCGCCTTGCTAAGTGACTCATACCCTTTTCATTGTCCCTTTCCAAACCCCTTCCCCACTCCGGTTTCTCTCCCACCCATCCCCTCCTCCTTCCGCCGCTTCGGAGTCACGGCTATGTAAACGCCTACTATTTAAGGCACTCGACCAATGCTTCGAACTACCTCGATAATGACACATGGTATGTCGAAACCTGAAACGGTTTAAATAAATCTTGTGTGGAAGTTACAATGGATTTATTCTTTAACGTGAATGGGCAATGGACGTGTTTACTGATTGGTTGCATTTCTCTCCATTGTGCTTCTATTCTGGACGAATCCTAAAAAATGAAAATCGTGGAAAGCACAATGGAGCTTTTCATGTCCTCATTGAGGAAACGAAAATTATCTTAATGTGTAGAAAACAATGACGAGCAATGTTGGCCATTTGAGTGATCACATTTTCATGAGTCATTCACGCGCCATTGAATTGCGGTCGATGGGTCATGAATGAAGGTTGTGGCAGATCACGAGCTGTGTGAACAAGTGGCAAAGATCATAGACCTCCGAATAATTTGTACAGATTCAGGCGAGATATCGTGGAAGTTCGTCATATTGAAACAGAAACATCAGTTGCACTATTCCACTGGCTATTTATTACTTACGACACGTTTCAACTCACAAAACCATCATCAGGTACAAGTCAATCTGTTAGAGAGTACACCACATATATATATTTTTTACCAGTTTGAGAACAAAGGGGTTAGGAACAGAAATAAGGTGGGGAAGTGGCGCTAAAACGGTTTGTACGTTTAACACGTTCCGTTTAGACACCACTTCCCCACCTCATTTCTGTTCCTAACCCCCACCCCTTTTTTCTCAAACTGGTAAAAAATATATAAATGTGATGTGCTCTCTAACAGATTGACTTGTACCTGATGATGGCTCTGTGAGTTGAAACGCGTCGTACGCAATAAATAGCCTGTGGAATAGTGCAATTGTGGTTTCTGTTTTAATTAATCATAGACCTCCATAAAAAGCTGATGGTAATATAAAGTAGCACCAAGCGCAACCCTAAACGGAGCCATTCATGATCCATATATCCTCTAAACTACTTCTTCATCGTGATGGGTCATCTCTCCTGAACAATATGCGTTTTCTTCGCCAAACTGAGGTCCTCGGCGTGGAGTCGCATCCTCTTTGGCTTTCGCTTCCTATGCATTTAATCATATATTTGCTTCTACTACAAAATTAATTCCGTATTAAAGTGGATGTAAAAGAGAGTGCAAACCTACCAATGCGGTTGTTCCTTCCGAGATCACGAAAAAGAATGAATGAAAGATGAAATGAAAATACACTTGAAAGTCGCTATTCAATATTGCTGGAAAGGTCATAAAATGTACTCTAATTCTCTTAACAATGAAATTAATTTACAAAATAACAGACAAATAAAGTAAGTTGAACTATTGCTAAAGAATTTATTAATATCAATAATCAAATGACTATCCTCGCAAATACTACTATTTCGTCACTTATTTGTATTTTATTGAAAAGATGGGCAATATTTTCGTATTTTTTATACTTTTACTGTTTACTTATATAGTGAATTTAATTTAGCGAAGTATACGTATCTCATGTTGTCCACCGTTTGTTGTTTATGTAGTTTACACCCAAAAAGGGAATGACAACTATTAGAGAGGATTTTTATGGACAAATCCCGAAGATTAGACTGATATCTGATATCCCTGTTTTGAAAGGACGTAGGTATAGATTTTTTAGACATAAAATGCTGTGAATCGGAAACGCGTATTTGTAATGCCCCATTAATTATGATTTCATTTTGTCTTTTTTTAAAATTCTAATTTCAAAGATAATATTTCACTGCATGCTCGGTGCTATAATACAGAGAGAAAATTATTGTAATTGTTTGATCTAATGATTACCCCATAGTTCTAGCCCTCCGATAGAAACTATTGGCATCAATCTGTGTTTCAAAAAAAGATTTTTGCTTGTCCATCCCTGTACTCAAACAATGGAGAATTGTCTGAGCAACAAAATTTCATTTATTCATCAGTCAGCAATCCAAAGATTGATTTGACGCAGCTCTCCACTCAATTCCCCCATCAGCTACTCCTTTAACACGTACATAGTTCTTCTGTTTTACATCCGTTCATCACCTGCTCAATGTATCTCATCCGAGGCCTTCCTCTGTCGTTTTTCCTTTCCACCAGTCCCTCAACGATTATTCTCATCAGACCATCGTGTCTCGTGATGTGGCCAATAAAGTTGTCTCGTCTCCTTCCCAAGGTTTGCAAAAGACTTCTCCCCAACTCTTCTTGAAACTTCCACGTTGCTCACACGATCCATCCATTTGATCTTTATCATTCTTCTGTAACACCACATTTTTAAAGCTTCCAACCTTGATTTCTCTGCTGCTGTCATCGTCCAAGCCTCACTACCATAAAGAAGCATGCTCCAAATGTAAGTCATAATGAATTGCTTCCTTGCTTCAACGCTTATATTCCCAGCTGTTAAGATACTCATCTTTTTGAGGAATACCCTCTTCGCTTGGGCTATTCTACTGACAATTTCTTTCTTGCTTCGTCCATCGCTGGTCACTCGGCTGGTCACCAGGTAGCAGAACTCATTCACCTCCTCAAGTTTATGGTTTCCTATTTTAAGGTTGGTCTTAGCCTCTTCTCTTCTACTGCAAACCAATATCTTGGTTTTTTTGGCATTTATTTTCAGCTTATAGCTAGCCATTGTCTTTTCCATATTTATTAGAATTTCCTTCAGATCCCTCTCTGTCTCTGCTATGACTGCTATGTCATCGACAAATCACAACAAGCTAATTTTTTCACCGTGGATTTTCACTCCTGGCGCTTCCTCTTTGATTTCATTGATAGCTTTTTCAATGAAAACATTGAAAATTATGGGGGACAGAACACATCCATATCTCACTCCTTTCCTTATTTTTGTTTCGTCGTAGCTGGGTCCAGATTTAATCACAGCAACTTGGTTTTTATATAAATTGTACTAAAAAATTTATTCTTAAGTAATCCTGAAGTATTTGTTCTAATACGCGACCGAAATTTAACGAGTATTTTACAGTGTTAAAGAAATGTGTAAGCGCTGATAGAAGGAGCGACTTCTGGAAAATTAAAAGTGGTTAGGTGAATTTATTTGAAAGCGTAATAGATCTAATTTTCAGTGACCACTACAATATCGTATTTTGAGAAAGTGTAATGCTGAAACAGACCAAAAATCTTATTTAAAAAAACTTCCATGGCGTTCAAATTGAAATTTATGAATTAGTACTGAAAGATTTACATAAAATAGATTAATATTATACAGATTGTTCAGATTTCTTAGAATCTTATGAATCGCACTTACTCGTTCACTGAGTGTGGGAATTCATTTTAGAGGTCATGGAAACTTTGTTGCAAGTAGATAGCGCTACGGTATGTATTCATTGTAGCTCCTTATGCATTGATGAAGAATCAAATATCAGTGTTTGACTTTGGAAATATCTTCACTGGTTTGGAGTGTTGAAGTTTTTCGCGCATGATGCAACCGGTACTTTTGTGTGCCTTTATTTCGTTACTACTGGGCCTTCTCTGAAAGTTTCTCCATTAATATTAGCGCAGACCCAATGACATCGTCATCATGTAGCGGAACTTTTACCGCAGGGGGCTACTCAAAATACTAAACAAAATTGGGCCGTTTCCAAAAAGTAGTTAACGAACTTTGGAGCATCAGTCAGAAGGCCGCTAGATAATAAGTTTCAAAATGTTAAAAACTTCGCAATAAAATAATCTTCAACTCTTGGAAATGGAAATTTGATGCCATTTAATGGCAATGTTGTTAAAATAAAAGGAGACTAAGTAAAAAACTTCCTCTTTCCTGAGAATTTATTTTTTCTATGTTTCGCAAACCTGTAAATAGAATTCAACAAATATCAAATGAAGCAGTGTGGTCTACCCGCCCCGGTCTATCATTTTCCCCATTCATTTGATTTTAAGACTTAAACTTACCCTCCAATTCAAAAATGATAAACAAAAGGGTGCATGAAAATGCATTCTATAGTCTTAAGTAATAATAAGTACAACACAACACAACACAATGCGTATTTGGATCGGACTGCTTTTTTCCTGAACTCTAATAGGCATCGCTGATATTTTTTCTCGGCAAATACGGCACATCATTCCAGATAATTTTGACAATGCTAAAAACACCATCAAAAATCTAGGAAAACGTAAAACTTCATGGATGGAAATCGCATAATTGACCCGGAAACAAACTAAACTTGATTACCGTATCTTCCCTCTTCTACCTGCGCAGTGAATGAAAAGAAATGCTCTAAAATCCCCATTTACATTCAAGAGAGTATTAACCTGGTCAGAATACTAACGATTCTGACTCATTAACTGATTTAAAGCGGGCGGATAACGGGTCCCGGTCACTTAGTCACTTAGATGAAAAGGGAAAGACCTGTTGTGGGTTTCGGCAGAAATAATCCACATTACAAATATAATTATTTTAATGATTCCCAAAAATGAATTCTTCGGTAATCTCAGAAGGTATCGAAGTGATGTTTATTTGCACAACTTCATGTACTAAATGTTAAAAAAGTAAAAAAATGACCTTTGTCCACCTTTTTTCCGGATCTAGACCCTGTGCGTCATCAAGATGGAGGATGTCAGTGTCAGGGATTTATTTCCATGAAGTACCCAAGAAGGGATTGAAATTCATACCTTTAACGACCTTCATTACTTCGCGGGATCATCGGTATGGGACAATAAAATGCTCCGATTTCTGGGAAAGTCAAACGGGAATTTTCTTTGCAAGTTGGGATAATGCCATCAATGATTTTTCAGAAGCCTTGAAATAATTTAAGTTATAAGGTCAGTGATACCACTTTTAGTAAAAATAAAACTATTTCTACGATTGTTTTGCAATATTATAAAGACATTCGCACTTTAGTTCTTACTATTTCCCGCTAGAATCGGTGGTTGGCTGTAGTCACTTCGCTTATGCGACTGAATTCTTTCTGCCATTCTTAGGGCTTCGTTCTACTCCAAAGTTTTAAACCATGAATCGACGTTTTTTGTCGGTTCTGATAAATCTCGTACCGTATCATTGGGTAAGAACTATAAATTGTGAGCAGGTAAGCTAGTCCAACGATGCATGGATCTTCGAATTACTGATGCAACTTCCATTCATTCTTATGCTCAGTGTTGAAATAAATAATGTTTTCTTATACTCCTCAGTGTATGAGACCAGTATACTGAGTCATAATCCGAAAAATTATAATTTCCGGTGGAAGAATATTTTTAGACGAGAAAAATATTCAAATAGAACGCGCCACCATGTAAACACATAAAGGTTTTTCTCTTACGAGCCATTTCATTTTATCATGTACTTCCTTTTTAATATCAATTTAGTCAGTAATTATCCCTCCCATAGTGAGTGGAATTTCATTTTCAGTGGACAGTTTTGATATTGTTTTTAACTATCTCTGGGCGGCATGCTATCAACATAGATCGACGGAAATTTGGCGCCAGTAGGCCTTGGTGTCTTATTTCCGTTGTCTTTCACGTAATGTCACTCCGTCACTTTGGCGACTAAATTCTCATACTCGGGCTTTTTCATGCGTTGGGAGAGCCGTTGTCGGTTTCCAAATGGGATTAACGATTCGAAACTCAGACTAAGCGATGGTATCATCCATTTAGATTCCATTGAATTCAAAATTCTAACTCAGTCAAATTTACCGCATTTGAATGTTACTATAGTAATTACCTCTATCACCACAGTGCTATCCAGTACCATTTATTCTAGCAAAAATTACGAGCTGAAAGTTAGGATTTTAAGATGAATAATACCTTGCTTGGCACTGCTTCTTAATTCAGCAAACCATAAATGATAAACCCCATTTTTATCTTCATACTAGCACTTCCTAGTTAATGAATAATCTCAAGCCACCGAAGAACTGTTTCTAGTCTTTTTATGATTTATCATTAGGAATCTAAAGAAATATCTATGGTGCTCCCGGCGTATTGTGATGTAGAAGGTTACCCGTCTCAGGACTATAGATATGTCCTTGTCACTATAGCCATTTTTCCGGAATGTCTTATTCAGATGTCGTAACTCCTTGGGAAGACACACACCGACATTTTTCTCAATAGGAGGAGTCGTCATAATCCTTCCTAAAGGGCAGTGATCCTGTTTACCCTGATTCATCGGGCCAAAAATTTATCTGATTTTCTGATTTGGGGAGTCTTTCCAGGGAGATAAAACATCTGCAGAAGACATTCCGGCAAAACGGCTATCTCTACAAGGTATTATATTTTAAAACTTGCCGAACACATGCTTACTTAATAATTTACCTGCATTCACAATTAATTATACCGCCATTTTATGCATGTTTTCATTTTCATTTTGTCAGCTAAGACTTCCATGTGCAACTTTTTTACTATAAATCCTGAGGGGAATCTGAGTAAATATTGATAGGATTTTGAAAAAAAACTAAGCTTTCATTTCCACATCGAATTCCAGCACAGGGATTACGTTGGTCGCATAACTATTATCCTTCTTTGGTTAATGCGGAGCGGTATTTTGCCTTTAAATTCCGCTTTTAACCAAGAAAAGAAAAGCTCATTACATGAGTCGACTTGGACTCCATCTTCTAGTACGTTATATGACGCACTTATTTAGTAGTAGAGTTCATGCTTTCGTTGACTGAGTTGAAGGGACCTTTGACGGAGCTTTACCTTTCCTTTTAATATCCTTTCATTTGGAACATCATGCAGCTAATACATGACTGATCGATTTTACTGCAAAAGTCCGAGCTTTGGACTTCAGCGCTGCAACTCTCAAGGCGGTCACCTCATTAATCAGTTACGGCACGTCATATAAAACGTTTATTTGACCAGAGAAATATCAAAATAAATCCGACATATACGGGAGCCAGGAATGATTTGAAGATTTGGGATTATTTATTGCCAGAGTGAGTCATTCATTATCAGATCTAGATAAATTAATCGAAATTCATTGAGTATTCATGAGTTTTGCCTTTCCAGAGGCTTATATATTTTATAGCGTCAGTTTATGTGAATATTTTAAATGTGAAGTTAAGTATTTTTAGAGATATAAATTGTGATATTGCTTATTCTGCTTTGCTAATGAGATGATTTTATCGTTTTATTGAAAAAAAAGATGGACTGGGATCGAAAAATCTCTGGAATAAAATCCGATTTTAGGTCGACTTGTGCGCTAAGAAGTTTCACGTTGTTAATCGGAGGCTGCTCTTTTAACTTGTAATCTGCCTGGGATATCTCTATAACGCGTTTAGTTCTACAAGTCTTAGGATTAAAAGTTACTGACAGAAAATTTGATCACGCCGAGGAGGTAGACGCTAAGACAATCGACTTAGTGACCCAGATTTCGATCATTTATCCTCAACATACCTTGACTTGGAATAGGCCTGGAGATATAGATTGGTACCAGATAGCCACAATTATGGCTATATACCGATTCGGGAACGGCGTTATATACCTTAAAAGGTCTTGGAGCAGACTGAGATCACAGATTTTTGGCGCTAAGCGCTAAAAGATAGAAAGGGGTTGACCATAGAAATTTTTTGTACGGATGAGTCGAATCTACTTTTTTTCAATTCCAATTTCGATTCCGATTCTTTCAAATTGGTTCCCGATTCTCGATTCCATCGATTCTTTTCGAAAAAACAGGTGTGACATTGATATACCAGTAGCGTACGACTATTATTTAAATTCAAGTATTGGCTGGAATAAAATAACAAAGACAATTAAGTCGCTCAAAAAGTATATTTATTAACGAATAGCAAATATATCCTCAGATTATTGAGGCGGTAGATGAAAAAGTACAAATTGATAGTCTACACCCAAAATTAATGAGGCAAATATGATGTGATAAATAAAATACGTAAAATATGAATTAAATGTTTAGGATTTGAATTAAAAATTACAACGCAACAATGCATAACTATATTTTATTTAGGAATTTGAAAAACAAATAGTTTCCAAGTGTAATTAATTAGTTGATTGGTATTTTAGGTTACAACTGTACAACTTTTTCAAATTGAAGACCTTTAAACGATGAAAACGAAATTTGATTTGAATATTTATCAATCTGGAATCGATGGAATCGGAATCGTACTTAGGCGATCGATTCTCGATACCGATTCTATGCCTCAGAGTGGAGGAAAGAGAGTAGAGTGGAGGCGTTCAAGAAAGTGATAAGTATCTTTGATGTGCGAGGGGAGAGAGGGAACAAAAGGTTGTGCCATGGGTAGTTGTTTCAGCCCCTCCTATGCTAACCTCTTCTTGGGTGCCTTTGAGCAATCTTTTCTCTCTTCTTGATCTCCTAAACCACTTCTCTGGCTTCGTTACATTGACGATATTTTTCTCCTGAGGCCACATGGCCTTGATTCCCTTAACTCTTTCATCTCCTCCCTAAACTCCTCCTCCTCTGTCTCCTTCACTTCTAACATTTCTGCCTCCAACATCACCTTTCTTGATGTAGACATCTCCCTCAATAACCTTAAATTCCACACTTCTGTCCATCTCAAGCCTACCAACAAGCAACAATATCTCCATTTTAACAGCTGCCACCCCTCCCACACTAAACGATCCCTCCCCTTTTCCCTTTCTATCCGTGGTCACCGAATCTGCAACAACCCCGACTCCCTTGACCTCTTTCTCTCTAATCTCCACCAATCCCTCCTTCGCAGAGGCTACCCTGAGCGTCTTCTTCAGAAAAAATCCTACAACGACCCTCTTCTTCTAAATCTCTCTCTCTTAATAAGCGTCCTCGTGATCAAATCTCCCTCTGTACCACCTATTTCCTTGGAGTTCACTCCATCCGTCGCATAATTAAAAACCTCTACCCCATCCTCTCTGACAACCTCACCACCTCCAAAATTTTCTCCCGCTGTCCTTCTCTCACTTTTAGTACCCCCCAACCTCTCCACCCTCTTTAAAATTACTAAACCTCTGTCTAAATCAATCTCTAGCACCTCTAAATCCTTTCACGCCTTGCAATCGCCCACGTTGCAAAACTTGTGGCATCCTTATCACCCAGCCTCTGCCTGATAAATTCCTTGCCGTTCATCTTCCTTCCGTCCCCTCACTCTCTTGCGTTTCCCATAATGTTGTTTATATCCTCCTTTGTCAATTATGCCCTAGTTTTTACATTGGTTTGACCACGACTCCACTTAACATCCGCATGAATGGCCACCGCTCTAGTTGCAATGAACCACCTTCCATTTCTGTTTCCCTCCCTGTCGCCACCCACGTTTCTTCCCACAACTCCACCTTTAATAATATTTTTAAGGTTGGTATTCTCGCCTCCCTTCCCCCTTCCTCCTCCCCACTCCAACTCAAAGATCTTGAGTCCTCTTGTATTTATCTTTTCCATGCTTTCTCTCCGCCAGGACTCAATAAATCCCACTAACTTTTTCTATCACCTCTGCTCTTGCTACTTCTTCCTTTCAAATTTCTTCCTCTTCCCGCTTCCCGCCCCCACCTTTCCTCTCCCTTCGCCTCCTCATCCTCCCCTGTCCCTTCCCTCCCTTCCTTCCTTCCACCTCAGTCCTCCCTTCCTTCTCAGTCTTCTACGTTCTTGCGAACAAGGTGCTAGTGGCATCGAAATATCAAGAAAATCTGTAAGTGTTCATTTTTTTGTGTTTCTGTGTTTACCGATGGCCTTCCTATGGCAAACCGTTTATATATTCGTCACTCGAGTGATTCTAAGTCTAGTTATATGCGATATACGGTTGAACAATGTACCACCTGGATTGCTGACTTATGTTTTCCTCATCACTCGTTCCAGTACCACATTGAAAATAATGGTTAATTTGGATGCTTAAATTCTCCCAGTGATTGTAATCAGATGAGAAAAAAGTGGCTGAGTAGCTAGATATACATCATTTACGTAGAATTAAATGTTAATAACTGACTCCAAAATTCGTTTTATCTCATGCAAACCTTATGCATTGTGTTGATGTAAAGAGGCACTTCTTACACACGCGTTCAACATGAAATTGCTCATTGAAAATAAAATGTCAACGATGAAGATTTGAACACCACCTCATTCTCCGCCTTGACAGCGACCGTGGACTTAACCACCACGGCTATTTCTCCAGTCCCTTAAATTTCAAAAACGGTAGTTTCTAAAATGAAAATGCAGCGAACTGAAAAGTTGAGGCGAAGCCCGATGGAAAACTCAGCGATTGGCTCCGATGCGTGGGCGTGAGTTCCTTGAAGGCATTCCTTCCGCTGGGGTGTTTACTCCGGAGTCTATTTGACTGCAGTTTCACTAGTCCTGTCGTTCCTCGCCCTTCCTCATCGTCTGTCGGCGACGTAAAGATTTCCCAGCAGAGGTCGCAGCCAGCCCTGTGTGCCAACTACTAGATTTTTCCAACTCGGCCCCATTCAGTCAAGCTCGTAAAATAGGGCTGGTGGATGTAACGATATTTTTTAAAGTAATTGTACCTACGTGCCATCTACAGCAGAGAAGAAATGGTAGTAAAAAGAAACGTGACGACCGTGTGTGCTTATTGCTATACAACCCATTGTTGATAATTTTGTGTTGATAGTTATCTAGCTCCATCCAAGTGCAATAGCTATTGTTTTTCGATTTACTCCACAATTTAATTCCTCTCATCCGCACGCCAACTTGCTGAGAGCTAATTAACGTGCAGTTTTTTTTACAGAGAAATGGATGCAGTGGCACCATTGAATACCTTTTCCCCCCACGCCTTCTCCCTTAGGTTTCTATCCCTGTATTGATAGTCCTTATAATTGTACAGGAACGTGTACTCCTCTCGAATTTTGAGGATGATTATTTCGTCCATGGAACCTACACTTAGCCGGTCAGCCATGTTCGTGATTCTACGCGTTCCACGCGTCGAAAGTTGAAAGTATTTCAACTCGGGCGACGTGACTCTACGCGAACATACGCGAACTCACGCTAAGAATTCTGGGCTTCTGATTGGCTGAGGATCTCGCTTTCACGTCTCTTCATCTGAAAGGCGTTCATGAAAACGTACGTTTGGTGATGAGTTGCGGCTGTCGTTTCCTGTCGTATGGGTGCTCGGGCGGGCCGGCGACGCACATCGACGTCTTTTGACCATCCTTCGACGGTCGTAGTGTTTGCTGCATTGCAGGATGGGACACCAAACTTGTAGTTGAGTGCTATGTTCGTATGGGTAGACGGGGAGTATTGAGGTGATGGGACCCACATTCTGACCATAATTGGTCCGATTTGACCATTCATTGGTCCGGCGGGGCCCCGATCCGATGACGTACTCCGGCAGACCACACGACGTCTACCCCAAACTCCTACGCAAATTTTACTACCTGTTAATCTCAGTGCGACTTCTAGGGGTGTCCACAGAGTTTTTTCGTTTTCGCCTCCTGGGGGGCTATTTTGTAAATTCGAAAACTGTTTCGGCAACGGATTCGGCAACGAATTCGAATTCGAACGCCTATTCGAAGTCTTGCCGAAAGTGCGCTTATATGCGACCGCGTAAGCACTTTCGACTCGCCAGAATTCGATTCGAAAGAGTTGCCGAAGTGACGCAGTAACTTGGCGAAGAGAGCCGAAGCAAATGATGACGTCACTATTTTCAGCCAATGAAATTTCAGAGCCAGCGTTCGGTACCGCCTCTTTTGACATGGATAATAAATCACAGAAAGGTAAGCTACCTGTTCATTTATTTGTATTATGTGTCACTCCCGTTGTTGTTATTTGCCGTTGATTCATTGGTTCGTGTCTTTGACTTTTATTGAGTTCTTGTCTGCACATAATCGCGAGTAGTCGCGCTTAATTATAACAAAACACGTATTTCAGAAGAAGGACGTATCGTGTGGGCCTTGCATGGGTGCAAACGGGAGCAGTAGGAATTAGCGTTTGAATTAATATGGCATAAATTAATGCTGTATTTCATTTATGCACAATCATAAAATGTTCCCGCTACAAACTTTGCCAGTATAATAGTTGTTGTCGATGGAAAATATGTGTTTTATGGTAAATATTGCGTCATGAACGGAAAAAATTCTATGCTGGATTGCTTGGACTGGAAATCAACTACCTATTTACTTTTTGTAAGAGACACGATCATTTATATATCTATTGAATTAAACTAGCGGGACGAAGTACGCACGGGTGCGTCTGAAATATTCCAAAATAGATACGCTAAATTATGTCCGCTCATGTTGAAAGTAGGGAAGCTTTTCAGATTAATTGTTTTGGAGCTTTACATTCGTTGGGAACAAAAACCCATTTCGTACAAGTCACTATTTGGGAGAGATCGTATACATAACGTGATCTTAACTTAATTAACTTGTCAGAAAAATTCATCTAAGTAAAATGTATTTTTTATTCATTCGTTTATTTACTGGCTAGTTGAATCGTTGCCATATCAGCGAAATGCCAATTTCTATGCCAGCTGTTACCCAAAAAATGCTTCCGTATGGTAAGTTTCTTTTTCCACCCAAACCATTATGTAGTATTGGTTGACTGAATACGCTTGACTGCCAGTACAAAGATTGAATTTTAATTTTAAATCTGCTGTATTTCTGCTCACAGTTTTTGTGCATTCTCACATCCTAGCCATATTATTTACTTCTGTAGCGAACTAGTAGAAGAATTGTGTAGCGCCTAAATCGTCCAGTGCTCTTTATTTCCTTGGTGAGTATACTTATTGTGAAATTTTAGGGAATATCCTGTGGTGACATCGTTATGATTCTCAGCATTGCATTATGTCTATGGTGTTTTTACGTCTGGTGTCATGTCCATGCACACTGTTTCTCAATCTAAATTTATCAAGGTTGTCTTTTACTTAAGTCAAACAATGATAAATGTACAAGCTAAATACTGTCATTACACTCAATCTCACAAAGAGTGGACGGCAATGGTCCTGTTGGCCAGAGTTTGAGATGATCCTAACTGCTTTCATTTGTATTAAAAGTAAAGTTCTTGTGCCACTTTCATGTCCCCAGAGCCGTAAGTCATAGTTTAGGTGACTTTGAAAGAAGGCAAAGTAAGTGAGCCTCACATATTCCTATGAAACACAGTTTTTCAGTCTCCTGAGTAGGAACAAACACTTGGAAAGTTCTTTGCTGACTTCAGTAATGTGACAGTTCCAGGTAAGTTTACTAGCAATATTGAATCCAAGTAACTTGACAGAGTTATCAACTTAACCAACATTTCTAAGATGACAAGTAAGATGTTGTGTTTTTGCAGAGTTAATTAGTAGTTTATTAGCCGAGAACCAATACCTGGCTTGCTCTTCCACATCACATAGTTCTTCATGTGCCTGCTCAGGATTCTCACACTTGCTAAGAAATGTAGTGTCATCAGCATATAGAAGACAGTCAACAGATGTTACTTGGTAGGTCATTAATCATTAGTAGAAATAATAATGGACTGAAAACAGACCCTTGCGGCTGAGTGAACTGAGTAAGTTATTTCTTTCCAGATGTATGAGTATTTGAGCACTAGATATAGCCTCAATGATTTTTCCTATTACAGGAATGATAGAGATGGGGCGATAATTCTTAGGGTGATTTTTATCACCCCTCATAAATAGGTGTCACCTTAGAGTATTTTAAAGCATCAGGGAAATGTCCTGACTGGAAGCAAGAGTTGATGACCACAGACAATGGAAAGGAGATTTGCTGTATAATGGCCTTTATAATGTTATTGGAGAGACCGTAGATGTCTCTACTTTTTGATCCCTTAAATTTAGGAACTGCTTTGACTATTTCAGATGGTGTAACCCACTTCCAGCGAAATTTTTCAGTGGGAGCAGAAGATCTATTGAGGCAGCATTAAAATCTAGGTTGGCACTGGATATGTTTCTAAGAGTATTATCAATGGAATGCACAAAGTGATTATTAAATTCAGAGGGTTTGATTGGGATATCTGGGAGATGGGAAAAGGCAATGAACTTCCTTCATGGTCTAGCTACAAATACCATGCAACTTATTGAATGAATTTCCATTTTCAAACAGCAGGTATCATACATTCCTTAATACCACCCTAAATGCCCATTATATTCCACCCTTCTTTAAATATCTCCCTCACTCAACATTACTTAACGCAATTTCTTCCTTCAGTCACTGTCTTTAAGGCCCACCCCAAAACCCTCCTTTTCAGACTACTAAAATATTTGTTAACAACCTTATTCCTATCTCACCTTTGGCATTGCTTTCTTCATTTTTCTAACACTTCTATCTTACTGGTCTTAATGTTCTATTCCATATCCATTAACTAAGCATCAGCATAAGGCCCTTCTCTATTCATGTGTGAAGGCATGAAGGTTTGCATGTAAATGTAAGCATTGCTTGATGATCGACAATATATATTAATTATGACCACCATCATGACATTCAAAACTTACAATGCATGCCCTCATTTTCACTCACACTTCCAGATCATATTCTGGGTAGCCGACTTGACTACACACAGGCATTTCAACCTTGGTACATCGACATCACCTCTCCTTTTTGTCAAAGGTACAATTGTTGAAGAGTTCTGACAGCCCAACCACTTCTTGTGGTAGATGTTAGGCTTGCCCTCAACAGCACCTCTTGTGAAAGATTCCTGCATAAGTGAGCATTATTGCCTTATGATATTACCTTTTATATTTCTTACCCAGTACAATCCTAAGAAACCTATGTTTTTCAACTATTACACCTGATTCCCATAACATCCAAGGCATATAGAATGTTGGGTTTTATTTGTCGTGCATGTAAGGATTTTAAAAACATCCACTGTCTGAGGATATTATATGTGTCTCTTGTCAGATCAATCTTAGAGTACTGTTCAATTGTGTGGAATCCATTTTATGGGAAATATGAATCATTTATGGAGAGGGTCCAACATAAATTTTTAAGGTTTGCTTCAATCAAATTTTCTATTCCCAGAATGAAAGGAGAATATGACAGTGTAATGAATTACTTAAACCTGACTAGTCTTCGATGTAGAAGAAAACAATATGGTGTTATATTCTTATATTATGTCTTGAACAATTACATAAAATGCTCAACTCTATTGCCATTTCTCTAAGGGTACCTTCGGTAAACACAAGACTGAGCAATTTGTTTAATGTACCCTATCTGCCAAATAACTATTTATTCTACATGCCACTGTACCGTGCAATGAGAGATGCCAATGAAATCTCAAGGGACATTGAATTTTTTTATTCTTCCTCAAGCACCTTCAAAAGATATGTGAGAAGCAATGTTTCTTGAGTGTTTGCCTTTTTTTAAATATAAGTCATATCCATATTCTCATTTAAAATTGCCTTATTCAGTAGTGAATGTATGATGTTCTTGTTAGATTAAGTCGTATCTATTTTTTTCTCTTACTCTTTTTCTTTCTCTTTATTTTTAAGCTTACCTTCATATCCTTGATGTGCCTTTATTTACTTTAAAGCTGCTATTCCTTGTTGCCTTAATACTTGTACTCAATGTATAACTTTATAAAGGGTTTTGTATCAACCCGTTCAATAAATATGTTATTATTATATATTATTCCCAGTTTTCATTTTTAGATGCTTTCACCATTACCCTACTGCCTTCCACAATTTGAGCTAATTTGCGATTTGCTGACCTATCATAAATCTCTTTCATTTTGGTCTCCTTGGCGCATAATGCTGCATGAATGTCCTCCTGAACTTTTGGCATAAGTGCTTCAGTAGGAACTTGAAGTCTTATTCTCAAGTAGTTACTAAATAGAATTTTTACAGGGGAGACATTTAGCCCTTTCACTAGAGTACTTATATACTTGCAAAGCAAATCTCTGAAATCTATTCCAGCCTCTTTCCTTTTCCATTATATTTGTTTACTTATTCGCACTCCTTTTTCAACAAGGTCATTGCTCTGATCATGATGTGGGATAGACAGAGGATAGATGTTAGGCTAGTAAAATAGCTGCCTGGCTGTTGTGTATGTTCTCTCAATACCACAGAGACATTAATATAAAACCTTTGACACTTGAGCCTGCAATGCCTTTGGCAAAATGTTCCAGGTAAAAATGTTAGACCTGTTGCTAAATCCTCTGAAACTTGTCTATCTGCTATGGAAAACTAATATATAATCTACTAGTAGTGGATTTAGCTTTAGTACTGTAACTGGATTTAGCCTGTCTGGATTTTGAAGATGCATCAAATGCAGACACAGAATACTTCCTGATCATATGTCAGTCTTTCAGAGTGGCGACATACTTTCAGGGAAGCTACCAAGCAATTAGTTTTCCCTGGGTGTGAATTTGATTGGTAAACAAGTATTTCGAAGCCTCATGACTCTTTCAGTTGGTTAAACGACTATAATAACTAGCAATTATACAGTATATTATCACCAAATCAGCTTACTTTATCACTTAGGAGACAATTCACGGTAAGAGGGTGCCGGCCAAAACTCGATGAGAATTTGATTAGAAAACCAACACAACGTATTGTGTGACAATCGTCTGCGTCTGCCTTCGTTAAAATGTTAATAATTACGGTATGCTATCAATTGAAGTCGCCTAAATATTTAACAATTACTATCATGGCACAAGGGCACCTACCTCAGACAATGTGTACGATATTTGATAGGCAAACTAGCAATTTGAAGCCTGTGACTCCTTACGCTGGTTTAACAACTCTCACAACTAAACAATAGACGTTTTATTATCACCAATTCACAACTTAAGACACAAAAACAACGGTAAGAGGAATCCAAACAACACTTCCACTGCGAGTTGGTACGATATTTTATGGGGAAACAAGCAATTCGAAGCTTGTGACTCCTTATGCTGGTTTAACAACTCTTATAACTAAAAAAATAGACGTTTTATTATCACCCATTCACAACTTTAGACACAAAAACAACGGTAAGAGGAATCCAAACAACACTTCCACTGCGAGTTGGTACGATATTTTATGGGGAAACAAGCAGTTCGAAGCCTGTGACTCCTTATGCTGGTTTAAAAACTCTTATAACAAAAAAATAGACGTTTTATTATCACCAATTCACAACTTTAGACACAAAAACAACGGTAAGAGGAATCCAAACAACACTTCCGCTGCGAATGTCCATATATGTTTTATGGGGATACAAGCAATTCGAAGCCTGTGACTCCTTATGCTGGTTTAGCAACTCACAACTAAACAATAGACGTTTTATTATCACCAATTCACAACTTTAGACACAAAAACAACGGAAAGAGGAATCCAAACAACACTTCCACTGCGAGTTGGTACGATATTTTATGGGGAAACAAGCAATGCGAAGCCTGTGACCCCTTAGGCTGGTTTAACAACTGTTATAACTAAAAAATAGACGTTCAATTATCATATGGTCAATTCAATTCGCCACTAACGACACAAAAACAACGGTAAGAGTAATCCAAATAACACTTCCGCTGCGAATGTCCATATATGTTTTATGGGGAAACAAGCAATTCGAAGGCTGTGACTCCTTATGCTGGTTTAACAACTCATAACTAAAAAATAGACGTTTTATTATCACCAATTCACAACTTTAGACACAAAAACAACGGTAAGAGGAATCCAAACAACACTTCCACTGCGAGTTGGTACAATATTTTATGGGGAAACAAGCAATTCGAAGCTTGTGGACTCCTTATGCTGGTTTAACAACTCTTATAACTAAAAAATAGACGTTTAATTATCACTGGGTCAATTCATTTCACAACTAAAGACACAAAAACAACGGTAAGAGTAATCCAAATAACTCTTCCGCGGCGAATTCGATTCGAATACTGAGAATTCGAAGCCTCAAAAGCTTTCGGCAAGGCCAGTCGAAGTTCGAGTCGAACTTCGTCATTATCTTCGAGAGGAAAAGCTTACGTGGTCGCACATTTCGTCCAACTCTTCGGTTGTGACGTATTTTCGACTCCGGCTGCCGAAACCGAAACCGAAGGATCGAATTCGAAGCTTACGTGGTAACCCCCCTGGAGCCTGTAGTTTTCGGACCACGTGGCTGACACTCGCGTGGGCTGCGTTTTCTATTGCCCCAACACCCCCATGTTCATACTTTTATACGTATGGGTCGAGAAAGCCGAGATTTTATCTGATATATCGCTCATTTCGTGTTGGCCTAGCGTCTCTCGGAAAATTGTTGCCACCGAACTGCTCGGGCCAGAGTGATAATACTAGGTCTGTGTGATTCCGTGATTGTCGGCAGCAACGTTCACGTGCATGCACCGCGCACCACTGCGTGCTGGCCGAGAACCGCGAGTTAGCGCACCCGGGGGTTATTTTGTAAATCCACTTACGAGAAAGTGACGTCATAATTGTGGAATAGACGCAATTTTCGTAGTTCAGCTCCATAAATCCAGGGCGGAGTGACCATCTTCGGATCTCCTCGCAGTAGTTTTGCGTGTCTTTTCCAAGAGTCAACGGCTTTTTCTCTTGACTGACTGCCTCTTTCCGGTGACCCACTAGCTCTTTCGACTCTTGATCCGTATCTTGTGACTCTAGATCCATGTCACTCATACCACCTTTTGTTAGTTCCCATACACCAGTTATTTGGCACGTAAGTTGTTGCTACTATCGTTTCACTTTGCTCGAGGAGAAAACCGCGGAAGCGCGGGAATTAGGTTCATATAAACATTTTTACGGCTGCTATATGCATGTGAAATTCTTTAAGTGCCCGGATACATTGGCCACTGGTAGGTATTTTTTGTTTGAAGTACACTTTTGTACATGGCGATTTTTGCTTCATTAGACAGGCACTCATTCCTTGATATGCTCCACATGCTACCTACAACTTTCCTTCCAGTATTCGCACGTCTCTCTATCTCTTCATCTATCCGTCCATCTTTCGCAAATATCTTACAAAGTACACAAAATCATTCACTTGCTCAATTACTTCACTACTCGCCCTCATCATACAGTCATTCTCCCCATTCTCCTCATCAAAAACTACTACTTCAGTCTTTCACGCATTTACCCTCAATTTCATTCTCTCTGTTGATTTATTAAACTGATCTGGGAGCTTCTGTAACCCCTGTTGGCTCTCTGACAATGAGATCAAAAGTAGCATCATCTACACATAGTAGAACTCGCACGTTTACATTTACAAACAGAACACCGTCGCTTTCACTACATGCATCACTAACACAGTTATCCATAAATAAATTAAACAGCCATGGTAATATTAAGCATCCTTGCTTTACGCCATGTTTTATAGCAAACCTAGCACTCAGAACTCCGTTAACTCTCACACTGATCTTACTATTATCGTACATCGCCATCATAACATTCAGTAAGTGCCCATTCACTCCATAGTCCTTCAAAACCTTCCACAACTTCTTTCTATTTACCCTATCATAGGCCTTCTCTAAACCAACAAATGCACATTACACCTTATTTTGGACGCCCATAATTTTTTCTATCACTTGCTGAAACGCGAAAAGCTGGTAATTTTATCCTCTCCTAGGCATAAACCCACACTGCACACCCCATATTCAGTCAGGAGTAATATTCCTCACTCGTTCGATCAATATTTTACTGAAAACTTTGCTCAATAAACTAATTAGTTTATTCTTATATGTATAATAATAAAATAATTACTATATTAGGTCTTTCCTCCTTTCCTTTCCACAGTGGAACTATGATTGCACTCTTCCAATCCACTAGAAGAACAGAAGTCTGTAAGCATAAATTATATAGTTCAGCCAACCGATAAATGAGTAAATAACTCCCACGCTTTAACATCTCACTGGATATCCCATTTACACCTGCAGCCTTCTCATTTTTCAATACTCTTAATCTAGAAAAATATGTTGAACGTCAGGCAAAAAAGAGCCCATATTAAACTTTCGTAAAATATTTAATCAAATTTTTCCCTTCATTCAGATAAAGGTACCTACCTTTATTCCCTTAAAAATTCAATGACAAATTTAGGTTTATCGTAATTATTTTCAGCTAGTCTTGCTGTTTTCCGCCTGATACCTGAAACTAGTCATACTTTCAGGTAAAACCAATGTAGTAATGAAGCAGTCCAAATGAGGTCTCGCGAGATAAAATACCATTCGACTTTTATTTCCTTTTCACATTTTCCCATTAGTTTTCTTCAACCACTCTCAATTTACAATTTTCCTGTCCGCAAATTTCCCGAAAGCTCTTCCCCCAGGACAAGTTATGAGCTAAGATCACTCGTTAGCAATAAACTGAATCTACATATGATATATCGTATTGATTAATTGTGGACGTTTCGTTGGGCGAATAATTCTTTTTCCAAGAAATCATAACAACGGACTTTTAAATCTTAATCATAACTACCAAGTATTTCATCAACATTTTATAGTGTCAAGGTCCTTTCTTCAACACAATTTTGTTGGACTCGGTGTGGATATCCCTGTACAATGCTGTGCCAATGCCACTTCCCTGGGGTACACCTGATGTGGCTCAAACTCCCTCTGAAGTAACGCCATCTATAAATACACTCTGTTCGCGGTTATCTAAGTAATATTTAATCCAGCATATTATATCGTGATGTATTCTAAAGACCTGCAGCATAGCCAGTAATTTCAAATGTGGAAATTTATTAAAAGCTTTTTGAAATGTAAAAATATCCGGCATTATTCAAAGATTTCAGCTAAAAGGCGCTAGTAAGGCTTACTTAGTCCGCTACTAAGAGCACTTAGTTGCATACTAAAAAATGGTATTCATAGATATTTTCCAGTGAGCTACTAGGAGCTAATGCAGAACAAGCAGTGGAAAATCTACTGGGAGAATATCTAGGAGGATTCCGTCAGGGAAGATCAACTACAGATCAGATTTTTACCCTCAGGCAAATTATAGAAAATTCTTATGAGTTTTATGTGGTTTTATGTCACATGTACATAGATTTTAAGCAGGCGTATGACTCATTGTCAGTTTTTCGAGGAAAGCTTATGGAAGCCATGAAGGATTTGGGCATCCCAAACAAAATAAGAAGGCTGTTGAGAATGACACTTAAAAACTCGAAAAGTGTTGTGAAGATTGACGGGGACTTTTCGGAGGAATTTGGCATAAAAAGAGGCTTAAGGCAGGGTGATGTCCTTTCCACAATGCTTTTTAATTTAGCATTAGGAAAGGTTATTAGACAGACAGTGACAAATAATCCAGGAGGAACGATTTTTAATAGGATGAATCAATTTATTGAATATGCTGATGACCTGGTGATACTATCAATAAATAGTAGAGAAAACGAGGAGACATTTGTGCATATTGTTGAAGCAGCTAAAACAATAGGTTTGAATATTAACGAGGAAAAAACCAAACGTAAGGTGTTGTCCAAAAAACAAGTGCAAAGATGAGAAGTCAGAGATAAAATATTCAACCAAATAGAGATAGTAGAGCACTTTAAATATTTGGGGAAAATAGTCACAAATGATGACGCTATTGCAAAAGAGATTGATGCGAGAATTGCAGCAGAAAATTGAGCATACTATTCTTTACAATAAGCATTCAAATCAAAAACCGTTAGCAGAAATACAAAGAAAAGAATCTATAAAACTGTCATCAGGCCAATAGTCACCAATGGTTGGGAAGCATGGACGTTGATGGTGAGAGGAGAGAATTTGTTACAGAGGTGGGAGAGAAAAGTTCTTCGGAAGATATATGGGCCAGTCAATGAAGAAGGACAATGGAGGATTAGGAGGAATGAGGAATTCTAGCAGCTGTATGGGGAAGATGGAATATTAACTTAATTAAATTAAGAACATTAATTAAATTAAAAAGGAATTAAAAATTAAGAAATCGAGAATTAGATGGGCAGGGCATTTACAAAGAATGGGTGGGGAAAGAGTATCGAAAATAGTTTTAGAAGGAAAACCAGAAGGAAGAAGAAGTAGAAGAAGACCCAGGAAAAGATGGGTGGAGGATGTAGAAGAGGATTTGAGGAAGCTGGGGGTCCGGAGGTGGAGAGAAGTAGCGAAGGAGGACAAAGAAGAATGGAAGGAAGTACCTAGTGAAGAAGGCCAGGGCCCTATTATTATATGGGCTGTAGCGCCGATGATGATGATGATAACTAGGAGCTCATAACTTAAGTGTGCTGCTATCGTTGCGTACACATAATAGTAGGTATCGACTGCACTAAAAACCATGAAGCAACGCTTGGCAACACTGCCTCTGGCTTCGTTGTACGTGAGTTCGTACGTCATGCATTAATATTTCTACGATGACGCTATCGGTAAATACTCAAATTTTCCGGTTTGTAGCATTACCATCAAAATTACAACGAATCTTCTACAAACATCAATTGTTATTCTGTACAAAAATCGGGAATACAAGCTTGTCATAAATTTTATTTTTAGCCACACGTAGGAATACTCCACAAACTTGCACAGATCCTTCATAAAATCATTTGGGCACACTGCAGCTTAACCACATCAATGTTTAACGTACTCCATCTAATTGCAACAAATTTAGGTTTCAGTTTTATTCAAATAAACACAGGCCTTTCTTGAGGTATTGACCGTTCCCTCAATGTAAAATCACTCAAAACTGGAAAATGTTTGCCTTTAGTTAATGGCTAATAAGTAATTTACACAGAAATTGTAACAATACATTCACACACTAACCATCATTTTGTAAACGAAAAATGAATATGCAAACGGTACATTGGACATTGTGACTATTTTATCTGAATAACAATTCGTCACTTCAAGAATTCTTTGAGAATTATATAATACGAATCTGATTTCACCTATCCACTTAGAAAGTAGCACATAAAGTAACATTCGATAAACTACTGGAGCACTGGAAGAATATTTTTTCACTGTGTGTACCATAACAACGGTCTGTTTCTAAAACGAAACGAAACTAAGTATGAAAAAAAAGCAACTTCTACTGTGATAAAACTTATTCCGACAAGTTTCATTTTTTACAGCATTTTCAGATGGTTCCGGCACAGCATCTTATGTTGAAGATGCTGTGCCGGAACGCATCGCAGTTGAACATCTTCATCTGAACCTTAGGGACTATTTTAGTTAAGATTTTCAAATGATAGGTGAAGCTTAATGCAGAATCACATGGTCCTAAATTCAAATTTCTCGGGGAAAATTATGAGTAATAAAGAGTTTTTAGCCATTTATTTCTGAGTTAGCATATATTATAATGTGGTTATGTATAGGGACACCTTTTATGTTAACAGACTTTTAAAAAAATTGTTTTGTATTTTACCAACTTTTTTTTGAAGGAAAAAAATGAGTTTCCATTTGAAACTGACAACAGTCACAATAAAAACAGACCCAAATATATCATGAGGTTACCCACTGTATCATTATACCGTAGCCTCTTGCCAATGCTTAATGAAGGCGGCGCCAAACTACCTAAGCCATTTGTACCATTAAAGAGAGGTGGGTAGTTTTGGTGTAGCATTAATTTTGAGGTATGAGAGGGAGGGTGAAGAGAAACCAAATACCACCAATAGACAATAAGTCACCAAGGAATTACTTAATCTTATATCGCATCTGACAGACAACTTTTAATGCCCTCCACCCAGCATCAATATAGAGATAAGAATACCATAGTAAATTCTCTGCAGCTGCCATAAAGCTTGAGAAATTCAGAACTGGTGCGTTTCAGAGCGACACAATATTATGGTGATGCCTCACTACATCTCTCGGTCTACCAGAAGCGATAAAATAAGAGAGATACGCTGCTTGTGCATAATTTCACGATATTCCTAGTATTAATTAAGATAATAATTACTTTCTGTCTGTAAAAAAGCAAGATACCTGAGTTTGAGAAGCTCTATCGTCCAAACGAAGAAACCAATTTCCATGCAGTAAAATTTATAAGAGATCCTATTTATTTCTACGTTATATGATGGACTTTTAAAAAATGCTCCGCTGGCTAGCATTTCATGTACTTAATTTTTTCACAAAGAGTACCCGTTTTTTGCGCGCAAAATCTAGCTGTCCAACTTTGAGCGCTTGGGATACCCGTAATTTTCGTTTCAATTACTTGCAGTTTTTATATTAGAAATCCAAAACTATCATTAACTGTTTGCAGAAAACAAATTCTTTATGCCTTTAAAATTAAAGAAGTCATTGTAGACAACGCAAACCTCTGCTAACTTGGAAACTAATGGCTCAACTATGGCTTTCTACTTTCTTTCTACTATATCCATTATATCTATTATCATTGGTCTTACGATATAACGGTTAGTGTTTCGAATCCCGGTATGGACAGAGTTTCTTTTTGTGGCAATTTCTCCTTAAACTAAAGAACAATTGAATGGCGCCGGCCCCGGTGGCGGCGGAGTAAAGTCCTCGTCTGCTAAACCGAGGGTCGCGGGTTCGAGTCCCACCTGGGTGGGTTTTTCACCACCCAGGGCATGGATGTATGTCAAGTTCTGTTGGTCCGGTCCCTGGAAAACCTGATGACAGGCTCAGCAGCCTATCGGGATTCCGGGGACATACGGGCCAGACAGAATCGTCCGGCAAGCAAAAAAAAAACCCTTTTTATGGTCCTACGTTTCATTCCTGAATCCTCATTCTTTTACCAAGACTTTTGAACCATAAATAACAATTCTTCATGACTAAATTATGATCTAAGTTCGCATCCACCGCCGGAGAGCTACTCGAGTTTTGACTCTGTTTTTAAATCCCTGCCATACCATAGTACAAAATTTGATATCTCCCGGTATCACCTAGCACTTTCTATGTGTATCTCTGACTGGGTGATTTATAAACCAAGAGTTTGTCGCCACTAATTCTTGCACGAAATTCAAATACCTTCTCACCCTCTGTCATCTCGAGTCCCTAGTCCATCCCCTTACATTTTAAAGAAATGTATCCCTTTCTCAGCCACTGCATTCCAGTCGCCCATCATCATCAGGGCTTCATACACGGCTTTTTTTCATTCATCTCTTTTCTTTGCCTTCACATGCAGTCTATCCATTTTCTTCATCTCCATGGCTACTTGTAGGCATGACAACAGAACCATTACATATAAAGTCCTCCGTGCTTGTCTTCCAACCAATTGCATCCTGTCACTGACATGTTCGATGTTTATCACCTCCTTCCCCAGTTTGGAATGTAATACCATACACCTCCGTTGCCATTCTTCTCCCATACTGGAGATAACTTTGTTACTTTGACTCCAGTGGTCCCCGTTATCCCATTATCTAACTTCGCCCAGCTCCAAAGCATCTATACTCCATTTTTCCATTTCCTGTTTATTTTTCCTAGCTTCCGAAACTTCATAGCGTGCTTCGTTCGTAGTGCTCCTAGCGTTCTTAGTTCGTACTTTACTGCTGCTTTCCTCTTCCTCTTTTTCTTCTTCCCCCTCTCAAATTTTTGTATCCTTTGATGAAATATTTTCCCCGGGATTTCGTAAATATCTAGGAACTGGAACAAGGAATGTCGAAATCTGAATTTCAGATTAATACCAAATAAACCTTGGATGGGCTCTTTGAGAATATACATAGAGAAGTCTGCGTAGAGAGCATTGGAAGCTGTTTGAGGTGAATTAATTTGCAACATAGTTTAGGTATCATCGGTGGTATGTCCTCTTGTAAAATCCCGGAGGGTAGAGGTATTAAAATATTAATTTAATTGAATCATATTAAAGGATAAGTTCAGCAACAATGTAAAAAATATAAAAAACTCCCAACTGCTTACTTAATAGTAAAGTTCCTTTTGGATGTCAAGTTAGATAAATGAAGTCCCGTCAAAGTTTGCGAAGGGGAAGGTGGAAAGTAGAAACATGGAAAAGTTTAAAAAAGAGGGAGAGAAGGAAAACCTCAGCCCCGAGAAAATCGATCGCGATATAAAAAAGGCATTACGAGAAATGAATTCAGAGAATTCTGTGTGAGTAATTCTCCCATCGGAGTCGCGAAATGCAAGACGAAAATTTTTCAAACTTATTCGTGGGATCTTCGAGTATTGCCAGAGAAGTTTTCGAAAACTGAAATGTAATAATTATTTTATATTACCTTAATATTGCCATAATTATTTTGCAAATATTTTACATACTTCGATGATTGTTAGGAGTTATAAATAGTGCATGATTGCTTCAATCGGCCATCAGCAGTAAGTGATGAAGTCACATTGAGTGATTATTCACATGATTACGACAGTGCAATGAAAGATAAGATACGGAAGAGAACAAAAACACGAAATCCAAATAATGGCACATGCGTATAGGGATATAAAGACTGCAACATGAGGTTAAAACTCCACATCACCATTGAATGAAGACAATAAAATGGTGCCTTAGTAAGTAATAATATGCGTCCACTCTACATAAATGCAAATACAGTGTAATATATTCATTTAGAGTGACAGTTGTGATTAATAAATAATAATTGCCCTTACTCGAATCGTAAATCCAAACTGAAACGAAAGTTTAACGACGAATTAGCAAAATACAAGCAGTTGCTCGACTATTACTATTTGAATACGTGAAAATAAACCGCTGGATAGGTAGCGGCGCGTAGAAAGGAATAACAGCGCCGTGAGAGAAACTCGATTTCCTTGAGAAGCGTAAGTGGCGCCGCCGCTCGGTTCTTCGCAATACATTTGAATCAGACTGCTCATACAATTTGCGGTAAAGTTGACCTTTGACACACATGCGTTCCGGAAAGAGTATCCTGGCTCCAATCTACCGTTGCGAACGTGAAGATGGTCTTAATTTCGGGCATTCTCGTCAATTAGGCGCCGAAGTGTCTTCTACGACTTACGTCTGCTTCCTCCGAACCCTTCCGAGATAAAACATTCACAGTTATGATTTTTACTTCTTAAAAGCCACACTTAAAACTTTCCGGTGAGTCACAAACAATGGAATACTTCTTCTCTTGCTAACATCACAACATAAAGAATTTTACGACTTCACAACTTTAGTGGATTTGGTCTGTTTGTTTTGGTTTTGTATGTTGTTTACTCACTTCCTAGATACGGTCGTTCATCGCTATTTATACTCTTTTGTACATATTGTTGGCCTCTCCTCCACTGGAAGCTTCTCCAATGACCTTGAACTTCTGCTCCTCAGATGGAATACGCCAAAAGATGTGACCTTGTTACTTCACTACGAAAACAATACTTGCTTTCTCGGCATGGCGGGGACGTTGTTACGTTACAGCCTCATTAGAGATTGCGCTGTGTAATAATTCCCTTTGTACGCGAGCACATTGAGATCCTTTAATCAGTTAAATCTCAACGTTATTCAAGTCGCATGATTTTAGCTCTAATATTTTCTGTGGGATAATTACTCAAATGTTTTTTTTTAAGTTGACTAAAATTGCATCAACTAGAATGTTGTCATCATTAGAGTCTAAAATTTCGTGGCCGAGTAGTGTAAATCAAGATGTTCCGTTCCTGTTTCGTGTTGCGTTTTAATTACCAAGTTTGATATGGAGAGGTGTCTCTTAATAGAGCCGACAATTACGTTTCAGGACTCAGCACGTAATTGAGTTTGAGGATATTAGTCTGCAATTCGTTGGCTGTTCTTTATCACCATTCTGAAATATGGACATTGCATCGGTAATTTTCTAGTCCCTATGAGAAACTTCCTTCCTTACTTTAAACAACTTCCATTTTTCAATAATTGACTCGCGATCAGCAGCGGATTCATGTGCACGGAGTTTTTTCATTTAGGTATGGCATGCTCTCTTCCTTTATTTTATTCATCTATGTGTTGTAAATTACTAAAACATGTAACTTCGAGTTTTATTTCATGTTTCTATAAGTACTTATAATTTTCCAATAATTAAGAGTAATTTGGTGTAAAATATTTAATATCCAGGTTTGCTGAAATCAAAAATTACCTCCATCCGCTGCAAGTGAAAATTCTGAATAGAGTTTTTTAAGACTCGCTCATCTCCGGCGGAATGTGTCCAAGTGCGCGTCGAAAGCTGGCTGTGGTCTCTTGTCTTCATAATCAGGGTAGAAGGGCTGGGTTGGAGAGCAACGAACACGAGCAAGAAAGCACACTTTCACGACTTCTTCGCAATATCCGTCTCGTGGCGGCCTTCGATCCGGAGGGCGAATCGCTTGATGGGAGGAGAGTGCGCCTTTTTATCCTCGGGGTTGCTGGGCATCCAACCAACCAACCAACCAACCCCTTCCCTCCATCAAATCATCCCGGCTACCGCCCCCGCGACGTCACGGTACCTCCCTGATCCCCCAATGGGGACGCACCGCCGATCTCCGAGTGTTTACCCCTCGATATTCGTCGTCTGCCCGTGTGTGCGTGAGCCTCCTGGCGCCTCTGGCGTCAGGTGTCCCTCAAGGGTCGGTAATCGGTCTTTGATTGTTTTCCTCGATCTTTGCAGATGACAAAGCCTCCATCATAAACACATGGCTCCGAGCAAGGTCGCTATTGGAAAAATACAGATCTCGGTCTTCAATGAGGTTTGCACCTAATGGCCACTTCCCCCGTCGCGCCATGGGAACACTGGTTCCCGTTCATTCACGAAAGTTAATCATTGTATAGGCTCTGAACGTTTCTAAATGAATTAATGATAGAGAGAAAGATTGTAGAACCGATAGGTATAAAATATCATTTTTTCCGCGTACCATTCGGGACCATAGCAGCTGTGATCGTCGTCATGAATAGTGTGAATAGTGACATTAGCTATACTGTAGATCTTTTTCTTCATGTTTTCTACCTTCTTATTGATGCATGATGTAAATATTGAAGTTCTTATTTATGCATGATATTTTGTATCTCTAGTAGTAGTTCTTATACCCCTTGGATGTTTGAACAATTGACGATAGAATTTTTCTTGGTTAGTTGATTTTAATTGGCGCGCTGCATGTGTGGTACGCTGGTTTCAATGTAGTTTCGGTGTTCTGCCGTATAATTCATGCATGCCTGGTGCGGAAGCATCCCCTGCCACACACCCTTTGAGTGGCTTGCAGGGTATGGTGTAGATGTAGATGAATGATCCTGAAATTCATTCGAGTGCGGTTACATCTGTAAGATATGGACAAAGAAATGCAACAGGTCTCTAGCTGCCGAAGCATACTTCAACAGAGTTGTAACCAACCAGTTTTTATTTTACTTAAAGAAAAAACAATTGGCAAATAAGTTTACTTTTAGAGGAATCCAAAATGTCGAAAATAGCGAAGGGAAAAAGCTTCAATGGATGCGCTTCGGTTATCAAGGCATTCATCGCCGGGAGAAACAGCTTTGAATCCCGTGAACACGTGCGCGTCGCCCACGTAGGCTTGAAATCCACGTGACAACATTCAAGTCCAGGTGACAAAACTCCGAGTCGATGATCACCTGGATGAACAAAACGCACGTATTGGAATTTTTTTCTTTTGTTATACTGACATTTTTGACTACATTTTTAATTTTTTGAGCGATTCGGCTCGTAGTCAATCGTATGGTAGTTCGAGAAAAATTCCATTTTTTCTTAGAAATCAATGAATTTGGTCTCATTTTTAAGAAAAATATCTCACCCTCCTAATAACACCAAAAATTTAACCTCTCACCTCATTACTTTTGGAGTTATTTGCCAGAAAATACCAGCTCTATTACATGAAAAACGGTTCGTGTATGCACTCCAGAGACATATTATTTGAAAAATGAGGTATTTCAAACTCTTAGATGTCGTAAAAAAATTAAAAGCATGTTTGCATGTTTTCTGAAAACTATATTTGAAAACTAATTATATTGTCACCGCATTAGGTTCTTGGGTATCTCAAAAAACCTTCCGTTTTGAATGAGTTTTAAAAGCACCGCGCGAAAAAAAATGAGCCGAGATAAAGACTCATTTAGATATTTTCATTTATTTACTTACAATTTCTATCATATAAAACTATATTATTACACCATTAATAATGCAATATTTAATTGATGTGCCCTACTGCTGGTGTAATTAAAACGTATAACTCGAGAATGGTCTCTATTGTGACAATGGGAACTATCTCGCTCGGACTACCTGAATCGCTAATCTGATATTGATTTTGATTATTGGGGACATCTTATGCCAGATGAAATAATTACAGTGCGCTATGCATCTGATCTGTCCAGAGTTTCCGATGCAAAATGGCTTTAAGAAAAAGCTGCTCATATTGAAACACAAGGAAGTCACGAAAAAGTTCACCATTCACGAAAATGCCAAAAGCAGTCAGGACAAGAGTGCGCGGTCACACCAGAACCAACGAGAGTGTCACATGGGCGAACATGCTATAATGCAGTGCATAACTTAAGATACGATAACTGTTGCTAATTATTGCGATAAATAAATTGCTCTGCAAGGCACTGATTCATTCAAGATCGCCTATTGTGCCGGAAATCGCATGCGAGGTTAGTAACTAATAATAATGTCAGAATATTGAGCACACGTGCAAAAACCAATTTTGCATAGTCGGGGTCAAAGTATACTAGAATTCATCTATTACAAGAATTATGTCCCTTATTATACGTAGAAAAAATAACATTTTAAATCTATTGGTCCTGCAGTCTATTTCCTTAGTCTTATTCCTGTAAACGTTTCTACCATAAGGGTTTAACTCTAACAAAACATATTGGACGTCCGGCAGAAAATAGTCTACATCAAACTTTCGAAAAAGATTTAACCTATATTTTTCCCTTGGATAGGATAATGGTTTCCACTCTAATTCCCTTAACAAATAAGAAACACTGATTTGTTTATCGTTACAATTATTAACAAATCGAACTGCTCTCATCTACATCTGACACTAGTCCTACTTAATTAGAGTCCCCTATCCTAGCAGAGTATTCCAAGTGAGGTCTTACAAGGGAGAAATAGCATCACTCCTTTACTTTCTCATCATATTTTCCCAGTATTCTTTCTTTATATATGATTTCCAAATTATGATTTGCCTGCCTGCAAATTTCACGTATATGCTTCCCCCACGACATGTCCTGAGTAAAGGTCACTCCTAAGTACTTTACTGACTCTACATTTATTAGTTCGGCTTGATTATTTGAGTATGTACCACTGGAAAAGCTACTCTTTCTCCAGAAATTCATAGAAATGCAATTTAAAAAATTTAATTCTAGCTGCAAAGTATTTCACCATCCATTTATAGCATCAAGGCCTTTCTTCAACGCAATTCAGTCAAAATCGGTGTTAATATCTCTGTACAATACTGCACCGTCCGCGAATAGCCTAATATTACTCGTAAAGACGGTGGTGGTATCATTGATATACAAAGGAAATTATCAGGAATCAATGACACTTTCTTTGGGTACACAGGATGTGACATTAGCTGTATCTGAACTAACGCCTTCTAGAACTCAACTCTCTTTGCGGTTACGTAAGAAATCTTCAATCCACCATATTAAATAGTGATGACTTCCATGGCTTTTAGATTAGGTAGTGATTTATAATATAGAACTTTATCTTAAGCTTTTTTCAATACTAAAAATATCGCTTCTACTTGAGTGAGCCTTTCTCCAGAGGAAAGAACGTTGTAAAGAAAAAGGGCTAGCTGAGTTTAATATTTGTGGACTGCATTAGAGTTTTTCGTAAGCAAGGCAAATGTCGGAAGTATGATGAGGACATAAAGTAAAGTCACTAAAAATAGGCATTCCAAAATTTCCTTTTTCTAATCTTTCGCTAACTCTTTCTCCTTGACCATATTTTAGTGACCATATTGTAAATATTTTCCCTTGAATATTCTCCCTAACTTAAGACCAAACACCTTGGGTTTATCTTCCAAAATTTCACCCTATATTTTACTCTTGAATTCCACTAGTTATTTTCTTAAGACAGCTTTTGTTGTTATTTCACCTGTCTTGCATTCATCGTAAATTATATCATGTTCAACGTCGGGAAGATCCTGATGGACGTTCATCATTTTTGCTTGTGTTTCGCTGTCGCTTGAGAGATTTCCGGCCGTTCGCAGTATTCCACCTAGGTTCCACATTGACTTTTTTCAGTTTGCTTGGTATTGAGTAATTTATGGGTAGTCGCGTGATAGTGCGAAAATTATGCAATGTGTCTTTTGTAGTATGGTTTTGGCTTACATCACTAAACTAATTACAAGAGGTCATCAGTTCCTGTTTCAAACAATCGAAATCCGCCTGTAATTTATGAGCACTTTTGTTTTTGTGGCCAACCTTTTGTCAGTATTAATTAAATGATAACAAAGGCACCCGTTGAAATACAACAGGGGATGAAAGAGAGACAGGGCATAATAAAATTAATTAATTAATACCTCATCATTTGCTGCTAAGAAATGAACTGGCAGAAAGCTAACTATTATATATATTTTTATAATGGGCAAGAACGTTAGTTAGCTTTATCATGAATGCCATCTAGAATGTTTCCAAGTAGTAAACAAAGTAGCAGGGACATGCTAGAACCAGGTACGTTGCAAACCCGTCTTCATTGGGGTTAGCAAGACATTTTTAACGGTTATTAGCGTTACCCGAGAAACACCACGGGGAGGTGACCGATATAGTTTCTCAGTTTTTTAAACAATGTAAATTTTTTCATTTCGACATTCTTTTGCGGTAACATATAGAAAATAAAAAACAGGCCATTTTCATTCCAGAGGCTAGTTGCATTAATGTAACATCGTGGCATTCTCCTGTTTTACTCAGCTATAATTTTAGTTTTATTTTTTAATTCAGCAGCTGAAAACCGAATTACATTATTTTTACCGATTTTCGACATTATTTTGCAGTAACATATGGAAACTAAACTACAGGCCGTTTGCATTCCATAGGCTTTCCGCATTAATATAATATCGTGGCATTCTCCTGTTTTACATGGGTTCAACTTAAATTAGTCCGCATGAAATGAAGTTTGCCAATTTTAGGCAAAAATAACCATGAAAATATCGTAATCAGCAACATTTCAGTAGACGGCCTATATTTCTACTATTATACCTATCTCTAGATATAAAACCAAGCCGCCATTGTAAAGGTTCAATTTCCCCTCTAAAGCTAATGCTAACTCCACGGTTACCAAGGAATATCCTATTGTTGACGGAAGTAAAATTCATGATTTTGGCATTTACAACGCGATTTCTAGGGAAATTTATTCGTATAAGAAAATTGACTTAAAAAATAAGAAACTGCAATCTTTTATTCATCTAATAGCAAAAGTATAGCCTTCTTTCTATAGTATAACTAATTAAAATATGCAAAAAGAGAAACCTCTGCACTTGAACCAAAATGTTTACACTTCGGTTTTTCAAACACATAAGACACCAGACGGCCCAATACGCAGCCCTAGGGGCCAAGGGGCCTACCTTACAGTTCTAATTTCCTTAAAAAGCTTTACTGATCCCAGGTGTGAAAATTTCACTAAAATCGTTTCACTCGTTCAATAATTATTAGGCTTTTAAGAAAGCATTCTTTTGAAACCTTAGGCCCTCTGAGACCCCAGCGTGACTTACGACCCCATGATTGTTGTACATCCTCTATACGTATATTTTACGTGTTTCTAATACAGGCAAGAATTATCTTCCAGCGCCATTTTTTGTCAACGAAAGGGCCCATTTTGAGAGCCTTCTACGGCCTCAAGGCCCTTGTTCTATAGCCTATGCGTGAACCAGATATATTAAGTATATTCCTGCCAAATCGTTTGTTTCAATCGATTCAGTGGTTTATGAGTGACTGAGTAACAGACGGACAGATTGATTACCACTAGAATTTTATACACTAGTTAGATTTAGCACTTACTGCTTTGTGGTCACTAATTTTGTTTAATATTTCAATATTAAGAAGGCCTTCAGTAATGTTTGTTGTCAAACGATTTAGAGCGTGACTTCCTCCCTCAAGGCTATCGTTACCAATTGATGCGAAGAGTTTGATGCAATAGTTAAGAGAGGACATTGTCGCTCAACTCTTCATTTTTTCCGTCTGTTTTGAAAACATAAATCATCCAGTCTATCAAGGTAGCATTAAAATCACCACCGATAATAATAAAACATTTGTCTTCCTAACTGCATAACTGTGTTTGTAACTTGAATTAGGTGGCCTGTAACATACGCATAAAAAAATGTTTTGATGAGCATTTGATGGAACACCACAACTTTCTACATCATTTTCTGGAAATACATTAGCTCCACTTATCTGATCTTATCTTTAACAGCAACACTTCACCTCCTGCTTTTACTAATCGGTCTTCCTATAAAAGGTATGAGATATTGGAAAGATCTCGCAATCCGAAATTTCATTCGACCTTAAGCTTCCTGTTCCTATAACTACATCAGCGTCTGTGAATTACCTTAACTTCAGATATATCTTGGGGAACACATACAAAATATATGCGGCACAGCATTAAACAAACTAGGTTTTGTTAAGCGTATAATAGGAAGGTTCTCGGATGAAAAAGTAAAAGAAAGATTCTACTTCGCTCTGGTTAGACCACACCTCAAAAACGCCGCGAGCATTTGGGACCCTGGTCATATAGATTTAACCAAAAAAATTAAAAAAGTACCAAAAAAAGCAGCACGCTTCGTTAAAAACTGCTACGAACGAACATTTAGTGTTACACAACTTTTAGAGGGATTAAGGTGGGAGCCTCTAGAGACTCGGAGGCTGCACGCTAGGCTTAGGTTGCTTGATAAATTCAGAACTGATATTTTTCAGAGTGACTCAGAATATTATCATGACGCCTCACTACATTACTAGGACTGACAGATGCGATAAAATAAGAGATATACACTGCCAAACAGATAAGTACAAAAACTCGTTCTTTCCGCGCACAATAAGTGACCACAATAGAAACTGAACTCCTCCAAATACACTCCCATAGTACATGTCACCATTTCACCTCCAAAACTTTTAAATCTTTACACGGCTGGTGACCTACCACCCCCTACCACACGCCCAAGTGGCGGCTCGCGGGGTAGTATGTAGATGTAGATGTGATAAAGATGAGATTTTGAAAATCAGCGACCTTATTTTTATGCTACGGCATTGATAACCACTGTGGAAATTGAATCCTTTGAATATAACTTACAGTGTCCTTGTTTAGAGTATTTTAATACATTAATGTAAAGCAGTAATTGATTAACCTGAGTCACTTCTCCTTCGTTCGGATACTAAAATGCTCTGATTTTTAAAATATATCCCATTGCTACGATTATTTACGGCCACCCATTTATTTAATAACCGAATAATTCATCTACTCACTGTCCTACTCTTGACCCTAAAAATGACCTGCAGAGCTCGAATATACAACTTGCTACGCAGCTATCTGTCTCGGCCGTGTAATTGACACCATAACGATTTTGATAATTCCAACACGTTTGGATTTCCAGCCGAAGGTCGAAGAAAGAGGCTTCGTTGGTTCGTAAATTATAATTTTCTGAGGAAAACTATCAAACGCTTTTCCTAAATCGAAAAGCGTCGCGCCTACACGTAATCTTCATCAAAGACTAAAATGTAGAGGTTTTTCATGACAGTTTACAAGTATCAATTCCAGGGCTTTGCGTGAGATAGATAACGTGGGTATTTCTGGATTTTCTGGAAAAGAAAAAACTCCCATGAGTACAGATATTATGTACAATATACCCAATTAGAGACTGAAGGATCTGTAAAATACCTCGGAGTTAAACTAACTAATGGTCTCTCGTGGAGTAAACATGTTCGGGAAATAACTGGTCAGGCTAATCATAAATCGGGATTTGTTGAAAGAGTATTTGGAAAATGCGACGATAAAGTTAGAGAAATCAGCTGCTTCTCCCTTGTTTGGCCCCACTTAGAATACGCTGCCAGTGTTTGGTATCCACATGAGGTAGGCTTAAAAACAGAGTTAGAACGCGTGCAGAAAAGCAAGATAAGTGAAAGGCCGTTATGATAGTCTCATTAATGTTACTTACCTTTTGCAGCAAATTGGATGGGAAACACTTTCATACCGTCGACAAAAAATAAAACTTTATCTTATATATAAATTTAAAACCATTTTATTTTCAGACGAAATCATCAAAATCTTACAAACTCTAACTTACTACGGTAGATCAGATCATGGGAGTAAAGTAAGGAAAATTGATCGTAGAATAGATAGGTTTAAAATGCCATTTTTTCTGAGGTCAATAAGTAACCATAATGGCTGCGTTAAGGTATTGCAGTTTGTTAGTTGACAGGTAGTGTATCTGATAAATTCATATGCTCCCTAATGTATATTTTTAAATCTGCCGCGTAGCAATAACTCCATGTTTTGCATGTGTCGTGCATAACTCTTGTGTAACGTTGACATAGTTACATTATAGATCATTTCTTTAGTTTCCTTAGCATTTGTGTCATACCCATTATGTGGTACATGTTGGGGAATGTAAATTTCTTCTCTGTAGTTCATGTTGGGGATATTCAACCCCCTGCCAATCACCCTTGTGGTGGCTTACAGGTAATAAGTAGATGTAGATTTAGATATTAGTCTGAAATTTGATGGCTGTTCCTTATCAGCACTTTTGAATGTAAGCGTTAAATTGGTCATTTTCAGTCATTGGATACCTTTCTGGATTTTTCAAATATTATCTGCAAGTAGAATAGAATTTATTTCAAGAACCTAGAGTCCTTCGGACTCTAGCTTCAACAAAATTACATTTTTAGAAATAAACACACTCACCCGGTTACTTTTACATAAATTACAGAAAAAATACAAGAATAAAAGAACATTAACACTGTGGATAATCTACCGAATTAAAAAACAACAGAATGGCAAAAAAAACAAAGAAAATAATAAAAAACAATAGTTTCGCTCTCTCAGTTGCTACATTACATAGAAACAAATAATGATGATAATAATAATAATAATATTGGGCAATATATACTATAACCAGTAGGCACGTATGCCGATACACTTTGCAACTCGCTTGAGGTGGACGGTTGGCCAGGGCACCAAAAATGACAACCCTCGTCACCTACCATCCATCGCACCAACCTCCAATCCAAATAAGCATTCCTTTGGGTTATTTGATTAGAAAATTTTGTCGGTATTTTATTGTACAATTTATAATACTATTTTCAACAATTCTTATTACGTAAAAGGTACAATTTTTCTCTGAAACTGCCGTTAGGCGACTTTATATGAAGCTTGTTCGCTAAACGACGGAAATTAATTCTATGAAGACTCGATTAACAAACGTTGAAAACAGGAGCTTAATATATTAGTATTTACCCAACTTGTTATTCATACTTCGCCGTTATCTTTCCTTATTGAATTAATTGTAATTTTTTGCCATGAACTTTCTTAGCGTATGACCAAAATGCTTTTGGATCATCCTGTATCTGTTTTACAAGTGTTACAATTTTAAATTCAATGAATACGTTCGTAAACGCTAGCTTTGTGATGCCTGTAGAAAACTATGTTTTTCAATTATTGACTTGCAATACACAGTAAATAAATCTGCAAGGATTATTCTCAGCTTTACGTGGCCTGATTTGTCACATTAAGGATATTCTCACTTCCGCATCTTGCCACTCACATTTTTTACATAACTTTGTCTTTAATTTTTGATACCTGATTGTACTATCTGAAGACGAGCTTTCCAAGCACCCTCCGCGTCTTACATAAAAGTTGATTCTTGGAGCACGTGAAAGGAATTTTTCGATGACATTTCTACATCTACATAATACCCCGCAAGCCGCCGCATGGGCGTGTTGCAGGGGGTGATAGGTCACCAGCCGTGTAAAGGTGTAAGTTTTTTGTAGATGAAAGAGTGACATGAATTATAGGAGTGTATATAGTGAGCTTAATATTTATTGTGATCGCTTATTGTTCGCGGAAAGAACGAGTTCTTGTACCTATCTGTTCGGCAGGGTATCTCTCTTATTTTATCGCGTCTATCAGACCCAGAGATGTAGTGAGGATTCATGATAATATTCTCTATGTCGCTCTGAAAAATATCAGTTCTGAATTTATCAAGCAGCCTAAGCCTAGTGCCTAAGCCTCCGAGTCTCTAAGGGCTCCCACCTTAATCCCTCTAAAAGTTGTAAAATATTTCAACCAATAGAAATTTTTTGAAATGACAGTCTTCTCATTTCTTTAACATTTTTATTTATATTTAAGAAAACCTTAGCTGTTGCTACACTATGGTCACTAATTTCCTCGACAGTCTCCCATAATCCCTTGTGGTATATTTAGCTGAAATTTACACTTCTCAGCAAAATAATCATTCGCTGGTAATGGAAGAGTGACACGCTGTAAAAGTTACATCGTAGCCGGTGGGCAGTTTTTTTATCGATTTGGTCGTCTTCGGGCGCCAGTGTCTCATCCCTTTGCGCCTTATGATCTCTCGTTGGTGTGGTGGCTAGAGTACTCGCCTACCACACGGGCGGCCAGGGTTCAAATCCCTGCAGAGGTGGATTTTTTTCAGAGGGAACCCGATCCCTACTTGAGTGTCTTGTGGAGGGTACCTCAAGTGCAGCAGCAGGCGTCTGTCGGATGAGACGTTAAACCGTGGTCCCCTTGGCGTCTTTCGTTAAGAGCAGGCTAATGCCGACGCCGGGTTTCTATCCGTCTTTATCCTCTCTTACCTATCACCTATGGCGCAAATGACCTTAGCCGCCGGTCGCCTCCTCAAACATCCAATGCAATCCTTACGAATCCTCTCGCCGCCGTGTGGCGGGAGCGTCTCGTCCGTCCGTGCTCCACTTGTACGCAACCGCCTTCCCATCGAGGAGGGAGTCACTCGCAAGCGGCCCCGCACCACGGCCGCGCCCTTGTTTGTGCGCCGCGCAGACAATGTGTCGACGGGAGTGTGCGTTTCGGATGAGGAGGGGAAGGAGTGCGGGAGGGAACTCATCCTCCTTAAGGGCTCGTGACTGTAAAAAGGGGGAGAAGAGTGGGGGGGGCGCTGATGAAGGGTGAAAGGGGGGAAGGATGATGAAGGAGGATGGTGAAGGAGGAGGGTGAAGGGGGATGGTGAAGCGGGAGAGGGTTCGCTCGTCTCAGGGAGGGAGGAGTGTCTCCGGTGGCTCTTCGCATGAAATGTTTTTTTTTTTTGGTAAGGGGAGCGAGGCGGGGGTAGGAGGTGAAGGTCATTGAGGGCGACGAGGAGGAGCATGGAATGGGAGTGGTAAGTTTATGTGCGCTCGGCGTGTCGACGGCTGACCTCTCCATTCCACTCCACCCTTACCTCCGAGAACACGCTCAGCGAACGGAAAAAAACTCTTGCCGGCGCCACACTTATCCCAATTACCACCCCAACCACAATATTTCCCTCAAAAGTCCACAATATTAATTTCTTTATCTAGCTATCAAATCCGCATCTCAGGCACACTACAAACCACCACTACGGTGTGTGGCACGGGGTAGTTACACACCAGGCATAAAGCACATATCCCAGCTGAAATCAGAGCCGTGCACTTTGGAGGTCGGGGTGGTGAGGTGGCTGGAGTTCTGGCTAACTACGCGGGCGGCCAGGGTCTAAATCCCTGCAGAAGAAGATGTTTTTCAGAGGAAACCCGATCCCTACTTCAGTGTCTTGTGGAGGGCACTTCAAGTGCAGTACTCCGTCTGTCGGATGGGACGTTAAACCGTGGTCCCCTTGGCGCCTTTCGTTAAGAGCAGGCTAATGCCGACGCCGGGTTTCTATCCACCCTTACCTATCAACTATAGCGCGAATGACCTTAGCTGTCGGGCACCTCCCCAAACATCCAATCCAATCCGGGCACGTTCCCCAGGAATCAGGCCTAAAGCAGTCAGGACAACAGTGCGCCATCAGACTTGAAGCTAGGAAAGTGCTACGTAGATGAACAAGCCATAATGCAGTACACCACTAAAGATACGACTAATGGTCATATTTACTGTGGCATAATAGTAAATTAGGAACTTATTCATGCAAGAGCTATATCATTCCGGAAATCTCATGTGAAGTAAGTGGCTAATAATTCTTTCTGCTTGAGGCATTTGCAGCGCTGTAATGCGGGTAATTCCGCTGCTTTCGGATTTCTCTGCCTTGCGTTATCTTGAACATGACGTTTCGTGACGAAGTCTGCCCACATCTTCAGATGAGGTCCGAATGCCGACTGGTGGAACTGGGCGTCTGTATATACACCATCCTCAGGCGACCACCTCAGGTGATTAGCAAACTTCTTCCAAGATTGAAGGACAAAATCCCAGATTTCCAATACAAAGAAAGTACAATGTTCACTGCAGCTGCCAAAGAGATTTCAAGACGTAAGAGAGATGCCTGAGAGAACGCCAAAGGGATTTCCAAAACGAGCACTGCACGCAGTCAGCAGTCGTTGCAGGGCATGCCTTCTCCAACCCGGGATATCACATAAGGCGGGAGATCAGGAGACAAAGACAACTACACAATCTATATAAAAATTCTGATGAAATCTTCTCGGGTTTTCCACCGGGTCAGGTCGTTGTGGGCCCACGTTTCGATAGCTACCACCGCCATCGTCCTCAGGGCATGTCAGTATCGAGAATGGTGCCTCCTTATATGCCTGGCCGTTTTCGCGCCAAAAAGGTCAGGTCGGCTCTGATCGGCTAGCGATGTTCTCCTTTCTCTCCGCCTTTTATTGCATGTGGTGAAGTGTACATTGGTGAGACGGGCCGGACCATTGAGACGCGGGTTAAGGAGCATATGAGGAGCATCCGACTATGCCATCCGGAATGGTCGGTCCGGAGCTTCAAGCATCCACCTCTTCAAACTCACTCTGTGAGGTAACTTATAGACAATGAAATCATTATCCGAAGGCAAGGTGCCCCAAGACTGGAAAATATCCAACGTCACTCCGATATTCAAAGAAGGAAACAAAAGTGACCCAGGAAATTACCGGCCTATATCGCTTACACCAGTTTTATGCAAGATTCTCCAACATATAGCTGTACCCGCTGCGCTATATTAGCTGCAAACTGATTCACTGACTGTCACATTGATACAAATTAGTAGCCCAAACTACTGGGAGCACGAGGTTGAGATTTAGACATGTTAAAATAAAAAAAAAATTCGTTGGGAGGAAAAATCTTAAATCGTTGAAAAGTTCGATGGTTTTCGAAATTTATCGATCTACTTTAACATGGGCTCTTAATGGGAAAACGATTATTGTGTGTTTTGAGTGACTTCTTAACGAAGCAGGACATTGACGATCAGATGCAAGTACCCAGATTTTTGGTCAAATTTTGTGGTATAGGAAAAATATTTAAAAATCGAAAATATTTCGAGTAATCGTCCATTTTCGATTTAACATGTATCCTTACGGGGTTTCGATTTCGGTTTTTAGGATTTGGATTTAGATTTTCGGATTCAGGTTGAAAAAGTTTTGTAGATACATCATCAACGTGCCTACATGGTCTGCCAATCGAATCCAACATTCGTGTTGGTTCTTTAAAAAAGTTTTTTTCAAAATTATTCTGCAAAAAAATTACGGCCGTCGCCATTTTTCAGCCAATCAGGTGCATTGATATATCTCCGTTAATATTTGGCATATATGAGTGAAATTTTTAGGAAACATATATTGTATAATACGCCATCTTGGAAAATATTTAACAATGCTTATGGTTGGGTTGTTTTCGATATGAATCGATTCTATCTTTTTCGTAAAAGTAATAGTCGTTAATAACTCATCGGTTATCAATGATTTGATGATGAAATTCATACTGTAAAATAAAATGGCCATTCAATTTGGACAAATGTTGAAGTAGTCGAATCCATTGCTTCATTTTCGAGATATGATCGATTGTTTTTTTCGACAAGTAGCCATTTGATATCATTAATTTTCTACGTTACTATTATAATTATGGATTTGCAATATGCAGAAAGTATTTTGAGTTGAAAGAAGCATTGAACCTAATGAGAAAACCTGAAGTATATGGTTTACTTTTTGAGATGTACCGAATCTATTATATTTCGATAGTCTTCAATATCAACTTCAGTTTCCACCCAAATTGTATGAATGTTTCAGGTAACTTCCTTAGATATAAGGTATTTTAGGGTATTGTAGAGTAATGGGCGTCATTGTTTAATTTTCGAGATATATCGATATCCATTTCCAATGCAATATAATAGGAAATATTTCAATCGGCATGTTCTCCATTACCCTTTGGAATAGAGTAACAGAATTATCAGGGAATATATTTAGTATAATACTCCATCTTTACAAATGTTGACAACCTCGCATGATTGAGTGATCTTCGAGATACATCAATTCTGTGTTTTTTTGGAAAAGAAATGGTGTCGAATTACTCAAAAACATTTTATGATATTAGAATGAAATTTATAGAGGAATATAACATGGCCAAGGTTATTTTCTGCCAATTGTTAAAGTTCACGAATCGATAAAAGCTGTTTCGTTAAAAAAGTTATGACCGAGATATCGAATTTCTCTTCTTCATAAAAGTAATGGTTGTTCATATCTCATTAAATATTTAATATGTGACATTGAAATTCACATAAGGGTCTAATATGGTCATGCTTATTATGCTTAATTTTTAAGTTGACGGATCTATTGAAATACTTTCGAGTTACGATCGATTCAATTTTCGACATAATGCCTTTCGATATTTTCATTTTTCCAAGTTACCATTTAATCTATGTACGCTTAATTTACGTATACTCTTAGCAGTAGTAAGGAGCGTATAATTCCATCAAAGCTTATACTACGTTGATGAGGATTCGAGATGTATCGATTCCAATTCATCTCGATATACTTCAATTCTAACAGTACTTTTGATCATAAGGGTACGAGATTTTCAGAGTGTATTTCTGATTGATATGCAATTGCGAGTAGTGTGGAAGATATGAACGACATCGATACCTTTTTGAGATATATCAGTTGAGATTTTCAATGCAAAGTAATAGGAAATATATCGACTGTTGTTGTCTCCATAAGCATTGTGCCAAAAAAATGAGGTTCTCGGGAAACGTGTGTGTCCGCGATCATGGAAATTTTGCAACGATCCCAATTGCCATGTGATACTCAAGGTATACCGACTGTGTTTTAGATTGCTATCAAAATGTCACTCCAATTTTTCCGTTATTCGAGAACAGTTAGCCCAAGTCGCACCAAGGCAGATTTTTCACGTGTCGGATTATGACATAATTATTATAATAGAATATGATACAAAACAACGACAATGGCTTTTTTATTTTCTTTGGAAAAGCTAGACGGCGTGTTCCACTCTACGTTCCAGAAAGAGGCCATGGGCAGGGGGCTACTCGACAAACAATCAGAATACGAGCACGCGCTCGAAGAGGCGGCGCTCTTCAAGACTAGACGAGGCGTCTGTCAGCTGTTTTTGGCGGTCATCATGTTTGGCGCACCGGCGGCAATTCTCTGGGAGCGATTCAAGTATTCCCTCAGGGATGATTACATGCGCAATCAGGACAACGAGAGGGTTGTGCGCCATCGTGCTCTGTGCGACATTGACCACATGCTCCGATCTCATGGAAGATGTATGTGGGATTTTGGTCTCCCGGAGGAGGAAGATGTGACCACGAAAGAAGGTCGCGAGATAGTCAGATGGGATGCGGAAGACGTCGCCAGGACATCCAAGGAGTGGCGTCTTAAGCTCTCGGAGGAACAATCGAGTGTTGCTGATGCGATCATCGACGCTGTCCACTCAAAATAAAAGACACACCGTTTTCTTCGTCGACAGGCCCAGCAGCACAGAAAAGACTGTGGTATTAAACTACAAAACTTCAAAGTTACGTTCAGAGGGCGCAGTTGTAATGTGAGCAGCGCCCACAGGAATAGCCGCGCTGAACCAAAAAGGAGGTATCTCGGCGCACTCAATGTTTCGGTTGTCCCTGGAAACCAATGACCCTCACGCACCCTGCTGCATTACCGGCGGCAGTCAAAGAGCCGAACTTATGAGAAGCGCATCATTGATAATATGGCATGGCCCACAACACCAGCATAGAAATCCTCGACCGCTTTTTGTGGGACATTTGCCAACATACAGGGGCGTTCGGTGGAAAGGTGATGGTGCTAGCCGGAGACTTCAGACCGTTTCAACCAATAATCCTCGATGGTACGAAGGCCGACATAATCCAGGCATCCCGCAAATCATCTGAACTATAGCCCAAAATAGTAGAAAAACGACTTGGAACCATCCTTCACTCCTGAGAAGACCAAGAATATTCAAAGTTCGTGCTGGAAGTGGGCGAAAACAAGATCCCCTCCATTTCCATATCGGTATCCACCGTCCCATACCGATGAGGATGATTCCTTACGCAGGTTCACCTGAGGAACTTATTTATTTTGTCGTACATCCTCCTGAAGTGATGAACAATCCCGCTCAATGTTGCGGCTGGGAAATTTTATCTGGGACCAATCAAAACATTGCGGAGATCAACACTGCAGTTGTGAGGATGCTGCCGCAGGAATCGGTGCGCTTATGCAGCGCACCATGCAGCATTCCATGCGCAGGAGCGGAGGATAATACCCACATTTACACGGACGTGTTGAATATTGTGTCACACGCTGGCGTCCCGGATCACATCTTAGAATTGAAGGTGGGCTATGTGGCAATCCTCATAAGGAATAATTATATGTTTCGAACACAGATTGATCAACGGGACGAAGCTAATTATAGAGAAAATAGCAAGAGAATTCGTGGAGGCGAGGCTACCGAATCAACCTGACACTGTCCTAATCCCAAGATCATGCTTCAAGTTTCCAGTGTCCAACGCGGGAATTGAAATGATCAGTAGACAGTTTCCCCTGAAGGTTGCGTACGGCGTAACCATCAAAAAGTCTCAGGGACAGAATTTCGATGAAGTAGGGGTGGACCTGACGAGTGATGTATTCTCCCACGACCAATTGTATGATGCTTTGGGAAGGGTTCGCTCAGTCGAACACATAAAAGTGTTGGTGCCTCAAGAAAAGATATTTAACAATTTCCCTAATGCGGCCAACATAGTCATGGAAGATTCGATAAAGGAATAGATACCCAAGACCGCCTTCCTATAATTTGTTCCCTTCGCTCGCGATTGACCGACGCAAGCTACGGTTGTCTAACCGAAATAATCATACTCTCCAGCATGATATAGAACTTAGTGGATGCGAGGACCCCTCCTATTCTAAACTCCGGATTTAAAACTTTTTACAATGTACAAAAGATGTCATTATCATATGATAGTACAGATCGACCAACAATGAGGATTTGAAATGGTTGTCAAGGTGTCGACATCCAAGGTTTCTTAAGTCCAAAATTTTAGTGTAGACCTTTTTTCTTTCGTTAATTAAAATATGAAAAAATTGAGCTACTAGACTGATTCTTTCACAAATATAAGGCTGAATGTTTGAAGAATCTTATTTTTGCAATTAAATTTTCCCTACCTTCCGCTAAACTGAAATTTAAAAGTTTTATTGACAGTTTTTGAAATTTCTTCATTTTCGTTGCTATGGATATTTTTCTCCATTGTCGCCGGGCCGAGTGTCGATTCGAGGTTTGGAACTCGGTGAGACGGGCTAGCTGTCTGTTTAATTATAGTATTTTGAGATGTTGTAAATAACAGGATAAGATATAAAATGATTTGTACTATAACTGTCTGGTATCCATGCCTCATGGACCGTGTAATTCATTTTGAGAATTCCATAATATTTTTCTTTGCTTGCATGTAGCACGCATACTTGAGAGCTTTCATTGGTTTTGTAATGATGATGCATTCATTTTTCGTTATTTAAAGAGTATCATCATATACAAACTCCCCCCTTGTTTGCAAATTGCAAGCACCAAATTAACTCGTTAGCAATGTTATGACATTCCTGGATAATCGCAACTTCTTACATAGCTGTCAGCACGGCTTCCGTAAAGGCAGATCCTGCCAAACACAGCTTGCGCTCTTCCTTCGTGATATCCCAAAATCAGCTGAATCAATTAAGGAGGTTGGTTTGCGACTGAGTGAGTCATAATTCTTACGGCATCCCGATTGTTTTAGTTGTGTACATGAGTCTTTAAAAGAATACTGATTTGATTTGTAATATGTCTAATTTAGAGGAAAGCTGAAATATTGCATTAAAATTGAATACTAGGAAGACCAGTCTACGAAAAGACTTTTTAATCGAGTTCCAAGAGTGGAGTCGTGCAGCGATTATGCCTAAATAAGTAATTAGATATAGGAAACCTTTTCAACAATATAAATGACACTGCCACATGTATGACCGACCCCAGCGCCTCGATCAGCTAACTACTGTGTCTCGGATAAAATTTCGATAACAATAGTTTAATTTCTCATAAACTAAGTCGGTAACCTACCGTCATTTTTGCACTAATCAGTCTCTTAAATTCTTGTTTATGTCATATCCGTTTTTTGTATAAACGACATGGGTTTCAACACTCTAATATCTATATTTTATGTAACAAGGATCTGCTCCTACTGTACTGCGTAGTGTAAATTAAGATATTTTCAAATGCGATTATTGGAAAAACCAGGATGGAAAGGTGTATTCTAATTAAACCGATCGATAGAGGACATTTTATTCTATGATTCCTGCGAATATGAAGAAAATGACATGGACTTTAGTTTTCGGACCAAACTCCTTAAGCGAGTCGACGGGATATTCCTTGATTTCAAGAAGGCACTCGACAAGTTTCCTTAGAAAAAACAAATGTAAAAATTGCAATCATGCAGAGTTAATGGAAAAATAGTGAATTGGATGAGTGACTTTCTCGGTGATTGAAAACAAAAAGTAGCAATGATGGTTTTAGCTCCAATGTGGTCGAAGTCACACCCGGTGTTCTTGAAGGAAGTGTAATCGGCCCTTTTTTACTCATTATTTATATTAATGGCCTAAGTTGTAGAATTAGCAGCAAATTAAGATTATATGCAGACGATACGGTTATCTAGCGTGAAATGAGCAAAAACGCGGACTTCGAAGCTCTGTCATCGGACCTTAACAACGTTAATTCGTCGTTCCAGGAGTGGGGGTTAGAATTAAATATTAACAAATGCACCACAGTTCACTTCCTGCGAAAGTCATCACAAAAATGCCATACCTAGGCTGTGGGCGGAGTAAACATAAAATCTTCAGGTACAGTAAAATATCTTGTAATTACCTTAACTTCAGATATATCGTGGGAATTACACATGCAGAACATATGTGGCGCAGTATTAAAGAAACTAGGTTTTGTTAAATGTATAATAGAAAGGTCCTCGGATGAAAAAGTCAAAGAGAGATGCTATACTTCGCTCTGGTTAGGCCACACCTCGAATACGCCGCGAGCATTTGGGACCCTGATCAAATTGATTTAACCAAAAAAATTAACAAAATACAAAGATAAGCAGCACGCTTCGTTAAAAACTCCTACGAAGGAACATATGATGTAACACAACTGTTAGAGGGATTAAGGTGGAACCCCTTAGAGACTCGGAGGCTACACGCTAGGCTTAGGCTGCTTGATAATTTCAGAACTGATATTTTTCAGAGCGACACAGAGAATATAATCATGTGTATGACATTCCGGTGTAATCATACACGCCTCAAAAGTCATCAAGATAACCTCCGATATTAATTGGAATCTTCAACATGGAAGTTTGGATGCCCGAGGTGCCCGTCTTGATTTTGTGTATGCATGTGAATGTCAGAGAACGTACGCCACAAATATTGTCCGAATTAAGAGTAATGAGAATACCATTTACGACTGAGTGTGTACGTATTTTTGTCACCTAAGCTAGTAAATGGTGACGCTTCGGAAGAATTGTATGGTGTTCCGCGGTGGCTGTGAATGGACGATGATCCAAAAGCCAGATATTCTGCTGCACCTGAGCCAGAGGTCAGTGACCATTAAATTACCTGGTCATGTACCAAGAAACAATATGTAATTAATTACATCTTTGCCTCATTTAAATTTTCGTATTTTTTGTCTTGCAGGCATTGAAATTGTGTCAGGAAAGAGATCTATGTCAGGTTTTTCTTGCATAGCAACTCCAGAAGGGAGGCAAGCAGTACTGCTGGTGGACAAATCTGTCAGTCTACTGTTATTTCTTTCGATTACCAAAGGATTTTCACCAGTAGCCAAGATGTCTTGAAATGAGGATGAAATTTACACTTGGTGAATATCATGATTACGTTTTACTTTTGATTGAGCGAAGCAAAATTCTGTGGATCACAGTTTAAAATGTCTAATTCCCACAGCCAATTTGCTTTTAACCTTGTCAATTTTTGAGTGTATACGCATCATGGGTAAAGTGACTTCCACAGCACTTGTTCTTCACTAATGTTAAAATCTAATAGTCGTGACCAAATAAGTTGGGATTACATTATGCATTAATGTTTTCTGACCTATATCTGAGGACTCCATATAACCCATATCACAATAAATTTATCGATTTGGCTTAGTCCATGGTTGTGTCAGTGAAATAGTTGATGTTTTAACATCAATTTTTTTTGTATTCCTACTTCTGTAATTTTAACTCTTCCATATGTATGCTACAGCAGGTAAACTATGAAGGCTGTTAAGATAAAGAATAATGAATTACTTGGCTGTGGTAGAAGAGTTGAGTGTCTGCTGCTACAGACTGATCTTCAAATTCTGCTTGCTTAATTCCGCTGATGATGTGTGAATGCGATACTCAACTATGAAAAAGACAGCTCTTACTAGGTAGTGTGATTATCTATAGTACTACTACTAATGTGCTACGTTTTATGTAATGAGAATTTTTTGCTAATTTCATATTTTTTCTTTATTTCTTCGTCACTCAGAGTTGAGCACATGGCTAGCTGGTAAAGTCTCATTGGTGTTAGAGAGTTGACTCCTAAGACCGAAAACTTCTATATGGAAGAAAAGGAAACTGAGTTTCTGCTCACAGGTTTTCCATCAGCTAGGCCATCATCACCGATGTAATAGCTGGAAAATATGAGTAAGTCATTTTATCATTTTTTTCTTTAACCTGAGTTATCCCTAAATTTCTTTGTCATTCTCTAACTCTTGGACTCATTTCACTTTTCCCAGATGTCCCTGGCTTATAGGCAAAAGCTGTCAAGAGAGCTTACTTGCTCAGCTTCAACAGCATCGAGGGACAACTTTGACAGTCTTCAACGACATGCCTCTGCACTGTTATATCTTCTTCATAAGACATGGATTTCTGTGCTGAAGCCTCGGAGGTTATACAGTCGTTGCTGCACACTGATGGGATTAAATTCTTTGAGACGCTTTCCTGCTCCTTCTATCTGGATCCACAATATCTGGTCATGGGATTAGTTATGTGATAGTGCAGATCAGTCTACTGTTTAATCATGGCTCTAGACATTAAATGGTTGCAACTGCGCATTGTTTTACCAAATCGAAGTGCCTCAGTCCACTTTAGTTTGTAGATAAATGCTTGCTTGAAGTATAAGTTGCAATGCTTGGTAATATTGCTACCTTGATATTTCTTTTTATACTGCAACTAAGGCTAAGAAATGGTGAAATTAACACCATTCCTGAAACGTCATTAAAGTAATATGTGAAATTGACGTCAGCAAATGCTCACCATAGGACATGACTCAGAAGCCTCCCTGTCTAGTATGAAACTCTGAGATGGGCTGCACTGCACTCTTAGATAAGTGCTTTTTGATTAGCTCTTGCATTCAAAGTATGATATATTTGGGGCTCTCCTGGATTTGATACGCACAAAAGTCTCTGACTACTGTCCTTTTATGTTTTCATCCTTATCTCTGCACAGTTATTTTATTTTTTTAAGTATATATCTTGAGAGAGTATAGTGTTTGCGGTTATGGCATCACATTGTCCTTTTTACTTCAACTTCAACTCTGGTAAGTTATGATCGTTACTTGGTGTTATGTATTACTTTTGAAGCTGTCATTCTTCTGTGTGCTATTTTTACTTTCATCTTTGAAGAAAGTTTTGAACATTTAAGGGTATTACATTTAAAATTGAAGTTATGACTTCCTCGCTTTTCCTTTTAGGTTTTTGCAAGTTTTGATATTCCTGCATTATGCTTAAATTGTTATGATCTCACGGTATTTTTTATGTTACTTATATATCCGTCTCTTTCTTAAATTCTAATGCATTGTGTACGTTTTCAGGTTCTCCATGCACATTGGTCTTTTTTTTATAATTTCTCCAGTCAAATTTTCTACTTTGCTGTGTATTTTATGTATGTCATTGACGTGACTGTTTTGAAAGTGCAACAGTAAATTGGCATTTTTTTATCCTCTGTATGTGTGCACTTCATTTCTAAGATTTCCCTTATAACCCGTTAGAACGCAACACGCATAAGGTCGGGGGGTATGGGGAATGGAGGGGAAAGTGAAAGGATGGTGGAGATAGGGGGAGGGAGAGAGGCTCATGCATTTCGACCATGCATTATTATCTCCTCTGTCAGGTGCCGTAGCAATCTGATGTAGTGCGTTTGATGAGAAAGTTTACAGCAGTTAACTCATAAATAATCGATACCTCTCCCACCGGGTATGACACAGTAGGTCGTTCAATCTATAAATGGTTTTTGAAATCTTCTTCTATTATATTATTTCTTTCGGGATTTCTTGATGTGATACTATTTATCTCTGTTTCTAGTTATAAAATTGAAGTGACGCCAGTGTTTTGTTGCCTATAGTGCGAGCATGTAAATATTTTTTTTTTGATTTAAGACTTTTAATTGAACACCTCACAGATCCATGGTTGGTCTCTGGAACAGAATGCGCTTGGCTGACGACGATTGGCATATATTTTACGGCCGCAAATACTCCGCCGCTCGATCGGTTAATTCTATACTTACTGTAAATAGTGCACGGGATTGGGAAAACTTATGAAATATCGTTCGTCGGCAAAATTCTCTTATTAATTCGCAAATAACGATTTGCCTATAAGCAAATTCCTTATAAGAGCTTCTCCTAGGACTAGTCGTGAGTGAGAGAAACATAGGTGCATAACTGGCTCTTCGTTAATTAGTTCGGTTTGACGTATAGCGTAGGTGTTTTGGTTAGTTGGGAGGTAAGGTGACGAGAAGTGTAGCTAATTTATTCACATCCCCCAAATGTATATTTCTAAATCTGGCAAGTAGTGCTTACACCATGTTTTGTATGCTCCCTGCATGAATCTTATGTCACGTTTGTCATAGTTAAGTTATGGATTTCTTTAGTAGTTTCAGTACCATTTTAGTTTACCGATAGTGTTTTGCTTGATGTTGAAAGTAAATTTCTTTACTGTAGTTCATGTTAGTGATAAGTCGCCCCCTGCCAAACACCTTTGTGGTTGCTTGCGTGGTAATAATGCAAGTAAGTAGATGTACCCGTCAACTATCCTACTCTAATGTATGATTATCGTAATTGCTCTACGAGAAATTGTTTCCTTCTTTAATACGCGGCATTTTTGTGATTTTTTTGTGTCTATTTCAGTATGCTGTTTGCCAAACCTGTATTGAGGGGATTTTCTCTTTTCCAGAAGTTTATTACAACTTCAAAATTAATTCTAGTTGTTATGTTTTGCCCCACGCTCAAATTGCCTTGATGTCCTTAGTGAAGATTGGGGGTCATAACTCCCAAAAAATTTCTCCCAACGCAAAATTCCCAGTCACTTACTCATAACTACTAAAATTCCCATAGAACAAAATTTCCCAAAATACTAAAAATCCCAAAATTGAAAATTCCAAAATTTTTAGTAACAAGTACTTATTGTAGTTGAGACAGAACTAAGGCTGAAACATCTTGAAGGGTTGTCATCATTTGTGCTGGCGGAGCTCCTTGATTTTCATCTGCTTTTCACTTTGTGGAGACGATTATTTCAAGGCAGTTACTGCTTCTCCATCTAGAGCATGCGAGTTTATTAATTTGTACTCCAGGACCAGCTGTAGTCGTGTTCACTCGAGCGTTGCATGCAAAATACTCTCGACACCTCCAATATTCCTGCCCTTGTTTATTATTATTAAACAATATTCCTGCCCTTATTTTGTCGTGAACACAAAAACCGTCAATATGTAAATGTATGGGATTTTTTTTCACAATAATTTCGGCCATGGTTATGGTATAAATAAAAAACAAACTATAATCAATTGAACGTAGAAACGGAAGATATATACAGGGAAAAAACATTTTATATAGTTTGTGAGTTTTGTATTTTGGGAAAAAGAAATAATTTGGAGTTTTGGACTGGAGAAATATTTTGGGAGTTATGACCCCCTAACCTAGCGAACCCTTATTATGATTGCTACGGATTTCGCTGTACACACCAGCATCATCTAAAAGTAGTTGAAGTTTACTCTCTGCCGTCCTGCGGTAAACTAGCACGTACACCACAATCGGTGGATGGCGGAAGAGGAAGATTGGCAACTGAAGCTAATCCGACTTTAAGTGAAGCTAGGCCTACTTCATGCCACAATGCTACTGATTTCTGGATGGTATGAAGTCAGCTTAGCTTTACATGAAGTCTGCTTAGCTTCAGTTGCATATCTTCCTCTTCTGCTATCTACTGATAGTGGTGTACGTGCGAGTGCCACAGTTCATCTATATCTACATAATACCCTGCGAGCCGCCGCATGAGCACGTGGCAGGGAGTGTTAGGTCACCAGCCGTGTAGATATGTAAGTTTTTGGAGATGGAATGGTGACATATATAATTGGAGTGTATTTAGTGGAGCTCAGTTTTTATTGTGATCGCTTATTGTTCGCGGAAAGAACGAGTTCTTGTACCTATCTGTTTGGCTGTGTATCTCTCTTATTTCATCGTATCTGTCAGACCTAGAGATGTAGTGAGGAGTCATGATAATATTCTTCTCTATGTCGCTCTGAAAAATATCAGTTCTGAATTTATCAAGCAGCCTAAGCCTAGCGCGTAGCCTCCGAGTCTCCAGTGGGTCCCAATTTAATTCCTATGAAAGTTGTAAGACACTGTATGTACACTCATTGATGTTGACGATTCATTTAACCCTAGAGTGGTTAACCTTTCATAACATCAGTTCTCAGAACCTGAGTTACAACTACTCAACAAAGGTTTTAAATTTTCCCCGACCTTGCCCTTGTGCCGCAAAAACTTGGTTAACCTTCCTGCCGACTGTGACTCTCTCCTCCGAAAAGAACCTCCTGGCTGCAAATACCATGGGGGCCCGAACACATTTCCAAGTGCATCCTCACATCTCCAAGTGATCGTCGGAAGCGGAGCTTCTAAACGCTGAAAGTAATGCAGAAATTGAACTCCTCAGTAAATAGTGCCAACTTGGTTGTCACCGAAGCAGATAGAGGCAACAGTAATGTGATTTTTATCCAAACCAGACTATGCTCAAAAAGTTCAATCTTTTTTAAATGATAACTCTTTTGAAATTTTAATTAAGGATTCTATCACTCGTTTTCAAAAGGATCGGAAAGAAACTTGGTCCCGGTGCACAAACCTATTTCCGAATTCACAACATTGGCAATTAATTAATATGAATCCTCTCCCACCTCACCTATATGGACTTCCAAAAACGTACAAAATGAATGCAGAAATCCGCCCTATAGTGTCGCATTTCTCGGCCCCTGCTCATAAGCTTGCCTTTAAATTAAATTACATATTGAGAGAGCTTTTAGTGTTTAAACCTAAATTTACCATTAAAAACTCCATGGAACTAACTAATAAACTGGCCGATGTAAAGATACCTCCGAATGCCAAACTCAATTGATGTACTCAACCTCTTCACGTCAGTCCCTGAAATGGAAGCTGTCTCGCTTGCCGTGGAATTACTTACAAACTCACTCGGTGAATCCAAGATCACATCTGAACTGGACTTATTATTACCTTTACGTGTTTCGCAAAATTATTTTATTTTCAATGATTTCATTGATAGACAAACCCATGGCCTAGCTATGGGTTCACCATTATCTCCACTGCTAGCAGTTATTTTTATGTGTAATTTGGAAACCAATCTTTTAATGTCTAATCACCCTCTTTTATGCAATTGAGTATACTGATATCGTTATGTTGATGAATTTTTATGTTTATGGACCGGGAGCCTTCAAAAGCTTGACCTTTTTATTTGTTTTTTAAATAGTCAACATAGATCTATTGATTTTACATTACAAGTTGGTGGCAAAATTTTAAATTTCCTCGACTTAAATATTGACACAACAGGAGATACATATGAGTTCTCCATTTTTAGGAAATCAACCTATTGCGATGTTGTAATTCCTTCTGATTCTTGCCACCATCTCTCACGAAAATGATCAGCTTTTAACTCCGTGATATTCAGAGCTTTGTCAATCCCTTTGTCTTGTAATAGCTTTAAAATCGAATTAAATAGGATAAAACTTGTTGCTGAAACTAATGGCTACAATGGTAGCATTTTTGATAAAATTGTACAACTTCAACAAGTGAAGTGTTTTATCGGTCCCCTCCGATCAGGTACAAATTTTTCTTTGCTCCAGCATGACATTGGAAAAAGATGGTGTAAAGTTCTTTATTTGTGCAACTTCTCATATCAAAAAGCGAACTGTATACCAAGAGATAAATTCAATGTCTCATTTTATAATCCTGATCACTTAGATAAATTTCTGTTTAACTTTAAGCATAAATTTAACGTGTTACATCAGTGTGGTGTATATTTGCTAGAGTGTACTAGTCTTAATTGCTCTACTCTTTACGTTAGTCAAAGTGGACGCGCTATCCGAATCATAGTTAAAGAACACCGAATTTGTTTACTTAATGGAAATATTTGCTCCCAATTTGCCGAACACCTAATTGAAGAAGACCACTGAAGTGACTTCATCCCGAAAGTCCTTCACATACAATGTCAGGGGCACAAACTGAATTATCTAGAAAATCTGGAAATAATTTTACATTCGAAAAATCAAATTTTGTGTGTGCTAAATGAAATGCTCCCTTCCCACTCTCCATTCCTGACCTTACATTTCCTTCCCCTCCCCTCCCATGACGTTAATCCTTAAAAATTACTCAAACCTTCTCCCCCCCCCCTTATTCGGACCAGTCATCCACCCTCCGCCCAATTAGCTGCTTTCCCATCCTCTACTTCCCCTCCCCTACTTCTCCTCCCCTACACCCTGACGATGTGCATAAGTGGCTCGTGATGTAATATTGTCTCCTTGATGATGACTTAACTTGAGTCGAATCCTAGGTCGGAATAATAAAAACCATCGTGGAATATTACAAAGTAAATTTATTTACAAACCATCGTAATGTTGTTTCACCAAGTGAAGCCTGAGGATTGTTTATGTATCCTTTATCGGTGTTGTGTTTTCATCAGCAGGTTCTGCGTATCGAGGTATTTCATGTCTGAGCTTACTATAAATTGTTCAAGGACTTTGCATGAGATAGATGTTCGGGAGATCGGTCCGTAATTCGACAGCAGTTTCTTATCACCAATTGTTATGTAGGGCGTTAGATTGGCAATTTTCCAGTCTTTGGGTACTACGTGAACCTTAATGTTTTTTTTATTTTACCTGCAAGTATGGGACTATTATTGAAGCTCGTTCTCTATACATGCGAAATGAATTTTTTAAGGACCTGGTGACTTGTTCGGACTGGGCCTTTTTTAACAAAATGTTCTACTCCGTGAGCGCAAACATCAATAGGCGACTACGTTTTTCGGTAACGATTAGTAATCGTTCCTGATATATTCTTTGAAGACTCGGTGAACACACTTTGAAAGTAAGAGTTAGCTTGTTCGAGCTGTTCGTCAGTACTTTGTCCATATCGTTTCTCAGAGGATTAACATCTTTACCATAATAGTGCTGCTCTAGCAAAATTTGTTGAATGACCGGGAAAATAATCAACAACATCAAAGTTTCAAAATGATTAAATCTATATATTTCCCTTCGATTGGATACAGGATGGCTAACAGGGTAGATTGGCTACCAGGATGTCATCAACAATTCAGTAACACTGCTTAGAGTATCGTCACTTTGTTCAACAATTCTTGCTGTTTTCTGCTGTATACGACCCACATCTGAATCTAGCCCTACTTTCAGAGGAACCCATGTACTAAGGACGTACTCCGAATGAGGTCGCGCGAGAGATAAACACATTCCTCCTTTGCTTCCTCGTCACGTTTTCCCAGTATTCTTTTAATAAATCCTAATTTACGATTTGCCTGTCCGCAAATTTTTCGTATGTGGTTCCTCCAGGAGAAGTCCTCATGAAGGGTCACACCTAAGTACTTAACTGACTCTTCATTTATTAGTTTGTCTCGATTAATTGTGTGCGTTTCGTTGGTGAAGCTATTCTTTCTCCAAACATTCACCACTACGCACATTTGAAATTTTAATTCAAACTGCCAAGTATCGCATCATTTGTTTACAGTATCTAGGTCTTTATTTAACGAAATTCTGCCAGACTCATCATTGTTAATATCCCGGTACAGTACTGTGTCTTCCGCCAAAAAATAGTTCGGCGTTATAACCCTTTTACAATGTTGTGTCACCCGCGCATTATTCAGGGAAACCTCAAGTTTTCGTAATACCTAATGATAATAGTTTCTCTAAATTGTGAGCGAATTTAGGTCTGTAATGTCCTCTCTTACTATGAACTCAGAACACAAATATACAAGGGGTTCGGGTTGGTGTGTGGTATGGCTAGAGTACTGGCTAACCATACGGGAGGCCAGGGTTCAAATCCCTGCAGAGGAGGATGCTTTTCAGAAGAAACCCGATCACTACTTGAGTGTCATGTGGAGGGCACTTCAAGTACGGTACTCCGTCTGTCGGATGAGACGTTAAACCGTGGTCCCCTTGACGCCTTTCGTTAAGAGCAGGCTAATGCCGACGCCGGGTTTCTATCCACCCTTCCTCCCTTACCTATCCCCTATGGCGCAAATGACCTTAGCAATCGGTCGCCTCCCCAAAAAGCCAATCCAAACTAACAAATATCCAAGACCTGGGTATTGGAATTCTCTTCAGGCGGGATTCGAACCTACGAACGCTCGGGTTGGCAGGCGAGAACTTAACCCCGCCGCCATTTGTACCAACAGGATATAAATGGAATTAGATATGAAAGGAATAGTCCTTGAAATAGGCCGTCGACTATATATTTTAAGAATTGGCTACAGCCAATGTACATGCATTAGAATGAGTGGGAACGGCGCTGACCAGTTGCGTATCATATCTTTTCTCGTTTCTCATTTGTCTTTCCCTTCTCTCTAGCTTCCACAAACGTATCCGGCCCACGCACGCGTGTTCTCTCCTGGAATCCACGCGCCTGAAGCTATGGCGGAGAGGGGAGGAAGGGTAGGAGAGGGGTGGGAGGAGGGGTTGGGGAGAGGGAAGGAATAGGTAGTGACGGAGGAGGTGGAAGGCCGCATTTCCGTTAGCTAACCACGTGAGCGATAGGTGGCGTGACCGTCTCCGCTAAAGAGGTATTCGCGGATCACCTCGTTGATATTGAATGTTTGATGCTTGGTTTCCCTGAAGGGCGTGGAATTTCCTGAAGTAATTCGCCTGACATCGGACATCGGGAACAATAAAGGAGATTAAATCGGTGGAGTATCCCCCCATGTAATGTTTTCAACCCTACATAAGCATGTTAGCAAGCCCTATAGTATCTCATTTCCGTGTATAACTGAGGGCAGAAGGCGTATTTTTGTGGAAATTCTGAATGTTCATTTTAAAGAATAAACCAATTGTAACTTCCACACAAGATTATTTAAACCGACCCAGGTTTCGAAACACTGGTCACACTCTGGGTCGGTTTAAATAAATCTTGTATGGAAGTTACTATTCGTTTATTCCTTAAAATGGTCATCTAATTTCCCTTTATCCATTTCCGGCTCAATATTTGAAAGATTTACACGCCACACCATTTCCCTTACATTAAAGTTCCAATTTTCACCGTTGCTTTCCAGCACTCATTGTCTGTCTAGTTGTCCTAGTATTCTCTGGTGACGTTGCGCAGGGGTTCCATGTAATGACTACTGTGGATGCTTTGCCTCCGGCTGCCTGGCAAGACACCAGCCCTCCGGGATGGCATCCCATCTCATTGTTCTTCGAATTCTATTCACCGTTATTGGCTTCCCATATTCATGGAAATGAATAACTTTGGTGTCTTTCCGTCACCATGCCATACAGTATTTCATGGTGTGACACCATCAATGCTGTCTACCATGGTGAATTACCATTCATCTGGCTCCTATCCTTCGACCATTTTGGCATGGGATTCCCCGGTTGGGGTTCGGCGGTCAGTCTTGTTGGGTTTTATACCGAAAGCTTGAGGGATTTCTCCAGGCGGATGAGCCGAGTTATGACACTGAAATTATTTAAACGGTTAAGAAGGGTGTATGGTGGAAGAGTTATAAAACAAAATGGGGAAAAAGTGGTCACGACGCAGATACAAAGAGTTTGGGGGGCATAATGGTGACTACTGGTGCACAGGGATGGAGGCCGCTTTCCGTGAAGGAGAGAGACGGAAAAAACCCGGACCCTTATTAAGTTGTTAATCCGATAGTTAGCAGCCAAGGATGAGGACAAGGGTACCTCAGGCCGGGCTCTTAAACAGTGATGGGGAAACAAAAATTCTCATCCCCCATTCTTCTCTCCTTGTCTTTTGCTTTGCGTGAAGTCTTTTACAAATATTTCGTCCTCCAAATGGACTTGGAAAAATCCATTTCCCCTTGTACATTGATTTTATAATTGATTACTCTTAGACAATCGAGACTCTTGATATCATATTTTAGTGCACTATCTCAAGTAAATGGTGATCACGAGTTGTATTGCTTTCCGATGGGTGAATAAAAAAGCGTGAACACCCAATCAAAGAAATGTTGTTCATTCAAAAAATTGGTTTTCAGGAGCGATACAGGAGTTCGAGGGAATGAAGTCCACGAGAAATCAGGTTTAATTTGGAAGTTAATGGAGAGTGTTTGCCTTAATATGGCATTTTTCGTGAAAATTGCTTAAAAATAGATCAATCAATTTTCTAAAGGCTGATGCCTTGTCGATGCAACCATTCATCTCTGTCATTTTCCCTAAGCTTCAGTCCCACGTACACGTTGCTGCATCCTATCTTCTTCTGGATCTCGTCCAAATATTTCTTCCTCGGCCGTCCTCTTCCTTCCTTTCCTAGTATTTTCCCTTCAAGAATGTTTGTTATAAATACACTGTGTCTAAAGGCATGTCCACTAAATTTTATTTTTCTCTTTTCCTTCTCCGCCAATAATCTTGTCTCTTCCTGCACTTCCCTTAAAACTTCCAGATTTGTTTTTCTTTCCGTCCAGCTGGTTCTTGTCATCTTCCGCCATATCCACATTTCAGCAGCCTCTAGTCCGCTCCTTTCTAATTTGCATTACAGTCCAACTTTCACTTCCATACAGCAGCGTACTCCATACAAATATGTTTTTGCAACGGATTTTCTAATATCCATATTCATATGTTTACTGGTTAAAATATTTTTCTTAGCCATAAATTCCTATTTTGCCAAAAAAAACCCGTCTTAAAAATAGAGAGAAACAAAATTCAAAGGTTTTTAATCGCACGAATTCCCACGGAGAAAAAAGTGGGAATTCGCACAATTGTGCATTGCGGGTGACTCCGTAAAAGTGGAACTCCGTGGCTAGTCCCGGCGGATAGCTTGAAGTTTGTGCTTACTTGTAGCTGAAGCTCCAAAAATAAGTTATAGAAACACTTTTAGTCTTGAAAACGATTCGAATGTTGACCTAATGACCTTTTCGTTTTCAAGCTAGTTTTTGTAAGCAATGCATTTCATCACATTTCTTACGTAAAGGCCTTTTACCAGCCATTAAAGCAGTTCATTTTTAGAATATATAATTCTATAAATAACTCACCTTACTTTACTGGCAGAGAGTTCTTAATAACTGCAAAATTGTGTCATGTCCTGATTTTCAAAATATATTTGCAAACAATGTATAAAAACTTTACCTCTCAACCTTTATACTGAAATATTAAAAATAACGCGGACGTCATTGAAATTTATCATGCAGCACCAATGTGTACAAATAATAATACGCGGCGTAACTTGATAGAATTACATTGACTAGGAACATTGGCTAGAAAGGGTGAAAGCGAGTTGCCCATGGCAGTTCCGAAATCCTGTTTGAAAAATTTACCTTGGAAAGTTAAGTAATTTTGGTTCATGGCCAAAATGGTAAGTCTAATGTACTCCTCAATTGTTTTTTAGTCCAAAGAGCGTGACTTCGACCAATCCTCTCTAATGCTTGGATAGCAATTTCAACAGGTACACTGTGAAAAGGATTAGTCAAATCAAATGAGACCACTATTTCTCCCTCGAGGAAAATGTAATTTTTAGTCTTTTCAATGAATTCAAAGTTATTTTTAATGGAATGAGGGATTTTAAAACCGAGGCTTGTAAACTGGGAAACTAACCATTTTGATAGTAAGTATGTGGGGGAATCAATTCCAGATACAATGGGTCTCATTGGGCAGTCGATTTTATGGACTTTAGGTAGGCAATACATTCTTGGTAGAGTGGGATTGGTAACATAGAGTTTGAACTTCAATTTATTATCAACGAGAATAGTGCAGTCTTTAAGGATGGATTTGACCTGTGAAGTCAGTTTATTAATTTGGTTCTTATTTACTTCAGTATATATAGATAGTAAGAGATTGACTTTGTGGGAGTAGTCTTCTTTGTCAAGAATGACACATTGATTTCCCTTGTCTGCCTTCATGTAAAAACAATTTTTACTTTTTAATCATTTGACTTTTTCAAAATTTTTATTACAGTTAGAATAAATATTAACTTTGAAATTGAGGAGATTATTCTTAATTTGTTTTTCGCAGCCCTTGCGGATAAAGTCCTTGGTGGCGTTATCAAAGAATTTAAGGGAACCTTCAATGTGGGCAACTTAATCTATAACAGGAGGAGACTTTGGTTGTAAATTGAAATATAGGCCATGATTTAATAAGGGAAGTTCCTCCTTAGAGAAAGATTCTTTAGGTTGAGGTTAGGTTTAAAAGGTTGAGAACATTATCAAAACTATCATTGCAAGGAATGGAAGGATTAGACTTACTCAGGAGTCTTTTCAGTTTGAGGTTTGTACAGCGGGCCTTGTTCTCTCTTTTCTTCTGCACAACGATCTGGATTTTCCTCTCTTGCCAGAAAAAGTGATCCCAAGATGACAAATTCTTAGTTAGTTTTAAATGTAGGTCATAGGCACTGACCTCGAATTGACTTCGCGTAAAATAAAGGAAGTTGATTTCCCAGATAAGAATTCTCCTCCTTATCCGCTCGTCCAAGTGAGTGTTACACTTTTTGTAAAGAGCAAGAGAACTAATGAAAAAATGAACTAATGAAATGGGGAAAACATTATGAGATATTTGGCGTTTTCTGACGTAGGGTGCCAATTTTTTACGGCTTTTGGAGACTTTCTTTGTTTTATTTTGACCAAAAGATTTCACTAGATTAAATCATGAGCTGCGAAAATTTACGAAAAAAGTATATTACCGGTTGATTACGACTGTCGTCGTTTTCCTGCACTTGGCTTCCATTTCTCTCTGTCACAGGACTCATCTTCTCTAATTCCTCTTGTTCCCTTTGCTCTCTGTATTCCCTGTCTCCAATTCACTCTTGGCCTTCCTCTTTTCAGTGTTTCAGGAGGTCTCCATTCCAATATCTTCCTGGGCCATCTGGTGTCATCCATCCTATTAACATGGCCAAACCAGATTAGTTGTCTCCTTTCTACCTCGTCGACTATATCCTTTTCAAATTACATCACCTTCATTTCATCACCTTCACCATCATTTCATTCCCAACCACTCCAAGGTGCTAGACCATGCAAGAGTATAACATGCCAGAGATTGCATGCGAGGTTAGTAGCTAAAAATCATGAGAAGATACTTAGCACTACCGAAAAAATCTATTTAGCCTAGTCATTATCCTAGAACTGATGTATCGCAACAATTATGGTCCCTTATTGCGCGTGGAAAAAATTATATTTTGAATCTATCGGTTCTGCAGTCTATTTCCTTAGTCTTATGCTGGTGATCATATATACCATAATAATTCTAGTAAAATATGTTGAAGGTCGGGCAAACAAAAACCTACATCAAACTTTCGAAAAAGATTTAACCTATATTTTTCCCCTCGATTGGAAAGAGGTTATTACCCTAATTCCCCAAACAATTTAGTGGCACTACTATGTGTATAATAACAATTTCAAACGAATCCATCTTCCCTCCGCTGAGTTTGATATATATCTAAAACTAGTCCTACTTCATAAGGGTCCCGTATACTAGCGGCGTAGGCACTCCAAGTGAGGTCTCACAAGAGAAAAATAACATCGCTCCTTTACGTTCTTTCCACATTGTCCTAGTATTCTTTTGATAAATCCTAATTTACGATTTGCCTGTCCGCAAATTTCACGTATATGCTTCCCCCAACGACAAGTCCTGAGTAATGATCACGCCTAAGTACTTAACTGACTCTGCATTTATTAGTTCGGCTTGATTGATTTTGTTTGTCTCGATATTTAAGCTGCTCTTCCTCAAAATTCACTTCAACGCCCTTTTTAAAATTTAATTCTGTCAATTGCCGTACCATTCGTTTATAGCATCTAGTACTTTCTTCAACAAAACTTAATCAGACTGTGCTAATATCCCTGTTCAATACTGCATCCTCCACAAAACCGGATTTTGCTGCTAACGACGGTGGTGATATCATTAATATACAAAAGGAATAAGAAGGGACCAATGACACTTCCTTGGGGTATACCGGATGTGACTTAACGGTATCTGAACTAACGCCATCTAGAACTACCCTCTATTCGAGGTAACTTAAGAAATCTTATATCCAACATATATATATAGTGGTGTATTCCATTGCCTTTTAGCTTAACATGTAATTATGAGTGAAAAATTGTATCGAAAGCTTTTCTGAAATCTAAAAATATCGCGACTATCTGGGTGAGCTTTCTCTAGAGGAAAGAAAGTCGTGAAAAAAATGGCTAGCTGGGTTTCACAGGACCTGCATTTTCGGAATCCAAGCTGGTTTTGAATTAATAAGTCCTGACTCTCTAAATACCTCATGATTGTGCAGATGATTTTTAGTTCTAATACTTTGCACGAGATGGACGTGAGGGAGATAGGTCAAAAGTTACTGGGATCTTCATATTTTGCTACTCTTAATGATAGGAGTAGCGTTCGCGATTTTCCAATTGTAAGGGACACGATGTTCTGTTAGCCATCTTTCATATATTATTTTCAAGAACAGTGCTATTGCTGACGTTATTTCTTTGTAAACTCGGGTGGGAATTTCATCGGATCCAGGTGATTTCTTGGGCTTTATGAATTTCAGGTGACTTTCTATGCCACGACAAGAGATTTTTACAGCATTGGATATTTGTATAGTCACGGCAATGTAGCGGCATTATTCTGAGGGCATGAAGTGGGGACACACTGAAGAAATGAGTAAAGGATATTTGCCTTTTATAATCTATCGCTCTTTCTCCTTGACCGTTCACCTAAGATTTTACTCTTGAATTCCATCAATGCTTTTATTTAGGCCGCTTTTGCTATAATTAAAAACCAGCCCGAAAAGGGACTTGAATTCACATAAGAATATTTTAATTCTGTTGATATTGCAGATTTGCCACCTCACGAACTAAAACTAAAAAGGAATGCCATAACTATGCTGCTGAGAAATTTAGATATCCCCGAAGATTTATGCAATGGCTCTGATTTATTCAAAAATATAATAAAAGCAAAATTTATTACCGACGAGAAAACATGAAAAAAGTGCATATTCCAAGAATTACTATGAATTCTACTAAAGGCCAACTTGGATGCATTATGCAAAGACACCAGTTTCCTATAAAGTCTGCTTTTTTCCATTATTATTCACAAGTCTAAAGGTCAGAAATATAAATATATAGGCGTGGATCTGCAAAATCCTTTTTTTTCATGGATGCTATACGTAGTATTTTTCAGAGTAAAGAGTCGAATCGTCTAAAAGTTATTTTATCGGAAGAAAATTCTCGTCCTACTAAAAATATGGTTTGGAAAGATGATCTGGAATAATGCTTCTATCATAAACTCCTTATTTTAAATGTTTTCTATACATTATTCTTATTGAAGTGCCATGTGCCTTGATTGTTTTACTGTCGATTCATAAAGTCACTAAGGAATACACAAAATGATCGGAAAATGGTGTGGTGTTAATTGCTTAAGCCGATGTCCCACGATGAAAACTTTGTTCTATATTTTGTTACAAATTAGTAACAGCACATGTAGACCGTGCTGCAGTTGTCGCAAAATAGCTATAAGTCCTATATTTTGCATTAAAAATCATGATGGATAAGCACATAACACTTTCTCAAAATATCCACCCAAGTTTTTTAAACCAACCACCATGCCAATTCCATATATATGAGCATTTCTCTGAGCAATTTTGGAGTCAGTTGAGTCATTTAAAAATACAAAATTCATTCAATGCAAAATAGTCACTTGAAATCGCTTAAATTGTCCATAACCAAGAATCATACCAAGAAGAATCATAACCAATATATTAACCTTCTGACACAAAAATGTATTCAATTTTAAAAACAAAATTCATACTTCCTATTCTCCCAAATTATGCCTCTTTTGGCAACGCTAGTTGCAGGCCATCCACTGCCTCCAATATCTTCTTCAAGTTTGAGGAAAGTTAGATGAGTAGGATTTCATATTGCAGATATAGCACACATTATTAGGGATACCACTAATTCTCTCATCGCCTTGCCCCCCACTCTCACTTCCCTTGTCACACGAAGAAAATACGGAATCAAAGACATACGGAGTTTTACTCGTTGTGTAAAACATAAATGCTTAACTTAATTTTTTTTCAAAATAATAAGTTATTCTCAAGTTCTTTTTGAATTTCCACCAGTACAGCCAAGTAAAGCTCGGTTCCCAGGTATGACTACCGAAACTATACACGTGAGAGTGGATAATTATTGTTACAATAGTACAAGGAACCAATTGGGCAATGTTTGTTTACTGTAAAAGCATTTGGATGGCTTAGAAATTACCAATTACGTAGGCATTCTATAACAAACTACATAACAATAATTTCATGACAACAACTAACGTATCTGGCATTGTTTATATTATCAAGTACTATTATGACAACGAGCCTAGTATGGAAACGGGCTGTTATGTAACCAACTGTAATAATGAAGCCGTCGTTCAAAACGACTGTGTCTCACTGACTTCAATGTTTTTGTCATCAGTTCGTTAAAGGTATTTATCATACTCATATTATTATACTACTTTTATAATATACTAGCAGTGATGCCCATTGATTCTCAATGGACGGGATAAAAGTAAGAAATAATATACATGGCAGTTTTTTGCATAGATATAAGAATCTAACTTCCCCATTCTTGTCTAAATCGTGTCTATTTCGATCATGAATGTACATAATAGATTCAAATGTTTGGAATCGTTGCCTAGGCAACGTGTTGCCTAAAGTTCCACATTTAGTTCACCCAGTCCTTGGCGCTGCTTAGAAAAAAAGTCTTTTCAGTCGACTCGTAAATGGCCGTGGTTAATTGTTGTTAACGTGATACTGTGGTGGATATTCAATAACGATCGAGGAGATATAAAATACTTAATGCTGTGAATAATAACTGCCTATTTTTGAGACCTAACAGTTACTTTGTAAATGCTGGAGAGGAAATATCTACCACAGGAAGTGCGCAAGAGACATATGAAACTTCCATCGTGAGCAGACGACGATATTTGCCAGACTCTGATTCTACTTTGAATGCATTAAGCCCGTTCGGCTTAAATAAATAATTTAGAATGCCTTGTTTAAAGAGAACTTGCTTCGTACCAGGCTGCAAAACTGGGTATGCGTCTACGAGGACCCAAAATAGGAGACTTGGTTTTGAAAATAAAACTGGTGAGTAAAGCCTGTAAGGCGTGTTTATTTACAATCTGTTGACTGTATTTACATCTGCCGTCTTTCATCACTAGGCGGCGACACAACCCACAAAGTTGTTTGTTGACGGAATTTTTGGCAACAATTTTTGGCGACGAGTCAACAATCTATAATGTATATTCATGGAATAATAGCTGGCTATTTTTGAGACCTAACAGTTACTTTGTAAATGTTAGAGAGGAAATATCTACCACAGGAAGCGTGTAAGAGGCATTTGAAACTTCCATCGTGATCAGACGCCCACGGTTGCCAGACTATGATTTTAATTTGAATGCATTAGGCCCGTTTGGCTCAATTAAAGAATTTAAAATGCCTTGTTTAAAGAGAACTGGCTTTGTACCAGGCTGTAAAACTGGGTATGCGTCTACGAGGAGACTTGGTTTGAAAAATAAGAATCTGTTCAAGTTTCTTGGTTTTGAAATCTTGTATCCGCCTTCGAATTCATTCCACCGCGCATTATCATTAAATTGCCATAGAGCGATATTCACGAAGTGCTAAGTACTTAATTGTGCATTTGTGTAGTTAAATTTGGAGAGGAATCAACTATATCTGTAGACCGGACGGTATTCAAAAAGTGTGTAATTACATCCCGCGTATGGTACTACATTTTTATCCACTGCATTATGATTAATTGTAAGTAAAACCGGTAAGACGCGTTTATTTACGATCTGTCGATTGTATTTACATTTAAACTGCCGTCTTTCATCACTAGGCGGCGCCACAATCCACAAAGTTGTTTGTTTACGGAATTCTAGGCAACAGTTTTTGACGACGAGTCAGCAATCCATAATGTGTATTCATGGTTTCGATATTCAAGCGTGAATGAATAACATTTAGCAGCAACAAAACCACTTTAAAATCACTATCCAATCAGCGACACTTTTCCACTTCAATTCTTTCGTAGCCGAATCAATTGCATAAGGCCGTGATGATCTCAATACTCAACCGTAGCTGAATGAATTATAGCTGCAACAATACAGCTTCAAAGTCGCTGTGCATTCAGTAGAAATGCATTTTTGGTTTTGTGGTACGAAATACCGCGTGTTTTACGGGTTACCTTAACTTATTCAATTAGCATTATTGGCATCAATGTTAAGTATACATGAGTGCACGAATGAACGTAAGGCTATGCAAGCATTTCCTCGGCAACTACTGAACCTATTCTCATGAGAGTAGATGCTTTAGGGTATAAAGATTCCATTGGGCCAAGTTAAATTTTCTTAAACCCCTCTATTGGATTAGAAAGAAAGTTTCAATGGCGATTAACATTCTCAGTATTATTATTAATACAAAGCTATTACCACAGCGTGAATATTATGACCACGGGCTGTTGTGTGAACAGCACTGATAATGAAACCAGCGTTTAGCACGAAAGTGCCGTACTGGCGTGGGGGTTTATCTCGTACATTGTAAAGCGGGAAGTATTTGCATATACGCATGCACTATGCAATTATTTTATCAAAGATGGATGCCTGATCTTCCCAAATGTTGGCATTTTACGGTTTAGCGGTAACAGATATCAATAGGAATAGGCTCTATTACCCCAAAAAATCTGTTTTATATAGAAATGAGAGCCCAACTTCACATAAGAAGCGCATAGACAGAGACTTCTATTGCTTTTGTTTGGCTCTACAGCCACGCTTTATTTATTAATTCGTTTATTTTACCTCTTCAAATGCTCTGTGGAAAATCTCTGAATCGACGCAAACATTATTTTAGCAAACGTTCACAATTCCATTACATTTTTTATGTCGGCAATAATTGATGAGGCTTAGAAAATTTATGAAAAACTACATAAAAAATTGTATTGAAAAATATATTGCTATCCATATTATTCAAAAGTAAATGATGAATATATTCTACCGAGAAGCTATCTAGCATATCTCCCTTAAATATCCTACTTGCATGGCAATGGTGCATGTTTGGTGATCTTCACCCCCTGCCACACACCCTCGTGGTGGCTCGCAGGGTATCATGTAGATGAGAAGAACTCGGTCCTCCGGTTCTGATATCTAAAATGTCATGTAATCGTCCCTCCCCCTCATGGAATGTTGACTGGTGTTTTGAATGTTTATTTGAACGACTCTGATCCCTGAACTGGATACTTATGAACTGTTCACCATTTTGAACAGTATGGTTCACCTTTAAGTGAAATACAACAAGCTTTTCAACAACTTTAATTGATGTTGTGTGTAGCGAAGTGGGTATTGTGTCCGCATCTCATTAGGATATTGCTTGATTCGCTGCAACTGATTAGATATTATTCTCCATGCCTAAGTTTATTTCTTAGCAATTTTCTTTTAGATCTCTAATATCACTTCGCGAAGTTAGGTCGCCTCAAAGGCTCTTCAATTTTTACGAGCGTTGAGTTGCCTCTTCATGTGCGAGTAAAATACTTTCTCGCCCTCGGACGTAATGGAAAGAGTTTGGATGGGAATGATCCCGGGAAAAAAAGCTTGCTGAGGTGCAATCACGCAGAATTGAGTCCATCACAGAATATACTGCACAACATTTATAAATTCGTATATCAGGTTCAAATATTTTAGCAGAATCGTGAAAAAACTAGCGAAATAGGGTACATATAGAAATTGGTACTCCTCCGTAACTTGTTTAAATGGACTTATTATTTCACAATTTGCAAATTTACTGCCATAAAGTGAAAAACAATTAACCACATTTCATAGAGACTTCATAAATCTAGTCATCCAATTCATCAAATCCACCCCGCCCATGAGAGGCGAGTCGCGATCGATCTCAAAGCAAAGATTGACTTCAACAATCTCCATTTACTAAGGATAAAGATAAGGATTTCTTAATACATCTACATCTACGTCATACCCAGCAAGCCACCCAAAGGGTGTGTGGCAGGGGGTGCTTCCACACCAGGATTCATGAATTATACAGCAGAACGCCGAAATTATATTGAAACCAGTGTATCGCACATGCAACGCGCCAATAAAAAATCTACTAACCAAGAAACATTCTATCATCAATCGTTCCAACATGCAAGAGATACAAAGACTACTACTACATATTCAAAACATCATGCATAAATAAGAACATCATGCATGAATAAGAACGTAGAAAATATAAAGAAAAAGATATACAGTATGGTCACTATTCGCTCTTTTCATGACGACGATCACAGCTGCTATGGTTCCGATTGGTACGCAGAAAAAATGACATTTTATACCTATTGGTTCTACAATCTAGCTCTCTAATTTTATTGGCGCGATCTAATCTGCCGTAGTACGAGGGGATTAATAGTATGTTTTTTTACGTCGTCAGAGAAATGATTTTCCTGAAATTTAGTTAGGAGGTTAAGACTATAATTTAATCTACGCTGTGATAGCGATTCCCATCCTAATTCTTCTAACTATCTAGGCACACTAGTAAACTTATTATAGCATCGTTTCACATACCTAGCTCCTCTTCGCTGCACGCGATCTAATTCCGATATCAACCCCGCTTCATATGGATCCCATACACTGGCAGCATATTCCAGATGAGGCCTAACGATTGAAAAATAACAACGTTCTTTCACTTCGCAATCGCATTAATCGCAGCTGATGAATTTCAATAAATTTATGAAACTGTTTACTTGAATTCTGCTTTGAACTTAAACAGCTCATTGCTGTCGGTACTTAAGGTTAGTTCGATGGTCGACTGGTGCGTTTCAGTGTATTACCATAAAAGAATGTGCGCGCATTTAATGAATTTAACCATTAACGAAAAAGTGGCCTTACATTTTGTATTGACGTTTTTTCCCAATCTATTGCTTTTATGGTGCAATTTTTTTTAAGAAGTTGATTTTAAGGAGAACGATCGAGAGGTTGTTGACTGTTTTTTTAATAAAAATCAAATTTTTGGCGGAATTTCGAAAACTCGTGAAGTGCTTGAAAATGAGTAAAAAATCAACCTTTAATGCTATAAAGTAAACATTTGACATAATATATTCCCTAATTATCCACTAAAATGTGTTAGATGAATTATTTTCTATTAATTCAAGTGAGAGTAAATATAAAAAATAAAGTGTTTCAGGAAATATGTAGGAAAAGCCCTTAAGAAATCGATAATTCCTGAAAATGTGCGTAAAAACTCATTTTTTTGTCAGGTTTGTGTGGAAAACCTCAACCTTGCGCAATAATCTTCTGCGTACTTCCTAGTCATAGAAAAACATTAGTTTTGGCACCCCTTTGGAAATGATTGGCGAGAAAAGCCCTTTTTTCGAACCACCCTACTGGACACCCTCATCCACCCAGCTCAATAGGTGGATGAGGGTGTCCAGTTTGAAGAAGTAAGATCTCTCTCTCTCTCTCTCTCTCCGCACCCCTGCCTTTTTATACCGCTCTAAAATGATCGCGTCTAACTTGTGGCTTCCGTGGGTTTTCATTTCAGAGGGGCGCAAAGGGCCTTAATCCCCACATCTCCACCCCCGCCCCCCGTTCCTACTGTCCCCCCCTAACGGGGTGTGGCTGAGTTGGGTGGCTTTCAGTGGGTTGGCCGCGCGAAGGAAGCGGAAGTATTAACAAAAAAAGCATTGTTCGTGGCAGTCTAGTCGCATCCCTTGACGCCGGACCCGTTCCCTTATCCCGTCATCAAAAAATATTAAGCGATGAAAATTTCACGCACCCACCGTTGACGACAGCGCCGAGATGAATGTGACGGTGAGGGCGGAAGTTAAGAGAGGATGTGGAGGAGCGGGAGACAGCATTTTTTACGATTAGAGGATATTAGTCTAGAGAGAATAATGAAAAGAACACATTCATTCATCTTAGAATTACCTTAACTTCGGATATATTGTGGGGAACACACATAAAAAACATATGCGGCACAGCATTAAAGAAACTAGGTTTTGTTAAGCGTATAATAGGAAGGTCCTCGGATGAAAAAGTCTAAGAGAGATACTACTTCGCTTTTGTTAGGCCACACCTCGAATGCGCCGCGAGCATTTGGGACCCTGGTGATAAAGATTTAACCAAAAAAATTAACAAAATACATATGAAAGCAGCACGCTTCGTTAAAAACTGCTATGAACGAACATATAGTGTTACACACCTGTCAGAGGGATTAGGGTGGGAGCCCCTAGATACTCGGAGACTACACGCTAGGATTGTGCTGCTTGATAAATTCAGAACTGATATTTTTCAGAGCGACACAGAGAATATTATCATGACGCCTCACTACATTTATAGGTCTGATAAATGCGATAAAATAAGAGAGATACACTTCCGAACAGATAGGTACAAAAACTCGTTCTTTCCGCGCACAATAAGCGACCACAATAGAAACTGAGCTCCTTCAAATACACTCTCATAGGACATATCACCATTTCACCTCCAAAACTTTTACATCTTTACACGGTTGGTGACCTATCACCCCCTGCCACACTCCCAACTGGCGGCTCGCGGGGAAGTCTGTAGATGTAAATTTTATATGTTACCTTTTTTTACTGTTCGAGGAGTTTAAACTAGCTCTATTTTTCTCAAAATGGTGTACTATGGAAGTAAAAACAATCAACTGATCGGGCCTAATCAAATGTTTAGTGCTACGTGATGCGATGCATGCTTCAACCAGTATAAATTATTCTCAATTAAGCGCTATAATGCTGATTGAATGACAACTTTGTGAAATCCACACTCTAATATTTACAATTGTGTGTGGTGATCTTCAGTCCGTTTGCCTAAACTATTCCTAGCTCTCATTTTGATTTTCTCTTTCAAACTAAAATTATCCTACTATCCACAGTTCAAGAATTTTAATGGGTTAAACTTTTAAGGCGCTTGCTGACAGCATCCTTCTGGTCGAGAAATAAGAAACTTTACTCAAAGAATGAGCAGTGGAGGACAAAAAGTGGCCGTGTCGAGGTGGGCTGTAAGTGAGCAATGTTTTGTAAGTTGAGGGCGGCGGCTTACTTTCCCATGGACGAAGGTGGAAGCCGTATGGATCGCTCATCATACTAAAGACGCGGCAAGGTGTTCAGTTAAAGGCCTGATGATCTGCCAGGCTGGTGTATTTTACTTGCTAGGTGGACATATAGTGTCTCACAACTTTTATAGGGATTATGGCGGGAGACCTTTAGAGACTCGGAGGCTACACGCTAGGCTTAGGTTGCATGAGAAGTTCAGAAGTTATATATTTCAGAGCGACATCAAGAACATTATCATGACTCCTTACCATATTTCTAGGTCTGACAGATGCGATAAAATAAGAGAGATACACTGCCGAACGGATAGGTACAAGAACTCGTTCTTTCCGCGAACATTAAGCGACGACAATAAAAATTGAGCTCCACTAAATACACTCCTATAGTTCATGTCACCATTTCATCTTCAAAAATCTTACCTTTTACACGGCTGGTGACCGAACACCCCCTTCCAAACACCCATGCGGCGGCTCGCGGGGTATTGTGTAGATGTAGATGTACTTTAAAAGGCGAGATAGAATTCTCTAGAGTAAAACATTCTGGTGATAAATAGCCTCCCATTCGGATTCCTCCGGCACTCGTGAGGGTACGTAGGCCTTGAACGGTCAACAGCATTTTGATATTGGTATTTGCCTGAAAAATAAAATCGCCTCAGGGCAGTGAGCGACTTGGATATGTGAAACTGCAGATGAGAAAATAGACCCCCTCGTACCATTCATTCTCCACGGCTATAAACATGGCCAGCACTCGCGGTGATTCACCAGTATTGTGATTCCTCGCCTCCTCTCGTCTTCTACCCCTTTCACCCTGTACCTAATGTTGCCCTAACTGCTAAAACTGATTGAGCATAGCTATAACAAAGATTGTGTGGAATTGTCAAAGTTACTTTAATTTTAACCAACATAAATTTATCAAATTTAAACCATCATCGAAAAACTGCTGTAAAGAAGCGGATCTGAGAGAAACAACGCATGAAAGTCAAATTAAGTATCCAATGTAGCTGAAAACGATGTATATGATACACAGCCAATGAAATAGAAAAAGAAAGACATACAAAGGCAGATATAATGAGGCAGGCAAAGGTATAATTAAGGCAGCCATAGGACATTTAGGGAAGATAATAGCAAAGAATCAGAAGAATCACCATGAATTTCATAGTAAGTCTTGGACTTCTTAGAGAAGAGAAGAAACAAAAAAATCTCGAAAAAAGAAAGGAGAGTTGACATTATAAGTGTGAAGATGCGATCAGCTGTAAATCTAGAAAGGCCGGTGAACAATGGATGATAGGTACATGTAAAAAGGCGTAAGTGACTCTCTCCTGGGGAAAAGTGAAAGTTGCTCACAGATCAGTAACAAGTTACTTTGAGAACGCCCAATTGAATGTATTTTCACTGGCTGTAATGATGATGAAGCTCACGTTAAAGATTAAACCAATTGTAACTTCCACGCAAGATTTATTTAGACCCACCAAGGTTTCGACACACCAATTGTCATTATCAAGGTAGTTCAAAGCATTGGTCGAGAGATTTAAATAGTAGGCGTTAACATAGCCGTGACTCCGAAGCAACGGGAGGAGGGGGAAGGATGGGAGAGAAACTGGAGTGGGGAGGGAGTTTGGAAAGGGACAAAGAAAAGGGTATCTATATATACGTAATACCCTGCGTGCCACCACGAGGGTGTGTGGCAGGGGGTGAAGATCACCAAACATGCACTATTGCCATGCTACTCGGATATTTAATGGAGACATGATAGATAACAGGGTCACATGCAGCTAGATGGTTAGTATCTACATAATAAGAAAGGGATTATTGGTTGTTATTGCATGCATCATGCACTACAGACTACTGTAACTATCCATCCAAGTAAACTTAGACTACTCTAACTCCACATCAAAGTAAACTTAGGCGCGGTTATGCCGGAAAATAGCGGAAATATTTCTAATACACGTACTCCAGAGAAAGATATTATATCAGGTGTAATTAGGACTTCCAGTGTAAATCGCCAACCTAATACACGTAAGCTTGAAAAAGGACCAACAGACTCTCGCCTTACGAAATATGAAATCAACTTTGTCGTAGTTAATTGCCGTAGCGTAAAAAACAAGCGCGCAGAAATCGAGCATATATTTCAGGACGCAGATGTAGTCCTAGGAACAGAGAGCTGGCTTGCGGAGGATATAAGCGACAGAAAAGTTTTCCCGCCAGGATATAAAATCTACATGTGCGATCGACGCGATAGAACAGGTGGCGGCGTTTTTCTAGCGGTTAAATCGCATTTACACAGCACCGCTCACGAAATAACCGACAATGTAATAGAAAGCGTATGGTGTACAATTAAACAACGAAACAAAAGGAGTATACATGTTTGCTCTTTTTATAGACCTCCAAACTCAGAAGTAGATTCTATTGACCAATTAGAAAATCAAATATCCGCATTTACTTTGAGAGGTAGTAAAAAGGTAATAATTATTGGGGGAGATTTTAATCTCCCATATATAAATTGGGATTCTTACACGGTAAAACCGAATTCGAGGATTTGAAAAATCAGTGAGATCTTACTCAACGTACTCTCTAATCACTCGCTAGCCCAAGTAGTCAACAAGCCTGCGAGAGGTAATAAAATATTAGACCTTTTAGCAGTAAGCCATACTAATTTGATAAAACATATCAATGTTCTCGACGGTATAAGTGATCACAGAGCAATTCTTGCAACCTTAGAGACAGAAGTCGAGTCAGCCGTAAAACCAAAACGCAATATTTATTTATTTGATAAATGTAACTTCATTAAATTTGGCGAGATGCTTAATGATTCATACACGAACTACGTAGCTAAAACAGAGGATAAAAGCACCGATGTGTTATGGAAATACTTCTTAGAAATCTTGCACCAAGGAATCAACGAACCTATTCCGCAAAAACTGAAAAGTGATGGTAAAGAACCTCGCTGGTACAATAACGATGTTAGGAGGGACCTTAGGAAACAGAGAATACTGTGTAACTTGTTCAAAAAACCATTAAGTTTGGTGAAAAATCGAAGGAACTTGAAGCAAAAGAGGGTTATCTTGCGCAACGCTCAAAAACCAAGAAAACATTGCGTGCTGCAATGCGAAATTTCAAGAAAAAAATACTTGGTAAGTTAGTCGAAGAAAATCCAAAATATTTTTGGTCATATGCGAGAGAACTTCAGGGAAAATCTTGTACCGTAGATTCGTTATTTGATAAAGATGGTAAACTTGTCACCGAAAATATTGACAAAGCTGTGTTAAACTCCCACTTTGAAAGTGTTTACACTACAGACGACACTGCGTGTAATTTAGACATTCCATTCATTGTGGAACCGATGAAAGAAATCACAATTCAACGCGATGGGATAACTAAACAGCTACAATCGATAAAAAGTAATAAATCTCCGGGTCCGGAGGGAATACCCGCGCGCGTCCTCAAGGAGTTAGCACCACAGATCGCACCATTCTTAGAGATAATATTCAATAAGTCATTGTCTGAAGGAAAGATACCAATGGCCTGGATAACTGCAAACGTTACACCGATATTTAAAAAGGGAAACATACATGACCCAGGGAACTATCGGCCAATATCATTGACATCGATTACAGGCAAGATTCTCGAACATATCGTTGTTAGCAATATTATGACTTTTCTGGACAGTCGAAACCTCCTGCATAATTGTCATCACGGATTCCGGAAAGGTAGATTATGCGAAACACAGCTCGCGCTCTTTCTTCACGTTCTCAAATCTGGTGAATCGAAAAAACAAGTTGACGCACTATTTCTAGACTTTAAGAAAGCTTTCAACACGGTATCTCACAGAAAACTATTATACAAATTACAGTCATGCGGGTTAAACGAACAAGTAGTAAACTGGATGCGTGACTTTCTGAGTGATCGTAAGCAAAAAGTAGTTCTTGACGGAATTAGCTCTGATATAGTTAAAGTGACATCAGGTGTCCCGCAAGGAAGTGTTATTGGCCCACTTTTGTTCATTATATATATAAACGACCTCTGCTCCCGAGTTAGCAGTAAAATACGTTTATTTTCCGACGACGCTGTCATATCCCGCGAAATTAGTGATCACTCTGACTTTGAAATTCTGTCATCGGACTTAAACAACATTCATGCGTGGAGCAAAGAGTGGGGACTAGAACTTAATCTGAGCAAATGCTCGGCGGTGCATTTCTTGCGTAGGTCGTCCAACTATCCCCATGTATATGTTGTGGATGGCGTTAGCATAAATGCGACAGATGAAGTGAAATACCTGGGAGTTACGATAACTTTGAACCTATCGTGGGGGACACATATAAGAAATATTTGTGGCAGAGCCCTGAAGAAGCTAGGATTTGTCAAGCGTGCTGTGGGAAGATTTTCGGATAAAAAAGTGAAAGAGAGGTGCTATTTTACACTCATCCGGCCACACCTTGAATATGCAGCGAGCATATGGGATCTGGCGGAGAAAGACCTAGTCCATGAACTAAATAAAATACGAAGGAAAGCTGCGCGATTCGTCAAAAACTGCTACGGCCGAACAGAAAGCGTTACACAGATTTTTGAACGATTTAGGGTGGGAGCCGCTAGAGACTCGGAGGCTACGTGCTAGGCTAAGATTGCTTGAGCAATTGAGAATGGATATATTTCAGAGCGACACGGAGAACATCATATTAGAACCACATTATATTTCCAGGTCCGACAGAATGGATAAACTATTAGAGATATTTTTCCGAACGGATAGGTGTGGGAATTCGTTTTTCCCCCGAACAATTAAGGACTAATAAATGCTAGGCGGAACTTTTTTTTTACGGCTGGTGTCCTAACACCCCCCGCCACACGCCTTTTGATGTGGCTTCCGGGGTAGTATGTATAAGTAGATGTAGATGAACTATATTTCACCTACCTATCCCTTTGCTACGCTGCCTATTGTTCTCTCTTATGGTACGCGGGAAAAATGACATTTTAAATCTATCGGTACGACAATCTATCTCTCTAATCTTGTTAATACGATCAAACCTAGCATAATACGCAGGGGTTCTTAATATATGTATATCTAACGTCATCTGCGAACAAATCGGTTTCAAATTTACTTAAAAGGTTTAACCTAAATTTTAACCTGCGTTCTGATAGTAATTCCCATCCTAGTTCTTCTATTAAACTCGTTTCACTTACACAATTATCATAACGGCCTTTAACAAATCTAGCGGATCTCTTTCGCACACGCTCTAATTCTTTTATCATACCTTTCTCGTACGGATCCCACATACTAGCGGCATATTCTAAATGAGGCCTGACAAGTATAAAATAGCTTCTTTCTCGTACTCTCTCATCGCATTTGCCTAGAACCCTTTTTACGAATCCTAATCTACGGTTTGCTACACTAGTTATTTCCCTGATGTGTTTCCTCCATGACATGTCTTCAGTGAGTAATTTAGTAAGGATACGATTCCGCTACAAGATATATCGATCTGGGGCATTGGTTGCTGAAATCGGTCTGCTATGGTTTCGTGCAAACTACTCTTAGATTAATTATAAACGCTCTGAAATAAATAATGGTTGTGCACAGATAATCTCAGTTTGTCTCTAGGGATTACTTTAAAAAGTATGAGTCACTTCGGAAGGCAAATATTGAGGAGAGGAGAATGGGTGGGGGACACAATGTCATTACATAAGAGCATATTTTCTTTGTTATTCACGATCTCGAACTGTTCAAGAAAGTCCAATTTTATACCTTTGTCACAAACGTAAAATATTTACTTCAGAATCACTGGAATGGCTTGACTCACATAAATGTTTTGAGAACACTGATTTTTCCTCATTAGTAATAAAATGTTGTCTACGTTCCTTAGCACGTATATACAACTTTCTGCCTGTTTGATCAATGTAATTATTATCACAATCATTGCACTTTAAAGAGTATACACCACTCCAAATCTCTCCAAATCACCAAGACGGTCTTTTGAATTAAAAAGTAATCTTCCCAGCGTTGAATGGTTGTGCACAGATAATCTCAGTTTGTCTCTATGGATTGCTTTAAAAAGTCTATACGTTATTTTATTTAAAAAAAGGTAGCACACACCATCTCTTAGGGCTATTTGAAATAGCAGACAGGTTAGTTAGACTAGTTAGAGTTAGACTCAGTGATATAATGAAGCTTACGTTAATATACAGAGACGGAAAGAAACTTAACAGCGGCAAAGGGTTTTATTACAGGATACTACGATATGAAGGTGCTGTTAATATAGATCAGGTAAAGGCTACTTCATACTGTACACGTAAAAAGCCTCCCAGATGAAAAGCCCGGGAGAACGCATACCCAAATAAGCACGTGCTCCCTCCCGCAAGAGACTCGCGTTCCCGACCAGCGTCATCTGTCATGTAAATTAGAAAAAAAGGCCTACCAACGCAAGGATATTGTGGGTGGTTCCTGACCGCTTTACGGCCTGGTCTCGGTGTCGTTAGGTAGTGAGGTGGGGAAAGATAAAGGGGTTCTCCGCTTCTCGACCCACTGGATGCTAATGTCTAATCTCAATCACACAATAATTCGATTTCACCAGTGAAAAGATTCACTCTTGGCTGAGATATAAATCACACATACATAATTTTAAACTGATAACTCGATGTAAGAAGAAAAAACACAGAAAGAAATAAAAGAACCTCAATCATGATTCTCCATAGGCGATGCCTTGATTGCCTTGTCCCTGTAACCATATGTCTCTCTTCATTGTTGTTTTTTTCATATTTCCATCTGACTAAAGCTCCATTTTCGTGAATATCGTCTTAAAGTAAGAAGATCTGGGACGCCCTCTAGGTTTTTCCCAAGTACTTTTCCATTGGTCAGAAAACTTTTGTTCTCTTGTTTCGTGTAGCTTAGCCCTCCTTTCCTTAATTGTATTTAAAAGGGACCTCTTCTATTTCACTAAAGCAGCTACTTTGTCATTAGTTTTTCTCTCCATCCAGCTCGTCTTTGTAAGTCTCCTCCGTATCCACATTTCTGCTTCTTCTAGTTTATTATACTCTGCATTTCCGATTGCCCATATCTCATACACGTAAGTTAATACACTCCATACAAATGAAGAATGATCGAAGGCTTTCCTGGAATATGGTGTCGTGGAAGGTTACTCGGGTTTTCCACCGGGTCAGGTTCTCCATTTCCGCCGACGTTTTGATGAAAGAGTCGTCCATCGTCCTCATATATCACCCCGTTTGCAGTTTATAATTTACATCTTTTGGGGGGGGATTAAGATAAGCGCAATATCTTTTGCTTTCATTTTACTACTGTTATGGTAAAATAGTGTACCTCACCTAGAATTTTTTCTCCCATTCTTACTCTTACTCTTACTCTGGTATTCTGATCGTCAAGTTAAAACAGTGATTTTCCACAATATTCAGAGAATTATTGTATTGATTCCCATGTCAGTCAGAATAGGTCTTATAGATGAATGCATTGGGCATTGAGTGTGGTAGTACTTATGTTTATGTAATGGCTGCTCATTCTTGTCCTTTTCCTCATAACCGACCCTCAAGAAAATGTTAAGGCCATAATATTACTATTAGAAAATATGTGTTGCAAATCAACTGCCTTTCTTGCCACCTTTTGACAATTTCCAATATTATTTAAGCATTAAACTTTGAAAATAATGAACGTTATATTCATAGATAAAAAATACTTTTACTTTTCTTCATTGAATCTTAAACGGCTGTTCTTTTCAAAGATATCACACAATTGGCAAAATACATCGGAAGTAATTAAGAGTCCTTCCCTTTTCTGATTTGTAACTCCGCATTTTGGTATTATTTTGCACGCGGAGTTTCACCGATTCATGCGGGCTATGCTCGTGCTCTGGGAATGCCATATAAACTCACGTCCTCATGGCATGACTCCCTGCACCCTCCTTGATACCCTGAGGACGATGGGCGACTCGTTCATCGAAACGTCAGTGGAAATGGAGAACCTGACCTGGTGGAAGAGCCGAGTAACCTTCCACGACTTCATACAAATGTTTTAGCCATTTTGTTCTAACTTCTCGACTAATGGGCCATTTGACAATAGATTTGTCTTATTTTGAAATTTTTTTGCGAGGCTTATTCTTCTCCTAATTTCTGTTTCATATGTATTATAATTATATATAATGCTTCCTAAGTAACAGAAAGTATCAACTTGGTCTGGGATTGTACTTTCAAGACACATATTAGCTTAATAAAATTTCATTTGATATTCCGATTACTGTTTTTTTTGTTTTTTTTTAATTAATCTTCATTTAACAGTGTTGAAGGACATTTGACAGAACTTCAAGCATTTTATTCATTTCCTTTTTAGAATCGGATAGGAATTACTATGTTGTCTGAAAAACGAACAGTGTGAATGCTGACGCCATTTATTTTAATTCTCTTCGTTTTTTCTCTCATTTTTCTGATTGCTTCCTCATTGAACATGTTAAAAAGTCTGGTGTTAAGGGGAAACCTTGTGTTACACCTCTTTTTATACTTGCTTCCTGATTACTCTCATTTATATTTATTTCAGTTGTTTGGTGTTTATATGGACTTAAAATCAGCTTTTTATCCTTCAAGTCAACCCAAAACCTGTTTATAGTTTGAAAAGGCATTTTCCAATCTACATTGTCCAATGCTTTATCCAGGTCTATGAAGGATGCAAAGGTTTTTCTGTTTACTTCTATTCTTCTTTCCAATGATAAATAAAAAGAACCTCACTTGCTACTAAAGGATGAAAGATTCTAATAATGAAAAATTCAGATGAATTGATGATTACTATGGAACTAATGGGCATTTAAGAAATATACAATTGATAACCTTAAAATTGAGGAAGAGATCACAGAGATCACACAATTGGCAAAATACACCGGAAGTACCGTATTTCACCGAATAATCGCCGCAAACTTTATGCCAATTTTTTCGCTAAAAAGTAGAGTGCGACCATTATGAGGAGAAATAAAAGAAAAATTGCGCCAATATTAGTTATACATAGGTCATCTATTACGTACTTAGCAGCCTTTAGAGCAAAGCTATCTCATAAATCTCAGGATCTCATAAATGGTAGGCCTACATTAAATACAATGCCTTTAAATTTAAGACAAATCGACACGATTTTCTTCCTGTTTAGCTGTATTTGTGAATGGCAGGTAGAAATTGATGTCAGGTAGAGTGCAAAATTAGAGACATTTTTCCTTTTACAGCAAGTGTGGGTGACGAACAAAATTAACATGTGACGATTAAATTGCGGTACTAGAAAGGGTGGGGAGGGGACTACCTATATAAATTGTTGCACCAAGATGTATTTTTACCTGATGATGACGTTAATTGTCGAAACAATGGTTGCAAGTTATTAAATTCATGAGGAAAAACAAAGTTTACTCAATTAATTCAAAATATTAAGTAAATTCCATAAAGTATCGCCAGAAACCGCCAAAGTTACAACAGAAATTTAATCGTGCTTGCTCTGACTTTCGAACCTCCGGCTCGGTAATCATATCATTTTTTTATTAAAGTACAATTTCGTCACCTTACAGTACCTTGAGTTGCATAAGAATGTATCAAAAATAGAGTATAATGTTTGAATAAAGACTATGAGCTACATCACTAGATATAAATTCCAAAAATGCTTTGGGACGTTTCATGAGGACATGTAACTTTCCTCAAGTATCTTATTAAGTCGGATCAAAGTTCACGACGTGATATTGTTTTCAGAACAAAGTTCAAAAGTCGGCTGCAGCCTAAGTTTACATATCCTTCGAGTGTATATCTTCCCGACACATGTGGTGCGTAAATGCCACGTAGATACATAATGATGAAATCAAATATTTTGCGTAGTCTCAATGACTCCATAATTTTTTGTTAGATTTATCAGAGTTAGCCCATACGGATCGACCCATAAAAACAATTTGATGGGTCCGGTGAAAGGGCAAAGGGGGAGAAAATGGAGATAATGAGAGATAGTACATCGCCAGTTGCGTTTAGCCATCGCTTTATCCATGTAGCAAAAGTGATGAGTCGGCTGCTGACCTTATCAACAACTACACCTACCAGAGCGCATTGAGTTTTATTGAAGTGGAGATCTAAGGAGATCCAACATAGCGAAGTATTGCCTGAAGGAGCACTTTGCATGATCGTGTCTAGACCTTTTAAAAAATACCACTCTTTCATAATGAGGAAGACTAAAAATACACGGTGTTTTAATTTATCCCAGCTACAAGTCCGTGTTAGAAGCTAAAATGACAGCCTATCCTGAAAATATAATAAGTACCAATGAGAAGTGTGAGATATGTCTGCAATCTTTTCACATACTCACGGAAAAAAGAGTTATCTCTAGGGTATCATTACTCAGGGCGAGAGGTGTCGAGCTTCAATGATCCCTCACCGGCAAGTATGGTTTCGAAGGCAGCTCAGGACACACCCAATATTAGCAGAAATGGGAGAAAGGAAGATGAACCGATGGAGGTATATTCGCGAGTTTCTTGGCACTCCGAAGATTACCAGAAACCACTGCAGGAGAACAATAAAAATTAATTTCCTTATTATCGATTGGATCTCTTAAATTTGTTCAGGCAAGCACTCTTATAATTATTTTTAGTTGCAGAATAAATTTTATGGTCAAGTCCTCAACCGTCATCTACTCGTTACTGCCATACAGTACGTTGTTAGTGGATTCAAGAAATTAAATCTGTTTCCAAAGAAGAGATGTCAGTCAGCTCAGTTCAAGATGATTATTTCCCATAGACATAGAAACGAATTACATGCATGAGACATACTCCTGTTTTAGGATATCTCCTCTTAACGGTCAGATCCGTAAATATAGATTTACATATTAGAAGCACTGGTTCAGGTTGTCATTAAAGCCAAACGAAACAATACAAACAGTTGAATTTTGAGGTAGATATGCGCTTTACGGTCCCCAAGGTAAAAATTTTTTTCAACCTCCAGAAATCAGTGTATTTCAATGAAATTTTTATGGAAGGAAGTATATACAAGCGGACGTTTTTCTGTGAAAAAAGTGACAAACGGGCGGAAATACCGTTTGAACAGGTGTTTGAACATGGGAGGTGATGCTTTCGGAGGCCATATCGGCTATTTTTTGGAGATGGCTTAGTGATCAAGGGACTTTCACATATGACATATAGGAAGAAAATGGCAAAAAAAGAAGGTAAATTTGAAAAATCCCATCCCCCGGTAAAGAAGGTTACGGGCCTGTGGAGTGAAACAGAGGTGCTGGGGTGGGACGGTACGCGACCTCGAAATGGCCATTTTCAAAGCTGTTATTGCCTATTTTGTCACTTTTCAAGTCGCATTTTTTCTCCATTTCCTTACCCGGATAACACCTTTTTCAGCCTTTCCTCAACCCGATCTCTCGCGTTTTCCATATATTTTTCAACATTTATCCACCTATTTTCTGCCACTTTCTCACGATCTCAACCTTTCCTTCAGCTACTTTTAGTTAGTGTAAATTTCTCGGGCTCGCCACCGGGTAAGATTTTTATAGACAGCCGACGTTTCGGGTTCCGACTCGTCACCCATTCTCAAGGCTAATGATGCTTGTTTAAAAAAGATTGTTTAATTTGGCGCTAGGCGGGGCGGGATTGGTCGAGCCCCGATTGTTGTATTGGAGGACCGTTGACCAGCGGGGACTTAGCTCTGGCGTTCTGAATTCTTCTCAGAATTCTATTCCAAGAGCTGCTGATCGTATAACCAGTATCCCGGTTGAAATTCTTCCTCTCCAACCTTATCTCTATCGCCTCTTTGGTTAAGCGATCCCAAAATTGGCTGGATCGCCAAAGAACAGTCGTGTCATCCCAAATGATCTTATGGTCCCGACTCAGGCTGTGCTCAACTACTGCTGATTTTTCCGGTTGACCAAGCCGGAAATGCCTACGGTGTTCCTTCAGACGAGTGGATATAGTTCGCCCAGTCTCTCCCACGTAGACTTCACCACATTCACATGGGATTTTATATACCCCCGGAGTCATGAGGCCAATAGGTTGTTTAGGAGATAGGCAATAACAATAATAATAATAGTCGGAACCCGAAACGTCGGCTGTCTATAAAAATCTTACCCGGTGGCGAGCCCGAGAAATTTACACTAATTTAATTCGCCGGGAAAGTGTAAAATCATACATTACTTTTAGTTACTTTTCCTACATTACAGGGAGATAAAGTAGAAAATATACGTTTCTACATGCTTTCACCTCCGATTTTTAACCTTTTTAATGACCAACTGTCCCGAGGGAGATTCTTTTCCAAAATTATGCGTTTTGCAAATTGCAAATAAATGATATTTATTTGCAATGTAATGCAAGCACCTTTGAATTTAATAGTTTTTATCGTATATTACTCCTTAAGATATCTTTTAGCTTAAATATATATTCAATAAAAATTCAGCATATAAGCAATTAGCGTAATTTGATTTCAAACACCAAATATTTCCTTAACGGCGACCAGGCGCCGCAGCGGCGCCGTGAATCCGTTTGCGTAACGAAATTCAGGAGTCCGTATGAGGGTTAAATCTATTTGACCAGAGTCCAAAATTTTCGCGGCGTATTCGAGATGTGGCCTAAGCAGAGCGAAGTAGCATACAAGATGCATAACACGAAATAAAACTAAATACACCCATTTTATGGACCTATTCCAATCCTTTTGAAAAGCCGCCACGTCACTCCGCCAGCTGTATGTAGTTCGACATTCCTCCACGAGAGAGTATCCACGGTGCATTTCTGCCACCTGGTGTGCTGTTTGCAAACGATCGCCTTCCGAAGGGGTCGAGGGAGGGAGGGAATCAGCAGTCTCCCTCTACCGCTCCTCTAATCACTCCTTCCTTCTTCGCATTTCAATGTTTTACTTCCGAAGGTTGATTGCGCTAAGCACGCAGCCTTTCTCTAGCATCTAGTCCCTGAATCCCGGACAACCAAACGCAACATCTACGCACGATTGTCCGCGTGGCAACTCGGAGAACTGAATAGAATAATAGCAAAAGCGGCCTAAATAAAAGCATTGATGGAATTCAAGAGTAAAATCTTAGGTGAACGGTCAAGGAGAAAGAGCGATAGATTATAAAAGGCAAATATCCTTTACTCATTTCTTCAGTGTGTCCCCACTTCATGCCCTCAGAATAATGCCGCTACATTGCCGTGACTATACAAATATCCAATGCTGTAAAAATCTCTTGTCGTGGCATAGAAAGTCACCTGAAATTCATAAAGCCCAAGAAATCACCTGGATCCGATGAAATTCCCACCCGAGTTTACAAAGAAATAACGTCAGCAATAGCACTGTACTTGAAAATAATATATGAAAGATGGCTAACAGAACATCGTGTCCCTTACAATTGGAAAATCGCGAACGCTACTCCTATCATTAAGAGTAGCAAAATATGAAGATCCTAGTAACTTTTGACCTATCTCCCTCACGTCCATCTCGTGCAAAGTATTGGAACATAAAATTAGAGAACTGGAATAAGCAGACATCAAAATAATCTTATCTGGTCATTTGTAGGGAAAGTTTTCTTGCATCCCACTTACATCATTAACAATTTTCATATACCTACTCCGGTAATATCATGTAGATAAATATTTAAAGAAAGTTAGTCATTATGTGAAGCGCTCTTCATACTTTGGATACTAAATAATACTTGTTATAAAATCAATGACAGACGGTAGGCCTACATAAATACATTTTGTACTGTTAAATTTTGAGTCTTTAAACACTCATGTATGACCAACAGACTTAGCCAAATGTTGTAATCCTTATTACTTAAACGTGTATATAAATAAGTCAATTAACATACATATGTAAAAATGTATAATTTTTTCATAGGAATTATTCTGACTTGACCAAAAAATCCTTCCTAATATCTGGTTGGTGGAACGTTCAGTATCGGATTTAAGTTTAGCCTGTGAATACGTGTATATTGATATTCTTTTGCCTATTAAAATTAAGAAGGCTTGCTATGATGTTCTGCTGAAAAAATAAATGACAATACATGACCGATAATTAAAGACCAATATAACATAATAACTAAAAGAAAGAAAGAAATTATAAAACACAAGTATTAAAGAAAACCTCTCCAAGAAAATGCTTACAAGAGGACTTATTCCTGATACAAATACACAAGAGATTATTATCTCTCATATTCAGTGAATTGTGTACCCAGTGATCGCACACGAAATATTTTCCATTGTCATTGTCTGAAAGCTCGGGCGCCAACAGAAGACATTTCGTTCAATGAATCCTCTATTCACCCTGGAATTCAAGTTTATAAGGACATCAGCAGTATGAAAATCCGCATTCTTCAGCACGATCTTCATCTTTTGTTGAAACTAACTCAAAGTTTGCTTGAGAGTTCTCAGAATCAGAGGATTCTTGTAGATTTACCTTCCATGCAAATGATACTCTACATAACTGAGTAGACACGTTATATATGGATATATCAATCGTATATAATCCCAGTAATGCTTATTTTTGAAACAGAGAGGACTCCGTAGTGATAGAAAATCGCAGATGATATATTTTTAAAAAATCATAAGAAAACATTTAGTTTCCTCCGCTTGCGAATTTCAACAGAATTTACACTTGCATTTACAACCGGAGGAGTATTCTAAGGATGAGTCGAATCCAAATGTCGATTCTCGATTCCACCAATTCTCAGGATTAGAATCGGTATCGAGAATCGATCGCATAAAGTCGATTCCGATTCCATCGATTCCAGATATATACTTAAATATTCCAATCAAATTTCATTTATCACATCATATTTGTCTCAATAATTTTGGCTGTAGGCTATCAATTTGTACTTTTTATCTACCTCAATAAGCTGAGAATATATTTTCTATTTGTTAATTAATATACTTTTAGCGCGACTTGTCTTTGTTATTTTATTTCAGACAAGACTTGAATTTTAGTAATGGTCGTACGCTACTGGTATATCAATCTCCCGCCTATTATTAGGAATAAGAATCGATGGAATCGATGTGAAAGAATCGGAATCGGAATCTAAGTGAAGTGGAATCGACTCAACCCTAAAGTATTCTAAATATAACCCTCACAGGCAACAATAACGATCCCGTTGTCATAAAATATTTGATATGCAAACCCTCTGACAGGGCAGCATGGAGGGATTTGGCGGAAGTAGGAGGCGTAGGAGAGGGGTCTTAGGAATGATTGTGCCACCAGCTCTAGTCGATGCCTTAGGGAAAGTGTGCGCTTGTTAAATGGGTTCTGCATGATTTCCTCAGAAACTAAACTAATCACCCCCTGAATGGAAGTGGAGTAGTGGAGAGGAACGTAGTCTGACCGTTTTCAGCTGGGAGCAGCACTTACCGGATAAAAATCTTACCCTCCGATAATACGCAGATATCCGATGTTTGGTCGGTTTACATTATGTTTTCATGTTTTATGAAATTCCAGTGCTGCAAACGCTTTGTTATTGTTCTCAAAAGTTCACTTCCACCAATAGACACCGTCACAGATTCGTTATATCCCTTTTCTTCAGCGCAAAATGATTCCCGCCTTTGATGATTGAGGTTCGCGTGGTTTTGATACCGCAAAAGGGAGACAAGTTCAGAACGAAGAAGTACCTACTGTTCTCTTACCAGCCTGAAAACTGATCATCAAACATACATCTCGATTATGAGCTATCAAATCCCCCGTAACGCCCAGCCAATAGTGAAAACAACGCCTGAGGAGCTTAGAGCGGGAAATAGCCAAACATTTATATGGATATGAAGGCTACCTGATCATCGAGAAGTGTCAGGTTTTGCGAGCTTCAAAATAAGCATGGCATGTCAACGGCATGGGTTTCCTGAAAACAGACAGTCCACGCTACTTCACATGAACTTCAAATTGCCATGCTGAAGTCAAAAGTCCATTCATAGGTTTCTCTGGCGCTAAGTGCTTGTTATGATTGGAAAGTTCACTTTACCATTAGTCAAGGCAGACAGTTTCGACAGAGTTATTCCACCGTAGCGTTTCCACTACATCTCTATCTACAAAATACCGTTCAAGCCACCACTAGGGTGTGTGGCACGGGGTAATTCCACACCCGGCATACAGCATTCATCCTAGTTTGAATCAAAACCGCGCACGTTCCCCCGGATGCCAGGTGCAGGCCAAAAGCTTTCAGGACAACAGTGCGCAGTCAGACCAGAAACTAGGAGAATGTTACGTAGAAGAACATGCTACCATGCACTATACTACTCAAGATACAACTACTGATTAGAATTATTAATGCGACAATTACATCTACATCTACGTCATACCCTGCAAGCCACCCAAAGGGTGTGTGGCAGGGGGTGCTTCCACACCGGGCATGCATCAATAACACCGAAACTACATTGGAATCAGCGTACCACACATGCAACGCGCCCATTAAAATCTACTAACCAAGAAACATTCTATCGTCAATCGTTTCAACATGCAACGGGTACAAGGACTACTACTACAGATTCAAAATATCAGGCATAAATAAGAACATCATCAATATTTACATCATGCATAAATAAGAACGTAAAATATATAAAAAAAGAGATTTACAATCTAACTAATGTCACTATTTACGCGGTACGCGGAAAAAATGACATTTTATACCTATCGGTTCTACAATCTAGCTCTCAAATTTTATTGGCGCGATCTAATCTGCCGTAGTACGAGGGGGTTAATAGTATGTTTTTCACGTCGTCAGAGAAATGTTTTTCCTGAAATTTAGTTAGGAGGTTAAGCCTATAATTTAATCTACGCTGTGATAGCGATTCCCATCCTAATTCTTCTAACTATCCAGGCACACTAGTAAACTTATTATAGCATCATTTCACAAACCTAGCTCCTATTCGCTGCACGCGATATAATTCCGATATTAACCCCGCTTCATATGAATCCCATATACTGGCAGCATATTCCAGATGAGACCTAACGATTGAAAAATAACAACGTTCTTTCCCTTTCTCATCACATTTTCCGAGTATTCTCTTGATAAAGCCTAGCTTCCTGTATGCTTGACCGCATATTTCCCGAATATGTTTTCCCCAAGATATGTCGTGAGTAATTGTTACCCCTTAAGTACTTAACAGACTCGGCGTGAATAATTTCCGTATTATTAATTCTGTAAGCCCTACCTGGCCTATTTTTCTTTTTCCAAAAGCTTATTGCTACGCACTTTTTGTATTTAGTGCCATCTGCCAGATTAATAGCACTACAATATACTAATTAATGCAAGACTACACCATGTCAAAGATTACATGCGAGGTTAGTAGCTAATAATCATGTTAATATACTTTGCACTTCTGAAAAAACCTATTTAACCTAGTCAGTATCTTAGAACTGATCTAACAAACTGTTATAGTCCCTTATTTTGCCTGGAAAAAATTACATTTTAAATATGTTGGTTCTGCAGTCTATTTCCTTAACCTTATGCCTATGATCGCTTCTGCCATAAGAGTTTAGCTCTAGCAAAATATGTTGAACGTCCGGCAAAACAATTCTGCATCAAACTTTTGTAAAAACTTAAATCTATATTTTTAACTTTGATCTGATCAAGGTTCCCACCCTTGTTCATGAAAAATTTTTTGTAATACTTCTCTGATTATCGTAGCAGTTTTTGACAAATCTAGATGCCTTCCCCTGTGTTATATCTATATTTGAAACTAGTCCTACTTCATATTGGTCCTCTGTTCTAGCGGAGGACTACAAGTGAGGTTTTAAGAGAGAAAAAAAAATCGCTCCATTACTCTCTCGCCACATTTTCCTGGTATTTTTTTAAACTAATCCTTATTTACGAAAGTTTGTCCGCAAAATGCATGTATATGCTACACCTCCACGACAAGTTCTGAGTAAGAGATGCCCCTAAGTACTTAACTGATTCTACATTGATTAGTTCAGCTTGATTAATTGTGTTCGTCTCGTTGGTTAAGTTACTCTTTCTCCGAAGACTCATATCAACGCACTTTGAAAAAATTATTTCCAACTGCCAAGTATCGCACCATTTGTTTATAGCTTCTAGGTCTTTCATTAACACAATTCTGTCGGACTCGCTGTTAATATCCCTGAGTAATACTGCGTCGTCCGCGAAAAGATAAATGTGGCTCGTAACGACGGTGGTGATATCATTTATGCACAAAAGATAAAATGTTGGACCATTGGCCCTTCCCTGGGGTACAATGAATGTGCATAACTGCTGGTTGGTATGACGGCTGCGTATGTATTCAATAAGGCTACGGCTTGAATCCTATTCTGCTTTGTATTTCCCTTCTCCCTCTGTCTCGTAAATAGAAGAGATTATATATGTGATGTTTAGAAGAATAGGAGGCATTATGCTATCTATTTGTTGGCAAGAATAATCTCAAACTATATGCTTCTTGTGCGTGAAATCTCCCTGCAACCCTTAAACATCGTGCATAATAATATTTGAAGATAATGGATTATATTTCAGACGGAATAAATTTGCAACCGTGCAAGTTGTAGCAAGCAAGTGCGGTGTGCACGACTCAGATTAAACAAAGAATACGTTCAACTCCATGACATTCTACTCCTTGTTCAACGTTGTTGGTCATCTCGAAGAGAATGGGAACGTGCGACTGTATTGGGTTTCTCGAGCGTCGCATGCGCTGAGTCTACGTCTACGTAATACCCTGCGAGCCACCACGAGGGTGTGTGGCAGTGAGAGCGGTTAATGGAGTCTGAACCACCAAATATGGTCAGTTATTTAAAAGTTATATTAAAAGTCGTGGGGCTAGCTTTAGATTTACTGGAAATCTATAAAGGTGGCTTTATGTCTCCAACTGAGGCCGGATAGCAGCTTATCTCATGCCCGTAGTTTAAAACTTGAAAATCAGTCGATGGCAGCTGTGTTAGCCGACGACACCATCCGAGTGTCCGAAGTCGGAAGCTGTCCTGGTGTACTGATGTGGTGTCGTCGCAACCTTTCTCTGTCTCCTGTGAATGCTCATAAATGCGACCGTTTTGCAGAGGGGAAAATCATCCACTTCGACCGACATTCGAACCCCATTAGTCAAAAGCAAACAGCGGTACAGAGGTGCCCTGCAACTTTGTGGAATTTAAAATATATAGATAAAGGACTCTGCGTGATATCGAGGGATTTTGAATTGAATTTCAATCGATATGGATATATTACCTCCGTGCGATTTTTGCAGCACGTTAGTCACTTTCTCTTCAGATGAAGTTTTTTACGAATTGGTGTTCAAAACTCTGCTCAACATGTCTTATAGGAATTTCATTTAACCCGCGACGCCATTTAAGGAATACTTTGGCCGAACATGAATCTCCAACTGCTACTTAATTTGAACATAGATAATACACTTTTCTTATAGTGGAGAGTAAAGTCTGGATAGGATATAAACGTCTGAATGACGTCCTGTTGGTTCCGACTGCCCTATATAAATGAAACCATCACAAGCCATACAAACTGTTTTTTCCAAAATGGCATAGTGATCATTTTTTATCACTGCCGATGCTAAATGTGGAAATGAAAAGTACAATTGAAAACTTTCTCCATGTGTTATGACTTCCTTGTCCCTTCTGTCATTTGCAGGAATAAATTTTAAAGACTCGTGCCCTCAAAATTTTGGAGCCTCGTTATCTCCCTCATTCTTGAGTGAAAACAGCTTCATATACCACCATTTCTCCTCTTTAAGGACATCCGCGAAAAGCCACGAAAGCTTCGTCTCTATTTTGCATCGAATCTCTTTGAATGAGGAAGGAACATCCGAGATATTCTTGAAAAGTTTGAAAAAGTTCTTGCAATAGACGTTCTTATGACGTCAAGCAGCACTGACGGAGAGTGAGGGGGAAATCAGAAAAGAAATTTTAAGTCATTAGCGACTCCGAGTCCAGGGTCGATTTATTCGATATGTTGCACCATCGATATGGGTCTTCTTATCGACACGATATCCGTCATTTCTGTTATTATTTTCATGTGATATCCGTAAGAGAAACATTGCTGTCAGTGTTGTTTTGCGGAATAGCGTCTCGAAGAGGCGAAGATTCGAGATATCGAACGACCTTGCTCCCAGTCATGATGTGGTTGCCATCTGTCGGTTTTTCTGGCGAATCATCCGTGGCGTCCACGTGGTTCCCTCCATCGAAAGCCTCCCAACAAAGTCAAAATACCCTCTTCCATGACCTTGCCTCTCCTTCCTGCCCATCCCCCCTCACACCTGCCGACCCCTTCCGTGGCCCGCTCGATAATGCACGCCCACGGCCACTGGCGGAGCGTCGATCGCCCGCCCTCCTGTTGCCATGGCAATCGCACCCCCAGGGAGAGGGATGAGGAATCCCCTCGTGGTTACCCCGTCAACCGAAAGAGGGACTCGGGCTCCGCGCTGGCCCTTCAAGTTTTCATTGTCCTCGATAGGTGTCCTTCTCTAAGCCTTCGCCGGATGACGATTGCAATGGTTTTTTTTCCATTAGGGCGTTCCTACAGGGCCAGGCAGTCGAGTGAATCTTGTGTCCTTCAATCTTACGCGCTATCCTTCAGAAATAAACGTGCGTGTTTGCTGGACAACGGTGGATGTTTTCAATTTTGATCATCGATGTTTTTCCCTGAACTCGAATTTGGCGGCGAATATTCATTGAGGAAGTTGAAACTTTTTTTTTTAAGTTTACGGAGAAGTTTACCGTATCTGAAATTCTGGAATAAGCGAATGAATAGGGTGAACGCCTCTCTGCGTTCAAAGTACGATTTTTCCTTGTAGGCAGTGGCGCTCAGCTCTCAGTAGCAACTGGTTGCTACATTGTATGTCCGGCAGTCGGAAACATCTGGTCCCGTAAAGGTCACTAAAATCCAAAGAAGAATAGTATGCCTTGGTTGCTTGACTGGCTAAAGCACTGGGCCGGAAATCAAGGGATCCGAGTTCGAATCCCGGTCAAGGCGGATGATTTTTTTCTCTATGGAATTTCGCACAATTGTGCACTGCGGGTGACTCCGTAAAAGTGTAACTCCGTGGCTAGTCCCGGATAGCTTTAAATCTGTGAATGAATATCAGTCTTTCTCATTGCTCTAGTGTCATATATAATACTCCATAATTATTCTCATCCATTACCGCATGGTAAATATCCTTGTTTTTAAGGCTCTGACGGTTCACGTTTCATATGCTTTGGTGCGACCATGTCGACGCGACCTTTGATAAAATATGTATGTAACTGTACAGAGACACGCACCTTATACTTATATTCTCTTCTTCTTATTTACATACCTAACTAAAATTTCAGCTCAGATTATCGAAACTCCATTAAAGTACTAGACGTTTTTCTTTCAATTTTTTCTGTATTTTATAACTGACTCTTAATTTGACTCCCATTAAGTTTGAAATATACCCACCAGCGTCTATTGGCCTGCAATGTAACTCTTGTTATTCTGTCCGCTCATTTCGGCATGAACTAGCCCAGCGCTTAGCTTACTTAACACTGATTGGTTTTGCTTGAAGTCATTCTAGACTTCATCTACATCTACGAAATATCGTCCAAAACGCCACTATGGTGTGCGGCACGGGGTGATTCTACACAAGGCATGCAGCAATCATCCCAGTTCAAATCAGAACAGCGCACGTTCCCCCAAATGCCAGGCGCAGGCCAAAATCAGTCTTCAGTAGGCTTTCGGTGATATATACGCGTGATCTGCGCTAAGATATCCGACGTTCTTTGGCTTATCACACCTAGAAAAAAATCACCCTAAAATTTTCCAATGAACCTTCCCGTTTTCTCCTATTGAAGACCCATGTAGGTCAATAGATTGAAGATTTAAGCATTGCAGATTATTAAATGTGGATTTGCATAGTAAATTTGTGAACATGGTTCTTCTTTATCTCATCGTTAATGCATAATTGCGGAGCAAATATCCTGTGCCAAAGAGTATTGCTCGGGTTTTCCACCGGGTCAAACCCTCCATCTCTGACGATATTTCGATGAAATAGTCATACATCGTCATCAAGGCAATATAATATCTAGATGACGGTGAACGACTCGTGCATCGTCATTGCACGATGTATACCCATCCGTTAGGAAAGATCTACATCTACGTCATACCCTGCAAGCCACCCAAAGGGTGTGTGGCAGGGGGTGCTTCCACACCAGGCATGTATGAATTATACGGTAGAACACCGACATTGCATTGAAGCCAGCGCACCACACATGCAACGCGCCCATTAAAATCTACTAACCAAGAAACATTCTATCGTCAATCGTTCCAACATGCAACTGGTACAAGGACTACTACAACAGATTCAAAATATCAGGCATAAATAAGAACATCAATATTTACGTCATGCATAAATAAGAACGTAGAAAATATAAAGAAAAAGATCTACAGTCTAGCTATTGTCACTATTCGCACTATTCATGACAACGATCACAGCTGTTATGGTCCCGAATGGAAAGTACCTGGAAAAAATGACATTTTATACCTATCGGTTCTACAATCTAGCTCTCAAATTTTATTGGCTCGATCTAATCTGCCGTAGTGCGAGGGGGTTAATAGTATGTTTTTCACGTAGTCAGAGAAATGTTTTTCCTGAAATATAGTTAAGAGGTTCAGCCTATAATTCAATCTACGCTGTGATAACGATTCCCATCCCAATTCTTCTAACAATCCAGACACACTATCAAACTTATCATAGCATCGTTTTACAAATCTAGCTCCTCTTTGCTGCACGCGATCTAATTCCGATATCAACCCCGCTTCATATGGATCCCATGCACTGGCAGCATATTCCAGATGAGGCCTAACGATTGAAAAATAGCAGCGTTCTTTCCCTTTCTCATCACATTTTCCGAGTATTCTTTTAATATAGCCTAGCTTCCTCTATGCTTGACCGAATATTATCCGAATATGACCGGGAGGAGGAGGAGAAGATAAGGAGTTTGACACGGTGGTTAGCCCGAATAATATTCAATAACGTCATACACCGGGACAAAATGACATTTTGTATTATGTAATGTAATATTTTATTTTTTTCGAAAGGAGTTTCTGAAAAACTACGGGTATGTTTACAATCCATTTATCTCTTTGACGTTTCTTGGTTCTCCAAAAGCATCAAATTTAAAAAATGCGGAAAGACCTTGTATTTATCAAATGAAGGTATCATGGTCTTGTAATGGCAGATACATGCACACACAGATAAATTTCACACAGTTTTTGTTTTAACACTAGACCCGCCGTAGGTTTTACTACCCCTCCGACCGCCAAGGGGTCATTTTGACCCCTATTCATTTTAATTAGAAAATAAATTACTCTATCTTAAAAAGGAGATACATTTGTCAATTTTTTATCTAACATTTGTTAGAAAAAATATTTTTATTATCATTTTAGCAAGTTAAACTAAATTATGATCACTTGCATATGCGGTTTTTTAAAACAATTTTGTACGTAAATCACTTATGGGTACATAATGCAGCAAAATAATTAATAATTACATAATTTATTATTGGCAATAATATTTTTATCGTTTATAAAATGGTATAAAAATTTTTAACTACTTTTTTCATAAAATTATTAGTGAACACAATTGTAGAGTACATTTATATGTAGACCAGACATGTTTTGCTTATATTGCCACATCAGGATCTACAAAAGAATTTTTTGCATGATTTACATTTGTCGGAGGCCTTATTACCTTTACACTTTCCAATCTGGCATTTTTTACGGGCGCGACCCTGACTATTCTCCTCCCGTTTTTCTTCACCCTCTTCATCATCGGATTCTGATGTTTCCTCAGCAGGAAGGCGTTTGTTGCGTAGCTCCTCCGCTAATTTTCTGATAAATTCTCTTCGCGGCGGATAATGTTGTGAAGAAATTCAAATATTTCATTTTCATTCAACACCCTGTTCCAAGCAATTGTATACTAGGGAACTGACAAGAGTTACGTCCCATTTGGTGTCACTGAGCGCACTGATCTGTTACTGCAGGGAATGTAAAGTAAAACCAGGGATAGATGAGGGAAACCACACTTTGATGTTTTGTAAATGGCAACACAAGGTAAGGGTGGAAATTGTAAGGGGACACGGTTCAACAGCTTGCATGTGCGTCGCTGAATGCCTTGTCTGCAGCCAGAAAGTATACAAAATAAAACCGGGGAAAGAACCGAGAAATGGCATTTGATACTTTGTGAAAGACAAGACAATGCAAGGAAAAAATTTGAAAGGGAGACAAAATTCGACAACATGCAATCGGCGGTCTAGACAAGCTGGTGCCAGTCCGGTTGCTAGCTATCATCTCTGGGAACCAAGGGAAGAAGAGGTAAAAGGGAAGAGGAATTGGAGCATACCCTTGTATGTACAAGAGGCAGACACCATGAACAGCAAACAAGAAAATGATGTACAAAAACGGAGGGTCATTTTGACCCCTTGGCGGTCCGAGGGGTTGAGGTCCTGTATCTCAGAAAAATAACAATATTTATCTTTTACCTAAGTGGCATCCAATTAGGCATGAAAAAAAATTAAAAGTCATATACATATGATGACCCCATCTAAAAAATTCTAAGAGTGACAATCAAATATACACAACCTCCTGGGTCAAAATGACCCCTCGGCGGTTTTAGTGTTAAAGATACCGACCTAGGTTTCGGCATAACTCATGTCATTCCAAAAGTGCACACATACAAATTGTGCGAGACATTTGGAATAACAGACATTTACATTTGGTAAAAGAAACTTAAAATTAGTAAAAATGTATAAGTTTGCGAATAAGGTCTGAGTTAACCTCGAGAATGACATGAGTTGCGTCGAAGCCTAGACCGGTGTGTTGAAACTAAAAGTGTGCGAAAGTAAAACAAAGTATTATGTTATTTTGATATCATGATATCCTCCAAAAGTATATTCCTCTCTTGCCCTTGGCTCTATAGCTCATCGTGAGCTTTGATCTCCAGCAGATACTTCACTTGTCTCTTTCACTAATCCATCTTCTTGCTTTCATTTTCCCAAACTATGGTTTCCATTCGATTTTGCTCAATTTTTTAGGAATAATTGTTGAATATGACTTCTATCTATCGAAGTTTACAACTTCCCACGGTAAAAAAGAGAATATTTTCAAATGGCGCTAGTTCAGAAATAATTCACATTTCCTAGGGTTTAGATATAGCTCAGGGAATAGTCATTATTTTTTTGTAAAAGAATTATATCCTCACCTTTGTAGGTACGAGGGAGATTCGCCTTTTCGCGGACGACGTAGAATTGCACAGGGTCTAACAGAATTGCATCGAAGAAAGACCTAGATGCTACAAAAAGTTGATGAAATACTTGGTAGTAAGAATTAAGTTTTTTTAAATCCGTTGTTATGAGCTTTTTGCAAAATTATTACTCGCCCAACGAAACGTACACAATCAGTCGAGCCGAACCGTCAAATGTTGAGTCAGTTAAGTACAAAGGTTTTACTCTTCCTCAGAATGTGTCCTGAGAGAAGTAAATACGGGAAATTTAAGGACAGGAAAATTGCACATTGGGAATTATTAAAAGAGTAATGGGAAAATGTGACAAGGAATTAAAGGAAATGTGTTATTTTTCTCTCGTGCGATCTCACTTGGAGTACGAAAAATGTGTGTGGAATCCATTGGAAGTATATATAGTTTCAGACATAGATCAAATACAGTAGGAAAGAGCAATATTCGTTGAGGACCCTGCTAAAAAATTCCTAAGAAGCTGTTCTGTAGCACGTAAGGAATTCTACAGAAATGGGCTCTTTTTCTTCAGAACTAGCTCCTTATCTAAGGATCTGTGCGGAACACAAGAGCCTGACTCTACAGAACGAATGTTCTGCAGAGTTATTTTCCGTAGAGCAAAATTACTCCCCAAAAGCTGTTCTGTAGTACTCAAGCAACTCTACGGAAATATGTGAGGTTTCCTTGAGCTTGTAAGGAGTTCTACAGAGCGTCAAAGGACTTCTGTAGAACATCCTAAGGAATTCTGCAGAACACCCTAAGGTAACGTATTTAGAAAGTGGTGCCGCCTAGTGATGAAAGACGAAAGTTCAAATGTAAATACAGTTGACAGATTGTAAATAAACACGTCTAACTGTTTTTAACATGAATAAACATGGGTTTTAGTTAAAATTAATCATAATGCAGTGGACAGTGGATAAAAAATGTAGTACTACACTCGGAATGTAATTATACACTTTTTTAATATCGTCCGGTCTACAGATATATTTAATTCCTCTCCAAAGTTAATTACACAAATGTACAAAAAACTTCTTAGCACTTCGTGAATATCGCTATAGAATAGAATAGAATAATCGTTTATTTTACTCTGGGATAGGTCCTTTAGAGCAAGAATACAAAAATTATACAATAGTATTGCAGCGAGGTAATGACAAATAAACATGTTATTTAATTCAAATAAAAAAATAAATAGAGCTTAATAATATACAATGTATAAAAAAGACAAAAACAGCTACTCTCATTGAAAACAATAATTTTACATGTTTAACAGTTGAACTCGGAGATAGGTAAAAATACAATTAATATATAAATATAAGGTACAGGATAAAATGACATAAACAGACCATGAGGGAAAAAACAATTTTTGTCTAATAAAAAAATAAATATAATTATAATAGTAATAAAAAAATAAAATTGGCAATGCGAACTGAGCTCTGACCAGGATAAAATATTCAGGATAACATTCATTTAATAAAATTTCATACAATTTAGATTTATAAATTTCCATCGGGCGAAATATCCTCACATCAATTGGAATGGAATTTCCAAAGTTGTGAGGCGGCGGCCACGACAAACGACTTATGAAATGTAGTGGTTCGGTGAGTCGGAAATTGAAGGTTACTTGGATCTGTTTTAGTAATCATAGTATGTTAGGAAGTTCTTTTACAAAACACACTTTTAGAAAGAGCACAGTGCGGCAATTCGACTGGGCTACGCCGATAAATCAGCAGTTGCAGAACATGCCGCCCTAGGGCACACCATTGACGTCACGAACCCAAAAATTCTCGCCAGAGAAAAACATTTCAAGACGAGAATCTTCCGGGAGGCATTAGAAATAAAAAAGCATAACAAGAATTTCAATAGAGACTAGGGACCAAAAATAAGTGAATCATGGCTTCCAGTAATTTCTAGAAAGAAGAGCGACGTCCAGAAGACTCTCCACCAACACCCACCCTCTCCACTACCGTGCTTGCACTACCGTGACGACATAAATTGATGCAAAATAAAGGCAATTAGGTCATTCAGCCCTGATGAGGTCTCCGGCAAAGGAGAAGAAACGTTGGCTTTTTTAAATCTTGACGCGGGTTATCCCAAAAAAAAACCATCAATGCTTGCCGAACATGGACCGCGAAAGTTTTAATAATTTGACACCACCATCCTCCTCTACATCCACATCTCAAATGCTTGCAACCTATCCAGGTCCTCTCTTCTTAGGGTCCAAGTGTCCGCAACATACAACTTAAATATCAAACTTTTCACCAGCCTCTTCTTCACCTTCTAATAATACTTCATTTTTTAGTTATCAAAATCTCCGTAGTCAGCTACCCTCTTACGAAGCGCTTTCTCTGCTAACACTATTGTTATCCTCATATCTTCACTACTATGCCAATTTTATTTCAGCATACAACCCAAGTAATCAAAATGGTTTAATTACTCTAATTTGGGTCCACCCACTTCAATTGGCAGCGTCGTTTTCTTGGTCCCAGGGAATCTTATTGCTTTTAATTGCTAATGACTCATTCTTATTCCGTATTTCCTGCACTGAAATTCTGAAGCATCTATTAAAGCTTATAATCCCTTCGGATAAATTCCACTTTCTAATGCGAGATATTGTAGAACAACATTTTTTCAATGATACTCAAAAGATATCGTACTGTCTACCATTTATTACAAAATCTTACAACACGTGTTTCAACTGTCTTGCAGTCATCAGTCTTACAGAAAGTCTTACAGAAAGTCTTACCTGATAATGACTACAAGACAGTTGAAATACGTGTTGTAAGAGTTTGTAATAAATGGTAGACAGTACGATATCTTTTGAGTATCATTGAAATCCCTTCGAAGATCAACTAATCAGCCTCGGATCGTACGCAAGCCTAACGGACTGGATCAACTATTTTGATGCCCTCATCGAGTTCTTCCCATTCCTGCCTTCCCAAATCCTAAGCACAATGGTTAAAAAGCAAAGAGGCACAACGGATACCTTGGTCTTACCCCGCGACCGATATCTGCCCACAATGATTCACCGTCTGCCACCCATACCCGTGCCCCTTGGGCCTAATATAAGTTTAGGGTTATTCTTTTGTGCCGCAAATCTATCGCGTTTCAAACGAGTCCTGAATTAGTTGTCCTCAATTTACTCTGACAAATGCATTTGCAAAAGCCACAAAGAAGCGAAAATATCCTGGTTGTACTCAATCTTCCTTTTTTTAAGTGTTCTCATCGCTGCAATTGCATACAGAGTTGACATTCCCTTCCGGAACCTGAGATAATCATCTCCGTAATTGTAATTGGCCATACATTTACATCTACATAATACCCCGCGAGCCGCTGCATGGGCGTGTTGCAGGGGGTGTTGGGACACCAGCCGTGTAAAGGTGTAAGTTTATTGGATATGAAATGGTGACATATATTATAGGAGTGTATTTAGTGAGCTTAATTTTGACTGTGATCGCTTATTGTTCGCGGAAAGAACGAGTTCTTGTACCTATCTGTTCGGCAGTGTATCTCTCTCATTTTATCGCGTCTGTCACACCAAGAGATGTGGTAAGGAGTCATGATAATATTCTCTATGTCGCTCTGAAAAATATCAGTTCTGAAATTATCAAGCAAGCTAACCCTAGCGTGTAGCCTCTGAATCTTTAGAGGCTCCCACCTTAATCTCTCTAAAAGTTTTGAGACACTAATTGTACGCTCATAGCAGTTTTTAACGAAGTGCGCTGCTTTCCATTGTATTTTATTCATTTTATTGGTTAAATCAATTTGACTAGAGTCCCAAAGTCTCGCGGCGTATTCGAGATTTGGCCTAACCAGAGCGAAGTAGCATCTCTCTTTTACTTTTTTATCCAAGGACCTTTCTATTATACGTTTAACAAAACCTAGTTTCTTTAATGCTGCGCCACATATGTTTTGTATGTGTAACACCCACGATATATCAGATATTAAGGTAATTCCAAGATATTTTACTGTATCTGAAGATTTTAAGTTTACTCCACCCACAGTATAGGTATGGTATATGTGTGATGACTTTCGCAGGGAGTGGACTGTGGTGCATTTGCTGATATATAATTCTAACCCCCACTCCTGGCACCACGAATGAACTTTGTTAAGGTCCGATGATAGAGCTTCAAAGTCCGCGTCTTCGTTCATTGCACCGTAGATAACTGTATCGTCAGCAAATAATCTTAATTTACTGCTAATTCGAGAACTTAGGTCATTTATAGAACTAATGAATAAAAGAGGGCCGATCACACCTCATTGAGGAGCACCTGATGTGACTTCGACCATATCAGAGCTAATACCATCAATAACTGTACACACAGTATAATACCTAGAAAGGAATTGGAACATATAAGAAGGTTGTGTACACGCTAGAGCTTCAATCACTGGCCATCGTAGTACCTAAGCCCTCTCCATTTACCTCAGCGAGCGTAACCGGTGGTTTTTGGCCGGTGGGAAATCTTCATGTAGAAAATATGTTTCCAGAGTCTGCTTCATTGTTGCCTTTCTGCATGGGACAGGCGTCCAGACCGAGGAAATATGTGCCATAGCTGGGAGTTTCTTTGGAATGGAACTGGTCGCTCGAAGACGGTCTTCGGACGAGAGAAAGGAAAGGGCAGACTTGTCGTTTCAGAGGCCGTGAGTGTCCGAGACAGAGTGCAGTAGTCCATTGTATGCCTGGACATTCGCGACACCTGTAGTCGCGGTAGTCCTCTCCATATTCCGGCCGAGGGAAAGAACTGGGTCACGAGGGTGGTGGGAGGGGGCATGAAGGGGAATGAGGGGTTGGATAGGGCGCAGAAGGGGAGTGGTGAGTTGAGGGGTGGGCGTGGAGAGGTTAAACGCGTGCTGGGGCGTAGCGAGTGGAGGTGGGGAAGGGAATAGGGTGAGTGGGCGTGATGCGAATGGGAAAGGTCGTTTGGCCGAACGTGGACCTCCTTGGCCCTGGAGATAAATCACTGCAAAAGAAAGCCCATCGTCTTTTGGAGAAGTATGTTCGATAAATATTCTTGGACTAGTAGATCCCGTGATTGATGACTGCGTCAGCATATCCCAAGTTTTCCTTTTTGCCGAAAAAATTTGGTCGTATTTTTGGTATATCTACATCTATGTCATACTCTGAAAGCCACCCAAAGGGTGTGTGTCAGGGGTTGCTTTCACACCATGAATGCATGAATTATACGGCAGAACACCGAAATTACATTGAAACCAGCGTACCAAACATGCAACGCGCCAATTAAAAATCTACTAACCTAGAGAAAATCCATCGTCAATCGTTCCAATATGCAAAGGATACAAAGACTACTACTAGAGATTCAAAATATCATGCATAAATAAGAACATCAATATTTACTTCATGCATAAATAAGAACGTAGAGAATATAAAGAGAAAGATCTACTGTCTAGCTAATGTCACTATTCGCACTATTCATGACGACGATCACAGCTGTTATGGTCCCGAATGGTACGTGGAAAAAATGACATTTTATACCTATCGGTTCTACAACGTAGTACGAGGGGGTTAATATTATGTTTTCACGTCGTCAGAGAAATATTTTTCCTGAAATTTAGCTAAAGGGTTAAAGCCTATAATTTAATTTACGCTGTGATAGCGATTCTCATCGCTATTCTTCTAACAATCCAGACACACTAGTGAACTTATCATAGCATCGTTTTACCAACCTAGCTCCTCTTCGCTGCACACGATCTAATTCTGATATCAACCCCGCTTCATATGGATCACATACACTGGCAGTATATTGCAGTTGAGGCAAAAATAACAAGATTCTTTCACTTTCTCATCACATTTTCTGAATATTCTCTTGATAAAGCCTAGCTTCCTTTATGCTTGACCACATATTTCCCGTATTTGGTAACCATAGTTCGTTCAGGAAATATTTCATGCGAGTACATCTCGATCAGCGATTATGAAGCACAACTTCTAAGTGCCATATTTTCTTCAATGAATACCTGCAATTTGAAGGTATATTATGGAGAGGAAAGAAATTTGAGCTAAATAAAAATATGAGAAATGTTCCTCGCGTTCGTGCCCTTGAATGATCAAATATCATTTTTCTCTAAATGCACGTTGATGATGTAAGTAGAACCACATTCGGCGTTCTTAGTGGTACTTATGTTCTTAGGAGAGATGCAATATCGAGTCGGCTCTCATTAGGTGCTGCCAACCGAAAAATTCGTCCAACTTCCTCGATTCGTGCGACCAAAGTACACCACTCACGACCCTCATTTTACGTGTCCTTGCGTTCGGATAGCAGTTATAGATAGATTTTCGGAATCGTATGAATAACTTATTCTAAAAGAACACTTTATAATAGCTTGGTGGTATTACGTTGGTTAAAGGGACTTGTAAATGCAAATATTTACCATGCACACTGCTTAATATAAAAGACATGGATTCAGGTTTCAATTCTATAGCGACTTCTTCATCACGTTTGATCTGATGAAAGCGAAAGCGTGGAAACACGGGTCGTGTGTGTAATTTACCGAGTGGTGGTGCATATATTTGCTAGTGTTAAATCACATAATTGTCACCTCTCTTTCTCAAGCGTTCACTGAAAGGTTTCACTGGCATGAAAGGGCATTAGGAGACCTCAGCAGAGATCTGTTGCATAGCGATGAGTGAGGTATACCAGAAAATCAAATTAAAGTGTTGGCACTATTTTCTCATATTCTCGTATGCATTAGGCCGAGTGTTCGTAAGCTGTACATGTGAATATTTCTGAAACGTTATCGAGGAGAAATTAAACGGTTGAGATTTTCGTATGCATTAAATTTGAATCAATTTTGCATGAATTGGATTGAATTATTCACGATTGCATTGAATTAAACTGTTAACGATCATGTATTTGTTGCCAAACAGCTGTTGAACGTTACCTATACACTCAATCCCAATCATTTTGTCTTAAAGCAAAACCAAGGCTGTGAATATTGAAATACAGTGTATAAATTCCATTATTTCTATTTCACCTTCAATACCCGCCTTTCACAGTCGTGCTGAATCCCTTTTTTCTGTATTTACCAAGTATTTTTAACTTAATGCTTAATGCTTAACTTAAGTATTTTTAATTTAACTTTAACTTATTCAGAGAGCTCAGCTCGAAACATGCAGGTCCATGGGCACAAGACTAAAGGAGCATGCAAGGGTGAGGAAAATTAATAATTCAACTTTTCTGCCGTATCGGAACATGCCTGGAGTGAGAAGGGACATACAATTAAATTCGAAGACGCAAAATTACTTTCTAAGGAGAGCCGTTATTATCCTAGGCTAATCAAAGAAGCCATAGAGATTTGGAAGTACCCGGATAACTTCAACAGAGACAAAGGCTATCCATTAGGTAACTCATGGAAGAGAGTTATCCGCGCCGACCAATCACAGCGCAGCGCAGCGAAGTCGGTCGCCATGACGGCCAGCCTCACACAAGGCCATAAACAGCTTCTCACCACCCTCGACCTGAAGACGGTAGCAGGAATTATAAGACACTATATATTTTGTACAATTATCATGTATACATTGAAACGAATATCCGTTCAACTACTCAAATTTTTTAATTAAATTTAATGCACACACGAATTAGCGAGAAATCCTGAGGAATATTTCGTCAATCAGTTCTTTACATTTTGATTGCCACTATATGCACTAATCAGCTCATCATCATTAGCTGTCTGCTTTCGCATGTCCTTGGTGCCCCCATCTCTCTCTGTCCTTTGCTCTCCTCTTCAACTCTCTGTAATTCCCTCCATCCTTCGGTTCATCAATTATCATTCTTTTCTTTCCTCCTCTTTTGCGGTTTCCATCCACCTTTCCCTTCCAGTACATTTCGTAACAAACATTTCTTTCTCAGTACGTGTCTCATCCAGCTCTTCTTCCTGTCTTCAATGGTCTTTAAGGGCTTTCCTCCTTCTTTTATTCTCTCCTACACCTCTTCATTCCTTACCCTATCAGACCATTCGATGTTAAGCACTTTCCTCCAAATCAGCCAATTTGTACTGATTACCGTATTCATTGCGGCAAAGTGATTCCCAAATAAACCAAATAATTAGCTCACGAATATGATTTGTTTAAATGTAACAAAACTTATTACAAGGCTAATGGATTTGGGTTTATCATATGGATTTTGAAAATTCGACTTTTGGCGCACTGAATCGGCATTTCAGCACCTCGCCGCCTGCCCTTTTCAGAGAGGCGGGCTTCTCCCATCCATGGCCCCCGTCTACCCAGCACTAGCACGTCCCCTCGCAAAATTCCTCTTTTTATGCCCTCGTAGGCACTCGTGACTTTGGTCCATACCTTGCGATTGAACTCCAGTTGAGTATTGCCGTGATGCCGCAGTATCAATGAGGTAGTCAGAATTAATATAACAGTATCTTGGTTTTCTTGGTGGTATGTTTCAATAGACATAATTTATTGATAACTTTTACTTAACCACACAAACACATCAAAAAACGCACGACCCGGGTTTCAATTATGTATTGAAACCCGGGTCGTGCGTTTTTTGATGTGTTTGTGTGGTTAAGTAAAAGTTATCAATAAATTATGTCTATTGAAACATACCACCAAGAAAACCAAGATACTGTTATATTAATTCTGACTACCTCATTGATACTGCGGCATCACGTATCTTAGTATCATCTTCAGGTGCATAATAAACTCGGGAACTCTCTCGTACATATATGGGGAACAAAAAGGAAAGAAGAGGGTGCGGGGGTGATGATGGTGGGGGTTGGAAGAAAGGAGAAAAAAAGGGGGAGGGGGATGAAGGGGGAGAGAGATGGCAGGTATCAATATGCAACTGCTTCAGGGATAGGGGGGAGGAGGAAGGGAACGCAAGCATTCATTCACAACAAACGCATAAGGGTCATTAATTTTCCTCAGAATTTCTAATTGCTCGAGGGCATCGAGCTCACGTGAATTGTTACTACAATGTAGGATTTTGGTTTCAAAAGCACTGCTATGACCGTTACACAATAGATGTTTGGCGAAGTTACTTCTATTTTCATCATTGTTTTTAAAGGCACTACAATGTTCTTTGGTCCTGATTATAAAATTCCTTTGAGTTTGCCCAACGTACACACTTTTGCAGTCATTATAATGTAGAGCATACACAGCACTTTTATTGTTTGGATCTGTGTGATCCTTACACTTAATTAGCAAGTTATTAAAATTATAAGGAGTCTTAAAAGATAGATAAAATTCATCTCTGGGGAAATATTTAACAAGACGGTTAAACCTAATACCTTTTTGTACTGCACGTAGAACTTACCCATTCCTTACATTGGGTGGAATGGTCAGCCATTGATGACTTCGTTCGTCAACTGGGCAGCATTGCAGCTTTAAAAAAACGAGAGAAGCTCAACCGGAAATTACTACGGACGAAAGGTAACCAAACAGCTGACAACCAGTGCGCCTCTTCTGTGTGATGTTCATAAATTCCATGATCGTGTTCTCAATCTGTCCCATCACCAGTTAGGTATGTCCATCCTTAACAAAGATTTGAAGTATGCCCCAAATGTGCCAATTACCTCAGGAGACCTGGGTTATTTAGAAGTGGATTGTGATGTAGCTCTGCGTGAAGTTGGATCCACCATCAAACATGTCATAGCTCACGAATTTGGTGCCCTGAATGCGTCCAATTGCGGCCGTATTTCTCGTGCTTCTTGTAATGAACTTAAAAACATCAATTCTATTAGACAGCAAATTCAATCGCATAATCTTGTCCTCCAAAAGCAGACAAAGGTAATTGCTGGGTGGTTTTAGACCGCGAAGACTACCTTCGGAAGTGTCAGCAGTTCATTAGCAGTGCCAACCCCTTCCCCCACTCTAAAATTCCACTAATCTGTTAAAGACATAATTCGTGCTTCTAAAGAATTGTTCCCTCATAAGAGTATTTTTCATTTATACCAGTCAAATCCTTTGCCTCCTCGTATGTACGGACTAATTAAAATACACAAACCAGAAATGCCTATTCGACCTGTTGCCTCTGGTATTGGAGCTCCCTCTCACAAGTTATCCCATGTTCTAAATAAACTTCTAATGCAGTATACCGCATTTAAACCCAAATATAGTATTACTAATTCCCTACAACTGGTTGTGTTCGCGCCTGACATCATTTCACAAGTTTCGTTGTTCTTCTTTCCGGTTACTAATGACACGTTTTTTATTGTTGAGTTGTTGATACCAATCAATCTTTATTGTAAGACAAGGACGGTCAAGATAAGATAAAGAGATCATTAAAACCAAAGGAAATACAGTCCACTTCATTAGAATCGAAACGATCACTCTTCTAATTTCGCTAATATTCAATTAATATACAGGTTCCATGTTATAGCAATAACAGCCGGAACAGGTTGAAAAAATCAAAGACATAGTTGTCCCCTTAAAGTCAAAACTGTTGTCCTTTGATATAAAAGATCTATTCACCAACGTTCCACCCAGCGAAGCTATAGATATAGTCACAAAACTGCTTACGAAATCTGGTGTCGCAGATAATATTATCAAAATGTCCTCCATCCTAACGGTTGTTCTGGCACAAATTTATTTTATCATAAAGCAGACGGCCTCGCATGGGTTCACCAATTTCCCCAATTTTGGCAGCAATATTTTTAGATAACCTAGAAAACGATATTTTTAGTTCCGGTAATTATTTATTCAAGTCCATTGTGTACTGGTTTAGATATGTAGATGACATTATTGTATTATGAAAAGGCACAGATCGTCCGCTAGCTAATTTCAATGATTTTTAAAATCAAATCCACCCGGACATTTCCTTCTCCTTTGAACTTGATTCAGACAATTCTTTGAATTTTCTCGACCTAAATATTTCCCTCAAAAAGACCGTCATGTATTTTCCATCTACCGCAAGACCACGTATACCGACCACGTTATTCCGATCGATTCGAGACACCCTTACTCGTATAAAATATCCGCTTTCAATTCCCTAATACAGCGCCTCCTCAAGGTTCCCATGTCTAACGTAAATTTCACTAAAAAAACCAATATCATCAAATATGTAGCCCGAATCAATGAATGTAATCCAAACTTAACTGACAAATTGATTATTAAAAACAGAAGAATCTCACCTTGCAACTCATATACTCGGGTGAAGGAGATACAGATAAGAAGAAATGGTGTTCCATCAGATTCTTAGGTCCCATCACTAACCGTCTTGTTAAATATTTCCCCAGAGATGAATTTTATCTATCTTTTAAGACTCCTTATAATTTTAATAACTTGCTAATTAAGTGTAAGGATCACACAGATCCAAACAATAAAAGTGCTGTGTATGCTCTACATTATAATGACTGCAAAAGTGTGTACGTTGGGCAAACTCAAAGGAATTTTATAATCAGGACCAAAGAACATTGTAGTGCCTTTAAAAACAATGATGAAAATAGAAGTAACTTCGCCAAACATCTATTGTGTAACGGTCATAGCAGTGCTTTTGAAACCAAAATCCTACATTGTAGTAACAATTCACGTGAGCTCGATGCCCTCGAGCAATTAGAAATTCTGAGGAAAATTAATGACCCTTATGTGTTTGTTGTGAATGAATGCTTGCGTTCCCTTCCCCCTCCCCCCTATCCCTGAAGCAGTTGCACACCCCCCTCCCCCTTTTTCTCCTTTCTTCCAACCCCCCACCATCATCACCCCCGCACCCTCTTCTTTCCTTTTTGTTCCCCATATATGTATGAGAGAGTTCCCGAGTTTATTATGTACCTGAAGATAATACTTGTGTATTGAAACCCGGGTCGTGCGTTTTTTGATGTGTTTGTGTGGTTAAGTAAAAGTTATCAATAAATATGTCTGTAGTCAGAATTGTTCAGTGTAATCTTTTACCCTCTGCTCTGGCTCTGAGCTGCTGCAGCCACTACCATCCTCGCGTTCCACCTTCCACCCCTTGAACCACGGCATCTTGTCGGACGGTTCAAGCATGTTGTCTCCGTGCCAGCCGGAGATGGTAACAAAAGCAACCGCGGCAGGGTTGTATCCAATTTTCTTGATATAGTTTCCGACTGCTCTCTTTATTTCCTCAAAACGGGCTTCACTGTAGGAGGGGGGGGGGCTCCGTTGAGTCCATAGTGTTAACGCCAACGATGAGCCGCTTCTGTTCAAGAGTGAAAGCAAGAAGTACGTGTCATCTGCTTTTTTTCATTCTTTGAAATAACGGCTTCGGTTTATATGGTTTATGTTCTACTATGTTATGTTTTTCTGAATTTTTTGTTGATTGTTTACGATTCCGTGTTCCTAGGCAATCATAATGAGCCTGAGCTGCATATTTATAACCTATTATAAATTATTGTGTTCTATGCAATTGTTATGCATGTCCCGTTGTCAGACCATACGGTCTGACGGAACATAAATGTAATATAAGTTCAAATAAAATAAATAAATATAAATAAAAGAAACTCTCTGGTACCAGCAGAGACGATGAGCACAGCACAATCGGCCTGTGGCGTTCCGACGATCATGTTCTTGATGAAACCTCTGTGTCCAGTTGCGTCAATAATGGTAATATAATACTTGGAGGTCTCGAACTTCCACAGGGCGATGTCACCGGTGATACCATGCTAACGTTCGGCCTTCAACTTATCAAAACCCCATGCATACTTGAAGGAACCTTTGCCCATTTCTTGGGTTTCCTTTTCAATTGTTCTTTTGTCGATACCACCGCATTTGTAAATTAGACGACCGGTAGTGGTTGACTTTCCGGAGTAGACGCAACGTGGCCGATGACCACAATGCTGATTTAAGCCTTTTCCTTTCACATTTTGGTTTGAGTAGATTGGGTTACTCAAGATAGATAACTCCCGATGCCACGAGAGAAGAAAAAAGATAGCTAAGGGAATACAATGATGGGCTCCAGGTATTACATGACATTGAACAGCTTTTCCGAATTGGAAACTCAAAACCGTTTACTTCGAAAACGGGAGCGTCCACGTGAAGGACGGGTCAGACCAAGGTCCAATTGAATTGTTCATAATAACGTTTAACGTCAATTCAAAAATGTATTCCTATACGACCGCTGGGAGACGTTTTTTAATTTATCAATTTAAAATTTATTCTCGATATTCTCGATATAATTACAGGTATAGTCCTGCTAGGCCTATGGTTTGTCAGCAGGTGCTGTTATTAATTCATAAATAAATTCACAACATTGATCAGTTAAAAACGTTTAAAAATTTTTAAAAACCTAAAAGATAATGAAATCACAAAAGTATACACAAAGACGCAATAAAATCATTAATGCCAATAGCATAAGTACAAATTTTTTTTAATGAAACGAATTTATACAAGTGTAAACAAAAGTACGAGTGAAAAAAACATTGAACTGTCAGAACCATCCATGTATTTCAAGAGACACCAGAAGTCCACCTTGTTTCCTGCTCCCATGGCATTAAAATATGAATTCGTATAAATTATACGTGCCTCATTTTGATAGATGTAAACAGTGCCTTTTCAATTTCCACTAATCATTTTCATTTTACATTTCAGGTAAGGGTCCCTTTTCCTACTGCAACTAGCTCTATCCCGAGTTGGTAAGTTGAAACGTGTGACTGAGACATTCCATTTTCTTTATACACTTTTCAAACTTTTTCATTCGTGGCCTTCTCTCTCTGCCCCTTAACCTAATTCCTCCTTTAGCGACTGTTTCAGTTCTACACATTGCATCAACTTACACGTATGCTCTGTTTTAACACTTTCCTGTCGACGGGAAAATGCCACTAATGCGACTACATTATTTTTCTCTTCAGTCGCGTATTTTGGAGAAATTGCTCCTCAGAGGCGATGCTTGACTTTGTTTGAAGTGGTGTCAATTTTCCGGGTGGAACTGAGGGATAATTTTATGCGAGACGATGGAACAAAAGAAAAGTAGGGGGATCTGCGAATGTCATCACAAAAAGGTCATACCTCTAATGTGGGTGAAGTAAACATAAGGTCTTCAGATACAGTAAAATATCTTGGAAAAAACTTAACTTCTGATATATCGTAGGGATTACTGATACAGAACATATGTGGCGCAGCATTAAAGAAACTAGGTTTTGTTAAACGTATAATAGGTAGGTCCTTGGATGAAAAAGCCAAAGAGAGATACTACTTCGCTCTGTTTAGACCACATATCGAATACGCCGCGAGCATTTGGACCCTGATCCAATAGATTTAACCAAAAAAATAAATAAAATACAAAGGAAAGCAGCGCGCTTCGTTAAAAACTGCTACGAGCGTACATATAGTGTCTCACAAATTTTAGAGAAATTAAGGTGGGAGCCCCTAGAGACTCGGAGGCTACACGCTAGGCTTAGGTTGATTGATAATTTCAGAACTGATATTTTTCAGCGCGACATAGAGAGTATTATCATGACTCCTCATTACGTCTCTAGGTCTGACAGATGCGAATGGGACACATAAGAGAGATACACTGCCGAACAGATAGGTACAAGAACTCGTTCTTTCCGCGAACGATAAGTGACCACTATAAAAATCGAGCTCCACTAAATACACTCCTATAATATATGTCACCATTCCATCTCCAAAAACTTACACCTTTACATGACTGGTGACCTAACATCCCCTGCCACACGCCCATACGGCGGCTCGCAGGGTATTATGTAGATGTAATGCGACTACATTATTTTTCTCTTTAGTCACGAATTCTTGAGAAATTGCTCCTGAGAGGCGATACTTGACTTTGTTTGAAGTGATGTCAAGTTTCTGGGTGGAACTGAGGGATAATTTTGCGCGAGACGATGGACCAAAAGAAAAATAGGCGGATGTATGTGCCATACTTCATGCCAATATTGATTTAGTGTCATACATGGATGTATCAGTTATATAATTTATGATATAATGTAATTATAATGAGGAATTGTCTTTGTTTTCAAATCAATGTTCACTTTAGCAATAGAAAATATATATGTCTAAAAACCAAAAAAAATTACATCATTTAGCTCATCTAATTAATAACAGAACTTTACGTGCTACAAAGTTTAGTGCATCAAAGTTAGGTTTGTAAACTCACCGCACTTAAGTGAATGAACAAACGATTATATGGCCCGAACGGCTCATTTTTCTACTCGGGATCTCCGTTCGCCGAAAGGCCTGTTGCATTTCTTTCACCACTGTCTGTGTGCTTGTTCTTTCATTTCGCCTTTTGTGTGTATCATTCTTCTCTACCAGTGGGGGAAATGCAGCCCTAGTGCCATCAATTGGCCGCTCTCGTGGGTCATTCCTTGGGGGGTATTTGTTCCTATAAACCCCCCGCTGATTCCAGTGGTTTCTTAGTAGACTGGATAGCTAAGTGGTTTGAGCAACGTCCTTCGGAGCGCAGCGAATTCTTGCCTTATCTCCAAGTTTTTTCCATCCGGGGATAGAGAACATCTCGATAACCGGGAGCATTCTTTTGTGTTCCCAGTGTTCACGTAGATTATGATTCGTAAAGAGGGTTCTAGGCAAATGCAATGAGAGAGTACGAGAAGGAAGCTATTTACACTTGTCAGGCCTCATTTAGAAAATGCCGCTAGTATATGGGATCCGTACGAGAAAGGTTTGATAAAAGAATTAGAGCGTGTGCAAAGGAGATCCGCTAGATTTGTTAAAGGCCGTTATGATGATTGTATAAGTGTTACGAATTCAATAGAAGAACTAGGATGGGAATTACTATCAGAACGCCGGTTAAAATTTTAGGTTAAACCTTGTAAGTAAATTTGAAACCGATTTGTTCACAGATGACGTTAGATGTATATTAAGAACTCCTGCGTACTATGGTAGGTTTGATCAGATTAACAAGATAGAGAGATATATTGACAAACCGGTAGATTTAAAATATCATTTTTCCCGCGTACCATAAGAGAGAACAATAGGCAGCGTAGCAAAGAGATAGGTAGGTGAAATATAGTTAGAGTAGTCTGTAGTGCATGATGCATGTAATAACAACCAATAATCCCTTTCTTATTATGTAGGTACTAACCATCTAGCTGCATTGACCCTATTATCTAGCATGTCTCCATTCGTGGTGGGAATAACCCTCGTGGTGGGCGCAGGGTATTACGTAGATGTAGATGTAGATATAAAGCGAGTGAATATAATGTGTTTCTCTTTCTTTGTGCCTTTTGTGTGCCTAGGCTTCCCTAAGCACGCGTAGTTACGCGTGTTATATCGTATAATCACTTTGTAATACCGATGGACGGTTAGATGAGGATATAAAGAGACGTGCGAATGCTGGAAGGAAAGTGGTAGGTAGCATGTGGAGCATATCAAGGAACAAGTGTTTGTCTAAGGAAGCAAAAATCGCCGTGTGCAAAAGTATAACTCTCCCCACTTTGCTGTATGGTAGTGAAATATGGGTATGTTAGGATAAACATAAAAGTAGACTAATCGCCGTGGGTATGAGTTATCTGAGGAGTGTTTGTGGCAAAATTAGGATAGGGTCAGAAATGAGTGAGTAATAAATGAATGTGGGTTAGATGCTCCAATAATGGACATTTATGAAAGGAGTGTGCTTCGTTCGTTTGGCCATGCTGAGAGAAGGGATGAGAGTCGAATAACGAAACAGACATATAAGAGTGGAATGAATAGTGCAAGAGGTAGAGGTAGGATGAGAAAGTTGTGGTTATATGTGGTTGAGAAAATTCTTAGGAGGAGGAATATTAGGAGTCTTAAAAACAGGAGGGCGTGTATGAAGCAGTGTATGGGGCTAAATGAAGCAAAAGAGGTTTGCAAGGATAGGTCTGTATGGAGGAAATTATTGAAGCAGAGTTAGGTGTACAAATATGTATTTATGAGTGATACTTTGTGACTCTGTCTACCCCGGAAGGGAACGTCGTGATTGGTATGTACGTACCTTGCCATTCCTTGCTCCCGACATGCCGATCAAGCGGAAAAACACGATCAAGTTATCCATTGATTTGGGAAGATCGCCTCTCGCCTTTGAGGTTCACGAATTTATTCGTTCGAATTTCAGGCTGGAAATCGAAGAAGTACACGGAATACAATTTGGTGCTTCAATAAAAGTGATGTTTTTGTAAAGTTACGAATGAAATAGTGCCCGCTAGATCTTTGGAAATGGTGAGTGGCCATCTCCAGTTTCCCTACAAGGAAAAACTAGGGGAAAAAGCTACGGTAGAGGACAACATTGAACGATCTACCTTAGTGAAAGTGTGTCTTCTTCGCTTTGAAGTCGATAAAACCGACATTGAGAGGGAACTAGGGAAGTATGGGAAAATTGTGAGGTATAAAAGGAACACGTGGGGCCTGGTGAACACGGGGACCAGGTCATACTGGATGGCTCAGGAGTGTGAAATCCCCAGCTATATCGCCGTTGCGGGTGAAAGAGCTCGAAAACATTATAAAAACATAACAAATAACGTGCTCAAGATGTGCATCATACGATCACGTGAGGTTAAAATGCCCTCAAATTTTGGAAACACCCAGTGCTCAAACGTCCTCAGGCAGCAAACGACAGACCATAGCGTGGAAAGGGGGGGAGGAAAGTGCAGCGGAGATAGCCACGATAGAAGAGGTGGGGGGCAATGGAGGTGTGCCCGACAGTGCACGAGGTCCCAGATCTAGATAAGATTGCCGCGGAGAGCTCCGACGAAGGGACGGAAGGGTACGAGGATTCCAAGGAGTGGGAGGCCGGGAACTCGGAGAATTGGAAGAGAAGAAGGAGACGCAGTAAGAAAAACAAAAGAGCTGTGCCTGACCTTTCAAACGAATCGACAACCCAGGCTGGAAAAAACTTCCGGATGCATCTGATGCGGCAACACTATCCCTCACTACACCGATGACGGAGTCGCCCAAGGAGACGGAGCTGCAGGTGACGAAGTCGGGAGGAAAATAAAATGGGGCCGTCGCAGCTCAAACTGGGATTGATGCGGCTGGGGCTGGAAAAGCTGAGACGGGTGGGATGGGGGGAGGAGGCCTCTTCTCCAAAGTATGTGGCAACGAATGAAAACACGTCAAGGAAAGGGGAAGGGGAGGAATGGGGCAGCCAACAGGAGGAGGGGGTGATGGTGGAAATACAATCCCTTGACCCTGAACCCCCCACAATTCCAAAGTTCTTTTCACACACGGAGGTAGCAGAAACCACCCAGGGAAGGCTATGGATTCCACGATTTTTGACGAACTACTAAACCATTTTGCCTGATTCAAACACGCTCAATTGCTAATATTAAGCAACATACAAGCAATATATGTAATAAATTACCATAAAATCATTCTGGGAACATCTAGAAACTATCAGGAAAATTTTCAAATTTTTTACTTTTTCATGAAAATGTAAAATTTTGACTAAAAAGCGCAGCCTGAAGATATAATCCGATCGAGTTAGAATGTTTTATGGATTATAAGGACCACCAACCACAAACTTTAAGCACTAGCCGCAGACCGATTTCGAAAAAAAACTGTTTTTCGATCCACCCTACTATGGAACCCATAAGAATTCCGCTCCTGTTTTAACATGGAGGAGAACGACCTGACCATAGAGGAAGTGGATGAATAGATAACAAGCATCAGCCCTGGGCAAAAAAAGAAATTGAAAGCCCAAAACATACGATACCATGAGTCGGGGAGAATAACACTAATTTGATAAATGTAAACGGCCCTTCATGACACGAAAAGAGAAAAGAGATAGATGGGTATATCTCAGCCACCATCCTCCCGTATGTAATCGGGTTTGCGGGAAACGCAATTTTAGGAGGGGGATTTAAATGCAATTTATAGGAGAGAATACAGTGACATCTACAGAGAGAATGTTAAATAAAAAACATGCAAATCCCTGAAAACTTTAATAAATAATATGAAAGCTACAGACATTGGGCAAATAATTAGTATATCCAAGTATACAATGCATAAGAGTTGGAAAAATGACAAGAAAGAGAATCGACTATTTCCTAATATCACGTTCTATAGGGAAAAACGATATCCTTCGAAACAATGCCAGTCATCATCTCGGACCATAATGCTTTAATACTCGAAATCGATGCTGACCTTACTTCCTCCTCAAGCAGGAAAACACCCGCAAAGAAAACTGGCGTTCAGACACCAATATTTTACCTAACCCACATAGTATACAAGAAATAGTAAACGAAATATTGGAACAACTAAACAACAAAAGAATAGATACAGATTCCGTATACTGGTGGGAAAATATCTTCAAAACACTACAAATATGAAAATCAAACCATAGAAATATATAAGGACGCGTTGACAGAAATCATAGAAACTTAAAACAAGCCAGTACATTTTAAGTACATATAAGGCAGGTAATCTTATAACTAGAATTAAGAAAACTTACTCTCAATGGCAAAAAGGCGATGACCCAAATACATTAGATTTGGTGACGTTATCCATAGTAAGACGAACGATAGAGAACACAGGAGGGGGAGGGGAGGATAGACTCCCTAACGCGAAGAAAATATCGGAAAAACATCACAAATAGCTGTTTGCGGAGACAAAAGAGCACTTCGCAAGTCGCTACGGGCAATGCGGGGATTGGAGGGAGGAATTCGCCCCCTTCTCCTTTACCCCCTCCCCCAAGTAAGCGAGAAGGCAAGGTCAGATTTTCCAAGCCGAAATAACAGAGGAGGAATTAGACAGCATAAAACATAAGCTAAAGAAAGGGAAAACCCCGGGGAGCGACGGCCTTCCGTATGATTTTTATTTGACCATTTGGGGACAATTAAAAACAGCCCTTGTAATTATCTTCAACATCATCACAAAAAAAGGTGAGCTTACTGATAATATGAAAACGGCTAACATAACATTCCTTCCCAAAACCTAATGTTCAAAGAAATTAGAAGATTTTAGACCAGTATCTCTACTTATCACAGATTATAAAATATATACACATGTTATGGCAAAAAAATGGAACAATTAGCCTATGACATAATACACAAAAATCAATATGGAGGTGCAGGGAAAATCGACGCTAATGTTTTAATCAGTGATATTATTGTTAGTAAATTACCGAAAAGAGAAGAAAACACTAGCACTGTAAGCAATGGACTTAGAAAAAGCCTTGGACTACACTAAAATTGAATGGATAATTATGATCCTCAAAAAAATTAACTTTCCAAAAGAAATGATTCACATTATAAAAACAGCATACTAAAACATCACCTCCCACGTAAAACTAGGAAAATAAACCTCGGAAACCTTCTTAATAAAAAAACTCCGTTGGGCAGGGATGCCCTTTATCCATGATTCTGTTCACAATTGCAGTAGTACCAATCCCTCTAGATATGAACATAAAGGAATGGGAATTGAAATGAAGTGAGAAAAATATACAACAGTTGCTCATGCGGACGATATCACCATCTCCATGCAAGATGCAAAATAAATGAAATCTTCACAAAAGTCGCATCCGTAGGCTTGATAGGAAAAAATCCAAACTAGTTCACATAAAAGGAGAAAAATACAGGATACCTACGGCTGGGAGAAAGCAGATGAAATAAAATTTTTTGGACTTTGTTAGGTGAGCGATTTTTCCAAAACGGTCGGAAATAATTGGAAAAAGCCCATAGATGCGATAAGAATTAACCTATATAACTTTGCCGACAATAATATGCCGATTGTTCATTAAAGAGCCCTTGTGGCATTACGCATCCTTGCTTTACGCCCTGTTTTGTGACAAACCAATCACTCAGAACCCCGTTTACCCTCACACTTGCCTTACTAGTATCATACATCGCAATCATAACAATAAATGACAGGCCATTCACTCCATAGTCCTTCAAAACCTTCCGCAACGTATTTCTATTCATCCTGTCATATGCCTTCTCTAAATCAACTATCGCACAATACACTTTCATTTGGACGCCACTGAGCTGATATAGGACTAATGGAAGGATTTTTAAGAAATAGAAAACATTACTATTTGTAAACAGGGCACTTTTCCTATACTGTGCATAAGTTTCAGGCATTTTTGCCCAAATTTGAGTGCTATTACGTCACAAAATGGCGGACCCTTTTTTTAGACAAGATTTTACATAAAGTAGACAATATAATCCTTATTTGGAAAATTGTCTCTAGGATACGTCATCAAAGTATAAATTTTAGATATTTCTAGATTATTCCGTAAAAATATATGAAAAAAGTTTGCGACGTCGAGAATAAACGCGATTTTTCTATCACGCGTCGCGGCCCAGGCTCCGCGCAGCGGGACATGGAAATACCGTGACTCCGTTGGATTGCTCAAGTTGTGTCGGCATTAACTCCTCGAATTCAATTTTTTCAGGCTATGCATGCTGTCATTTTTCATTGTTGGTTTCTAAATATTCTATACTGAATATTTTGCGAGGATATTGGATCGAGAGAATGGATCATTGACGCGTAACTGCGGTAAATTTGTTTTTCTTTGGATAATTTTCGGAATCATGCTGCAAATTATGAACTTATTTCAACTCTTGAGAAAGAATGCGGGTTCTCGGGGTACCATGCGTGTTTTCCATGAAAAGGAAACATCTGGGATTCCCTTCACCCTCTCCTCCCCCACCCCGAACTACACCCTCCGCCTTTAATCCCCGAGGAGGACGGCGCGAAAAGGAACGTTTTATGACCCCGGGCTGCCGTTGATTCTTCCACAATATTATAAATACTCGAAAAGTTTCGGCTGTTTAGCCATTTTCAATGTCCTTCTACCAAGACAAAAATCCATTGTGCAATGAACCTTTGATTTCAAAAAAAGAACGGCAAACGGAATAGCTATTGGAGTGGAAGTTCTATGCGCATAACGACGCGTCAATAACCCTATTATGATTTATAAATCATCACTCGTTAACGTTTATTGCTAATATTTACTTTTTAGCTGTACAAAATGACGAAAATCTTCTGTAAGTCTGCCTCTTTTGCCAATTGATGGGTATGGCTAACTTAAAAGCCGTAATTAACGCTTTTTTCCCAAACGGCCAGTAAATTTTATATGAAAAACCATTTGCATTAACTATTATTTTAGATATATTTCCTAACCTCTTCCGGTGTTTTTTTTCTATTTGGGATACACTAAACACACACCATCAAGAGCAGACGACATGGTTTTCATTGCTTCTACCTGCCTGTTTCTCCGTGAGATACGTTAAAAGGAGTTAACAATATATTCCGTATTACCTGCTTAACCGTTACTATCCCCATTTCTCATAATCCAACATTTTATGAACAAAAAAGGTGTAAATGGCTAGGTTTACGCCTATTACGCTAATAGTATATCAGGGACACTCACTTTGGCGGATGGTTACGCCCACCCGGCTTCACCTTCGCTTACCACCGAGTATAGGCAGCGCCACCTCTTATACCTTTATAACTCTGTGGTCTGCGACTACTTTATAAAAGGCAGTGCAGTGTGGTGCTCGCGCTCTGTTTCGGTAGCTTTGTCTCTGTAGCTCTGTCTCTCTAGATTTGTCAAACTTAAGACGAGGTTAGCCGACAGCACACGTGCGGCGACAAAGTGGAGGTGAGGAACAAGACATCGAGGCCATTGTGGGGCGGAAAGGGACGTCGGTGGAAAGAGGAAGGACCCAAGTGGAATCGCAGTATCGATGGATCCACCCAGGCTTTCCGTGGACTCGTGGGGGTCTGCTTCAAGGCTTGGTGCGATCACGCTAGAGGCAATATAAAGGGTAAGAGGTGACCCTCGTACTATTGGAAGAATGCTTTTTAACTCGGAAGGCAAATATACAAGGTTGGACAAAAATGGAGTGTAAAAACATTACTGTGATGACTGTGGAATCTCATTCATCAGTCAAACAGGACGGAAAGTTAATGACAGAGTGAAAGAACATAGGAACAGCCTTGTTAATGGTGGTGCAAATTCAAAGTTTAGTGAACATTTATGCACAGATAACTATTTTAGTGATTTTAACACTTAGATTTTACATTTCACTGACAAGGGTTCTAAGTTGGACTTTTAGAGCCATTTGAAGTTATATTTATTTATTTTATTTTATTAGTTTTCACTATCTCAAGTACAGCACAATGGGCCAATTTACGTCGGGTGAATAACAGTAACAACGGATCAGACACAAACACCCATGTCCTGGGCACATAATATTCTACCCAGGCGGGACTCGAACCCGCGACCGTCGGGTTAGTCGGCGAGGACTTTACTCCGCCGCCACCGGGGCCAAGGAAGTTGTAAATAGCCTGCATATTTTATGTAATGAACATATGTTTCCGCGAACCATTCGGGACCTGACACCTGTGATCGTCGTCATGAATTGTGCGAATGGTGACATTAGCTAGACAGTAGATCTTTCTCTTTATATTCTCTACGTTCTAATTTATGCTTGATGTAAATATTGATGTTCTTATTTATGCATGATATTTTGAATCTGTAGTAGTAGTCCTTGTACCCCTTGCATGTTAGAACGATTGACGATAGAATATTTCTTGGTTATTAGATTTTAATGGGCGCGTTGCATGTGTGGTACGCTGGTTTCAATGTAATTTCGGTGTTCTGCCGTATAATTCATGCATTCATGGTGTGAAAGCAACCCCTGCCACACACTCTTTGGGTGGTTTGCAGGGTATAACGTAGATGTAGATGTATATTTCCCACCAATTCCCCGATTCTTAACGTGAAACTTCCCTCTTTCCACAACAGGCAACCGTCCTAGTCATCCATACTGTTCTTGTTTACTTAGTTTTCACTCAATTTCTTTTCTCAATCATCCTTTCCGCCGCCTTTACGTCACCTCTACCAGTGATACCTCCACGCCCCCCCCCTCCTTCCCCTTCGCCTCCCCACCCTTCTTTTCCTTCCCTCTCCCTCCACTTTTACTGTACATATATATACTCAGCCACTAACGGCGCTACCATTCCGCTTGGGACGTCAGTTGTACCTTGAAAATGGCTCTTAGTTGCTGATACCTTGTTCGGTTTGGACTTAATAAATTAGTGAGGAATTATCCAAGTTGAATCTTTTCATCATGAATATCCAAAACTTCCACATAGTAACGCCTGTAACAGTTTCGTTCTAAAGTATCATTGAATGTGGATTTGTTTGATGAAACGTGGCTGGCGACTGTTAGAGACACTGAGGGTGAGGGCGGATCGTTGCAACTGGAGCGGTGGCCATTAATGCGGAGGTAACTCAGGGATACAATATTTTAACCCTTTCAATCCTGCCCTATTTTAATTTACAGATATTTCACTGAAATTCGTTTCACGTAACTTCCTACGTCTCGTAACACCGATAGCGTTAAGGGAAATCGTTTGCTATGCTCACACTTTTACACATTTTTTTAAATCATGGACAGAAATGTATTTTATGTAATGTAAATGAAAGTAGTGAATGTATTTGTTATTTATAATAAATAGTAATGCATAATAAATGATATATGAAAAGGTGAACCCATAATTTCAAATACTAAGTCGACTGCAATTAGTTTGAAAACAAGTTGCATGTCGGCCAAAATTTTTAAAGTATCTTCGGGGTATGAAATGGAAATGTTTGCGCCCAGCTCACTCTTTTGAGGAGACATTTAACTAGACAGCTAGTAACATGTGACAGAGAAGTGCTTCTGGATTTTTATTTCATGTACAAAAGAAGGTCTCGGGTACACAGAAAAAAGATCGAGAGATACATACATGAACCTCTGATACTGAAAGGGTTAATTTTCTAAGTGATTAAAAAACGTTGTATGTCCTGTCGTTTTACGTATCTTTTTAGTCTTTTCCGCCTTTCATAGAATTCTGTGACGCTAATTAACCATTGAATTGCAGTGAGAGTTGGGGAGCGGCAGTGAAAGAGCTCTGCGTCGAATGTGACGTTGAAGGGTCGACCCATGGGTCTTCCTCTCCGTTTATTTGTGAGATCGCCAGCACTATGTTTCCCTCCATCCTCGATTGCACCCTCAAAATGGCGTTCAATACAATCAGATTGTCAGTTGCCTCCCCGAAACTTTGACGATGAAATTGATTTCTAGTTTTCATATCCACAGTTTTGTTGGATTAAAAAAAAGTTCTACATTGAGTAGAAGTCGTTCTTTGAATTCAGATTGTAAAATTCTCAATTTCCCAATCATGACTCAAATGAGGGGATCGGGTTGGTGTGGTGGTGGCTAGAGTACTGGCGAACCACACGGACGGCCAGGGTTCAAATCCTTGCAGAGGAGGATGTTTTTCAGAGGAGACCCGATCCCTACTTGAGTGTTCTTGTGGAGGGCACTTCAAGTACAGTACTCCGTCTGTCGGAAGAGATGTAAAATCGTGTCCCCTTGGCGCCTTTCGTTAAGAGTAGGAAAATGCCGACGCCGGGTTTCTATCCACCTATTCCTCTCTTACCTATCCCCCTACGGCGCAAATGACCTTAGCTGTCGGTCGCCTCCCAAAAAATCCAATCCAAAGATTCAAATGAATAATTATGGGTTCTTATGAATTTAGTATTCCGTTCCGTTAAAAAAAAGAAATAACGCTTTAAACTTATATTTTTTCTTTCAATCGGGAATCATGGGAACCATTGCCCATGCCATCCCGCCCTCCGTCCAATTCTTTTCCCTCCCGTATCAACCCCCGTCCTTCTCTTCCCCCCACCCTATTCCTCAAACCCCCGCCAACTCTGCGTATCCAAGGCAACGCGCTACTTGGACCCGCTCCACGTGGAGCGAGACACTCTGCAGCGGGCTAGGCCTCCGAAACTGCGAAGCTACATCTGCCCGGGAGTGCGTCCCGGGCAGAATATCGCCTGCGACACTGGAATCTGTTCTCGCCTTATCCCGGCGCTCGGGTCTTTTAATGGGTCGTCGTTAGTCAGGCTGTCTTGACTCCAAACGTACAGTATGGTTATATTAATTGTAATGGTACAGGTACTAAATTATGATTGCCTCAACAATCTTGTCGAGTTTAGTCCTCCAGACTTAACGAGCAAGTATGGCAGTAGGGTGGTCCTTATTTTTCATAAATATACCACAGTTCACTTCCTGCGAAAGTCATCACCAAAAATGCCATACCTATACTGTGGGTGGAGTAAACAAAGTCTTCAGATACAGTAAAATATCTTGGAATTTCCTTAAATTCGGATATATCGTGAGGATTGACATAAAGAACATATGTGGCGCAGCTTTAAAGAAACTAGGTTTTGTTAAACGTATAATTGGAAGGTCCTCGGATGAAAAAGTCAAAGAGGGATGCTACTTCGCTCTGGTTAGGCCACACCTCGAATACGCCGCGAGCATTTCCCACACGGAAAAAAAATATCTAAAACAAAATAGATGTATATTAGGTATTGATGGTTAGAAGGTTTTCAAAAGAAGATGATTTTCAAAATGACAGCTAGTCTAATAGATGCCTATCTAAAGGTATCTCATAGATATCTATCAATAGTTATCTAGTCTAGTAGACATATATTCATAGATACATCTATGTACCAATATCTATCTATAGATATCAATTTATAGATGTCTTATAGATATCTCTCTATAGACATCTTGGGATTCGGGAATTTGTCATTAATTCCTAAGAATTAAAAGAGGACTAATAATTACTTATTGGCTAGGGGAAATTTCTTATCGGCACATCTGAACTTACGACCTTTCCCTCCATAATCCTACACTCTACCACTACGCTATTTCGGATCATGAAAGTTAACGTGTATTTTATGCTTTATGAAGAATGCGGTCGCTTCGTTTAAGATGGCGCTCTGCTCTAAGTACGCGATTTCAACATAGCTGAAGTTTATTACCTAAGGCTGATGATTTTAAAGCTTCATATCTGTCGACGTCAGCGACGCTTATACGGCTTTTCTTTATAACACATTATTATTGGCGATCTAATTATACATTATTTCGCAGTAGAATCGAGAAAGAAATAATATTGCACCAATTTTCATGCCGCGTTAGGCCACACAATGGATGCTATCATTAATTTATTATTAATATTGAATATGCATTTGAGAAACTAGACGCGCGGTATACACGGCTTGCAAGTGACGTCCCATACGCGTCCCGAACGTCCGAGTTTAGTCCCGGGACGACTTCGGGACTTTGAGGACGTCCCACGGATTTTTGTTCTGTGTGGGTTGGCACAAAGGAATAGAAGGCATGCATTTATTTCCTTGAAGACTACCGGAAAGAAAACGGCTATGTGTTGTCAATAAATGCACATCTGAAGATGAACCTCTGAAAGAAATACATTAGATGTCTATTAGACGTTGGTGTTTGAGGATCGGGTGATCTTTGTTATTTCTCAGGAGCTTGAGAGGAAGGGCCTGCGCATCTGCTTGGTGACTGCAGGAAAATAAAAGTCTCTGACCAGACCTGAAATAGGTACCCATCTGTAGAAAGATATCTAATTGATATCTACTAGATGTCGGGTAATGGGACTATATCATTAGCACCACCCAGGTGATGGATGTCTATTTTTGGTCTAGTCACATCATAGCTAGATGTAGATCTAATGGATGCCTATTAGATGTTTATAATTGGTAGGAGCTTGTGATTTGAATGAACTTTGCTATTTGGCACAAAGAAATAGAAGGTATGAAATTTTTTCCCTTGAAGACTACCGGAAAGAAAACGGCTATGTGTTTTCTAAAAATGAATAGATGAACCTCAAAAAGACATCCAATAGATGTTTATTAGGAGTTGGTGTTTGAGGATCGGGTGCGCTTCTGTTATTTTTCAGAAGCTTGAGAGGCAAGGCCTGCTCATTTGCGAGGTAACTACTGCCAATTAAACGTCTCTGACCAGTCCTGAAGTACCCATTTGAAGAAAAATGTTATGTAAACAATGTAAACCTGTATTATACTAATGATTTTTTACATCTAAGAAATAAGTGCAGCGAGAAATCCGAAGGAGATGGATTTTCGGCTTGTTTCTCATCTGAGTGAATAATTCTCCAGAGGTATAAATTCGCGGTTATTTATTTATGAAAAAGCTAACAAGAGTAATGAGTAGCAGCCAAAGGTATTTGTCGATCTCTCCATGTTTTCCGGGATTTCTTCCGCGTCAGTTGTTTGTGGAACAACAGACGATCTGGCTGACTATAGGTCTCAGTGGAATCCCATCCTTATACACTTTGGGAAGTACAGTCTTGGAGGCTTGGCTGCGGACGGAAGTAGTCGTCGTTGTTCTTCAGGAGGAATAGAAGAACTCTTTATTATGGCTCGAGTTTTACGTTCAATTTTGGCCGACGGATCCTTGTCCAATTTCCTATAGGTTGGGTTGCTGAGAATATCCGATATTTTCTTTTCATAATCCACTTTGGTAATCAGGACCGTAGCGTTTCCTTTGTCGGCTGGCAAGACCAGAATGTCTTCGTTCTCCCAAAGTCTCTTTAGGGATCTCCTCAGCTGTGATGTTCGGTTTGGGAGGTCTGGCTTGTCGAAGAATCTGTTCCATTTCCTCTCTTATCTCATTTGCTTCTGCCTTTGGAAGCTTCCAGATGGCAGATTCAACCTCAGTAATTATTTCCTCCTGAGGTATCGTCCTAGGGGCCAAGGCGAAGTTCAATCCCTTAGAAAGGATCTTGTTTGTCGCGTCATCAAGGTGAATCTCCGTCAAGTTCACGACAGGACGGTCCATTCCAGCAACGTCAGAGGTGGCTGGGTGTTGCCTGCTGCTGAGTTTATCAAATTTCTTGATTTGCGTCGCACGTGTCGTCATATGAGATGCACGGGCAGAGTCGTGAGTTATCTTTTCTATCGTGTTCTAATCATCAACCGAGAGAGTGACAGCTAACTCAAGGTTAATGTGGTAGAGTTCTTCGGAACACAGGTGGAGGTTCATGCGTGCGTGATGAATTCGTTCTCTAAGAAGTGCCTCGCTGGCCCGGCGAAGAATCTTCTTGGCAGCGTAGATTTTGAGGTGGTGTTTCACAAACACACAGGATGGAAGTGTGTTTGTGTCACGGCAACGTTGTAAGAAGGCCAAGGAAGACAAAAGCCTTCCCTTCTTCTTCCGGAGCTTCTCGAATCTCCTGATTTTCCTGTGTATCTCCTCCCCGTAAAGGTGAATCATGTTGGTTCTAAGGTTTCCGCGGAGCTGGAATGTAGATCTCTCCATGTTTTCCGGGATTTCCGCGTATTGTTTGTGGGACAACAGTTTCGCTGGCAGTCCTGCCAACATCTTCAGGTCGAAGTGTCGTGAAGCATATTAGCCGTCCTTATATATCGTCGTTTTCCCGCGTTTTTCTTAGTGCTGCTCTGTAATTGGCTGAGGCACGAATCACCCTTTTTCGAGCGCTGTGTAGTGGATATCCGTCCTCTCTGTTTAAATCATTCGGTTCCTTCATTATTTCTACAGATATCTATTTTCCGTGTAGGTTGGGACCCTGGTCAAAGAGATTTAACGAAATGCATTAATAAAATACAAAGGAAAGCAGCGCGCTTCGTTAAAAAATACTACGAGCGTTCATATAGTGTCACACAACTTTTAGAGGATTTAAGGTGGGAGCCCCTAGAGACTCGGAGGCTACACGCTAGGCTTAGGTTGCTTGATAAATTCTGAACTGATATTTTTCTGAGCGACACAGAGAATATTATCATGACTCCTCACTACATTTATAGGTCTGACAGATGAGATAAAGTAAGAGAAATTCATTGCCAAACAGATAGATACAAAAACTCGTTCTGTCCGCGAACAATAAGCGACCACAATAAAAACTGAGCTCCTCAAAAAACACGCTCTCATAGGACATGTCACCATTTCACCCCCAAAACTTTTACATCTTTACACGGCTGGCGACCTACCACCCCATGCCACACGCCCATGCAGGGGCTCACAGGGTAGTATGTAGATAGATAGATAGATAGACTTTTCTCGTCCTCACATATTCCCGTCGATGGTGTTGGTGCTATTGAAGGTCGCGACAATGGGAAAGCGCGGCGAAGTCGTCATTTTTTTGACCCGGTCAAGGTGAGAGCGGCGTGAAGCGATTGGAGTCGGTTCATTCGAGTGTCCTGGGCGTGTTTCATCCGACGGTGAGTAGTGTTGCATAGTGTTCGGACGAGGAGGCTGTCCTTCGGTGAGAGATGAGGAGCGGTCCACTCTCCGCTTTGTTTCCCATTCAATCGCGCTCGGCGTCTGCGAGATTCTCTCTGAGTTAGCCGAGATGGAGCGGGTGAAGGGATGAGAGTAGGCGGTATGGGGTGACGCAATGCATGGATGTGTGAGATGAATCGAGGCGGAGATTAGAAAATCATCATTATCTTGACCAAGGCCAAGGCAGTGCTCTTACACTGATGACTTCTCATCGCTTCGAAGTGATATCTTATGAATGTATGAGCCTTGAGAGCTTTTTTCCCTCGAAGTGCTTCCGATTTTTGTGTTGTACAATTCTCGCATCACATGAGAATTCATTCGGTACTTTCTTAATCGTGACAAGAATAAAACTTCAGTTTTTCCGCTGGTAAAATTTTGTTTTCATAAAACTGCGATGTTTTTGTTTCTGTTACTATTGAGCGGTACCTCTAAACGTGAATTTACGTTTAAACTCGTATATATCCATCATTGTGACGTAAAAAGTATCGCAGAATAATAATTAATTATGCATGCCAATAAATATTCTTAATTGGTGTTATACAGTTATCATGATAGAGGCCGGATGAATATTTAATATCTCCCAATCAATAAGTTAACAGGTTATAAATAAATAGAAGTAAATACCAACTTAAAAATTAGTAAATGTTATAAAAAGTAAGAAAAGGAACTGATTTTAGATATTCCCAAACAACTTTTAACGCCATGTTTGGGAATACCTAAAATTACATTACAAATTACTGATGGACTTACAATAATACATGTGATTGCTCTTAATGCTAATTCCCCTTATTTTTAACATTTGATTTGATCTCACCATGTTTGAATATTATTTTATCCTTATTTCTAATACAGGTGGTAGTCCAAGCGAAATATCATTTTACTTAGAAATCAATGAATTTGGTCTCATTAAAAAAAAAATAATTCACCTTTCCAATGACACCAAAAATTCTACCCCTTACCACATGACTTTCCGAGATATTTTCGAAAAAATATCAGCCCTTTCACATGGGAAATGTTCCGTGTATGCACTCCAGAGGGATATTATTTACAAAATGACGGATTCCAAACACTTAGATGTCGTCAAAAAACTAACAGCCGTGTAGTTTGTATGTTTCCTCAACAGTATTTGAAAAAAAATCATATTGTCACCGCAATAGGTTCTTGGGTATCACAAAAAACCTTCCGTTTTGAAGGAGTTTCAAACGCATCGCGCGAAAAAAATGATTCGAGTTAAAGACTTATTTTGATATTTTCATTTAATTAATTACAATTTCTGTCATATATTACTATATAATGGCACCATTAATTATGCAATGTTTAATTCGTGTGTCTCATAGTTGGTGAAATTAAAACGTATAATTTGAATATGGTCTCTATTATGACTAGGGAACTATCTCGCACGGACTACTTTAAACCATTTTATTTACATTTTGATTCTTTACATCTTGTATAAAAATGGTGAATGATGAGCATATTTCATGTAGAGACGCAATTATTTTACACTCAGCGCAAAGTTGTTCTGAAGCTATGAGGAAAAATATCTATCGTCAGCTCCTCTGTGCTATTCAATTCACGATCAAAGGAACGGGTTGAATACCTCCCTTCCCTCCGATAAAACAAGAGCAGCTGGTTTTCGCAACCACGGTTTTTGCTTCCGTAAAAACGGCTTTGTTTAGTTCTGGCGGTCCTTTGTCGAGCTTTAACACTAGAACCCCGGAACCGGTCAATTTGACCGGTTTTGAAAATCATTTCGCTGCAATTTCCATTACATACAATGTAGTGTGCTGAAATTTTGTGACTTTTATTTTTTTAATGGGATGTCTTAGTGCTCGTTGTATTAGCCATGAACTCTTTATCATTTAAAAGCTATACACTCCACTACCTTCAACCCCGGAACCGGTCATTTTGACCGGTACTTATTCCTACTCAATTATTCAATCTGTGGGTCTGAAAATTGTGGTACTTGAATTTCCAAGCGTTAGTGTACTCCTGTCCCATGAATTGCTAGTTAATTTTTGTCTTCTTCGCTCTTCGACTGGTGTGACTTTTGGCAGTAAAAAAATAAAATCGAAGAATGCCAACAATTAGGTGCCTAGGTATGATGCCAGAACATAGCAGTCTCCCTTCGTTGCCGCGGGTTTACTCCAAAACATTGTCAGACAAGAGTTCCATTGAGGATTTTAGCTTGGCAAGATTTTGGCCGAATGTTTTATGAGTCTCATGCCCTTTTTATTTGGACGTTATATAAGTATATTGTATGTATCAGGAGTATTATGGGTTTGATTCGGCTGGGAGATAAATGGTGGCAAAAAAAGTAAAAAAAAAAATTCCAACGGTCTTTCCACAGTGAACAAAATAGTAGTTTGTGCATTGGACAATCACTTTGACCCCCCCCCTCCCTTTTCCCTCTCACCCTACTCCGCTTCCTTACTCCGCCAGCCAGTGTAGCTTCAGACTCATCGCCTTGTGCTCACCTTACACCACTGTATTCTTGCCAGTCATTTTGGGACTTGGCCGTATTCAGGCAATATCGAGAGTAGCCGAGGGCTCTCCAATTTTGGAATCCTACGAGTTTTGAATGAAATATCCGAAGAGCATCCTGACGTGGATGATCAAGATCCAGTGTGTGAGATTTCAGGCGATGATTACGCAGCGCATGTTCGCTTGACATCCGATGTTGAATCGAGTGATGACGACGCAGTTTATGGGGCAAGTGCGTCAATTACCACACAAGATAGTATTTTTTGTTTGCTCCTTTACATTATGCATAATTTTTCAAATAGAAAAGTACAAGCTTTTTCTAGAACACTATTGTATGTACTTCTCTCAATAGCTCTCATGCGAGGACGCGGGTCGAAGTGGGGTCCATGCGTGTTTGGAAAAACGATGAGCAGGGACTGGTTTGCTGAGATAATCGTTACATTTGCTTGGACGAAAATTCATCCCGATCTCAGCGCCTCCAAAAACACAAATTTACGCTCGCATTACACCCGAGGAATAAATTCATAGAAAACTGCTACTTTTGTTATGTGCCCGGAGGTTTCCTCACGGCCGTCAAACAGCTGTACCCAACAAAGTGTCGTTGCTCATTCCTACTGTACATGGCTGACAACCCAGACAAATTTGGAATTGAGTTTTGGCTATTAGTAGATGTGGAATCCAAGTACCTCTGCCATAGATATCCTTATCTCGGTAAAAATGGAAACCGACCACAAGATGAGTCTCTTACAGAATACATAGTAATGAAGTTGAGTGAGCGATATCTACAAAAAGGACGCAATATTACTACCGTTAATTTCTTTACACCACTAAAGCTTGCAAGAAAACTGAAGAGTTATAATACCTCTTTCGTTAGAACTATGAACCGAGTTTGACGGGAAGTACCTGGGAGGGACGCGTGCACCATTGTACGAAACCACGCCTTTTACTACAAATGATGCAACTCTCACTGTTTACCAAGGAAAAGTAAAGAAAAATGTGTTAATACTTAGCACTATGCATTCAAACATTAGTTGGGGACTATCAGAAGAAGTTTCCAGAAACAGTTTTATTTTACAACAAAACAAAACACGCGGTTTATATATTAGACCAAATGTGCAGAAAATATTCTGTACGTAGTGGAACGCAAAGAAGGCCAAGTCACGTGCGATACAATATCCTCGATTTTGCGGCAATTTATTCGTGGATAATGTTTGAAGAATTCACAGGGAAAAAATGAGTACATGGGCGAAACTTTATCTAGCAGCTAGCAGACAATTTGAGGGCACACCACACACAGCATTTAGACCACGTGAGGTTGTTGGTGATAGCCAGAAAATATCCGGAAAGAAGAGAGGGACATGCCAGATTGGATATTGTAGAAGAAACAAAATGAGCAATTTTTGTAGCATCTGCGAACAGCGGGTGTGTGGATCATGCACAGGGTTATAAAAAAAGATCCTTATTTGTAAGGTGTGCGTTGAAGCAGGTGTTATGCAGATATCTTAATTGTTGTAAAAATATTGGACTCGTTGCTGTACTTCTAATTTAAAATGATTGAAGTTTTTCCTTTTTCTACTGGTTAATACATTTTACCTAAATTTGATTTTGCAAAGTGGCCACCAATGTTATGTATTAAATTTTTATTGACCAAAGGAATAAAATGTTTTATAATTTACAACAGTTGTCGATTTTAACTGTATCCATAAAAGATCTTTAATAAAATATTCCATTACCTACTTAAATAGCCATCAATTACCATTTTTTAAACGATCCCTAAGTCATGTAACTTATTCCTAATGTACTCTACTCATCATTTCTAATAAAATTATGAAAATTTCAAATAATTATAAGTAAACGGTTGGCAACCAAGTTTATGTCTAAAATCATTCGCTAAATTCCATTGCCTAACATGAAAATTGTAAGTTTTCATCCAAATCAAGCAGCACAAGAAGAATAAAAACAAACTTCTTCGAAAACAGAGAAAAAAATACCACCGGTCAAAATGACCGGTGCCGGGGTTGTAGGTATGGCCTAAGGTCCCGGGGTTTCAGTGTTAAATCGCGCCGAGTGGTGGCGTAAGTGAGTGAGCAGCTCGCGCAGTCATTCACCGTGCATCTCAAATTACTGTCCGTTGCGGTACGCAACTTCAAAAACAAGTGAACACCGCATTTGTATATCAGCCATTTCTAACCATTTCCATCCATTTCCGTCCATTTCTATCCATTTCTGCCCGTTATCATCCACTTCTGTCCATTTCTATCCTTTTTTGTCCAATTCTATCCATTTCTGTCCATTTATGTCCATTTCTGTCCATTTATATCCATTTCTAACAATTTCTGTCAATTTCCGTCCATTTCTGTCCATTTATATCGGCCCCGGTGGCGGCTGGATGAATTCCTCGCCTTCTAATCCGAGCGTCACGGGTTCCAGTCCCACCTGGGTAGATTATTCACAGGCCAGGACAGTGGTTATCGTGTTCGTCAAATGATGTATTAAAGCACGTGAAATTGGGGAAACCTGTAAGTGTTAAAGAAAATATTGTTTCTATCAATTTTTGTCCATTTCTATCCATTTTTAACCATTTCTAACAATTTATGTCCATCTCCGTTCATTTCTATCCATTTCTGACAATTTCCATCCATTTCTGTCCATTTCTATCTATTTCTGTCCATGTTGCAACCATTAATTAACAAGCGTACACCATTTCTCAAAGCCGCATTCCCCTCGTTACTGCCTAATATGACTGCGTGTCACTGCTGTCCCGCGGCACGCGATAAATACTCTGCACCCAACCCGAGAGGCAGCTTTCACTGTCTCGGAGAGGAGATGTGGACATTTTTCTAGCCATCGTTCGTCTGGCCCACATTGCACTTATCCCACTCCGTGCATCAGATGCTGCGGAAACCTTAATGGCTCCTTCGGCCTTATTTTGTTGGAAACCATACGGTTAATTCTCTTTCCGTTACATTTTGATAAATTGTGAAATCCCGTTGATCAAATGACCACGTAATGAAGACCGCTCAAGCATTAACCAGACTGATTGCCTTCTTTAAGAATCACGATTTGTTAGACAAAAATATGCAAAACCTGTGGAACTTAGACGAGAAACTGATTTTATAAATTATCAGAATTTAAAGTAGTCCGATGCGACATGGTTCCCATTGTCATTATAGCGATCATATCCGAATTATAAGTTTTAATTTCACCAGCTGTAGGACACATCAATTAAATATTGAATTATTAATGGTGTAATAATATAGTTTTATAAGACAGAAATTGTAAGTAATTAAATGAAAATATCTAAATAAGTCTTTAACTTGACTCACTTCTTTCGCGCAGCGCGTTTGAAACTCCATCAAAACTGAAGGTTTTTTGTGATACCCAAGAACCTACTGTGGTTACAATATGATTAAATTTCAAATACAGTTGAGAAAACATACAAGCTACTCGCTGTTAGTTTTTTTACGACATCTAAGTGTTAGAAAGACCTCATTTTGTAAATAATGTCTCCCTGGAGTGCAAATACGTACCATTTCCCATGTAAAAGGGCTGGTGTATTTTTGAAAATATCTCCGAAAGTAATGTGGTAAGGGGTAGAATTTTTGGTGTCATTAGAAAGGTGAATTATTTTTCTTTAAAATGAGATCAAATTCATTGATTTCTACGTAAAATGATTTTTCGCTCGGACTACCTAAGTGCATACTTTCTGGTCGACTGACAAATTTTCGTTGACACCATAGTTCCATGTGGCTGCAACCAGTGTTTTTTCTGCATTTGGTGTCATTCAGCTACCTAATAAGTAGATAATTACCTATTTAAAGTACATCGAATCACTATTTTTTCCCGAGTCATTGCCCACATGAGTCTCCTACTACTTTTGTATCCAAACAGAGATCTCATACCGTGAGCGGGGAGAAACGCAGTAATTTGAAATGACTTTGGAAAGACACTAATACTGTCTAAGCTTACAAGCTGTGTGCTCAAACTTGGAATCGCCACAATTGATTCAGCTGAATGATGATTCCATGTTTTTGCCGTGAACGACTTGCTTGCTAGAGAAACCTTATGCGGCAGAAACATTTAACTAACGAAATTAATACGGAAATTGTTATATTTACGACTACGACGTTTTGTTTTTGCATGTTCAATTCGTGCATCGAAACTTCAGCAGAGATGGAGAGGTTGACCTGGTGGTAACCCCGAACAAACTTCAATGTCCAATCCTAAGGCCTCGCGCCGTTGCCATTTATGGAGAGGGCGGTTAAAAGTTAAAAGATGCATGAAATTGCAGTGGTTCCCCATGGATTTGGACTAGTTGCGTTCCTTCAGGCTGAAAATTATGTCCATTTTGACGTATCTGAGACCGACGTTGAAAAACGATGAAATAAAGCAGGAAGATGCTACTCATACCGAGACAAAGTTCTCTGTTTACTCAAATGTTTACTTAGAAGAAAATAACTACCAGTTTATAGGGTAAATATATAATAACGACTGAAAAATAGTGCAACGTATTTATTTTCATGAACCCATATAAGTCGTATTTGTTAATATTGCAAATGGGAGCGTGTCGATTTTCATCGACACCAAGTCTTTAACACTAATAGCTATGCTATTTGATATGCCGAATGATATGTATTATTCCATTTAGAGTGTAAAGTAATGAATTTACTACTTTCTAAGCCACTTAACTTCTTTGAGAATGTTAACAGACCGCTATTTCTCAGCACGTAATCCTCAGATGGAGCGCGAAAATGAGCAACTAGCGGCAGCACCGTGGCCCGCGCTTCGGGATAAAAGTGCCAATAGCTTAAAAAATGGCACTTAAAAGCACATAACTCTTGTTTCTTCCTTTAAACAAAAGACTTCACTAGCCCTAGTATATTGTCTCATCACAAGATAATGTAAGATTTTTTTAGCAGTCTAATTGATGCCGGTGCGTGGCATAGCACAATTTGAGACTATCTTGCCGTAGTTACTTAAATACGACAAGAGGAGACGATTTGGCAGATTAAAAAGTAATAAAGTTTTTCTGCATGATTTACGTGTTTCGTTTTTTGATTTTTGGACTGAAATCAAGCAGGTGAATGAGATCGTTCAAAAATATATTTAATTTTAAAACTAAATGAACTTCATTTCCCAACATGAATAATATTGCCGATCAATCATGCTCAGTAGTCATAATGGGCATGTCAAAGTCCAGATCTATACTATATTGATGGTGACAATAGTATAACATGTCTGCAAGTAACTATTATAACTATCACAAAATTAGTTACTCTTCACTTCATACTAACGTAACAGTAAGTAAGCACTTCATATTAACTTAGGAGGGTACAACCTATGATAAATGACATTAATCTCAGTTTCAAATGAATGCTTATAATTCAAGAGCTTTTAATAACCACCTTGAAAAAAATTTGATTTAGTTCACACTCTAAGTACGTGGTTCACACTCATTTTAACTGGGAGCAGAGCAGTAAGAGTTCCACCGTCGGCTCAATGTATTACAAGTGCAAAAACACTGGCATGCTCACGTCGAATCTACATCTATATCTACATAATACCCAGCGAGCCGCCGCATGGGCATTTGGCAGGGGGTGTTAGGTCACCAGCCGTGTAAAGGTGTAAGTTTTTTGGAGATGAAATGGTGACATGTATTATAGGAGTGTATTTAGTGAGCTTAATTTTCATTGTGATCGCTTATTTTTCGCGGGAAGAACGAGTTCTTGTACCTCTCTGTTCCGCAGTGTATCTCTCTTATTTTATCGCGTCTTTCAGACCTAGAGATGTAGTGAGGAGTCATGATAATATTCTCTATGTCGCTCTGAAAAATATCAGTTCTGAATTTTTCAAGCAAGCTAAGCCTAGCGTGTAGCCTCCGAGTCTCTAATGGCTCCCACCTTAATCCATCTTAAAGTTGTAAGACACTCTATGTACGCTCTTAGCAGTTTTTAACGAAGCGCGCTGCTTTCCTTTGTATTTTGTTTCAGTTGTAATAAAAGACAAATGAATGGTACAATAGGTATTATGCTCGCTGAAGTTAGGGCTATGATGACTCGTGGGAAAGAGAAGAAAGGGGTGGGGGGGTAGCTGTTAAGGTTGGTCGAGAGACCTCAATCAATAGCAAATCTTTAATGTTCCGCTCAATATATTTTAATTTCATTCAAATTAATTTTTAAACCTTCATTTCCGGAGAAAGAATTAAAAGCAACTAAGTTTGACGCTTCTCATTTTTAATTCACACAAAAATTACAAAGATCATGCATACATTTGTTGGGAAGCTTTAGGTTATCTCTAAGAAAAAAAAATGAGGTGAGGCTACCTTCATCGCAATATCGCATAGCTGCGCATTTTCTTAAAAGCAGTAACAATTAGTAATTTATAAATTCGAAAAAAACAAATAATTTAAACAATACAGTTTTACATGAGCTGAACAGAATAGATATAATAATTGAACAAGAAATTGTACACAATAATATTAAATAAATAATCTACATGGGGCTGAGTAAGTCGCTGTTCCACTGCCATTATAAGAAATTTTGTTTTCAAATTGACCTTTATATTCTCTGGTTACAAGTTGTACACTTTAGGTCCCATACACATGAAGCATCTTATAAAGAGTGTTTTGTTAGGTTTAATTAAAGGTGCATAGAATTTATGTCTAAGATTATGTTGCGTTCTTTGCAAAGGTTTATTACCACTTCTCAAATAAAAAATCCTAAGGACTTAATAAATATATAAATGCCTGAGCGGTAGCAGTTTTAATGAAACTGATGAGGGGAACGAGTGACATTATTGAGATTTACCTGCAACGATTCTAATTATTCTTTTTTGCAGTACTATAATTGGTTTAAGAATATTTTGATAAGCCCCCCCCCAGAAAACTAATCCATAATTCAATTCAGACTGAACCAGAGCAAAATAAATGTATATTGAATACATATTTTTCAGGAAAAAAATGACGCTTGAAGTTCAATCCAGGCTCATTTGAAGCAAACCAGAGCCGAGTATTTTTTCGTCCTTCGAATCGGGGTAATTAGAGCCCGGAGTCAGTAGCAAGCGCCCTTGGAACCGATCCTATCGCTCCGGCCCGCGCTGGGAATCGTATTTGAGATCAGCCACGCCATCTGGCAGTAAACACGCAAAGCCGTTCATTGAGTTCACGTTAGCTAGCGAGCGTCCCACACGCGCGGCCCGCGTTCATTAAACCCAAGTAGACGTATTCAGGCCCCCCCGTAGGCGCTGTGCTGAAAGAACGCCGAGTGATTCAGGATCGTAGCACCGCTACCGTCACGATTCTCCCTCTCGAGTTGGACGTACGGTGAGTTGAAGAAAGAAATATACCGTCGGTAAAAAGGTCCATGCTCTCAAAAAAATGTAAAGGATTTATACTCCAACCAAACCATCATTAAACGATCAGTCAGGTAGACGATGACTGGCAAAAGATAAAGAAAGGCAATGAGGGAGGGGAGAAACTGAGGGAGGGGTGGCTGATCTCAAAGAAAGTCCTAATTTTTTGCGTGTTCCGTGGTAAATATTCAACGCGAGGTCACAAAGCATTTTCATTTCTACGATATCAACATAATATTGATAGTATTGATGATTTTTATCACTACACAAATGCAGAGAAGCATAAGAAATCAAAGGACAGCAAACCCATAGTAAAAAGGAGAAAGACGTTTTTGCTAGTATTACAGCTGTGATGATATTTTCCTTTGTACTATGGATTAGCACAGTATAGAAATTTATTTTAATGTTTCCAGTATTTAAAATAATTAGGAAGGACGCTAACACACAGCAACAATGTAGTACGTTTGTACGGTTTGCGGTGGCCTGAGGGATGCATCGTTCATTGTTGGATTCGTTCATATTGCTTGTAAGCAAAGCTCAATAATTCCTCCAATTAGAGGTCATGGGTTGGCAATGAATCGTCAATTTTGGTGTCATAGGGGAGGTAGGATACGTCATTTCACTTCTGAACTCCGTGGTGGGTGAACTCCAAGATCTGCTGAGGTTGACATTTTTCGCAAGTGAAAGCGATACAGATTTTGTGTGAGCGGATCAGTCTTGCAGTTTCTTGAAAGAAACGGGTATTTTTTCCAGGGATGGGATATTACCCGTGTTGCAACTTAAATGTTGATTACCCGTGTTGCATTGATTGGGCGTTATTTCCACGATCTTGCGTAGCCTCGCGTCGATAACTCGCTCTAAGATCTTCATCGCGTGGCATAGCAGGCGGATGGGCCGAGGGGACAATGACTAATAATTCATTTTTTACGCGAAAAGCAGTTCAAAAAGAAGAGATGGAGTATTCTTTTGGTCGTTTTCTTGCTGAGGTTTCAAGGGTGGGAATGTACGCCGCCATCCTAAACTATTACTTCAACCTTCTTCAATGTTGAAAATATTCAAACATGGCGGGTGAATTTTTTGAAGAAATTGCCATGAAAAAAATTCGGCCTGGACCAGGAATGGAACCATGGACCTTTGGTTTGCCGGGCCAATGCGCAGGCCACTACGCTTAAGATGTAGTCGCCTTGTACCCACCAAAAATTGCCATGGGAATTAGGAAGCCTGGATAATGTAGTGGTCTGCGCATTGTTCCGGCAAACCGAAGGTCAGTGGTTCCATTCCCGGTCCAGGCCGAATTTTTCTCATGGCAATTTCATCTTGAATGTAGATCTAGCTGCAGTCTCGGGAAATATTTTCATAAATTCGCCAAGTATCCCCTCCCATTTATCGTTACGGTTTTCTTGAGGGAGGACCAAGGAGGTCAGACATACAGGGCGGGGGCTTTTTCCTGTGAAATACGCGGAGAGAGACGCAGGTGCGGCGCCGTGAAGGACATTAAGAAGGGACGGGTATAGGAAGATGGGAAAAACTGAGGCTCTTCGGAAGCAAGCATCCCCTAAAGATACAAAAGAGAAGGGTGTCGTACGGTAAGGCCGACTCGATGACCGTTTCTATAACATGAGTGTGGGTGGTTGAGTGTGCTGGGAGTAACGGTGAGGAGGCGGGTGGTAGGGCCCAGGGTCGGGGCCCTCCCACCACGTGTGACCCTCCCACCCAGAGGCTCCTAAAATGACCGTCTCTGAGAGGTACCTCCTCAAAAAGGTGTTAAAAAACGGACGAAAACAGAATATTGTGTGTGGATTTGAGTTTGGTGCCAACATTTCCTCTTCTCGCGCATTTACATATCTTCCGTACCAAACCGTTTTCTTTGCTTGCGAACCGTAACCAAAACTATTTTTTTTCGTTTCCGCGACAGAATTCTCAAGGGCAGTTCGGTTGCAAGTTTGTGACGAAACGTTTATCGCTACAAGCGTTCCGTTACGAGAGAGGTTCGGTTACACGTACCGTTTCTCTGGACCGAACCCTTCCCGAAGCGGTTCGTGGAACAAAATTTAGTTACGTTTCACAACCCTGGTTGCAAGTGTGCATAAAGTCTATGAAAATGACATGGCAGGATTATTCGTAGTTGTGATGTGTTGAGGGAAGAGAAAGGTGCCCTGAAAGTTTAGTGTAGAGTGTAGAATCATAAAAAGTTCCTTCAGATTGCATTGTAAGTAGTGTTAAAACGCGGAGTTGTTTTTCGCGGGAGGCGTGTGTCGCGCAATACCTTACATACGCCTCTTGCCGATCGACGCGGCACGTAGGGTGCAGAAGAGGATAAGGTGTCGTGGCGTATCGGGAAAAACGCGCTTCAGTTTTGAATGCTTCGTATTATTTATAGAATTTAGACAAGAGCAAGTAAAAAAAATATGTAGTTATTTTCCTGGAGATTGTTGGTCATAATTTATGTATAAACTTTTACTCTTTCGCCAACGTTTCTCATCTTTATTTATGCTTCATCATCAGGGCTACAATGAAAATTAATAGTTGTATTGTACATCAAGGGAACCCAGTTTACAATTTAAGTATTTAGATTTTTTTAAAAATATGTATACATGTGATTTTTGTAATAACCTCTGAGAAAGTTCCTATTGAATTCCTTTTTGTTGATACCTTCGTTGCCATGTATTACTTGTTTCTCTATTGTTATACATTTAACTATTATTGATAATAAATAATTGTCAAAATGAACTCTCTCTAAGGTAATAGCAAAAATCACATATAAACATATTTAAAATTAACTAAATACCTAAATTTTAAAGTGGAATCATTTGATGTACATACAATACAACTATTAATTTTCATTGTAGCCCTGATGAAGCATAAATAAAGATGCGAAACGTTGGCGAAAGAATAAAAGATTATACATGAATTATGACCTACGATCTCCAGAAAAATAACTTCATATTTAAAAAAGAGGTCACGAAGAAGAATCATCTAAAAAAATTTTCATAAATGCGCAAAGTTAGCTTTTATTTCGTTAGATTTTAGAAAGGCGTTGATTTCGTGGGATAAAACAATTTACAGTGGGCAGTTATTTTTACTGGTCTTCAGGATGCACTTTACCTTGAGTAACTTGATCCAAGTACATCGCTCTGATTCGTCTAACTTTGGGGTACTGGCAGATTTCCATCGACTGAACCAGAAAGTGATTACGCTGCTTTTATTACTAGTATTGGAACTTTTAGACCATTACGGATGACCTTTGGATTGAATAATGCTAAATGCCGTGTAGTGACTGAAAAGCTAGCCGTACCGTATTAGCCATACCGTACGTCGATGATGTAGCAGTGTACTCAGAAACTTGGGAGGAGCACTTGAAACATCTCGAAACAGAAACAAGTGGGATGAAATCTGCATAATTAACAATAAAACTAGGAAAACGGTAACTAGCTCAACATCATGTAAAGTATCATGGTCACATAGAGGGGCAAGGAAAAGTATCACTGGCTGATACAATGATTCAGCAAGTGAGACGCTATCCGCCACCGAAATCCAAAACGGAGATAAGTAGTCTCCTAGGAGTGGTCAAATTTTTTTTTCAAAGTTTTTAAATAAAAAAATATTATCAAACATATGCCCCTGATTTTTCTTGAATATCAGCACCCATAATATATGCAATAAAAATCAAATCCAAGAAAGATTAGATCGAGTGGACTGAGGAATGTAATCATGCGTATATTGTGTGGGGGTTAGAATTAAATATGAACAATTGCATCACAGTTCACTTCCTGCGAAAGTCATCACAAAAATTACCTATACTGTGGGTGGAGTAAACATAAAATCTTCAGATACAGTAAAATATCTTGAAGTTACCTTAATATCTGATATATCGTGGGAATTACACATACAAAACATATGTGGCGCAGCATTAAAGAAACTAGGTTTTGTGAAGCGTATAATAGGAAGGTCCTCGGATGAAAAGGTCAAAGAGAGATACTACTTCGCTCTGGTTAGGCCACATCTCGAATACGCGTCGAGCATTTGGGACCCTGGTCAAATAGATTTAACCAAAAACATTAATAAAATACAAAGGAAAGCAGAGCGCGGTATTCAGGTGGGAGTCCCTAGAGATTCGGAGGCTACACGCTAGGCTTAGGTTGCTTGATAAATTCAGGACTGATATTTTTCAGAGCGACATAGAGAATATTATCATGACTCCTCACTACATCTCTAGGTCTGACAGACGCGATAAAATAAGAGAGATACACTGCCGAACGGACAGGTACAAGAACTTGTTCTTTCCGCGAACAATAAGCGACCTCAATAAAAATTGAGTTCTACTAAATACAATCCTATAATACATGTCCATTCCATCTCCAAAAACTTACTTATCTACACGGCTGGTGACCTAACACCCCCTGCCACATGCCCATGCGGCGGCTCGTAGGGTATTATGTAGATGTAGATGAAGGAGATGCCTGTGGTGGAATCGGGGATCATTGCACCATTTTCCAAGAGAGTTGGTTCTGCAAACGGATTCGTCGGATTTGTGAATTGGCAAGATTATCAGTCAAACAGATGACCAGGGAGAATATCATCCCATTTGAAAACCTGAGCAAGAAGATCAATTAAGCTGATCGTCAGTTTATCACATGCGAGTTTAAATGTGTTTAAATAGTGAGGAGAGTGAGGGGGGGGGGGGGGGCTGAGGTCTCCCGGCTATCCAGATATCCCCAGACCGGTTGAAGTAGTGTCGAATCCAAAACCCTTATGATGGTTAGATATAACGGCAGGGGGTAATATAAGGCTTATGAGACGATCATTGATGCTCTATCAATATGGTTTTGAGATCGCACACCGGCCAGGGTCAGCTCATAATATCTGGATATTTTAACAGACAGTAAACTAACCTACTTATATTTTTAATATTTAATTAATTAAAAGCAAAGCCATGTCCCTCTTAGGTCTCCTTTACCGCTTCACGGAAATCTCTAACCCCTAATCCCTACAATCATACTTTAGAGCATTTGTTCTTCCACTCACAGCATCTTGCTCACCCATATGGTCGATCGCTGCTCCAACTAATTTCGCCACTCTTAACAGCGTTAACTAGTTTCTTTGCTAAAATAGTAAAATACAGAGTTTCCCACTTACGCAACATGACTATTGATTCGATCCTATCTTCTCTGTCCATCCCCAATCCCTGCAATCAAAGAATCAAAACCGATTTAAAATTTATTTACAACAATCTGAACTCAAATATTGATTGTCCTGAATTGCTTTCCTCCATTAATTTCCGAGTTCCTTGTCGATCCACACGTACGCACTCATTACTCCATATTCCTATCCCTAGACTATCCCTTATCAAGCGTTCCCTTCACTACCGCCTCTCCTCACTTCTCACTTCTCTGCCTGATAACATCGATCCCTTCTTGCTCTCTTCCAACTCATTCATCAATCTTGCCATGTCCCATTTCTCGGCAAATAACTAAACCACTCCCTCTTTCCTCCCTATATACCTTTAGGCACCGGTGGCGGCGGGGTAAAGTCCTCGCACGCTAACCCGAGGGTCGCGGGTTCGAATTCCGCCTGGGTAGACTCACTGGGTGGACACTGCCCAGGACATGGGTGTTTGCGTTCGTCTATTGAGTTAATTGTAAGAGAGGACTCTATAGTCCTAATTTGCTCGAAAGACAAGTTATTATTATTACTATTCTTTATTGGTTTTATTCTCATATTTTTATCATGTACTCTTTGTTTTGTTTGTTTGTCTACGTCTACATTACGTGTTTATTTTTACTGCGACACTGTAAACTGGCAGAAATGCTGTATGTGAGCAATTACTTAAATAAATAAATAAACAAGGACGCGGATGCGCTAAGCAGGAGATTTTGCGACATCAGATAGTTTGAAAGTAAGTGGTCCGTGTTCGGCTGTCGGGTATTCCAACGGGATCTCAATAAAACTTTGTCTAGTGATGTAATTATTGAAACGTCCCAGGACAAAATTCTTCAAAGGGTGGAGGAAGACAGTAAATTTTGGTATTTTTCCCTTCCTCATGCATATTTCGTTTTGCACTTTCTTGTTTCATGTAATTATTTATTTACTTTCATTTAAATTACAATAAATTAAGATATATAATAAAAATTTAACACAGAAATGAAAGCTCTAGGTGGGCTCCAAGGTTGAAACCTGAACTGAGCCACCAGCAATTTGTACAATGTTCAATGTACCTAAGCTGCAGTGTAATGATGTACTTACAAATTAATAATACAAAATCGAAAAATTACATTAAATATAAACATAAAAACACAGCCTATAACCATTTTTACATTTTCAAGTTGTATTTGTTAGGTTATGAATAACAGAATTTTAAGAGTGAAGTACAAAAAAGAAAGAACAGCAACAATATTTGAACACATTCAATATTTTCATTACACAAAGAAACTATCTTAAACATTATAAAAGTTTTATAATAATATTTGGAGAAAAACTTTGTAAAATGTAAAATTATGTTAATAATTAATAATTTTTAACTCTCAATTCACATAAAGAATCAGAAAAAAGATTCAATATTTTTATGGGATAGCAGCCATTCTTTAAACCATTTTTAATTGCTATTGCTTTATTGCATTAAACCATTGCTTTATTATTTAACAATATAATAGCACAGTGGTCATTTAAAATCTTTTTACTATTTCAATTGACTGTTGTATGCTTATTTTTTGTGAGGGATTTAGGAGGTTGTTGATTGGAAGTGGGGGAAGGATAATTGAGAATTTGATAGGGAAGGTCGGAGGTGTAAAGGTGACCGCTCCAAAAGAAGTTGTGTTAAAAAGATTCCATAGTTTTAAGTAAAAGAAATTATTGAGAATAGACAAAGGTCCGAACTTAAAACTTAAATTAACGTGAACGGCCTTTCACATTGTCATTTAAAGCTTGAATGACTTCGACAATTTCCGGAATCAACAACCACCAGTCAGTGCGAGGAAAGCTAGAGTTTTATTGCAAACAAGGGGGTTGTTTTTTTTCAATTGATTATCAATTTTCATCGGTACATCTTCAATAGTTGTCTACAAAAGGAACTGTCAGTTCGTTTGTGCCACTGTTGATAGCACTGTTTTTCATTATATTTTTTATGATGATTGATTGTTAATGAAGATGATGTTGCTATTGTAGCATTTTCATTGAAAGGTTCCAATGAATTGCTCAAAGATGAAATTGTCAAGGAAGTAGTCACATTGAATGGCGACGACGAAGGCTTGCAGTAGTCCGGCAACCGAACACTCTGCGTGCATTCTTTAACCTTCCGGCGGGCGCACCCGTTTACAAAGTAAACAGTTTTGGATTTCTGTTCGGGAAAATATGTATAACGTTGTGCGATAGAGAGGACCCATCATTTTATTCCTTTAGAAGTATTTTGAATTTTATTGTAAGACATTTTCAGTGAAGTATTTGTTCACGTATCAGAGACAGAGGAGCTTTTGTTGGAGACCGTCACGCGATGTGAGCAAAGTAAACAGCGCGCCCGCACGTGGACTTGGCAATAGTTGCCAAGTAAGTAAATATCATTGAAACAAGTCAGTGATTTTTGGATTTTTTTGCCGTTAATTTAGATGAATTGAATTTCTATTCATTAAAAATGTGTCAAAGCAATTCATTTACCCTATCATCTGATAAATATTACAATTTTGGCGTTGGAATTTATTGCGTTTCATTCTTATTCGTAGATCCGAAATAGTGACTGTTCTACTCAAATACACAAAAAATTGGAAGAACTCATAGTCTACACTGACGAAAAAAGGAGTTTGAGAGTAGTTAGCACAAATATTGCAACGGCCATGAAATGCTCCGTTTTTTCCAATTTCATTTATAAAAAGCATTCAAGGAGCGTGGTAAAATGTACTTTATATTCAATGAAAGTGATTTTAAAAAAAGTAATTGATTCATAATAGGTGTAAACAATATAGAGGTGGGTAATTTCATTTTTTTAACCGTCTTAAGGATTTAAAATTGCAAAATTAATGACTTAAGCAATGAATTCTTGAATAATATGTGGTAATTAAAATCAAGGCTGATATGTTTACATTGTAAACGGCGCGCCCGGTTGCATACCAAAAAATAGCGCGCGCGCCGCAGGGTTAATTAACCTCGAAAGAGGAATTCGAGCAACAGTCGTATTTGTTTTTGCAGACTGGGATCATTTGTTCTTCGGTGGAAGGGTAGATAGGATAGGATTGACTAATTAAAGAAGACATGATGATGCTGGCTCGTTGATGACCTTGAAAAACATGGTTACTCCTCGTAGTCAGGTTATGTTACTTATAATTTGGTTAATTGTATCTCAAAGAAGTTGCTTATTCGGATAACTGAAATTCAGATCCAGTGATTTAAATCAACGAGAAATCTTTGCGATCGTTGCTTCATTAATTAAATCAAGTCGCTAAAATCGCGTATTAACGTTATCAGTAAAATTTGATTCCACCATCGGTAGTTTCTTCATCATAATGAGAAGAATAGCCTAGAACTCCACGAAATAACATAAGTGGAAGTTTTATCCACTACAGAAATCGTATTGGAGCTTATGCTTCTCGTCCCGAATGAAGGTAATCCTCATAAATTTAACTGTATCAGGCTGTACTTGGTAGAAGTTGTCTATATTCATATTAAATAAAAAAACACATAGTAATCTCCAACAAATTTATTTGCTGGAACGACGCTTTCCACTACACCTTGGCATAATGATGTGCGGCGTTCTTCCGATAGGGTCGCAGATATACAACCCTAGATCGAAGGCTGGGGGAGAAAGGGTGGAAAGGCGAATGGAGTGGAAGGGGATGGGAGCGTGGGAGTAAAAAATTCTTTGAGTGGACGAAGGAAGAAAAACATATGAACGGCGGTTGTAGCTTGAGACAGCTTGGTGACGGGAAAGGGGGGGGGGAGGAAATGGAGAAGAAGGGAGCAGTGTGGTTTTATATGGCAATTTCACTACCCTGGACCGAACCCTGGGTTGGGGCAGGGGTTTTTAAGTCATTGCGGAATTAAGACATGTGGGAGGGTCAGCAACTGTTTGGGGTGAAAAGGAAGTCTCAGGGTATGGTACCCTTAGTGGTAGGGGGAGGCAAGTATGGTTTCTTCCTCAGGGCTATATATCCACGACCCTACATCTATATAATACCCCGCGAGCCGCCGCTTGGGCATGTGGCAGGGGGTGTTTGGTCACCAGCCGAGTAAAGGTGTAAGCTTTTTTGGAGATGAAATGGTGACATATATTATAGGAGTGTATTTAATGAGCTTAATTTTTATTGTGATCGCTTATTGTTCGCGGAAAGAACGAGTTCTTGTACCTCTCTGTTCGGCAGTGTATCCCTCCTATTTTATCGCATCTGTCAGACCTAGAGATATAGTGAGGAGTTATGATAATATTCTTCATGTCGCTATGAAAAATATCAGTTCTGAATTTATCAAGCAACCTAAGCCTAGCGTGTAGCCTCCGAGTCTCTACGGGCTCCCACCTTCCTAACCGAACCTACCCTAACCTAACCGAACCCAAACCGAAGAACACATGATTATGCCACAGTATGGTGAAACGCGGAGTGCCAGCAAATAAATCTGTGGGAGATTACCAAGTGTTTTCACTCAACATGAGGTAATCTTCGTTTCGCTTCCATAGGGTGTGCGCGTGGACACTGGTATTAACGGATTACGCCTCAAGATGGTTCCGCGATTGCTACCTCCTCTCCGGAACATGAAGAAGAAGAACTAAAACTGGAGATGATGGATCCGTCGCCAGAGAAATCACCATTCTCGATAGAGTATTGCCTTCAGGGTGGAAATTACAGCCTAACCCATATTTACTGGAATACATGTTGTAGATACGCTCCTGCGTCTAAAATCCTTCTGATATGTCAGCTCGCTTGGCAGTCAGAAACGATGGAAATCAGTATAACACGTCCGATGACGTTTGTCAAAGGGAATAACATGACCAAACAATCCGTGAAGGTGGTCTTTGATTTTATTAAGGGATCGTAAAAAAAAACTTGTGTGCGTCTCATTTCTTACTAGGCCTGATAAGTATTTTTGAAGCGCGCCATTATCTTGGACGAATTAGCTGCCTTACGTGTCGTCTTTTGTAGGAGCAGAGTGTTTAGTTTTGCTGATTTAAGCAAAAACTTAACCCTTGATGTCTTGTAAATTTATTTTAATCCTTCATCAACAAAACAATAGTCATATCACCAACTGGTCTGTTTACTGAGTGACCATAAAAAAAACATCTGCCATATGGCAACCAACACCAATGACTTCATTAAACAAACATCTGCCACATGGCAACCGACATCAATAACGTCTATATCTAACGCACAGTGCAACCACTTGGACCAACCGTTTTCCCGAAAGACGAGGTATGCATAATAATCTCGTTCCCCTAGCGGTGGCGCCTCTCGACCACTTGTCCCAGATCCGCGGCCGTCCTGCCCAGCCCCCGCTGCGGGCCCTGAGGCGCCATCCGGGGCCGTTCCGCTGGCGACATCTAGCGACGGGAAATACAACTGCGGTCGTCTCCTCGAGAGGAGCCGTTGAGCGATCACGAACCGCTCCTCCACCACCAGCATCCTTCCCTTCCCACACCGCGTCCTCACCCACCCCCCACAGCCTCAGATGATCACTCGCCCACATCCACACCCTCCACCCCTTCCGGCGCCCCACCTCCATTTGCTGTTTGCATTTACGCAAATGTTATCATTTCAATTAAAGGAATTTAAGCCTTTATAGTTCGCCGTGGAACTGAGTCGTCAAATGTATTCATTTGCCCGAGTGGTCATGAGCATCTCTTGAACGAATTTTAGTTGAACGAACTTGAACGAACTTGAACGAATTCTTGAACGAATGCCTTTGTTCGCCCTCGCATCCCCTTTGACTTGACGATTTTGTTAAAAGGTATACGGCTCTTCAGGAGTAAGAAAAAGTTAACCTACAGGATGTTGATATTTTAATGATTTTGTTTGGGCTGAAGCAGAATTATCCTGATTTTGTGAATAGCAGCATCAAAGCCCTTTAGATTCCACCTTCCAATGTAGATTCTGAAAGGGCATTCACCCATTATGGATATATTTTAACAGATTTGTTGACTAATATGAAGCCAGAAAATATTGAAATGATGTTGGCTTCATATTAGGTCCCATACTAGAGATCAAGTACCGGAGAATGAGGAGAACCATTTTTTTGCTATAAGTAGGGTATCTAAATTGTGGTAAATAAAAGTCCTGATCGGCTGTAAATAAAATTGCTTGAAGCGGTGAAGAAAGGGCGGTGAATCGGGGTAAAAATATGCTGAAAGCCGTAAATGAAGTTGTTTAAAACATAATTAATAAGATAGCCCATAATATTCGGAGCATTACTACACTCTACAGTCTCGGGCTTCACTTCGTGGAAGTTAGTAGTATCCATTTTAGAAAATACAATTTTGTACAGTGGCGGAAGAAATTAACGCAAAATTTTTCGCGCGCCAGAATGCGGAATTCTTGGGAACTTCTAGGAGCAGCGCACGCTTCAAAAGACTGGCAACACTGAGGAAGACATCGTCTACCACAAATATTTGAAATCCGCGATGGAGCTCACATTTTCCGGAGCCTAGAACTTACTCATGAATCGCCTCTTTTTCGAGCTTTCTTCTCATATTATTCGCGCATTCAGTCGCGGTGTATCGATGGGTTTATTTCAGCATGTTTCTTACATTGAATAATATAATGTTTACAGAGAGACTGATTATTAAAAATATTCACTATCCCGAAAGATGATTATAAAAAATATTCACTATCCCACCCAACTCGGAATAAGTGCTGAAATCTTCATCTGCTTCCACCAAAGGATATTAATTTTGGTCGACTTTCCAAGGATCTTTTTGAATGAACCGTCCTGTATAGCTTGCACAGAAATTATATAAATCGAGCTTTATTTTCAATAAGTGTGGATTTAAAAAATATTTAATTAAATTAAGTATAGTCTACGTGATGTAATTTTTCACGATTTTCATTTTGTAGATTGAGGAAGTTCCGATCTCAAAGCGGATATTAATTAAAAATCGTCAGGACCCAATATAATTCCATCCTTAGTTTGTCAGAATGAGATTAAATTATGAAAACATGCGTAAATATATAATTTCGTGAATTAAAAATAAATATTCTCGCATCGATACCTACAAAATAACCTAGGCATATTTTCCCGACGTGTCTTACATCTTATCACAGGAAGCTTGGTGGCGAGCTGTTCACTGTGAAGTTTTATCTAGTAAATGCAGAAATTACGAATAGACATTTTTAAAAAAATGACCCGAATTAGGTATAGTTATGGGTAAACAACTCTTTTACGTCTAACTGCATAATATGTTCTTATATGAATGGCCATAAATTCGCCGCATATGTAACAATAACAAAAAAAGCCTTTTAAAAGACTGCAGTTTCAAGTAAAATGTCATGGATGAAATTAACTAAGAGGTATGTTTAATGTTGCAGCTGTTAGACGTATTTGGCCGGCAAAAGAGTAGTCTGTGTTGGATTTTCAATGAATGCTAACGAGTTTTTTTTTGTGAATCTTTTCATACTGACGCTATGAATGAATGTAATATGTAGTTGCAATGACTGGCTGATGATATAAAAATTATTTTTGTATTTAAATAAATACAAAAGAGATAACATTCCCCACGTAAAAATCATTTTACTAGACCATAAATTGAATTTAAAACTCAAAAATGGCTCGATCAGGGATGGGATCACGGATCTTTCCTTCTCGTGGTAGTTATCGTCATCTATAGGGCAAGCCACATTGGTAGGGCAATGCACAAACTCCTGGGAGCGCATTACACTGCTATGAAGCACCTGATCTTTCTTAATGACGATCAAGTTTTCGAAATAATGAGCGCAATTGAACAATAGCATAATGAAGAACCATGATCGCGATACAGGTTTGTTACCCAGTTACAGCTACCGAGCTTTCTTATTTCAAGGCGTGTTTCAGATGTAGTTGCGTAATTTCACCTCATCAGCCTAGACCATTCCAATCATACGCCATTAGTTCCCATCTTGCATGGGGGCCAGCTGACTTCAGTCTGAGTTCAGTCAGTCAAAGCAATGAGTAACCTTGTGAGACTTTAGATGATCCCAAAAGGTTTCTCCAAGTAAATACAAAGTTCCGTCAATAGTAATCCATTCAAACTCTGAATGTATGAAGGACGCATGATATTGATTTGGGACGCAGTCTGCCTTTAAAAAGAGTTAATTTTCCCCTCATGTTGCGGGCGATACCTTTTCTGCCAAAGATCATGTTTCGGACGCCTGTAGTTCAACCCACTGGAAAGGAATGGTATTTGACTTGTTTCGCCCCATTAAAAGCATTCGACGGGTGCTTCCAAATTTTTCGAAGCGCGACGAGGCTTTTCTTTCTCGTGCAGCAAGTATTTTAAACCTGTGCGTCATTCTCAGCAACAAACCACCCCGGTGACTACCACCCGGAACTTTGCTAAGGTTTACTGAAGACTACTTCATTGAGACGAGGGTCGATAGACGGACAAGCGGAAGAGACAGCGCAAGCAGAGATATTTGTCAGTTTTTAGCGGCCTCGCCATAAATTCTTGGAGGAAAAAATATCGTATTAGCCTTTAAGTATGTCGCATCTTTCTCCCAGGCGGAGGAATTGGATAGCAGGTTTGTTAATATTTGTCAAAAAATTACTCGAATAGGTGTTGCGCCTTCAAATTTCGTCCATTGAACTTTTATTTGGTGTTTAAATGTAAACAAACCCTATTTCTCACTACCATTAAACGAAATTCATCAAATTTCCGGCTATAATGAGAACTATGTTTATTTAAATATTTATCAATATTCATATTTCGTCCGCAACTAAGAATATATGCGAGTTCACAATGACTAAATTCTACGAGATGGTTCAAAACAAACCATGTCGCACTGATGGAGCGGGCTGCACAGAGTCCAGACCTCAACACTATATGAGGTATTTGGGCGTTTATTATGAGGAAAATACGAGAAAAAAACGTTTTTTGACTCCCTGAAATGAAACGACCCCAAATTTAGATGCAATGGGGAAAATGGTGGAGGAAGAATGGGAAATGAAGCCAGTAAGATGATGCCAAAATATGGACATTTCAATCTCTCAGAGATTTGGTCGAGAAAAGAAGGATGGTGCATTGATTATTAGGCTAATAAGCATCCTAATCCTTTTTTTTAGATACCAGCTTAATTCTCGGAGATCAATTACTGTGGTCATGTGCACACATTACTCAGGTTGAGAGAATTAGGCATACATTTTAACCTTTTCCACTCGTTATAAATAAAGATTTATAGTGTCCCTTTCCAAAATCCATGAAAATTCATTACCATTGAGAGATGAAGTTAATTACCCTGTAAAAAGTCTGTCAATATCGTCATGTAGGGCACACACAGCATAACCTCCGTAGAAGCAATAATATTACGATATGTTTGAAAAGGAATGGATTCTTCAGGGACGTAGCAATCGTGTAATCTTTCATGGTGCACATTCCTAATTTATACTCCATTGATTGTTCAGGAGATTTATGAGGATTATACAACTGAGCATACGGAAGATATCTAATGACTGCTTAGTTGCTACATGGTAAAGATGATTTTTACTATTTTATCACTTTCACAGGGAAAGATATGCGATGCCTTGTTGTCGGAGCATTACTTACGCGTGAGTGTAAGAATGCTACTCATAAAATTTAATTGCGTAATTTTAGCGAAAATTTTCTCACTGCAACTATATCAAAAGCTATCTAAATGATTAAATAATTTACCTTATCCTCAAAGTATTATCGTCATCCTCTTAAGTTGAACTGTTGAACTACATTGCATGTATTTCTCATTACAAAGCTAGAAAATAATGATGGGAAAGCTTCAAATACCGTTTTAAAGATGTTTTCAAGAAAATTCCACACGAATTTGGTCAGAAAAGGAATCGATATTAACAAATTCGATAGATGGAACCAGGCTTTGATTCGTAATAAAAATAATTTTCCTCTTTACTTAATCATTTCAATGTAATTTAAAAGTGGATGTAGCCTTAGGGAAGTTCACTAAATCGAGTAATTGACACTATCAGAGATCTGGTCTATCCCCTCGTTCATAAATAGCTTTTCATTGACTGATAAATTGGCGAGTGAGTGGATATGAACGTCAGACGACAGGCAGGACGTAGAAATCAAGTGGGGCCGAGTACCCGAGAATGGGAAGTAAACATCTCATTCGACGACCAAGGAGATCGCTCTGATTCTTTTGCAAAGCCTGATTATGTGTAAAACTCACACACTCATGGTTGAGGTCAATGTCCATTCCCTGGGCCTTCCGCGGATTCCTGCGAAGTTTTGGCAACGGTAAAGTCACATAGAATAATTATAAAGGCACTAGAAGAGGCCTCGCCAAGATTTGAACCCCTGACTTTCTTGGCAGCAGACGAAACTCAGCTCTCTCTCTAGGCTACTGTATCGTTCAAGAAAAGTGCGCGTCCAGTGGTTCTTATCGTAATCGAAAAAAGGAAATTCTAACGTTTCCTTTAAAAACTGAACAAAATAAGATGTCGTGGACTTTTAAAAGCAAGCATCAGAAATTAAATAATACAGCGTTAAGAGGAATTGAGAAATGAGTGTTTGAGACGACCTGAATGCACGAGGATGGAATGTTACGTAGGGTATTAAGGTATCGGAAATACATGTAAAGAAAAGTTTTCTCCTCATGGCGACAATTCTCTTCAACCAGATTTCCCATATTTTGACTTTAAATTCATAGAATAATACACCGATATGTGGCGACCGTAAATGGTGTCATCATATTTTATATTGTTGACAAGGAGGCCTTGCTGATTTGTTAATGTTTATGTAACTAAGTCAGGGGACTGAGATTGTAGTGGGCATTGATAAAGGCTCAAATGAATTAATTTGATAAACGTGGAGATCTCCTCACTTACCCATCTCCACAGATATGTTAATTGTAATGTATGATACTTCTCGCCAGTAGTTTGAGACATATTAAAACAACTTTCATTCACAGGTATTTTCTATACGCAGAAAAGCTTTTTATTGCAAGTGGATTTGATCTGGAGAATAAAATCATTCTGCGTCCCAACTAATAACTCTTTCATCGTAACTCTTAAGTTTCAATTGAGAACAATGCTTTTAAAGGGTCCAAAGCTCTAAAAAGAATATGGTAAGTATCTCTACATAATTGACTACGACTTTGAAACCTCGACTGGCTGCGGGGTGAAGCAAACTCATCACGTTTGTAACTCCAGGGAAAATCTCGCGATCGTAAACCTTATTTGTTTTCCTATTTATGTTACGCGTAAAATCGATATCCATTCATAGAGAGTTTGAATATTCCCGGTTTCCATTGGCTGTATCAGTGTTGTCAAGTTGTCGAAGGAAAAGCAATTTCAATTAGTTCCCGTGTGCGCCGCATCAGACGCCAATGAGTTTTGCGTTAATTTTTTCCGCCACTACTTTTCCACAGAATTTTATTTTGCGTGGTACAACGCTTTCACCGAATTGCGGCATCGTCAGGTACAAAAATTCAATCCAAACAGTACAGGTATATATACAAGAGGCAGAAGGGAGGAGGGAGGGAAAGGGAGGGTTTGGGCGGGGGGAATGGAAAAGGAATACACGGGTTAAGTACTTTTTATTTTACTTGGTCGGTTCTCCGCCCGAGCGTTCTAACTTGTTACATTGTATACAAAAGGCATAAGGAGAGGGGAGGGTGAAAAGGAGGGTGTGTGGGCGGGGGATAAGGGCAAAGCAGTTCGACAGTAGAATGATTTGGTGGAGTTGGGTAAGGCGGAGGGACACACAAAATAAAATTCTGTGTAAAAGTGCAAAATTGTATTCTCAAAATTTGGATGCTGAGCATTATATTTTTTCTCATAGCGGGTGATTTACTTTAAATAATTATCTTATTAACTACTATTGGTGGTGTTAAATTATTTTCTGATCTTGGAAGCCCCTTTTGCTATCGCCCCAGGAGAAGGCATCTGCTGCAATAACATTTCCGCACTTAAAAGTTGGCTTTGAAAGGAAATTACAAGTGTAGAAGAAATGCAATACAAAGAATGAACAAAATTAAATAATAAATATTTTATTTAGTTTATTAAAAGTAAAAAAAAAGGTGTGTACAGTAATAATCATTTTAAAATAACAAAAAAGCCACACTTATTGCTGCTCCAAGTATAAAGCCAGCATTATTTCAATGTTTTCTGGCTTCATATTAGTCCTCAAATCTGTTAAAATATATCCATAACGGGTGAATTCCCTTTCAGAATCAACATTAGAAGGTGGAATCCAAAGGGCTTTGAAGCTGCTATTCACAGTATCAGGATAATTCTGCTTCAGCCCAAACAAATCCATTAAAATGTCAACCGTTGTGTCACCATCCTGTAGATTAATTTTTACTTGCTCCTGGAGAGCAGTATACACCTAAAAAAAATCCTCAAGAGAAAGAGTTGAGATTGTGGGTATCTTGGTAATTAAATTGTACTAGGACATATCTATCTTATTGCACACAATTTTTCTTACATCGAACAACTTACTCATATTAACAACAAAATTATTTCCACTGTATTCATTGATCAGTCTATTTAATTTAAACGACAATGATTGGGTAGATTTTTTATTTTCTCCTTAAATTTAGACCTCTCTTCAATTGAATCAATTTTAAAAATCATTTAGCCAGTTGACTAACCAACGGCATCATTTGTTTTGCTCCGAAAACAAACCAAATGATCCTCTATCTTAACATAGACACTGTGCACATAAGGGTAGGGATTCACTTCCAAAACTTCAATAATTTTATCAAACATTCAAAATGTTTTCGTAAAAATGTGGCAAATGACATAATAACCTGCATCTTAGCGGAAGTAGGGTCCCTGAAGTAGCTGACTGAACTACTATCTTCATCAAGAGAGCTTGAAAATTCCTTTAATTCTACTAAATACTATCTTATGTACACGGATGACCTAAACCAAGAGTTCCACCGTGTCACCACTTGAATTGGGAACAAAAGAACCTGTTTTTTCCCATTGAAGTGTTTAGAACTGAGAAAACTCAAACATTTATGCTTTCTTTTCCTTGTATTAAGGAAATTTTTAGCGTTTAGAAATTTAAGCGTGGCTATTGCAAGTATTCAATTTGGGCAGCAGCCTTAACCACATACCCGCAATTATATGGAGTTTGTGGGCCCAACATTGAAAGTGCACAAAATTCTCGGACAATAGCAAACTAAGGGATAACACACATTTATTAATCATTGGTGCAGAATCTGTAACAATGGCCACCACATTAATGCACTATATTCGTAAGTCACTCATTGCTTGCAATTGCTAAGAACATAGGTACCCCAGAGGAACTAACTGATTTGGGGTTACCATCATCTGAGTGTTATTATGGTGGAGCTGGTGCTAATCAGTTATCAAACACATCTCAAAATTATCTAGTGCTTCTATACCTTATTTTGCATTCATATAAAAAAATGAAAAACTGAAGTTATTACGTGTTCACTATAACTTGAGTTTTTACAATAACTTGAGGAATGACAATCAATTAGACAATTCAACAAACACTCTTATATATAAGAACCACAAAAAGCATACACCACATATAATAGATGAATTAACTTGACAATAAACAATCTCAAATCAAACACAACCCCATTTTAGTTTTTAGCATTCCAATTACATTTTTATACAATCTTTTGAAACAAAAACTCAACTTCCTCTTGACACATTAGCCACTCTTTAACAGCTGAAGCAAATCCCGATTCTGTGTCTTTCTTTGCCACGTCCTTTGGCAGAGTACGAAGTAGTTTTGGCCCCAGGTATAGGTACGAATGACGAAAAAATTTCGTTCTTTGGCCTAGGTATTTTAAAGTCTGTCTCAAGTGTAATGTAATATATTTTTGGTTTGTCCTTTTCGCCACCGCGATTGTAAAAGACTCTTAGTACTTTATAAATGAATAAGTGCCTTAATGGCAGTATATTTAGTTTTCTAAAAATAGGGAAGGAGTGGCTTTTTCTGGGAGGCCGCGTAATAACCCTGATAACCCTTTTTTGCGCCAACAGTAAAAGTTTAATGGTGGAAACGTATGCTCCACCCCAGACTTCTCGTCTTTTTTCAACTGTGCGATGGTGTCTGATACTCCTGACTGGGTGTAGTTATTATGAATGAGAGCTTTTAACCCTGCTTGAATAACGGGACAGGCAAGTCAAAAATTTTCGGAGCGACTCATGAGGCCGTACTCAAACAATGAATCGAAGGTAAGCAATCGAAAATCAGAATCGGCAGTCGCCGAGATCACGTCAATAGGGTGCACGTAACACTTCCGAAAAGATACAAAAGTTGCAATTCGGTGATGGTACGCACAGAGTTCATGAATGAGCAAGCGTAGCCGCACTCTTAACTCATAGGAAACTCTTAGGAAAAGGATTGTGATCTCGTCACCAAAAACTGTTGTCTAGAATTCCGTAGGCAAACAACTTTTTGGAAAGTGGTGCCGCCTAGTGATGAAAGACGGAAGTTCAAATGTAAATACAGTCGACAAATTGTAAACAAACAGGTCTTACCGGTTTTACCATGGATATACATGGGTTTTACTTACAAGTAATCATAATGCAGTGGATAAAAAATGTAATTATACACGCGAGACGTAATTTTACACTTTTTTAATATCGTCCGGTCTACAGATATATTTAATTCCTCTCCAAATTTTATTACACAAATGCACAATTAACTTAGTAGCACTTTGAGAATATCGCTATATGGAAATTTAATAATAATGCGAGGTGACTTCATGAGTATTCCCAATGGCCATCATCGCAGTGCAGGTAAAAAGGAATGCACTTACCGCAGCCTTGAACAGATTCTTATTTTTCAATCCAAGTCTCCTATTTTGGGTCCTCGTAGACGCATGCCCTGTTTTGCAGCCTGGTACGAAGTAAGTACTGTTCAAATAAGACATTCTAAATTATTTATTTAAGGTGAGCAGGCTTGATGCATTCAAATTAGAAACAGAGTCTGGCAAACATCGTCGTAGGCACGCGATGGACGTTTCATAAACCTCTTACACATTTTATGTGACAGATATTTCCTCTCTAGCATTTACAAAGTAACTTTTAGATGACAAAATTAGCAAGATATTATTGAAAACATCAAGTAATTCATATCTCCTCGATCGTTATTGAATATTCACCACAGTCTCGCGTTAGCAACAATTAACTACGTCTATTTTCAATAAAAACAGAAAACAAATTTCAAGCTATCCGGGACTAGCCACGGACTTCCACTTTTACGGGGTCACCTGCAATGCACAAATGTGCGAATTTCCACAGAGAAAATGATTTTTTCAAATGATTTTTTCTCTGTGGAAATTCGCACAACAACAGAAAAGACTCTAATCGAAGTGGCGCCAAGGACAGGGAGAACTAAAAGTGGAAATTTAGGCAACACGTAGGCTAGGCAATAATGCCAAGAATCTAAATCCATAATATGTATTCATGCATCCGAGGGTGGAGTGAATTTAAGGAGAACACAGAAGAATAAGAAGCGGGAGGGGGCAATGGACGAATGGTGGGGGGATCATGTGGAGGTCATCATGACCCCCCCTTTCTCCATTGGTGGCGACGCCCATTGGCGAGGCCCGGAACCGGGAGGCCGTTGCCATGCCAACGGTCTCTCAGATACCCGGAAGTAATGAGCTCAGTTGAATCTCGATTACCCGAAATAATCTGCTACGAGGTCGTTCCTCGATTGATATCAAAGACATATTGATGTTGAGGTAGTTGGATCTCTATGCAACCGTTCGTTGCCAAGTGGAATTAATCAGTCTTTACTCGTGAAAGAAACATAATCGACTGGGAAATGATGACACGCTAAATAATTTGATAACTCAAGTTGCGGCCTTGGTTCTCGTGGCACGCGACTCCCAACTGCATTCGCACAACGTCCTGCAATTTTACTCACTGCTTTACATTCATTGTGTCCCCAATTGCTTCTTAATTTTCCGCCTTTTTCGTCGTTTCATTCTGTAAATTTCGCCTACTTCTTAGTTTTATTTTCATCTCTTCATTTTTTTGAGAGTAAAAATATTCCTTACGCGTTATCTTAAATTTTTACGTTGCGGTATATATCAGAATAAGAACATCAACATATGTGTTCGGCTCATGGTTTGATGGGTTATATTACCCGATTTGCTCCTTCTTCTTCTTCTTCTTGATATCGAACACTATTCAGTGCGTTGGCTGCTCAAGCATCGCCCTCTTGCCTGTTGAAACAGGTCCCCAGTATCTCTAATCGCTGTCCACTCTTCGATGTTTTGATGTGTCCATGAACTTTTTCTCCTCCCTCTTGGGGGCGCTTCCCTTCAACTCTCCCCTCCAAGATCAGACTTAGGATTTCGTACTTTTTCCCTCTCAGGATGTGTCCAAAATATGATATTTTCCTCTTCTCAATCAACTTCCTCAGCGAACGATCAAGGCCTGCTCTTCGCAGGACCCTCAAGAGTTTGAAACTCTCTTGGTCCATGGCATTTTGAAAAGCCGTCTTAAGAACCACATTTCAGTTTCTTCCAGTCTTTTCATTGATGTTTTCTTAATCGTCCAAGTTCCTCCATACAACAAGACGGGTACAACATAGCCCTGCAACACTTTTATTCTAAGAGCCAAGGGAGTGTCTTTATGGATCAATATATTATTTAGCTCCAGAAAATTTTTTTGTTAAGCATAGAACTTTGTATGTATTCTGATCACCTGATTTATGTATTGTTAGTCATGGTGATCCAAAACCCAAATATGGAACTATCCATTCAATAAAAAAGATGATCAATGTTGGTGTGTATGATCAGTATGTCAACATACCACTTAAATATCCATAAAAACGTAATGCATTGCATCAAAGCTAGGTTAATAAATAAACTATCGGAACATCTAACAGAACTCAACGATTTATTTTTAGGCATGTTTATTTGTACTCATGTACGCATGGTTAACTCTTTAAATAACAATGTTTATTTAGGTCAACATGTATCTGAAAAAACGGTTCTTACGATAATTTGGAATATTTTTGGGTGTAAAATGATGATATAGGTACACCTCTTTCATAAGATCTGTGCGTGAAAAAAATTTCTTCAAATTCTCAAAAATTATACCTTAGGAAATATTTTGTAGCCGTTTATTTATTTTGTAATTTAAGAGAACTGTTGTTATGATTAATCTATATTGTGTGGCTATTTTTCTCGAAAACGACCTTAACGATTGTCATAAGACATCAGGGTCAACTATTTACAGGTACTATAGCTGCCATACCATAGAAGCTAAAGTATTCACTTGAACAGCATTCCAAAGAAGCTTTGTTTATTGATTTCCCGTTGCTTGGCCACTTAATAAATAATGCAATTCATTTGTAGGTTTGTTGCTTAATTCTGTGGTATATATATATATATATATATATATATATATATATATATATATATATATATATATATATATCCACTTGGCGAAAAACACTTGTAGTGCACAGATATAAAAAAAGGTCACAGGCGTGACTAGCAGTTACATATAGAGCACAAAAAAAGGTAAAACTCACAGAAATTTTGATATATTTCGGCGGACACAACCGCCTTCGTCAGAATGTTAGATATATATATATATATAAATGCACTTAGGATCACTTAAGTGACGAATATATAAAAGTTTGCCAGAGGAAGGCAGACGACAAACACAGAAAACAAAAAAATGATGAACACACAAAGTTTCTTGATATTTCGGTGCCACTAGCACCTTGGTCGCAAGGAGTCTTCGCTCTTGCGACCAAGGTGCTAGTGGCACCGAAATATCAAGAAACTTTGTAAGTGTGTTCATCATTTTTTTGTTTTCTGTGTTTGTCGTCTGCCTTCCTCTGGCAAACTTTTATATATATATATATAAAAGAAGGCTCTTTTATATATATATATATATATATATATATATATATATATATATATATATATATATATATATATATATATATATATATATATATATATATATATATATATATATATATATATATATATATATATATATATAAAGAGTTTTGAAACGTCACTAACGGAGGATGGACGGCGACTGACGAATTGCTTCAAATGCGATAGTTATTGAGGGAAAAAAAAGTCATGGTCTCTTCGCATTTACCGTTGTTTTTTTATCAGGGGTTAATATGCGAATGGGTGAGGGTGGGCGGCGGCTACTGAGCGCAATGGTTGTAAAAATGTTTCTCAGAACAAAATAAAGGGTATGTGAGGAGAATGAGATAGGGGAAGAGAGGAAAGTAGCATTGGAGGTCTAAGACGGGGCGAGGTTTGTCTATTGTTCTCCGAGCACGGACACTGGCGGGCCCATGGTCGCCCCCGCTGTTAAGCATGTTGTCGCTAATCCTAGATTCTAAAGCGACGGTCACTTCAGTGGGAAGCAAATAGCGAATGACATGGGTAAAGGGAATCAAAGAGACGGTATACAGTTAAAATTAGTGAAAAGAAGATGGAAAAGGAAGCGCGCTGATGAGATCTGGAGAACCGACTACTGAACGTTCGGCGCGAGAGCCGGACGCCGCACAGTGGGACGAAAGCGAAAAAAGCTGGCCAAAACCTCAAAAGTCTTTTTTTTGAGTCCAGAAGTTGAAACTTTGCACAATTATTGCCAATTGATTTATGCATATGATGACGCATTCAATTTTTCATAGGTAAATTGCGTTAACAAAATAAATGACCTCAAAGTTGAACAAATTTTGCAAAAATCGCCCGTATTCAATTTATTCCAAAAATCGCCGTATTCAAGATAATGCTGAACCTTTTTTAGCAAAGTTATATGATTAAAACTTATCAGTGATATAAAACAGTTCTTTCACTTTAATTATCATTAACTTGCATGGCCAAATTGTTGTATTTTCCAGAGATACGTTACAAAATGGCGGACCCTGATTTTCGTCAATTTTTTGTCTTTATGTAGAAATATAAAAAAATGTACATCTATGTACACTGAGATATTTACACCACAAATACAACAAAGCTTTAAGAGTTTAAATCCGAAGAAATCATCTGCGACCGTTTGCGACGCCGAAAATAAAATTGATTTTTCGATCGTGCGGCCCAGTCCGGAGCTGCGCGCTGCCTACGGGGACGCCGTTCTTGAAAGGTGTTGGAAAGGGCAAACACTGAACCTTTTTTTATCAAAGTTATGGAATAACAGCTGACATTTATTAGTAAAATAATTCCTTGTAATTTATTATAACCTATTTTCATGACTACACTGTAATATTTGTCGTCCATACATAACAAAATGGCGGACTCTGGTTTTCGTCAAAGTTTTGTTTTTATGTGGTAATATAAAAAAATGAACATCGACTGACACTGAGATATTTACACCACAATTGAAGCAAAGCTTTCAAAGTGTGAATCCAAAGAGATCATCTGCGACCGTCCGCGACAGCGAAAATAAAATCCATTTTTCGATCGCGAGCCCCAGTACGGAGCTGCCCGCTGGCTACGGAGAATGCTGTGACGCGGCGTATCTTGGAAGGCGATAGTGTTCTATAACCTTCGTTACGGATATAATAAGTCATATCAAGTTAATCGACTTCGTGTTTCGTTGATATGATGCCACTAGTGGAAAAACAATCTCCTCCACAATTCATACTATTGGCCGAGTTACCATTTTGACCACTTTCCTACGATGCAAGCAAGGCTCTAACCTTAACAATTCTCCATTTATATATTTTAGTCCTTGAAAGCTTATAGCAGATTTCTTAGGCCACCACTAACCTTATAATAGTAGAAAAGGTATTTTCAACCATGCCAGCCCCACAGCTGGCGCCTAATTGCCCCTCCGCCCTCGCTGCAGTGGGCTTCGCGAATAGGGTCTTTTTATGACCCCGCGGACCGTGTGTGCGGTCCTTTCTTGCTATTTTCGGAATGTTCCGTTTCCGGACAGAAATGCATGGGCGCATTCAGTTCTCCATATACAGTGAAAGAGGTTAGTTGTGCTTTGGTTTTTTTCTCGGATACAGAAGCGATGGATTGAGAGTCCTTGCAACTTCATTGGTTTTCTAGCTGCGTCGGTGGTGTCATAGATTTATTCACCCAACTTCGATCATCCATATTGGTGTTTTTATTTGGTGCTCTTCATTTTTAGTCTCGTAATAATTTACAATACTCGTAATAATACAAATATGTCTAGCCTTGAGGTTTCTCGCTTAATGCTTCATAAAAAAATTGTTAATTCTGGACATCAATCCGCCACTGACAGGCACGAATATTTAATGCATTATCTGACTCAATAATTTCATGTAAAAGGCTACGTTGACGCCACAACCGCCCTCAGTGATTTCCTCAGGCTATTATTTTTCCTGTACTACCAGCAGAAATGGGAAGCGAGTTCTAGAAGTAACTAAAGGTTTTTGAGCCAGAACAAAAAATGGTTGAATGCTCCTATTAATGTACCGGAAATCGTACTCCAATGTTTACCGAGTACTTCCACGCCTTCTTGTAAGTATTATTGATTATTAGCCGCATGGAGTTGTTATTTAACCTGAATTGTGCATGTAAAGGATGATTTTATATTATCTTATCAGGCCCAGGGGGACGCCCGGAAAAATCTTTCAATGTTTTCAGCGAAAGATCTAAAAGAAGGAAAACTGACTTAGTCTTAGAAAAAAGTCTTCGGTCTTCGTACTCGGCAGCAACATTGTCATGTGCAGCATCGATGACATTAAGAGAGGAAGGAGATGAGGCGGCCTCCAAACTAGTCAAGGGAGTAACCACGACCACTCAAACTAGAGCTCGGAGAGTACTAACGAAATGCAAGAAACCTATATCAGCCCCCACTAAGATGTCGGAAGAGGAGGCTCTTTCTGTAATCATATCAATGTAGCTAACCAAAAACCAATATATTAGTCTACGGAAAATTGCTGAAAGCCACGGCCATAAATTATACCCAGGCTACCTCACAGTGAAGCGTGCTAAAAATGCCACCTATCCGGATGGCATAGAAATTTCAGAAATTAAGTGCGAAGTAAATCTGCAAAGTCTTCTCTCTCACTCTGCGTCACGGATCCTGGCATGCGTCGCAGCTGCCCCTGCTTTCACACGCGAATTGAACTGCACTCTAGTTTGCAAATACGGTTTCGACGGAAGTTCAGGCCATTCGCTATATAAACAGAGGTGGCAACGAGAGCCCAGGTCAGAGGAATTTTTGTTTATGAGCTCCCTGGTGCCTCTTCGACTTTTAAACGATGAAACAGGTAAAATTTGAAAGCAGTACAGTTTTATTCTTACTCCAATACAATTCTACACACTCTCCTCATTTTATCCTTCGACATCTTTGATTTATCTTAGGTGAAATTTATTTGGGAAAATCCTCGGGCATCATCCACGGGATTTTGCAGACCTATTTGCCTGGAGTGGATTAAGGGAACAAAGGAAATTGCGAAGGCAGATGAGAAGAACCTTAAGACACAAATTGAAAAATTAAGGCCGATTCATGTGCGAAATTACACCATCGGGTTCTGCATGCTGCTAACCATGGTTAATGGAACGGTAAGAGGTGATGTTAAATAATGTAGATGCTATACAATGTCATTGTTGATACAAACGAATGAATAGGTTTGCAATGCTTTGACTGAGAGTGGAAGTATGACATGTTACGACTGCGGTGCCAAGATCTCCGAAATGAATGAACTTCAAGAGATGAGAGAATGACGAGAGAATAGAGCCAATTTAGCGTCTGGAATTTCAACATTACACTGTTACATTAGATTTTTTTAATGTCTTCTACAAGTTTCATATCGCATGGATTTTAAGCAATGGCAGGTAGGTGAGGAACATACAATGCTAAATTTGTTTTACTTCATGAAGACGACCGAACTTAATATGATAATCTCATTCAGTCCCGTGGAGAGCAAAAAAAAACAACTAAGACACAAAAAAGTTATTTTGCAAAAGGGATTTGAAGAAAAGATGGGCTTTGTTGTAGATGTGACGAAGCAAGGATCTGGAACTACAAATGACGGAAATACTGCTCGAAAATTCTTTGAAAATCCAACGCTGGCATCTGAAATCACAGGTACTAGCCTCTAAATTAATTATAGATGGAATAAGTTGGTGATTTTTTTTAAACCTTTACTGTTGTTCCTGGCTCTTTTCCCCTGATGTCATTTTTTAAAAAGTCCTATGAATTACATTTCAGGAATCAACGAAGACCTAATAAAGAGGTTTTCAACGATATTGAAGGCAGTTTCAAGTGGCCTACCAATTAATGAAGGAGAATTTAAAAATTATTGTTGGGAAACTGCTGAAATGTACGTGAAGCTATATCCGTGGTTTTACATGCCTCCCACAGTACAAAAGGTACTAATAAGCGGAGCAGAAATAGCAAAGGAGGTGATTCTTCCCCTGGGCCAATTATCAGAAGAGGCTATAGAGGCACGGAACAAGGATGCTAGAAAATATAGAGAAAGCTTCAGCAGAAAGCATTCGAGGTTGGCAACCAACGAGGACTTATTCCGCAGACTCCTAACCTCGGACCCATTAATTTCCAACTCTGGAAAATTATTGACGAAGAAGACCAAAAGCATGACAATTGAAGTGAGGAGTTTACTCATACTAAAAGAAGCCGAGCAGGAAATGTTGGACTCTGGAAGCGAAGAGGAATATTCTTCATCTAATTCCGAGTGAATCAGTTGTTATTACACGAGGTATGTTCAAGTGCTATCCAGGTATTTAGTAATGACATATTATTAATAAGTCTGTAACAAAAAAAAGGTTAAACTAATTATATGGCCTATTAAGTCGATATGACTAATAATATCCGTAACGAAGGTTATAGAACACTATCGCCTTCCAAGATACGCCGCGTCACAGCATTCTCCGTAGCCAGCGGGCAGCTCCGTACTGGGGCTCGCGATCGAAAAATGGATTTTATTTTCGCTGTCGCGGACGGTCGCAGATGATCTCTTTGGATTCACACTTTGAAAGCTTTGCTTCAATTGTGGTGTAAATATCTCAGTGTCAGTCGATGTTCATTTTTTTATATTACCACATAAAAACAAAACTTTGACGAAAACCAGAGTCCGCCATTTTGTTATGTATGGACGACAAATATTACAGTGTAGTCATGAAAATAGGTTATAATAAATTACAAGGAATTATTTTACTAATAAATGTCAGCTGTTATTCCATAACTTTGATAAAAAAAGGTTCAGTGTTTGCCCTTTCCAACACCTTTCAAGAACGGCGTCCCCGTAGGCAGCGCGCAGCTCCGGACTGGGCCGCACGATCGAAAAATCAATTTTATTTTCGGCGTCGCAAACGGTCGCAGATGATTTCTTCGGATTTAAACTCTTAAAGCTTTGTTGTATTTGTGGTGTAAATATCTCAGTGTACATAGATGTACATTTTTTTATATTTCTACATAAAGACAAAAAATTGACGAAAATCAGGGTCCGCCATTTTGTAACGTATCTCTGGAAAATACAACAATTTGGCCATGCAAGTTAATGATAATTAAAGTGAAAGAACTGTTTTATATCACTGATAAGTTTTAATCATATAACTTTGCTAAAAAAGGTTCAGCATTATCTTGAATACGGCGATTTTTGGAATAAATTGAATACGGGCGATTTTTGCAAAATTTGTTCAACTTTGAGGTCATTTATTTTGTTAACGCAATTTACCTATGAAAAATTGAATGCGTCATCATATGCATAAATCAATTGGCAATAATTGTGCAAAGTTTCAACTTCTGGACTCAAAAAAAAGACTTTTGAGGTTTTGGCCAGCTTTTTTCGCTTTCGTCCCACTGTGCGCCGCCGCGGCGGGAGACCGGCGTTACGCCTTCACTAAAAACTTTTTTCTTTCTTAAATGAAATATTACCCCTACCAAATTTTTTTAACTTGTAGAGGAGGGTTGTATCTACAACATATAAAAAAATGAGGAAAATCGAAGGCATAGCTACATCGTCAAAAATCGATTTGAACATTTGAATTTGTTATAAACTTTATTTAATTGTTTAAATTTTACGTAATAATCCATTAATTATCTTTCTCAATTTCATACCTTTAAAATAAGTCATTGCATGCATTTTTATCTTCCTTATTGCCGGAGATATGCCGTCAAATGCGACGACGCTTTTGTAAAATTCTTGTTTTACAACATTGCAATATCTCGTAAACCGTTGCATGGATTACAAAATGGCTTTGGGGTTTTCATTTTGTAATCAAATGAAGACGATTTGCCAAATTTGGTCGAAATCGGTTACCCCAAGGGCAATCACCTGGTCGAATTGTGGTGGAATGACCCATATATATATTAATGATTGAACGCTTATTTAACAATTTTATTTTAAGTTGCGCACTAGACATCCTGCTAAGAGACGATATTCCGACTTCATCATTGGATGGAAAATCATGAGAAGAAAAAATTACCGGGGATAATGCCAAAGCATATAGTAGAAATTCGAGAGAGTACTTTCCTCTAAAAGAGGAAATTCAGTCGGCTGCTTCTGCTGGCCTGATCCGTAGAACAAAAGTAGCAGGGGTGGACGGATGATTTGGAGTTATTTAAACATTCCACTAGTTCCCGTCCGTGGAAAGAAGATATAATATAAGATATATGATAAATGATACTAATGTAATTTCAAAAATCAGAACTTAAGTGATAGGCAGTGGTATATGAAAGGTTTTAATTTCATCAGTTGTAGAACACATCAGTTAAATATTGCATTATTAATGGTGCAATAATATAGTTTTATATTACAGAAATAATAAGTAATTAAGTGAACATATCTAAATAAATCTTTCACCTGACTCATATTTTTCGCGCGGTGCGTTTGAAACTCCATCAAAACGGAAGGTTTTTTTTGTGATACCCATGAACCTGTTGCCGTGACAATATGTAAATTTCAAATATAGTTGAGAAAATATGCAAACTACACGCTGTTAGTTTTTTACGATATCTAAGTGTTAAAAATACCTCATTTTATAAATAATGTCTCTCTGGAGCGCATACACGTACCATTTCCCATGTAAATGGACCGGTATCTTCTGGCAAATATCTCCGAATGTAATGTGGTAAGGGGTTGAATGTTTAATGTCATTGAATACGTGAGATATTTTCATTTAAAATACGACCAAATTCATTGATTTATAAGTTAAACGATTTTTCACTCGAACTACCTTAAAGAGAAATATAAGGAGTAGGAGAAACAGGAACGGCATTTTTGAGGACATGAAGGCCGTAAAAGTATGGGAAGACAAAGAAGAAAATTATGCACATTACATTGTTATGGGATATGTTGCTTATAATACGTGCTATATATTTCAATACAGGAAGGAAATTATTTTTTAGGAAGTCATGAGTCTTCCCTAATCTAGGTAGATAATAATAATATATTATGGAGAAATTCATTCGCCAGTATTAAAATGTCTTACCTAAATTAATGTTAAAAATATGGATTTTATATGCATCAAAGTGCCATATATATAGCTCATATATTTATCCCATATATTGGTGAACCATATATGTTATATAAATATTCCTCATATATTCTATATATAACGGGAAATGCAATGTATCATGAGCTGATATATGGGCCATCCCATTAATCAGCTCATGATACAGGATATATCCATATATTTCCAACATATGTCCCATATATTGGGCTTCATTGTGGGCAGAAGAGTGAAGGATATATTTTGCCTTTGGAATTGCAGTCACAATACGTCGCAACTCCGGGATTTGACACACTCGAAGACACAAAGCTCTCTTGTTACTCACATTTACTGGAGGGCTCTGAGAAAGGAGGAAATGCGAGAATCACATCTAGTATGGAGTACATAGACCATATCCTAGAGCAGGGGTGGCCAACCCGCGGCCCGCCTTGAACATTTTTCCTGCCCGCGAGATTAATCAAATTTTAATACAATAACTTTAGCACAATAATAATAACTCATTATGTTTCAATTTTTCACTCCAAAATAATGTCTATAGTGGGTCTAAACCTAATATGGGGATATATAATTTTCTACGCGGCCCGCGGAGTTATGATGCATTTACAAAGTGGCCCGCAACATCATTTTGGTTGGCCACCCCCGTCCTAGAGGATCTATGTAGCCACTCGTACCCGGAGCAAAAGGGATTGGCAACACCAATATGCTTGGATAACAGCTGAAAACCTACCTTCGAGTGAAATACACGACAAAAGAGACGCGGAGGGCATCTCTGACTTGATCATAAAGATAAAACGGCTGAGTGAAAAAAGTCATAAGCCATATCGCAGATGTAGCTGAGATCCCACTTAAATTCAACCATTTTATTCAAAGCACATTTCGTGAGGATACCGTGTAATTAGTTCCCAATTTCCAACGAGCTATTTGATGTACGGTGACAATGAAAGTTATCATAACTATAGTTTAGAACAGTCATAATGAAAAATTAAGCTGCGGTATCCTTTTCAAAAGCATTCAAATCAGCAAAAATTAGAATATCATAAAAATATTTGGAGCTAGCACAAACGTATTAACAATATTCCTGTGTCATACCTCCATAAAAAGTAATGGACACTAATGAAATATGGTGTCAGCATGAGAAGGCAATGATATTACTCTCGAGTATACAGTACATTATAATGTCATACATAGCACATATGTATGGCCCATGTATTGGTAAAGTATAGATTCTTTGCAGACGATAGAGTTATCTACAGTGAAATAGTCGAAGAAACCTACTTGGTAGCTCTGTTCGTTCATTCATTCGTTCATTCATTGATCCAAGAGTAGGGGGTTAGAATTAAACATTAGTAAATGCATCACAGTTCACTTCCTGTGAAAATCATCACGCGAATGCCATGCCTATACTGTGGGTGGAGTAAATATAAACTCTTTAGATACAGTAAAACATCTAGTAGTTACCTTAACTTCCGATATATCATGGTGACCAGACATACAAAACATATGCGGCACAGCATTAAAGAAACTAGGTTTCGTTAAGTGTAAAATAGGAAGGTCCTCGAATGAAAAAGTAGAAGAGAGATGCTACTTTGCTCTAGTTAGGCCACTACTCAAATACGCCGCGAGGATTCGGGACTTTGGTCATAAAGATTTATTCAAAAAGTTAGCAGTGCGTGAAAATTATTTGCAGACGACGATAAAGTAATGCACCGTGAAATAAGCGAAGACGTGGACTCAGAAGTTCTGTCATCAGACCTTAACAACGTTCATTCGTGGTGCCAGGAGTGGGGGTTAGAATTAAGTATTAGCAAATTCACCACAGTTCACTTCCTGCGATAGTCATCACATAAATGCCATACCTATACTGTGGGTGGAGTAAACAAAATCTTCCTATAGAGTATTAATTTTATTAAGCAGTAGTAATATATTGGAATTACCTTAACTTCCGATATATCTTAGGGAACACACATTAAAAACAAATGCGGCACAGAATGCGCAGAACTCACGCGTCATTACTCTCGGGAGCGACACTTTATGTATATTTTTTGCTTCTTTGGTTGGGCAATTGGTTAAGATAAATGGTTTGAAATCACGTTATTTCTTATATTCTTTATTTAGCACTTGCATCATTTTATATATTTGTTCATAATATAAGTTCCACATATAATATGAAACCATGATAAGCTTGGTAAAATTGAATGAATTCATTTTTTATACATTATTAGCATCTTTTTCCTTTTCCTACCTTCGATTCCTTCTTGTCCAAGATTTTTTGTTTTTGATTTTTTTTTATTTTTCAGTTGTGTGGTGAAAAAACTCTATCGGCCGTATTCATAGATTTCAGCTAAAAGGCGCTAGTCGGCGACTAACTTAGTCAGCTACTAAGAGCACTTAGTCGCATACTAAAAAGTAGTATTCACAGATCCTTTCCAGCGAGCTACTATGAGCTAACCTAGTATGCTACTATCGCCACTGTCGTATCGGAGCACATACTAGTCGGTAGCGACTGCCCTAGAAACAATGAAGCAACGCTTGGCAACACTGCCACTGGCTTCATTGTACGCGAATTCGTATGTAATGCATCAATATTCCTACAATGAGGCCATCGTTAAATACTCTAATTTTCCCATATTTTAGCATTACCAACATAATTCCGACAAATCTTACCACCACTTGTGACAGACCGCCATATTTAGTAGCACCTCTAAACAAGGCGAGAGAGTGTTTAAGAATCAGCTGCTACAAATAGTGGCTCACTTGGCGCTGCTGGGCTTAGTAGCAGTCTATGAATACGATTTTGTTAGTTGGCGACTAGTTAGTGCGCTGCTAAGCCGATAGTAGCTCACTAAGGAATCTATTAATTCGGCCATATGACTTTTTTAGTTTTTTTTCAAATTCTTTACCTACATCGTTTAGATAGGTATCAACCAGTCCTTTATGTGCCTTTAGATGTCGTGGAATAATGGTGAAAAAATTGTAAACTATCAAGAATATTTGTTTTTTATTGTTTGTGGGAGGTTCGGTATTGTGTAGAAAATACACCCCGGGTCTATTTTTTTATTTACTGGAGCCACTTCTAATAAATAAATAAATTCTGAATGCTGTTGTTGATCGGCGCCAACATGCTATTTGCATGTAAATTAGTGCTGGAAACGGAGGGCGCCCTCCGGTGATTGAATCGGTAGGAGCGATTACAGCACTCCTCCGGTTTTCCCCGGTACTACCGCGGTTGTTAGCGGAGGTTACGGAGGAAACGGAGGGAAGACCTCTGAACTGTCTGTAATGTGATTTTTTCGAATAATGTCGTATCATTGCAATGTTTATTAATCAAAGATGCTTATTTAATCTGTGATTATTAATCTGCTCAACCAAATATAACTCGGCTCTTTAGACGTTTGACTCAAACAAACAATTCATTCTGTATTTAGCATGAGGCTAATAATAATAATAATAATGTTTAGTGAAGTACATACTTTCGGAAATCATTTTATTTACATTTACCAATTTTATTTTTACTCTTCATAAATTACGGTTCATCTGCATCTACATCTTCAAACTACCCTTCAAGCCGCCGAATGAGCGTGTGGCAGGAGGTGCTAAGTCACCAGCCGTGTAAAGTTGTGGTATTTTAGGGGGTGAAATTGTGACATGTATAATGGGAGAGTATTTAGTGTAGCTCAATTTTTATGTGGTCACATTTTGTGCGCGGAAAGAACGAGTTTTTGTACCCTTCTGTTCGGCAGTGTACCTCTCTTATTTTATCGCTTCTGTCATACCTGGAGATATAGTGAGACGTAATGATAATATTCTCTATGTCGCTCTGAAAAATATCAGTTCTGAATTTATCAAGCAACCTAAGCCTCGCGTGTAGCCTCCGAGTCTTTAGGGGCTCCGACCTTAATTCCTCTAAAAGTTGTGAGACTATATGTTCGCTAGTAGCAGTTTTTAACGAAGCGGACTGCTTTTGTTGGCATTTTATTAATTTTTCATCAAATCTTTATGACCAAAGTCTCGAACCCTCTCGGTGTATTTGAGGAGTGGGCTTCCCAGAGCAAATTTGCATCTCTCTTCTATTTTTTCATCCGAAGACCTTCCTATTATACGCTTAATAGAACCGAGTTTCTTTAATTCTGTGCCGCATATGTTTTTTTTGTGTGTTCCCCACGATATATAGGAAGTTAAGGTGATTCCAAGATATTATACTGTATCGGAAGATTTTGTTTACTCCACCCTCAGTATATGTATCACATTTATGTGATGACTATCGCAGGAAGTGAACTGTGGTGCATTTATTAATATTTAATTCTAACCCCCACTCCTGGCACCACAAATGAACTGTTGTGAACGGGCCTCGCGTGCGCGACACGGGACTCGAACACTATTTGAATTATCGTGAGGATTCTTGCCCTAGGGGTCGAGGATCAAATAATCACAGAGAGGTTTTGAAAGGAAAGTGAATGTTTATTTTAATCAATCATTTGATCATCAAGGGAAAGAAACCCAAAATGTGCGGTTCGAATAGCCAAACAAGAATATTACCACGTCTCGGGATGGAGAGAAGTTGAGGGTACAAGCACGGATGGATGGCGCTGCGGTGACTGGTGCACGGGCCGGATGACCCGAGCCTCGAATCCTCCGTATCGGCTACATGGCTTCGTCGAATTATGACCCGAAAAGGGTCCAAACTGCCCCGCTTGGGCCTAACTGACCCGATTGGGCCTGTCTCTTGAGCCTTACTCTCCGTGCGTTTATATGGGAAAACCGAAGACGGATGTTTTCGTCTAGGGGTGACGACTGACGTCAAGGAAAGCGAAGGGTATTACTTGCGAGACCGTTTCTCTTTGGCTACAAAAGAGAAATCTAGTAAATGCATGCTTAAGAAAATAGGAAATTCAACTGTTTCCATCTTGAAGAGAGGGAAACTCAACCATCAATATCCGGGTCACAGTAGAACGTTGTTAAGGTCTGATGACAGAACTTTTAGGTCCGCGTCTTCGCTTATTTCACGTCAATAATGAATAAAAGAGGGCTGATGACACTACTTTGAGGAACACTAAATGTGACTGCAACCATAACGGAGGTAAAACCATCAATTAATACTTTTTGATTTCAATCACTAAGAAGGTCCCTTATCCAATGCACTTTTTTTTATTAACTCCACATGATTGCCATTTATATATGAGTTTTTCGTGAGGAACCCTGTCGAATACCTTATTCATATCAATATCTGTTAGTGTTGAGTGTGGAGGTGTAAACTTTTTTCACTGTCCCTTCTAGAGAAATAACTCTCGTACACAGGAGTTTCACTTTGAAATATATGGGCTGGAGCAAATGTACTTACTGGTAAACAAGTTATTTGTAATTTTCCCTCTCATCAAAATGAAGCCTGTTTTATTTTTATGTAAATTAACTGTTTTTACCTAATATTTTAAGAGAACGGTTTTTACAAACTCTAATTTGGGACCCTTGGACTTCAATGATATACGTGTACTAATTTTTCTGAAGTGTTTCTTTTCGGTTTCATTTGTTTTCATTTCCTTCTATTCGGCTGTTCGTGTTCTACTAACGACATCATATAAGTACTGCTTGAAATATATTTAAAAAATTCCCCAACATTCCTCAAACAGTCTCACTTACGTCTCGGGATACTTTCTCTGAACATTTGTTCCGAACTTGCTCAATAGCTAATGTCTCTCTGCTATCACTGTTTTACTAGTTTTTGCGTGTATTCATGTCCTTAGTTTTTCAACTCTTTCCTTTATTTACGAACTTTCCTGCTCTCTCGCTCTCTCCTAAGACCTCTTGTACGTAGAATTCTTCTCTTTGTTAACCGGACTTCTTAATTTATTTCCTCATCGAGGTATTATTAACATGCATTTCTTCAATAACCACCTCTGATTGGTCATTAACGTATTTATTTTCTTCCATAGTTACTCTTTCTGCAATATATGAAGGTTAATTCATTCAGTTGGTGCGTTCTTTAAGTGCATTATTATCTGGCTGACTCATTATCTCTTTTCTCAACTGGCTCATCCTCTTCAGTTGGTTGGAGATCTTCCACCAAATCGTCAGGAGAGATGTTTGCCATATTCGTCTGATTACTGGGAGTCCGTGACTTGCGGTGGAATATATGGCGCTGATCTCGAACGAGTACAACACAAAATAATTAATATTAAAATATTCAACAAGATGACAGATTTTCCTTAGATGATATCATCCCATATCCTGAAAAAACTAAAACCACTGTTTTTGAAAGTATGAAATGTGAAGCAAAACATTCCTTAATTGCTGCCCTCTACTCCGGATAATGGGAAACATATTTTTGGTGGCCTCCCGTTGCCAAGTCACGGCTTCTTCACAGGTTTCGGTATCATTGAAATGGCCTACCTTACCCAAGGATAGTCCAATACACCCTCAGAACGCCGTCGCCTTTTGTCCACGACTGCTCATTTGACGAGTGCACTCACTTATATCGCAGCTAACCTCTATATCTAGAGGTCGACCCACCATCTGCAACCCGGTGGACGCACTAAGATGCCCATAAGGGTCTTTGATGGAGCAGTTTCTCAGGCTGGCTTTCTCCATCCTCATACCGTTGGCCAATACTGGTTCATCCTCTTTTTAGGAGGAGTTTCTCCCTCCAAGGGCAAGAGGATGCTAACCTGTACCTCTACCCCCTCATCCGCCCTCCTAGGAGGCTGTTGGCACTTGGTAGAGGGCAACCACCGGTTATACCTGTGATTATTCGGTCTCCAGTGCCTCGTTAGCCGCATGAAGCGTTGCCCATCTCCCACCACGAGGAGGTGCGGTTGGATATTTCCCTTCGTTGAGAACTGGGTCCAATCGGCATTTTTCATTCTCTCCAGTACTTTCGGGGAAGGAGGTTAAAATATAAGGGGTCATCTGAGTTTGCTGCACTTTCTTTCAAAACTTCTCCTTTCTTCTTCTCTTTCAGCAACTAACAAATTCTGTACTCTTCATATCTGAATTTACTTTATAAGGTATTTTTCCCAGTAAAAGAAGGAACAGTAACTTAAATAACCAGATATAAAATGGTGAAATCAGGTCATAACAAGAAAAACAAATTGCTGAACTTCCAATTGCGCATCTTCAACGGAACATTCAAAATAAAATAAACGTACTTAACTCTTTCGATATTACAATTTTGGTAAATTAAATTGACACAATATGCACTGTTTAAGGTAGTCCGAGCGAAATATCATTTTACTTAGAAATCAATGAATTTGGTCGCACTTTAAAGAAAAATATCTCACCTTTTCAATGACACCAAAATTTCTATCCCTTACCACATTACTTTCGGAGATATTTGCCAAAAAATACCAGCCCTTTTGCATGGGAAACGGTACGTCCATGCACTCCAGAGAGACATTTACAAAATGAGGAATTTATAACACTTAGCTGTCGTAAAAAATCTAACATTTTGTAGTTTGTGTTTTCTCATCTACACTTGAGAATAAATCACTTTGTCACCGCAGTACATTCTTCAGGATCACCATAAACCTTCTGTTTTGAAGGAGTTTTGAAGGAGAAAGAAACGCACCGCGCGATATTTTCATTTGATTACTTACGATTTCTGTCATTTAAAACTAAATTATTGCACTATTAATAATACAATATTTAGGAAGTCAATGCGGGTTTTCCACCGGGTCAGGTTGTCCATGTCTGCCGACGTTTCGATGACCGAGTTGCTCATCGTCTTCAGGGCCCTTCCTTCAGGGTCATGCCCTGAAGACGATGAGCAACTCGGTCATCGAAACGTCGGCAGACATGGACAACCTGACCCGGTGGAAAACCCGCATTGACTTCCTCGATACCATACGCCGGGAAAGCCTTCGATCTTTCTTAATACAATATTTAATTCATGTGTCCTACAGCTGGTGAAATTTAAACGTATAATTTAAATATGGTCTTTATTATGACTAGGGAACTATCTCGCTCGGACTACCTTAACCAAAAAATAAGAAAATTAACCCTGTCTACAAAGTTTTTTAAATTTATTTTTGTTGTTTTAAGAGTATTAAGTCCTAGGATGGGACGTAACTCCTTCTACGTAAGCATATTTGTGTTTTCTTTCCCATATCCAAACGTCTCACCCATAAATAGGCAGGTTCATGAATGGAATGGGTCTTAGTTCTCCGTGTCATCCTATTGCTCTTTATACCGTAGCATGAGAGATAATAAAACTTATGATAACATATTTAGCTTCATTTGGACTTTAGTTCCGTTTAACAGTTTACAATATTATACAGACATCTACATCTACATTTTTAGTATGGAGTGTATGGAGTGGAGCTCAGTTTTTATAACTGTAGCTTATTGTGCATGGGAAGAATGAATATTTGTACCGATCTTTTCGGCAATGTATCTCTCCTATTTTATCGCCTCTGTCAGGCATAAAAATATCGTGTGGCGTCAAAATGATACTCTCTGTGTCGCTCTAAAATACACCAGTTCTGAATTTCTCACGCAAACTAAGCCTATCGTGCTGCCTTTGAGTATTTATCGGCTCCCACCTCAATCCCTTTAAAAGCTGAGAAACACTATGCTCGCTCGTATTAATTTTTAACGAAGTACATACGTAGCTTTCCTTTGTATGTATTCATTTTGTTGGTTCTATCTCTCTGTGCAGCGTTTCAAATGCTCACGGCGTATTCCAGGTGTTTCCCAACTAGAGTGATGTGTCATTTCCTTTACTTTATATAGTATTACTTTCACTACTACTTTTAATTTACTATGAAGATATTTTTTCAAGAAAAAACCATATTTACCAAGAATCACCAAGTACGAAACTTACAAATTTTGTGCCGAAGAAAATACATCGTTGAGAAAAATTTCTACACATTTAATTTAATTCTGTCATGTTTGGCGGGGGATGATTTTTGGAGTATTGGAATAATTCCCGTCAAACGTTACTTTTTTGGAGATCCAAATGTAGTTTGCACAGTCAGTTTCAGACTTTTTCATCCAATCAGTACTCACAAGCAGTAGTTTTACGGGCGAAATATTGTTTGAATGCAATTTAAATTTACGAATATTGCGTGAATGCTAGCGTAATTATTTCGCTTGAATAGCAAATACAAGAACTTGACAGACCGGGTAGTTTCCCCTGGAGAAGCAAATTGCAGTGCGTCTTGTAATCACAGGCTCACGCCGCAAATCTCTTGCTAAGTTTACGGCTGTACTCTGTGCACGATTATCACTCTGAGAATATAAAAAAGCCTGTTAGTTGGCTACTTTAATTTGACTGCAACTTAAGGTTATTTTTCCGGATCCAAGAGCGTCGGGGATCGGGTTAGTGTTGTGGCTAGAGTACTGGATAATAATACGGGCGGCCAGGGTTCAAATCCCCGCAGAGAAAGATGTTTTTCAGAGGAAACCCGATCCCTACTTGAGTGTCTTATGGAGGGCACTTATAGTACAGTACTCCATCTGTCGGATGAGACGTTAAACCGTGGTCCCCTTGGCGCCTTTCGTTAAGAGCAGGCCAATTCCGACGTCGAGTTTCTATCCACCCTTCCTCCCTTACCTGTCCTTACCTGACCTTAGCAGTCGGTCGCCTCCCCAAATATCCAATCCAATCCAAGAGCGTCGGTATTGAGCAATGAGCGAGAGCCCTGGACCATTGCCGCACGACAATTCCCTTCCCTACGCAACAGGCAATCGCGATTGGTCCGCGCAGCCGCCAACGGTCGCTGTTGAACCGCTCGACGAAAGAATTTGGATACGCGGGAGCCCTCTGTTTAGAGAGCCGAGAGGTTACGTCGCGAGGAAGGGTTTGTTTGGCATACGAAGAGCGTGTACTCACCCATTCCCAGTGGGGGGCCAATGTCCCGCCCTGGGTCCATCCACTTTCTGTAATTTCGCCCTCCTAGGGATGCGGGCTATTTGCGAGCATCTGACATAGCACGCGGGGAAGGTCTAATTTTAAAGACGCTATATCTTTAGCGTTCGATTATAGCTATCGTTATTCGTTTCCGTCAAATCCTCGGTACCCGAGGGTTACGCAACTTCAAAAACAAGTGTACACCGCATTTCCATTTCAGCCATTTCTATGCATTTCTAGCCATTTCCATCCATTTCCGTCCTTTACGACCATTTTTATCCATTCATGTCCATTTCTGTCCATTTTTATCTATTTCTGTCCTATTCTATTTATTTCTGTCCATTTATATCCATTTATGTTAATTTCTATCCATTTTTGTCGATTTCTATCCATTTCTGTCCATTTCTGTCAATTTCCGTCCATTTCTATTCATTTCTATCCATTTCTACCCATTTCTGTCCATTTCTATCCATTTTTGTTCATTTCTATCCATTTCTGTCAATTTCTAACCATTTCTGTCCATTTTGTCCATTTCTGTTCATTCATATCCATTTCTAACCATTTCTATCCATTTTTGTCCATTTCTACCCATTTATATCCATTTCTGTCCATTTCTATCCTTTTTGTCCATTTCTATCAATTTTCTTCATTTCTGTCGATTTTTGTCCATTTCTATCCATTTCTAACCATTTCTGTCTATTTCGATCCATTTCTGTCGATTTATATCAATTTCTGTCCATTTCTAACCATTTCTGTCCATTTCTGTCCATTTCTGTCCATTTCTGTCCATTACTGTCCATTTTGCGAGTATTTCTCAACAAGCGCACATCATTTCTCAGAGTTGCATACTCTCCTCGGTACCGTTATATGATTGCGATACACCCAATGGAGGCACCGTAGTAAGGATCGGTAGACTTTATAGCCATCGAGGTTTTACTTATTACTCCGCGTCAACCTTGAACGCTCACTCACCTTTTATCAATTCGTTCTTCACCTCTTTTTTCACGACACGAGACCTTTGTGGAGAATTCGAGATGAGACTTGAGACGAGACCGCTTTTTGACGGGACGAGACGATACTACTTTCGCGAGACTCTCGAAAGTCTCCAAATAAGATATATGTGATTAATTGGTGTGTAATGTAACACTATCCCTAAATTACGTCATTTTGCTAATACGAAGCCAATTTCACGTTTTTATAAAGTACTTAATTTGAAATATAATTCAATTGAAATTCTGCGATAAATTATTTAACTATTAAAAATTATTTTTTACCGATATATTTCCATTTATAATGGCATGAGCGTGACTTTTGGAGCCAAGTAAGGGAGTGTCATTGACTAACTACTTTTCCTTATTACCTACTCTAAGTACCTTGGGAAACTTGTCCAGCAAAGTATTTACAACTTTCTAAAGCAGCAATTTCCAGTGCTCACTTCGGTGACAAAATATCATGGATTATACTCGTATATGGTGTGAAATATCGCCCAGCGGCACTTGCAATCCAAGTCACGTCTAAAATTTTGTTACACGATTAGGCGCGTGGGCCTGGCGGGTGGCCCAAATTCAATTTTTTTATTGACTAAAATTTTCAATTTTGTTGTAAAATATTTTTACAAGCAATACATTTAGACTATTGTCTATCGTTTATTTAGATTTTTTCACCATGGAAGATATTTATAGTCATTATTGGAACAAAACCCAAAGTCATTGAAAAACCATGAAATATTTCGAGCATCGAACATCCATTGTTATAAAATTTATATAATATTAAAAAAATTTTAATATACTGATAATAATATAATAATGCATAAATACCATATAAATAATATATAATATAATAATACTGATAGAAAAGGGTTACAGAGTTAGTCGCGTGGGCCACATTTGTGGCCCAGTCACACAGGCTTCCTTTCACACGCAATTTAATACTAACCCTGCAGCGATTTCTTAAAAAAAGACCATGTGAGACTTTTGAGGACATAATAATGTGTAGCGACTGAAACTTACAAGTATATTATGCCATCCTATGAGAAACGGCACACAAATGAAACACTGTGGACCACCCCCTGTGGCACACGCGCCTAGTGAAGGGTTAAAACTGTTGCCAAAACATTAGAGAATAAATGCTGATTTCGACTCCTTTGAATTAGGCGACCTCCTCTCGGGAAGAGCGAACGTGCCTCCCTCCCTCGCCTGAAAAAGGCACTGCGGCGAGGGAGTGTGAATCCTTCATGCAATGGGAATCTGGTCCAGGAGGAATAAAGCGCGCATCTTCGCCACCCCTGGCCCCCTGCCTCCTCTTGGCTCCCTCCCTCCCCTTACACGCGTCTTTCCCCTCCCTTCAGTTGCCGCTGCGCGCCGGGGATCGCCTGGGCGCCGGGCAAAGCAGTTCCCCGATCGCAGTTGGCGGCAGACATTCGCCTCGACCCGCTCGCTCTGCCTCCTGGTGCGACCCCGCGTACCGATACCTCTCCCTCTTTTCCGCATAAATTCGCGGAAACGTCCCTCCTTCTGTCGCTTGAGCGCCCAAAGTATCGCTCGGCTCGTGCCTTCGCTTTCTTCCGTATTTGACCCTTGGTGGTCCCGATGGTCGACCTACAGTTTCCCGCGTAGCCTCTCCCGCCGAGTGAAAATGTAAACCCCAGCCTCGTTCGTGACGTTTCGAGTCTCATTTTTTGGCCGCTCGTCCGTCATCCCGTCACGTCACGCGGAGAACTCTCCACAGTGGTGTCAAATGGGGTGAGGACGGGTGTTCGCTCGGCTCCCCTGAGGGACCATCTCTCTCCATAGTGCGCTCGTGTCCCCCTTGTGTTCTGCGACCAATTGTGTGTTTTCCGCGCCAATCCTCGACCGTCCTTCCGTCCGCAGTGCTTGGACCTGAGGTGCTCCCATGGGGGCGCCTGCCGTCGATCCGAGCGCCGGCGTCGCCTTTCTCCGCGATGGACATAAGACGATGCCACAACAATTGGGTCGAGTCCTCGCAGGAGATCCGTGAGAAACAAAGAGTGTAAAATGTGTTGTTACATCCACCCAAAACCTCGTCCGGATTCAATGACACGTCAAATATAATCCCAGGCTATAAACGGAGATATATATTCTTAATTTCAGATTGAAAACTGTTCAAGTTTTTAGTGTAAATCGAAATAAGAAAGAAGGCACTAGATGATATTTCTCCTCTCTAGAGTCTAACCTTCCAATGATGTGGCACGAGGAGAGAGTGACAAAAAATGCTTGCCACTAGTTACTTGATAGAGTGTTGTCGGCCAAGATTCTCCGAGTGAGTGTCACGTCTCGTCTCTTCGGGAAGGTGCGGTCATCGAGACGGGGTCGTTCGCCGCAATGGCCCCCGGGATTCGCCGTCGCCGTCGCCTGATAGTCAGATGCGGGCGCCACGCCCTCGTCTCCGCGCCCCGCCCACTGACTACCGCAGCGTCCGGCATCGTCCATCTGACTGCCGCAGCGTCCGAAATCGTCCCTCTGATAACCGCGCGGGTTCAGCGACGAGGGGCGACCTTTATCCCTCTCCTCTCTTCTTCCCTTCTCTCTTGACCGCGTCCTCCTCCTCCACCGCTTCTTCTTCCTTGTGTAAATAGTGCCCCGCCCCTGCCCCGCGCACCAAACCCACTCGCAAACGGTGAGCATAAGGATTTCCTTCTTCCTGTCTTCTCTCCTTCTGCCTCTTCCCCAGAGGAGGGACGCCCCAAGACGCCTTGGTCTCCGCGGAGGAAGTTTACTGCCCAGTGAATGAAATGCAGACACAGCAAAGTCATCTTCTCCGCGTTTGCCTCCGCGGCGCCTCCTTGCGACAATCACGCTATAAAGAAACCTCCTTGAAATGTATTCTGCTGCGGCGGTGGAGGTCATAACCTCCTCAAGTTTCTCGACATTCACCCCGACAGATGAACTATTGAAAACTGAGGTCCACCGTAGTCGATACCAGGCGGCAATATAGGCTTTAAACGTATTCGTTTAGTGGTCTATTTTGGAAACTTAATGACTCCACCCTTTTTGTCATAGAATAAGTTGCGAATGAGAGGAGGTTCTTAAGAAAGCCCTTATTTCCACCCGTCTTAATGGTTCCTGCGCGCGGGTTTGGGTTAGAGTGACTCTCTGGCGTGGGATAAAAACGAGGACTACCATCTGGTCACATCCTCTCCGACTGACGTTGAGCTTTTGATATTAGAGTCCGCGTAACCTCCCGTGGGACGCTTTTAAATATTAATGTGGAAAGGAGGGACTAGTTCACTTAGCTAATTACAAGACTTCTAGGCCAATGGTAATATTGCAATTTCTTGCATTGTTGTTGTCTGTCATGTATTGCACTTCTTCAAACTTTTTTCCCTTCTCTGTGAGCGGATCTCTTCTGATATTTCAAACATAATCTATTCAATATTTCTAAAACTCATCCCTCTCAGTTTTGCACTCTTTTGGAACCAACCTTTCTACATTCTTCTATAACGAAATTCTATATCCTCAAATGAAAATATTTGCCACTCGTGATGTGATCGTTGCTTCAACCAACGCGGTATCTCATTATGACAATCAATGAATGTTGTTGAAATTATTTTTAATACTTACATTGAATGCTGCATTACGAAGTTTCATATTTTATTAAGGTTGTTTATGTCAACTTGTGTTAAATTACTCATAAGTGTGTTCTACTGAGAAAAGGAATAGGTGAATAGTTAACAAAACTCAAAGAAGAACCTACAGGGTATCCGATTGGTGGCCATTCAATCATGCTAAGGCTTCAAGGAAATTGGTTCAATACTCGGCCATAGATGACAGGTGGTGGGTGTATCCTCCCTCATGGCGGCTTTCCTGGTCCTTTGATACTCTCTGGTGCTTGAGAGTGGCGGGGCGAAGGTCTACAGAGGGCGTTCCGTTTCACAGCCTCCCGGTCCAGAGATGTCTTAATTACCGCAACTGTGTTGGTCACTTATGGATGAGTCGTCGATTTGAAGGAATTCAATAGAAGGGTCCGGGGGGAAATCCCGGAAGAATAATTCTTCCTGTGTACAATATCTGTTTATTTGAAGAAAAACACCACCTCCTGCTCACACAACGGGCAAGCTACGCCTAAGTGTAGCTAAGGCCCACCTCGTCCAATATTTTATTAATTCCACAGTATTAGTTTAGTGTTTCAAAAAGATTTAGTATATGCTCTGTAATAAACATTTAGCAGTTATCTTCCAAACGACACCACTAATATTATACAGAGAGTTGATAATTTCTACCTTCAGGGCGCCTCTCTAAATTTATTCACCTCGTTGAATGTGGAGATCGTATGGTATACTATTGGAAAAAGTGACCTGTAATCGAGGATCGATGCCGTGAGTTTCGTCTGCCCTTTGTGTATCAAGATCTCTGCCGTCGTCGCAGCACATACCCGAGAAGTCGGAGGTCTCCGACCTGGTGCCCGAATCCAAGCGACTGCGTAACTGTTTCGGTCGCGACGTGTTTTGAAGTCGAGGGAGGACGTCAACCCGGTTACGTAAAATCGTCTCTCGGTGGCCAGGGTGGGACACAAAAGGGTTATTTGAGTACCTGAAGAGGAGCAATTAGGGTACCGAAAGATTTAAGAGGGCTGCAGTCCCTCCGACCGCCTGAGAACCGGGGTTATCGACCATTTTGTCGGACGCCTCCCCGAATCGAGAGAGTCCCGTGCCATCCGCCGAGTATTCACAGGGAGAGGGAATGAACATCCCTCCACATTCCATCACATCCACGCTCTCGCTCGGTGAGTGACCCCATCTTGAAAGTCCAACCGTTCAGCTCCCCAGTGCTTAGGAGAAACTTTCGATCGGAAGGCCCATCTTCCAAATTCCACTCCTCGTGTTCGCATCTATCTTGAGATCCACGCGTGTGTTGGGCAAACCACACCGAAGCAAGAGGGTTCGCCTCCTCGGGAGGACGTACCTTTTGCCTACGTCCGTCTCCCTTCGCTTGTTTCATCTGTTTGGGCGGTGCCCTATTGGAGCGATCGAGGAGTCGTCGTCGGTTGCAGAGCAGCAGCGATGAACACGGTGCAGAGCGGTGGCGGCCAAGGCGTCGCGTCGAGCGGCAAGAAGGGCGGTGCGCTCGAGGTGAGTCACAATGGGAGGCGGGTGGTGGGGGGGAACGGGTTAAGAGTGTTTTGTTGCCATGGAGACGGATGCTTATCGCCCCGGGCCCCTTGACGCCATTGTTGAGTTGGAAAAATGAAGAAAGCCATAAAAAAAGAAGGTCATCCGGAAGTCATTCTCAACCCATTGTCGAAGGGTCGAGGAAACCCTCGCGTTATCTGTTTATTGCCCTAAGATTGATAATTATTTTTTTTGCATCTGCAATTACTTCCCCTTAGTTTTTTCAGTATTGCAGGGTTGATTTTGGAAATCTATTTTGTCTCGATAACTTTAACCCTGCGTAGGAGCTTTCATTAAGATTGTGCGGATCAGGTTGTACTCAGTGTATCGATGAAAACTGGCTGTCTGTTGGCTTTATTAGCCAAAAAAACGATATAAACAAATAAGTTATTCATACGCCCATATTTTTTTATTTTACTCATTACTAGTCATCATTAGTGTATTTTTTATGACCTTTGTGTTTTCTTCGGAGCAGAGCTGTCTTTAAATTTTTTCTTTTTCCGTTTGTTGTTTCATGTATGATATATCTGATTTTATAGAGTCGGTCATCCTCATAAACCTCACATAAATTACACTATTCTCCTTCCGATATTTTTGTTTCAAATATCACAGACGGTGAAATGAAAGTGCCGAAAGCACGGACACAATAAATAATAGCTAAGTTATCTCCCTCTTTCACAACTCAAGAAAATTGGTACAAAATCGCGGGAACTTCTCGTGAAACAACATTTAAGTACATCACGTTCATTGACTGACCTATATGGTGTTTATTGTATGTAAAACTAAGCTTTCTCTATAACTGTTACTCGATTCCAAAACTTTTTGGAAAATCCAATTCCTCGAATATTTACTGAAATTTGAGGATGGAAGAAACTGTGAAAGGGAGGAGGGTGGCTTCTCTTGACTTAGGAAATATTTTCCAGAGAACTTCGCATATTCCTCAGTCGCTGTGAGTGACTTCCTGATAAGTGTTACCGACCGGCAAGACCTGAGCATTTGATGTTCTCTGAAACTCTCAGTGCAGTATGTTCCTCTAATTTCATTTCCAATGATGTAGGGGTGGTGTATTTCATATTCAAAAAAGTATGTTCTAATACGTATCAGCGTAGTTTTATCAATAAGATCATAGCCACTAAATTTTACTGCCTCTGAGCTAGTTTAATATCAGTGTAAGGAGCCAATGCTGGTTAGTGATTTGCTGTTAATATACATTCATACTTCTTCATACTTCAGAATGTATCTTACTTATCTGATTAAACATCTTAATACCTTCAAAATGATCTTTTCTATGTATTAGAACATAAAAGTCGTAATAAGCAAAACACGTGATAGAGATACACATTGCCAAGTATAGCGACTTTGATGATGGTCCTCAAGTTAGGTCCTCAGCTTGAGCATTAGGTAAATTGCCTCGTCATCACTAAACATGATAAAGAAAGTTAATTGAGCTGACGATTGAACAAGCCCTTGAGAATATCAAATGACTTATGGGCACTTAAAGGAAGTCACATAGAAATCCCATGGCCTCCGGGATTCGACACGATTCAACGGAGAACCATTGACCCGAACCGGCTTTTTTGTCATTATTTGAGTAAAAATTATTTGTGCTTTAGCAACCGGCATGATGCGAAAAGGACTTTAAGGACGAGAATCCTTAACTCCATTTCTTAATCAGAGACGTGAATATTTGTTAATAACTTTACTCATTACTCGATGGGCGCGGTAGAGGGAAGTGGGGGGGAATGGGGAATCTCGACCACATGCTCGACTCACGATAATCAGTATCACTAAAGAAACTCAGCGCACCTACATTTAATAATTTTCAAAAATTTCGCTTCAAGTTCGCCCTGTTTCCGCCTATTGCCTGAGCACTAGATATGCCACTAGGAAGATTGTGATAGCCATTGGTGTTACGAGGCCTAAGCCTGACTTTTGTTACAGCTAGTTGTGCACCTATTCTGCTATTTCCCCTTAATCCCAAGGGATTAAATGGTTGCAATGGGATTGGTATGGCTGCCGCCATTCTTGCCAGCTAATTGCGCATACGCAACTAACGTAAACTCGATTTGTTCTCTTTTCTTGTTTTTTTTCTTTGAATGGTTGGACACCGAGGGCATCAATGCGTGCAATAGAATCAGGAAAAGTAGGACTAATTGTGTTGATTTATTTGATTCCCTGGCAATTTATAGTGCTGTCGACGATTTTGAAACTATGTCGCAATTAAGCCCCATCCCACGGCTTTGTATTTGAAATGAACTTGTCGATAACCCATGAGATTTATCGGTGGTATGGGTGTGATGGGATCACTGATGCAAAAATTAAATATCACCGCAACTTGAACTTTGGTTTTTTGAAGGAAAATAATATGCCTCCCAAGAAATTAAAACTAATTTTCCTTCCTTTAAAGACAGTAGTGGCTGAGCGTATAGTAAGCAGAAGTGATTAAAGTGTTTCAATTAATTTAATAAGGATTTATTCCGCAGGATTTCTGCAGTTCTTAAATATCTCTTTACTTAATATTTTGTACTCCTATTTACATTGTAAGTAAGCGTTTATGAGCTAACCTCGGCCAAAATAGTGCTTGTGAAGGAGCCCGAAAGCAACGGCGTTGAGTATCTAAGGGTATTGAAGCGTAAACATGTTCATGCTGATCATTAAATTTCACATACTTTAAACACCTACCTCGCATAAGCTGTAATTAAACCCTCGACCATTTTATTGTGTCCTATCAGAATCGATTCAATAATAAATCTAAACGTTTAAGCAAGGAGGAGAAGTCATCGTGACGCAAATTTTGTATCCAGGAGTTATTCTGAAGCATTAAATAATTTAGTTTTGGAAGAATCGAAGGAAGCCATTTAAATTGCTGTATAGTTTGATGAAGTACCGTTAAATTGATTGAATTGCTAGGAATACACCCGTAATTCTTTTTTCAATCTCAAGCGAACAAGTATTGAAATGAATCTTAAAATGAACCTAGGTACATATTTATAGTTCGAATCTCGCGAATTGGCTACTCAGAACGGGAGAAAGTTCATCCGAATGGAATGGAAATCAGGATGAAGCATGAAGGCTGGCACTGGCTTTAGGCTGTCCTACAAGGAAGAGGGTGGGGGATTAAGGGCTTGATGGTAGTGACGGCGGAGATGAGCGTTTCAGGTCTTATTTTCAGGCTACCCGTGTTTACATATCATTCAATCACGGGTTAACTATTAAAGACATTGACTTCGGGTTTTCTTAATTTGGTGTGGGAGGTATTATTCTAAAAGTTAATGCGAAAGAAAAAATTTTATCCATTTGGGTTAGTGAGAAAACTTACCTGAACTTTGGCTAACAAAAACTCACTTCTCAGCGAGAAATTTGAAAATCTAAGACGGTCAACCTCCGGTGACATCTTTCTTCTATACGATACGTAAAGAAGATCCATTATTACTAGTTTTTGAGGTCGCAATATTTAAAACGGTGGAACCTTGCTTACTAAAAATCTAACTATTTTCCGACACTGTGAGGGCAAACCAAATTAAGAAAACTCGAAGTCAATATCTTTAATAGTTAACCCATAATTGAGTGATACGTAAACACGGGTGGAGTGAAAATGAGGCCAGAAACGCTCCCCTCGGCCGACACTACCAAAGCGATTTAACATGTGCTTATATATTCCTTTTGTACAACCGTAGGATAGAATTACCCTAAAGTACTCTACTGATTACTTAAAATACATCGGTGATGCCCTCATTCTTTCTGAAAGAAGAAGTGGATGCCAAAAAATAGGACGATAACTTAGAGAACGGTCGTGGACCAAAAGAAAGAGAACGAAACAAACTTATCCATGTTTAATTGCTTGCATATCAACATTTATCGCCTTATTCCTCGGGAGAAGAATCTTCCTCCGGCTCTTTGACTTCCCGTTGCAGCGCTTTCAGGAACGCAACAGCCGTCGCTAGCTCTTTTCCTCCAAAATGGCGAATGCGCGTGTCGGCCAAATCAGATAGATATGGTCCTACAATGACATTTCTGCGCCTGGATTTACTATTGCCGTAGGGAGTTTGGAAAAACGGGATTGCCTCCAGTCAGTTCTCTTTCCCCGCCGACTTAAGAGTACTGAGAGTGGAGAAAGAGATGTGTGAGCCCGGAGCAGCCATTGACTCTAGTCGCCCCCGGATTCGATCCTCCATCGTGTTTCTATCTCATCAGCCTTTGAGAGCGCTTTTGTCGCTTCCACCCGGGGAGTAGTTATATCCCTCCCTCGACCCCTTACCCGCTCTTGCTCCTTCCTCGATTCGTAGAGATCTGGGTCAAGTTTCTCCGCTTCAAGGACCTTTTAATTGATCCAATCGTCGATAGATGACTGTACTATAGAGACTAACTCTCCCGCCCCGCATCGCATTCATCCTTGGTCACCTTTTTCTCCTTATACCTGTTAAACTCGTGAAGTGGAGCGTCTTTGTTGGAGGCTGGGAACTAACATTGCGCAATCATGAATAAATACCTTTATTCTTGAAAACCGATTAAACGTATAAATGTAAGGAAAGCATAGCTGAATAAAATGTCGGAGCGAAAATCAACCATAAACATTTTTTTTATTATAACCAGAGAACAAACTATTTAAAGATTTCGAAGTTTCGAAGGTTTCTTAAAGTGGGCTTGAATTGTAACAGTAATTTATGAAAATACGTTGAATTATCTACGGGAAAAAGTAAGCATTTCTACCGCCTGCAAACTTTATGTATGATATTTATAAATCTTCGTTTAATTATAGACAGTTTAACGAAGCATTATTACCAACCAGAGGCTGGAATAGAAATACAAAATTCTGGTAACGTTAACGGCATTATAAGAAATGCAATAAGGAAAAAAATGTAATCCATGTGAAAATCAGACAGCATTGCAAAATTAGTATTTTCTCTTCCTTAGCATTGAGTGGTGGCGGAGAAAGTGAAGCGAGGGCAGTCACCTATTTGAGTGGAGATGTGGGCGTCGAGGAGGGCGACGAGATATCAGCCCCTCGACGGGGAGATATATAAAAAATAGAGGAGGATTTAACTTGCTCAAAGTCTTTTGTTTGCAATGATTTTTTTTGTAGTTGAAAATGTGAGCATCAAAATGTTTTATAAAATCATCTTTTATTTTTCCCTATGTTAAATTATTGGATATTACTTATGACTAATTTCATTTTAAAAGCTGTGGTGAAAAACACGTCGTCCGTGCAGTCAAGACTGTATAGAAAAGACCCTAATTCTTTGGAATGTGAAATGAGATGTAGGTTCATTCATTTAGGAAACATTTCATGCATGCTTGTCCTAATATTTTGATTATGACCTTCTGAGGACCAAGAAAAATAACCGAACGTATTCAGTTTAGCTTCTTATATTCCGCCACTTGCCTTGCTTTCAAATTGCTCCTCTACATTTCCCTTCGTGTCCTTTTCCTGCCTTCCGTCCGTCCGGCCTTCACATCTTTTCCTTCTTCAGGAAACCCTTGAAGTTTCATACGAATCTTTCATCGTAGTTTCATCAAGTACTTTGTATCCCGTTTTCTTACATTATTGTCTTTACTACTCTGACTCTTTGCTCGCCGATTTCAACACTAAAATGGCTATAACTCATTCTGTGAATAAATTATTTACTATCTTCACAATTCTCTTCCGAATTCTATGCGACCGAAAATACTAACTCTCCTATTCCTAATTGTTGGTGAAATTTTTCGCTTTAAGGTAGTCCGAGCGAGATAGTTCCCTAGTCATAATAGAGACCATATTCGAAAGATACATTTTAATTTCGCCGTCTGTAGGTTACATCAATAAAATATTGCATTATTAATGGTGCAATAATATAGTTTTATATGACAGAAATTTTAAGTAATTAAATGAAAATATCAAAATAAGTCTTTAACACGTTGAGTGCGGATGTCACTCATGAGTGACGCAGTGGGCGCAAGCGAACGGCGTGTGTCTCTCTCACACATGAGTGACGGCGGTCTTCTTTCTTAGTACGAGGGCTCTGAGCGGCCATCATACTTGCCGGCACCGTTTTTCTTGCGTCAGCCTCTCGCCGAGGTTCCATGTTGATTCCCAGAATCCTCCGTTTTATAAACTTTTATTTTTTCTATTTTTGATGTTAACAACTATATTTAAGGATTACGCATGCCAATATTTCCTCTGCACTGTTTCTTTTAGTTTATTTCTTTTATTTTATTTGATGCAAATGTGCTTCAGCCCGAATTCTGACTAGATTTTTTTTTTAACATTTATATTCTTTCTTTTTAAAAATTCTTTTGTTAACTATTTTGTCGCAAAACTATTAACTATTTGATTAACTATTAGCTACTGACTATTTGATGCAAAAATCCTTTGCCGCGCACACCGTTACTGGGACCGCATTATCAAAGAGGCCATTGAGATGCGATTGCATCCGCATATTTTTAATAGAGACACCGGATTCCAACTGAGTAATACCTGGTGGCCAGTGATCAAATGTATTAAAAAGACGAGAAAATGATTCAACGGCCAGCGGAACACGTCAGCCAATCATAGGGATCGAAACCTTCATTGTTGGGGCATCAACAGCTTGTTTAATTTTAGTGTTATAGTGGTCACGGCGGAAATAACACGTGCCTTGAAAATGGAAAACGAGTCGTTTTCCGAAACGTCGGCGGATTATGAAAACATTACCCGGTGCGAAGCTCGAGAAAGATATTTCAACTATTTTGTTGATTTAACAACTTTATATTTCTGTATTTTTAGTTGACCTTTGGAATTAACTTTGTTTCTTTCAGTATCATAATTCCATCAGAGATTGTTATTATCAGGTCTTATTTTATATTTTACATCATTTTATACTTTATCCTGCTAATTTTATGTTTAATATTTATTATGATTCTTATTATGTTTATTATTAATATGTTTATTGCCTGTTTTTAAGTAAATAATACAACGATGTATGATAATGATGTTATTTTCTTATATATTTATTCACTTTGATGATTATTTTGTAGTATTGACAAATATTCTATTAATATTGCAAATTAATAAAACTATGATAATATTGGACATTAATAACATAGTAGCTATAAGATTGATGTTATGTATATTTTTCCAAGCTAACACAGAAAACTATATGCAACTACGCTTCTCGCGAATTGTGCTAGAAACTGTGTATGGAAGTGAATTTTTCATTTCATTTAGTTCAAGTTTTGTTCTAATTAAAGTTTTCCTTTGTTTAGTTTCCAATTATTACTGGTGTTTTCAGTGTTAATTTATACCTCATATATCAACAATATGTGATGAATTTTTGGCGAGGTTTGAAGTTTTAGCTCTGAATTTATGCAGAATGCTTCTTTCCCTTGCGGTAAATAATTCTTATGATTCTCGTTGGGAACCGACATCCCATTGCTAAGAATGCATCGGCATCGAGAAAGTGAAGGCCAGAGTAGATAAGGTGGTAGAAAATCTGTTGGGAGAATTTTTGGGAGTAGGACACTCGGTGTGTATGGATAATTTTTACAACAGAGTCCCCCTTTCTGAAAAACCTATACAGAGAAAAACACATTCGATGGGCACAATAAGGCCTAATAGAAAGGGAAATCCTAGTGAATTTGTGGCAAAAAAACTAAAAAGAGACTAAAAAACTAATTGCATTGGCAGATATACGAGCGATGGAGTTTGCCTCATGAAGTGGAGAGATAGGTCGGACACGTTAATGATTAGCATGGAGCATGACGCAAACTCAATAAAAACATCGTCTATGAGGGGAGAACAGAAAGACAAACCATCATGTGTGGTGGAGTATAATGAGCACCTACATGGATGGAGTGGATCGCTGTGTTCAGCTCCTTTCCAACTGTGAGTATGAACGAAAACCTTTCCGTTGGTATTTGAAGTTGGCTCTTCAAATTTTGCAAATTCAAATTGTAAATGGTCACATACCATTAAGTTATATTCTCTTTAGTCACATTTAGTTCTGTGCGAATCAGGGATTTTCATTTTGAAGCGAAGCGAATCGAATCTCCCAAAAGATATTTCGAATAGAATCGAAACGAACTTTTTTAAAATTTCGTTAGGAATCGAATCACCCTAAAAAAATTCGCTTGCGAATCGAATTCGAATCTAAATAAAATGCAAACGCTTATGCACAGTTAAAGTAATAAAGATTTTCACAATATTTCAGGGCCTTAGATTAGCTTATACATCTGTAATAGCACAAAGAATAGCTCAGAATAACATGTGGTCGTTTAAATTTTCGTTTCGCGTTAGGAAAACATCGTCGAAACGGACGGCGCACCATTTTTGGAATGAGCGCCATGCTTGAATGCATGCAACGATTCGAAGACGAATCTATCAGATTCGAATATTTCGAATGATTCGGCTTCGAAGCATCTCAATCCGCAGGCGAATCGAATCAAATTAAGACTGATTCGAATCGACTTCGAAGGATTCGCACAGCTCTAACCACGGACTATTCAATAAGTGCAGTGGTCGCAAAATGAGTATGTATGAATATCGGCATGAAGTGATAGTCTCTTGCGTCATGTAGAGCTAAAATATGTCCTTCACCATGTATACAAAGAAAATCCCATTTTCCTGACAACATAACGAAGAAAGATGACAAATTGGGCCAGTAAAGAGGCGAAGATGTAGAATGTGCTCATCAAAAAACATTAGAAAAAACTCCCTCCTATGTTGTCCAGCTTGCCCAGAAAAACCAGCCTTATGTCTCCAACCATGTTTTCTTGAGTTTCATGAGAAAAAAATGAACTTTTGATTGAAATACTCATAAATATTGTAATAATGAACTGTGGCAATTTTATTTTTATAAATTCTCTTTTGTTTTTCTATGATAAAGGTTTTTTTTACTAAATATGTCGCTGAAAATTTTCAGAGGTAAAAGCTTGTTATTGTGAATATTTTTATTTATATAAACAATTAGAAATATGCTGTATCAAGAAATGTTATTCATGTAATAATGAATTTATGAGATAGAAATAAGATTATATGCATTTAAAATTCATAATTTTTTCAAAACAAAAAATAAAAACTACCATTTTCTTGATTTGAGCAAGGTAAATTCTTTCTGAGGAACCAGTAACGCTGCATTCATCACCCATCAAGTGATATTTGAAAGGGCCATAAATGGTACTTTGAAGAGTAGGGGAACAAATTAGAATGGACCTGACCATCAAGGTTTTTGAAGGTTATGAGTTTACCTAAAATTTGAATTTCGCACTTTCAATGGTCTTACCGCTTCTTTCCTTAGACCACAACCAAGGAACTGCGTGCAGATAGGAAGGGACGGGAGGGATTAGTGGGATCGTCCATCTTTTTGTCTTGAGTAGTACGCGTCCGTTGAAAAGCTCTGCTACAACCCGTTTATCATTCTTCTGCCACAATCCAAGGCAGCATGTATTTTTCTTTCCATTCAGTCCCTCTACTCCTCAACACTTACCTCTTCCTAAACTTCTGATTTCTGCAAATTGGCCAAACAGAGGGCGCGAGATTCGATGTACCTTTGAGAAATTGACTGGCAGCCGAGTTGTCGGTAGTGATGCCGCCAGTCAATGCGAAAGGGGTACGTTTTTCGTAGGGACTGCGTAAAAGAGTGAAGATTCGGAAGAGAATGAGCCAGTGAAATATTTGGGTGGACTTCATTATCTATGAACACAATGAATATAGCACATCATTTTATTCAGTCCGGTTGTGACAGTAAAAAGTAAAGAATCCTTAGAGATAAATATTCTGAAAGTGAAACGCATCCCATAGCTGCGTAAAATAATATATCTGAATAAGGGGCCATGATTTGAGACAAATACTCCCTTTGGAAAAGCCTTGACAAATTAAATATTACGTTGATATGAAAATATTGTGCGGGTTGCATACGGGTTGGCATATCGCAGTGGCGTGTGACTCTCATGAGGGACGTGTTAAAATTATTACGTAAATAAAAAAAGTGTAAATATTTTTTATTTTTAAAAATCAAAATCTAATACTCAGAACACAATTAAAGATTGAAAATCGGAAAAATAGAAATCAGGAACTGGGAAGGTACATCGATGTATCGATACGCACTCAACGTGTTAACTTGACTAATTTTTTTTCGCGCGGTGCATTTGAAACTTCTTCTAAACAGAAGGTTTTTTGTGATATCCAAGGGCCTACTGCGGTGACAATATGGTTAATTTTCAAAAATAGTTGAGAAAACGTACACACTACACGCTGTTTGTTTTTTTACGACTTATTAGTGTTAGAAATGCCTCATTTTGTAAATAATGTCCCTCTGGAGTGTATACACGTACCGTTTCTCATGTAAAAGGGAAGGCATTCTTGGGCAAATATAATATATAATGTGGGAAAGGGTTGAATTTTTGGTGCCACCAGAAGGGTGAGATATTTTTCTTTAAAATGAGACCAAATTCATTGATTTCAAAGTAAAATGATATTTCGCTCAAACTACCTTAATTCTTCCTGAACACATCCGTCATTGCACCGTCAGGTTTCCTCTCAGTATCTACATTTTTCCTATTACATCCTATTTATATTGATTTTATTAATTACTTAATTTTGTTGGTGTAGACTCATTCTGCCTTTTTTAGTGTGTTTTTGTGTCTGGTTTGTCTTGGGAGGAGAGGTTCTTCTTGTAAAGGGAATTCATTGTTAATTCCTATACTATTTCCGTTATTATCTCTCCCACTTGAATAGTTCATGCTTTTGGTCTGTGAATTTCAGTTTATTCATCTTAAAATGTCTCAAATTCAGCCTAAATGTCTCAAATTGATTTTTTCTATCACGTGATAATCACCCTGGGTGAGTTTCTTGCGTTGCTCATAAAATTGGTTTTCTCTAAAGATATTTGATTTTTTTCTTTAAATTTTCTGTAATTTCTGTTTCAAGCTTTATTTGTTCAAATATTTTAGTTTTCGTTAATGTTATCTGAGAAAAATTCGATGCAACCCGCAAATGCCGACAAATTAGCACCTAACCCGTAAGTTTTGATCTTAGTCTGACAATGCCATGGCAGCCCCCTTTATTAGAGTTTATCCTATCGCTCCGATGTATTCCTCTTCCGAACACAGCCATAGGATAGGATTGAGGATAGACCAACTCTCTGTTTGACTCCAGCCAAAGTGTTGAATTCCTCCGAGATCTCTCCCCGGACTCAAACTTTGGAGTTTGTATCTGTTAGATTTCCTTTGATTTAGCTAGTAATTTTGTTCCACTCAGAATTGTTCGTATTGCATTTTAAATAGGAAGATCCTATTTATTGAATCTTTAGCTTTAATAAAATCCTTACATATCAACTCGTAGGTGTTATTCTTTTTTTCTATTTCATATTTTTATTTTTTAATATAACATTCCATCGATCCAGAGTTTTTCCTTACGGACTCCTGTTGTACTATTTTTTTGTTTACTTTGGGATCTACCCTGCTAAATAATTCTATGTAGTTTCCTCATAATACTGCAACAGAATTTTTTAAAAATTTTGAAGATATTCCTAAAAGTATTGAAACTCCATCTTACGGATTTCCTTACGACGTTCTGCAGAATACCTTAGGATGTTAAGCAGAATACCTTAGGGCGTTCAGCAGAATTCCTTAGGACGTTCTGTGGAATTCCCTACGACTCCCCATACAGGTCCTTGAAAAAGGAATCGGGTCAACGGAAACCTCACATATTTCCGTAGCGTTGCTGAAGTTCTACAGAACAGCTTGTAAGGAGTATATTTGTTCTGCAGAAAAAAACTCTACAGAACACATGTTAACTTAAAAAACAGAACACATGTTACGTAGAGTCAGGCTCTCATGTTTCCTTAGAAAATCCTTAGAAAAGGAACTAGTTCTGAAGATAAAGAGTCAATTTCTGTAGAATTCCTTACGTTCTACAGAACAGCTTCTAAGGAATTTTTTGCAGGGTATCCATTTGGTGGTTTAAACTCTCAAGATTTCATTTTTAGTAAGTTATATCATGATTTCATGTCATTTTATTGACAGTTCAGTTACCTTAGCATCTGATAAAAACGATTTTAATGTCCTTATTAATTATTCAAACATATAGGTGTTATGAAATGAAATCGTGGAAGGAGCATTCATCATTTAAGCCTTTGTCTACAAAATTCGACGGCCACATTATTTATCATTTAGCGAACATTTATTTTGACTTCTTCCCAACAGCTCACAGCAAGTCAGTCATCACTGGGGTTTACAGCAATTTAACTAATGTTCTTGATAACCAGTGACTTATAAACTCTTGTGTTAGGTTTATATTTGACTTACGCAGAGTAGAACATGAGTCAAAATATTATGCTGAACTAAATTGGTTACCTCTCGGTTCCCGAAGGAAATATTTTTGGGGCCATTTCCTTTCACCCTCTTCCATAATCGGAATCCTCCCTACCTCTACGTTCTATTTACCCCCAGAAAAAGACTTTCCCAAATAGTATCCCCATCCTAAACCCTAGCTGACCCTACCTTTCTTCATATTCCCCAAGCCCGTACCAATATCCACTTCAATTCCTTCCTCACCACCGCTTCCAGGTTTTGGAATTCGCTGCCCTCCCATGATTACTCTTCTTCATTCCTCCAATCATTTAAAGTCAAATTATTTTTCTATTTAAAAAATCTTAAATAAATTTGTAAAAACTTACATCATATCTAACTATAAATATTACTGCAATATTCATTGTTATGTAAATTAACTTTTCCTTTCCTAATGTGTGTATTATATTTTTTGAGCAGAACATGCTAATTGTATAGTTAACTTGCCCTATTGGATTACCCAAGAGCATACATAAAGTTTCACTCATTCATTCAACAGCCGTGTTATTCATTTACATCAACATCTACGTAATACCCTGCGAGCCATCACGAGGGTGTGGCAGGGAGTGAAGATCACCAAACATGCACTATTGCCATGCAACTAGGATATTTATTGGAGACATGCTAGATAACAGGGACACATGCAGATAGATGGTTAGTATCTACATAATAAGAAAGGAATTATTGGTTGTTATTACATGCATCATGCACTACAGACTACTCTAACTATATTTCACCTACCTATCCCTTTGCTACGCTGCCTATTGTCTTCTCTTACAGTACGCGGGAAAAATTACATTTTAACTCTATCGGTACGACAATCTATCTCTATTATCTTGTTAATCTATTCAAACCTAGCATAATACACTGGGGATCTTAATATATATCTAACATCATCTGTGAACAAATCGGTTTCGAATTTACTTAGAAGGTTTAACCTAAATTTTAACCTACGTTCTGATAGTAATTCCCATCCGAGTTCTTCTATTACACTCGTAAAACTTATACAATTATCATAACGGCCTTAAACAAATCTAGCGGATCTCCTTTGTTCACGCTCTAATTCTTTTATCAAACCTTTCTCGTACGGATCCCACATACTAGCGGCATATTCTAAATGAGGCCTGACAAGTGTAAAATAGCTTCTTTCTCGTACTCTCTCATCGCATATGCCTAGTACCCTTTTTACGAATCCCAATCTACGGTTTGCTACACTAGTTATTTCCCTGATGTTTTTCCCCCATGATATGTCTTCAGTGATGGTGACGCCCAAGTATTTAATGGATTCTACGTTAGATAATTTCTATTGTTTGATGCAATAATTATTCCAGGGAAAGCCATTGTTTTTCCAAAAGTTCATTATCGCGCATTTCTTCAAATTTAATTCTAGCTGCCAACTATCACACCAATCATCAATCGCATCTAAATCCTTAGCTAAAGACTGACTGTCCTCTTCATTTTTAATTTCCTTATACACAACTGCATCATCGGCAAAAAGACGGAGCTTGCTATTTTTTACTACTGTATTCAACTCATTTACGTACAGAAGAAATAAAATTGGACCTATCACGCTTTCCTGGGAACACCCTATGTAACTTTTACTTCACCTGAGCTGACAACATCTAATACCACCCTTTGAACGCGTTCATGTAAGAAGTCTCCTATCCATCCCACTATATTACTGTCTATCCCGTATGATGCTAACTTCGCGAGTAACTTACAGTGGGGAACCGTGTCAAACGCTTTTCTAAAGTCAAGAAACGCTGCGTCTACCTGTACGTTACCTTCTCTGGAAACAAAAATATCATGAACAAAAAGACCTAATTGAGTTTCGCAAGACCGTCCCTTTCTGAGCCCATACTGGTTTGTTATCAATAAATCCTGGCTTTCGAGGTGTCCCATTATTGATGTGACTATTATATGCTATATAACTTTACATGATAGTGACGTTAATTGATATTGGTCTATAATTACATGGCTGTTCCCTATCGCCGCTTTAAAAAACTCATGCTCATCCTAGTCAGTGGAAGCTAAAAGGACGTTAAGAACGCATCCCAGATTTTTGTATAGGACGAATGAGCTTCATTAAAAAATAAAATCGGATGATGATACTGAAGGAGAAATCTTTATCACAGACTTATTCCTCGGGGGTAAAAATTCTACCATATCAAAAAATCTCAGCGTCATTAGTCAGGCTATGAGTGTTTCCGCGCCGTGGCGTCGTCCAATGGGTGTTCGAAGCCGAAGGTCCGCTCCCGTCAAGTCCAGCCCAATATGTCGCCGTCTATTCCGAGGATCTATTTTGACTGAAGTTATTTCGTTTTTCCTGTCTTTTATTGGCCCGGGGAAAATCAACCGTCCAAAATAAATTGAATGCCTGGGAAATGAAGACCTGACGGTGAAGGATAAGGAATCCCACGAGATCTTCGGCGCAGAGGGTGATGTTGAATTGATAGGTGCCCCTTACTTAAAGGGCAATTCCAAATGATAATGCATTCATTCTTTTCATTTTTCGGGATTTTGCCGTGTCGCTGACATCATGCCTGATCCAAAAGAGCGGATTCCCAGCACCATAACGGAGGGCGTTCAACTGCACTTGTGGGAAGTTTTCGCATTTTTTAATGTTTACAGTGTTTTCCTTCCTCTGGCAAACTGTTTATATATATATATATATATATATATATATATATATATATATATATATATATATATATATATATATATATATATATATATATATATATATATATAAAATAAGGTATATATATATACATATATAAGTATATATACACACACACACATATATATATATATACATATATATATATGTATATGATATGGGTATGTGAGTACCTACTTATTTCTGACGAAGGCGGGAAAGTGGAAAGGAAAACAATGGTGGTGTGAAGATGTAAAGATGGCCGTTTCCGAGCAGAAAAAATTCGACTGGACCGGGAATCTAACCACGGACCTTTGGATTTCGCGTCCAAAACTCAGACCACCAAGCTACCCAGTCTACTAAGAATCTATTGGAATCGGCGGGGGGTTTATATGAACAAACACTCCCCGAGGCATGACCCATGGCTCTCGTGGGTCATCCCTTGGGGAGTGTTTGTTCATATAACCCCCCCCCCCCGATTCCAAGTAGTAGACTGGGTAGCTTGGTGGTCTGAGCATTGGACGCGAAAGCCAAAGGTCCGTGGTTAGATTCCCGGTTCAGTCGAATTTTTTCTGCTCGGAAACGGCTATCTTTACATCTTCACACCACCATTGTGTTCGTTAATTTTATATGTTCCTATCCACTTTCTTTCTACCTTTCTGTATAAACATTTATGTGTGTATTTGCCGCTGAGCGGTCATTGTGAATGAACGAACATATATACGTATAATATAAAACTTCGTCACAGGGTGGCACTAAATATACCACACACAACAACAAACTCACGATTTTAAGTATTTCGATGGGTCGCCCGCACCTTCATCAGTGATAGAATGAGGATTGAGGAGGATGAATTGTACAGGAGGGGCAGTGAGGGGAAAGAGCAGTTAGGAGGGGGGGGAAGAGGGGGGAGGGTAGGAGCCAAAGACCTATTCGGGAAAAGGAAACAATGTAGCGAAAAGCGGGGGGACATTAATGGGAACGGTTGAGGCCAGGTGGACAGAGGGCGTTAAAAAATCGGATGCAACTTTGTTCTAAGGTCTTCAAACTAATTATAATGGCCGTGGGTGGGAGGGATGCCAGAATGGCTACATTGTACCAGTCATCAAAGCTTACATTGTGGGAGGCAGCATGTGTTGGGACAGAGAAAGAGAAGTTGGTGAAGAAGGATTGCAAGAAGCACGGTGATTGTTAATTCTAATATTGAGGGGAGTACTACAGAGCCCAATGTAAAAGGCTGTACATAATTTTCAAAGCAGATATACTATATTAGATGTGGTACAAGAAGGGGAAGAAACAGAAGGAGGATAACGATTTACGAAGTTTTTGTGTAGTCTCTCTAATTAGAATTAAAACAAGGTTTGCATCTTGGCCAGTTACATCGGGTGGCTGGAGCTTTAGAAATATTCAAAGATTTATGAAGGGGGCTAGTGGCTCTAAATATAACAGATAGGTTCGGGGTATGTTTGAAGAACAAAGGGACATTTAGGGAATAAATTAGTAGTGGCAGGATTGCTAGAAAGTATAGGGAATAATTCTTTGAGGAGATGATTTAGGGACTGTATGTCTGGGAAGAAAGTGGTGCAAATAGAAATATTGTTGTACTTTGGACAAGAAGTTGATTTAGTTTGGTACGGTTTTCTATAGATTTTTTTATTTAAAAGGGATTCAGGATAGCCCCTGCGAAGAAGAGACTGGTGTAAGTTGGAAAGAAAGCGATCAAGGGACTCCGGGTTGTTACAAATTCGATGACCTCTGATAGAAAGTGAGTATGGCAGGGAACGTTTGGTATGTGAGGGTTGACAACTGCTGAAGTGAAGGTAGAAGAACTTCCAGAAGAAGTTCCAGAAGACCTAGGAAAAGATTGGCATAAGAATTGGCAGGTTAAATATCTTCTTCGGGCTTCGCACCGGGTAATATTTTCAAAAGTCGCCGACGTTTCGGAAGACGACTTGTTTTCCATTTTCAAGGCGCGTGTTATTTCCGTCGTGTCCTATGACACTGTTCCTATGACACTGATTTTAAACTGGCCATTGATGCCCCAAAAATGAAGGTTACGATCCGTATGATTGGCTGACGCGTCCCGCTGGCCGTTGAATTATTTTCTCACCTTTTTTATACATTTGATTAGAGGCCTCCATGTGTTACTTTGCTGGAATCCGGTGTTTCTATTCAAATTATTCGGATGTAATCGTATCTCGATGGCCTCTCTGGTAATGAGGTCCCAGTAACGGTATTCACGGCAAAGGATTTTTTCATCAGCCCATTTTTAAAAATATTAATCTTTTTAATAATGTAACGGCTTGGTCTTCGTTGATGCTGTGTTTCGTCACTGCCGACTTCTCTGGTTGCGCCAATCTAAAATGCCTACGATGTTCTTTAAGCCTGTTTTCAATTGTTCGGTCAGTCTCCCCCACATATATTTTGCCGCATTCACACGGAATCTGATATACCCCGGCATACACCTTGAAGACACCACGCGCTTTTGCAATTCATGTTACAGCACAACATCAATGCTTAAATGGGGAGGATGAGTCCTGCTGTGGCTCAGTCCGCTTTCTTGAGAAATGCTTCTGTATAATCTTTAGTATTTGGGGTCTTTTAGCGCGTCAAAGCAAGTTCGCAGGTGAATACCCTTTAAGAGACATCAAGACAGAACAGATATTGCATTTTGCCTTCTCTTGGCCTGCTTCTTTGAACAGTTTCCTAATGTCACTTTTTTTTCCTCTCCATTTTTCTGAAGGATTCTTTAAATCCTTTCCAAAAGGACTTGAATATCACGTTCAGAAAAATGTCTTCCTCTTATCTGTATTCAAAGAGGTAAGAGTTTAATATTCATGGTGATGAATACCTGACAAAATAAATGCCAGCACGCCGAGATCCTACTGACATGCACAGCACTATAAAGCGTGAGGAGAACCATACAGGGTGAAGAAGAAGCAACTGTCCTTATTTTAAGGGACACAATCAATATCAGATTTAGTTAACTCTATCATTCCTTGGCCGAGGAATAACATTCCCCTTCCTATTGGACCTCCTCGCCAATGAAAGGTTCCATTGTGTGGCCGAACCGAAACAGGTTCAGTGCGTGACCGAAAGGAGCGTTAATTACTTGGGGCTCCGAAGAACTTATCTGGGACATCTCCGATGCAGACTCCTCAGAATATGCTGGGTTGAGGGCTGTGCTGGGTTGAGGGCCAAATTTTTCCTCAATATGAAAAGTGATTCCAGTTGGGTGGTTTAGTTAGCAATTAAAATCGCCTCTCCCGTATAAATGAAAGGATCTTCTCGTCAGAAGATATATAATTAATTTTGAAGTTATATTTGCAGAAACTTGAGGGAAATGCTGAATTGAACCTTAAAAATGGTAGTGCCAATGGTAAAACTTCAAATCTTATTAATTAGAATAAAGTAATTGTGCTCTCCCAGGTATTTCCGGGTAAATAGTAAAAGAAATATTTTTCCAAAAAATAAAAAAATAGTAATATTTTTCCAAACTATTAGCTATTACACCGAATAAATTTCCAACTCTTATGATAGGATATATTTTAAAGTTAAGCCAACACCGATATTTGTTCTTTAATCCAACAATTACTTTCCAAAATGCCGTACATAATGACATATTGTTGTGTCCCATATGGTAGAACGCAACGAAGATGACGCTCGACCCGATTGGCTAGCCCAAAGTTCCGATTAGGGTATCGGCGCTAATGAGTGAAAACTCTAGCGTTCCTACAGGTTAACAGGGTTTGTTATAGAATATCCCTTGCCGGAGAATAGTATGGCCTTAGCGTACAACTTAGAGATTTTCCGGCGAGCAGAGATTTTCCGGGGTTTATACGTATATTATTCTAGTGGTCCAAAAGGCAGCAGGCAGTGGTTAGAGAGGTAATTTTTGCTAAAGACGCCCACGGGAATAGTTCATTGGGTATCTGGGCGCAGCTGCATTTGTGGTTGATGGGTGGCCAATGAAGATGGGTAAAATTCTTTCGAAGTACATTTAAAAGCCAACATGACTTGATGGGCGTTTGCTAAAATTATGACGCCCAGTTTATGAGGTAGCTGACCGACCCTTTAAAAGGATATGCGGCCCTTCGATCCACACTACACCCCTGACGCGACCCTCTGGGGCGTTCCCACATTAGACGACTTGAAGGATCCATAACTTCCCCACAAAAAAATGCTGTATAATTTCCTTGAAACACTTCTACAGAATTTCTAAAAAAGTTCTGTAGATATTCCTTAAAGTATTGAAACGCGATTTTACGGATTTCCCTGCGACGTTCTGCAGAATACCTTAGGATGTTCTGCAGAATACCTTAGGACGTTTTGGAGAATTCCTCAGGACGTTCTGTGGAATTCCCTACGGCTCTCCATATAGGTCTTTAGAAAAGGAACTGGGTCAACGGAAATGTCACATATTTCCGTAGAGCTCATGAAGTTCTACAGAACAGCTTTCAAGGAGTTATTTTGCTCTGCAGAAAATTACTCTACAGAACATATGTGTTGTAGAGTCAGGCTCTCATATCCCGTACAGATCCTTAGAAAAGGTATTAGTTCCAAAGAAAAGGAATTAACTTCTGTATAATTTCTTACCTTCTACAAAACAGCTTCTAAGGAATGTTTTAGCAGGGTTGCAAAAGACAGTACAGCGTAAACACCATGTACTTATGCCCTGAGGAGTAGAAGACAATCAAAACAAATTGTCTTATTTCATCCTCGTCTTCCTGGATTCATTTTTTCTTCATTGATACTTGGATGAGTCCGTTCGTTTCCTTGATTTATTTCATGTGTTTGACTCCTTTAACTCCATTAATTCCTTCCCGTCCTTTGAATCCTTTCGTTCCATTCGGTCCTATGAGTCCTCTCGGTACTCTTAGTCCTTTCATTCCTTTCGATCCCTTCGTTCATTTTGGTCCTCCGAGTTCTCCCGGTGTTTTTGTACCTTTGGAACAATAAAATAATCACTGCCAGATTGATCTATCTTATACAAGATAGTTGAAGATTTGGCTGGATGGAATTTCGAAATGGTATAATAATAATAACTTTGTAATATTCCACACTGTTTTCTTACTAGTAAACCAGCCTAACCGGTTTCAATGTATACACATCATCATCAGAGGCAAAATACAGCGTACAGAGGTAGTGGCTTGATATATATATATATATATATATATATATATATATATATATATATATATATATATATATATATATATATATATATATACAGGGTACCACACGGGGAAGGAAGTAAGGAGGAAGTTGGCAGGCGGGAGGGAGGATATTACACGAGAGGCGGGGGATAACAAAGCGAGGGCACGGGAAATGTAAAATCAACCTCGTCAAGATTAAAAAGAGGAGGGGAGAGGCACAGTGAAAAGGGGCGACAATTTTTCCGGAATAAAATCAATTAAAACCACATGACTAGATTTTTTAAAGGCTAAAACAAATTCAAAATTTTCTAAAAAATCTAATTGGGCACCTTTGTCGCAAAAATATAAAATGTTGGGATTAAAATTAAATGTGATTGTGGTCAAACGGATGCTTAGCAAACACTGAGCTGTTGTCATGGTTTAAAAAAACATTTAAAATGTTCGGAAATTCTTGTTTTAAATTGGCGGCCAGTTTAACCGATGTAAAAACAATTGCATCCAGGAGAATACAACTTCAGGGAGTACACCCCGCTTCTCTCCAAATCCCCTTTTACTGTTCCCCTCCCCTATGGGTTGACGAGGACTACTGAGAGAAGGGCTGTACCCATGCTTTGACCAAAATTGGTCCGAATTGACCCTTCATGTGGTGGTCCCCGACTCGACGTACTCCGGCAGACCACGCGGCGTCAACCCGGAAAGGGAGCCAGGTAGACACCTAATGCCAATCTTTTGGGCAACGGGAATTTCCGGTTTTCAACGATGTGCGGTAGGTTTTTCGCGAAAGCGAGGCCGACGGCTACTCGTCTCAGTTGTTTGGGTAACCAAACTAATACGAGCACTTCGGGGGCGGAGGCCCAATAGAGGTCCTTTTGTCCTCAATCCGCCTCATTGGTGTCGGCCTCGAAGGGGCTGTTGGTTTCGCTAACCTTCCCTTCCCATCCCTTCCTTCCCACCTCTTCCTTCCCTTGCAGATAAGCGAAAGCTTCCAGTCCAAGGGGAAGGTGTAATCCTGCGGCGATAGCCGGAGCGTCTGTTCCCCTCCCCTTCTCTTTTAACTCTTGACGCTGTTATTATTACATTTCCCGTGTCCTCGCTTTGTTAACCTCCACCTCTCTACTAATATCCTCCCCCCCTGCCAACCTCCTCCTTACTTCCTTCCCCTTGTGGTACCGTGTATATATATCAAGCTACCACATCTGTATGCTGTATTTTGCCTCTGATGATGATGTGTATACATTGAAACCGGTCAGGCTTGTTTACTAATAATAAAACAGTGTGGTATATTACAAAGTTATTGTTATCATATCAACGTGGTCCATCTTGGTACTTCTGCACATTCAGTCCAAAGGGACGAATCATTCCAAAACGGCATATCACTACTACACAGCGTATATCCGTTTCGAAACTTTTTTTTTATGTTGCTCAAGCAGGAAGATCCCGTTTTTCCTCGTAACACAAAAGGTTACTGGGAAGAAAACATTGTAAATCGCTTCTACGTACACCAAAAAGAGACCTTTTCCGCGCACCCTCACAAAAGAAATTCCCTTTGGTTTTCGTTCTGGCAACGAAAACGTTTTCATAACTATTCCCCACAAGCGGGACACAAACCGATTTACAACGGTTTTTTTAAAAGTAAAAGAGAGATACTAATTCGCTCTGGTTAGGCCACACCTCGAATAAGCCGCGAGCATTTGGGACCCTGGTCATAAATGTTTAACATAAAAAAATTAACAAATTAGAAAGAAAAGCTACACGCTTCGTGAAAAACATTACGAACGAACATATACTGCTACACATCTGTTATAGGGATTTAGTTGGGAGCCCCTAGAGACTCGGAGGCTGCACGCTAGGCTTAGGCTGCTTGATAAATTCAGAACAGATATTTTTCAGAGCGACACAGAGAACATTATCATGACACCTAACTACATTTCTAGGTCTGGCAGATGCGATAACATAAGAGAGATACTATGCCGAACAGATTGGTACAAAAACTCGTTCTTTCTGCGCACAATAAGCGACCACAATAAAAACTGAGCTCCTCAAAATACACTCCCATATTACATGTCACCATTTCACCTCCAAAACTTTTACATCTTTATGCGACTGGTGACCTAACACCCCCTGCCACACGCCCAAGCGGCGGCTCGCGGGTTAGTATGTAGATGTAGATGTAGAAGAACGTATCACAGGCCTCATACTTTTCGTGAATGCTCTCTTGCCATCCGGAGGATTTAGAAAACATATTATATTCGGTCGGTGGTTATTTTGTAGCGATTCCAACTCAAATATAGTTAGATTTTCAAAGTTAAAGGATGTATATTCTGATGCGATTTTTCAAATTTTGTGTATGCGTAAGGTTATAAATCAGCATTTTTCTGCATAGTGATGAAGGAGAATTGTAAGTGTATATGCTGATTTGATGTTGTCATAATAATTTTAATTCTGGTTTTTTTTACATTCAAAGATAAATGTCATTAACATGCTGATTATATCTTTGCTCTGTACCGCAACTCTTTGAGAAATGCAGAGTATTGTTCAGTCTCGCTGACTTATGCATATGCATCTCAAGGTTCGCTTTAACGCTAGTGGTTTACATTAAGTAATGTTTTATTAGCGTTTTACTGACAGGATGCAATGGTCATTGGTTTGGTTCGACATTGTTGCATCAAGAATTATACTGAATTTTCTTTACGTGAAAATATTTTTCGAAAGTAGCGCGGTTTTTTTAAAATTGTAGTAATTACGATCATTTGATTATTTTGTAGTGTCTGGGTTTTGATGTTTTTTGCTCGACCCTCGTAGCAAGTTATCCCCAGCATATAGTTAGTTGATTGATCGTGATATCGTTGAGTACGAGTGGTTATGATGGTGACACTAACAAGGATGGCTGTTTCAATTGAAGATGCGCTAATAATTACTTACACCGTCGGTATCGCATTTATGACCTTATAGCTGCGTATTTCTGAATATGTTGGTGTCAAGCCGTAAGTGTAACTGAACGTCGCTTCTAATACGGTGGCAGAGAATCATGACAAAAACGTTTGTTACCCCCGGGGAATACTGCAATACAACCGAAATATCCGTTTTTTTAACACGATTAAAAACGTTTGAGGGAGTCTATGAAATCAAATGTATATGTGGTAAACGTTTGAGGTAGTCTATGAAATCAAATGTGTATGTGGTAAATCCTACATCGGCCAAACGGGGAGAGCAATTCAGTGCAGAATTAAAGAGCACCAGAGGGCCACCGAAAAGAGGAGATTCAGCCTCTCCGCATTTGCAGAGCATGCATGGTTCGAGCCAGGACATCAGATTGCCTTTGACCAAGTGAGAGTACTCTCAAGGGAAAATCGTTATTTTCCCAGGTTAATCAGAGAAGCGGTAGAGCTGGTTAAATATCCATCGAATTTCAATCGGGAGGATGGATACCCACTTGCCTCAACCTGGGAGAGAGTGGTGAAACCACAACGAGGAGCGGGCAATCGAGACACCCTATGGTCCTAGATGTACTAGCAACGCAATACAGAACAACGGAAAATAAATAATAACAATTACAAAAATGTCCAACGGACCTGAAGACGCCCCCAGGAAGAGGGGAGAAACTGTTGTCAAAAAAACCAAACACGCGACGGAAATACCTGAAAAGAGCAACATTAATAATTATAAGAGTCGCGGAAGCCTTCAAAGAAATTACGATTAAAAACGTTTTAAAAATGGATGCACGGTGGTTTTGAACAAGCAGAAAACGGAATAAAAGTGCTCCAGAAATATGTAGTGAGCTATCAACGAAACGTATTAGAAAAGTACAATTAACCAAAAGTGGCAGAAATTTGCGCCGTTTAATTCACCATTTGAAAACGTGAATGAACCGGTAGAAAACGTTTACAGAAAGTGCAAAATAGTACATGAAATGGATTTTGTTATGTGGGTTGCGATGAAAGCATCGGGTGAAAGTATGCACTCAAAGACAAATAAAACAATGTCGATTTCATCTACCAGCGAGGCCATGGACTTCGTTTTCTGGGATGCACTAAGGGTTACAAAATAATTATTTATCTATAAAATCTATTTTGAAATAATTCCGCAGGTTATAAATGTTAGAGATATTAGGACTGGATTAATTAAAGAAAAGAAAATTATCGATCAGAATGATCCACCAGCAAACAAAGGTCTGTGATAATCCTGAGGGATTTTAAGTGCAAACTGTTGAAACATCCACCTTAATTGACAGATTTGGCTTTCGTTGATTTTTTTCTATTCCAAAATCTAAACAATTGAAGTTGTTTTGTATGAGTCTCGGATACATACCATCTCACGGGAATTAAGTTACTTGGAACGTAAGGTGCTTGAGAAAAATCTTCTTGCAGTTAGACTCCGGTAAATGACTAATTTTTGAGAGAAAAATTTAAACACTAGCAAACATCGAGGATTCCCTCTAACTTTTAATGCATAATTCTCTCTGCCAACGCGTGATGGTGGAAACATGGTGGAATTATTTCCTAAGGTCGGAATGAATGGTTAAGGTTTTACTAAAGACACAATATTTAACACTTCCTCAAAAGGACTTTCAACAATGTTATCTGAGAATCCATGAAATTTCTCTTGGTCCCGGTGTGTATTAGGCATAGAAATCAACAATTCTCTAAACCTGCAGAAAAAAGGATTGCACGAAAAAAGACGGCGAGGCATTTTCCCCCAAAGCGATCGTTCCTGGGTCAACGACGGTGCCCCCAAAGGAGATCTTGTTGACGCTCGGTGACCCGCACTCGTACCGCTAAGAGGTGCTTAATGACGCTGAGGAGGCGAGAGCATTGGGGCGAGATGGGAGGGTGAGCTCTGTTAAAACGATAGCGGAGTCGTTTTGGCCCGTGAAATTGTTCAGAAAATGGCAAACTGAAGGCAACGTGTGGTCGTGCGTATTGGAATAGCGGACATATTACGTATATAAGTGTTTATTCACGGAGGGTGGGTTTTTGCGAATGAGTTATTGGCGCCGTTCGTGGAGTCAAGTGAAAGGCGAGGTTATTGCTGTCGCCGAGGAGGCGTCATCAGCCGGGTGGAATGAAATGAAACGGGATATTGGGATGTCTGCGAGGGGGGTTATATGGTGAAGGAATCATTTTTTTCCTCCATCTGCGAAAAGAGGTGGCTGATGGAGTTCTTTCTTGATGCCCATTAAAGATTCCGCAGGAGGGAGCGAGGATGTGATGCGCGTTCACCTCTGTCTAGGTGTTGTTACTTTGGATTAATGACGGACGCCTTGACCTTATAGAGAGGGAACGTGCGAGACCATTTTGGGTGAGGATGCCAGCGCGTGCCTTTCAATTATTAGAGCGGGTCCCGAGTTGTATAGGAAGTTGTTTGGGAGGATCTTGGAGCAGGATGGAATCATTTCCTCCTTCATCTTGTGAGCCGGTGTGTAATTTGGAAACATTTCCGGCGCTCTTTTGCTGCCAAACTCGTGAGAAAAAACTTGGTTGGGAAGATTCGGCTGCGTTAATTTCCCCAGATAGCCATGGGGCACAGTGAAAGGATGATCTTTTTTCTTACAACTTTCTACCTACCAATTGGGCGTCTGTGAACTAAAATATCTTAAAAAGAGCATCCATCACCCTTCGCGCCGTAGGTACGCACGCTAACTTTTAACCGCACTGGTGTACAAGAGCCGACCTCAACCGTTCCAATCATGATTGACAAGCGTGAAAATTGTGGCGGATGAAAATGTAGTTGCGCAATTATATTAAAATCTATTATAGGAATATTGATACGTTTTTATGGTGGGCAGAAATAATTTTAAGGGATAGTTATCTTTTTATCTAATAACTAACCATCATCTTCCTTTAGGAACAAATTGTTTTATGTTGATGAATTGCGAGGTTGGAAAATTAAACCTGCAGGCCCAGATTTCGTATCTTAGGGGAACGGTAGGGACAGTTGATCCAAAATTCACACTTTTTTGTCCCTTTGTGTACGGAGGGCGGCAAGTTTGAGGAAATGTACTGCACCTAGGAAACTAATTCGATTGGATCTGAGGAAGTGGAGTAAGTAGACGAGGGAGAATTGTGTAAGCGGGGGCGGCATTGGTGACAATTTGAGGAAAGAAATCTAATTGGAAGATCGACAGCATGATTGGCTGTCGAGAATTGAGGTCACCGCGTGTTCCAGTTAAGTGTGGTGAAGGCTGTTTCCCTGAACTTTGTCGCCGCGAATGTCTCAGAGAGTGTATAAGATCTTTTAAAGCGTAGCCAAGCGTAAAAGAGGCTCCTACCACTTATAAGTTCGCTTCCACTAGTCACTGGATGAATGCAGTATCCAGTATTTCAACATTATCCACTTAGATTACATTTAATAAAAAGTGAATCCTGGTTGGACTCTAACGATCATCAGATATGTCTTTCGTTCAACTCAAATCCACTAAGCTTAATGGGCTTAATGTCTGGGAATATCGTACCATTTATGTGACGTTACATTGTAATGACCTTAAGGTCAGCTGTCCACATTTTGGCTTCTTTTAAAGAATTAAGATGGTCATTACAGTATTGTTTACCATATTGCTTATTGTATAGTTTTTATTATTTGCTAGATAGCCATATACTGCCAGTAAACAATAAAAAACTTGCACCGATTATGTTTGAATTTTTCGGTGTTATTCATTTCTATATTAAAACATTGAATTCATAATGGTTTCATTTTGCATACTTTAGGTAGATATGTCTTCAAAAGGTCGTACGTACTCCATCATATATGTTGCATTTCCCTCAGTCTATGAGGTTTTATACACTGCTAGAGATAGGGTTGATTAAGTAAACTGGGAAAATGTGGGTAAATAATCCAAAAATGGGAATAGATAGGCGAAATAGGAGAATAATCCCAAACTTATATATGGCCTAGAGAATATAGGTTAATGTTTACCAACGGGGAATTTAGTTTGACAGCGATGTCGCAGGGTGGAGTAAGGGAGCTCGTAGTCACCTGGACAAACAATTGTTAACGTTTATTACGGGTAAATGGTAAGAGAGGTATACAAATAAGAATACTTCATTTTGCTCTGGGTACATCACCCCTAAGAGCATTACAAAAATTATCAGAAACAATATACAATAAAACAAGCATTAAGAACCACAAAGAGAGTGCAAAAGTGTGAGACAACTTATTCGATATTAACAGTGAGAAATCCAAAGTAACAAATTTGGAACTACTTCGCAAGTAGGTAATGACATATTTTGGCTTTAAAAGCAGGAAGAGTCTGATTGCATTTGATATAGTTCGGTAGAGAGTATCATGTAGCGGTGGTGCTGACTACAAATGATAGGTGGTATTTAGTGGTACAATGCGCGAGGCAATACAGGTTAGCAGGGTCACTCACGGTAGACATACTCCGAGATAGTGGAGGTATACTAAATAAGTCGTAGCCGAGGTTCTCTCCGGGAGAATAGCACGTATAGAAATGTGCTAAGCATGCATTTGCGTCTGTTTTCAATATTAAGCCAGACTAGTAGTGCTCTACGAGAGGCACGGGAAGATGAAGAGTCAAGTGTGGGAATGAGAGTATGAGGTTAGTTGATAAAGACGCCCGGACTCGCGGACGATCAGACGTTGATCAATCGATCTTCAAAGGGACTGCATGCGTCAGGTGATGCAATAGAAAAGCAGTGCGATAAATTCATAATGAAGATTTACTAAAATAAAGCGAAGGTAATGAGATTCGTTTATATAAAGAGAGCAAGGTTGGTGATAACGGTAGCAGGGCTGAAACCGGATTGAGTAGAGTTTTTAATTGCGTTAGGAGGAGGCTAGAAGAAAATATCTGTCGCGGCCAAAAATCAAGTGGAAAATAGCGCTGGCAAAGACAGCGTATAGTCGAGGACGGGAGCATGATGCTGGAAACTTTGGTAAGGATGTAAAGGAGATGCTGGTAAAAAGCTTGATATTTGAGCGCAGTGTTTTTTGGGACATGACTAGGAGGAAGGAGGTTGAGATCAATCAGATGGCTTTTGAGATGTGAGTCCGAAGACAAATAAGGAAGAACTCGGTGTTTAGTCCACCGACTCAACGATTTGTCCATCGTCATCAGGGCGTGATTTCCTAAGACACGCCCAGATGACGACAATGATGGACAACTCGTTCATCAAGACGTCTGCTAAGATGGAGAGTTTGACCTGGTGGAAAGCTTAAGTAACCTTTCTACATCTACATAATACCCTGCAAACCGCCGCATGGGCGTGTGGCAGCGGGTGTTAGGTCGCCAGCCGTGTAAAGGTGTAAGTTTTTGCAGATGGAATAGTGACATATATTATAGGAGTGTATTTAGTGGAGGTAAATTTTTATTGTGGCCGATTATTGTTCACGGAAAGAACGAGTTCGTGCACCTATCAGTTCGGCAGTGTATCTCTTTTATTTTATCGCATCTGTCAGACCTAGAGATGTAGTGAGGAGTCATGATAATATTCTCTATGTCGCTCTGAAAAATATCAGTTCTGAATTTATCAAGCAAGCTAAGCCTAGCGCGTAGCCTCCGAGTCTCTAGGGGCTCCCACCTTAATCCTTCTTAAAGTTATGAGACACTATATGTACGCTCTTAGCAGTTTTTAACGAAGCGCGCTGCTTTCCTTTGTATTTTATTAACGTTTTTGGTTAAATCTATTTGACCAGGGTCCCAAATGCTCGCGGCGTATTCGAGATGTGGTCTAACCTTTAACAGCATCTATACCGGAAAGTCTTAGATTATTTTTTTGAATTACCTGTTTCCAAGAATTTAAATTTGCCAAAATATATACAGAGAGTATTTGATTACCGCAAAGCCTCAAAAACAATGTGGTGCATGCTCTAAATGCAAGTGCAAGCTTAGAGAAAAATTTATTTGCATTGATTGGTTTTACCAATTAAAGCACGAAGTTAAAATTTTCACTATTATCAAAACATGAAACTACCAACGCTTAGCTGTTGAAATTATTTTTTAAAACTCAGCTTGCAGTGAATGAACACAATCATGTACCAAAAACTTAATTATATATGTTTGTCTTCTAAAGTTTGTGAATGAATGGCTTTAGTCGGGAAATATGCCATCCACCCCTCCATTGCTTTTTGCCTTTGCTAATAGCTTTTATATTACGTCGGATTCTTTCGGATATCTTCGTTGCAATAATGGAGAAGGTAGATCTTCTGCTATTCACTTAAATATCGAGTTTCACCGTAAGCTGTAGCAAAGTGTCAAAAACTGAGTTGAACAAAAAAGAGGTCTAACTATCAAGGAAATACTGTATTCAATCATTGCCCAGGAACATATTCTAGAAAAATTATACTGCTTGTCATGTGGCAATAGTGGAGTACTCATGGTTTCGAACAATCAAACTCTATTTATGTGTGCGAATAAATGGTAAAGCTAATTGGTTTCGCTTCGATCAAACCCATAATATATCATATGAATTACACACTGACCCCACTTTAATGAGTGGGTTGTGACTTTAAGGTACTGACTGATCTATTGGTCATAAATTCTACCATTTGGAGGCTCCAAGGGAAAATGACTAGAAGCTTCTCCGCTAATTGTCCCAAAAGTGTCAAGTTGTTCCTGGATAATGCCATAATGTGTGATGACATGCTGATGTCACTAATTGTAAGTGGAAAGGGATGGAAATAGAATACGAAAACATCCATTCCGGTAGTGTTGCCATGAATGTGCACCGTGTTTGTTAAGGGAAAGACCAATCATTCGGCCATTCATCGTTACCTCAAGGAAATCTTTTGGGAAAGAATGGTCGTTATGTAATGCTTTTTCTGCGGCATAAAAATCTTTTTGTTGTTGTATCAAATTGAATACTGCCTAAGAAAATGTACTATACCTAAGTCAGTGACATTGAGTATCATCTCAATTGGGTAATGGACACTATATAAGATCGAGACGAGGCACGGCTCACTCATTCCCTTGAAAATGCTCCCAGTAGGAGAAGTGAAACGCCGAGACAAAATGTTCAGCACAACACAGCATTTCCCGAAAGGAATTCCATTAATTGATAAAAGAGGCTGCGAAAACCTTCAAGCAAAGCTGTTATATCGATACCTCAAACGTTTAGCTGCAGTATAGTCTCGTAATTTTATAGAAAAGAAAGTGGGAATTATTTATTCCTCATGACAATTTATTGTCCTTCGCGGTTTAATTTCTATGGCGTCATTTTCAATACAGCAGTGTTTCAGTGAGTCGAACCTAACCAGTGTTCACATTTTCCAAAAGAGCTATTCGCACAAATCAAATATTCTTTCCCCGAGATTTCAGGTCTAGTTCATAACTGTATCATTGAGTCATCGTAAATGAATGTTTTGAAAGATAAACCTGACATCCAGCAATGAGAAGAGGTTTCCCTCTAAAATTACCTATTTCGCGTAGAAAAAATAAAAAAATTCCATTTTGTGTTTTTTATTTATTGACAATACGCTAACTTGACTGAATTCTCACTGCTAAATTTTTTTGCGGCTTGCAATGATAGCTTTTCCTGCTAATAGTATAATCCACTTATGTTTTTTCACTTAATTCTCACCAACAGATAGTAATAATTGGGTCTTCACGGGTTTATACGACATATTGTGGAAAATTCACGAAGACTTTGTCACTTAAATATTGAATCCTAAAGTTCACCTAATTAAGAAAAATTTTTAATGAATTTTATCCCATTGGTTTTAGTGATTGATATTTTTACCAGAATATTTTCATTAAATTTCAACTGTCTCAGTATTATTATTCATCTAAAGATATATGATGTTATTTAAAACTGGCCATATGATTTCTATTTATCTTGCTATCTACATAATATCCCGCGAGCCGCTGCATAGGTATGTGGCAGGGGGTGTTTGGTCACCAGCCGTGTAAAGGTGTAAGTTTTTTGGAGATGAAATGGTGACATGTATTATGGGAGTGTATTTAGTGGAGCTCAATTTTTATTGTAATCGCTTATTGTTCGCGGAAAGAACGAGTTTTTGTACCTATCTGTTCGGCAGTGTATCTCTTTTATTTTATCGCATCTGTCACATCTAGAGATGTAGTGAGGAGTCATGATAATATTCTCTATGTCGCTCTGAAAAATATCAGTTCTGAATTTATGAAGCACAAGCACAGGGTTTCCAAACTTCTTAATTTTTTATCCCAGTGGAAATACTCTATCATACGATACGTCCTCCTTTAGGTTTTTATATTGGAATTTCCTCGTTTTTTTCAGTTGATTCCCGTATTTCCATTGATAGTTGTCAAGTAAGCACTCACAATCTTTGAGGTCACCAAATCTGAATTTGAAGCTTCGTTGTTTTGCACTTTTCATTCGGCTTGCGTCCGGAAGACCCAGTGCTTCCCGTGGGCATATGTTTGACTGTCCATCCTTGACCCAAGTTTACAGGTGTAAAGGACGTCCTTCGTAAGTTGAGGAATATGTACCGTATATTAACTTGTGCATTAGCAGCATAAAAAATAGAACTCTGCAATGGTGCTATCTTGACGATCATCCTGTAAATCCTCTTCACTTAACCCTTTTTATTGAGCACTCTGATGGAACAGAATCCATATAAAACTTAGTGATTAAAGTCTTTCTTGATGAGTATGAAGCTTTCAAACAATGATTTTTGCGTAATAAAACCATGAAAAGGTGTTATTTTTACACAGTTCAAGAGTAGGCCCCAATATTTCTTCATCTTTAATATTGTCTGAAACATTGCTATATGTATGTAATACTGTTAATAAGGAGTTCTCCTAGAGAAGAGAATAATTGAATCACCTGGATTGTATGGTACTGGAATCAGCTTTTTACTTCTGCTGGTGAGTGAGGCAAGGTATTTGATTTATGGTTATTGAAAATGAACTTTTCCTTACATCGGGGAGTCTATTCGTGCGGCTGGAGTTATGTACGTTCTTTATGCTGTCTAATGCACCGTTTTGAAAACTACTAAGCTCATTATCGGAGTTAAAACCTTGATCTTTCAACATAGAATGTTATTTTTATATATGGTGGTTGCCTAAAATAAGAATGATTGGATGGGCATCAGAATGTATGTACCTAGATTTTTGATGCATATTCTACCGAAGAGATCTCTAAGGACGTGCTCTCTTTGTAGAAACGAAACACGCATGCCGCACGCGAGTTTATTCTGGAGCCCGTCTCCCCATATATTGGGTCAGACTGGCCGTCACGTCAACCGGGACAACATCCGCCCTCCCATCGCTAACACCCTTCCCCACCCTCTCTCCTCCAAATCCCTCCCCTCCCAACAACATACCTTGCCTCGGGTGCTTGATAGTGATTTCTACCCGATTGATTGCGACCCCTGCAAGAGAAGATATATGCTTCGTGCACAACATAAATGTACCAATTACTGCCTGAATCTACGGCTACAGTTCTGAAAAATATCAGAACTGATTTTTTTTCAGAGCGACAAAGAGAATATTATCATGACTCCTCACTACATTTCTAGGTCTGACAGACGCAATAAAATAATAGATGCACTGCCGAACAGATAGATACAACAACTCGTTCTTTTCGCGAACAATAAGCGATCACAATAAAAATTAAGCTCACTAAATACACTCCTATAATTCATGTCACCATTTCATCTCCAAAAAACTTACACTTTTACTCGGCTGGTGATCAAACACCCCCTGCCATATGCCCATGCGTCGGCTCGCGGGGTATTATGTAGATGTAGATACGTAAATTTGTCAAAAATCAGGTGATCCACAGGACGCTTACGATGATTCATAAGGTTTCTTAAAAATCTTCGAAATTATTCTTATTGGGAATTCATCCATTATGTAAGACCTTCATATTGTTGGATTTTGCGTATAACAATGTTGCATCGAACATTATCGTGAGCACATTTAAGGCAATTTCTTCTGTGGAGCTAAGGCGGGGAATGGAGGGGATCTCTCCTAAGCTGAGGCAGGTGCCATAAGTAAATGGGCATTTTCAACATTCGAGGCATACAGCCCCCTTTAAACGCTACTAGCTCGAGCTCAAATACGTACTCAACGTATTGCAGTCATTCTGTTTCGGCAACGGGGTTGACGGTACAATGGAAGTGGATAAATGCTGGTGACCGTTTGATGCCGAGGGCTCCCTCCGTGAACTAATCCATTTAGAGTCAGCCGAGCACGACAAATTTCTCTCAGGCTCATGTGCCAGATGGCTCTCGTAGTCTTGGTAAGCGTTTGGCTCGCTTAACCCCTTTACCCGATCATTAATGAGCACTGAGTGGGACCTTTTCCAGCGTGTTCAAATATCTTTTCAGTAGGCTCAAAAAAAAGTCCCACCACCTTCCTGGTGGGATGGCCGATATATACTAATGACCACTGGTAATGTTGTCTTTTTGCAATGTAAAAGAAAATAAGGGAGAGATAAGAATTCTTTGATGTGTTGAAATATGCCAAGTAATCAGAGGTGGCATACAAATCATAATGTAATAAGTTATCTTCTTGTGGCTTACAGGCCAGCCAAAAAATTTCGGAAGCTGTGAAAGTGGGGAATAGTTCGACGGGGAGTTACATGATAATGGTTTTTGTGACCAATGCAAAATCAGTAATTCTCAAACTTATGCACAAAACTAATTTCAGTGTTTAGAACTTTCGATACTCGAGAAATATTCTCACCAGATTGCCCCCAAGAAAGGTCGAGAAACAAAAAAATGATATGTGTCGCAAAGTGATATCATCATTAAATCTTCAATAAATCTTCAAATATAGTAAAATATTTTGGCAGTACCCTAACTTCCGATATATCGTGGGGAACACACATACAAAACATATGCGGCACAGCATTAAAGAAACAAGGTTTTGTTAAGCGTATAATACGAAGGTCCTCGGATGAAAAAGTAAAAGAGAGATACTACTTTGCTCTGGTTAGGCCACAATAGAATTTAAGTGAGGGAACTGGCTAGTCAGTGCCTTTTTCTGCCGCAAGAGTCCGGAACTTTAATAGCCGTGCGCGCAGCGACCATCTTGGATTTCGCCCAGGGGGTGGGGTACGCGTGTCGGTGTGTGGGGTGGGTAGTGTGTGGGGTGTGAGGAGTCGCGCGTGTGTCGCCTCGTGGTGGTGGGGGGGTGTATGTGTGTGTTTATGGTATATTTTTTTCTTTTTTTTCTCGTGTCGTTGTGCCGGGGCGGGGGGAGGGGAGGGGCTTGTGGATGGTTCGGGGAGATGGATCGGATTGTCTCGCATTCGGTGGGTCTCTCTCTCTCCCTCATTCGGGTTCCGTTATTGTCGAGTCGAACGTCGAGGAGGGAACAGGCAAGATGGGAATTAGTGGGAATCTGCCGGAGGGATTGGGAGAGAAGGTGCCCGAGGAGGTGGAGTCGGAGGGGGAGGAGGAGTTGTAGGTGGAGCAGGAGATACCCAAGGAGGAGGAGATACCCAAGGAGAAGCCGGAAAAGGAGGAGGAGGAAAAAAAGGTAGAGGGGCCGAAGCGGGTGGTGCGAGGGAGATCCCCACGAACGATTGAGGATACGTCGGCAAAGGAGAATCTGCTGGTGCGGGGGCTCGAAGCAAAATTGGGAGATCGCGTCATCAGTGCGAAGGCGACCGGAGACGGTCACTATGACATCTTGCTGCCCACCGACATGGCCGGGACCGACTTCTCCCTGACCCTAGAGTTCAGCAAAAGACACATTCGTGATTTTCGTGTCGGGGATCGAACGGAGTCTTTGATTGGGTGGAGTGTTCCCTTTTCCGGATTCAAAAATTCGGAAGGTGTGTACCAGAGATTCTACATCGTTCCACAGGCATCTCTAGAAGATCCAAATGAACGCAGCAAAGCGGAGGATCAGATTCCCGTCCTTACTGTCGACATTTTCAGCGTCCAGGAGGAGGAGACCGTATGCTCGCACTCTGCCTTAGTCATTTCAAAGGGACAACTGGGTTTCTCAAAACCCGTGCTGGGTTGGGGTTGAATGCACTCTTTCGCCTTCCTCTTCGCGCCCGCCTCCTCCTTTGGGGAAGACTGCTGCTGCACAAGAACCTCTCCACTCGACGACTGCATGTTGATTGACTGAAAACTTGTATTTTACACTCAATTCCTGCGAAAAAAAGCCGCAAACATCCGGTTTCCGTTTGGTCACAATTTCCACAGAAAAAAAACCTAACTTTCGCTCTTAATCTTTTTACCTTAGATTTATTTCAACGTTTATTTCAACATGTTGAGGAATTAGAATTTCGAACAATTTCTCTAGTTCGCTCGTTAATGATTAAAGTCTTTCTGAAATATCAATTGCGGCGGGAGATTTCTTCTTTTTCCAGTTACTCTTCTTCCTCCGTGGGTTGTGAGCGGGAGACTCCATCACGATCAACTGAGTTTATTTGCACGTATCATTTTTTTCGCGGTGTTCAGTTTCCGCCTCCAAACCGCAGTTGCCGCCAACGAACAGCAATCTTGTGATTTTGGATGACATTTTTGTTTCTTTTTAACTCCCGAGCCAAAAGAATTCGTTAACAATTTGACGACTATGCAATCGTTCATGTGAGGGTGTGTGAAGATTTGTACTAATTGGTCGAGTGTACGTCCGGTAGATTTGAAGAAAGCGTACAGGCAGCAATATTCTCCGCACAAATCAGATTTGAAATTTTGAAGCCGAATAGAATTCGTTTTCAAGGACTCAAATTTAGAAAGAAAGCCGAGTATACCTGACAAAAAAGGTTCGATTGCGTAAGAATCGAAATATTCAACATGTCGCGAGTCGATGACATGCGCAGCAACCCAATGTGTTACGGGACTGTCGGATTTGTCGAAATTAAATATGAAAATACCAGGTTTGACATTATCAACGGGCAGAGCATCGTAGGCGAAAACGCCACGAAAAGAGTCACGCGTGTCTGGATGACGTGTGAGGACTCGCTTTATCTCGTGAGTTTGCGTCTCTCTCCCTCTCACTCACTTAAGATGAAAGTAAAGTAATCTCCCTATTTTTATTAATCAAAATCTCTGAATTATATTCCGCATAGATGAGAACGGTTACCGCATTTTCTAGAGGCTTCTTAAATTTTCCTAGCAGGCATAAATTTCCCGTGCGAGTGGGTGATATATGATTCTCGTGTCCCGAACCGTCACGAGTCAGATTCCATGCCATGACGAAGTAGCCTTGTTTAAACATTTCCTTGGTTATTTGGTTTCCACCATCACCGTGATGCAGTCTCAAGGCTCGGTACAGTTGGCGGTATGCTCACGTGCAAAACTTTTAGGAACTGTTATCAAAATCAGTCCCGTATCCTCCGCAAGGGTATTCTTGATCACCTACGATGACTGAGCAGTAATACATGCCATAATGATGAAACTTGAAGGGATTTTTATCCCTTTTATCGAGAAAAGAATTGCTCTCTGTAATGACGGCGATGAGCAAATTTGGAATCCTACCTAATATCTAGTTATCACTGTTGAACATGTTGCTATTTGCGGGAATCGTAAATGTTTTAATTTCCACTCGGCTGTAGGGCATCACTATCAGTGTTCCTCCGGAAAAAAGTTTTGCGTGAGCCAGCAGAAGGGAAGGGTCAAGTTCTTAATGCGTCGCATACAGTGTCGCTTCTTCAATGTTCAAAATGGCATCACCATTCTCTTTTTCCATCAAAAACAATTCGGGCTTGGCGAATGATAACTCTATATCGACGTCAACATTATTGATCAACAGCCTCGGCTGATGCAGTACTTCCGCGTGCAGTTTCCCTTCCAATTCCAGCAAGGAACTATTTTCCACCCACTTTTTCGTTTTCACAAAACCTGCGTTTGTTGTGTCAATCCTGTCCATATCACGTCCTTCATCGAGCGACCACCCATCGCAAATCATATGCGTGCGAGCAGCGTCTCCCCCATAATTTAACAATTCTTCCAAATAACTTCGGTAACCATAATATTCCGTGGATGTCACTCTTTTTGCGTTAAAGCTCACGTTACAATTTTCAAACATGGAATGCAAGATGTTGTTTACGGTCCCCGGTTGATTGGTGTCCTCACTCGCATGAGCCATACCCCCTGTCTTCAACAACCTCAATTTAACATTGAGACAGATATCTTTTAGATCGAGATATCTATCTTCATTACCCATGATTGAAGATTTTTACTCAGAGTACGTGTCGATTGCAGTGATTGGTTTGTATGCTACAGTTCTGTATCCAAGAATACTAGTTTGGATGGCTGTGTTTGAACAGGTCCAAACATGAAGGAAAGACCTGAATCATTTTTGCAGTCGTCCGATCTCCACCATTACTGTAGAAAGACTTGCTATTTCCTCATTTTATCACATATTTATGAGAATATATCTCTCCTACCACCATCTTTTTGCCCCCCCTTCTTCTTCTTCTTTATTTTCTTATGTTTCTTTTTTGCAGTTTTGATTTTCTTTTTCTCAGGTTTGATTCTCTTTTTTCTCTCTCCTTTGTTCACCTTCCGCTCTCTTTTGACCCATCTCCTCTTTGAGGTACTAGCAGGAGGCTGAACATCCATCAACTGCATAGCTGGTTCGGTGGTGCGAGGTCTCTTTGCCATGCGCTAGCCTGCCCCAGCCATTCTTTCCAATTCTCCTTCCGCTCTCCACTTTAGATTACGTCCCGCCTCGCCAAAACGCGATTTTTATATTTCCTTTCCCGATTTCGTACCGATATCGGAGAGGGCTCCCACCCCCGCTTTCAGAGATTCCTTTCCACCTGCCCGCAGTCCAGAAGAAAAAAATGGTTTCACGTATCGCCACAGTCCACTGAAAAATGATCCCAAACCGTTTCCCCTTTGCCTGAAGTGGCTCGCACGATATAAGGGTCCAATGTCCCAGCCTTTCTGACTCGTAATGTAGTACCTCAGATCCCGATCCACGTCATTCGACATCTTGACGCATACTAATTACCATAAGATGATCTTACTTCATTTTAAAGTGTAACATCACCGCCGCTGGATCGAATCCATCGATGAATGGTAATGGTTTACCCATTTTATCTGTGAGAAATATCTCAATACTATCAAATTACTTTCGTTCGATAGGCAAATAATATGGATTTTGAAAGATTTGGTGTCTCCCGCTCCCGGTATTGACGACTCTCAAGCATCTGGTTGACTCGTCTCCAATGTATTGTCACTTTATCAAATCGGTGTACACGAAAAGGGTCCCAACATGTTGCACATTACTCGTCTCTTCTGCTACTGCTTTGCGGTGTATCCTTCTATACCCCGCGCCACCGGTTACTCTCAACATATTTCGAGGTGAATAAGGATCTTCCGGCTTGGCACCGAAAGGCCTACCCCAATTTCCTGGAAGTGGTATATAGGGATCACTCTCCTCCTCCTCCTTTGCCACTTCCTCCTTAGCCACTCCTTCTTCTCCTTTGCAACTTCCTCCTTAGCCACCTTCTTCTCTCTTGCAACCTCCTCCTCAGCCACCTCGCCCTCAACAACAAAAGTGTTATTCCCCATAGTATATGCCACAGGGGGCATATCATTCATGTTTTCACTAACTTTATTTATCTCAACAACCTACTCTGATAGTCCATCAATGGGTACACTGTTGAGCACTGTGTTTATCAAATGCTTAAGCAAGTCAAATTTCTTATCCAATTTCACGACGTGATCCGGGAGGACTTTAACCGACACCTCTTCGACCGGAGATTCATATGCTTCCAGTACAAAAATTTCCACCAAGCCCACCGTCCACTCCCCATTCTCCAGTGAAATTCGATGAGGTAACTTTGTGCGACAGTGAGCGAATGTATTGTCTGGGAAATAATTACCAGAAATATTGCTAAGAAGCGTGACGTGAAAATCGTTGTTCATCCTGGAGTCTTTTCACGGTTGTTGCCGGAACGCAACTGTTGAAATCGTCACAGTAGCCTCTCCATTTAACTAAATACTCGAGCTTATTACCCTTACGTTTGAGTATTTTTTCAATCTGAAATTCTGTGCTTTCGGACAACCGAATTCGGACCAAGTCTTCCTTATAGAATGTTCCTATTATTTCCTCTCCATTTAAATCTTCCAATTGGTACGTTGGAACTCTCAAACCTTGCAATATAGATTTTATCCTGAATATTTCCGTGGAATAATTGGGTGTCTAACCTCATGCGAATAGATTCCTATCTTTGCTGATTCGGACATGATCACCCATTGCAAACACCGTACCCTGCTCTCGCCTTTTCTTTCTTCCTTGTGCAAGCTTCTGCGCCACCACAAAAGCATTTGAAATGTTCACATTAGAGGGGAGCATTCCGATACTAGAATGCACACGATTGTTATAACCTTGGAGCAGTTTTGGAAGTACTCGCACGTAATTGAAAATATTGTACTTGGTGAAATATTTATACATTTTACTTTTCAGGGTTCTGTTGAATCTCTCCACGATGGCTGCTTTGACAACTGGCTGGTTTGTAGTATAAAATTTTATTCCTTGTTTCTCGAGAAATTTCTTAAATTTTACATTTACAAACTCAGTCCCCTTGTCACACTGAACTTTCAATGGTCTTCTCTCCTTGAGAATAGTACGAAAAGCCTCGATGATATCTTCAGCTTTCTTATTTTTCCAAGGAGTGGCCCAGGCATAGTTCGAAAATATGTCGATGACCGTTAAGAGACTGATAACCATCGTTATATTTCTTCAAATTTCTCATGTCGTTAAGATCACATTTCCAGGTTTCATCGATGTAAGACACGTCATAATAATTTCGAGAAATTCTTTTAATGTTTGGCTTGTGCAAGGAGTATGCAACTTGGGAATCCAGCCATTTCTGAACGTCAGCTTTTGAGAATTTTCTTCCCAAAGCCTCCCACAATGCGCTCTCGTCAAATCACTGGCTGGGTGGGATGGGTCGTAGTAAATTTAACTCAAGGATGCGAAGTCCAATCCAGAATTTTTCGTTTCCGCATGTTGGTTGGTGGCGTGTACGGCACCTTTCTCTTTCGTATTCGGCTTCTTTGTCTCGGTTTCGGAGGTGATGGTGGTGGTGGTAGAACTTTTTCTTCCTCCTCCGCGTCGCTGACGTACTCTTCGTCTTCTTTTATCTTCAAGTCCACCATTGTTTCTCCTCGAAGTTGTCGCTCTAAATCGTCCAGTAGATTTTCCATCTGTTTTATTCCTTTCTCTTGTCTTTCTTCCGATTTCTTTTCAATCTTTGCATCAGTATCTAATAACTCCTATCCTACTTTTGCTAAATAACCTGTTGATGCTGACTCACTAGAATGACAACTTGCATCGAGTATCGGTACAGAAATGGGTTGTTTATTGTTGGAAACGTTATCTAAATATGAGATCAATATTCGTTTATAAAGATGCCATCTTTGAGTATCTCTAATGTCTTTCCGGTCTAGAATTTCTTGTATTGTCTTGTCTAACGCTAAGCTTTGGTTTATTCGATCTAATTCCGCTAGAATATCATGCATATCCGAGTCAGGGGTTTACCGCGTTTTCTAGATTTTTTTCCTTTCTTTAGGACTGGAAGACGCTAAAATGCCGTCAAAATCAACTCGTGGCAAAATATTGTACTCCTCGCCAGCGGTAACTGTATCTTAATTTGAATCCAATATTTTTCGGTAATTATGCCATTTCTGCGAGTCTAACAAATCTTTCCATTCTAAAATACCCTGCATTTCTTTATCTAATTTGGACATTTCGTCTTTGATACTGTGCCTCTTTTCATAAGTGACGGGGTCCACCAGCAAGAATTTTTGAAAACTCATAATTTTTTAATCAAACAACTATCCCACTACCGATTGAGGGGAGTATGCCTCCAAGAAGAGCTGATAAAAATCCTCCTTGTTGGCTGAGCACCTTCCGTTTCCTTTTCAGAGGACTTTAAAACAACCTAAATCTCTGATTCCCTCCTTGTATCTGAACAATTTTTTCCTCACCCTCGGGCTTATCTTCAGATTACCGTTCAATACATTTCGGCAATATTCGCTCAAAGTCTTTATGATATCTGAACTCGCTGACATGATGATAGACCTTTTTTTAGGTGTTGCCTTCTTTATCCGTTTTAAGATGTTAATATTTCGTTTTAATCTATCCAATTTATTTTCATTCATCCTTTCTTCTTCCAACGCCTTTTCTCCTTCTTTGACGTTAAACGACTTATCTTCTTCAATGATTGTTAACGGTAAAAGATGTCTAATTGATTCAGCTAAGTTTGGTGGGACGAAAACTTCAGTGATATCTTTGGGAAAAATGCGAGTTCTGTATCGCACGAAATCGTTCGTTTCCTGTGCAAAGGCAAGCATAAAGTAAGTAAATGGGTCCCTTGTCACCTCCCTATATACCTTGCCGAACTTCGCTGGACCCTTGAGATAAACTTGACAAGGTAAATATTTGAATTGCGAGCGATCTCGCAGATTTCTACAGGAAACTATATGCTTTGCATTCAACGATATTGTTCGTGAAAAACGGGATTGATAAAAAACATTTTGACTAATCAAAATGAAAGATATATTTGAATGATATGAATCTTTTGTAAAAAGCTCACTAACTCTGTTGGCACTGAAGCAGTCATGCATCAAATCATGGATTATGTAAAGAGTCGGAACCTTTTCCGGATTTGAAAAGCTTTCAGGAAGTTCCCATATCAATTCGACGTTTGGAATGTCCTTTATATCTGGAGTGCTTCCATAACTGCAGCACCAAACAATCCTTTCTATCTCTTCATTCACTAGAGATTCTAAATTTCTTAGAAACTTCAAAACGAATTCTTGAGAGCGAAAGGACATAAATGGACCCATTTCTCTTTCAACTCAACCTTTTATTATTTCTCCAGCATATCCTCCATACGAACAACGAGTCCCTTCAAGTCGTCTGTGATGCCATATAACGCTGAAGGATATTTTGTGGGACAAGGAATTCCGAATAACCCGAGATTATTTTTACCTGTTCTGACGAGTGAGTTATTGAATTTACTGTACTCATACAGATTGTCTCCGCGAAAGAAATACAAGATGCCATTTGTATATCTCAATACTGAAGTTATGGCTGAGGGAATTTATGGATACGTTTTAGTTTAATGAAATTGACTTTTCGGTCTAAATAGACATTCGTCCATTCCTATTGTAAAATCTCTGCTATGAAATATTAATGTCACGCCTGAATGCGTGTTAACTGCCACTTGTATTTCAGCATTTCGTGGATACCCAACGGTCGATGCATTGTCTGTCTGTCTGGGATAATCCTGCACTAACTGCAAGCTCGGATATTGCACCACGTAAATCGTTTCTTTGATGAATATCACAATCTCTTCACTTGGTATGCGGTAAATTACAGTAGGTTCAACGTCTGGAAGGATTGGAAGCCAATTTGTAATGAGTTGGGGGCCAACGATAACTATTTTGTCCGTATTTTCCATTTCCACGTACCAAAACGACTTTCCATGAAACAAATACAACAGGTGATTGATTATGAGAAACTTTTCTACTTTCAATTTACACAACTCGAGAGGCTGAACATTTTCCATCAACTCCTCCTACTCCTCTACCCCCTCCTCCATCTCTTCCATTGTTGTCTTCTTCACTTTTACTGCCTGACCATAAAGATGTTGTACTGCTTGAATGTCATCTTCTTGCAAAGCGATACTATAATGTAATTCATCGTATAGAGCGAACATGACAGCGTTTTTATCACTGAAATGTGAGATGCCTAGCGTGTGCCCGATTTCGTGGATGAGCGTCGCATGGAGGCTGTATTGTAATTTCGGAAAGGGCACTCTGTCTAACCCCAAGTACCATTTCTCATCCTGATCAACGTGAATTTCTAACACCTCACCATTTGCCATTGGGTATTCTGCATGGGCTAATATACCACCTTTACCATCAAACGGATAGGGGCAGAAACCCCCCAAAAGACGCATATTTTTATGAGTGAGCCGCGTATTTTTGATAATAATGTCAGGCGTTTGAGAATCATGCTCAAATTTCAAATTAGGTACTTCAACCCATTTATCAAGTGATTTCCTCGCCAATTCTCTGTAAGTGTAGTTCTCCAAGGCGTAATGCCATTCAATCACATCTTTATTCCCTTTGTATGGAGATAATGTGAATGTGGGATCATCAGTGACACCACAACGAGGTTTGTTGACAAATTCCACTGTATGTTCGTCTATCTCTCCATCCCCCCTGCTGATATTGTAATACTCTTGGAAAATTCTTAGTGACTCGGCAAAGACTTTCGGCTTCACACTATCTAGTCCATTTTAACTTACATTCAAGTAACCGCATTGTCGCAGATGATCGGCTATGCAATACGTGCAGTTGTTGTCAGTGCTGTCAGCTATTTTAAGCCCTAACTCGGTGAGAAGCAAAACTAAAAGTATGACGCTCATGATGCAATCAGTAAGACGCGAATCACAATGTGGCATTCGTAGCACACTCGGAATAAAACTGATCGTCTTCTTGTATCGTCAGCCTATTTATGCACTTCGGTTTAACTTCATACTCTAATGTAACTCAATGACTTTCACCACCTCGCTTTCCCTCCAGCCGAAGGCTGCGACGTCTAGGCATGTGAGCGATCACAACTTCTTTCTCCATCCTTTTGTCCCAAATTTCCCAAAATTCTTTCCAATCTTCCGGATACATATAGCCTTGAGATTTCAAGCGAAGGCTACAACGTTTTATCACTTTCTCATTTGTAGAATAATTTGATATCTTTTTCAGTTCCTTCTTTTTGTTCTCCTCCATCTCACACGCAAGATCGCCCCTTTGTTTCGTCATTACTCTTTTCCTCGTGAACTCACCCAGCTAGCCAGATGTAGACTGCGCGCTCGCAAGAATTATTCGCTATCGGAGGGTGTGATTCACCCATCGGAAAAAGTCGCGTCCCAGGTTCGTTTTAATCTGTTGATTTATATTGCCCCCACGCAAGAGTGTTTATTCCATCCTCACAAAAATTATCTTTTATCGTCATCGGCACTCAAAGCAATTTGTTTATTTCAACTGTGCGAAGCTGATGTCTTTGAGATCGTATTATGGACATGCTTCTAAACGATGGAACATTATCACGTAGGCAGTTTACGTAATCCTCCAATTTTATCGTTGTATCGATCACTACCTTTTTTACCCCCTTCGCACGTTTCTCTTCGGCTTTACCTTGTACTCGGTATGCATACAACTTGCTTCGTAAACCAAGAAAATGCGTCATTACAGCACCTTTTCACTCCTCTTTATACGTCATCGTAAAAATCTCGCGTTTTAATCTCTAAGACGATGCTATCCGTATCCATATACAATTAATGCTAATCGTTGCCATATTTCGTCTTGAGCGTATCGGAAAAAAATTCATAAATGAGTATTTTCGAAATATCTAATACTGCTTGTCCAATAAACATCGACTTGTTCATTTAAATGGTACTTTTTCTTTTTTGAACGGTCGCAAGGTTTTCTGCGAATATCGTTCGGTCTAGAAACAGGGAGCTGGATATTAGTTTATTCCATCGTTTTTCACTGTTTACAAGTTCAAGGTCAATTCATTCTTGACCTGTGCGATCGTTTTCCCAAAACGTGCGTTATTTGCCAGCTTGAATACGTCGCGTTCGATGCCAGAAGTCGCCAATTTCCGCCTCTGTGAATTGCTCTCAAATACGAATTCATCCACGGTGATTGATCAAATTCTATAACTTGGTGAATTTTTTCAATTTAAGGCCTGCTGTCAATGCTTGTTTGAGAGCCCTGTAGTGGATTACGTATCGCTCTTTATCGGCTAATGTCGTCAGCAACTTCTTATGCATTCCATTCGGTGGAGTAGCATTCTCGGACAAAATGGAAAGTCAGAGTGTGAGTCGTGCAATATCTTCGGATATTCGAGGTCCACTTCCAAAACGTACCCCTTGGGCGAGTCGTCTGCTATCGCCATTACGTCAACGGTGTCAATCCACCAAAACCTGACTTCAGAAGAGGCTGAGATAGGCCCCAGCCGTACACATTGTTTGCACTTATGTATGCTAAGTATGTTGATCCCTGATCGGGATCAAATTGATTAATGTACTTATAGTTGGCTTCCGCATATCGTTTAGCACACTGACTAATGCCTCCGCGAATGCCTTTCTCCATCATTTGTATCTTATCGTAATCAGTTAACAGCTCAATCGTAACCCCTGTGTGTTTTAGCATTGCATCGAATGAAAGGCCTGGCATTGTAAAATACCACGCAGCGTCTAATTCATACGCTACCGTGGAAGTATTTCGGAAATTTTCAAATACATCAGCCAGAAGAAGGACATCGGTTTTCAAATACAAATCGGAATATTCACCCAAGGACTTGCTCTCTAACTCATTCCATTCTCTTTCGGCAAATTCGTAATCGGAGTCACTTACATCGTCTAGCGTCAGAAGGCTGAAGAAAGCAGATTTCGGCGGTAACGATTTATCGTCGAGTTTTTCCTAAGAGTCAACGTCGTACGGAAAAATACCCTTCCGTGTGATTAGCTTAATTTTATCGCCAAAGATGTGAGTAGGTTTGATGAAACTTATCGCGAGGAATTGAGTCAACTAATTTTGAGAGCGAAGCCCCTAAAAATCTGAAGGTATCGATAAATCGGAATGAGAAGCGTGAATGAACATACTTTGAAAAAGAAATGTATTTCTCCTCTGTATTCGGTATGCAAGTTATTCTGTCATTGTCGCTGCCTAGGTGTGGTACAATGAGGTGTGCATCGTAATTGGAAAGGTTGTGTATAAAAACGGGTAGAAAAGTCGGCACCTTATAATTTACATTACAAGCTGGATGGGCCGCACCTCTTAACCTTCCACTGAGATTGTCATAGTCCCTGGCACGCTCGTCACCCAATGCATGCACGCTAATGTGACAAAGGGAAGCCGTGTTAAAATCAACCTTCTCCTCCTCTGTCATTTTCAGCAACGGTACAGGATCTTTATACTTCCTTCGTGAGAAAAGCGTAGGTCCTTAAGTTTTTCTCGAATCACTTGCTCAGCGTCTTATCCTAGGTATAGAATCGGCTCGAAAAGTTCACCAGTGGTACAAAGAGAAGGCAAAGCGACATAACCACATGGTTTTTGCGTGCTTGAGTGTTCGAATGCTCGTTCGTGGGATTGCAACTCATTACTTGGTAAAATGCACTCAAAGTTGGCATAAGCAACGTAAGGAACCCTGGCTGTATGAAAATAATTTTTGAATTTTAAGAAAGCGTCGTCACCTACGGGAAGAATTATTTTCGATGGCGAATTACGGTTGCAATCTATCCTGTGCTTTCCGAGGGATTCAATAAATTAGCACGGCTTAAGACAACGCTTACAGATGAAGATTGGGTCATGGTGCCTTGTCTTTTGATTGGGAATCAATCGATTTAAGTTTTTAATGTAACAATGATGACTCTTTTCGTCGGAAGTCAAGAATGGGAGATCGCGATGATCCTCGAGCTCTTTATCGTCAACCTTCAAGGGATACACATTTTCTTTCCCATCAAGAGCAAAAACATTAACCGAAATATTATTCGCTTATTCGAATTTTGAAATCTGGGAAATTTCTACAGAATAATTTATGCAATCCCAATGATAACCGTTGCGGAATTCGGTGGTATTGTACTGAAAAAATGTTGAGTGTCTCGACTTATCTAGAGTATACTTCATTTACTATAGTATTCTATGCCCAAATTTCATATTTGAAACAAAACTGATCGTAATTTTTGACATTAATGACCGCTTACGTATATTTAATTTTCGCCGGGAGATCGATAAATGTGGAACCGCTCAATGGCCTGTACGGTTAAATCGTAATTCGAGCCCGTTGATCATTGCTAGACCCAACCTGATCCTTTCGCCTGATCCTCACTCTTTTCCTTCAATAGTTTTCCAAAAACATTGTCTAGAATTTCACCCAAGTTTTTGCCCTGAAAAACACGCTCGTTCTCAGTTTTGAAACTCCGGTCGTCAGATTTCCCGCCTTTTACAAACGTACATTTCAAAATTCCGTTAATTTTTAAAGCAGTGTTTTCTAATTGTTCAGTAATTTTGGCGGAGAGTACACTTTTAATCGAGCCTAAAAACGTTACGTCACTTAAGTCTTCAAACCCACTCACCCAGAAACACTTCAATCGATCTCTAACGGCTGACGGAAGTTCCACAATCGGTCTTAATTCACCACCAATTTGATTTAATAAGTGTCTTCGATGAACGTCACTTGTCTCGTGGATCGGCCTATGTCGATAATACGTAAAACACACGTCGCACAAAATTTCTGCCTCCATTCTTACTCCGAGGAACAATCAATGGAAACTGTGACGCCAAACGATGGAATATGCAAATACACCCAAAAACATGGTAAAAAGAGTAAATCGTGTATGAGCAGAAAAAACATATCTTACCGTTTCGAAAGTTGCATGAGTTCTGGCGTGAGCAACGCCCGTAATTCCGCAAGTGGCCGTAAAAGAAGGGTGAGGTGACCGGATACTTCCTGACCGCAGTTAGATGAAACTCTCTAAAGATGCGCCTTTTAAGAAGCCGTGTCACTTTACATTGGAAAATTATTTTTTCCAGAGCAGATGAATATTATAATTTCCTTCGTGTATACAACAAAGTATTTTAAACTAAGCTTTGTCAAGAGGATACACACTACGTCAAGAGACTTCGTGGCTGCTCTCATTTTTAAAAAAAGCACTTAAAGAATTCTCCGCGAGAATGAAATCGTTCGCAAATTTTTTGTGCGAGGTTGAATATATTATAACTCGCAGTTAAAACACAATGTCACTTAGAAAATACACTGTGAAGGGAAACTTAAGTTTTTTCTCTCTCGACACAAGCTGAGAGAAAGAGAATTTTGGCGTGGAGGAATTCTTTAATCTTAATGCGCACAGTATGTCAAGAATCTTAAAAACGGACAGCTTTTCAAAAGAATGTGTACACAGCTATGTTTAAAGTGAATTTTAAAGAGACGGTCATCTCTCCATCGAGTGCTTCTATTAAATATTATTAAATTATTAACGAAGTAAATGTCGCTCTCGTCGTCAAGTTTTTCCTCTCGTTCCCCTCCTTCCCCTTCATCTTCTCTGTAAGTGAGCGCGCGGAAGAACTTCGCCGAGTCACATTGTCACAATGAACAGCAAACGAGTTAGATAGTCAACGCTGTCACTCAAAACTTTAACCATTATGGTCGTCAATGAAAATATCGAGAGGAAAGGGATAGTATACTATCGAATGGTAGATATGGTTGGACGCATGGATGATCGCTACCGATTAAAGAATATTACAAACTATTGAATATACCGAGGACAGAAGTAAACGATTTGTGGGTGCATAGACCTCTAAACTTGTTGTTGCAACGTGGCCCCAACTTCTGGTTACCGAATCATGTTTCACCGCAACTCGAAATAACCCCTCTAAAAGATTTGACAATCGTGACATGGACCGATACTTTCGATTTTCATTGTAATTACGATAACGATGGTGAAATTCGTATTCAAGGAATCGTGAACGAAGGGAACTTTGCTATGTGCTGGTATCGACATCTTTTCTTTCACAAAGTAACACAAAATGAGATTAAACGAATTGTTTTCCAACCAATTTAACCACGTTTATCCGAAAAGTTGCCGAAATAAGCCGAAAATTGCCAAAATACACTGAAATATATCCGAAACAAGCCGGAGCATGTTGAAATGTTCAGGACACAATATAATCAATCCAATCAGCTTACGAGAGAGAGAGGGAAGGCATCAACGCCCGCGTTATGAAAAAAATATCCACGGCAACGCTTTTATAAAATAATTTCCCGTTCTGAGAGATGCTTCAAATCGTCTCTAGAACGCGCGTTACGCTCGAGTTTGCGGTCGAGGTACTTCCGTGAGAGAGAGGCCCGAAAGTAAAAGACCGCAAAAAGGACCGAGAGACGAGCTCAAGAGAGACTTTGAAGCATCTCTCAGAACGAGAAATTATTTTATAAAAGCATTGGCGTGGATATTTTTTTCATAACGCGGGCGTTGATGCCTTCCCTCCCTCTCTCTCTAACGCCCTCCCTCTCTCGTAAGCTGTGTGAATTGATTATATTGTGTCCTGAGCAGGACAACATGCTTTGGCTTGTTTCGGATATATTTCGGCAATTTTTCGGTTCTTGGGTCATTTTGCTTTCGGTATGTTGTGTGCCGTTACCAAGCGGCGTATAATTCTTCGTCTTCGAGTGTTATGAAAGAATTGCCTTTGCCGAAAATCAATGGCTCTTTGATCATTAATTCCAGTGCGCGGTCTAAATTTTCGGTCTTCCATCGAACTGTCCATTCTCGAACATGCCCATCATCCCAACAAACGTATAAATATCCATACACTTCGCAAAATTTCATTATTTCCTCTTTTGTCACCGGCGGATGATCATGTGGTACTCTAAAATGTAAATTGACGTAATATATTTCGGTATCTTCCTCTTCCATCTCTTCTTCCACCTCCTCTTCATCTCTCTCCCCCTCCTTCTCCTCCTCCTCCTCTTCCTCCTCCCGTTTCATAAAACTCGAAACGTCCAAAAACAGTGGCAGTTGCAGAGGAGGCATCCCGCGCGAATGAGAAAGAAAGTCCCGCGCAAGACAAAAACAGACGAGGAGGGCGTACAAGTTCCCCTTTCTCCCCTGCTAAGCGCGTGGTGTGAATGCTCTTTCGGTGAGTTTACGGAGATTACAAAAAGGCGTGGTGGTTTTGTTCTTTTTCTCGTGTTAATGTTTCCCTTCTTAAACGCATGAAAAGTTATTCTCTCCCCTATATGTCGAATTCATGAGGAGGGAGGCATTCGTGACAGTAAAGTTGCTCTCTGTTTTCGTAATTTCATACACTTTTTTCCTCCTAAAGTTCCAAAATTATCACTATAGTTGGCATTAGAATATACACTCGATTCCCTTATCAATTCACTCGGACGATCGGCTACAGATATCGCCTCTATGAAAACATCTCTAATGAACGAGTGAATTACACAACACGAAATATCGGTCTCTCTGATGACTTCCAACATTCGGTTTCTTAACCAATCTTCGTCGAATTTCTGGCGATTTTTCGGTCCCGCTATCTTCCTTTGGAGAAGGAACAACGACACCTTCGCATTCATTTTTCCAGCTAGACTGATGCCGCGAAGTAAATGACGTCGCTCAGCCGTCGTACCTCCCGTCGCTCCCATCACATATGTCCCCCTTCCCGCTTAGTCCTCGGAGAATTCATTCTCACAATGGGTGTCGAGAAAATAGCATACTTTCCGCTTAGTCTCAAGACCTTTGTAGTGAACCGGCAAATGAACGATGCAACCGATGAGAGAAGGGAACTTGAGTGTAGAAGAAAAGTAATTGTTTGTACACCGATTAAAGAATGTTATAAGCAATTACCATTACCTACAACTGTAATCAATTACCTTTGGAATAATCGCCATACATCGTGGTTGTTTGAAGAAATATTCCACTCCAAAGAAAGACCGATTCCTCTCCAAATAAAAATAATTTATAAGCCAGATCTTAAGTATACCGAAGTTATATGGCCAGGACTTTTCTACTACACATTTCGTGACGGTGAATGTTCCGTTACGGCTGCTAGAGATGTGAGCGACCTCGAATTTATAATCTGTATACGACATTCCATAATCGACTCTATGAGAGAACAAATACTTGAAATACTTTCCTGATGAGAGACCCACAAACCAAAAAATTGCCGAAATACATTCGAAATATATTCGAAACAAGCCGATGCACGTTGTCCTGTTCAGGACACGAATAAATCAATCCACACAGCTTACGAGAGAGAGATAGAGAGAGAGAGAGAGGGAGGGAAGGCATCAACGCCCGTTTTATGAAAAAAATATCCACGCCAATGCTTTTATAAAATAATTTCTCGTTCTGAGAGATGCTTCAAAGTCTCCCTCGAGCTAGTCTCTCGGTCCTTTTTGCGATCTCTCTCTCACGAAAGTACCTCGACCGCAAACTCGAGCGTAACGCGCGTTCTAGAGACGATTTGAAGCATCTCTCTAAAAGGGATAATATTTTATAAAAGCATTGGCGTGGATATTTTTTTCTTCCCCTCCCCTGCCCCCGCCCCGGCACCGCGACCCCCGCACTCCGCGCGGGCGGAGCACGAGAAAAAAAATGAGAATAAAATATACCATAAACAAACACACACACACACCCCACACCACCACGAGGCGACACATGCGCGACTCCTCACACCCCACTCACTCCCCACCCAACACACACCGACACGCGTACCCCACCCCCTGGGCGAAATCCAAGATCCGATCCAAGTCCAAGATGGCCACCGCGCGCACGGCTATATAGTGCCGGGCTCTTGCAGCAGAAAAAGGTACTGACTCGCCAGTTCCCTCATTTTAACTTCTACTGGCCACACCTCGAATACGTTGCGAGCATTTGGGACCCTGGTCGTAAAGACTTAACCAAAAAAATTAACAAAATATAAAAAAAAATCAGCACGCACCGTCATAAACTGCTACGAACGAACATATAGTGTATCACAACTGATAGAGGGATTAAGGTGGGAGCCCCTAAAGACTCAGAAGCTGCACGCTCGGCTTAGGCTGCTTGATAAATTCAGAACTGATATTTTTCAGAGGGACGCAGAGAATATTATCATGACGCCTCTCCACATTTCTAGGTCTGACAGATGCGACAAATACTAGAGATACTCTGCCAAACAGATAGGTTAAAAAACTCATTCTTTCCGCGCACAATAAGCGACCACAATAGAAACTGAGCTCCTTCAAATACACCCTCATAGGATATGTCACCATTTCACCTCCAAAACTTTTACATCTTTACACGGCTGTTGACCTACAACCCCCTGCCACACGCCCTTGCGGCGGCTCGCGGGGTAGTATGTAGATGTAGATATCAAATTTCTATTCTGTCTATTCTATCCACCTGGATTTTCTGAGAGGCTTAAAACTACTTCCACTAAATTTCGATTTTGGCACTCCTTTAAATTATCATCATTGGTTATTATCAGATTTCGTTTTTCACACGCCATTTATTACAAAAAACGCGCTCAACTCTAATATTCCAGGAATTCATAATTTTTATTGTATTCTTCGATTTGTTTTAATTTTCATCTTTTTATTTTCAACTGTAAATAATATTAATGTACGATAAAACTTTTAAGTTTATACCATCGGTTTTTATTTTATTTAACGTGTAAGATAAAATATTCAATTCTGTGTATCATATTTCCCTTTTATTGATGAAAAATGACCTGTAATTATATTTCGGGAATTGTGTTATGTTATGCACGGCAATATTCTTATTCAAGAAATATTTAATTTTTACTTTCTCTTTTCAGGTAAGCGTATATGCAACTGAGTTGACAAGTCCGTTGGCGAGTTCATTGGATTGGATATATGACCAAGAAAATTTTGAAACCTGAGAACTGCAAATATTTCCTTGCCTATCGTGTTGATAACAGGTACGAATTCGTTCCTCAAGTTTATTCATTTCAAATTCTAATATAACAAGGTCAAAAATATAAGAGAAAAGTCTTGCATCAGGAATGAATCGCGCTTGTTTTTTAATCAATAAAAAATGGATTAAGTATGATGATTTTGTCAAATTGAAACGTTGAAGATCTTTCATGGTGGGAGATCGACATTAAAATCACACTTTCTTTCTGACTACCACAGTTATTAATAAATTTATCACCGGTTGTAGCAGTTATGCCATCTTCATCATATGTGAACCTGAATATGGTAACTTTTGTACATTCCTTAATAAGATATGGAAGGAAAAAATTTTTCCTCAATGTTATTTAGTGAAATGTTTTCTGATTGAAAAATAATAGAGGATTTTTCATCCGGATACCTCGAATGTGACGCTGCTGCTAAGATATGCTCTGGTAGTCGAAACTTGCGTGTACGTTATTTGCAAAAAAACTAAAATTATTTTCTAATTATTAATAATTAAATTCGCAATTTAATTCACATTATGACTTTGAGACAATTGTCGTTTAAATAATGTTCATTTTAGCAGTGCTGGTAAGGGCACTGTTTGCCTTGCCCTGTCCGTCTCCAAGGAGACCTCTCAGTTGCCTTTGGAAAATAAATGCAGCGCTGGCAGTGAATGAGATGTAGAGTATTTGTTCTTTTATTTATTAAACGGGAATGTGATTCGTGATGGAAAATATGTGACTAATTGGCGAGTACCCAAGCTGATGGTCACATTACAAGATTAGTAGTGGTGATACGGCGCTTTTATCTTCCCACCTTCTGTTTTATTTTTTAAGAGCCTAAAACACTGATAGGGATATTGAACTTGTTATTTCGTATTAATTATTTTCATTGTTGGGCAAGAACATTACGTACAACAGAAAAATATAACCTTAATCGGGAGGATTTCTAAAGGGACACAAAGCCTTTGTTCCACGTATTGCATTCATAGGTAAACACCATATTTATGATTTTCTAAACAGAATTTTTCAGGCATGCACCCTTCTTTGCTGTCTCTGATGCTAAATAGTTTCATCCTATAATTGATGCCGTCCTTGCTTTTGTTGATATTTGTTAACTTACAGTCTTCCTCTTGGTACAATTTACGTCATTTTTATCGATCTAGGGATTTTATAACCCTAATCTCTCACTGAAGACGCATTCATCCGTCAACTTATTTTAAGCCAAATACCCATTTCACTTGGTCATTTTTCCTCATTTTATCAGTGATTTTATGACAAGAGTTGTATTTTACATAAACATACTACCCTGCTAGACACCGTATTTCATTTCATTTCATTAATTACATTACAATTAGGCAAATGCCTGGTGGTAATGAAAGGAGTGTTATCATCATACATATAGATATCACAATACACATACTACAACAATATGATAAAAATTAAATTTGTCTTAAGAATAATAAGCATTTACTTCTAAATAACCTTAAGGATTTAGGTAAGGGCTCAAAAATTTCAACTGGCAGCCGATTCCAATCGAGAATACCCTGTTTAAAAAATAGTACTTGGCAGTGTTTGTCTTTTGACTTCGTAGTTTTGTTTTTTATGGGAGATCCTTTTTACATATATAATTAGGCCTCTCAACGGCATCTTTTAGTTCACCCCAACCCTTGTCCCCAGCGACAATCCTGTAGATAGCACTCATCCTATATAACTCTCCTTCTTGTTACGAGAGTGTCCCATCCCAGAACTTTAATCATATCCGTCACGCTGTCAGTTTTCTTGTGACGGCCTAGTACATATCTTGAGGCCTTTCTTTGCACCCTTTCGATTTTTTTCGTAAGCCCTATTTTGTGGTGGTCCCACACTGCGGTGGCATATTTTACAATAGATCTGACAATGGGCAAATACCTTTTTTAGATTGCATAGGTGTAAAAGATGGAGGTTTTGGGAGGTGAAGTGTATTATGGGAGTCTTTTCAGTGGAGTTCAGATTTTATAATGGTTGTTTATTGTGTGTGTGAGGAAGGAATTTTTGTATCTGTCTCTTCGTCAATTTATCCCTCTTATTTAATCACTTCGATACCCGGATTTTTCCGTGGTACCTATATCTTATATATTGTGAAAATTGTATACAAAATTTTTCCTTAGAGAAATTTTGTGTGCCCGTTGGATGCTTTGCAGAGAGTAGCTCAGGTGCTACCCTAGCGGCTTATTAGCCTCGGTAGCTTCTCGTCGCTAGCGGCGAGGGTTACTATAAACCTTGCAGTAACTTTAATCAGTCAATTTACGTTTTGAGACCGATTTTTTATAATTCCGCTGGATCAGCGATAATACAGGATGATTCAAAAAGAATACCACAACTCTGAAAATCGAGAACTCTGCGAAGAAGAAAAGGAGAGCTAAGCGCTTTCTGTCGTCGATTTAAGAAAGCTCTGAAGTTGCTCATTTGGTCGCTAGGAGACCTGTTGGCCAAATAACCTTCATTTCTGTTGTCAGTTCAAAGATGGCGTCTGCTTAGCAAAAAGCTTTTTGTGTTATCGAGTACGGCAGAAGCGATTCTGCGACAGTTGTTCAGCGTGCATTTCAAACCAAGTATGGTGTTCAACCTCCTGATAGGTGGTGTATCAAACGTTGGTATAAAAAATTCTCAGAGAAAGGGTGTTTGTGCAACGGGAAAAGTTCCGGACGGCCGCGAATGAGTGAAGAAAATGTTGGCCGCATACAGGAAGCATTTGCTCGCAGTCCAAGAAAATCGACCCGCCGAGCTAGCAGGGAGCTGCAAATTCCACAACCAACCATTTGGAGAGTCCTAAGGAAAAGGTTAGTAATGAAACCTTATCGTCTGAAATTGGTTCAAGCTCTTTCTGAAACTGATGAGGTGAAAAGAATCGAGTTCTGCGAGTTTGTCCTTGAGCAAATGGAAACAGATGACTTGCTCATTTCGAAGTTAGTATTTAGCGATGAAGCTTCATTTCACACAAACGGGAAAGTCAATTGCCACAATGTCCGTATATGGGGCACTGAGAATCCGCGAGAAACAATTCAGCATGAACGTGATTCACCTAAGGTGAACGTTATCTGTGCCATTTCAGCCAATAAAGTTTTTGGTCCTTTTTTATTCGAGGGTGCAAGTGTAACTGGGCAAACTTATCTGGAAGTGTTGCAGAATTGGCTTTTCCGTCAACTCGAAAAAGAAGCACGTCAATTTATATTCCAGCGGGATGGGGCACCACCCCACCCCATTGTCACTAATCTGTCCGTGCCTATTTGAACGAAAGGTACCCACAGCAATGGATCGGCCGCCAGGCAGCTCGTGACAGAGCACTTCATCACTGGCCTCCAAGAAGCCCTGACCTCACCCCCTTGTGATTTTTATCTATGGAGGTATGTTAAAGACACGCTGTTTCGACCACCTCTACCAGCTAACATTGAGGAACTAAAAGAAGAAATAATTACAGCTATCCAAACTGTTACACCGTCTCATGCTACAGGAGATGCTACAGAGAGTGTGGAACGAGTTCGAGTATCGGGTTGATGTCACTCGAGTGTCTGGTTGATTCTCGGTCCAGTGGATTTTTTATCACAGCAATTACCACGTATTTAATTGCCGTAAGGTTTTAAAGACCAAACTAAGCGTTTAGTAATGAATGTAATTATGTATTTTTCAGTTCATGTTGAAATCATCCTCGGATGAAAGAGTAAAAGAGAGATGCTATACTTCGCTCTGGTTAGGCCACACCTCGAATACGCCGCAAGCATTTGGGACCCTGGTCGTAAAGACTTAACCAAAAAAATTGATAAAATACAAAGAAAAGCGGCTTCGTTAATAACTTCTACGAATAAACATATAGTGTTACACAACTGTTAGAGGGATTAATGTGGGAGTCCCTAGAGACTAGAAGGCTGCACGCTAGGCTTAGGCTGCTTGATAAAATCAGAACTGATATTTTTCAGAGCGACACAGAGAATATTATCATGCCGCCTCACTACATTTCTAGGTCTGACAGATACGATAAAATGATAGAGGTACTCTGCCGAACAGATAGGTACAAAAACTTGTTCTTTCCGCGCACAATAAGCGACCACAATAGAAACTGACCTCCTCCAAACACACTCTCATAGGACATGTCACCATTTCACCTCAAAAACTTTTACATCTTTACACGGCTGGTGACTTACCATCCCCTGCCACCCGTCCAAGTGGTGGCTTGCGGGGTAGTATGTAGATGTAGATAAAATATTTTTCTTAATTTTTCTTGTAGGATCTGAACAAGATTTGAGGGGTATATATATAAAACATTTCGATTTCTGCCTCTCATTTCGCACTTGCGCCTCGATCACACTAGTTTCACCTCCATAGTGATTCTGGAGTTTTACAATTTGGGCGGATTGTACTTTTCCTTAGCATTATATTCATATTCTTAACGATGTTACTCATTGAATGCATACGTCCTCTCACACTACCTCTTGTCTTTAATCCACAACTCTCTCAGCCGCTTCTTTTGCCTGGAGAAAGTATCCCGAGGAAGAGACATTCTCCTCTCCGTTACCTCCCTTGCGTGACGAGAGGCCATTACGCGTGGCAAAATGAAACCTGAGGCTTTGATTTGTAACCGCCTGACTTCAAAAGTGTTCATTTTAATGGTCTTGAAAAATGGGAGTTCTCTCTGCGTGGCCTGCTTTCTTAAGTTTGAAGTTGGAAAAATTTTACAAACCTAACTTAGGAGTCATAAATTATCATTTATTGCTGCGGCAATAACATTTAAATACTTTTCTTTTCCGCGTTTCTGGATATCTTTAGTCTTTTTTAGTAGTGAGTGGATGACCTCTCGAGGCACAAAAAATGTGATCTTCCCACAACCTCCCACTGTCTTATATTTATGGTCTTATTTTCACCGTTTCTGCCGTTCAGTCATCTGAAGGAGATATGAAAGCCCGACGGAATAAAAGTTATAATTAATGAACATCGCTAGAAAAATCGTTTCAAATATGCAACCATTGCATTTAACAAGTGATGTGGTGCGAAGTCACTCGCACGGGTGCATATACACCAGGGTTGAAATTCGCCATGAAAAAATCATTTGACTTGACCGAGATTCGAACCCGGATCTTCCGATTGCCGGTCAGGTGTGTGAGCCAGTTACACGACCAAGCCATCTTCCTTCAAAGCGAATTTCGAGGGGTGTTTATGCGAACTAGATGTTCAGGCCTCAAGTCTACATTGTAGCATATGAGACGAAGTCATGCTTACAAAGCCAACCTACCCATTACGATAAACCCAACATACTGTGTAACTGGCTAACACACGTGACCGGAAATTGGGAAATCCGGGTTCGAATCTCGGTCAAGTCAAATGATCTTTTCATGGGGAATTTCAACCCTGGTGTTTCAAATATGTTTCGTGAATCGCGTATTTACGGGGTTTGGCTAGCTGCCGCTGGGAGGCGCCGGTTGACTGGTAAAATTTGTACACTAAAAATCTAGTTTTGTCAGCGGCAGTGAGTGCTGTGGGCCGCTCGTGGCCACAAAGCCCCTTTCGAGAGTTCTCCCATAGTGTTTGTGCCTGTGAACAACCTTCCCCCCGTTGTGTGCATTTGAACGTTTCCGGCCGCCCCTGGAGGAAGGAGAAATCAACAGACTGGTATCGTTGGGTTTTCTATTTAAACACTTATATTTCGTTTTGTACCAGAGTGAATTATTATTTAACATATATTTTGTTTATTTGTGATTAAATCGATTATTTGACCATTCTCTGGTCCTTCGGAGCATTTCATACAGACTCAATTTACTCACCATCTCTTCATTGACCGGGGTAAATCATGACAAATTTAGCAAAAGAATTACATATAGAAGTTTACAAGTTTATGGCCAGCCTTTTTATGTCCGGGATTCTTTGCGTTCAGTTGTTTTGAAAAACGTTTTGCATCTCTTATTGAAGGCTTCGATCCTTTCTGATAAATTATTTTGGTTCAAATTTGTCCCCTGTATAAAAATACATCTACATATTACTCTGCAAGCCACCAGAAGGCAGTGTGGCGCGGGGTAGTGGCTGGTTAGTAAGGTGTATTTTCTTTTAACTCTAACGAGCATGACATCGAATCCTTAGGTTTAGGAGTGACATCGCCTATTATCTTAGTGGCACAGAATCTGGTTATCACATCTTGCTTCAGAAATATTTCGTCCATCTTGTCTGCCATAGTTGCAATGCTTGAATTTTTTAATCGGATATAAATAAAAATATGTAGTTATTGGTGGAAATGAAGAGTTAGTTTTAAAGACAGAAGTTGGGCCCTACTGTGGAGTACGAGGGTGGTATGATAATTAATGAGCCTATCAAGGAAAGCATCGTTTTTTATTATTTTTTATTGTTTTCATTTTTTTTAAATAGTCCTCTTTTAGGGCGATACACTTTTCCCAACGGATTTCCAGCTTCTTCAAGCCCTCGGCGATTTCGGGAAATCTGCATTATAATCATCCGTGGCCGCTATGATCTCCTCGTCCGACGTGTAGCGCTTGCCCCCGAGCTAGTTGTTCATGATTGGAAACAAAAAGAAGTCGCACGAGGCCAGGTCAGGACAATACGGAGCATGCGGCAGCACCTCGTAGCCCAATTCAATCAATTAGGCCGTGGCGATTCGGGATGAATGGGCCGGAGCGTTGTCGTGATGAAAGAGGACTTTTTGCTGGCCAAACGAACGAAACGAAGGCCATTTTATCTGCAATCCTTCGACAATTCGGGTCAATGAATCACTGTAATACTGTCCCGTGATCGTTCTTCCCTTCGCGAAATGGTTAGTGTGGATCACACCTTGAGAATCCCCAAAAATGGTCGCCATGACCTTTCCGGCCGATGGAACCGTTTTTGCCTTCTTCGGAGCACTTTCGCCAGGAGAAGTCCACTGCTTCGACTGTTGTTTGGTTTCTAGTGTGTAGTGGTGGATCCATGTTTACAATGCGTTTCAGCTGTCAATCCATTATCAGGTACAAAGATTTTCGTCAAGGAAGCGGTATATCTACATCTACGTAATACTCTGCAAGCCATCACGAGGGTGTGTGGCAGGGGGTGAAGATCACCGAACATGCACAATTGACATGCAACTAGGATATTTAATGGAGACATGCTATATAATAGGGTCAAATGCAGCTAGATGGTTAGTATCTAATAATAATAAAGGGATGATATATACACAACTAGGCGAGGGAGAGTGGTGTTAGGCGAGGGGAGAAAGGTATTGGGTGGGAGGAGGGAAGTAAGTGGTGAGGCACTGGTAGCGAGTCAATGCACGGTTTAGGCCTGCTCCTGAGTTACTGCCTGTTTGAGCCGGAGATACTCCATGTTGAGAGGAAAGGCGGGAGAATGGATGCCTTGGAACAATTTGAAATTGTTCAGCAAGGGGAAGAGTCCCTCGTGAATGAACAGCTGTTCAAATGTCACTCCCCACTCCTCGCCATTCCATTCCCTAAACCGTGCATTGACTCGCTACCAGTGCTTCACCACTTACTTCCTCCTCCTCCCACCCAATACCTTTCTCCCCTCGCCCAACACCACTCGCCCCCTCCTAGTTGAGTATATATATATACCGCTTCCTGACGGAAAATCTGTGTACCTGACGATGGTTTGACAGCTGAAACGCATTGTAACTTAAAAATTAATCCTGTGGAAGAAGTGTTACATATTTTAGTGTTTCATATCGGTTACTCATATTTTTTACGGTGATGTTGAGTGAAGAAGCTAATTGTCTGAATAGCCTTCCATTTTCACTTGTGCTATCATGAAAAAAATATTTTCCTGCGACAGGGCACATGATGTTCTCCGTAAGAATTTTAAATATTTAAGGATAAAAATGGCATTGGCATTTAGGTGAGGGCGATTCCACTCAAACTCAACCGAATGGCTATGCACTCGTGGCTCGACCATCTCCAATTTTCACGATTTAATGCACATAGGAAGAATGAAATGAGAATTGACAACTTGCCAAATATTAGTCTTCTGAAACAATAAACGTTATTGTTATGACACTTCAAACATCACAAATTAGCGCAAATTAGCGAGCCTCAGCACCAAACTCAATCAACAAAAGATGACAATTTAGCAGTCATATTTTGAATATAATGACATTTTCGTATTTAAAAAAACATATATTTGTGTTTTCTATCAACGCTTGGCTTCCTATACCTACACTGAGCTCCTAGATGACTTTTATTGTTCCTATTTTTTGAGTTTTGATCCATGTTTAGGACCTAATATGTCCTAAAGCATTTATAAGATACGAACAAACTTAATTTTTTCGAATAATAAGGACACAGGACTGTACTTTAAGGGCATAAACTTTAATTTGTAGCTCGCAACTACGGCAAAATGAAGCAACAAAAACGGAAAGATGAAAAAGTTGCTACTTTGGGCGCTAAAAAAACGCGATGTGTGACAACTCATGTTTGGTTAAAAAATATACCTTACAATAGCTTTAATCCTTATCTTTCACAAAAATAAAATTGGAGGGTTATTTCGTCAAACACGCAAAAGATGGGATGAACATAATGTCCTGCTTCGCGCGCGCTCGCTTTGAAAATGACACGTTGGGGAGTTATGCGGGTGGTCTGCGCATGTGCCGTGCGTCGGAAATCCAAGTGAAGTAGTGCTACGAAAGTAATTCCTTCTAACCTCCACTTCTACTCATATGAAGATTTGCCATGTATTGTAAACGAAGGTGGGAAGAGAAATGTATCATCTGCACATTATCTGCTGTTCGAATCCGCGAATATAAAACGTCCTCAATTTATAGATATGTTAGTTTACGCTAACGTTGGGTTCCAAACAAACTAACAAATCTCTAAATTAAACGATAAAATCAAATGCAAGTAACTCTTTCGAAAGTGGGCAATAAATTTCCTGATATTCAGCTCCAGAGACTGTTTTTTTCTCTACCTTTAAGCTAAAGAGCACTTCATTGAAGAAATTAAGCATGCCACTCCGCGTAATATCTTCTTCCCGCGTAAACAATAAGAAAGACCTAAGTCCTGAGGAGGCTTCCTGAGTTTTCAAACTTGGCTTTTGAACGGTCTAGCAAGATCCCGTCGTCATTTTTGGTGACCTGGTTTTTTCCCTCAAACGTGTTATTTCAACAGTTTCATCAATAACTCGGGAAATTCCCCACGTCACGTACAAACGGCGGGCATTTTTCAGCTGTTTCTCGGGCGACCGGTGCAAATGTATTCCACCACACGACAGCAATGCGGTATATATTCTTTAAAAGACTTTCTCTCCTCGTATGTAAGTAATATGTCTCCTCAGATTTCTTCCATACAACTCCAATTAATCTCGGGGGATTTGCCGAGCGTACATTTTCCCTGATTTCTCCTGTCGTGCAAAAGAGGTTAATCTAATGCATGCCATTAGTCATAACCTTTGGAGAGGCACTTTCATCAGAAGATGTTTGCTATTTTGTATTTTTCCCATGGAGTTCGTTCCATTCGTTTGAGTACACGAAACGCAAATTGTGTGTATATGATATATGTTTAAACATTCTCATTGCTCTCGTGTATTTTTCTAGAAGAAAACGCACCAGTTCACCATGTTGGAGTTGACAAATATATCAATTTGCTGAGTGGCATCCCAGATCCTAAGAGATGCCCAAGTTTAAGATCTTTTGCTTACTATTTGGATAACGCCCATTCGTATGGCTGAAGGCCATCATTCACGTCTAGTTGCTAATTTTCTCTCACTTCCGCGACGTGTCCCATTGGAATCCGTACCGATGACATTCAGTGTTTGTATTCACGCACATTTTAACTGCAGCAGAAATGAGAAGCCATTTCTCATTGCGCCTTCAACTTATTTACTTTTCCTGTCTGGAATGGTTTGTGCCAGCAAATACAGACATATGACATGAATGGGTTGCCATGACGAAGAAGAAAGCATGATGAAAAAGAAAAATCTCTTAGTATATTCCACACTTAAAACTTTTATTCCTGACCCAGGTTTTGCTTACCTTGCAATTATTTTCAAAGGTCCCTTGAAAACGATTGCAAGGAAATCGAAACCTGGGTTAGTAATAAAAGTTTTAAATGTGGAATATACTAAGAGATTTTTCTTTTTCGTTCTGTCTGCGGCATCCCACAAAGTTACGCCTTAAACCATTAAATTTATAGGAATGGGTGGCTCTCCTTCTGATTGAATGAAATGAGACTTTTCTGAATATATATATATATATATATATATATATATATATATATATATATATATATATATATATATATATATTTTTTTATATCTGTGCACTACAAGTGTTTTTCGCCAAGTGGACATATCGTTGCGCTGCAATCATCCTGTGCCTTCCCTTCTTCGGCTGTGCCTTCGGATCCTGTGCCGTGAGTCACAACCGCCTTTTCAGTGTTCTTACCTCTTCCTTTCACCACTGTTCATCTCCTTTTTCCTTTCTTTCTACCAGTCACTTTTCCCTAACCCTTTCTCCCATCATGACTGACATCGATCCCGTTTACTCGTGGATCCGCCGTATTAAAAAACTATCCTTCAAGCTGTCCCAATTTACCTGTCACACGGAGTTTCTCAGTTTCTGTATATCCTTGGGCATATTCCCTAATGGTCTACGCGTCATTGTCCCACTTTCTGGCCTGCCTCCCCAACTGCACCCTGCCCTTCATTGTTTTTCTTTTCAGCAATCCTTCCTACTATGTTGTCTCATCCGAGACAAATATTATGAGCTGACCATTTCATATCAAAAATCAATCCACTCCCTTATCAACATCATTTCGGCCTCTGCTCCAAATTCGCTTTCCACCGTCAGCAAAATTCTTAAATCTTCTCATCGATCTCTCGAACTTCGCCGATTTAAGTCGTTGAAAAAACTGTCCTCTCTTTGTGCCTCCCATTTTCGCGCTGGTCTTTCCCTTCCTCTCCGCTTAACTACCCCCCCTTCACCCTCTCCTCCCCTGTACCTTTTCAAACCTGACCTGGCCACACTTTTTAACCTTCCTCCCCCATCACCATCTTGGAACCCTCCTAAACGTGTGCCTCAGAAGAGAGACCTCCCGCGCGACCCTCCTCTAGGAGCCGATAACCCGGAAAACCAAGCTCAGAATGCTGTTGTTAACCTATCCTCGATCCCCTTAAACCCTCATGAATTGTCTCTACTTAGTAAAGGCCTCTCTTTCTCTCCCACCCCAAGTGTAAACAGAGTCACTCTCCTCAAGGATGTCCTGCACTTCTGTCGGAACCTGAGATGGCGAGTTTTCTGGGACTCTCAAACCCAAGCCCAGTCACTCCCCAAGCCCATTCATAGCGCCTTGCTTAAGTTCCGACCACCCTCTACCCATGAACCCAAATCTCTTGCTGCCAACCATCCGGTCGAAGTTTTTATTAACCTCCTTTTGTCCAAAATCTCAAGCTCCTCCTTTTTAAATTCCCTTAATCCAAAATCTAACCTCTCGCAACCTGAATCCTTGGCGCTCAAAAAATTAACCCGCAACCCGGATATAGTCATCACCTCAGCTGACAAAGGTACCACTGTCGTTGTCCTGGACACGTCCCACTACATTTCGGAAGCCAATCGGCAGCTCTCAGATACGTCCTCCTATTCCGTAGTCCCCAATGACCCCAATCCCGGTTTTCAAGTTGAAATTATCTCCTTCCTCCAAGAAAATGGGCCTTCGGAGGGTCTATCTTCTGCGGACATTTCCTTGCTCTCCCCCGCTTATCCGAAAACTCCTCACTTTTATATTCTCCCCAAAATCCACAAACCTAACAATCCTGGTCGACCTATTGTTTCCTCCCGCAATTCCCCCACGGAAAGAATTTCGGCATTCGTCGACTATTACCTCCAACCGCTGGTGTGCGCATTACCGTCTTATGTGAAAGACACCTACCATTTCCTCCAAATCCTTAAGTCTACCCCCCTCCCTGCTGATAACCAAATCTTAATGGCCACAATAGATGTCACCTCACTCTATACTTGTATTCCTCACCCTGAAGGTTTGTCTTCCCTGCGATTTTTCCTCTCCGAACGCCCACATCCTCAGCTTCCGAGTACGGAATTCCTCTCTAAATTGACGGAGATCATCCTCACTCATAATTCCTTCGCCTTCAATAAAAAATTCTACCTTCAAACCAAGGGCTGTGCCATGGGTAGCAGGTTCAGCCCCTCTTATGCTAACCTCTATCTTGGGCGGCTTGAGCAATCCTTTCTCTCTGGATATCCTTTAAAACCCCTGTTGTGGCTCCGCTACATTGACGACATTTTTCTTCTTTGGCCTCATGGCACCGATTCTCTAAATACTTTCCTTTCTGATCTCAACAATTCTCACTCCGTCTCTTTCACATCAACTATCTCTAATTCCAATATCACCTTCCTTGATGTTGACATCAAATTATCAGACCTGAATTTTCAGACCTCCGTTCACATCAAACCCACGAATAAACAACAATATCTTCACTATAGTAGCTGCCACCCCTCCCATACCAAACGCTCTCTTCCCTTCTCACTATCCATCCGAGGCCATCGTATTTGCAATAATCCTGAGTCCCTCAATGCATTCCTTACCAACCTTCACCACTCGCTCCTCAAGCGTGGCTACCCAGAATCCCTTCTCGCCAAAAAAATCAGGAAAAATTGCCCCTCCTCCAAACCTCATCCCACGAAAGACTCCCGCATCCTTTCTATTTGCACTACATATTTCCCGGGTGTTCAGTCTATCAATTTTATCCTTAAAGATCTCTTCCCCATTCTCAAAAACCACTCCTCCACTTCAAAAATTTTCTCCCAGCCACCCTCAATCACATACAAGCGTCCTCCTAACTTGTCCGATTTATTAAAATCCACGACGCCTCTTTCCAAAATCCCTGTTGCCTCAAAACCTACCTCCTCCCCTTGTAATCGTCCCCGGTGCAAATTATGTCCCATCTTCAGTTCCTCCCCTCCTCCCAACTCCTCCATCGCCTCCTTCCCCAACCCTCTTCCCTCCTCTTGCGTCACCAATAATGTTGTTTACCACCTACAATGTAGGCTATGCCCTTCATTTTACATAGGAAAAAGTTCCACCCCCCTCAATATACGGATTAATAATCACCGTGCCAATTGCAAGAACCCAACTCAATCTGCTTCCCTTCCCGTGGCGATCCACGCCTCTCAACACATGAAATCCTTTGACAACTGCTACAATGTTTCAGTTTTGTACTCCCTTCCACCATCTGCTTCCACTATTGAACTTAACTCTGTAGAGCTCTCCCTAATTTGGCTCTATCACGCGTTCCTCCCCCCCGGCATCAATGTCTCTCACTAATCCCCCTCTCCTTCCCTTCCCCTTTCCCCTTCCCCCACCTCTCCCTCCCTTCTATCCTTTACCCGTCACTACCTTCTAACATTCTGACGAAGGCGGTTGTGTCCGCCGAAATATATCAAAATTTCTGTGAGTTTTACCTTTTTTTGTGCTCTATATGTAACTGCTAGTCACGCCTGTGACCTTTTTTTATATCTGTGCACTACAAGTGTTTTTCGCCAAGTGGATATATATATATATATATATATATATATATATATATATATATATATATATATATATATATATATATATATATATATATATATATATAAAAAACTTATCCCGAGTATATTCTATGCGAATATTTGCATTATGTGCAGGAATATGCTGCCAATCATGTGCTATGAAATCATTATGTGCTTATTTGAATGAACGTTGAAAATTAATTAGTGTGTTTTTTTATTTAATTCATTAATAGACTGAAGAGAAATTTTAAGATCATTACTTACAATTATAAGGACTTAACTCACTTTATCTTTATTTTAACAATAAAAAACACGGAATGCAACCTTGACGCAATGATCATATTTCCAATTCGGTATCTATGTGTTGATATTTCACTGCAACCATCTTTTTACTTGAGTAGCATCTGCAGCGAGAACATTATGAGAAATTACTGAGAATATTCTGCTGAGCGTGTGAAATGGGAAAATTCTGGATACCTGCACAGCATATGTAACTAAGCACATGCCATAAGAACATAACGGAGAATGAGCTGTAGAGCACAAGGTATGAAAAATTTATTTAGGAGGAATTTTATGAGGAAAAATGAGTGAAATTTAATGAAATATAAGAGATTCGTATGTTTCATTGAATCCCGTTGTCCTTTTCATTCAACCTGTAACAGTTTACCTCTTGAAACTACAACAAGAATTGCCTTTTCTGTATGTGGATGGTGAAATGGGCACGGCATGAATTCAATTGCAGAACATTTCAATGCTTTTATTGGAGATAGTTTATAGTTTGACATTAAGAAATCAGGTTGCAGCTGAACCTCATAGCTGAAGAGACTGAGAAGAATGCGTACATAGACGACCTCTGGTAGATTCGTTATGTTCAACATGGCCACACAAGTTTCAATGAATAACTTTGGGCATTCTTCCAACCTTCCATGGAACTCCGGTAAACAATCCCTGATTACTTTCGGATCAATGGGTAAACTTTCAATTGGTGTTACTTTTCCACCACTTCAAAATTCCAGCTTTGTATTATCTACATCTACGTCATACCCTGCAAGCCACTCAAAGAGTGTGTGGCAGGGGGTGCTTCCACAACAGGCATGCATGAATGATACGGCAAAACACCGGAATTACATTGAAACCCGCGTGCCACACATGCAAAGCGCCAATTAAAAATCTAATAACCAAGAAACATTCTATCGTCAATCGTTCCAACATGCAAGGGATACAAAGGCTACTACTACATATTCAAAATATCATGCATAAATAAGAACATCAATATCTACATCATGCATAAATAAGAACGTAGAGAGTATAAAGAGAAAAATTTACTGTCTGCCTATTGTCACAATTCGAACTATTCATGACGACGATCACAGCTGTTATGGTCCCGAATGGTACGCGGAAAAGATGACATTTTATATCTAACGGTTCTACAATCTAGCTCTCAAATTTTATTGGAGCTATCTAATCTGCCGTAGTACGGGGGGGTTAATAGTATGTTTTTACGTCGTCAGAGAAATGATTTTCCTGAAATTTAGTTAGGAAGTTAAGCCTATAATTTAATCTACGCTGTGATAGCGATTCCCATCCTAATTCTTCTAACAGTCCAGACACACTAGCCAACTTATCGTAGCATCGTTTCACATACCTAGCTCCTCTTCGCTGCACGCGATCTAACTCTGATATCAATCCCGCTTCGTATGGATACCATACACTAACAGCATATTCCAGATGAGGCCTCACGATTGAACAATAAGAACGTTCTTTCACTTTCTCATCACATTTTCCGAGTACTCTCTTGATAAAGCCTAGCTTCCTGTATGCTTGACCGCATATTTTCCGAATATGTTTTCCCCAAGATATGTCGTGAATAATTGTGACCCCTAAGTACTTAATAGACTCGGCGTGAATAATTTCCGTACTATTAATTCTGTAAGCCCTACCTGGCCTATTTTTCTTTTTCCAAAAGCTGACTGCTACGCACTTTTTTATGTTTAGTTTCATCTGCCACTTTTCGCACCAAGCATGAATAACAAGTAGGTCGATTGTTAACGAGTCGCTATCTTCGGGATAGTTAATATCCCTATACACTACTGAGTTGTATGCGAAGAGTCTAAGCTTACTCTTAACGACGTTGCTAATATCATTTATGTACAAGAGAAATAAAAGTGGACCAATGACACTTCCCTGAGGAACACCCGATGAGATGATCTAAACTACAGGAAACGATTGATGATTATCAATCGTTTCCAGTAGTTTAGTGCCAAGCCTAAGTTCAATCGTTGCTATTTTGCTTGAGAGTTACCCTCCAAGTTTATCTATTTCACTTTTAGTTAATTTTAGTCCTTGTTCAAGAGTAATAACTTTTTTATCAACTTTCACAATTTTGGTTGAACATCTGGCCTCATGCTTTTCAAGAAATTCGTCATTTTTTCTATTTTACTGGTAAGAGCCTGAAGTTCGGCCGACTGGAATTTTATTTCCTTCGTAATACTTGTCATCTGCGTCAGTAATTCAGATAATATATCCGAACTCACCGCAGTCGAGGAATCCCACATCCGCTGTTTTCTGGCTTCTTCGATCTCTACAAAGAAATTTACCGGATCTTTTCCTTCTCTCCTCAATTCTTCTTCTAATCTCAACCTCAAGTCCGGTTTTGTTCCCGTTGTAGGCAGATTCCTGTCTGCTAACGCCTTTTTAAGGATCACGTTACTCATCTTTTTCATGAATATCTTCATCTAAGTCCTGTCAAGGTCGCCAATTTATCGTGTCGAAGCGATTGAATTAAAATATTTTATAACACTTCGCACTTATTTTCAGTTCAATACTTTTTCCTTTTAATTACAATTGGAGATACGGAGAAAATTCTCGTACAGTCTCTCGTAGAGCCATCAGATTCCTCTCCTAAAACCACACATCAATCTCTCTCTCTTATAATATGTACATAGCAACCCTTATGTGTGTTGCGTTCCATTTAAACGATATTACGTCAAGTTTTGAACATATTTGTTGTGATAATTTTAGATTCTCCCGAGTACTACATTTTTAATGGTCTCAGCATATACAGAGATTATACTGACGAGCAAATGCCTCCTGAACACACTGAAGGGGAGCTCTGATATATCTGTTCTTAACCAAACAAGGAACATTTGATCCTCTTGTGTAACACGGGTAGCATCGCAGTGAAATACATCTATATTTTCGGTAGCATGAAGACAAATCCTGAAAACAGACTCCACAATGAGATGGTAGGTGTCGGTTTAGTGTCAATCCCGCGGTATCCACTCCTAAAAATTAGTTCACGCAAATTATTTGTTGAGAATCATGAAGATGACCAAACAAGATTACAATTACGTATTCAAGATTATGACTGTGACAAATGAAAAATTAACTTTGTTTTCTTCCACAGATTTATTTTCTTGGTACAACGTTTCGACACAGCGGTGTCATCATCAGGTATAAACTTTGGGGGAAGGTAGGAGGGGGAGAGGTGAGGAGGGAAAACCAGGGGGGGGGGAGGTATAGGATGGCGGTTGGGCTAGGAATCTAGAAAACCCGTGAGGGACCACGTATGTGGTGGGTGGGGTGGGTGGGTGAGGGTTGACGCGGTGTGGAACTTCGAGGTTTTAGGCATTGAGGTAGCGGTGGGATAACAGCATGTGGTGAATGCAGTGGGAGGATAAATGGTTTCAGTTTTTCCGTGAAGGATAGGGACACTTCCAGGAGGGGGGAGAGTTTTTCAAAAAGGATATCATTGAGTAATAACCCGCCGCTACTTCAATCCCTAAAACCTCGAAGTTCAACATCACGTCAACCCCCACCCCAACCCACCCACCCAACCCACCCACCACTCACGTGGTCCCTCACGGGTTTTCCAGATTCCTAGCCCAACCGCCATCCTATACCTCCCCCCCTGGTTTTCCCTCCTCACCTCTCCCCCTCCTACATCTACATCTACGTAATACCCTGCGAGCCACCACGAGGGTGTGTGGCAGGGGGTGAATATCACCAAACATGAACTATTGCCATGCAAGTAGGATATTTAAGGGACCTACCTTTCCCCAAACCCCACATGATATATATACATCTGAAAATTTTTTTTGAGTTTGTACCAGATGATGACACCGCTGTGTCAAAACATGTCATACCAAGAAAATAAATCTGTGGAAGAAAACAAAGATACTTTTTCAATTGTAATATTCAACTACCACATAGTTGAGCCTCAAACTAAGGAACGCATTGTGACTTAACAACGCCTTTTGACGCAAGCAATGCCGTGTGTATGTTATGAGAACATTCTAGGCGCATGTTTATTCAGTGCTTTTCATGCATATTAGGTGAAAATTCAGTCATTATTGAATTTTATCAATCTCTCATACGATTCTTTGCATGAATTATGCAGGCAATCAATGATGATGAATCATTTTCGTCATCATCAATATTGGCCCTCATAATTCATGATGCAATGAAAGCATTCATCATTGATTCTGAAAAAAATCACTTTGAATTATTTAAACAAGGGCCTAGCAACGTTGACACACCGATTCCCGTCAGATTACAAATGTCAAGCAACGTTGAGCCCGAATGGGGGTTGGATGGGTGACCTCATCTATATCTCCACCGCGGTGCTCTAGTCCCCTGTCTGCAGTTGGCGGGTAAGTTAAATGTGGGACGGTATAATGGACCAACAGGGATCTGAATGCCGTGAGAGCGCCTGAAGGCTCTCGACCACCCAAACAATCTACAGTCTAGACCTAGTTAAGCCATTTTTATTACATTTTTCTCAACAAATGATTATATGTGAACTAATTTTTGCGAGTGAAAACAAGATTAACTGTATGAAAAGTTTCTCTGTTTTTCTATCTTGTATGTACAACTACGTTTTTAGCACAGAAGTCACGCTAAGTAAATGGTCAAGCAAGGGGCTTCCTATTGAGTTTGAGCATTTGCTTCTGTAACTGCACTAGCGCTCTGTAAAAATTTGTTACTGAAAAAAACTTCAGTAAATAATGTTGCATCGTTACTGTGAATGCATAATACTGATTATTATAACCTCCACTGAATTGACTCTTGGAGATTATTCTCAGCACATATTGAGGAAACCAGTGCAATAGATGTCCTCTTGAGCATCCTCTCATCCAATGCTGTGATAATAGCAATGCTGTAAGTATGCTATGAGAACATTCTAAGGTCATGTCTATTCAGTGCTTTTCATACATATTAGGTGAAAACGTATACATTATTGAATTTTATTAATCTCTCATACGATTTGTCACAGTGTTGTTTAGTTTGCGATTAAAACTTAAAGAGACTACTTGTATGAATAGAACTGATTACGGCTCAACACCACATTTCTTTTTCCGTTGAGAAATATTCTAATGGGACTTTTAGTTAGGAATACACAACTGTTTTGCTGGCATTATTCATCACTTCCGCTTTTGGAAAGCTCACTGGTGGGGATGATAAAGAAAGAGAATAGGTTTCACGGACGAGTTGAAGAAGGGAAGATGGTATGCTGTGACGAAAAATTAAATACAGGAGGCATATAGAATCCTGAGAGTGTAGGGAAGAGGGCAATTTCTCTGGCTTTCAACAAAACCTACCTTAACAGGTAGAATTCTTTTAAAAACAGAAAAATAAATACATAAGATTGTTTTTCCATTTTCATTGTTTTCTTGTGCGACAGATAAGTACGTATCGATGAAATTGCCGATATCGTCCGAATCCTCGCTGTCTCGCAAGTATTCGAGTCTGACCGACCATATGGTTTTCCGCGTACCATTCGGGACAATAACAGCTGTGATCATCGTCATTAATAGTATGAATAGTGACAATAGCTAGAGAGTAGATCATTCTCTTTATATTCTCTACGTTCTTATTTAGGCGTGATGTAAATATTGATGTTCTTATTTATGCATGATATTTTGGATCTGTAGTAGTAGTCTTTGTATCCCTTGCATGTTGGAACGATTGACGGTAGAATATTTTTCGGTTAGTAGATTTTTTATTGGCGCGTTGCATGTGTGGTATTTCAATGTAGTTTACGTGTTCTGCCGTATAATGCATGCACGTCTGGTGTGGAAACACCCCCTGCCACACACCCATTGGGTGGCTTGTAGGATATGACGCAAATATAGATATGGTCATCGCGTGACGACCAACCTCACCCACGGAGTTGCAATGGAAAGCACATGACGTTTGTATTGGGAAATTAGGGTTTAGTGCGCACTTGAGCGCTCAACCATTTAACGGGCACTATAGGGAAATATGCGGTCAAGCATACAGGAAGCTAGGCTTTATCAAGAGAGTACTCGGAAAATGTGATGAGAAAGTGAAAGAACGTTGTTATTGTTCAATCGTGAGGCCTCATCTGGAATATGCTGTTCGTGTATGGGATCCATATGAAACGGGGTTGATATCAGAGTTATATCGCGTACAGCGAAGAGGGGCTAGGTTTGTGAAACGATGCTACGATAAGTTGGCTAGTGTGTCTGGACAGTTAAAAGAATTAGGATGGGAATCGCTATTACAGCGTAGATTAAATTATAGGCTTAACCTCCTAACTAAATTTCAGGAAAATCATTTTACTGACGACGTAAAAAACATACTATTAACCCCTTCGTACTACGGCAGATTAGATCGCGCCAATAAAATTAGAGAGCTAGATTGTAGAACCGATAGGAATTAAATGTCATTTTTTTCTGCGTACCAATCAGGACCATAACAGCTGTGATCGTCGTCATGAATAGTTCGAGTATTGACCAAAGGCAGACAGTAAATCTTTCTCTATATAATCTCGACGTTCTTATTTCTGCATGATGTAAATATTGATGTTCTTATTTATGCATGATACTTTGAATCTGTAGTAGTAGTCTTTGTATCCCTTGCATGTTGGAACGATTGAAGATAGAATGTTTCTTGGGTATTAGATTTTTTTAATTGGCGCTTTGCATGTGTGGTACGCGGGTTTTAACGTAATTTCGGTGTTCTACCATATCATTCATGCATGCCTGGTGCGAAAGCACCCCCTGCCACACACCCTTTGGGTGGCTTGCAGGGTATGACGTAGATGTAGATGTAGATATAGTCCACACGAAGGAAGCGGAGTGAAAGTGGATGGGTTAGGGTGGTGCCCTGCTTTGGGTAGTACCCTGGTAAAAGACGCTCCTTTGGCGTCCACCGCCCAGAGGCGATACTTGCCGCCAATTCGAGTGGATCCCCTTGGCCACACCCCCCTGTACGCTACGTGATCTATATTCCGCGCCCCTCTGACAGGGGACGTGTGACCTCTTCCTGAGTGGCCAGAGAGAATAAATGGGCCTCTGTTTGCCCACTTCTTCAGCACACTCCTGCTTCCACGTAGCGGTCGTGTAGGAAAATGCGTTCGGAAATTATGAGAAATTCTTGGAGAATACACCATAAAAAGATATGTTTCACCATTATTAGCCATTAAAAGATTTTCCCCGGACTTTAATATGAAACTCTCTCTGAAGCAATCAGTTCTAATTTATTGAGTATCCTGGTAACATGCCGTATAAAAACTTTTCTGTACATATTTACCAATGTCTTTTTGATTTTATATAAATCTGATGGTTACTTATGTTTAAAACTTCTTGTTTTTTAACTGATGGGATCTTTGTATCGCTGAGCGTAGCAGAAACGAGCTCCTTAAAATCACTGATAATTCTCCATTTTAATCACCCGTTAACATTTCCCTGTTATTCGATTGAAAACTTATGTTTAAAATTATGCTTAAAAGTATTTAAAATATTGTGATAAACTTATGTTGTGCGTTTGAAAATCAGCGTCAAAGAATTGATAGTGACGTATTTTTGGGTATCCTTTTGACTCAGTAGGAAATATAAACTCCAGAAGGAAAGTTTAAAAGTAGGAGCTCCATCCACCAGCATGCATATACGTGCTCATATATTTTTAACGTTTAATAGTGTTCCGTATTTTTATGAGCGTTTCTTACGCTTTTTATATATTCCAGCTTACAATGACGACGATAGTAAACCCGCGTTTAATGATGATAATAAGACTAGAGGCGTCAACAGTTAACAAGAAATATAGGAATGAGTTTTTCTTTAGAAAGGCATAGAGATGCCTGAAATTTGGACTTTATCTCTGTTGGAGCCTGCGGACCATTATTTAAGTGAACAGATTAACAGTAATACTCAATGGTCGGGATGATTTAAGCTGAAACAGGTGGCAGCTACGGTCAATAATATTCTTTCATTTCCAAATTATCTTTGGAAAATGCGTGTCGGTGGTTGTCCAATGGATAAACCTAAAATAGGCAGGAAAGAGAGCGATTAAGATGCGTCAGTCCCTGGGCTTCTCCGGTGGTGCAGATCAAGAAAAAGAATGGCTCAACTCGGTTTTGCGTCGGCAACGGCCAGCTCAATAATGTGACGAAGGAGGACAGCTGCACTTTGCCGCAGATCGATTACACGTTGGACACTTTGGGAAGATGCACTATGTTCTCGACTCTCGATTTAAAGAGCGGTTATTGGCAAGTCGGTATGAAGCTCAAAGACAAGGAGAATACTACATTTACTATAAGCACTGGGCTGTTGCAATTCACTGTGATGCAATTCGGCCTGTGAAACTCCCTCGCGACTTTCGAGCGGTTGATGGAGAATGTACTCCAAGGAATGACCTGGGAGATTTGCCAAGTATATCTGGACGACATAATTGTGCTCGGAAAAGGATTTGGAGATCTTTTGAATAATTTTGTGCGAGTATTTCAAGGCCTTCATGGAGCAAACTTGAAACTAAATCCAAAAAGCGTAATCTCTTTAATGGGCAAGTTTATTATCTCGGCCACGTAGAATCAGAGAAAGGAGTGTCTGTGGATCCAGTCAAAACTGCTGTAATTGAAGAATGGCAAGTACCCAAGGATAAAAATGATGTGAGAAGGTTCCTGGGACTTTGCACTTACTATGGTCGGTTTATCCTCGGTTTTGCCGATATTGCCAAGTCATTGACTAGGCTGATTGAAGAGAGCCGCAGTTATGTCTGGAGCACGGAGTGCCAAGATGCCTTCTTAAATCTAAAGAAATTTCTAATTAGTGCACCCGTGTTGAGCTACCCTCAACCGGGTGGGAAATTCATACTGTATACAGACGCCAGCAATGTAAGAATCGGAGGTGTACTATCTCAGGTAGAATAGAATTGAAAACAATTTTATTGTCCTGGGACAAAGTCCCTTACAACATTAAATCAGTTTACATGCCTTCATGAGGAGTGTAATAATAAAACAAAATACTAGGTCTTACAAAAAATAAGAAAACAAACAAACAACTTTCAAGTCAGCAAAGAAAAGTATCAAATGAGCGAGGTAAATGAAAAACAGTCTCAATATCAATAATCTGACAAAAATTTACAATCTGTAATACCTATTAATAAAAAAATGAAAAAGCTAACGAACCGATATTTTATAAGACAGAAAAACAGCAAATGATTATAGTGAACAAGTAAAAATATCATCTCATATATTTAGGTCTTCTCGTATAGAAGGAAGAGAACATTTGGGAGAAAAAAGTCAGCCATACTCCTTTTGAATAGTGAGACGTTTCTAGAAAATTTAATACTATCAGGCAACGAGTTCCATAATTTACAGGATGAGATGTGGAAAGTGTTTTCGTATTTTTTGTGCGGTAGTTGGGGATGTAAAATGTTTTTGTTATACTGGTCAATCTCTTGTTAGTTTGGGCATTAAAAATCAAGTTTTCATATAAATAAGAAGGGGTTTACGAGTTCAGTACTTTAAATAACATTAAGACCTTTTGAATTGTTCTCCTCTGATTCAATTTTAACTAACCCAGCTTTGCGCAATAGGGAGATACATGCTCATTGAAACGAATATTAAAAATGAATCGCATTCATGAATTTTGCAGTCTTTGTAATTAAACGCTTAATTCATTGGTCACATCGAAGTATATGTATAATTGAGCAATAATCAAAATTAGGAAATATAAAAAATTCAATCAACCTCTGGTGTAGTGTTGTTGGTATTAAGTTCCTGAAATGCTTCATCCTGTGGAGAGTTTTGTGAACTTTATTTGAAATGGCAGTAACTTGATCGCGCCAGGCTAAGGTACTGCTCAAACAAACTCCAAGGCTTTTGACTGAGTTTGAGTAGTCAATTTGAATATTTAGAACCCTAACTTTGGGTAAGCCTTTTGAAAGGAGCATGCGTACATTAGGAGCCCATCCAAATATTATTGATTTTGTCTTGTAGCGATTTAGTTTTAATTGACTTTTTGATAGCCAATCACACATAAATTTAATATTCTCGTTGACCAACACAATAGCGTGGTTAATTTCAGAAGGGTGGAGCTCAAGGTGTATTTGTAAGTCATCACCGTAAAAATGATATTTGCAATGGGATATTTCACTAGCGAGTTCCTTGATAACAATACTAAATAAAGAGGCCCAAGTATTGAACCCTGTGGAACTCCACAAAAGACGGGTTTGAAAATTGATACATTGCCATCTTTATCTTTAACAACTTTCTGACGATTTGACAGGTAGGAACGATACCAGCAAAGGGCAGAGTAAGAGAAACTGAGTCCACTCATACGTTCCAGTAGTATGTCATGACCTACTGAATCAAAGGCCTTGCTTGGATCGAATTGCACCAAAACAGTTATTTTCTTTTCGTCTATAGATCGACGTATATCATTAGTTACCTAAAAATGAGCCGTTTGTGTGCTTAAGTGTTTTCTAAACCCTGATTGACACTCATCGAAGAAATTTTGCCACGTAAGATGTTCCACTGTAACAGTATGAACTAAGCACTCGTAAGGTTTAGAGAGAGCGCTATTGGTCTGAAGTCGGACATGTCTTTGGGAGCAGACGTTTATGCTATGGGCCTAACTGAGGCAAATTTACACAAGGTAGGAAAAAAGGAGTAATTTCACAAATGAAATAGTTGAGCCTGATACCATTGAACGTAGGAGTAATTTATTGAGTAGTTATAGATGTTGAATACCCTTGGAATTACAGCGGTTATAATAGCTTTTAAGATTTTAGCACTGATTCCATCAACACCTATAGCGTTTAATTTTAAAGCTTTCACTTGCTTTAAAAGCGTGTCAGATGTGTAATGATAGAAATAAAGCCTTGTGCTATCGAAAACAGAGAATAATGTATGATCGAATAAAGTTGGACCGTTTTCAGTATGAGTAAAATAGATGTCATCTTGGTATTCGTCCGAATTATCTTCCCTGAAGACTGGTGTAAGGAAATGGCTGTTCTGATCATCCACGAGAAAGTTCATTTTGAATGGGGAACGTCTAGGCTATCCAAGGCCAAGGCGCCTCAGCTCCTGCCAAATGGATTAGGCGTCCCATTTTCCAGAAAAACACTCAATGTAATGCACTTCGTCAGTCTCAGTCCTTGGTCGTGAACGTACGTATCTTTCGCTTACTCGCGATGCCAAACTGTGAAAAGTGTGGTCAAGCTGTTAAGCGCGGCAAAAGCTCTATCGTATCCTGTGGTGATTGTCATGAGCAGTATCATCTCGCCTTCTCTTCAATGACGGAAGAAGACCTGCAAATCTTGGAAGGCTTACAGCGGCCCTGGTACATGACTGATGCAGAAGCGTTCAATGCGCGGGGACAACATTCCTGTGAAGAGCAGTAACAACTTGACCGGTGCGGAACCTGCACCTGCGACGGGAAAATGAAATCTTAGCTCGAATTATGTGCATGCAGGACGAACAAGGTGAGATCAAAAAGCCATTACTCTGGTGTCTAGGTCGATCAGTGATCTAAATAAGTACCTCAGTGGGGTCAAAAGCGCAATCACAAATCTTGGTGAAAAGCTCGACAGTATGATCAACGACTTGTGTCAGTTGCAAAAACGCGTGTTCGAACTAAAAATACATGTTTCTAAATTTACATCTACACAATACCCCGCGATCCGAAGCATGGGTATGTGGCAGGGGGTGTTAGGTCACCAGCCATGTAAAGGTGTAAGTATTTTTTGGAAATGAAATTGTGACATGAATTATAGGAGTTAATTTAGCGGAGCTTAATTTTCATCGTGGTCGCGTATTGTTCGTGGAAAGAACGAGTTCTTGTACCTATCTGTTCGGCAGTGTATCCCTCTAATTTTATCGCATCTGTTAGACCTAGAAATGTAGTGAGGCGTCATGATAATATTCTCTCTATCGCTCTGAAAAATATCAGTTCTGAATTTATCATGCAGCCTACATCTTCATCTACGTAATACCCTGCAAGCCACCACGAGGTTGTGTGGCAGGGGGTGAAGATCACCAAACATGCACTATTGCCATGCAAGTAGGATTTTTAAGATTTAAGGGAGATATGCTAGATAATAGGGTCACATCCAGCAAGATGGTTAGTATCTACATAATAAGAAAGGGATTATTGGTTGTTATTACATGCATCATGCACTACAGACTACTCTAACTATATTTTACCTACCTATCTTTTGCTACGCTGCCTATTGTTCTCTCTTATGGTACGCGGGAAAAATTACATTTTAAATCTATCGGTACGACAATCTATATCTATAATATTGTTCATCTGATCAAACCTAGCATAATACATAGGGGTTCTTAATATACATCTAACATCATCTGTGAACAAATCGGTTGCGAATTTACTTAAAAGATTTAACCTAAATTTGAACCTGTGTTCTAATAGTAATTCCCATCCTAGTTCTCCTATTAAATTCGTAACACTTATACAATCATCATAACGGCCTTTAACAAATCTAGCGGATCTCCTTTGCACGCGCTCTAATTCTGTTAACATACCTTCCTCGTACAGATCCCATATACTAGCGGCATATTCTAAATGAGACCTGACAAGTGAAAAATAGCTTCTTTCTCGTACTCTCTCATCGCATTTGCCTAGTACCCTTTTTACGAATCCTAATCTACTGTTTGCTACACTAGTTATTTCCCTGATGTGCTTCCCCCCATGATATGTCTTCAGTGATGGTGACGCCTAAGTATTTAATAGATACTACGTTAGATATTTTCTTTTCTTTGATGCAATAATTATTTCGGGGAAAGCCATTGTTTTTCCAAAAGTTCATTATCGCGCATTTCTTCAAATTTAATTCTAGCTGCCAACTATCACACCAATCATCAATCGCATCTAAATCCTTTGCTAAAGACTGACTGTCCTCTTCATTTCTAATTTCCTGATACACTACTGCATCATCGGAAAAATGACGGAGCATGCTATATTTTACTACTGTATTCATGTCATTTACGTAGAGAAGAAATAAAATTGGAACTATCACGCTTCCCTGGGGAACACCCGATGTAACTTTTACTTCGTCTGAGCTGAGACCATCTAATACCACCCTTTGAACGTGTTCATTTACGAAGTCTCCTATCCAGCCTACTATATTACTGTCTATCCCGTATGACGCTAACTTCGCGAGTAACTTACAGTGGGGAACCTTGTCAAAGTCTAGGCCTTGCAAGTAGCCTCCGAGTCTCTAGGGGCTCCCTCCTTAATCCCTCTAAAAGATGTGAGAACTATATGTACGCTCGTAGCAGTTTTTAACGAAGCGCGCTGCTTTCCTTTGTATTTTATTAATTTTTTTGGTTAAATCTATTTGACCAGGGTCCCAAATTCTCGCAGCATCTTTGAGATGTGTTCTAACCAGAGCGAAGTAGCATGTCTCTTTTACTATTTCATCCGAAGACCTTCCTATTATACGTTTAAGAAAACCTAGTTTCTTTAATTCTGCGCCATATAAGTTCTGTCCCTGTAATTTTCACGATATATCAGAAGTTAAAGTAATTCTAAATACTTTACTGTATCTGAAGATTTTATGATTACTCCACCCACAGTATAGGTACATTTTTGTGATGATTTTCGCAAGAAGTGAACTGTGGTGCATTTGCTGATAATAAATTCTAACCCCCACTCCTGGCATTACGAATGAACGTTGTTAAGGTCCAATGTCAGAGCTTCAAAGTCCGCGTCTTCGCCCATTTCTCGACAGATAACTGTATCGTCTGAAAATAATCTTAATTTACTGCTAACTCTAGAATTAAGGTCATTGATACAAATGATGGGTAACAGAGTGCCGAGCACACTTCCTGGAGGAACACCGGATGTGGTTTACCGTATAAGGAAGCAACCGAAAGGAAAACCGAAAGTGGTCCACTTCAACCGGCTGTCACCGTTCCGAGGAGGCAACCATGCTTTAAGACAAACCCAAGTCGCCGTTACCACCACGAGGCAGAGGACGCGCTATTCCGGGACGAAACAGGCTCGAAAGGGGGGGTAACGATTCATCGGTAATGAAAGAATAATTTATGAATATTTCCACTTATACCGGAGTAATAATGTGGTTGTTAGGGAGATTGTTGATTTTGTTGATTGTTGAAAAACTGAAAATAAAGGCTGGAGTGGATTGCGTTTGTCACAGAATTAAGAGCTGTAATAATTTCTTTTGTATTGCCCAAACCCATAACAATATGTTATTATTAAACTGCTGTCGAACATAGCGTAACCGATTGTTGGCAACCCCGATCACAGGTCTTTTCAGAGGTGTCTAATTTCTGGAATAACATTTTATAATTGATTATATTGTAAAACTAGGTTTGAGAAATAAAATATTATCATCATTATTATATGTTCCTCGCAGTCATATTCTTGCGTATTCCTCTTGCATCTTCAACAATGACTCAATGCATCTTAGATTATCTCCTGGTCCTCCTTGTCCAGAGAGTTAGTATGTTCTTCTCTCATCACTCACCCTCATAAAATATTAAAGCTGTTTTATTCTTGTTTGTGTCGCTCCGACCCTTCTCGCTGTTACCACCAATGGCGCAGCAAAACCCCATATTTGTGGCTTGAATTGAAAGATCCCATTGCTAAAAAATTTTCAGGAAAGTAATTTTTATTTTACCCTATCAAACGTCGGCACGCAAGAACGCTACAATTCCTACCGTGTTATAAAATCACGCAAGTCCGCTGCCCCCTGGCGCGGCAGTACAGCTTACCACCCTCTACATCCCGTGCACGAAGTGATATCGGCCACGCAACTCCTTTATCTCCTCTGTGTCGTCATCTCCTTGCGCGTTTGCCATCTCGGGCCATTTGCATATCGTCTGCTCGAAGAAGAGAGAGAGAGAGAGAGTGAGAGAGTGCTACGATCTATATTTATGGAAATGTACGAGGGGAGTTTTTCTTTCAACCTCCGATAGGCCATACATAAAAGACAAGTGAATATTAATAAAATATTTTATTACTAAAAGTTATGTACACTTATGGTTACTTTTCGAAATAATCGCCTCGACGTTCGAGGCATTTATCGTACCTGCAAACTAGCCTTATAATACTCTTTTCATAAAATGTTGCCGCCAATGAATTAAACACTAGAAGGATCGGGGTTGCATACCTACCTAGAAGGACAATTACCCGTCATTTTGACGGGTATGAAAAATTTTAAATGTTACCTCTTTTCTGGTCAAATGCATTGATAATATCATTAAATATTGCGCTTTTATTTATTTAAAAAACAATCGAGTAATACTTCAACAATTACCTAAGCAAAAAAATTCAAGAAAAAGTGTGCCTTTTTCAAATTACGTTTTCAAAGTACGTTACGGTATGGCAGATGTGGGGCTTCTTTTCCATAAAAATTTTTTGAGAAGTCCTTTCTTACACAAACTAAAACATTGAAATGCCCAGAAGTGAGGATGACTAGTGATGTCATGAAGAAATAAGCACGAGGAACCACAAAAATAAAGGAAAACGCAACCCGTCATTTTGATGGGTAGTGGTCCTTTAAGGTAAAAAGTATTATAATTTCATTTCTGTTGGAAAAAAAATATTTATTTTCCAGCAGGATACGTATCATAAAATATCATTAAAAGTCAGAAAAAATTAAGGTGATACAAAAGGAAATACAGGAACTATGATCTAGTAAGTAGTGTTTAAGGCATAAACTAGAGGCTTGTCCAAGGCGTAAACCAGAGGCTCAGTGACGTCTGCGGGAGCGAGGGAGCTGGGTTTCTGGACCTTAGGCCGTTGCTGGATTCGTGTCGAGTGCAATTAAATCGCTCGGGTGTCCATTATACGCATGAGGCATCGTAGAAGGTAGCGTGCAGGATATTTGAGCATACTCAGCGAGTTTAGCATAGATGGTAGGAAAGAGAGTAGATCAGTTAGTGGAAACGAATTCAGTGCATTTCCAGAAAGTAAAATAATAAAGAGTACACCAAGTTTAGGGCCTTGGAAAAGCTTCATAGATGACAATAAATTAGAAATATTTAGGAAAGAGAGTAGGTCAAATAGTGGGCAATTAAATAACTTGCCATTCATCAGGATAGCTAAGAAATTATGAGATGAGAGGTGAGATAGGATTTCTTTTTTGTTTGTGCATTTATCCTTTGGCCCTCCCTTCTCGTTTTTCTTCTGTTAATAACATTGATAAATATTAGTTTATATTGAACGCATTGGATTTAACAATTCTTCTAATGCAAATTTTGAGGTAAAACTTGTGATTATTTAGCATTGATAGCAATGAAAAAATTGATTAAGTTAGTCCGAGTGAGATAGTTCCCTAGTCATAATAGAGACCATATTCGAATTATACGTTTTAATTACACCAGCTGTAGGACACATCAATTAAATATTGCATTATTAATGGTGCGATAATATAGTTTTATATGATAGAAATTGTAAGTAAATAAATGAAAATATCTAAATGAGTCTTTATCTCGGCTCATTGTTTTCGCGCGGTGCCTTTAAAACTCCTTCAAAACGGAAGGTTTTTTTGGGATACCCAAGAACCTACTGCGGTGACATTATGATTTTTTTTTCAAATATAGCTGAGAAAACATACAAACTACTCACAGTTTGTTTTTTTACGACATCTAAGTGTTAGAAATATCTTGTTTTGTAAAAAAATATCTCTCTGGAGCGCATACACGTACCGTTTCCCATGTAAAAGGGCTGGTATTTTCTGGCAAATATCTCGGAAAGTTATGTGGTAAGGGGTTAAATTTTTGGTGTCATTAGAAGGGTGAGATATTTTTCTTTAAAATGAGACCAAATTCATTGATTTCTCGGTAAAATGATTTTTTGCTCATACTGCTTTAATTACCTATGGTTTTCAAGTGAGGTTAAGGTTCCTAATAATGCCAACCGCCCAAAGGCATACACACTCTGTGGTGGTGGGACGAAGGGAGGGGGTACACTTTGCCCTGTGCGGGAAAGGTGAGGCATTGCCCTCATGTCAAGCACCCTCCTTTCTGAGCGAGCACCGTCCCGTGGCCCGGAACGGCCCGGGAGAGCCCAGGACCCGATAAGCCCGGGGAATACTTTCTTTTATGCGCCCGGGAGAGCAAGGGGGAGTGGAGTGAGGGATAGGATAGGCAGGGGTGGGTAGAGCATCGGGGGGGGGGGGACGAGCGATCACGCGCCCGTCCTTCCCGTCGCACCTGGGCGGAGAAGGAGAAAGGAGAGAGCGGGGTTTCAAGGTCCCGGGGAGGGAGAAGCAACGACTCACACGTGCTTTCCGCCCACGTCTGATAGCGAGAATTCATTGGTTGTTTCGCTTCACGCGCAAACACGAAGCATTCTCGCTGTGCTCGTTCTTCTCATCAAAGCCCCGTTCACAACAACTTTACTTAACTAGGCTTCACTTGGCGCGACTTAGGAGTTGAGTCCGTGAGAAAGCAACACACTGGTTCACAACAACTTAAAGTGGCTTAACTCGACTTGGCGTATTCTTGAAATTGAACATATCTCAACTTTCTCTTAATTCTAGCCAATGGCAAGGCCTGGTTTACTACCAAAAAGGCTAGGGAAAAGGGGATTACGATATCGATAAGGCCCATCAATCGATTGTAATATCGACTTTGAAAGTGATGTGCTGTGATTGGTGTTAAATTTCAGGCCCCAATTGGCACTCGGAAACAGCTTAAGCCAAGTTTTAAATTATTATTATAATTTATATTGTTACTTAAGTAACATTCCCCTCCGAGTCCTCGGCAAGCGTCGGATTTTATTGCCGTCATAATGGTCGAGGACTCAAGAGGGGTGGGGCAGTGATCGCAGCCACGTCCGACGCCCATCGGATGTGTGGCTACGCTGCAGTTGGGTCGTGCGTGCGGAGTAGACGGAAGGACCCAAGTAAGACGGCCTTCTGCACAAGTCGCTAAGGAAGGATAAGGTCGTTCAAGATGGAGGTGAAAGCCTTGTATACAGTGTTGAGGACGGTTATAGGGCGGTAGTTCTTAGGATTGGACAGGTCTCCCTTCTTAGGTATTAGAACCGTGCGTCTCTCAGTCAGACACGGTGGAATTTCTTCTTTACCTGAGAGAAAGGACGTGGAGATTCTGGCGATGTGTCGGTGGGTGGAAGAGAACTTCTTCCACCAGAAGTTATTCACGGCATCCATTCCTGAAGCCGGGAAATGCTTCTTGCCAGAGAAGGCCTTCTTCACGTCACTCTCCGTGACTGAAAGAGGTCCATCCACTTCATGTAGGTGGCAGTCGCAAAACTTTTTAAAGAGGCCTATGGCCGGAGTGTCTCCGTTGAATGGTTTCGACGTTTCATAGATATCCCTCCAGAAACGCTCCACCTCTTGGACGGGTGGCGGAAATTTGACGACAGACTGAGGTGGTCGAAAGAGACGGGATGGGTGAAGGAGGAAGATTGAGTTCTCCCTCACGGCCTTACTCCTCTTCAGGAGCATTTTCTGAGCCGAGATGTGTGCCCGAACTCCATCAACCGCGGGCTGCTTAGCGGTGAGCAACACGTTCTTGTTCAGCGTGTGATGGTGAAATCTGAGGCTGCGTGCTATGCGCCGGACTTTGGGTGTGAAAGCCGGCCCAGATGTGATGTATTCCAGCACACACTGAATCCTCGAAGCCTGCCGTCTTGCCCGTGTGATCTTGGCTTCCAACTGTTTAAGCCGATTTACCGCTTTGTCCTCCCAAGAGGAGGGCTGTTGGGAGTTGGCCATTTTTTTGGCAGCAGCGTAGAGCACAAAATTGACCACCCATAGGTCCGACGTCTCCGTAAGGATTTCGTCGATAAAGCCATTCAACCTGGTCAGGAGATTGCTCCACAGAGAGATCTTCCGATAGATCTCTCTCTGCTTGGCTTGTCCTACATCATGGGTGATTTCATTTAACAACCGCGTCCGGAGTTCAGAGTCGGCCTGATACCTCCTCCTTACTTGTCGGCGGTACCGACGCAGCAGTGGCCGTAAAAACAGCCGGTGGAGAAACTGGTTGTGTCGGGAAAGGTGGTCTGGCCGGTGATGTGTTTCTCTGAACACGCGGTTGTTGGGGAGTTTCCTTTTTCGCAGGTGGTTGGCAGAGTCGCGCAGATTCTGCTGCGACAGGTGGTTTTGTTCAGGATGCATCTCAAACCACAAAGAGTGCATCCTTGCCATATATCCCCTGCGATTGGGCTTGCTGGCAGCATAGCATGCGAGGAGGTTGCCCCTTAGAGGTTCCGTCCACTCTATACGTGCTCCCTTCTTGCTGGTATTGTAATTGCCACACCCAACTCCACTAGGGCCCCCATCCGAAAGGGGCCGGTTATGGGTGGCACTTCTGGTAATCTTCCTGGGAACCATATATATCTGCATGGAGGGTGATTAGCCCCACACATAGACGTCCACCATTGGCCGGTAGAGCCGTTACCAGATACGCCACGAGGAGGCTGGTGGTCCGCTTTCGTACCCTTATTATTATTTTTTGTCACTTCGGTAACTTTCCCCTCCAAGTCCCCGGCAAACATCGGGTTTCGTTGCCGTCATAATGGCCGAGAACTCGAGAGGGGCGGTGCAGAGTTCGTAGCCACTTCCGAAACCCATCGGATCAGTGGCTACGCTGCGTTCGGGTCGTGCGCACGAAGCAGATGGAGCGGCCCCAAGAGGACGGCCTTCATCATGCGGACTGCAAGTGATTCCGCCTGTGCCACGCAAGCAGGAATACATTTGATGCTCTGTATCAGCGAGCCCTTGATTCCACCGAGCACACCTATGACTAGGACTACTAGTTTTACAGATTGTCCCGCGTACATCTGCCGAAGTTCGAACAGCAGGTCTTGATATTTCGTCCGTTTTTCCGCCTCTTTCGAGTCCAAGTTCGTATCGGCCGGAGCCGAAAACTCAATTTCGAACATGAAACGCGATGGGTGGTCGAGGAGAACGATGTCAGGCTTGTTCGCCTCCAACTCGGTATAGTTTAAGGTGCCAGTCAAGGTTTTTTATCATATTTGATGAGAATGGAAGACAATGGAAATAAATCAGATTTTTTAATGCAACCAATGGCGAAAAATAATAGTCTAAGGAGAAATCGTAGGTTAAAATGGGTTCTGTGCAGGACAATAAAATCTCTCAACCGGTATGTAGGGGATGTACGACGCCCCACTCGGATTTCATGTGAGGGAATCGTTGACAGCTATTCCTTCATGTACTTGCACAGCAAAAGCGTAACCAATCGGAGTCTGGCAGATAAATCTTTAAAACAGCGCAAAAATGAAACTCTCGAATATCTGAACAGCTAATAAGCTGTGTCTAAGCATGTCCGGTGGGAATGCGCCTACCTTTAGCCACTGCGCCTAACGCCTAACCTTCCCCTTCCCTCACCATCAAGTATGCATCCAAGGGATCACCAGGGGAAGTACAGAGATTATGGTCCTTTAAGCACATGCGGACGGATTATTTGTCTTTCGCTTGGTGACCGGCGTCGACCTCACAACGAGGCGCCTTGCATTTCCTCGGCCACCAAGAGAGACCTCCCTGCTGCTCTTATCAAATAGACTTTCTTCAATAACGCTCCATACTTGTATCACGGTATTTCGTCCAAGGGTATGCTGTAATTCTTACCGTACTTCACCGCATAATCGTTGCCGTCCCATAATCGTCGCACCCTACTTTTTCAGTCCAAAATTGGTTCACAACTTTTCATCGCATAATCGTCGCATGTTAATTCCGTTCGTCACGACACTTGCTGTAAAAGGAAAATTTTGTTTAACTTTGCACTCTACCTGACATAAATTTACCTGCTATTCACAAATACAGAGTAGAGGAGACCGGGGCTATTTGGGTACACTTTTTTCTTATGAATTTTCTATTTTCATCTATTAACGTTTTCAATGAAATAACTATGCTAGCGCATTGAAACAAAGGCAGCAGGCGCGCAATAAAGGCAATTAAGTACGTAATAAATGACTTATGTTTAACTGATACCGGCGCAATTTAATTTTTTTATTTTCCCTCATATTGGTCGCACCCTACTTTTTTGCGAAAAAATTGGCATAAAATCTGCGACGATTATGCGGTGAAATACGGTATTTGATGGAATATATGCTCCAATAGGGGAGAAGTTAACCATTTCAAACCCAGTATATCTTTATAAAACTTTTGTAAACTCTGTCTCGCCTTTGTCTAATCAGTTCAATTCAGTGACTACGAATTCAGTTTTGTACGTCGCAACGATTCATCTCATTTGTGCTCACTATCAAAGAAAATATGTAGCAACCAAAAATCATATTCGCCTGCAGCAGGAAGTGAGTGTCAAACGTTTAACACATTTTCCAATTCTGATAATTTGAGGTTGAATGTGTTGGGAAGTTGAATGCCTCGATCTCTCAGGGAGTGAAGGAACTAAATCACCTTTTTCGTATTCGGAACGACATCGGAGATGGAGGCCACTATGCACAAGTCAAAGCGTCGTCATCCAATTACTTGCTATATTTCCGACATACGGCATGGACTGAGGTGAATTACCTTTGCAATAGGCCTCCACTTCCTTTGTTTATTTCCAAACATTCGCACTCCGACCGAAAGTTGGTATGAGAGTGCCGAGATTTGGTTCCTAGAAAGCTCCTCACCAGGGGTAATAAAGTGGCAATCTCCGCATCCGGCGCTCTCGTTGCTTCAGTCGCAGTCATTTCATTGGCGACTCGCGCGCTCCCACTTGTGTCGGCCCAACGAAGAATGCGGAGGAACTGAGCCGCCCAAGATTGCAACTCTTTATCTCATTGCAGTTGAATGGTTATAAAAGTATTAATGCTAACTGCCATACATCTAGTTTGCTAGTGTGTCTGGATTGCTAGAAGAATTGGGATGGGAATCGCTATCACAGCGTAGATTAAATTATAGGCTGAACCTCCTAACTAAATTTCAGGAAAAACATTTCTCTAACGACTTAAAAAACATACTATTAACCCCCTCGTACTACGGCAGATTAGATCGCGCCAATAAAATTAGAGAGATAGATTGTAGAACCTGTAGGTATAAAATGTCATTTTTTCCGCGTATCATTCGTGACCATAACAGCTGTGATCATCGTCATGAATAGTACAAATAGTAACATTAGCTAGACTGTAGATCTCTTTCTTTATCTTTTCTACGTTTTTATTTATTCATGATGTAAATAATGATGTTTCTATTTATGCATGATATTTTGAATCTGTAGTAGTAGTCCTTGCATCCCTTGCATGTTGGAACGATTTACGATAGAATGTTTCTTGGTTAGTAGATTTTTAATGGGCGCGTTGCATGTGTGGTGCGCTGATTTCAATGTAATTTCGGTGTTCTGCCGTATATTTCATGCATGCCTGGTCTGGAAGTACCCCCTAGTATAGTGCATGTTTGGTGATCTTCACCCCCTGCCACACACCCTTTGGGTGGCTTGCTGGGTAATACGTAGATGTAGTTTTAGATAAATCTAGCGGATCGTATTTCAAATCGCACGCCAGGAGTGCCACCTCGCTTAAACCCATTATTTCCTTTTGCTCTCTCTACGACAACCTCTCCTTAAAACCACCCCTCACCCCTCTCTCGCACTCCCCTCCCTCCCCGTCGCTCGTTTCGGCCGTCTCCTCTTTTTGTCCCTCCCCCTCATGTCACGAGATTATCCTGAGTATGCAAGGAAATATATACTTGAGCTTGTATAGCTTAATTTAGCGATGGAAGCTAGATATCACCTTATCGAGTGAAGTCTTGACACTCCCACGATTCCTCTCCGTAGTTCCCGTGTTCGATTTTATTTATTTCAAAAAATTGATTACATATATCAGTAGCGCAAATTTACAGTGAAACATATAAAAAAAACATGGAAGAGGACAAAAACACAATAAAAGCATAGAAGTAAACAACGAGAGCCCAGCATGGAAAGGGGAAATATTTCATTTGTTGACAGGTGGGATATCGCTTGGGTGGTGAAATTGTTACATGATAAATGCAAAGGATCGAGAGTGGGAGGGAGTGAATTTGGAAGGGATGGGAGGCGAAATAAAGGTGAGCTCTTGGTGAGAGATATCCTAGGAATACGCAGATGGAGTAGAGTATGGGTGCGGGTGGATCGAGCTAGTATCCTGAAGTTGAAGAGAGAAAGCAGTTCAGGGCAATCAATGGTTGAGTTAAGGGTATTGTGGAGGAGTTTTAAATTCAGTTTAAGCCTGTGGTTTTCGAGGTTATAAATGGAAAGAGAAGATAGCACAGCGTTTGAGGACGTATTATGGAAATGTGGGACTCTGTGCTTGACTATTTTGGCAAAGAAATGAGAGATCAAGGGATTTTAGATTAGTTGGGACTGACATAGACCAAATTGGGGAGAAATATGATACTATGGGAAGGACAATTGTTGAGATGATTTTTTGGGCCCTTTTTTCGGAAATTTTGATGGCCCTTTCCTTTTTGACTGTTGAATAATTTAAGGTTGTCAGTAACGGTTTCTCGATCGTATTATTTGAATCTCTAGGGCATAAAGGTAAAGGGTTTAAAATTAAAGGAGTTGGGATTAAAGGAGGACCAGACCGTTGCGTTGGATATTTTCTAAATATTTATCAACCATAATTATTATTTTTTGAATTGATTTTGGTAGCTTGGGAAGCTATTACATTCTTCATCATGTATTGAAAGATTCCTTACTTCATGTGAGGATAGATGTAACGTAGTTTGCATTTATTGTGCGCCGATGCACGTTCAACTCTAGCCCCTTATAGGCAGAGATCATGTTCAACATTAGTATCGTCTTCCTGACTACTAGGTTTGATAAAATATTTTTTCCGAAATCATTATAGTACTAAAGCGCTTGAATAGGGTTCCTTTGGTTACAATATTCTTCTGTGATATTTTGGATCACGACTTGATGATAACGAGTTTGCAATTTTTACTAAAGAGTAGTTAGCTATCAGTTAACTTATCTGAGTTAAATGCTGCTTCTGTCGCTAATTTTCTTTGACTTTTTAATTATAGAAATAATTTTTGTCACAAATGAAGTTGCCACAACTAATACATCATATTACTTTGGTACAACCATGCTGTTGGCTGTTAATTATCTCCGAATAAAATTCGCAGAGGAAATATGTAGAATAAAATGGAACAACTGATAACTGGAAATATATTGGTCTTGCTCTAGGGCGTATGATGAAAGAAATTTAGTGGCTAAATACTTTTATTTACTTGGGTTTGCAATGTGATTCATTCCAGGAACTATATGACTTGCAATAGGAGTGTCAGTTAATTGAGTCCCGGATCTTGACAAAATTTTACTGGCAGATCGTCCCGATAGTCCAGCAGTAGTGCTCAGTGCCTTGAAGCTGCAACCTTAGTGTAGCGATATATATATATATATATATATATATATATATATATATATATATATATATATATATATATATATTAGCCGTAGAGAATTCTATTTCTCCTAGCTATATATTCCAAGTTATTTATTTATCGTCTCGTTATTCACTTATTCGGTCGTTATATAGTAGGTCTTCTATTAGTGTTAGTTAAGAGTGAGTTGTGTGTGTGAGTGAATCTCTTCACTGCCGTGTTATCCCGGTTCGTGCGCCGAGTGTGTCTGTCGAGAGTGCTTGCTGGTAGTGATAAGTAGAAGCCAAATTATTATCATATCTTCATTTTGTAGTTTGTTATTTCTGTTGTTTATCCTTACGTATATTTTCATACTATTGTGCCTAAATTGTTATTGCATATCGTTAGTTTATGATTCTGGTGTTCGGGTAGTAGAGAATCTTATTAGAATAGAACTTAATTATAACCTAACTCTTACTTAAGTACATATATTTTATTACTGAGTCTATAATATTCTTTTTATCATCGTTATTGAAAACTCTTTGTTTATTTTAGTTGTGAAGTTGTTTTAACTTTCGTAGATTAGAACTTTTTTTTTGAACTTTTAGTTTTACGTCTAGTCTACTGATACTGAATAGTTAACTACATTTCTTTTCTTCATCTACATCTACGTCATACCCTGAGCGCCACCCAAAGGGTGTGTGGCAGGGGGTGCTTTCGCACCAGGCATGCATGAATGATATGGTAGAACACCGACATTACATTAAAAACCCGCGTACCACACATACAAAACGCCAATTACAAATCTAATACCCAAGAAACATTGTATCTCCAATCGTTCTAACATGCAAGGGATACAAAGACTACTACTACAGATTCAAAATATCATGCATAAATAAGAACATCATTATTTACATCATGCATAAATAAGAAAGAGGAGAATATAATGAGAAAGATTTACTGCCTGCCTATTGTCAATACTCGAACTATTCATGACGACGATCACAGCTGTTATGGTCCCGAATGGTACGCGGAAAAAATGACATTTTATACCTATCGGTTCTACAATCTAGCTCTCTAATTTTATTGGCGCGATCTAATCTGCCGTAGTACGAAGGGGTTAATAGTATGTTTTTTACGTCGTCAGTAAAATGATTTTCCTGAAATTTATTTAGGAGGTTAAGCCTATAATTTAATCTACGCTGTGATAGCGATTCCCATCCTAATTCTTCTAACAGTCCAGACACACTAGCCAACTTATCGTAGCATCGTTTCACGAACCTAGCTCCTCTTCGCTGTACGCGATCTAACTCTGATATCAAGCCCGTTTCGTATGGATCCCATACACTAACAGCATATTCCAGATGAGGCCTAACGATTGAAAAATAACAACGTTCTTTCACTTTCTCATCACATTTTCCGAATACTCTCTTGATAAAGCCTAGCTTCCTATATGCTTGACCGCATATTTCCCTAATATGTTTTCCCCAAGATAGGTCGTGACTAATTGTGACTCCTAAGTACTTAACAGACTCGGCGTGAATAATTTCTGTATTTTTAATTCTGTATGCCCTAAATGGCCAATTTTTCTTTTTCCAAAAGCTGACTGCTACGCACTTTTTTATGTTTAGTTCCATCTGCCACTTTTCGCACCAAGCATGAATAGCAAGTAGGTCGATTGTTAACGAGTCGCTATCTTCGGAATTGTTAATATCCCTATACACAACCGCGTCGTCTGCGAAGAGTCTAAGCTTACTTTTAACGACGTTACTAATATCATTAATGTACAAGAGAAATAAAAGTGGACCAATTACACTTCCCTGAGGAACACCCGATGTAACTCTAACTGTGTTTGACATGATACCGTCTATGACAACCCTTTGTTCCCGCCCATGTAAGAATTGATTAATCCAACTAATAATGTTTTCATCTATTCCATATGCTTCTAGTTTTGAGAGCAACTTAACGTGAGGTACCTTATCAAAAGCTTTCCTAAAATCGAGGAATATCGCGTCAACTTGGACATTATTTTCACCCGAGAGCAAGATGTCATGAACGAAGAGGGCCAATTGGGTTTCGCAAGATCTACCCTTTCGAAATCCGTGTTGGTTATTTATTAACAATTCCTCCCTATCTAAATGACTCATAATGGAGCTTACGATTATGTTCAAATACCTTACAGGAAATGGATGTGAGGGAAATAGGCCTATAGTTACTAGGGTCTTCCCTGTCGCCGCTTTTGAATATAGGTGTGACATTTGCTACTCTCCAGTCCTTAGGCACTACATGATTTACTAAAGATTTGGTAAATATTAATTCTAAGTAAGGCGCTATGTCTGATGCCAATGTTTTATATACGCGAGCAGGTATTTGATCTGGACCGGGGGATTTGTTGGGGTTAATATTTTTTAGCTGCTGTCCTATGCCGCGACAATTTATAATAATTTCAGGCATACATGTTTGGGAACGAACTGGCTGCGGATCGATAAGATGTGGTGTATAAGTACTGAAAATGCTTTTGTAGAATGAGTTTAACGAATTGGCTTTTTGTAGACTGTTGGTTATCTTTTCCCCTTTGATATTCTTAAGCGTGTGTACTGTTGATTTATTTCCTTGAGTGTCCCTAACATACGACCAAAATGCCTTGGGATTATCGTTCAATTGTTCTCCCAGTAATTTACTTTTGAAATCAGCTAACGCCCTTCGGCACGCTTTTTTTGCTAAGAGTTTAGATATTTTGTAATTTTCGGTGACTGTGTATAGTTCTTCGGAGGATTTGTTAATTTTTGCCCTTTTTAACCTAGCATGACATGTTCTTTGGTGCTTTAATGTTTTTCTAACCTCCGCGTTATACCACCTAGGCTCTGCATTGGCTCTTTTCCATTTACTTGGTATGTATTTGCTAACTACTGATCGTGTAACGTTGAGGAAAGTATTCCACAAAACCTCAGTATTACTGTTGATACTTATTTTTTGAAAATTAGTAAATGACTTTTGGAACTCTCGTTTCATACCTTCGTAGTCAGCCTTATTATATAAGTTGACCTTTTCTTGTTGATTGATAGTTGTTTTTTTCTAGTCGTTAAATAGTTTACTCTCCATCTCCCTTTTTTATATAGTATATATAACGTTATTAAAAAAAACCTTTACCTAAGACCGTTTGTAAAACCATCGACTGATATTGTAATTTATACATATAGCCAGTTAAAGCCTCTTTAATTACTACTTTTGCACTTATTTAATATAATATCATTTAGTTAGGTTGAATCCAAAAACACATCTTTCTCGCGTGCTTCGTCAGTGCTTCAACCCCTCATAGCTCACTTGCGTTACATCACCTGTCCTTCCTCCCCTATCTTTAGTGTCCTAAAAGTGAAAGTCAGTTACCTCCCGCTGTCAGCTCCCTAGCCACTCCCTGCAGGAAATTATCTGCTAGGCCTTCAGCGTAAGTAAAAAAAAAAAGGTTTTGTGATTAGGATGGCTTCCTTAAGGTCTGCTCTTAACCTCCTCAGGAGCTCACCCGATTGCGAGTCCTTAGGGGCTCGGATCGCTGGGCTTGAGAGGACGGTGGACGAGCTCCGTGCCATGGTGGAGCGGTTGGTGGCAAGTCCTGGAAGGTCGCGGGGGAATGGGGAGGGCCCAACACCCTCCAAACGTGTCAAGGTCCGGGGAAGCTCGGGCACTGTCACGGGATGGAGGGTGGAGGAACTTCCCCAGACTTCTGTGCCTCCGGAGGAGTCTCCCTCCGTTGCTTAGGACGCATGGATTGTGGCCTCAAGGCGTAGCCATGGGGTCACCCTCCGAAAACGGGGAACGGCAAGTGCGGAGGCTGAGCCGATCCCCGTCAGCAATAGGTTCGATGTGCTGGCGGAGGCTACGCCATCGGAACTAGCGCTGGGAGGTGGGTTGCCGAGAGGGAGTGACGAGGGAAGGGAGGGAATCTTAGTGATAGGTAGCTCGAATGTCCGGCGTATAGCGGCTCCACTGCGTGTAAAGGCCCGCAAGGAGAGAGGAGATGCACGGGTCACCTCCTGGTGTATACCGGGAGGAATGGTGGGCAATGAAGGCGGCGGTCGGGGACAAGGGCTGCTCTAAGTTGGATGTGGTAGCCCATGTTGGGACCAATGACGCCGTGGATGTGGGATCAGAGGAGATTTTAGACTCTGTGATAGATCTATGCTCCGAGTTCCGCCGTATTCGCGGAGGGTCGAGTCGCAATATGAGGCTTACCATATGCAGCTTGGTACCTAGGACGGATCGGGGTTCGATGGTTTGGAGCCGAGTGGAAGGTATAAACCACAGACTCCGTGAAGTCTGTGGGAGCGAGGGAGCGGAGTTCTTAGATCTCAGGCCGGTGCTGAATTCGTGTCGGGTGCCACTAAACCGCTCGGGTGTCCATTATACGTACGAGGCATCGCAGAAGGTAGCGTGCAGGATATTTGAGCATACCCAGCGAGTTAAGCGTAGATGGTAGGCAAGAGAGTAGGTCAGTTAGTGGGGGCGAAATCAGTGGTTTTCCGGAAAGTCAGATAATAAAGAGTACACAAAGCTTAGTGCCTAGGAAAATCTTAATAGATAACAATAAATTAGAAATATTTAGGGAAGAGAGTAGGTCAAATAGTGGGCCATTAAATAACATGACACTCACCAGGATAGCAAAGAATAACAAGTTGACCAGACAACACATTATAGGTTTATCGGGACGGAAGAAAGCACAGAAAAAGGAAAAACGTACAAATTAAAACAACACCCATGAATTTCCAAACTGTAACTTTCCCAATAATTTAGAAAACACGAACCCCACAAATACAATAGAGGAATATTCAGTAGTAGTAGTTAATTGTCGTAGTTTAAGAAGCAAGATACCTGAATTTCATCACCTTATAGAGAGTACTAATTCTGACATAATTATAGGAACCGAAAGTTGGTTAACAAGCGATATTGCTGATAGTGAAGTTTTTCCAGTAAATTTTAGGGTATACAGGAGAGATAGAGAGAGTCGACTGGGAGGGGGAGTATTTATCGCAGTTAAGAACACAGTAGTCAGCAAAATAGTAGTGATTCCCCATAATATAATATAAAGTGTATGGTGTTCCATTCAATGTGCTAATTCGAAAGTAATATATGTTTGTGCCTACTATAGACCACCCCATTCCGATGTACACTCAGTATTAGAACTCGAGAAACAGATCAGGTCCATTAATTCCCATAGTAACGAACGACAGATAATTGTAGGTGGAGATTTCAATACACCATCGATAGATTGGAAAACATGCAGTCATAAGTCAGGAGGTAGGGACAAAGAAATCTGCGAGTCATTGCTTAACCTGTTCGCATCACACGCACTACATCAAATAGTAAATTTGCCTAATAGAGGGGAAAATGTTCTCGATTTACTTGCCACAAACATCCCTGAAAAAGTAATTAAAGTTGAAAATGTCGATGGAATAAGTGACCACAAAGTAGTGTACGTAAAATTTTCCCTCAACACTGAAAAAAATTTTAAATTAAAAAGAAAGATTTACCTTTTTAGTAAAGCAGATTTTAACGGATTTAGGCTTGACTTAAAGACATCTTTTGAAAAATTCGAGAACATTAGCAAAAACAGCAATACAGACAATACATGGAAAGAGTTCCTCCAAATTACACGGTCACTTGTCAACAGATATATACCTCATAAGTATAAGAGCGAGAATAGGGAACCAAGGTGGTACAACGCGGAGGTTAGAAAATGTTTAAAACGCCAACGAGTTAGCCATGCGAAACTAAGAAAAATGAAGAAAAATGTAGCTAATAGCGACCTAAAAAATACCATCGAGCATTATAAAATTTGTAAATCAGCCGCAAAAACAGCCCTTAGAAAAGCGTTTAGCGAATTCAAGAGAAAAGTACTTGGAGAACAACTAGAGGGAAATCCGAAAGCATTTTGGTCATATGTTAGGGAAGTACAGGGAACTAAAAAGTCAACGGTTAATTCCTTGAAAAACGATAGAGGCGAAATAGTAACTTCCAGTTTAGATAAGGCAAATTGTTTGAATTACTTTTTTCAGAGTGTTTTTAATCAACCTATGCATAGTTTCCGCGAAACCATACCAGACCGATTTCAACAACCAATGCCCCCAATCGATATATCTTGTAGCGGAATCGTGTCCTTACTAAGTAACATTAGCCCGAACAAGTCCTCAGGTCCTGATGAAATTCCAGCTCGTGTTTATAAAGAATTTGCTCTCGAAATGGCTCCGTATCTTAAAGTAATATTTAACAAATCCCTCGAAGAACACGCGGTTCCCAAAGACTGGAAGATAGCAAACGTGACCCCAATTTATAAAAGCGGAGATAGGGAACAGCCATGTAATTATAGACCAATATCATTAACGTCACTATCATGTAAAATTATAGAGCATATTATAGTTACATCAATAATGGGACACCTCGACAGCCAGGATTAATAGATAACAAACCAGCATGGGCTCAGAAAGGGACCGTCTTGCGAAACTCAATTAGGTCTTTCTGTTCATGATATTTTAGTTTCCGGAGAAGGTAACATACAGATAGGCGAAGCGTTTCTTGACTTAGAAAAGCTTTTGACAAGGTTCCCCACTGTAAGTTACTCGCGAAGTTAGCATCAAACGGAATAGACAGTAATATAGTAGGCTGGGTAGGAGATTTCTTACATGAACGCGTTCAAAGGGTGGTATTAGATGGTGTCAGCTCAGGCGAAGTAAAAGTTACATCGGGTGTTCCCCAGGGAAGCGTGATAGGCCCAATTTTATTTCTTCTGTACGTAAACGACTTGAATAGTGTAGTAAAAAACAGCAAGCTCCGTCTTTTTGCCGATGATGCAGTAGTGTAGAAAGAAATTAGAAATGAAGAGGACAGACAGTGTTTAGCTAAGGATTTAGATGCGATTAATGATTGGTGTGATAGATGGCAGCTAGAATTAAATTTGAAGAAATGCGCGATTATGAATTTCTGGAAAAAGAATGGCCTTCCCCGGAATAATTATAGCATCAAAGAAAACAAAATATGTAACGTAGAATCAATTAAATACTTAGGCGTCACCATCAGTGAAGACATGTCATGGAGGAAACACATCAGGGAAATAACTAGTGTAGTAAACCGTAGATTAGGATTCGTAAAAAGGGTTCTAGGCAAATGCGATGAGAGAGTCCGAGAAAGAAGCTATTTTACACTTGTCAGGCCTCATTTAGAATATGCCGCTAGTATTTGGGATCCCTACGAGGAAGGTATGATAAAAGAATTAGAGCGCGTGCAAAGGAGATCTGCTAGGTTTGTTAAATGTCGTTATGATAATTGTATTAGTGTTACGAGTTTAATAGAAGAACTAGGATGGGAATTACTATCAGAACGCAGGTTAAAATTTAGGTTAAACCTTTTAAGTAAATTCGAAACCGATTTGTTCACAGATGACGTTAGATATATATTAAGAACCCCTGCGTATTATGCTAGGTTTGACCATATTAACAAAATTAGAGAGATAGATTGTCGTACCGATAGATTTAAAATGTCATTTTTCCCGCGTACCATAAGAGAGAACAATAGGCAACGTAGCAAAAGGGATAGGTAGGTGAAACATAGTTAGAATAGTTTGTAGTGCATGATGCATGTAATAACTACCAATAATCCCTTCCTTATTATGTAGATTTTAACCTGTACTATACCGTAGTAACTAATATTCTATTGTAATAACTACTGCAATTACTTTCAATAACTAATAATCTACTGTAGTAACTAATAAACTATGACCCTATTTTCTAGCATGTCTACATTATATATCCTACTTAAATGGCAATAGTGCATGTTTGGTGATCTTCACCCCCTGCCACACACCCTCGTGGTGGCTCGCAGGGTATTACGTAGATGTATTACGTAGATGTAGTGATTTACAAGTTTTTTTCCTTTTTGAGGTTCTGTGTATAATAGGTTAAACAAATAACGAGCTTGAGTATCTGCCCCATAAATATTAACTAGAGAATAGCGCTACTTATATCAATAGTTAGTGGTCTTGGGGTAAGTTAAAAGATGATACATCGGTCTCGTGTTTGTGACTCGTGGGTGGCGAACTTTCTCGTTCGTTGCATTGCTATACCCAGGTACATTTTACATTCCTTTTTGTCTTCATCTGAGTTGCGTTAAAGTTACATTTTTTCGTGGACAAGTCCTCTTGATCTCTACTGCCGCGACCTTTGTCCCTTCTTTCCGGCAAATTAGGAAATTATCTCATAATAGTTGGATGGTTTTATCCTCTACTGATGCGCACTGCATTCGTCAAGATAGCCGTAATTCGCCGCTTAAAGTGAATATCTTTGGTGGAGTAGATTTTAAGAAATTCTATCGATGTGCAGCTCTTTACTTGTATAACGGCTTCCAGAGAATTCTTGATAACCTTGTCTTTTCACCACCAAGTTCCTATTTTCATTCATAGCACTGCAGATTTTCCCTTCACGTTTTCACGTCACGTTTTTACATGGAACAAGTAGCCCATTACTACACTGTGGTGACGGCAACTTCAATATTACACAGAACTACACTTAACTAAACAGAATATGTAAGTTTGGCTTGTTTATTAACCCTGCGGAACTCGAGCCTGTTATCGAAACACGAGTGCTCGCGCTGAGCCTGTCGGGCTCATTCCTGATTTTCAGATCTCAGCTAGGCAATAACGATATTATTTATCGGTTTTTGGTGTTTTTTTATCAAGATAACCATACTTAAAGGGTTCATTTCATTTAAATTAACTAAAAGTTTCCATTTGTCCTCACTGCTTTCAATTTCCTGTTCAGTCAGAGAGCTGCCTTCCCTTTGCTCGGCGTTATCCTCCTCATTTTCCAATTCAGCATCAGACGACTCCGGTACATATGATTCTAAACATTGAGTAAGAAGCCGCGTGATCTCTTCAAAGTCTAATGGCTTATTTGGATCGTACTTCATTTTCTTTGCCATTGCTGAAAGATGAAAAAATGCCTAAATACTCTTGGTAGCGCGTTGAAAGTGTTAAAATTTACAATAAAGATAAAAAAATATGCAAGAAAATGGCAATTTTCTAATTACAAGTATAATTGATCAATGAGTGTCTTAAATGAAATGATACTTATGGTTTTTCGGCGAAAACTCTAGCGCAGTTGAAGTTATAGCGAAGAGAGCACCTCTGATTTCTGCAACACACTCCAGTCTGATTGATCGTGTCCTTCGAAATATTAGGCAGAGTTGTGAGGAGAATACAAAGGCCTTTAAAACTGGCTACAGTAACATGCATTCTGTTAACAAACACATTAAGCGTGAAATAAATTCCTAAGAAAGCGAATCTAAAAAGTAACGCGAGCACTCGCGTCGAGCCTGAGGGGGGCATGTGGAACAAAATATCCAATTCCAGCCTGGCGAGTGAGTAAGCGAGAAACATAGTAAATGTAAAACGTCACTAAAAGCGTACGAAAAAGGCACAGAGAATCTCAGCTCCATAGTGATCTATCATTGTAAAATATTACGGTAATAAACACTAGGTGAGCCCAGGAGGCTCAGCTAGAGTTCCGCAGGGTTAAAAACAATTTCATAATATGGAGGAAGATTTTCTAACAATAGGTAGCTCAAATTCCCCTAATAAGCAGTCACGATTGGGTAGTTGACAACTATTGATTACAATAAAGTTTAAAGTCACAGGTCAGTGCAAATTGTATGCTGAATTTATGCATCAGAATTTAAATGGAATCTTAACAAACTTGACATGTTGTCAGTTACAAAAACTGATTCTGCTAACTTCTAATCCTTTGACTCATCCTTTATCTTCAGACAACTCAGTTCTATAAGTTATTAAAGAATTAGTAAATATTAATTTACATTGTAGGATTACAATCATAAAACAAAAGAGGCTAATCTTATGTTAAATCTATTGAATGTTTTACGCATAAATCAATATTTGGGTTTTTAAAAAACTGTTACTCTTTGCTCCGGTGCTTTGCCGTGATATCAGGGGTATGAAATAGATTTATTTCAAAACACCAAAACATGAAACATTCCTGGTTCGTATATTTCTGTGGATGAGTTGTCGTTCCTCTCAAAAGTTATGTGTCGATTCATTCAATTTATGGTCATTTGAACGCATTTGGGATAAAGACGTGAAAGTATGCAAGAGGTGCTGTGCACAACAATACTACGGACGTAAAAAAATTCCCAACATACGAGTTTTGAACTCGTAACCTACCGATCAGTCATTTACCCTGCCCCGCGACCACTGTCTATGCTATAGGATTGGATGTTAGGGAAAGCAACCGACAACTAAGATCATTTGATTTGCACCTTAGGGGATAGGTAAGGGTGGATAGAAACCCGGCGTCTGCATCAGCCTGCTCTTAACGAAAGACGCCAAGGGGACCACGGCTTAACGTCTCATCCGACAGAGTACTGTACACAAAGTGCCCTCCACAAGATAATCAAGTAGGGATCGGGTTTCCTCTGAAAAACATCCTCCTCTGCAGGGGTTTGAACCTTGGCCGTTCGTATGGTTATCCAATTCTGTAGCCACCACACCAACCCGATCCCCACCTATGCTATAAATGGCACAATTTACTTGTTTATATTTACAAGGCAAAAATTAAAGATCGTTGCTTGTTTAAACTCTTGGATGTATAGCTTCAAAAGGGGAGTGATTGTGAACCACTATCGCGGTATTACCTGCCAGAAAAATTTCATCAAGATCCTGGACCCAATTAACTGGCATTTCCCTAGGTAGGGCAAAATTTCAAGAGTAAATGAGTATCTAGAGAAAAAAATGGAATTGTATTTCCTCATCGACTCTTGATATTGAAACCTTGCTGAATGCTCACGCTTCAGATTTTTTTCTGGTTACCACTAGCACATAAGAACCTGGCTATTTCCGCGCGAGACCTCACTATTCATTAAAACTTCAAGCTTTATTGAGACGATTGAAGGCTCGCTTCCTGTCCTTATAAACGAACAGAGACGTATGAACCAGCGGTCACGAGGAATTATAACCGTTTCACCATTCACATTTTCACTTTTATAACTTGGTTGTAATATACATTCATTATTATCGTTATGATACCCATACAATGCCAAACAAGTTCATCACTCTTATCAGAATAATCAAAATTACAATCATCATTTAATAGTACTTAATCAGCATATACTGCGTTTCCAAAACTTGAGTATCTTATGACAATTTAGAGTCTTGTGGCCTGCCTAGTCAATTGATTGAAATGGGCAAAAGTTTAACCGTGGAGGTGTCTTATTTAATTGGAATTCGAATATTTATTTATTTATTTATTTAAACGCCAAAAACAGCAACTAGAGCCTTTAAAATGGGTTTAAATATACAACAAATAAGTTAAGAAATAAAACAAAAGTGTATAGTAAAAACAATTAGAACAATAATTTACCACAAGAAAAAGGAAAAGTCAATTTTGTGGCAGGGAGGAAGAAGAGGAGGACACAATGCGTTAAAGTTGGGAAGAAAATGTTGCGTGAGGAGAAATGGTCAAGGATAGAGTGACTGTTGGCTAGGGTATTAAAAGATGAAGGTAGTCGGTAGAAAATGGAACGTTGGGAGGTGGAGAGACGGAATTTGGGTGTGTGGAACAGACTTACATCGCGAGTGGTGTGGGCAGGGATGCGGAGTGAAAAACAGGAGAGAAGATGATCAGAACGGAGAGACCCGTTCATAATCGAATGAAGGAATTTTAGGTCGGAAATTAGCCGGCGATGTGGGAGATGTGAGAGACCTAGAGACAAAAGAATTTCAAGTAGAGAGCTGTGTCTAAGGGAGGGCATGCGATGCCGGACTATGGCTAAAAAGAAATTAAGGGGGCGGTTGAGCATTTCAAGTGTAGTGGGGGACGCAGTTAACCAGATGGGAGAACAGTACTCAAGGATGGGCAGTAAACAACCAAGAAACATAGATTTAAGGGCAAAAGGGTCGGTAATTTCATTAAGTCTGTATAGAATCCCCACTATGGACATAGCTTTTTTAGAAATTGAAGAAATATGCTCACTAAAAAGGAGCTTTTGGTCAAAGGTGACCCCTAAATCATTGAAGGAAGTTACGAAAGGTACAGGGTGTTTGGAAAGTTGGTAAGTAGAGGAGATAGTTTTGCGTTTTAACCCTTAACTGATATGGTTGTTTTGTGGAACACCACTGGTATGGTAGGTCATTTTTGATCCTAGGTCATTAAAATAAGGGTGGATACCACATTTTTATCAAAAAGATCTTTTATTGAACATAATAGGTTAGGGCATACACTTTTTCACAAAAATTAGTCAAACCTAAGAATGTTTTGCCTTACATGTTTGGCTAAAGTTTTTTTTCTAAAACTACAATTTTTTAAAATACTGTGAAAATTGAAATCTTTAAAACTCGTATAAGACTCAGGTAAAAGCTATTTGAGCACTTGTTAATATGAAACCATGGACAAGATATGTAGCGACTTCAAAAAAGCTACAACATAGTACAAACTCGTTACCCACAAAAAAATGACACTATCTAAAAAATGGCAAAATTTATAGCAGAAATAGGACTGATTGAATCCAAGTAATAATAAAATATTTTTCAAACAATGTTTTGTTTTGTAATGTGACTTCACTTTATATAAACTAAACATACTAGGCCTATGAAGTTCTGGGTTCTGAACTGTACTTTCTGAGCATAAATAAGAAACATGGACCTGTTATTACATGGACCTGAGAAAGCCAGCAGGACAGCCGGCGAAATATTGTCCTCGACATGAACCAACGCGGCGGAAAACCCGAAAGAAGGAATCAACCTATACTAGGCCTATATAATGTTTATATATAAATTTTTTAATAGTTATATTTGCATATAAGTAGTTGTATAGTATTTAAATAGGTCATATATACAGTAAATGGAGTTTTCATACCTTTGTTACTGGTTGCACTTTGCACATGTAATAAGGGTCTTGCTGTGTGTCTAGCAGATCGTTATGTGGCACTCGTGGCATGTCTGAGAATACTTGTTATCATTGTATGTGCAAATTCCACATCTTTTTCGTTTCTGAGGCAGCTGGGGTTGTGGAGCTTCTTCAACTGCGTGTACTCCTGCATACTTATGGACAAGCTCACGCAGCTCTCTAGGAAGTGCCTTTACTCGGGCTCTCCTCTTCAAATGTCGTAGAATCAGGTCCTTTCCAAGTGAAATGAGAAAAGACCGCCATTCCTTTCCTTGTTTACCGCATTTCCTTGTTATTCGTGTCAACAGCATTGTGAATGATGTGAGCGTTCGCTCCTGCAATATTCATTATAGCAAACCACACAAGTTGAGGCCAACGTCTCGTTCTTCTATTTACTGAATAGTTTTAACTTTTTTGATCCAGAGCATCAACTACTGATTTTTTCATATTATACAACACTATGATCTCTGGTTTTTTGTTGTTTTCTTCGTGAATACTTTTTTATGGTGCATGGTCGATATAAGTATAACACTTCTATTTTTCTTGGGAACATAGGACACAAGGGTTTTGTCTCTTGCCAAACCAAATGCAGATGAATAAATTGGTCTTGTTGTGGAGGGTTTAAACGCAGGAGGGATCTCCCTTTTGTTTGACCTTATTGTTCCCCCGTAGGTGAGATTCTTCTCCGCTAGTTTGTCGACCAACTCGACAGAAGTGAACCAATTGTCTCCGGTAACGTTACGGTTAGATCCATAAACACATTCTGTAAGCTGTAAAACAGTAGCGGTTGGAATCGATAAGTTGTCAGGATTTGGTGGGCAATCTTTTCCAGAGTACACAAACGCATTTAGAAGATAATGAATCTTGGCATCACACAAACAGAGAATCTTGACGCCATACTTGGCAGGTTTGCTTTTCATATACATACGAAATTTGCATCGCCCACGAAAACCTACAAGCATTTCGTAGACCGTGAGGTATTCTCCACATGACTAATTGCTTTTGCAGATATCTATAAACATATTGAAAATTTCTGAAATTGTGGAAAGTGCGTCAGTTTTCAATCTCTCTGTCCTGGTTTCTGAATTGTCAAAGCGCATTGCGTCAAGTAAGAACAAAAACCGCTCTATAGTCATTGCACTGCGAAAAATATCTCGTCCAGTCCCATCTGTTACAAATAAAGACTCAACATCTTCGTGGTTTGATTTGAACACGCCTCCCAAGTACAGAAGTCCGATGAGTGCTTCTATTTCAAATTTATCGGTATGATTAGTAAACTGGCTATCTAAAGCTGCTTTCCCGTATGCAACCGCCATCTGTGTTATCTTTTGATTTGAATTCTCTACAATTTGATCCAAAATCTCATCTGATATTAGAATTGTCCAAGCATCATAGGCAGTTGATGGTTTCTTGACTTTAGCATTTCCTATAATACCAGGAAGTTTAGACACAATATTGATTGGTTATCGACTGGGAGGGGGAGTATTTATCGCAGTTAAGAACACAATAGTCAGCAAAATAGAAGTGATTCCCCATAATATAATAGAAAGTGTATGGTGTTCCATTCAATGTGCTAATTCGAAAGTAATATATGTTTGTGCCTACTATAGACCACCCCATTCCGATGTACACTCAGTATTAGAACTCGAGAAACAGATCAGGTCCATTAATTCCCATAGTAACGAACGACAGATAATTGTAGGTGGAGATTTCAATACACCATCGATAGATTGGAAAACATGCAGTCATAAGTCAGGAGGTAGGGACAAAGAAATCTGCGAGTCATTGCTTAACCTGTTCGCATCACACGCACTACATCAAATAGTAACTTTGCCTAATAGAGGGGAAAATGTTCTCGATTTACTTGCCACAAACATCCCTGAAAAAGTAATTAAAGTTGAAAATATCGATGGAATAAGTGACCACAAGGTAGTATACGTAAAATTTTCCCTCAACACTGAAAAAAATTTTAAATTAAAAAGAAAGATTTACCTTTTTAGTAAAGCAGATTTTAACGGATTTAGGCTTGACTTAAAGACATCTTTTGAAAAATTCGAGAACATTAGCAAAAACAGCAATACAGACAATGCATGGAAAGAGTTCCTCCAAATTACACGGTCACTTGTCAACAGATATATACCTCATAAGTATAAGAGCGAGAATAGGGAACCAAGGTGGTACAACGCGGAGGTTAGAAAATGTTTAAAACGCCAACGAGTTAGCCATGCGAAACTAAGAAAAATGAAGAAAAATGTAGCTAATAGCGACCTAAAAAATACCATCGAGCATTATAAAATTTGTAAATCAGCCGCAAAAACAGCCCTTAGAAAAGCGTTTAGCGAATTCAAGAGAAAAGTACTTGGAGAACAACTAGAGGGAAATCCGAAAGCATTTTGGTCATATGTTAGGGAAGTACAGGGAACTAAAAAGTCAACGGTTAATTCCTTGAAAAACGATAGAGGCGAAATAGTAACTTCCAGTTTAGATAAGGCAAATTGTTTGAATTACTTTTTTCAGAGTGTTTTTAATCAACCTATGCATAGTTTCCGCGAAACCATACCAGACCGATTTCAACAACCAATGCCCCCAATCGATATATCTTGTAGCGGAATCGTATCCTTACTAAGTAACATTAGCCCGAACAAGTCCTCAGGTCCTGATGAAATTCCAGCTCGTGTTTATAAAGAATTAGCTCTCGAAATGGCTCCGTATCTTAAAGTAATATTTAACAAATCCCTCGAAGAACACGCGGTTCCCAAAGACTGGAAGATAGCAAACGTGACCCCAATTTATAAAAGCGGAGATAGGGAACAGCCATGTAATTATAGACCAATATCATTAACGTCACTATCATGTAAAATTATAGAGCATATAATAGTTACATCAATAATGGGACACCTCGACAGCCAGGATTTATTAACAACAAACCAGCATGGGTTCAGAAAAGGACGGTCTTGCGAAACTCAATTAGGTCTTTTTGTTCACGATATTTTAGTTTCCGGAGAAGGTAACGTACAGGTAGATGCAGCGTTTCTTGACTTTAGAAAAGCTTTTGACAAGGTTCCCCACTGTAAGTTACTCGCGAAGTTAGCATCATACGGAATAGACAGTAATATAGTAGGCTGGGTAGGAGATTTCTTACATGAACGCGTTCAAAGGGTGGTATTAGATGGTGTCAGCTCAGGCGAAGTAAAAGTTACATCGGGTGTTCCCCAGGGAAGCGTGATAGGCCCAATTTTATTTCTTCTGTACGTAAACGACTTGAATAGTGTAGTAAAAAATAGCAAGCTCCGTCTTTTTGCCGATGATGCAGTAGTGTATAAAGAAATTAGAAATGAAGAGGACAGACAGTGTTTAGCTAAGGATTTAGATGCGATTGATGATTGGTGTGATAGATGGCAGCTAGAATTAAATTTGAAGAAATGCGCGATTATGAATTTTTGGAAAAAGAATGGCCTTCCCCGGAATAATTATAGCATCAAAGAAAACAAAATATGTAACTTAGAATCAATTAAATACTTAGGCGTCACCATCAGTGAAGACATGTCATGGGGGAAACACATCAGGGAAATAACTAGTGTAGCAAACCGTAGATTAGGATTCGTAAAAAGGGTTCTAGGCAAATGCGATGAGAGAGTCCGAGAAAGAAGCTATTTAACACTTGTCAGGCCTCATTTAGAATATGCCGCTAGTATATGGGATCCGTACGAGGAAGGTATGATAAAAGAGTTAGAGCGCGTGCAAAGGAGATCTGCTAGGTTTGTTAAATGCCGTTATGATAATTGTATTAGTGTTACGAGTTTAATAGAAGAACTAGGATGGGAATTATTATCAGAACGCAGGTTAAAATTTAGGTTAAACCTTTTAAGTAAATTCGAAACCGATTTGTTCACAGATGACGTTAGATATATATTAAGAACCCCTGCGTATTATGCTAGGTTTGACCATATTAACAAAATTAGAGAGATAGATTGTCGTACCGATAGATTTAAAATGTCATTTTTCCCGCGTACCATAAGAGAGAACAATAGGCAACGTAGCAAAAGGGATAGGTAGGTGAAACATAGTTAGAATAGTCTGTAGTGCATGATGCATGTAATAACTACCAATAATCCCTTCCTTATTATGTAGATTTTAACCTGTACTATACCGTAGTAACTAATATTCTATTGTAATAACTACTGCAATTACTTTCAATAACTAATAATCTACTGTAGTAACTAATAAACTATGACCCTATTTTCTAGCATGTCTACATTATATATTCTACTTACATGGCAATAGTGCATGTTTGGTGATCTTCACCCCCTGCCACACACCCTTGTGGTGGCTCGCAGGGTATTACGTAGATGTAGATGTAGATGATTAGAAGCTCGAATTCGGCCTGCAGCAGGAGGCGCTTTTGTCTATTTAATTCTATCTTTTCCATAAACATAATTAGTACTCTCATCTCCTTCCCTCACTAAAATATCCACACCATCCCTTTCAGTGTCTGCGTTAAAACGCGTAACTAATGGAGGACGTTCATCTTCAGATAGAACAAAGTCGGGGTTCAAGTCCGTGTCATCATCACCGGAAACAGAAGTAGGAGATTCATGATCAGTTCCAAACTCTTCACTATCCGTATCATGGTACGAAAGATCTGACGCAGCATTAGAGTAGAACTGAACAGAAGAGTAGAGTAAACCGATAAAACATCGTCATTCCCTAATATATAGAGAATGTCTTCAACATTATCACGCAAATTTTCTTCAGCCATATTTGTAGAAATATAAAAAATAACACACACAAAATTAATTATAACACAAAAAAATCACTGTAAACTTACGTAACTGGTATACATGGATTGTATATACATTGTATGGTGCTCCATTCAATGTGCTAATTCGAAAGTAATATATGTTTGTGCCTACTATAGACCACCCCATTCCGATGTACACTCAGTCTTAGAACTCGAGAAACAGATCAGGTCCATTAATTCCCATAGTAACGAACGACAGATAATTGTAGGTGGAGATTTCAATACACCATCGATAGATTGGAAAACATGCAGTCATAAGTCAGGAGGTAGGGACAAAGAAATCTGCGAGTCATTGCTTAACCTGTTCGCATCACACGCACTACATCAAATAGTAAATTTGCCTAATAGAGGGGAAAATGTTCTCGATTTACTTGCCACAAACATCCCTGAAAAAGTAATTAAAGTTGAAAATGTCGATGGAATAAGTGACCACAAAGTAGTATACGTAAAATTTTCCCTCAACACTGAAAAAAATTTTAAATTAAAAAGAAAGATTTACCTTTTTAGTAAAGCAGATTTTAACGGATTTAGGCTTGACTTAAAGACATCTTTTGAAAAATTCGAGAACATTAGCAAAAACAGCAATACAGACAATACATGGAAAGAGTTCCTCCAAATTACACGGTCACTTGTCAACAGATATATACCTCATAAGTATAAGAGCGAGAATAGGGAACCAAGGTGGTACAACGCGGAGGTTAGAAAATGTTTAAAACGCCAACGAGTTAGCCATGCGAAACTAAGAAAAATGAAGAAAAATGTAGCTAATAGCGACCTAAAAAATACCATCGAGCATTATAAAATTTGTAAATCAGCCGCAAAAACAGCCCTTAGAAAAGCGTTTAGCGAATTCAAGAGAAAAGTACTTGGAGAACAACTAGAGGGAAATCCGAAAGCATTTTGGTCATATGTTAGGGAAGTACAGGGAACTAAAAAGTCAACGGTTAATTCCTTGAAAAACGATAGAGGCGAAATAGTAACTTCCAGTTTAGATAAGGCAAATTGTTTGAATTACTTTTTTCAGAGTGTTTTTAATCAACCTATGCATAGTTTCCGCGAAACCATACCAGACCGATTTCAACAACCAATGCCCCCAATCGATATATCTTGTAGCGGAATCGTATCCTTACTAAGTAACATTAGCCCGAACAAGTCCTCAGGTCCTGATGAAATTCCAGCTCGTGTTTATAAAGAATTTGCTCTCGAAATGGCTCCGTATCTTAAAGTAATATTTAACAAATCCCTCGAAGAACACGCGGTTCCCAAAGACTGGAAGATAGCAAACGTGACCCCAATTTATAAAAGCGGAGATAGGGAACAGCCATGCAATTATAGACCAATATCATTAACGTCACTATCATGTAAAATTATAGAGCATATAATAGTTACATCAATAATGGGACACCTCGACAGCCAGGATTAATAGATAACAAACCAGCATGGGCTCAGAAAGGGACCGTCTTGCGAAACTCAATTAGGTCTTTCTGTTCATGATATTTTAGTTTCCGGAGAAGGTAACATACAGATAGGCGAAGCGTTTCTTGACTTAGAAAAGCTTTTGACAAGGTTCCCCACTGTAAGTTACTCGCGAAGTTAGCATCATACGGAATAGACAGTAATATAGTAGGCTGGGTAGGAGATTTCTTACATGAACGCGTTCAAAGGGTGGTATTAGATGGTGTCAGCTCAGGCGAAGTAAAAGTTACATCGGGTGTTCCCCAGGGAAGCGTGATAGGCCCAATTTTATTTCTTCTGTACGTAAACGACTTGAATAGTGTAGTAAAAAACAGCAAGCTCCGTCTTTTTGCCGATGATGCAGTAGTGTATAAAGAAATTAGAAATGAAGAGGATAGACAGTGTTTAGCTAAGGATTTAGATGCGATTGATGATTGGTGTGATAGATGGCAGCTAGAATTAAATTTGAAGAAATGCGCGATTATGAATTTTTGGAAAAAGAATGGCCTTCCCCGGAATAATTATAGCATCAAAGAAAACAAAATATGTAACGTAGAATCAATTAAATACTTAGGCGTCACCATCAGTGAAGACATGTCATGGGGGAAACACATCAGGGAAATAACTAGTGTAGCAAACCGTAGATTAGGATTCGTAAAAAGGGTTCTAGGCAAATGCGATGAGAGAGTCCGAGAAAGAAGCTATTTAACACTTGTCAGGCCTCATTTAGAATATGCCGCTAGTATATGGGATCCGTACGAGGAAGGTATGATAAAAGAGTTAGAGCGCGTGCAAAGGAGATCTGCTAGGTTTGTTAAATGCCGTTATGATAATTGTATTAGTGTTACGAGTTTAATAGAAGAACTAGGATGGGAATTATTGTCAGAACGCAGGTTAAAATTTAGGTTAAACCTTTTAAGTAAATTCGAAACCGATTTGTTCACAGATGACGTTAGATATATATTAAGAACCCCTGCGTATTATGCTAGGTTTGACCATATTAACAAAATTAGAGAGATAGATTGTCGTACCGATAGATTTAAAATGTCATTTTTCCCGCGTACCATAAGAGAGAACAATAGGCAACGTAGCAAAAGGGATAGGTAGGTGAAACATAGTTAGAATAGTTTGTAGTGCATGATGCATGTAATAACTACCAATAATCCCTTCCTTATTATGTAGATTTTAACCTGTACTATACCGTAGTAACTAATATTCTATTGTAATAACTACTGCAATTACTTTCAATAACTAATAATCTACTGTAGTAACTAATAAACTATGACCCTATTTTCTAGCATGTCTACATTATATATCCTACTTACATGGCAATAGTGCATGTTTGGTGATCTTCACCCCCTGCCACACACCCTCGTGGTGGCTCGCAGGGTATTACGTAGATGTAGATGTAGACATGGGTCAAAATTGATCCGCTCCCGCAAACGTAACTGGTATGGTCGGGTCTCCTGAGACCCAAGAACGCTGTAACTCACAACTGGACCCGTTCAAGGTCGCAACTGAGCTGCCACTGCACAGAGGGGTTTGAGTGAGGAGAATAACTAAAATGGCGGCGCTCTACACTAGCTCCCTCTGGTCCCAAACAATGTAGTTAGAGTTGTGCGGGTCAAAAATGACCCAGCCATACCAGTTAAGGGTTAATGTGAAGTAAATAATAGCGGATTTACCTGTATTAACACGTAGCAATCATTTTGCGCACCAGCTATCAATTGCATTAAGAGCGGACTGTAACTGAAGTGAGTCAACCTTACTGTCCACACTTTTAAACACTTTGCAGTCATCAGCGTATAAGAGAATGTTACAGCCCAAGGGAAAAATGTCATCAACTAGATCATCCACGTAGTGTGCAAAGAGAAGAGGACCGAGAACGCTGCCCTGGGGGACGCCGGAAGAGACAGGGACGAATGCATTGATTATCACACGCTGGTGACGGTCACGTAAAAAATGTGAAATAACTGAGAAGACGGTACCATGAATGCTATATCAAGATTAAAGTTTTTGCAGAAGGAGGGTGTGGTTGACGGAGTCAAAAGCCTTAAAAAAGTCATATAACAAACGTCGCGTTGCGACCCATTTTCGAAGGCAGAAATGATATGATGGTGCAGAGTATATAGATTTGTAAGACAAGAGCCGCCAGGAAGGAAACCATACTGAAAAGGTGAGATGTAAGGAAGGGTAAAGTGAAGAAAGCGATCATGGAGAATACGCTCAAACTAATTGACAAAACCGGTAAGATGGAGATAGGGCGATAGTTTTCAATAAGATCTTTCGGCCCAGATTTCAAAATAGGGTTTACATTGGAGTTTTTCCAGTGCGATGGAAAAGTTCCAGATTGGAAAAATCTATTGAATAAGATGGATATGGGGATATGAAGTGCATCAGACGTTAGACGAAGGAACATTGAGGAAATATCATCAGATCCGGTAGCTTTGCTAGTGAGTAGATGAGACAAATAGTTGAGAATTTCCTGAGGGGAGGTGGAGATAGATGCAAGAGAATGCGTGGAAACCGGGTGAACAGGGGGGAGGTCGATATTAGGAAAGGAAGGGAGGAAATTGGACGAGAAATATTTATTGAAGGCCGAGGCCCTGGCGTCTCCTTTATATGACACCCCACCGGCGGACAAAGTGAGTAGGATACGAGGCGTTTTTCGTTTGGAATTGATCAGCGACCAGAATCTCTTCGAATTCACCTTAATGTCCCCAGTAATTCTTTTCACAAAGTCCGTGTAGTCACGACGAAGAAGGTGTCGCAAGTGGCGGCGAAGAACAACAAAGGACTCGCGGGTGCAAGGGTTGAGGTGGGATTTCCAAAGTTTCCAGGCAGCAAGCTTGTTTTTCAAGACCCAAGATGCCTCTGATGTGAGCCACAGGGGCTTTATCTTCGACAAGCGACGAGAAGGGACGAGGTCCGCGATGGCAGCGTGGAGAAGGTCGTAAAAGAGTTGGAGGGCGTCGTCGGGTCACCTAAGCTCCAGGAGGTCCCAGGGAAGTAACGAGAGGGTCTGATTAATGGCAGGTCAGTCCGCTTTCCGCTTTGTTCCAACAACGGAGGGATATGGGGGGGGGGGGGTAAGAGGCACGGAATTTTGGCGTTGTCGAGGGAAGGGGAATGTTAGAGAACACTCAAGAGATTCGTGGTCTGTAGAGAAAATGTTTCTGCCTGCTGCTAAGGAATGCACTTCTTTGGACTATGAAATCCAGTGTTGCCGTATCCCTCGTGGGGAAACAATTACACTGATAGAGGTCGAGATCGTCCACAAAGTGGCCAAGGAAAAAAATCGTTACAATGGTTTGTAGGAGATGCAGATACGGAAGAAGTTCAATCGATGGACAAATTAAAATCACCAAAAAGTAAAACTTCACCGTAAGCTCGCGCACGGAGAACAGAATCGAAACAGGCCCGCAGAGACGATAAATCACAGTTAGGTGGGCGGTAGAAACAGCCATAACAAGTTTAGTAAAATGGTTACTGTTTGGGCGGGAGTTGACGCGAATTTGGGTCCTAATAATTTCACAATTGGTCTCGAGATCAGTCCTTCGAGTGGCAGGGTAATCGAAACTAATGGCCAATAAAACACCACCACCTTGGGAACCACGATCACGACGGAAAATTTGATGAGTGGAAGCGAACGCAAGTTCGTCGTCGAAGATCTTATCACTAAGCCATGTTTCAGTTAGAGCGATGATGTTGAAGAAGGAAAGTTCGGTGATATTGGAAGACAGCACTGAAATCTTGTTTTGTAGACTTCTGACGTTCTGGTAGTAGGCGTTACAGATGGGGCCAGGATTGACGTGTACGTCCCAGGAGAGTAGACGTCTCCATGCCGGGGAGAAGCGACCGTGGTTGCCGGGTGACGTATCGGTGCCGGTGGGAGAGCGTCGGTGGAAGATCGGTAGACCGGCTATGGAGAGACCCTTCCATGAGACTGGCGGATTTCTGCGGGATATCAGAGAAAACCTCTCGATCCCGAAAGTATTCTTGAAGGGTAGATGATTACTCTCCGTTGGGTGCCGAAAAGAAATCCATGGGTGTAAAATTACCGCATCGACAACAACCAGAAGCGCAGAGGAGAAAACGCGTTGTACTGCACCGGCGGCCATATTGGAAAAAATTGAGTTAGATGGGGTGGGCATTATGTCATCAAACTGCAGCCTGACAACCTATACATCCACCATATTGGTTATTCCTACTCTTCCCTCACTTACATTGGATAATAGGACGCTAATTAAATGGATGAATTAGCTGATGTGATCTTCAAAGGTAATTGCGTTATTGGCCAAGTTCTTTAAGAATACAATATGACAATAAATACGACGAAGTCTGAAATCCTAGTATGCGGAAGAGAGAAGCTGAATGTAGAAGTCACCCTAAGAGGAAAAAAATTAGAGCAAGCTGATTCCTTCTCCTATCTCGGAAGTACCATCACATGGGACGGAGGAAGTACAAGTAGTTATATGTAATATAGTTGAAATTTCAAGAGTTTTAATGAGATTTGGCCACAAAATGACGATTCGGATGTTCTTTAACGGAGGAATGAGCCTCATCATAACCTGCTAACTTTGTATTTTATCTCTACGATCATAGCTTCAACTATAAAACACTGCAATAGTTGCACACCGGTATGCGTTTTGTCTGCATGGCCCATAGAGCTTAACGCAATAGACAGTGTAACATTGTGATCACTGGTACCATCAAATACGGCTATGAAATCTGTAAAATTTTGGACTTTTATTTTTCGGTCTTTGGATACATAAATAAATCAAGTAGAAAACTATTTTTTCCAAAACTTACCATAACGGCGTTAATTCAGTACTTAAAGGCACTTGACGTAAAAATGGAATTTTTGAACGTATCTCTCACAAATACAGGCTCTAATAGGTGTCAGAAGTTTTAATTTGAAATGGTTACTAACGCTCTTTTCTTTTCATTTTTACGCTTTAGATTTTCGGATTCACTCCACACTTAAAGCTTTGAAGAGTCTATTTGCCACATAAATTCACCTTTGTTTAAAGTAATTTTCTCCTTCACTTTGCATAGATATTGCATTATTTTCATTACGGAATATGAAACCCACTTATTGGTGCTCGTGCAATTGGGTAGCACATTATTGATCATTTTATCCTAGTGCTCGTGATATCCTTCAAGACAGCGGTATTGAAAATTTTTCCGTCACGGGGACTTCAATGAACCATAAGTACTCGTGGAACCCGTAGTGTCACACTCTACTTACACGTCTCCCTACGGAAAGGAAAAAATGGCAAAAAACAGCTAGATGCAACAAATAAATATTAAGATTTTTGTCATCTGCTACGTAGCAGATAAGAACCACCAGCGGATCCCCACGGTCTAATTTTGGAAAGGTTTAGATTTACCTCCTGTGGGATCTTAAAACTCACGACATATCCTGAGGAATACATATACGGGAAATATACGGTCAAGCATTCAGGAAAGTAGGCTTCATCAAGAGAATACACGGAAAATATGATGGGAAAATGAAAGAACGTTGTTATTTTTCAATCGTTACATCTATATCTACGTAATTCCCTGCGAGCCACCACGAGGGTGTGTGGCAGGGAGTGAAGATCACCAAACATGCACTATTGACATGCGGCTAGGATATTTAATGCAGACATGCTAGATAATCGGGTCACATGCAGCTAGATGGTTAGTATCTACACCATAAGAAAGGGATTATTGGTTGTTATTACATGCCTCATTCGCTACAGACTACTTGAACTATGAAGGTATGAAACGAGAGTTGCAAAATTCATTTACTAATTTTAAAAAAATAAGTATTAACAGTAATACTGAGGTTTCGTGGAATACTTTCCTCAATGTTACACGATCATTAGTTAGCAAATACATACCAAGTAAATGGAAAAGAGCCAATGTAGAGCCTAGGTGGTATAACGCGGAGGTTAGGAAAACATTAAAGCACCAGAGAACATGTCATGCTAGGTCAAAAAGGGCAAAAATTAACAAATCCTCCGAAGAACTACACACAGTCACCAAAAATTACAAAATATCTAAACTCTTAGCAAAAAAAGCGTGCTGAAGGGCGTCAACTGATTTCAAAAGTAAATTACTGGGAGAACACTTGAACGATAATCCCAAGGCATTTTGGTCGTATGTTAGGGACACTCAAGGAAATAAATCAACAGTAAACACGCTAAAGAACATCAAAGGGGAAAAGCTAAACAACAGTCTACAAAAAGCCAATTCGTTAAACTCATTCTTCAAAAGTATTTTCAATACTTTCACACCACATCTTTTCGATCCGCAGCCAATTAGTTCCCATACATTTATGCCTGAAATTGTTATAACTTGTCGCGGCATAGAATATCAGCTAAAAAATATCAACCCCAACAAATCCCCCGTCCAGATCAAATTCCTGCTCACGTATATAAAACATTGGCGATAGACATCTACATCTACGTGATACCCTGCGAGCCACCACGAGGGTGTGTGGCAGGGGGTGAAGATCACCAAACATGCACTATTGACATGCAAGTAGGATATTTAAGGGAGATATGCCATGTAATGGGGTCACATGGAGCTATATGGTTAGTATCTACACAATAAGGAAGGGACTATTGGTTGTTATTACATGCATCATGCACTACAGACTACTCTAACTATATTTCACCTACCTACCCTTTGCTACGCTGCATATTGTTCTCTCTTATAGTACGAGGGAAAAATGACATTTTAAATCTATCGGTACGACAATCTACCTCTCTAATCTTGTTATAATGATCACACCTAGCATCATACATAGAGGTTCTCAATATATATCTAATGTCATCTGTGAACAACTCTGTTTCGAATTTACTTAAAAGGTTTAATCTAAATTTAAACCTGCGTTCTGATAGTAATTCCCATCCTAGTTCTTCTATTAAGCTCGTAACACTTAAACAATTATCATAACGGCCTAAAACAAACCTAACAGATCGCCTTTGCTCGCGCTCTAATTCTTTTATCATACCTTCCTCGTATACTAGCGGCATATTCTAAATGAGGCATGACAAGTGTAAAATAGCTTCTTTCTCGTACTCTCTCATCGAATTTGCCTTGAAACCTTTTTACGAATCCTAATCTACGGTTCGCTATTCTAGTTATTTCCCTGATGTTTTTCTCCCATGACATGTCTTCAGTGATGGTGATGCTAAAGTATTTAATAGAAACTACGTTAGATATTTTCTTTTCTTTGATGCAATTATTATTCCGGGGAAAGCCATTCTTTTTCCAAAATTCAAAATCACGCATTTCTTCAAATTTAATTCTAATTGCCATCTATCACACCAATCATCATTCGCATTTAAATCCTTAGCTAAAAACTGTCTGTCCTCTTCATTTCTAATTTCCTTATACACTACTGCATCATCGGCAAACGGAGCTTGCTATTTTTTACAACTGTATTCAAGTCGTTTACGTACAGAAGAAATAAAATTGGGCCTATCACGCTTCCCTGGGGAACACCTGATGTAACTTTTACTTAGCCGGAGCTGACACTATCTAATACCACCCTTTAAACACGTTCATGTAAGAAGTCTCCTATCCAGCTTACTATATAACTGTCTATCCCGTATGATTCTAACTTTGCGAGTAACTTACAGTGGGGAACCTTGTCAAATGCTTTTCTAAAGTCAAGAAACGCTGCGTCTACCTGTACGTTACCTTCTCCGGAAACTAAAATATTTTGAACAAAAAAACCTAATTGAGTTTCGCAAGACCGTCCTTTTCTGAACCCATGCTCATTTGTTATCAATAAATACTGGCTGTCTAGGTGTCCCATTATTGATGTAACTATTATATGCTCTATAATTTTACATGATAGTGACGTTAATGGTATTGGTCTATAATTACTTGGCTGTTCCCTATCTCCGCTTTTATAAATTTGGGTCACGTTTGCTATCTTCCAGTCTTTGGGAACCGCGTGTTCCTCGAGGGATTTGTTAAATATTACTTTAAGATACGGAGCCATTTCGAGAGCTAATTCCTTATAAACACGAGCTGGAATTTCATCAGGACCTGAGAACTTGTTCGGGCTAATGTACGAAGTAAGGATACGATTCCGCTACAAGATATATCGATTGGGGGCATTGGTAGTTGAAATCGGTCTGGTATGGTTTCGCGGAAACTATGCATATATTGATTAAAAACACTCTGGGAAAATTAATTCAACAAATTAGCCTTATCTAAACTGGAAGTTACTATTTCGCCTCTATCGTTTTTCAAAAAATTAACCGTTGATTTTTTAGTTCCCTGTACTTCCCTAACATATGACCAAAATGCTTTCGGATTTCCCTCTAGTTGTTCTCCAAGTACTGTTCTCTTGAATTCGCTAAACGCTTTTCTAAGGGCAGTTTTTGCGGCTGCTTTACAAATTTTATAATGCTCGATAGTATTTTTTTGTTCGCTATTAGCTCCATTCTTCTTCATTTTTCTTAGTTTCGCGTGGCTAACTCGTTGGCGTTTTAAACATTTTCTAACGTCCGCGTTGTACCACCTTGGTTCCCTATTCTCGCTCTTATACTTATGAGGTATATATCTGTTGACAAGTGACCGTGTAATTTGGAGGAACTCTTTCCATGTATTGTCTGTATCACTATTTTTGCTAATGTTCACGAATTTTTCAAAAGATGTCTTTAAGTCACGCCTAAATCCGTTAAAATCTGCTTTACTAAAAAGGTAAATCTTTCTTTTTAATTTAAAATTTTTTTCAGTATTGAGGGAAAATTTTACGTATACTACCTTGTGGTCGCGTATTCCATCGACATTTTCAACTTTAATAACCTTTTCAGGGATGTTTGTGGCAAGTAAATCGAGAACATTCTCCCCCCCTATTAGGCAAATTTACTATTTGATGTAGTGCGTGAGATGCGAACAGGTTAAGCAATGACTCGCAGATTTCTTTGTCCCTACCTCCTGACTTATGACTGCATGTTTTCCAATCTATCGATGGTGTATTGAAATCTCCACCTACAATTATCTGTCGTTCGTTACTATGGGAATTAATGGACCTGATCTGTTTTTCGAGTTCTAATACTGAGTGCCAATCGGAATGGGGTGGTCTATAGTAGGCACAAACATATATTACTTTCGAATTAGCACATTGAATGGAACACCATACACTTTATATTATATTATCGGGAATCACTACTGTTTTGCTGACTACTGTGTTCTTAACTGCGATAAATACTCCCCCTCCCGGTCGACTCTCTCGGTCTCTCCTGTATATCCTAAAATTTACTGGAAAAACTTCACTATCAGCAATATCGCTTGTTAACCAACTTTCGGTTCCTATAATTATGTCAGAATTAGTACTCTCTATAAGGTGATGGAATTCAGGTATCTTGCTTCTTAAACTACGACAATTAACTGTTACTACTGAAAATTCCTCTATTTTAATATGTCTGCCTATTGTATTTGTGGGGTTCGTGTTTTCTAAATTATTGGGAAAGTTACAGTTTGGAAATTCATGGGTGTTGTTTTGATTTCTACGTTTTTCCTTTTACTGTGCTTTCTTCCGTCCCGATAAACCTATAATGTTTTGTCTGATCAACTTGTTATTCTTTGCTATCCTGATGAGTGGCAAGTTATTTAATGGCCCACTATTTGACCTACTCTCTTCCCTAAATATTTCTAATTTATTGTTATCTATTAAGATTTTCCTAGGCACTAAGCTTTGTGTACTCTTTATTATCTGACTTTCCGGTTAAGCACTGATTTCGCCCCCACTAACTGACCTACTCTCTTGCCTACCATCTATGCTAAACTCGCTAGGAATGCTCAAATATCCTGCACGCTACCTTCTGCGATGCCTCATACATATAATGGACACCTGAACGATTTAGTGGCACCCGACACGAATTTAGCACCGGCATGAGATCTAAGAATTCCGCTCCCTCGTTCCCACAGACTTCACGGAGTCTGTGGTTTATGCCTTCCACTCGGCTCCAAACCATCGAACCCCGATCCGTCCTAGGTACCAAGCTGCATATGGTAAGCCTCATATTGCGACTCGACCCTCCGCGAATACGGCGGAACTCGGAGCATAGATCTATCACAGAGTCTAAAATCTCCTCTGATCCCACATCCACGGCGTCATTGGTCCCAACATGGGCTACTACATCCAACTTAGAGCAGCCCTTGTCCCCGACCTCCGCCTTCATCGCCTTCGTCGCCTGTGGCACCATTCCTCCCGGTATACACCAGGAGGTGACCCGTGCATCTCCTCTCTCCTTGCGGGCCTTTACACACAGTGGATCCGCTATACGCCGGACATTCGAACTACCTATCACTAAAATTACCTCCCTTCCCTCGTCACTCCCTCTCGGCAACCCACCTCCCAGCGCTAGTTCCGATGGCGTAGGCTCCGCCAGAACATCGAACCTATTGCTGACGGGGATCAGCTCAGCCTCCGCACTTGCCGTTCCCCGTTTTCGGAGGGTGACCCCATGGCTACGCCTTGAGGCCACAATCCATGCGTCCTAAGCAACGGAGGGAGACTCCTCCGGAGGCACGGAAGTCTGGGGAAGTTCCTCCACCCTCCATCCCGTGACAGTGCCCGAGCTTCCCCTGACCTTGACACGTTTGGAGGGTGTTGGGCCCCCCCATTTCCCCGCGACCTTCCAGGACTTGCCACCAACCGCTCCACCATGGCACGGAGCTCGTCCACCGTCCTCTCAAGCCCAGCGATCTGAGCCCCTAAGGACTCGCAATCGGGTGTGCTCCTGAGGAGGTTAAAAGCCGACCTAAAGCAAGCCATCCTAATCTCAAAACCTTTTTTTTTTTAACCCTGAGGGCCTAGCAGATGATTTCCTGCAGGGAATAGCTAGGGAGCTGACAGCGGGAGGTAACTGACTTTCACTTCTAGGACGCTAAAGATAGGGGAAGGACATAGCGCCTTACTTAGAATTAACATTTAACAAATAAAAAGTATATCACGTAGTGCCTAAGGACTGGAGAGTAGCAAATGACACACCTATATTCAAAAGCGGCGACAGGGAAGACCCTAGTAACTATAGGCCTATTTCTCTCACATCCATTTCCTGTAAGGTATTTGAACACATAATCGTAAGCTCCAATATGAGTCATTTAGATAGGGAGGAATTATTAATAAATATCCAACACGGATTTCGAAACGGTAGATCTTGCGAAACCCAATTGGCCCTCTTCGTTCATGACATCTTGCTCTCGGGTGAAAATAATGTTCAAGTTGACGCGATATTTCTCGATTTTAAGAAAGCTTTTGATTAGGTACCTCACGTTAAGTTTCTCTCAAAACTAGAAGCATATGGAATAGATAAAAACATTATTAGTTGGATTAATCAATTATTACATGGGCGGGAACAAAGGGTTGTCATTGACGGTATCATGTCAAACACAGTTAGTGTTACATCGAGTGTTCCTCAGGGAAGTGTAATTGGTCCACTTTTATTTCTCTTATACATAAATGATATTAGCAACGTGGTTAAAAGTAAGCTTAGACTCTTTGCGGACGACGCGGTTGTGTGTAGGGATATTAACAATTCCGAAGATAGCGACTCGTTAACAATCGACCTACTTGCTATTCATGCTTGGTGCGAAAAGTGGCAGATGGAAATAAACATAAAAAAGTGCGTAGCAGTCAGCTTTTGGAAAAAGAAAAATAGGCCAGGTAGGGCTTACAAAAATTAAAAATACGGAAATTAATCACGCGGAGTCTGTAAAGTACTTTCATTAAGTTAAGTACTACATTCGGGAAATATGCGGTCAAGCATACAGGAAGCTAGGGTTTATCAAGAGAATACTCGGAAAATGCGATGAGAAAGAGAAAGAACGTTGTTATTTTTCAATCGTTAGGACTCATCTGAAATATGCTGTTAGTGCATGGGATCCATATGCAACGGGGTTAATATCGGAATTGGATCGCGTCCAGCGAAGAGGAGCTAGGTTTGTGAAACGATGCTACGATAAGTTGGCTAGTGTGTCTGGACTGTTAGAAGAATTAGGATGGGAATCACTATCACAGCGTAGATTAAATTACAGGCTTAACCTCCTAACTAAATTTCAGGGAAAATACTTCTCTGGCGACGTGAAAAACATACTACTAACCCCCTTGTACTACGGCAGATTAGATCGCGCCAATAAAATTAGAGAGATAGATTGTATAACCTGTAGGTATAACATGTCATTTTTTCCGCGTACCATTTGGGAGCAAAACAGCTGTGATCATAGTCATGAATACTGTAAATAGAGACATTAGCTAGATTGTAGATCTCTTTCTTTATATATTTTACGTTCTTATTTATGCATGATGTAGATATTGATGTTCTTATTTATGCATGATATTTTGAATATGTAGTAGTAGTCCTTGTACCCCTTGTATGTTGGAACGATTGACGATAGAAAATTTCTTGGTAATTAGATTTTAATGGGCGCGTTGCATGTGAAGTACGCTGGTTCCAATGTAGTTTCGGTGTACTGCCGTATTATTGATACATGCATGGTGTGGAAGCACGCTGCCACACACCCTTTGGGTGGCTTTCAGGGTAAGACGTAGATATAGATGTAGATGAACTCAATTTCACCTACAAATTCCTTTGCTACGTTGCCTATTGTTCTCCCTTATGATACGCAGGAAAAATGACATTTGAAATCTATCAGTACCACAATCTATCTCTCTAATTTTGTTCATCTGATCAAACCTAGCATAATACATAGGGGTTCTTAATATACATCTAACATCATCTGTGAACAAATCGGTTTCAAATTTACTTAAAATCTAAATGTTAACTGGTGTTCTGATAGTAATTCCCATCCTATTCTTCTATTAGACTCGTAACACTTACACAATTATCATAACGGCCTTTAACAAATCTAGCGGACCTTCTTTGTACACGCTCTCATTCTTTTATCATACCTTCCTCGTACGGATCCCATATACTAGCGGCATATTCTAAATAAGGCGTGACAAGTTTAAAATAGCTTCTTTCTCGTACACACTCATCGCATTTGCCTAGAACCCAATTTATTAATCCTAATCTACGGTTTGCTACATTAGTTATTTCCCTGATGTGTTTCCCCTATGACATGTCTTCACTGATGGTGACGCCTAAGTATGTAATAGATTCTATGTAAGACATTTTCTTTTCTTTGATGCAATAATTATTTCGGGAAAGCCATTCTTTTTCCAAAATTTCGTTATCGCGCATTTCTTCAAATTTAATTCTAGCTGCCAACTATCACACCAATCATCAATCGTATCTAAATCCTTCGCTAAATACTGACTGTCCTCTTCATTTCTAATTTCCTTATACACTACTGCATCATCGGCAAAACGACGGAGTTTGCTATTTTTTACTGCTGAATTCAAGTCATTTACGTACAGAAGAAATAAAATTGGGCCCATCACGCTTCCCTGGGGAACACCCGTTGTAACTTTTACTTCGCCGGAGCTGACACCATCTAATACCACCCTTTGAACGCGTTCATGTAGGAAGTCTCCTATCCAGCCTACTATGTTACTGTCTATCCCGTATGACGCTAACTTCGCGAGTAACTTACAGTGGGGAACCTTGTCAAAAGCTTTTCTAAGTCAAGAAAAGCTTCGTCTATCTGTATGTTACCTTCTCCGGAAACTAAAATATCATGAACAGAAAGACCTAATTGAGTTTCGCAACACTGTCCCTTTCTGAGCCCATGCTGGTTTGTTATCTATTAATCCTGGCTGTCGAGGTGTCCCATTATTGATGTAACTATAATATGCTCTATAATTTTACATGATAGTGACGTTATTGATATTGGTCTATAATTACATGGCTGTTCCCTATCGCCTCTTTTAAAAATTGGGGTCACTTTGGCTATCTTCCAGTCTTTGGGAACTGCGTGTTCTTCGAGGGATTTGTTAAATATTACTTTAATATACAAAGCCATTTTGAGAGCTCATTAGAGAGTTAGGCGTCATCTGGTATTTTCTGCCAGTGTATGGGATCCATATGAAGTGGGGTTAATGTCGGAATTAGATCGCGTGCAGCGAAGAGGAGCTAGGTTTGTAATATGATGCTACGATAAGTGTAGTAGTGTGTCTGGATCGTTAGAAGAATTAGGATGGGAATCGCTATCACATGGTAGAATAAATCATAAGCTTAACCTCCTAACTTAATTTCAGGAAAATAATTTCTCTTATGACGTAAAAAACATACTATTAGCCATCTCGTACTACGGCAGATTAGATCGCGCCAATGAAATACATCTACATCTACGTCATACCCTGCAAGCCACCCAAAGGGTGTGTGGCAGGGGGTGCTTTCGCACCAGGCATGCATGAATGATAGGGTAGAACACCGACATTACACTAAAACCCGCGCACCACACATGCAAAGCGCCAATTTAAAATCTAATACCCAAGAAACATTCAATCTTCAATCGTTCCAACATGCAAGGGATACAAACACTACTACTACAGATTCAAAATATCATGCATAAATAAGAACACCAATATTTACATCATGCCTAAATAAGAGAGCAGAATATATAATGAGAAAGATTTACTGCCTGCCTATGTCAATACTCGAACTATTCATGACGACGATCACAGCTGTTATGGTCCCGAATGGTACGCGGAAAAAATGACGTTTTATACCTTTCGGTTACACAATCTAACTCTCTAATTTTATTGGCGCGATCTAATCTGCCGTAGTACGAAGGGGTTAATAGTATATTTTTTACGTCGTCAGTAAAATGATATTCCTGAAATTTATTTAGGAGGTTAAGCCTATAATTCAATCTACGCTGTGATAGCGATTCCCATCCTAATTCTTCTAACAGTCCAGACACACTAGCCAACTTATCGTAGCATCGTTTCACAAACCTAGCTCCTCTTCGCTGGACGCGATCTGATATCAACCTTGTTTCGTATGGATCCCATACACGAACAGCATATTCCAGATGAGGCCTAACGATTGAAAAATAACAACGTTCTTTCACTTTCTCATCACATTTTCCAAGTACTCTCTTGATAAAGCCTAGCTTCTTATATGCTTGACCGCATATTTTCCTAATATGTTTTCCCCAAGATAGATCGTGAGTAATTGTGACCCCTAAGTACTTAACAGACTCGGCGTAAATAATTTCTGTATTATTAATTCTCTAAGCCCTACCTGGCCTATTTTTCTTTTTCCAAAAGCTGACTGCTACGCACTTTTTTATGTTTAGTTCCATCTGCCACTTTTCGCACCAAGCATGAATAGGAAATAGGTCGATTGTTAACGAGTCGCTATCTTCGGAATTGTTAATATCCCTATACACAACCGCATCTTCTGCGAAAAGTCTAAGCTTACTTTTAACCACGTTGCTAATATCATTTATGTACAAGAGAAATAAAAGTGGACCAATTACACTTCCCTGAGGAACACCCGATGTAACGCTAACTGTGTTTGATATGATACCGTCTATGACAACCCTTTGTTCCCGCCCATGTAATAATTGATTAATCCAACTAATAATGTTTTTATCTATTCCATATGCTTCTAGTTTTGAGAGCAACTTAACGTGAGGTACCTTATCAAAAGCTTTCTTAAAATCGAGAAATATCGCGTCAACTTGAACATTATTTTCACCCGAGAGCAAGATGTCATGAACGAAGAGGGCCAGTTGGGTTTCGCAAGATCTACCGTTTCGAAATCCGTGTTGGATATTTATTAATAATTCCTCCCTATCTAAATGACTCATATTGGAGCTTACGATTATGTGTTCAAATACCTTACAGGAAATTGATGTGAGAGAAATAGGCCTATAGTTACTAGGGTCTTCCCTGTCGCCGCTTTTGAATATAGGTGTGACATTTGCTACTCTCCAGCCCTTAGGCACTACGTGATCTACTAAAGATTTGGTAAATATTAATTCTAAGTAAGGCGCTATGTCTGATGCCAATGTTTTATATACGCGAGCAGGTATTTGATCTGGACCGGGGGATTTGTTGGGGTTGATATTTTTTAGCTGCTGTTCTATGCCGCGACAATTTATAATAATTTCAGGCATACATGTTTGGGAACGAACAGGCTGAGGATCGAAAAAATGTGGTGTATAAGTACTGAAAATGCTTTTGAAGAATGAGTTTAACGAATTGGCTTTTTGTAGACTGTTGGTTAGCTTTTCCCCATTGATATTCTTAAGCGTGTTTACTGTTGATTTATTTCCTTGAGTGTCCCTAACATACGACCAAAATGCCTTGGGATTATTATTCAATGGTTCTCCCAGTAATTTACTTTTGAAATCAGCTAACGCCCTTCGGCACGCTTTTTTTGCTAAGAGTTTAGATATTTTGTAATTTTCGGTGACTGTGTATAGTTCTTCGGATGATTTGTTAATTTTTGCCCTTTTTAACCTAGCATGACATGTTCTCTTGTGCTTTAATGTTTTTCTTACCTCCGCGTTATACCACCTAGGCTCTACATTGGCTCTTTTCCATTTACTTGGTATGTATTTGCTAACTACTGATCGTGTAACGTTGAGGAAAGTATTCCACAAAACCTCAGTATTACTGTTGATACTTATTTTTTGAAAATTAGTAAATGACTTTTGCAACTCTCGTTTCATGCCTTCGTAGTCAGCCTTATTAAACAAGTAGATTTTTCTTTGTGGATTATGTTTCTTGATCATGCTCACGGAAAAATTAGCTGTAACCATCTTGTGGTCGCTTATTCCCTTATCCGTACCTATGTTTACAACCATGTGTGGAATATTTGTCGCTAAAAGATCAAGTGTACTTTTCCCTCTAGTTGGAGCAGTGACTAATTGATGTAGTGAGTGAGATGTGAATGTATACAGGAGTGACTCACAAAGGTCTTTGTCTTTCCCCCCAGTGATAAAACTGTAAGTGTCCCAGTCTATGGACGGAAGATTGAAATCCCCACCGATTATAATATGACAGTCGTTTTTTTGAGTGTTTAACTTCCTATAGTCCTAATATTGAGCTTACATGGGTATCTGGTGGTCTGTAATATGCGCACACATAGATTATTTTTGCTCTAGGATTTTGAATGGAGCACCATACGCTTTCTACCTGGTCGTCGGAAAATGAAATAAGAGAGATAGATTGTAGAAGCGATAGGTATTAAATGTCATTATTTCCGCGTACCATTCGGGACCATAACAGCTGTGATCACCGTCATGAATTGTCGGAATTGTGACAATAGCTAGACAGTAGATCTTTTTCTTTATATTCCCTACGTTTTTATTTACGAATGACGTAAATATTGGTGCTCTTATGTATGCGTGATATTTTGAACCTGTAGTAGTAGTCTTTGTATCCCAAGTTGAAACTATTGACGATAGAATGTTTTTTGGTTAGCAGATTTTTAATTTTAGCGTTTCATGTGTGGTACGCTGGTTTCAATGTAGCCTGGTGTGAAAGCACCCCCTGCCACACTCCCTCGTGGTGGCTCGCAGGGTATTACGTCGATGTAGATCTAGATAAATTGGAGAAAATCTTTCATCCATATCTATATCTACGTCATACCCTGAAAGCCACCCACATACCCTGTAAGACACCCCTTCCAATACCCTTTGGGTGGCTTACAGAGTATGATGTAGATGTAGATATGGATGAAAGATTTTCTCCAATTTATCTAGATCTACATATACGTAATACCCTGCGAGCCACCACGAGGATGTGTGGCAGGGAGTGAAGATCATCAAACATGCACTATTGACATGCAACTAGGATATTTAATGGAGACACGCTCTATAATATGGTCACGTGCAGCTAGATGGTTAGTATCTAGATAATAAGGAAGGGGTTATTGGTTGTTATTCTTGGCACGAGAAGGAGCATGTTTATTTGTTCGTATGAAACTGTCGAAGGGAAGAGGATAGTCTTGACCCATTTCAATGCCACTCCACCCTCCCCTCTCACAAACGGCAACCTCCCATCCTTTCCTTACCCGTCACCACCCCAATCCATCCGAACACCATCAGAGAAGAAAAGGAGGACGTCACCGCAGAGTCAACATATTTTCGCGGGTGGAGATTTATGGTTTGACGGTAAGGGCGGTGGGTGGTGGGTGGTGGGAGGGGAGGGATGGGATGGAGGGATGGGAGTCCCGAGTTTGAGGAGAGGGGAGGTATTGGACACCAACCCTCACCGTCTTCCTCAGAGTGGTAGAGAGTTAACCCGGCCCACTCCCGTTGCCATGGTAACGGACTCTCCCTCTCTCTCTCTCCCTCTCTTTCTCTCTCCCCCCTCTCTCTCTCTCCCCCCCTCTCCCTCTCTTTCCACCGCCTACCCCTCTCGATCCCCCTTCTTCTTTTTCCCGCTTCCTTGGATACGCTGGTGTGTGCTGGTGCACGATGCGCGATTGTCTTGTCCCTTTCCCAAATGGGGAAACAAACATTCCTGCCCTTTCACCCACCCCGCTCTCCCCATTCTCGCGACCATAATGGCTCTTAGGCGCATTTCAAGATGGATTCTTCTCGCAATCCAAGCTCTTCCTGTCCTGGGGCCTCCTCGGACTACGTGCCCCATTTACGCTGGCAACATCGACGTTAGTAATTGTCTTAAAGGGACTGTTTACTACGTCCGCCATTAAGATTCTGGCTTCTGCCACAGCCTGGCAGCCATATTCGCCTTCCCCTTCATTCCCTTGCCCCGAAAAACAATACCAATCATTGCGCAGTGGACCATGCGTTTTATGTATTCACGAGGGTGTTCACTATGACGTAGTCATATGCAATATTCAAAGTTAGGGTGGTCCTAAAGAGAGATTAAGGCTTCCAGTTTAGAATAGACGCAAATATTTAAAAAAAGGAATTCACGCAATGAGTGTGATGGACATGTACATGGTGAAAACGTTGTCTAAGAGGCTTTAAATGAAAAGTTAGAGCTTTTTAATTTAGAATCAATGAATGAAGCAATATGTATCCATTCACCAGTTATTTTTTGTGACTGAAATGCGTGGAAAAATAAAGTGTTGATCTACAAACTTCAAAACAACTGTCTCATCATGAGTCGTCTGCTAGGCTTTCTGTTGATTAATCAGCAATGTTAATTTAGAGAAAGAAAAACGGAAATCAATCATATATCCTGCGGATCACTTCTTTCAGCGGTTAAAAGGGTAATAATTTTGTATATTTCAACACTTTTATTACTAAAGTGTTATAACTTCATATCGGCGGAATTCAGTTCACAAGAGTTGTAAACACCTTGACCTCTAATTGAAAAGAGAAATTTTCGATACAATAAAAACCCAAAGTTAGACTATAACCAATAGGGTTTCATGAAATACTATTACGGGAGTCAAAGAAGCCGGATATTGCACTTTTAAATCCCTCTGGTTTCAACTATCTGACGGCTACGTGAAATAAAATGTGACGATTACAATCGATGCCACAGCGGCAGTAAAATTGGTTTCAGAGGATACATTTTGGAAACCGATTAACTCGCAATGAAAGCAAATGCTTTCAGTGTATCGAAATTAGTGTTCAAACGTGGAAGTGTTTACGTCGGAATGAAGTGTGTTTTGCAGGATATCGTAGATACGCTGCTAATGGTCCATCGCAGGGACACACGTCGGGGGCAGAAGAGGAAAGCAGGGAGTACCCAACTTCCCCGATCAGGACTTATCTTAGGGAATCGTCGACGACTATTCTTCCACATAGTAGCACAGTAACATCATTAGCAATGGGGTTTCTTATAGGAATTCCAGACAGTAAGCTTTAAAAGTGGGCAAGAAGTTTTTTTCGCTGGTGTGTAGGAAGCCGCACTTTACCTAAAGCCAAATATTTCTCATCTGGTGTGGTATTTTCAGGGATGAGCATTTCCTTCATCTTCTTCAAGACGACCGGAGATAAACCTCGCTCTCGTGGTGGTTTTTTCTTATTATTTGGGGTACCTGAAAAATGGTCGGGGCAATTTGGAAATTGTGATGGCTCAGGATCCGCCAGTCGTTCTAGCTGCTAATATAATTGCTGCAAAATTATACGTCAAACGTTGGTTGGCTTAACATGCTGATGAACAAGGCAAATTTTACGATTCCCAAGCATTCAATCTATCCGAGCCAATGATATAGAATAAAAACTGTGAATAATTTCGCATCAGTTAATAATTTCATACTAAAAGGCAGAGAATTAACAAATAGTCAACGAGCGAACTGCTATGAAACAATATTGAAACGGTACGAACCTCAGATATCACCTTCTCATTCCAATCGTATAAGGGCTTCTTCCATATAATTTCTTTGGGCAAAAAATGCTTCTGGCACACCCTCTGCCCTGGCTTATTATCAAAATCTCCCCTAGGAATTGCATTTTCCCATTTCTTTAGCTTGTTCAAATCCTAGGGGGATTTTAAAAAATCGCACCTTCTCTGGGTTACCTTCGTAACCAAAAGTACATCTCAGTGCAATGCAACGATGACCAGGCATCCTTCTACTATCCTCTGAATCCTTGAACTAAAACTTACCCTTAGAAACTGCTAATATTCGCAATAAAAAACGGAACACCGATCGCTCACGCGTCTTCACCATGCAAAATCCAAGGTTTCTAGGGCGAGCGATGGTGCTGCCATCTACGCGGAGACTTTCCTCGCGGCGACAATAACGGCGACACATCCGAGCGGGGAGTGTCAACGCCACCTAGATACAGGCTGGAGCGCTGGAAAATGACGTCATCAACAGAATCATTGTTCTCATGTGAGTGCAGGAATCGGAGCGGCTCAATCCGGCTGCTCAAGCTTCTATAGCAGGATCACCACTTTAAAATTAAGTATTTCCTGCATTTCAATTAATGCCAAAGCTACAACGAGATCATACGAGATACCTGTAAGGTTTTTCGTGGGTATCGCCAAATATTGCAGACGGAAGTAACGAAAGAAAATGGAGTACTCATTCCCTTTAATATACACAAATTTGCGGTTCATATCACTATCCCTCAATGAACTATGGATAAGCGATGATATGAGTTAAATTAGACGGCTATTTTATAATCTTGCTACATACTTATTGTCTGTACTATTTCAAATTCCTTTCCAAAGTTATGATTTTTTAACTCGTTACAAAAACATATGAAATAAAAATTTCCCCCCAAAATTTTCCAGCTAATCTTAACTAAACTAAATTTTAAAAACTACTTCAGTAAATTGGATAACGATGAGTTAAAGGGCATCTTTCCGTATAATTAGTTGATGACTTATAAAAACTCGATTCTTGATGATTTTGACTAATGATTATAATCTGAAACGACATCAAAGCACTTATCTAATATTACATGTAGTGGAATTGTCAGTCTGATAGTTGTCACTAAAGCTAAATAAAAAAGGCAGGAAAATAGTATTGCATTTTCTTTCAGAATCAATGCTTTATCTGCAGACTTAGCTTTTCCACTACAGCAGTATAAAAGTAACAATTGATCGTTACAGTGTAATCAATGTTTATCATTGTATGCATTTTGTCAAAGGTTATATAATTACAGAAATTACAAAGAATAGCTGTCACTTCTGTGAATACATAACAATAAATATGATATTTCACAGAAAAAAGAACACTATAGCTCTATAAAACAACACTTAATATTCACTCCTTCCTCCCTCTACGAGGCAAATGTCGCCAGCTTCCTTATTTTTGAGGCAGAGGCCAGCCCTTTCATTTACCATATTTCTGGAGTAATTTTTAAGAATAGCATTGGTGGAGGCCCATACAATGAAATTCATTACTTTCTCCGAATAATGACCTCTCTCACAACAGTCCCAACCAATATGGTCCCCCTCGAAGAGTGCTGCCACTGTGAATTTGCACACCAAATGTCCCCGATTGCTCTCTCTCAAGAATGCTTCTTCTAAATCAGTACCAACTAATTTATTAATAATAACGTAATTATGAGCCACTGCATTATTAACCACTTGCTGAGGGTATAGAAGTCTCCCTCTACTCAAACGTTCTATTAGAGCATTGGCACATGTTTCCAAAGGCTTATTTGGGATTAAAATAACTCTGCATTCATCACAATCAATCCTCTTGGGACAGAATAAGCGCAATAGCCTCCTGTGTATGCAATTGTTGGTAATTCTGCCTCAATATGGGTGAGATCACTTTCAGTCTCCGATATTATGTGGCTGAAACTTTCATTTATTGCTGTGGTTGAGTGAAACCATGGGATATCAGCATCAAAGTTATTAATGCCTATATACTCCATCTTTCTATTCCTCAAACTTATTCTCATTGCACTTCCTATTCTTAACTTTTCCTCTGCCTCGAATCGACTGCATAATGGGAAAGTGGTACTGAGGTCCACAAAGTCGCCTATACCTTCCAAATCTATCCTCTAGAACATCCGTTTGAAACTTGCCAGGTAAAATGTATTAAATCCCTAATTCTTGAACGCAATCACAAGTAATTTAGAGCAATGAATGAGTACTTAGTTTCAATGCCGATAATGTCTCCTTACTGAGGATCCCAGTACTTGATCTTGATTCCGTCCATTTATCTAGCCATACCAAAGATTTGTTAAGGTATTCCCTAAGGTCAAGGTATAAGGTAAGATACCTTTCATCATCATTAGCATTGGGTAACGGTTCCTGCATTACATCATTTAACCTGCTGCCCTTCCCTGGTGTTTTAACGTTGACAATTTTCCACCAAGTGCAAATAATTTTGATAAATTCTGCTGTCCCATCGAAGTCCAATAAATTTTTATCAGCATCTAAAATTCTCACTGACTCAACCATTGTGTCGTTTTTTCTTTCTTAATTGGAAGGCCATAATGCTTTTAGAGATAGTCCATACCCATACTTTAGTATTTTTCTTGACTCAATGTTAAACATTTTTCTGAGTACAGAAAAGGAAGAGTTTCAAAACTACGCAGTAGGATCATCAAAACTTGGAAATTTAAAACTTCATCCCGGATTTTTTGGTTAAGTCAGTTGTTTCTTATGCTTTTTAACAAATGTACTGTATCAACCATATAAAACAGTGGTCCATTGGGGTCTGAAGGGTGGGGAAAACTATGCCACTGGTTGCATTTTCCGCAAATGATGACATCATTTTCCTATTAACGGCATTGTTATCAGTGATGACAGCAATCACTTTGAAACCAACTCATTCCAAACCTAAAATCATATATTTCACAATTAAATAAAGAGACGCAGCATTGATAGAACACACCGGGAGTATGTGTGCCACATCCTTAAAAGGACTTAGAGTTCTTCGAATCATGAACACATGGGCACTTGAAGCCAAAGAACCAGAGTCATAGGATGTTCCCACAATATTTCCCCTTTTGTAGTCCATATATGGTTTGATATAAATTTTGTCTAGCATTAATGTAACAATGCGATCATTCTCTGATAAGTAACTGACTTTACCTTTCACATAGAAAATTGTTTTCTAGTTTTTCCTTTTCAGGGTTAACGCTGTTAGCTGAGCAGACCCTTTGAATGGTCTTTGAATGTGGCATAATCAGGTTCGACGATTCTCTTATTAAGTCATAAGCCGATGGAGAAACTAAGTTCAATAAAGAAAATAAGATGATATCTTCAGGCCTGTATCTTAACTTTTGCTTATTTTCTGCAAGGAGAATTTGCGATTTCATAAATTGGAAGATGTTCTTATTATCTTCTGCAATACTTTCCAAGGATGAAAATTTTTCTTTTAAAACAGAAACTATATTGCAGTGGTTTTTAATTTCATTACCACCGGATTTGCCCTCAATCAAAGTTAAAACATCTGTGACATCGAAAATTGTGTTAACTTTCATTGAAACTTCAAATTTACTACCTAATGTTTTGATTGCGCAGTTATTATGGATTACGGATAACATTAAACTCTCATCGATAACAACTGAGTAACAAAGAATTGACACACCCTCTAAAATTTCAATATTTTTATAAAAAACTTTAGTGGTCTTGTTGACTACACTTCAGAACGAGGACAGCTCATACCTTTTCTGACACTCAAATAATTCACTAGTGTTGTGGAACCTGTTTTTCCGGTCGTATTCCTCTGCAGCTTAGACACTCTCCTGAATCACTCTTTCGGTAGTTTCCTTTTCTATCGAAAAACGCTTCTCATCTGGTGACTTTCGAGTGCTCGCATGTCTTGATAAGTAGGAGGGGTATCCAGGAAATAGAGATGACACCGAATTTTCCTTTAGCCTCGAGCGTTTAAGAGGAGCTCTTATTGTCCGGTTAATTCCTTCGTCATAGAAGGAAGTTTCCCAAACAACCTCTTCGACTTTAAAGTGAACATGGCATACCTGTTTCCAAAATTTTTAAAAAAGAGATGACACCAGTTACTTATTTTGAGTAGGAAAGTGTACAAATACAGTAGCAACTCCGTAATTCGAAACACGAAAATACGAAGTTTCGATTTTACGAAGCAAAATTGTTGGTCCCGACGAAAAGCCTATGCTAAAATGGCGCTCTTCTAAAATACAATGTTTCGAAAATACGAAATTTTCGAAAATACGAAACTCGGACCCAGTTCCCACAGAGGAACTGAGTTCGTTTTTACGAAACTTGGGGGAAAATCGCGTCTGAAAAGCTCTCCATTTGCCGACGTAGACACCAAACAAATCGGCGTTGCCGCATATAATTTATGAAGTGTGTATAATTCATGAATTTTATTTTTGTATTAACTGTTAGCTGGACTTCCATGATGTAAACAATTCTCTTTTGGTTATGATTTATGTGTGGTACCGCGTACCAACTCACTGCCATGCGCTATTAGTGGAAATTTTAATTTATTGAGCGTTTGAATGGAAAATGACGCGATTTAATGACTAAGATACTTGTCGCAGTCACTAAATCAACGGCTTTACAATGAATAAACCCGCGTTTACTCCCGCCATTGTCCATATTTCATGGGACAATAGAAAAAAAGAATTTACGAGGGTATATCCGTCCCCGCGGTTAATATAATTTTGCATTTTAAACGGTTTATTTCTAATTTTGAAACAGATAACCCAATCGGGGGAGTGGCTCAACAATATGACATTGTAATATACTATCTTTGCCTGGCATGCGAAGCAATACCATTTTATGGGTTCAAAATCAGTCCCTATGAGAATTTGAGACCTTTATCCGTTGCAAAATTCCGTCACCTGAGTTTGAAGACTAATATCTCAAAGATCACTCAATCGATTTTAAAATGAAGTACACCAAATCAAAGCTAGTTTATTTTTGCGTTTAAAGATGGTATACAACACTTTTTATCGGTTATATCGTTTATATTGATTTCAGAGAGTGCTTTCAGAGAGTGAAAACAGAATTTTAGCGCATTTTTCCTGATACCAAACGGATGCATCGCATTTATGGCTTTGTAATAACAAAATGGATTAAGATATCGGCATTTTCTTCACAAATATTGTAGCAAAATTATTTTTAACAATCATACAAAGTTTCATATTCTTTAGTACGTTAGTATTTTAGTTATTGATGAAATTGCAAGACTGCGTTATTTTCCGTTCCGTGCATCCAAACCTCCGGTTGGATCTTCTTCAAGCTATCGAGTTCATCATTATGAATCCATTTATAAAATCTTAAACGAATTTGTTGGTTAATGAATATTGATTAACATTTATTTTGGAAAAAGAGCGCGCTGAACTGCCAGGAGAATGCTCGGAAGAGAATGGGAGAGGCGCGCGCTGTTTCGTAAGACGCGCGAGGAATTGCCTACTGCAAGTATTTACCGGCGGGGGAAAACTACACTTGGCTCCAAGTAACATACTGTATTAAACGATAAAAATTGCTGCACTCACCAAAGTATAACCAGATGCATTTTTTCACCTCTTCCCATCAACTTTGTCAACACATCTCTCGGTTTATCGACGAAAGAAACAAATAGCGCTTAAAACTATCCTCAATTCCGTCTCCAAAAATTTGGCACGAAGAGGCTTAGCGACGGTATGTTTCCACGCAGATCTAAAATGACACCGATGACCATTTTTTAAGTTATTGGAAATTTTATCCCGAAGCGCGGGCAGAAGTGCTGCCGCTAGTTGCTCATTCTCGCGCTCCATCTGAGAAGTACGTGCTGAGAAATAGCGGTCTGTTAACATTCTCAAAAGGGTTAAGTGGCTTAAAATGGAGTTAATCCGTCAGCCCCTATATTCAAATGCCGAGAGTAGCTTTCCTCCCATAAACTCCGAATGTGATCCGTAGAAGGGGGAGAAAGGAGGACTTTTCTCATCAGTTGCCGTGTCAACCTAATTGGAAAGATAGTGCGGAGGACAGCTTGGAGATACGAGGGGCCCGGAACAAGTTGCCTTCATAGGTACCGGGCATATAATCCCAGAGGTACCCTAATGCGAGCGTTAAGCGCTGCCGTCCACGGGGTAATGCCCAATTATAAATACAAAGGTTTTTACTTTGGACATTTTCAAAGAACTACGGAACTAGCCGCGCAGTAACTTAAATGGAGTCACCCGCTAGTGTTCATACAATTGTGTGAAACTCAACCAAAATTGCACAAAATCGAGGGATCTGGGTTCGATTCCCAGTCCGGATGAACGATTTTTCTAATGTGAGATGCACACAATTGTGTGAACACCAGCGGGTGAATCCGTTGAAGTCAACAGCCGTTTCCTCTTATATACGCCTACTCTCCACAGCCGAATCTCTTTCCCACTACAAACCTCCTCCCAAAACCTAACTGTATTTACACAACTTCCGTACTCCTTGCACCCAACACTTCTTGCATATCCAACTATCATCCCTACACCCGATATTCCACCCAACACTTCTCCTTCCCGCCCAAACCTCCTGTACACCCAGCCGGCCACAAACAGACTTCGCCTACCCACAACACAAACATCCGTCCCTCTACCACACAGCCGACCTTCCTCCCCACAGTCAACTGTCATCCCCATGACTGAACCTACTTTCCACTATACATGGGCAAACTCGTTCATTTTTAGGGACTCGTTCACTCTGAACCGGTCCTTTTTGGGACCCGTTCCTTTTGACTCGTTCACCGTTCCTTTTTACCCGTTCACCGTTCGTTTTTCAATAATGCTCATTTATTTTTATTTCTAAGATGTCCGTGGCATTTAAAACTTATATTTTTTATTAATTATATTAAAACTTAAAATATATTAAAACTTAAATTTTACTAATTAAACTTATTAAAATATATTAAAACTTAAAAATATAAAAAAACTTAGAAAATAGAAATGAATCGTATACCGTAATAACCGCGTTTTACAATATTGAATATATAATGATAAAATCAAATTGGCAACTTTTAAATAATAATTCATAAAAAAGTTAACTAATGTACTACAAATAATTTATTTGTGGACCGAGAGATCCGAAAAGAAACAAAGTTATGAAATAAAAAACTCCATCATGGTGATATTTGGAAAAATGGAAAATATGATGGAACGTAGATTGCCAAACCTAAGCCAAATAGAAAATTTTCAAACTGAAAAAATATGCCGTGTGCGACTTATGAGAACAGTAACCAGACTGCTTTCGTTGTTGTTTCCTATCGCAGAGGAAGCTTAGTCCTGCAAAGTACTACCCCAAAAAATTCGATTGTTGTTTGCTCTATAACAGTGAAGGCTGGGACACAATAAAACCGTTAAAGGGAATACGCGAAAAGATGGCTGACGGGAAAGTATGGCAAACGGACAAAATCAACGTGTACTATGGTGAGTACGTGTACGCGAGAAATGGGCAACTCATCTCTTCCCGTGTCCCGTACACGGAAAACCAATCAGAATAGTCCTGAGAATCCGGGAATGGGAGCCATCTGTCGGCAGATACACCCAACTGTTGAAGATTGCTCTTGGGGAAGACAACTTACTTACGTCCACACTTGTTTAAACCTGATCTCTTATCTGCGCCTGCGTTAGTCAATTGTTACTCCGGGCCGCGTTAACGTCGATTGTGTCCGCTGACTTGCGTTCCCCGTCTCCCGTTATCCTGTTAATGTCTCGCTTCACACATACCCGTTGATTGTGTCCCAGCCTTAAATAATTTTTGCACTCGCAACGTGAGACAAATGGCATTCTAATAAATGAGTGGATTTGCAAAACCTCTGTAATCAAGGAATAGAATGAGGATCTTTTTTGGTAAATAAATCTTTGAATTTTTAAGGTAGGAAAGTAATAGAATAAAATGATACAAAGAAGAAAAATAACACAAAGTCCAAACAAATTCTGCTTCCCTACGTACTATAAATATTCCTTAAATGCTTTGGAATAGACTTTCAATATGGAATCCAAAAAATACAGGTGTTTCCGGGTCTCCCTGCGGGCTAAAAACCTACCTCCCGGTCTGAAGCTCTCGCTTATCACCGCACTGATGGGTAAGTAGTGGGAAGGAAGGGAAAAGGATGGGAAGGGTTAGCGAAGCACAACCACTAGGAGGCCGACACCATGAGGCGAATTGCCGTCAAAAGGACGACAACGGGCCCCCGCCTCCCCTTAGTCCTCGTAGCTGTTGGGTTCCCCCAACAACGTTAGACGAGTCACCGCCAGTCTCGCTTACGCGAAAACTTAGCACACATCTGTTGAGAACCGGCGAAGCCCATTGCCCAAATTCTTGGGATTAGGGTGTCCGCCGACTCCCTTTACGGGTGGACGTAGTGTGGTCAGTTGGAGTACGTCATCGAATCGGGGACCCGCCGGATCAATGAATGGTCCAATCGGACCAATTATGGTCAAAGTGTGGGTCCCGTCACCTCAATACTCCACGTAAATAAATACAGTAATATTTAAATAAATAAAATAGAGTAATCAGTGATAAATACAAATACAGTAATAAATAAAAATACAATAATACAATCCATAAAATACACAAATATTTGCTGTTAAAGCCATTATTTGCTAGACTCTGGATCGAGTTCCTTAAAAAATTTTTCAATCGATTAAATGGCCTCAGCTGCCGAATAAAGCAAGCAGACTGGCACCACAATAAAGATAACAAAGTATATCTCATATGTACGTACAATTCATTAGTCTGCAAGCATCCACAGATACATTTTTCGGGGTTTTCCGTCCACCCTCATCCCTTCTCCAATAGCTCCGCCAAGTAACATCACCTTCTAAAAATGTATTACGATGTTTTAAAAATACTTTTATCTTTACCTGTGTTAGTTTGTTTTATTTTCAACCAATTCATTTTGCTCGAAACTGTTTGTCCAGCCAGATCGGCCACAAGGACCACTTGGAGGGGTGGCGAGTCTAAACTCACGACATGATAGCTAGCTTTCTCGTCGGTGTAGAAAAATCAACTAAGAGAATGGCACTAAATAAATGTATCGTTACGTTTTTGCTCACCAGTTTTTATGACGCATATACTATCACTTGTTATTAAAATAATGACATTGTTTCCAAGAGTCATAAGCAAATCAAAAAAATGTCTGGAGAACTTTAGGCCTAATGCATGTACCAAAAATAGCGATTTGAAATATTGACAAATATATTGAAGTAAAATTTCAAAATTAATTGGTACTTTTCTCAGTGTTTTATACTTAGTCAACCGAACCGGATTTGTCGCAGAGGCGACGTCATCAGGACTGATGATGTCGTCTATGCGACTAAACCGGCAAAACACTGTGAATTAAGTACCAAGTAATTTTGAAGTTTGTTCAGAATGGATTTTTATAAAGTGAAGCCTATCACTATTGAATTTTGATTTTTTTTGTATTAGGAACTAAAATAAGTGTTTGCATGCAAATAGATCAGCAAGTTTTTATATTCAATATTTTATAAAATTTTATTGTTTTTCGTATTCCTCGTACTACGGCAGATTAGGTCGCGCCAATAAAATTGGAGAGATAGATTGTAGAACCGATAGATATAAAATATAACTTGGTATAGGTATACGATAGGTATAAAATGTCACTTTTCCGCATACCATTTGGGACCATAACAGCTGTGATCGTCGTCATGAATACTGCAAATAGTGACATTAGCTAGACTAGATCTTTTTCTTTATATTTTCAAAGTTCTTATTAATGCATGATGTAAATATTGATGTTCTTATTATGCATGATATTTTGAATCTGTTGTAGTAGTTTTTGTACCCCTTGCATGTTGGAACAATTGACGATAGAATGTTTCTTGGTTAGTAGATTTTAATAGATGCGTTACATTAGTGGCACGCTAGTTTCAATGTAATTTCGGTGTTCTGCCATATAATAATGCATGCCTGGTGTGGACGCACCCCCTGCCACACACCCTAAGTGTGGCTTGCAGTGTATGACGTAGATGTAGATGTATTTTAGCTTCGGGATTTATATGCATTCTTAAGATACATATTGATATTTTAATAATTAATTTTCTCGACTTTAGAGAAAATAGACGTAAACTTCCCTTTTCTGTCCAAAGACCGAAAGTATCGACGGGCCGAAAAGAAAGAACGAGAGGAGCGAAAAGACCGGTCGTTCCATAGAAGTCCATATAACCCATGGTCCCGTTCGTTCACGAACGACCCTCCTCTATTTCCCACGTCCATATAACCTTCCTACAAACAACCATCCTTCAAACACCTCAATCTATTTTTCACACCTAAACCTCATTTACACAACTAAATCTCCTTCCCACACCCAAATTTATACAAATGTGGCACATCATTAAAGAAACTAGGCTTTGTTAAACATATAATAGGAAGGTCCTCGGATTAAAAAGTCAAAGAGAGATGCTACTTCGCTTTGGTTAGGCCACATCTCGAATACGCCCCGAGCATTTGGGACCCTGGCCAAATCGATTTTACCGAGAGTATTAATAAAATACAAAGGAAAGCAGCGCGCTTCGTTAAAAACTGCTACGAAAGTACATATAGTGTCTCATAAATTTTAGAGGAATTAAGGTGGGAACCCTTAGAGACTCGAAGGCTACACGCTAGGCGTAGGTTGTTTGATAAATTCAGAACTGATATTTTTCAGAGCGACATAGAGAGTATTATCATGACTCCTCACAACATCTCTATGTCTGACAGATGCTATAACATAAGAGAGATACTCTGTCAAACAGTTAGGAACAGAACTTGTTCTTTCCGCGAACAATAAGCGACCACATTAAAAATTGATCTACACTAAATTCACTCCTATAATATATGTCACCATTCCATCTCCAAAAACTTACACCTTTACACGGCTGTTGACCTAACACCCCCTGCCATACGCCCAATCGGCGGCTCGCAGGGTATTATGTAGATTTAATGTAGATGTAGATGTGCATAAACTTCACCCAACACTCAGCCCTCCTCCTCAAAAAAACCAGCTCTTCCAACGACAGAACCTCCTTCCGTCACACAACTGTCCTTTCCACACCCAACCTTCCTCTTCCGCCTTACACCCAACCCTTTCCGTCAAACCCCACACTAAAATCCCTTCTCCTTCTTCAGGACACAACTCCATCCTGCATCCTCTGATTAAGAAAATCCACTGCCCTACAAAATCTTTAAAAACCTGCAGTGTAACAGAGAACAACAAAATTGTCTTGTACACATCCGTTTTTAAGTCATCATGGTATAGATTTAAAAAACTTAGAGACTCGATTTTAAGCGCTGTCTGTTGGTGAATGGACTCAAGGCGTTTTTATCACGATGCTTTAATTAAGTGTTAGTTCTCTTATTCGGTGTTAAGATACTTAATTTAGCCCCAAAAATGGAGTGAACGAGGCAGGACAAAAGACTACTTCAAGTACACGCAAGGTTATATGATGTTCCGTCGTACGGGAGCCAGTGCGAGTGTCACTCATGCAGCCTTTTTACCCTCGTAGACTGTTAAGAACTTCAACTACTGATTTCTTTTATTCACCAAATTACCAGACGCCATCAAAAATGAATCAGACTTCACCCTTTGAGTATAGTGCTTGGATGAAATTTTCTCGAGAATCCCATGACCCGCAGAGCATGCGCTAATTTTTCTTGCTTCTGTTCTCATGCCATCTTTAAAATAATACCAAAATGGTTGGGAGAAAATAAAATACTTGATAATATTCCACTACGGTTTTTTCTTACCCCTATTGAAGGGGAAGAATAAATCGCAGAAGAATATTACAAAGTATTGTATTTTCCCCCAACCAGAATGTCATTCCACAAAGTAGAGCCTTCACAAGTTGAACTACCAAATTTTTTCTTATTTATTCTGATGAAGGCTCCGCGGGGATTATGTGGAAGTTGATTCCTTTTTTCGGGTTTTCCACCGCGTTGGTTCAGTTTGAGGACAATATTTCGCCGGCTGTCCTGCTGGTTTCCTCAGGTCCATGTTTCTTATTTATGCTCAGAAAGCACAGTTTTGGCCTGAAAAACCTGGTCGAGTCCTGGAATTTCATAATCTCTGAAAAATAATAACCCTTTTCGTGAATTCCTTGCTATCCGTCCGAGCCCGGTCACGCCCACTACCATTCCAACCCTCTTGCGTGCACGAAACCAAGTGTGTGCTCTCACTCACATGCAATTCGTCGTCCTACGACATCGCCTCGGGTGGCAGATCGATAAGGGACGACTGGGAGGGAAGAAGCGATGCTGCCGCGCCCGCCCATCCGAACTCTCTGTACTTCTCCCCTTTCAGCCACAGCCACCTCCTTCGCCCGCGACATTTTAATCACTCCCTCGCTCTGCGTTAGATTCTGATTCCCGGATTGTTTTGCGACCCAATCGCTTCCCTATACCACTCAATTGTCAAATCTCACTCTTCACTCACCCTTCAATTTGAAGTGCGTTACCATATACCTGCATTACAGCTCCTGGCACGCGGTTCCTTCGGCGAAGGCCCTTGGACTGCAAGTCTTCTAATCGAGCAATTGAAAAATCGAAACTTGGGCGAATCATTAAGAATCTGATTAGGAAAAGTCTATCCAAATCTGATGTTGACACATCAGGCAATAACAGATGTATCTACAGTTTAGCGATGGAGATTACTTGAAGATTATTACCCGCAGCATTAAATAAATTAGGTTTTGTTAAACGTATATTAGGAAGGTCATCGGATGAAAAAGTCAAAGAGAGATACTACTTCGCTCTGGTTAGACCACACCTCAAATACGCAGAGCATTTGGGACCCTGGTCAAATAGAATATACCAAAAAAATAATAAAATTCAAAGGAAAGCAGCACGTTTCATTTAAAATTGCTACGAGCGTACATATTGTGCCTCACAACTTTTAGAGGGAATAAGGTGGGAGCCCCTAAAGACTCGGAAGCTTCACGCTACGCTTAGACTGCTTGATAAATTCAGAACTGATATTTTTCAGAGCGACACAGAGAATATTATCATGACTCCTCACCACATCTCTAGGTCTGACAGATGCGATAAAATAAGAGAGGTACACTGCCAAACAAATATGTACAAAAACTCGTTCTTTCCGCGCACAATAAGCGATCACATTAAAAATTAAGCTCACTAAATACACTCCCATAATTCATGTCACCATTTCATCTCCAAAATACTTACACCTATACGCGGTTGATGAACTAACACCCCTTCCTCATGCCCATGCGGCGGCTCGCGGGGTATTATGTAGATGTAGATGAAGATGTAATCGTACAGTAGTAATTTTCCTCGGAGGAAATAAAAGTAATACAGGATGCAGTCAGCGATTTATGCAGGGGTAAGGATATGCCAAGTATACTCAGTTATCTCAGGCGTGACTTCATGGAATTGACTTTACATTGTAAATGACGTAACTTTGTTATTCCACATAAATTTTATTTTATACGACCAGAGTTTCGACGTGACACATCATCATCAAGTGTTGACGTGCTACGTCGATACCCGGGTCGTCTTGAATAAAATTTACGTGAAACAACAAAGTTACTACATTTACAAAGATATGCCAAGTGTTTTTCCTATCCCGAGAAGGAGCTGCCGTTAAATGGCATTGGCGGCATTGTCACAGGTTGATTTTCAAGTAAAAGTTTGTTGACTAATGCAGGGTGAAATTTGATAGTGTCAAATCACTAAATATTTTACACATGGTTGTCAATTGCCAATTACCTCTGGCCTTAGAAGCTATTACACATAAGCGTATGAATGACAGCTTGCACGCTAAAACGTTGATGTAAGGTCGTCATCTTTTTACATAATGAAGAAACATTGTTTAAATAGTTCTTTCTTCAGGGTACCACCGTAAAATTGATCCTTCTCTTTAACCTGCAATTTGATCTAATTCCTTTACGCACGATTTTTTTCTTTCAGTAAATGCGAGCACTGTTCAATCGATAACGGACATTTTTGTAAAAGAACTTGTTTCAGGGTACAAATAAGTTGATATATCCTTTTAAGTACTTCCCCTTATCTAGAGATGCATTTATTTCAGGGGTGTTTCCACTTTACCAAACAGTCCTGGAGTGCTCCTTTGGGTTTTACCTGAATTTACCCATTGGCCCACTATCTTTAATGCCGTCAATGGCATCAATACGGCGTCTTAGAGGCACTGGTTTTCATATGAAAATTTAAAAAAATCACAAGGTAGGCCAGGTAAGTAGGGAGGCTGAGATAGGACATTAATTCAATTTTTTCAGCAACTCGCACGGATTTACAAGGATTAATGGCGGTTACGTTTATAATATAATTTGTAAAAGAGGAGCTATTGGTCGAAGTACTATACTAGAGTATGTACTTGTAACGGTACGCTCTCCTATTACTAATTTAACCCTAAACCTATTGGTATCAGGGCTAAATTTGTAATAAGAGAGCTACAGGACTTTTTCACTGCGTTTAGTTTTAGAAATGAACAGGACATCCAAAATTTTAGATAAGGATTTAAGTGCGATTGATGACTGGTGTGATAGTTGGCAGCTATAATTAAATTTGAAGAAAGGCGCGATAATGAACTTTTGGAAAAACAATGGCTTTCCCCGAAATAATTATTGCATCAAACAATAGAAATTATCTAACGTAGAATCTATTAAATACTTAGGCGTCACCATCACTAAAGACATATCATGGGGGAAACACATCAGGGAAATTACTAGTGTAGCAAACCGTAGATTAGGATTCGTAAAAAGGGTTCTAGGCAAATGCGATGAGAGAGTACGAGAAAGAAGCTATTTTACACTTGTCAGGCCTCATTTAGAATATGCCGCTAGTATATGGGATCCGTACGAGGAAGGTATGATAAAAGAATTAGAGCGTGTGCAAAGGAGATCCGCTAGGTTTGTTAAAGGCCGTTATGATAATTGTATAAGTGTTACGAGCTTAATAGAAGAACTAGGATGGGAATTACTATCAGAACGCAGGTTAAAATTTAGGTTAATCCTTTTTTATAAATTCGAAACCGATTTGTTCACAGATGACGTTAGATATATATTGAGAACCCCTATGTATTATGTTAGGTGTGATCATTATAACAAGATTAGAGAGATAGATTGTCGTACCGATAGATTTAAAATATCATTTTTTCGGCGTACCATAAGAGAGAACAATAGGCAGCGTAGCAAAGGGATAGGTAGGTGAAATATGGTTAGAGTCTGAAGTGCATGATGCATGTAATAAAAACCAATAATCCCTTTCTTATTATGTAGATACTAACCATCTATCTGCATGTGACCCTCTTCTCTAGCATGTCTCCCTTAAATATCCTACTTGCATGTCAATGGTTAATGTTTGGTGATCTTCACCCCCTGCCACACACCCTCGTGGTGGCTCGCAGGGTATTACGTAGATGTAGGTGTAGTTGTTTGTGTAATTTCAAGGAAACAATACCACCACTTTAATAACATGAAATTTTTACTTAAGATCAGGTGATTTGATAAAGGAGAAAATATTTTCCCATTAAATGTTATTTCATTTTACCTACAGCGAGATTTTTGTGCTCAATGTGTGACTTGGAGGCTTAGCTTTTTTTTCAGCTTATTTGCTAAAAACTGAAAATAAAAATGTAATGAATAAAAGCAAATTATTTATGAGACATGTTGAATGCTACGTTGTGAAAGCATCGCAAGAGTAAAATATGCAATGAACTATTTCTAGTGCGCATGATTACGTATGACTTGCTTGTAAAAAATACCAAAATTGCTGTTAAAAATGCGGAAATGTTTTTGATCTAATAATCGTGGTACAATTTCATTCCTATGGTATATGTCTATCTTTAGCACCAATTATGAAAAAATCTACGCGAAGTAGTATTACGTAATTATTTATTTCAATATTCGATCTATCTAAAATCTTGTCATTAGTTGCGACAAAGCTCCTTGAGTGAGGCATGATAATATTCTCTATGTCGATCTGAAAAATATCAGTTCTGAATTTATCAAGCAACCTAATCCTAGCGTGTAGCCTCCGAGTCTCTCGGGGCTCCCACCTTAATCACTCTAAAAGTTGTGAGACACTATATGTACGCTCGTAGCAGTTTTTAACGAAGCGTGCCGCTTTTCTTTGTATTTTATTAATTTTTTGGTTAAATATATTTGACCAGGGTCCCAAATGCTCGCGGCGTATTTGAGGTGTGGCCTAACCATAGCGGAGTAGTATCTTTCTTTGGCCTTTTCATCCGAGGACCTTCCTAGTATACGCTTAACAAAACCTAGTTTCTTCAATGCTGTGCCGCGTATGTTTTGTATGTCTGTTCACCATGATATATCAGAAGTTACGGTAATTACAAGATATTTTACTACATCTGAAGATTTTATGTTTACTCCACCCACAGTATAGGTATGGCATTTTTTAGATGACTTTCGCAGAAAGTGGATTGTGGTGTATTTACTGATGTTTAATTTTAACCCCCGCTCCTGGCCCCACGAATGAAAGCTGTTAAGGTCCGATGACATAACTTCAAAGTCCGCGTCTTCCCTCATTTCACGGTAGATAATTGTATCGTCTGCAAATAATCTTAATTTACTGCTAACTCTAGAACTTAGGTCATTAATATAGATAATGTATAAAAGAGGGCCGATCACACTTCCCTGAGGAACACCGGAAGTGACCGACCATATCAGAGCTAAAACCAACAATCACTATTTGTTTTCGATCACTGAGAAAGTCCGTTATCCAATTCACTATTTTTCTATTAACTCCGCATTGTAGCAATTTTTATATGAATTTTTGTGCATAAAAATTTCTGAACGTCTTCTTGAAATCGAGGAATATTGCGTCAACTTGCACAATCGATTCATCTGATTTTAGGATAACAATAAAATCAGATTTTGAATATTCTTTATGGCTCCTTGTGTTGACCTATAAATTATAGATCATTTTCTGAATGACTTTGTTCTATGTCTTGCCCATTTATTCCTTCAAGTTTTCTCAGTTACTCTTGCTCTGGATGTTTAAAGATTGGGAGCACGTGTGATAAAAGTTAAAATTCCAAAAGCTTAGGTTTCTTAAGTAGTTATTTCTTTCGTTTGCATTGGAAAAGTTTCAGAGACCCGACGGTAAGGGCTACTTCCCCTTCTTGCGTCGCTTAACCAACTCCCCCCCCCTCTCCTGACCGTTCACCCCTTCCATCATGCCCTCCCCTCTTCCACCCTCATCAGCAGCTGCACATTGGGTCACCAAGGCTTCCCTTTAGGGTACGTTTTCATGAACGCGTTTCAGACAAACAGACGCGAAAGCGAGATCTTAAGCCAATCAGAATCCCGGATATCTTTGCGTGAGTTCGCGTATGTTTGCGTAGAGTCGCGTCACCGAGTTGAAATCTTTTCAACTTTCGACGCGTGGAACGCGTAGAATCACAAACATGGCTGACCGGCTAAGTGTAGGTTTTATGGATGAAATAATCATCTCCGAAATTTGATAGAAGTACACGTTTCTGTACAATTATAAAGACTATCGAAACAGAAATAGAAACCTAAGGGAGATGGCGTGGAGGGAAAAGGGATTCAATGGCGCCACTGCACCCATTTTTTTCATTAAAAAACTGCACGTTAATTAGCTCTCAGCAAGTTGGCGTGCGGATGAGAGGAATTACATTGTGGAGGAAATCGAAAAACAATAGCAATTACACTTGGATGGAGCCAGATAACTATCGACTAACAATTATCAACAATATATTAGAGCGATAAGCACACGCGGTCGTCAGGTTTCTTTTTTTACCATTTCTTCTCCGCTGAAGAAATGGTAAATTTCGTAGGTTCTCTTGCATGCGAACGGTTCACGCGAAGAAATGACGCGCCTCGTCGCGCGCGTGCTTATATATATTATATATATAACATAGCTTTATTGTCGCGAGGGGGATGTTCGCGTGCGCCCCGAGGGCTTTGTTCTCCGTCGGTAAGGGGATGCGGTCGCTCCTATGCGTCTCGTCTTCATTTCACGACCTTGCATGAGCGCGCGACCTTTCCTCCTCGTCTCTCTCCCACACTTAGAACCCCACGGAACGTGGTAACTGCTGAGCACTGGATACTCGAGGTCAAGGGATGATCTTCGATGTGGTGAGAGAAAGACAGAAGTGAGGGTAGCATTGCTCGACTTTCATTGCGTGGCCTTTTCAATACGGGGGATGATGAATTGAAGCTCATATTGGCTTATATGAATATCACTCACTTTCGTCAGTCTCACTTGGTGGTATTCCATCATTAAAAAATAAAGAGGACAACTTTTACTAAACCCACTAGATTTATTATAAAAAAACGACCCAGTTTTCAATGTGCATGTACATCATCTTCAGGTAAATGAAAGCCAAAGTGCAGGCCTTTTATAGTAAACATTACCAGGTGAGGAGAAGACGTACAGGAGGTTAGGGTGGTCCATATCCGCAAAGTGGGTAAAAATGTGAGGGGCGGACTCGTCAAAAGTTTCGTTTCCACATACAGATCTTAAATTCAAAACCGGAAGTCCGTGCGGTAATTTTTAATGGTCGCGCAGAGCTCGAGAATTTTGAAATACTGAATTTGCCCGAAATGGTTCATTTTTCATTTTCCGAGCTCTAAAATTGACCGCACAAAAAAATGTATTCAACAAAAGTGACATTGTTTGATGTCAGCTGTCTCCCCGAACCATTCTGAAACAAGCAGTCAGACGTTTGGAACGCGCGGTTGCCTACCTCCCAGGAGAAAAGTACCTCTTATTTTTTTTCGTATTTTTGAGTGTTAATTGCATGTTATCTGGGTATTTAGGAATGAAAGACACAAATTTACAAACAAAAGAATAGGTTTAATTATTCTTGTTTCTCTGCTTTCCTATCGTTAGCAACGACAATATACAAACCCTGTTTTTTCTCTTCATCTTTTGTTAGTACATTATTAATATCTTTGGCTAAAGCGACGCCTCTTTCGGCAGTATCATTTGTGGATGGAATATTACTTACATAGAGCTTCAGTTTCAAAAATCCAGGATTGTTCTCCCATTCTTGAGGTTCTATTTCGAGAAATTGGGGCTCTACTCTGAGTTTTGAAAAAAAACGCAGTGAACCCTGGTTGGCAAAATCAGACAGCTGCAATCCTTGAATGGAGTTTTCCAATTTGTTGACATAGGATTTGTACACATTCGGATCATCGACGGGGTTTGATTTGATAGCATCAACTACAGCCTTTTTTTCCTCCAAAGTCACATAAGGATCAAACAGAGCAAGGCACACAAGCTCGGGAGACAGATACCACAGGTGTCCCAAGAATTTGGAGCCCGCGGTCTTCCACAGTTTTCCCCTAGCATCAGTCTTCTTGTGGCGGTTGATTTCATGCTGGAATATTTTCAATAGCTCCAAATCAATACGAGGGGCGGCAGCAGCCACGTTGATCAACATCCAAGGTTTGATGTACGCCATTGCAATAAACAAGGAAACCTCGATGACTGCCGCTCTTTCATCAGAAGAGAGCTCAAACTGTCTGCTGAACATAGCAATGAGGAGGCAGTGAATACCATAACCCATAAACCGGGTCTTGTTGCAAGGTGGTAGAGCGTAAAACCGTACACCGCCGTGAGGAACGCCGCCCAGAAAAGTCACTGTGTAGATCAGGAGGTGCTCGTAGTCACCACGGGGCTTCTTTTCCTGCGGGAAGGTATAGAAAACTAATTCTCAACTCATTATTGATGGGTTAGTATGATAGTCTGAAAAGTCAGTAGCCTATTTGTTTTAGCTAATCATTGCAGAACATGATAATTTTATCTGCGTCTCTGATGCGTCGAATAACCTGCAGCGTAACGGCTGTCACATAATTTCCTGTAAAAAGTTCATGAAGACGATATGATTTCACGGCAAAGAAGCATGGGAGTAAATGTATGTTAAAATTTTCATAACCTTGGTCCACATTTTCCCAAAACTTTGCAAATATCTCAAAAAGTGGAAGAGTAGGAGAGATTGAAGGCGGCATAATGGCTTCGAAACCTCCTTTGACTGGTAGCTCCAGCACGTGGTGACGGTAGGCGAGGCGAAGGAGCGTTCTTTCCAATTCTGCCTCCAGTAACACGCAAGCACCGATATTTGGACCAGTATTTGACGAAGTGGTGTCAAACGCCATGCCACAGATTTCCTCTTTAACTCCCCTTATTTGTGCAAGATTTTCAACAGCATCTGCCTGGGCTCTCCCTGTTCCATCCTTGAGGGCTGCTACACCCAGTAGTTGCTCCTCCCCAGTCTCCAAGTCTTTCACCACAACTGGCAAGCGGTCAACTTTCTTCCCTGCGAATAAAATAGTCAGGGTTAATAAACGTAACGTAAGAACCCAATAGACACTTGTAAAAAAATACTAACCTTTCTCCTCGCTTTGCATGATTTTTGAGTCCCAGTGAACGACAATCGGCCCTTTCGGACAAAAGAAATCAGTCAAGTTTGTCTGTACTTCCATCCAATGATCCTGCCGCTTCCGATGGAGTGTGCTACGGGAGAGATTCAAATTTGACGGATCGTGGCCCAAAGCCTTGGCTGTTTCCTCAATGGTACGTTTGGCTTGCCGATCAGTCAGACAATTTCGGTCAATGGAAGACGAGTTCAAGCGTCAGAACGTCAGTTTTTTCTTTCTATTCTGATGTTTCTCCATGTCAAATTCGTCTTCATCTCGATTCAAGCCCTCCTCATCACTACAATCTTCTGTTTTCACTTTATCCCAGCCAACCGTCTGAAATGCCGCCGAAGTACTTGTTTGTTCGTCTTCGTATCTTCTCTTTAGTTCTTGTTTTCCTGTCTCAATCCTCTGCAGTTTTTTACATTTCTTCACTACGTACATGTCTTTGGCTAGCATACACCCTACTCTAGTCTCCATTTGCAATTTATAAAATTGTAAGTCTTCGATCATGGCAGTCTTCTCTTTCTCATTTCTACATTTGTTAATTTTATCAGTCATAATTTCGACCGCATTGATGTGAACAAGATCATATGTATTCTCGAGGTTTGCCGTAAATTGCTTTCTCACCTGTTCGCAAGAATCCCCTGTTCGATCCTTGTTTTTTTTTCAGTTTCAGCCATCCAGTGTGGAGAGTGAGTAAAGTATCAGTGGCATCCTTCATCTGTTGGACGGGGACGCCACATTTTTCCCAAAACGGCAAGGCTTCTTCGATTGCCAAACGCGCACAGTCTCGCAGAGTCTTCCGTCCACTGTGTTCAGTATGGTGAAAATAAAGCGTCGTAAAATCTGCCCAGTTGTGGGCAACTTGCTGCATGTCAGAGCTGGTAGTGGCTGCCCGATGAGCCAAATTTCCGTCTTCGTGCGTGTTGATGCCGCAGCCATGACGAAACACCACACCACACACACACCTCACACCATACGAAACACTAACAAGCGCGCGTAAATCACAAATCACGAAATCTCACAGCTCCTCCGAAAAGGGACCCAGCGGCAGGTTCGGGCAAGTGCGCCTGCCTCCACGGATTCGGACGTCGGGCCGTCGGGGGCGCGAGAGCGTTCCAAACGTCTGACTGCGTGTTCCAGAATGGTTCAGGGAGACAGCTGACATCAAATGATGTCACTTTTGTTGAATACATTTTTTTGTACGGTCAATTTTAGAGCTCGGAAAATGAAAAATGAGCCATTTCGGGCAAATTCAGTATTTCAAAACTTCCCGCGCTCTGCGCGACCACTAAAAATTACCGCACGGACTTCCGGTTTTGGATTTAAGATCTGTATGTGGAAACAAAACTTTTGACGAGTCCGCCCCTCACATTTTTACCCACTTTGCGGATATGGACCACCCTAACAGGAGGTGGATGGTCGCTGGGGGAGGGAGGTTAGGAGGACGAAGAGGTGGGGATTAAAGCTTTGAGGATGGGGAAATGGGCAGCGAGCATACATTCATTAACAAGGATTTATAACAGTCAACTTGGTTTTTTAAAATCTCTAGCTCTTCTAAAACATTCAGCTTGCGTCTGTCATTAGTAAAATGGAGAGGTGTCATGGTGAAATCGCTTTTATGTCCGTGGGTTAAACGGTGTTTGGCGAAGTTCCTTCCGTTAAAATTAAAATTTCTAAAATCCCTTTTATGCTCCATTTGTCTAATTTGATAATTTCTGCACATCTGTCCAACATACTGTACACCACATTCATTACTTTCCATCAGGTATACACCACTTAATTTCTGGGGTTCAATGGGGTCCTTGCAGTTCACTAACAGGTTTTTCACACTGTATGTTGTTTTAAATGCCACTTTATTACGGTCCTTCGGAAACAATTGCGCCACTCGAGATTCAATTCGAAAGACAATCGCGCCACTTTTTTTAATGGCTTTAATAAAGACTAATATGTTTAAACATAAAAAGACGAAAGTAAAGAGATCCTCTGAAATCAATTAGTCGGAGCTTGATACAATGGCAGGAGGGTACAAAATATAGTAAGTTGAGGCGTTTACGTATCTGATTTAAGTGTGTTGGACGAAAATAGATTTTGTTGTTGAGATTTGTGGTGTAGAATTTCCTCAACTAAATTAGCATTTTTCAAAGAGGTGGAGATTGATGACTGGGTCTCATTGGAGACGTGAAGAAAAGGCCGGTGAAAACATTAGTGTGAAGCGCGGTGCTTTGTGGCTCGGTGAATTCGTTCATTACGTAGGGAGGATATGCGCAGACTTAAATCGTTTGAGATGTGGTTGTGGAGAAGGATGTAGAGAGTAAGGTGGGAGGCAATAAAGTCGAAATAGGAGGATATTTGACATGGTTGATGAGGAGAGGAAGCTGGTGGTGGAGATTTTGAGGAGGCAAAGAGATGGATTGATGACGTTTTTAAAAGAGAGAGAATATTCGAGAGAGGAATGGAAGAAGAGAATACTGAGAAAGCGTGAAAGAGGAAGAGTGTAGGAATTAAGAATGAAATAAGACAATAGGGGCAATATGAGGAAAATAAGTGGATTCTAATGTTGGATCAGCAGGTAGAGAGAAAAGGTAACGGTACGCCAGAAGAAGGACTTCAGGGTAAGTACTGTCCAATATCCTACCAATCAGCTGGTAGAATGACCAAATGATTTCATCATCTATAGCTGTTTCATCGTCTATAGGCTACATGATTATATGTAGTTATTCTGGTTGAGAACACACTTAATATTTTTGAGTATCTAAAAATATTAGGTGTATTTATACATCAAGTGAAATCAGCCCCTGTCAATATCCCTTCGAGTTTCAAATTTAACTGTAAGTAAAGACCACCTCAGTGCAAATTCACACCATCCAGAACAAGCACAATGGCCAGAAAGGCCTGGGGGGGGGGGGGCTACCGGGCACAAGTTTTAATGAGCTAATCATCACCATCCTGAAGTCGATAAAAACCCTTTCAAAATTTGTCTCCAGACAATGCCAGTTATGATTATAAAAAACTCGCTTCGTTCTGACGCAAGTCTAGTAAGATGTGTCCTCAGACTTGTAGCATACTGCCATAGCCCTTATGAAGATGATAGGACCTATATATCGTGGGGAACACACAAAAACATATGCGGCACAGCATTAAAAAAACTAGGTTTTGTTAAGCTTATAATAGGCAGGTCCTCGGATGAAAAAGTAAAAGAGAGATGCTACTTCGCTCTGGTTAGGCCACACCTCGAATTCACCGCGAGCATTTGGGACTCTGGTCATAAAAATTTAACCAAAAAAATTAACAAAGTACTAAGAAAAGCAGCACACTTCGTTAAAAACTGCTACGAACTAACATATAGTGTTACACAACTGATAGAGGGATTAAGGTGGGAGCCCCTAGAGACTCTGAGGCTGCACGCTAGGCTTAGGCTGCTTGATAAATTCAGAACTGATATTTTTCAGAGCGACACAGAGAATATTATCATGACGCCTCAATACATTTCTAGGTCTGACAGATGCAATAAAGTAAGAGAGATACTCTGCCGAACAGATAGGTACAAAAAATCGTTCTTTCCGCGCACAACAAGCGACCAAAATAGAAACTGAGCTCCTCCAAACACACTCTCATAGGACTGTCACCATTTCACCTCCAAAACTTTTACACCTTTACATGGCTGGTGACCTACTACACCCTGCCACACGCCCAAGCGGCGGCTCGTGGGGTAGTATGTAGATGTAGATGTAGATATATCTGCCATATTTGGTGAAATTATTCCTTTTCCTCCCCCGGGAAATGAGACTCGACAAATGTTGATAATACTCTTCTAAACCAGCATTTACGCGTCAAGGTTGTCATAGACGTTTTCGCCTAAAATCTCCATGGGCATGAGAAAGGTAAAAAAAAGGCCCAAAACCAAGACTCACCTTTTGAATGGAAGAAATACGGAAACTCCCTAAAATATTAATTATTTCAAACACCGTAGGTGTACAGGGTGTGTTGATGGGGACACAGCTGGATAGTAACCTGAATATTTCACGCTCGGCGTTAAGAGCCTCGTGCACGCAGATGGCTCATATGCTAACTTCAATCCATGTACTGCGAACGCATGACCCGAGGGTAATGTAAATCTGTTACCAATGTTCATTGGGCAGGGTAATAAAAACTTCAAAAGCCCTCCCGAATTTATTTTACGAAGATGTGGTTCTCAAACCGTACCGGATGCTTGTCAGTGACTTGAAGAATAAAGCAACGCAAAGTAACTATTGATAATGATTAATTTGACATTCTTAAATATGATTTATAGAAATAATTTCAATGCTCTTTATTCATGCTGTTCGTGAGCACCAGCGTGAGCCCCTATTTTTTGTTCCTTTAAACCTCCCGCCATCTCCTTTCCCTCGTTCTCCTTATTTCGTCCCTGTTTTGCTTTACAAAGAAGAGGGCGCTCAAGAAGGTAGCGCCCAGGGGGTAATATGCTCCTGAGGTCGGTGAGAGACGAGATCGCACGGGAGCAGTGCGTGGGCATGAGTGCGTGTGTCTCGGGAAAACGCGTTCTCTCCGGCGATGGTCGGTCGGAGGTGAGCGTCCTCTTATTCCCCATTCTTTTTTTCCCCTGTTTTTCATTCCGTGTACCTTCCTTTTATCACGCGGTGCGTACTCCTCGTGGTCCCGTATGCGTGAGCGTTCATGGTGCCGAAACCCGGGGAATCAGGAATGATAAGGGGATAATTTCTAACATAGTTTAATAAATTTGAAATTCGTGTGCAGCTTAGGTGCCGGTTTTAACTTAATTAACCGAAATGGCCGTCACCAGAGAGGCGTTTGACGCTCAATTCAAGCTATTTCGCTTCAAAAGAGACCAGTTTAAGGTGACTATCTTGACCGCATATTCTATAGCGAGCGAGTTAAGTAGCTTGCAACTGGCTGAAATCTCTACCAATACGAAATATGCAGCGTTTCTCATTCGGTGTTCACATTTGAAAGAGGTACATCAATCTTATCTGGGAGCGCAGACTGAAATCCTCGAATACTGCTGCATTAATAATCGGATGGAAGTTTTTTCTACTGATTTGTAAAACGCCAAGGAGGTAGAAGACATGTTTTATTTTATTCTTTCGGTGTTTGCTCGTATCTCTGAAAATCAAGCTGACGATGCAGGTGCTACTTCTCATTCAGTGCCGATGTAGAAAAGTAGGCTTCCAATAATCGAAGTGCCTAAGTTTTCTGGGGCAGTTTCTGAATGGCCCGCATTCCGCGATTTATTCAGAGCAGTCATACATGAACGAGAGGACATTTCTCGCATTGAGAAATTTTCCTACTTGAAGTCGGCCTTGCAAGGCAAGGCTCTTGCATTAATTTCTTCCGTCCCATTTGGCGACGCACACTATTCATCCGCGTGGAAGGAATTGAATGATTATTTTGATAATCCCAGAGTGCTCGGGTTCAGTTATCTTGATAAACTTTTGGGGTTTTCGACAGCATCTTCCGGAGAATTATCTTCGTTGCAGCTATTTGTGACCACATTTTCTGAGATGCATGCCGCATTGAATACTTTAAACATTCCAAATTTGGGTGAATTTATTCTTTTCCGATTGGCAGCTCGGACTGTGGACTTTGATACATTGTCCCGTTTTGAGGAAACATTGGAGGGGGAATTATTTCCTTCAGTGAGTCAACTAATTGATTTTGTGAAGAAAAAAATTAAAATTCTCCAAGCCTCGGGTGGTAGCATTTCAAAGGATATAACCCCTCGCACTAAGCGACATTTTCCACAGTTTTCGCTGCCCGTCTCCGTTCGGGAAACGTCACCTAAGAGGGGCAGTAATGCATTCACCCGTGATAAATGCTTATTTTGTTCTGGCTCGCATTCGTTGTTCCAATGTTCCCAATTTTTAAATTTGGAGTTTGCTGGCCGCTCTGATTTTGCTCGTTCGAGAAAATTGTGATTTAACTGCCTGCGGCCAGGCCATTGGGCCCCGAAATGTCAAGAGAGAAATATGCGCTGTCAAAAATGTAAGCGTTATCATCACACGTCTCTTCACCCGCCTGGTGAACTGCAGGAGCGCACCAATGCAACTCGGGTGCTCCCCCATTCAGCTCTTGAGAACAGGGGTGGTCGTGAGCCATATGGTTCTGTGAATAATTCCGGTTCAGCCATGCCTTCGCCTCTTGAGTCATCTTCACGGGCGGCCTCGTCTTCCGCGATATTCTCCTCGATCGCTCAAACTGATCTTTCGCGGACAGTCATCTTGGGAACAGCAGTTTTATAAATTGAAGCGGGAAATGGGACTTTGAAGCCCATTAGAGCTTTGATTGACTCCGGGTCGCAAATCTCCGCCATTTCCTCCGCTGCCGTCGAACGCCTGGGGTTGACCGTAGCTGATTATCAGGGCAAACTTTTTGGCCTAGCTCAAACACCATTGAGAAAGCCTGAAGGACTTGTCTCCTGTGCGCTTGTTCCTAGGAATGCGTCATCGCCTATGCTACGCACAAATGCCGTGGTTCTTCCGAAAGTAATGAATAAACTTCCGACCGCTCCTCTTCTCTCGTCTATTTTTCAAGGTTTTGTCAATCTTCCCCTCGCAGATCCGGCGTTTGATAAACCATCGCCCGTGGATTTCTTGCTGGGGATGGATTTATTTACCCACCTTTGCCTTGGTGGGCGGAAGAAATTATCAAATTCAGACATAGTTGCTGTTGAGTCAATTTTCGGATGGGTGATTATGGGAAGTATCCAATCTATATCACAATCACATTCGGATAACGCTGGGTCTTTCGCTGTGTCTGAGGAGAGAGATATTCTTTATGTTTTGAAAAGGTTTTTGGAGGTAGAGGATGTGTCGGCTGAAATTAATCGTGATCCGGAGGAATTACGATGTGAGGAATTATTTAAAAGCACTCATCACCGAGATTCTAGTGGAAGATATGTCGATTCACTGTCTTTCAAGGAACTTCCTCCTCCATTAGGGGAATCCTATTCTCACGCGGCCTCGCGGTGGATTATTTCGGAACGCCGACTCAATCAGAAATGGCAAGGCAAATATTCTGATTTTATGAAAGAATACGAATCACTGGGGCATATGTTTAAATCGCAAGGTCGAGGTTTGTATTATTTGCCGCATCATGCTGTCTGAAAATCTTCAGCAGACGGCTCAAAGATTCGAGTGGTATTTGATGCCTCGGCGCGCACATCATCAGGTAAATCACTGAATAATGTATTGTTGACCGGCCCAAAGCGTCAGGGTGATATCTTTGATATATTAACAAGTTTTCGAACGCATGCTATAGCGTTTATAGCAGACATCACTAAATTTATCGCCAAATTAGACTCAATCCGAATGATTGTCGTTACCAACATATTTTGTGGCGAGACAATCCTTGTGTTTCACTCGTGGATTTTGAATTGCAAACCGTTACTTACGGGATAGCTTCTTCGCCTTTTTTGGCCATTTGTATTTTACATCAATTGGCTGAGGACTAGGGACACAAGTTCCCACGCTCTGCGGCAGTACTCCGACGCGATACATATGTTGACGATATAGTTCCGGGAGCTGACTCACTGCCTGATGCTTTGGAATTACAGCGCCAACTAATTGGTTTGCTTTCCTCCGGCGGATTTCCTTTAGGAAACTGGGCCAGTAATTCCTCACAGTTACTAGTCAATCTTTCAGAGGAGGAATGCGTGACGAAGTCTTATTTTAACACTGCAGAACTTTCCTCCTTGAAGGTTTTAGAGGTTTGTTTTGGTCACCCAAAGATGATACACTGTCTTATCATGTGAATTTTGATATATCTTCAACTCGAAAAGGAAACTTTTGTCGAACATCGCAAGGATTTTCGATCCTATAGGGGCCTTAGCTCCATTATTATTTTGGGCCAAATAATTGATGCAGTTATTGTGGCTTGCAAAGGTATCATGGGATGATCCTCTTCCGGAGGGAATAAAGAACCAATGGGATAATTTTGTGTCACAGAGCCATCACCTAGAGCACATTCGAATTCCCCGTTACATTTGTTCGCAGTCGCCTTCCGATTACCACTTGCTCGGATTTTGCGATGCATCCGAAAAGGGGTATAGTGCGGTGGTTTATTTGAAAATAATACCGAATTCGGGAGAAAGGAAGGTCAACTTCCTGGTAGCCAAGACTAAAGTAGCTCTTTTAAAATCGTTGACCATCCCAAAATTAGAATTTCTGGGAGCCCTTTTATTGGCAAAATTATTGACCCGCCTATCATCATCACTGCGCGAGAAAGTTAACCTTACTAAAATGTATGCTTGGACTGACTCCCAAATTGTTCTAGCTTGGCTGCGGTTGCCTCCACACTTGCTGAAAACATTTGTGGCAAACAGAATTCTAAATATTCCTGACATGATTCCGCTTTCGTCATGGAATCATGTTGATACCTCAAGGAATCCCGCAGATTGTGCATCGCGCGGACTTACGCCTAGACAGCTGCTCTCGTGCGATCTTTGTTGGAAAGGACCAAGCTTTCTGAAGGATGACGATGCTCAGTGGTCATTTAAATGCTCTAATCAAAAGGTTACACCTGATCTTCCTGAATTGAAAGCACCTGTTTCTGTGATTTGTCTGGTTCAGGATCAAGAATGTCTTTGGAATTGGATGAAAACTTATTCATCCAATGTGAGACTAGTTCGGGTGACGGCGTATATTTTGAGATTCATTGGGGCGATGAAAAGGGAACGAAGAAGTACGGAATTGCCGATTGTAGGATCTGAGTGGACTAAAGCTCTATTTCGGTTGGTGAAATTGGAACAAATTTTTCACTTCGAATCTATTATTGACTCACTTCATTAAGGCAATCGCCTGCCGCTCAGTATTGCTCGTCTTCGTCCCATATTGGATGACGATGGAATAATTATGGTGGGTGGTAGACTTACCTATTCCTTGTTACCGTCGTTAGGTAAACACCCTATGCTACTTCCTAAAGATAGTCATCTTTCACTTCTTATCATTCGCCATTACCATTTGCTATCTCTGCACATGGTGGTCCACGTGTAGTGGAAGCCTTAATTTGTAGGCAGTTCTGGATTATTTCGGTTCGGACCCTCATTAGATCGGAGATACTAAAATGTACTATTTGTTCACGCTATCGTGGAGCGACTTTGCATCCAATTATGTCGGACCTTCCGACTGCTAGAGTTGTGCCGAAACCGGCGTTTTCTTATGTGGGAACGGATTATGGGGGTCCATTCTTCTACAAGCTTAGTAACCGGAGAAATGCCTACTTATGTTTATTTGTTTGTTTTGTCTCAAAGGCGGTACATTTGGAATTGGTTACGTCGCTATCCACTCCGGCATTCATTGCAGTCTTTCAACGATTTATTGCACGCCGAGGAACCCCACGTGTAATACATTCTGATTGCGGCACCAATTTCGTGGGAGCAGATAAGTTTTTAACGGATTTTTACCACTTGATCAGATCAGCTCCTCATAAAGAAGCTTTGTCTTCAATATCTCCTGCGTCGGGTATTCAGTGGAAGTACAATCCTCCTTCGGCGCCATATTTTGGCGGACTATGGGAAGCTGGTATAAAATCAGTAAAGTACCATTTGCGCCGATTTCTTCATGGTCATACTCTAAACTTCGAGGAATACGGGACGTTATTTTGTAAGATAAAAGCTGTTTTAAATTCTCGACCGTTAACTCCCATATCATCTGATCCCTCGGAGGTTGATTGCCTAACGCCTGGTCATTTTTTGATAGGCCGTCCACTAATAGGCCTATCTGGCCACATTTTAAACGAATATACTCCGCTTCCCGTTAGGTGGCGACTGATGGAACAAATTTATCGCCACTTCTGGCGTCGGTGGTCGCGGGAATATCTACATACCTTACAGCAGCGAGCGAAATGGACGCAAATGCCTCCGAATGTTAAGATCGGTGAGTTGTTTTTAATACGCAATCCGAACCTCCCCCCTTCTCAGTGGAGAATGGGGCGTGTTATTCAAACATTTTCTGATTCCACGGGCGTTGTTAGAGTCGCGGAATTACAGTGTTCATCGGGTAAATTCAAAAGGCCGGTGGTAAAGTTGGTGCCTCTACCAACTTCAGAATATGTTTCGTTTAGTGATCAGAGTTAAGACTTGATTTTCTTTGTCGCAAGTAGCGCGTTAATTTTCAGTTATTACCTTCTAATTCCCTTATTCCCTATCCATGGCCTAACCCACATCCTGTAGTAAGTCTTCCAGATGAGCCTCTGGAAGTGAAGCTATAGAACCCCATACCCAACAATGGATAGGACTTAGAATACAATTTGTTTATTGTTTAAGTGAATTTCACCGAAATACAAGTGGGCGGGATGTTCGTGCGCACCAGCGTGAGCCCCTATTTTTTGTTCCTTTAAACCTCCCGCCATCTCCTTTCCCTCGTTCTTCTTATTTCGTCCCTGTTTTGCTTTACAAAGAAGAGGGCGCTCAAGAAGGTAGCGCCCAGGGGGTAATATGCTCCTGAGGTCGGTGAGAGACGAGATCGCACGGGAGCAGTGCGTGGGCATGAGTGCGTGTGTCTCGGGAAAACGCGTTCTCTCCGGCGATGGTCGGTCGGAGGTGCAGCGGCGGAATTAAGGTGAGCGTCCTCTTATTCCCCATTCTTTTTCTTTCCCCTGTTTTTCATTCCGTGTACCTTCCTTTTATCACGCGGTGCGTACGATCCTCGTGGTCCCGTATGCGTGACCGTTCACATGCTGTCCTTATTCTATTGCAGAACAAACGGAAGAGATATTTTGCTTTGATAGGATTTATAAATGTAAATTTATGTAGCCGCATTATGATGGCGGGCAATTTGTCAACGCTCTGTGGCTTCCTATGACCCCCTCCATTTCTTAATACATCCTCGTCTATATCTACATCTACTTCATACCCTAAAGCCATGCAATGGGTGTGTGGCAGGGGGTACTTCCACATCAGGCATGAATTATACGGCAAAACACCGAAAATACATTGAAACCTGCGTACCACACATTCAACGCGCCCTTTAAAATCTACTAACTAAGAGACACTGTATCGTCAATCGTTCTAATATGCAAGGGATATAAAGACTACTACTACAGATTCAAAATATCATGCATAAATAAGAGCATCAATATTTACATCATGCATAAATAAGAACGTAGAGAATATAAAGAGAAAAATTTACTGTCTGCCTATTGTCACAATTTGAACTATTCGTGACGACGATCACAGCTGTTATGGTCCCGAATGGTACGCGGAAAAAATGACATTTTATACCTATCGGTTCTACAATCTATCTCTCTAATTTTACTGGCGCGATCTAATCTGCCGTGGTACGAGGGGGTATTCTGTACCTTTACGCGCAATATTCGTAACTACATATGTGTGCTTAGGTGTGGGTCAACTTTACGTAATCATTGTAACAAATGCGATTGAGACAAAAATGTTTCTATTGTTTTGTTCATACTCTTGTTTTTTATACCTTGGTGCCCAAGTCTAAAGAGTCTTATGTTTTTTAATTACATCCAAACCAATGAAAGTGTCGGTAGCAAGACCTCTGATCATTCTAGCTGCTCCGAGTCTCGGCCAAGTAAAGAGAGAGAGATCTCGGGTTATATCATTGAATGTGTTTGCACACTCGTGTCTCCCCCTTGTACAGTGTTGGTTGTTACGGGCAATGAAATGAGAGGAAGAAGGCTGGAGGAATATTGACGCGAAGTCCCATCAAAACCCTCAATCCAATTCTGCCCTTGCTGTCGGCAGTGTGTGCCTTTCGTTTCTGGTGGTGGTATATGTTTTCCGTCGCATCTCTGTGTACGTTTGTGAGCAATGACATATCTTTCATCCGATATTCTTCAACGCAAAAATCTCCCTGTGCATCATTTTATGATTTAATTTCACCCGTGAGTGCCTATGTCTTCTCTATTTTACTCTCGGTTTCTCGAAGGGCAACAGGGCGAGCGCCTTTCCGTTGAGTGCTCATCTTTTGCGAGTTTAAGATAAACCCAGTCCCTCTCTCCTTGATTGCCATGTCCCCTCGTTCTCTCTCTCTCTCTCTCTCTCTTCCCCTGAGGTTCCCTTTACATCGCGTGCCTCAACCTCGTTTGTACCCGTTAAGAAAATCCCGAGCGGCGACGAAGGCGATACACGTATGTCATTTGTTTCACTTGCAGAGCCTCTAGAGTTTAAATGCTTACATGTCTCGTTTTTCGCCTCGATTTGATACATCTTCGTCCAATCTCCTCTTCGTTACTAGATGAGGGAGTTTATACCCAAGAAGAGGGATAGGAAGGGGGATAAGCACTTGGAAATATTAAATGAAGGTGAACAGTTTCACGTGCATGTTCCTCGCAAGTTATTGGCTTGAGTAGTATTAGATACAGAACGGTGGTTTGGAAAATTCCTCGTGGAGGGGAGGGTAATGGTTTCCTGTCCTAAGATACACGTTCTGTCGAGGCAATTAATTAGTTGTTTATAGTTATACGAAAAAAGTGGATCATGGTGAATTGTTAGAGATACTCACCAAATAAGCTGTTAGGGAACGGTTTTGAGAAAAAGGTTGCCAAGGGGTATTTCATTTGATTTTACTTTCTCATTCGCATAACACTGTCATATGAATATGAGTCCGGTTGGTGCTTCGTCAGGTTACCGCTGGTAATCTTCTTCTTCCTCCTAGCGTTATTCCCGCGCGGTAACAGGGTCTGCTTTTCGGCCGCCCGTCTCCATTTGGTTCGGTCGAAGGCGTCCTCTGGGGAAACGTTGATCTTGCGCATATCTTCGGCTATTCAGTCTGTCCACCGTTTCTTTGGTCTCCCTCTTGGTCGGCGCCCTTTCGGACTCAACCGCATCGATTTTCTTGCGATCAAGTGCTCGGCGCTTCTGACGACGTGTCCATACCATCGAAGTCTGGACTCTCATTTTTTCCGCAATTGGTGTCACTCCCATGCGTCGGCGGATAATTTTGTTCGGGACCCATTCGAGCCTCGTAAGTCCAAGGCACCACCTCAGCATTCAGAAGTCTTAAATGCAATGCAGGCGTGCGATCGGATATCAAAGAGCATGCCACATGTGTCGGTAAGCTACGAATTGTTGTCGCTCCGCTCGCCGCCACCACTTTGCGGTCTGCCCTTCGGGTGAATGATTTATGCCTCCCAGAATCTATGGTCCCCCCCCCTTACCTCCCTTTGAGCCCACCCGCTTCTTACTCCCCCGATGGCGATCTCCCCGAAGCGCGAGAGTTGTCGAGAATTCCGTAAACAAACAACTTTTTGGAAAGTGATGAATGACGAAAGTTCAAATGTAAATACAGTCGACAGATTGTAAATAAACACGTCTTACCGGTTTTACCATGAATATAAATAGTTTTTACTTACAATTAATCATAATGCAGTGGGTATTGAATAACAAATCTAGCACTACACGCGGGACGTAATTATACACTTTTTTAATATCGTCCAGTCTACAGATATACTTTATTCCTCTCCAAATTTAATTACACATATGCACAAATAACTTCTTAGCACTTGGTGAATATCGCTATACGGGAATATAATAACAATGCGAGGGACTTCATGAGTATTCCCAATGGCCATCATTGCAGTGTAGGTAAAAAGGAATGCACATACCGCCGCCTTGAACAGATTCTCATTTTTCAATCCAAGTCTCCTATTTTGGGTCCTCGTGGACGCATACCCTGTTTTTCAGCCTGGTACGAGGCAAGTTCTATTTAAACAAGGCATTCTAAATTCTTTATTGTAGTCGAGTGGGCATTATGCATTCAAATTATAATCAGTCTGGCAAACATCGTCGTAGGCACACGACGGACGTTTCATAAACCTCTTACACATTTCCTGTAATAGATATTTCCTCTCTAGCATTCACAAAGTAACTTTTAGGTCACAAAAATAGCAAGATATTATTCAAAGCATCAAGTAATCCATATCTCCTCGATCGTTATTGAATATTCAACACAGTCTCACGTTAGCAACAATCAACTATGTCTATTTACAATAACAACTGAAAAGACTAATCGAAGTGGCGCCAAGGACTGGGTGAACTAAAAGTGGAAATTTAGGCAACACGTAGCCTAGGCAACAATTCAAAACATCTGAATCCATAGTATATATTCATGGCTATGACGTGCATTAAAAATTCACTGTTGGGAACCACCTGGTTGTGCAGAAAGCATGCGTAGGATGAGCCACTGGGACTTCGAAAACATCCCACCCTCTCCCTCTCGCCGTTGAACAGCAAGACCATCATCTCCCGAAATTTTACTCTCTACTTCATTGAATCTCTCCATTCTGTTTCAACTCCGAACTGGATTGTGTGAAATTCACGGTAGAAAAATAGTTTGCCTAGACTAGGAATCGATCCCAGATCCCTCGATTTCGCCAAGTGCTCTAACCAATTAGGCTACCCAGGCGTCCTCTTCCACTGTGAACATCAGCGCGAAATCGAAGGATCTGGATTCGATTCCTAGTCCAGGCGAATGATTTTTCTCTTGTGAATTTCAAGCAATTGTGTGATCACTAGTGGGTGACTCCGTTGAAGTAACTGCGCGGCTAGTTCCGTGGTACTTTGAAAAAATATTCCGAACTTAAGTTCAAGTGTCTTAATTTCATAAAAAACCAGAAATTCCGGAATCAAGCAATAAAAAAGTAATTATATCTGAATATTAGATTGGATTTGGAGCGAGGTGAACTTTAATGAAGGTCATCTCGACTTGGAGTCTCACATAAGAGTAACGTGAGTGTGATTTAACAGCGTCCAAATGGCGTTCGTCAGTCTATCTTGGTTTTTTTCAGAGTGGATCCTATTGACTCGGTGAAGTCCTTCAATTTTCAACACAGCCATGGGAGCACAGACATTGCGTGGACTCGAATGTCGCAAAATACGTGTTTTTGGGTGAATCGAGGAAATGAGGAAGGTGTAGAGGTCCACGGCAGGATGAGAGAACCAGATGGGAAAATAGAACAGGTTTAAGGGGCCTTGGAAGTAGCGGAAGTGGGTTACCATGCTGAGTATACATTCTACCAGGCGAACCGCCGCAAAGGCGTTTAGCAGGGAGTATTACGACACCAGACGTATAAAGATGTTAAGGGTAAGGTTTATGGAGGTGAAAATGAGAAGTGTTGTATGAGCGTGGTTGAAATATAGCTCTAATTTTATTATGGTCACTTATTTTGCGTGAAAGAGGAAATTTTGGCCCTAATGTGTTCGGCAATATATCTCTATTATATGATCGCTTCCATCGGATCTAGAGATGTAGTTTCGCATCAAAATAATATTCTCTGTGTCGCCCTGAGACATATTTGTTTTGACTATCTCAAGCAAACATAGTCTAATGTGCAACCTCCAAGTCTCTAGTTGCTCCCAACTTAATCCTTTAAAAGCCTACAAAAGTTAAAAGTTCGCTCAAAGCAGTTTGTAACGAAGGGCTCAACTTTCATTTATGTGAAATATATTTCTTTGGCTAAGTCTTTCTTCGAATGCTCACGGCGCATTCGAAGTGTGGCCTAACCAAAGCAAAGAAGCACCTTTCTTTTACTTTCTCATTCGTGGACATCGCAATTATTCGCTTGATAAATGCTGTTTTCTTTAATTCCGTGTAGCATATGATGTATATTTATGTTTTCCATGGTAAATATGAAGTTAAGATAATTCCAAGGTGTTTGACTTATTTATAGATCTCTTTATGATTATAAGACTTTATGATTACTCCGCCCTTAGTATGGACATGGCCTACGAGTGATAATTTCCGCAATAAATGTACTGTGGTGAACTTAATAAGATTTTGTCCTAGCCCCCACACCCGGCACCAAGAATGAGCTTTGTTTATGTCCGATGGCAGAATTTCTGAGTCCAAGTCTTCACAAATCATCCCGTAGATGATCGTATCGTCAACAAATAACCATACTTTATTACTAATTCGAGGACTTAGGTGATTTAAATAGATAATGAATAGGCGAAAGCCAATCACGCTCCGTTGTGTAACACCGGATGTTACTCTAACCATATCGGATCTAATACCGTCAGTAACTAATCCTTATTTGTGTTCACTTAGAAAGTTTCGTATCCAATACACTCTTTTCTATTTACTCAAAATGATTGCAATCATTTTGTGAGTTTTTTGTAGGGATCCTTGTAGAGTGTTATTTTGAATGAAAGGAATATTTTGTCAATTTGTTTTTTCAATTTAACTGATTATAAGATGTTATGAAGGTGGAGCGCAAGCTGTGTGTCTTATACAAAGGATAGAGTTATAAAAGTTTCTTCTGTAGGATCAACCCTTCCTTAAGCTGTGTTAACCGTTATGTAAGAAGTTTCACTCATCCAGGAAGTTCATAGTATTCCCAACTTCAATGAGGTTAAAGAATCTCGCATCAATGGGATGTTATGATATAGACGACCCCACTACTAAGAAGCAGCAGTCTCAGAAGAAGGTATTGGTGGCGCAGATCAAGGAGATCTGACCGGCATCAACAGCCACAGCTTCAGGCGAGAGTGGATTTCACGGAATCGACCGAAGTACTGCGATGTGGAAGGCAACGGGGAAACCACCACATTAGTCTGGTCTAGAAGATGCAGCCCTACACTTTAACTATGCATAAGACGTAATGGTACTCCTCCCAGTAAAATATTCCGGAGGTGAAATAGTCCCCCAATCGGATCTCCGGGTGGGGACTACTGGGAGGGATATATCAGTCAGTTAGGACAGGTGCAGAATAGGAACATTGAATGCGAGGTATTTAGTTGCGAGCGGGAAGCTGGAGAACGTGAAGATAGAGATGGAGAGGCTTGTGGTATATATACTGGGAGTCAGCGAGATGAAGTGAGTGGGGGCAGACGACTACTGGAGCGATGGATATCGAGTGATATATCCTGGAAATGGCCAGAGGATACAGGAATACGCATCACACTGGAAAAAGAATGGGGTATGAAAGTGAAGTCAAACTGGCAGTACAGCGAAAGGATTCTGATGGTGAAGCTGGAAGAAGAGCCGACGGACACAGGAATTGTGCCGATTTTCAGTCATACGAAAGAAGAAATATAAGTGTACGAGCAAATTGAAGGATTCCTCGGGTTAGTCAAGGGGAAAGATAACCTCATCGCCATGGGAGAACGCAGTGGTTGGAGAGGGAAAAGAAGGAAATAGTGTAGGATATTTCGGCCTGGACAAAAAGAATGCCAAATGAGTAAGGCTGGTCGAGTTCTGCAATGAGAAGAATATGGTAGTAGCAAACGTTCTCTTTCACCACCATCCGCGTAGAAGGTACACAGGGAAGATACCAGGGGATATATCCAGATACCAAATAGACTATATACTAGCCTGAGTTAGATACAAAAACCAAGTAAGACAGTGTAAGAGCTATCCCGGTGCGGATATAAACAGTGACCACAACCTAGTAGCCACGGACAGACACCTTCGATACAAGAAAATCAAGAAGATAAAACGCAAACCCAGATGGGACACGAAAATACTGGCCAAAAAAGAAAATAGAGAGACATTTGCTTCAGCCGTCGACTGGAAAGTAGAGAATGAACTGGGCATTGAGGAAAAATGGGATAAGCTAAAGAGGACAATCTCAGAAGAAGCAGAGGAGCAACTGGTGAGTAAGATAGCCAACATGAAGAAGCCATGAATAACAAAGGAGATTAGGAAACCAATAGAAGAAGAAAATACAAGAACCCCAGAAACGAAGGAGCGACAACCCTCTACAAGAAGCTGAGGAACCAAGTCAATAGAGAATTCAAGAAGGCTAGGGAGGATTGGATCAAAAGCTGCTACGAGGAAGCCAATGAAAACATGAAGAAGGGAAACACCAAAACAGCATACAAGCAAGTGAAGAAACACTCTACTGCAAAAGTCACATAATCTCCCTTATCGGCCCAATTTGTTTTCGTGGATACTTCAATATTCCAAAATAAGCGTATCTTTTAGTTTTACCACCCTGATAATATTTGCTTGCAAAATATATCGTGTAATAGGAGGCTTCACCAGCTCAAGTCCAGCCTCCTGCAAACTTTTGAGGAGAATAGATTTGTTTTCAGCATTATTCTATTAGTGAATAAATAGAAAAATTACTTACCATTTGCATAAAATTATAAAACAAAGTAAAAGGCCATTAAGGGCTGTTGTGCGTCATATTGACGACACATTTTGTCGAAAATATTGACGCCACACTTGGTGCGATTCAAAAACGTAACTATCTCGGGCCTCTAAGAATCTCCACTTTTTGTGTCAATTTTATAATTATAATGTAGTATAGACAAGAGTAAAACGACCTTGTTTCTCTTCAGGACATGGCTGACTATAATACTATAAGGTTATATCCCAGAGGTAGAGACATTCAATTCTCTGCCCTGGCTAGTTTTGAATTTGTCAAGTATCTCTAATCTGTCTATCTATTGTGATTCATTTTTTCAGTAGTCATTTGCTTAGAAGCACACTGGTAAACTAATTATCCTTGGTATTATAATAACCCAAGTAGAACTAAAGCCCCAAAACCTTGAATATATATTATGGATTGTGATCTCGTCGCCAAAAACTGTTGTTTAGAATACCGCAAATAAACAACTGTTTGAAAAGTGGTGCCGCCTACTGATGAAAGACGAAAGTTCAAATGTAAATACAGTCAACAGATTGTAAATAAACACGTCTTACCGGTTTTACCATGAATATAAATAGTTTTTACTTACAATTAATCATAATGCAGTGGGTATTGAATAACAAATCTAGCACTACACGCGGGACGTAATTATACACATTTCTAATATCGTCCAGTCTTCAGATATACTTTATTCCTCTCCAAATTTAATTACACATATGCACAATTAACTTCTTAGCACCTGATGAATATCGCTATACGGGAATATAATAACAATGCGAGGGACTTCATGAGTATTCCCAATGGCCATCATTGCAGTGTGGGTAAAAAGGAATGCACATACCGCCGCCTTGAACAGATTCTCATTTTTCAATCCAAGTCTCCTATTTTGGGTCCTCGTGGACGCATACCCTGTTTTTCAGCTTGGTAGGAGGCAAGTTCTATTTAAACAAGGCATTCTAAATTCTTTATTTTAGTCGAGTGGGCTTAATGCATTCAAATTATAATCAGTCTGGCAAACATCGTCGTAGGCACACGATGGACGTTTCATAAACCTCTTACACATTCTTGTAATAGATATTTCCTCTCTAGCATTTACGAAGTAACTTTTAGATCACAAAAATAGCAAGATATTATTCAAAGCATCAAATAATATCATATCTCCTCGCTGGGAGGTTGGGTTGGGAGGAGGGAGTCAGAGGAGATGGGTTGTCCGTGCGTGTACCGAAGCGCTCCGTGAGAGAGATAAGGGTGAGAGAAGGTCTGTTTAAGGCAATGAAGGTAAAAATCCAAGCAGAGAATACCCGGAAAAAATGAAATGAAGGTGGAGGGCTGGTAGAGGAAGTTGGATCAGCGATGTTCTAATGAGGGAATAGCAAGGGTGGGTAAGGGAAGGGTGGTGAGTAGCGTGCTCCTGACAATGCGATCGCCATTTCACTATCCTTTCCTTAACCACTCACCGATCGCCGCGAATCTGTCACTAACACCGTTGACCCAAATTCCTTTGCCGATTGTTCGTTTCACGCAAAATTCTTAGTCCTCGGACGAATCGTAATCATCATCGCTGCTTGATTCTAGTGCTTCTTCTTTGTCTTATATTAGTAATAGTTCCCGTAATTCCTTCGAAAGCCTCCTATGACTCATCGCAGTCAATGATATGGTGGAGGAACGCAATCGATCGGACATGATCAAAATTTTTTTTGAATAGGTCCTCATTGATGGCCATTCTGGAGTGTTTCCACGTGAATCTTTCTCAGAATTTCCTGGTGTCCTTATTGTGAGCCTCCATCGCATCTTCGGATAGCTGGCCTAAGGGAAGAATTGCCCCTTTCGAAATTTCCGTGCCATATATGAGTACTGTATGGACCGTGGTCGGCTTGTAGTACCAGGTATAGAGCTCAACGTATAATGCGCCCGTCCTCAGGCAGTGCAGTTAAAATGCCTGGTCGTTTAGTGGTAGGACACTTGAAATTGCCTTCAGAATGATAATATCACCTAAAACACGGAATGTATTAATGTTGCCCTTTTATATTATATGCGGATTAGCAAAAGATAAAAAAGATACGCTTGAATCTCTTACCTGAAGCGTCGCACTTTCTCATGTAGGGCACCTAAAACCTTAACCAAATGAGTTCACGAAGGCTTTTTAGAGCGTCATCATGCAACCCTAAATCTAATCTTCGTGATAAATAATCATTTATTTTTTTGTCATTGAATGATTTTCCCTTCATTTCCTTTACTTTTTATAAGGAGCTCTATACGCGTGATCTGGTGTAAAGACATATGACCGCACGTCTGAGGAAAAACGGTCCAATAATTTAAGAAAATGTTAGTAGCCGTGGCACTCTCGTCGTCGGGCCGTCGTCCGCCGGAAGAATGGAAGGGATCGCGCGGGAAAGGAAAAGCGCCAGTCTGGCACAATTACGCATTATTGTATCACTTCATCTACATACCAACGCCGACTGACGACCGTCGCATCGTCTCCTTCCGTCGGCGTGTCTCCCCGCTGCCATTGGCTCGCACGCCTCGCATGATACTGTCCAAAGTACATCTTACCTTACTTGGGCATGCGAGCTCTCCCGGCGGCCGAAGGGACTGGGTGGTGGGGCGTTGGGAGATCAAAGGTGCTTAGCGCAGCGGTTAGGTGTGAGAGGAAGGAAGGAAGGAATATGTCGGCCGCCTCTTACATCCACACCCCCCCCCTAAAAAATTAAAAAAAATTGTGCAATACATTTTGGTCATATCATGAATATAAAGACGCTACTACATGCATGCCCTCAAATTAATTGGGATGATAAGTCTTAAGTCCAACAGTTCTTCAAGGCGACAGTCCACAAAACACAAACACAATGAAAACAAACAGCCAAATACAATTTTTTTCCATTATCGAGGATCATTGTGATCGAAGGTTACCCTAGCTCGATCACAGAAGTTTCAAATGATTAACACTATTACAAAAATATAATAAACGAAGGAAAAAGAAAAAGATGATACTTTGAAATTAAAGTAAGCAGTAAGTACGCGTGGTAAAAGAGAATCCAAGATAAGTTTACAAAATGTATTTAAACACAGATGAGAAAACTACGACGCATAATATGGGTAACAATCTTCGTTAGTGGGAAAGAAAAAATTAAAATAAATTGCTTCCCTAAAAAAAAGGTACACTGTTAAAAAATAAACAATACCGCTGTCACCAGAGGGAAATGGAGCAGGAAGTATGTCAGTATTTCAGGAGTCAAATAAACAAATATATGGGTTTTAAAAACTCACGAGAGCACAGGCAAAACACTGCTTCAACAAAACCAAACTACAACTGTCAATATGCATTTCTTAAAGGAAGGGCGCCACTGGAAATACCCGCTTAATACCGTCAACGGCAGCCCGGTGTCATAAAGCGTTCTATTTCGCGTCACCCTCCTCGGGGAGTAAAGGCGGAGGGTGTAGTTCGGGGTGAGGGAGGAGAGGATGAAGGGATAGAAGGGAATCCCAAATTTTGCCTTTTTATGGAAAATGACGTACCATTTCATAATTACCAATAATTTGTGTGTGCAGGAGCCAAGTTTCAAGAAGTTATCTCAAAAAAAGCAATTTTGGACGAAAGAGAGATGCTACTTCACCCTGATAAGGTCACACCTCGTTTACGACGCGAGCATTTGGGACCCTGACTGAAAGATTAAACTGAAACATTTATAAAATAAGGATAGCTGCGCGTTTCGCTAAGCCACTCGCCCTCGAGACCTTAGGCTTAGTTTCCTTGAGGATTTAAGAACCGGTGTGTTTCAGAGCGACAGAGAGAATATTATCATCCAAACTCCATTGACGCCACACTCCATCTTTAGGTCTGACAGAAGCGATAATTTAAGTGAGATATTACTGTCAAACAGAATGGTACAACAACTGGTACTTTCCTCGCGCAATAAGCAAGCATAATGAAAACTGAGCTACACACAATACAATCCCATAATTACACGTCACCATTTACCCCTCCAAAATCTCATTCCTTGCATCTTTACATGGCTGGTGTCCTAACACCCCCTGCCACACGTCCATGTGGTGGATTTCACGGTAGTATGAAGAAGTAGACAGTGCTTAGTTTTAAAAAGTGCATGAAGCTCTTTGAAGAATTATTTGTGCGAAAACATTAGAGTAAACATATTTTGAATATTGAAGACTGTGATATCTTATTTGTCTGGTACTGACTTACAAAATTGAAGAAAAAAGTTCACAGAATATTATCTACAGAAAAATCATGGGAGCCATATTATCAATAGATAAAGATGAACTGCTTATACTTATCTTTTAGAATTGATTGAAAAAAATTACGACTGATGGTCATGTTGTTATGGTAGGTATAATTCGTAAAAATAAATATTTGTTACTTTTAAAAAGCAACAATAACTTGAACAATAACTTTCCATCACTTGCTGAAGAATTTAGGGACGTAGCCAATGACTTTACCAATATGAAATGTTTAACTCTAATTCCAAAATTGCTCTTATGTATTTTTCTTTCTATAGTTTGAATACAAAAAATTGAAAGGAAAAAGCTGAGGTTGCCAAATAGTTTATTTTCTTAGATTTCAATTTCTTTTAGCTATTTTTATTGGTCTTTAAACAATAAATTGTCCTAATTTGGCCAATGACTGCACTGTTTACTCTAAAACAGTGATCGGTCCTTAGTTGTGGTCACGACCAGGAAATCGATTGAGAGTTCTCATTAAGCCTTGAAACGATTATTCCGGAGATTACAGAAGATGCTGAATTTCGGAACATATACGGTGGTACAAATCGAAAACTGATCGTTGAGTGTTTGAAAGTAAACTTAAAATTTTTATTCGAAGAGACAAAAGAGTTGATGCTGAAGCATTTCGGGTCGACCCGTATCTCCAGGGATTACTTCTTTGCGTCAGGACGCGATCGTTGGAAGGGCCTTGGCGAAGGGAGGAAGGAAAGCTCCTCTGCCCAAATCCTTTCTTGCAGTCGCTTCCGTTCTAGAGATTTATTGAGACCTTCTGCCGCCGCTTTGATCCTAATCCCGACATGCTTTGCGCGAATACATAAAAAAGAAAGTGTTCTGGGAGTTAATTATGATGAGAAAGTGGAGGAGGTGCTAAGATAGCTGGGCGATGGGCTCACTTGCGACAGCGCGCGGGAGAATATATTTTCGTGAGACAATGGACTGGGAATTCGCCGACTTAGCGATGCCAACAGGCCGACGTCCATAATCCTTCCAGGGGATGCACGCACGAATATAATACATTGCCTAGCGAGGGGCGAGAGCGTACAGGGAGGGGTGGTATTTTTTCTATGTCACTCCAAATGGGAGACAGGATTAAATATAATGTGCCGGGCTGAAAGGATGGACACCTAAGGTAGTCCGAGCGAGATTGTCCCTAGTCATCATAAAGACCATATTTAAATTATACATTTTAATTCCACTAGCTTTAGGACACATCAGTTAAATATTGCATTATTAATGGTGCAATAATATAGTTTTTATGACAGAAATTGTAAGTAATTCAATGAAAATATCCAAATAAGTCTTTAACTTGACTCATATTTTCGCGCGGTTCGTTTGACACTCCTACAAAACGGAAGGTTTTTTGGGATACTCAAGATCCTACTGCGGTGATAATATGATTGATTTTCAAATATAGCTGAGAAAACGTACAAACTACCCATAGTTTTTTGACGACCTCTAACATACGTGTTAGAAATTACTCATTTTGTGAATACTGTTTCTCTGGAGTACATACACATACCATTTCCCATGTAAAAAGGCTGGTACTTTTTGGCAAAGATCTCCGAAAGTAATATGGTGAGAGGTAAAATTTTTGGTGTCATTGGATAGGTGAGATATTTTTCTTTAAAATAACACCAAATTCATTGATTGCTACGTAAAATGATTTTTCGCTCGGACTACCTTAAGTGGTAGTAGAAATCAGCAAGGGAAATAAAAAATTTAATTGAGCACATCAAAGTACTTTTTAGGCAGACAATTCATTTCAAGTCATTCGTAATTATATTTTATATTTCTTTCGCATTCTATCATTTTCTCTAAAAATATGCGCAAAATCTCTGCATTTGACAAATGTAGTTTGTAAAAATTATTAATTTCTGCGAATTGCGCAGATCCTCCAGCCACAATCCACTTATTCCTCCGTCTCCCCTCTTCGGTTCACGGCTCTTCATTCCCATCGAGAAATTTGTATTTCCCGGATTTTTTATGCATCTTGATTCAATTCTAACGCTCCTAATTCATTTGATTCAATTCTAACAAATTTTCATAGTTTCCTTATAATACTTCTTCAGAATTTCTTAAAAATTTCTGTAGATATTCCTACTGAAACGCTATTTTATGGAATTCCCTACGGCTCTTTGCAGAATTCCTTAGGATGCTCTGTGGAATTCCCTACGACTCTCCATGTAGGTCCGTAGAAAAGGAACTGGGTCAACGGAAACCTCTTATACTTCCGTAGAGTTGCTGAAGTTCTACAGAACAGCTTGTAAGGAGTTATTTTGCTCTGCAGAAAATAACGCTAGAGAACATATTTTCCATAGAGACAGAATCTCATGTTCCTTACAGATCCTTAGAAAAGGAACTAGTTCTGAAAAAAAGAGTCAACTTCTGTAGAATTCCTTACGTTCTACAGAACAGCTTCTAAGGAATTTTTAGTAGGGTACTGCTGCCGTGCCTCTTATTCCACATCATTTACTTTCAACACGGCCCAGGTCCGCCGTCACATCCGTTTCCACACCTCCAATGAATGTCACGGTACTGAGCGTGAGGCAAATTTAGAATCTTAAGTGATAGCGTATCTACCAATGTATATTTGGCTCTTAGATCTTACGTTCATAGGTTCTGTACTCATACAATCCACTTAAAATTGAGTTTTTTATAGAATTCTATCAATATGCCTGGCTGGTTGGCCTATCCTGGCTCTATCCTTTGCGAGACTTTTTTCTTCTAGTTAATTTCAGCTTTTCCGAGTATCAATTCTTAAAGTTTACGTCTCCCAAAAGTGCATGACATCAGTTGATGGGCCATCCTTTCCATTTAGACTTTTCAAATCAGTAATTACAGAGATGGTTTCATTTTTGTGTCTACAATTTGCAGAAATCTCTAACTAATTACTGGGAAAGCTTTAATTTAGTCCTGCTTGCCGAGTCTTTCATCCCTCGTCAGAGGCAAACTCACAAATTTTCTCCATCAGGATGCTTAGATAAAACAGCTACATATCGTGCAACAGCGTAAGTAATTATGTCGCCTGATACGTTAAGACATCGCGTGGATGTTTTAATCGTTTAAGCGGTTTCCGTATTAAGTGTCCTAGGAAGTGTCTTATGGGTAATTTGTAGGGTCATTTTTAGATTGCTTGTTTTATAACTGTAGTGTACTTCAATTTTAATTCCGTATTATTATATGATCAGTATCTACTTATCATTTTAACGAGATAGCAACGGACTTAAGTGTCTTAATTCTTCTAGTAAAGTGTGCCACCGAGCAGAATTAAAGTAAACCATTTTGACAAAAAATAGCGCCATCATATATTTTTAGGACTGGTGTTCTCACTAACAACAAATTTCAGAAGAGCTTTTAACGCATCTTTAGTTTTTACTTTTCCTTCAAAACCCGAACTGGTGCTCTAGTAACATGGTATTAAGCCCGACCGAGCCCTCAATCCTATGTCTCATTACTTGTATTAAGAGTTATTCAAATTAAGTTAGAAATGAAATCGTTAAGCTTCATTATGAATTTTTAAGTTATATGCCTGTTGGTTTTGAGAAAGCAAGTAAGATAACATATTTCATGCTCTTAGTAAATATGCTGGCACAAGGCAATCATTTTATTGATTTTAATAATTTTAATAACGAACGACATTATTGTTGTTGAAGATTTCAATACACCATCGATAGATTGGAAAACATGTAGTCATAAGTCTGGGGGTAGGGACAAAGAAATCTGCGAGTCCTTGTTTAACCGGTTCACATCATATGCACTATATCAAATAGTAAATTTGCCTAATAGGGGGGAGAATGTTCTCGATTTACTTGCCACAAACATCCCTGAAAAAGTTATTAAAGTTGAAAATGTCGATTGAATAAGCGATCACAAGGTAGTATACGTAAAATTTTCCCTCAATACTGAAAAAAATTTTAAATTAAAAAGAAAGATTTACCTTATCAGTGAAGCAGATTTTAACGGATTTAGGCGTGACTTAAAGACTTCTTTTGGAAAATTGTTGAACATCAGCAAAAATTGTGATACAGACAATACATGGAAAAAGTTCCTCCAAATTGCGCTGTCTCTTGTCAGCAGATATAAACCTCAAAAGTATAAGAGTGAGAATAGGGAACCAAGGTGGTACAACGCGGAGGTTAGAAAATGTTTAAAACGCCAACGAGTTAGCCACGCGAAACTAAGAAAAATGAAGAAAAAGTAGCTTATAGCGACCTAAAAAATACTATCGAGCATTATAAAATTTGTAAAGCAGCCGCAAAAACAGCCCTTAGGAAAGCGTTCAGTGAATTCAAGAGAAAAGTACTTGGAGAAAAACTAGAGGGAAATCCGAAAGCATATTGGTCATATGTTAGGGAAGAACAGGGAACTAAAAAATCAACTGTTAATTCCTTGAAAAACGATAGAGGCGAAATAGTAACCTCCAGTTTAGATAAGGCTGATTTGTTGAATTATTTTTTTCAGGGCGTTTTTAATCAATCCAAGCATAGTTTGCGCGAAAGCATACCAGACCGATTTCAACTACCAATACCCCCGATCGATATATCTTGTAGCGGAATCGTATCCTTACTAAATAACATTGGCCCGAACAAGTCCTCAGGTCCTGATAAAATTCTAGCTCGTATGTATAAAGAATTACTCTCGAAATGGCTCCGGATCTTAAAGTAATAATTAATAAATCCCTCAAAGAGCACGCGGTTCCCAAAGACTGAAAGATATCAAACGTGACCCAATTTTTGAAAGTGGCGATAGGGAACATCCATGTAATTATAGACCAATATCATTAACGTCACTATCATGTAAAATTATAGAGCATATAATAGTTACATCAATAATGGAACACCTCGACAGCCAGGATTTATTGATAACAAACCAGCATGGGTTCAGAAAAGGACGGTCCTGCGAAACTCAATTAGGTCTTTCTGTTCATGATATTTTAGTTTCCGGAGAAGGTAACGTACAGGTAGACGCAGCGTTTCTTGACTTTAGAAAAGCTTTTAACAAGGTTCCCCACTGTAAGTTATTCGCGAAGTTAGCATATACGTAATAGACGGTAATATAGTAGGCTGGATAGGAGACTTCTTACATGAACGCGTTCAAAGGGTGGTATTAGTTGGTGTCAGCTCAGGCGAAGTAAATGTTACATCGGGTGTTCCCCAGGGAAGCGTGATAGGCCCAATTTTATTTCTCCTCTACGTAAATGACTTGAATTCAGCAGTAAAAAATAGCAAACTCCGTCGGTTTGCCGATGATGTAGTGGTGTATAAGGAAATTAGAAATGAAGAGGACAGGCAGTTTTTAGCTAAGATTTAGATGCGATTGATGATTGGTGTGATAGATTGAAACTAGAATTAAATTTGAAGAAATGCGCGATTATGAATTTTTGGAAAAAGAATGGCTTTCCCCGGAATAATTATTACATCAAAGAAAAGAAAATATCTAACGTAGAATCTATTAAATACTTAGGCGTCACAATCACTGAAGACATGTCATGGGGGAAACACATCAGGGAAATAACTAAACTAAACTAATAGGGAAAAACAGGGAAATAACTAAACTTAAAAAAATGTAGCAAACCGTAGATTAGGATTAGTAAAAAGGGTTCTAGGCAAATGCGATGAGAGAGTACGAGAAGGAAGCTATTTTACACTTGTCAGGCCTCATTTAGAATATGCCGCTAGTAAATGGGATCCGTACGAGGAAGGTATGATAAAAGAATTAGATCGTGTGCAAAGGAGATCCACTAGGTTTGTTAAAGGCCGTTATTATAAATGTGCAAGTGTTACGAGCTTAATAGAAGAACTAGGATGGGAATTACTATCAGAACGCAGGTTAAAATTTAGGTTAAACCTTGTAAGTAAATTCGAAACCGATTTGTTCACAGATGACATTAGATGTATATTGAGAACCCCTGCGTATTATGCTAGGTCTGATCATATTAACAATGATTATAGAGGTAGATTGTCGTACCGATAGATTTAAAATGTTTTTTCCGCGTACCATAAGAGAGAACAATAGGCAGCGTAGCAAAGGGATAGGTAGGTAAAATATAGGTAGAGTAGTCTGTAGTGCATGATGCATGTAATAACAATAGAAAAACCCATTCCTTATTGTGTAGATACTAACCATCTAACTCCATGCGACCCTTTTATCTAGCATATCTCCCTTAAATATTCTACTTGCATGTCAATAGTGCATGTTTGGTGATCTTCACCCCCTGCCACACACCCTCGTGGTGGCTCGCAGGGTATTACGTATATGTAGGTGTATATGCGTACCCAGACCACCGCTGACGCTCGGCGCTGGGATTGCTGCGTCGACATTTTAATAAGCTCGTCGCCGCGTCTGGAAAGACAACAGCCTGCAACTTCTGCTCCACCCGTGAATTGTTTGCTTATTTTTTTGCGCTTCGTTGTGTGCGGTGAAGCGCATGTGGCATTCGGAGCGCCAAGGACGATAGTACGTAAAAATGAACGGCGAGTGACGTGTCGTTGGTGGGAGAGCAAGAGGGAAAGAGGGAAGACAGGCCTTGGAGAATGAGATGAGAGAGAGAGAATACTCAGAAAACGTGATGAGATAGTGAAAGAGAATTTTTATCAAGAGAATAATTTTTATCAAGAAAAGTTTTATCTATAGAATACTCGGAAAGTGTGATGAGAAGGTGAAAGAACGTTATTTTTCAATCGCAAAGCCTAATCTAGAATATGCTTCCAGTGTATGGGATCCTTAAGAAGCGGGGTTGATATCGGAATTAGATCGCGTGCTGCGAAGAGGAGCTAGGTTTGTAAAGTGATGCTATGATAAGTTTACTAGTGTGTCTGGGTTGTTATAAGAATTGGGATAGGGATCGCTATCACAGCGTAGATTATATTATAGGCTCTTAGCTATATTTCTAGAAAAACATTTCTCTAACGACGTCTAAAACATACCATTAACCCATCGTAACCCATTCGGCAGATTAGATCGCGCCAACAAGGTTAGAGAGTTATATTGTAGAACCTATAGGTGTAGGATGTCATTTTTTCCGCGTACCATTCGGGACCATAACAGCTGTGATCATCGTCATGAACGGTGCAAACAGTGACAGTAGCTAGACCATATATCTTCTTATTTATGCATGATATTTTGAATCTGTAGTAGTACTCTTTGTATCCCTTGCATGTTGGAACGATTGACGATAGAATGTTTCTTAGTTAGTAGATTTTTAATTGGTGCGTTGCATGTGTGGTACGTTGGTTTCAATGTAGTTTGGTGTTCTGCCGTATAATGCATGCATGCCTGATGTGGAAGCACCCCCTGCCACACACCCTTTGGGTGGCTTGCAAGGTATTGGTAATGGGGAAATTCACGCCGAGTCTGCTAGGTGCTTGGGGGTCGCAATTTCTCGCGATGTGTCTTGGGGAAGTTGTATTCGGGATGTATGCGGTCAAGCATACAGGAAGCTAGGCTTTATCAAGAGAGTACTTGGAAAAGGTGATGAGAAAGTAAAAGAACGTTGTTATTGTTCAATCGTTAGGCCTCATCTGGAATATGCTGTTAGTGTATGGGATCCATACGAAGCGGAGTTGATATCGGAGTTAGATCGCGTGCAGCGAAGAGGAGCTAGGCTTGTGAAACGATGCTACGATAAGTTGGCTAGTATGTCTGGTTTGTTAGAAGAATTAGTATGGGAATCGCTATCACAGCGTAGATTAATTGATGGACTTAACCTCCTAACTTAATTTCAGGAAAATCATTTCTCTGACGACGTAAAAAACATATCTACTATTAGCTCGTAGGCTTCCGCGGATGCAGTGTTGACTGTTCCTTTTTTCGGGATTCATTCCGCGATGTATGTTTTAAGAAAACAACAATATTTCTCTGGTCCTCCTGCCAGCTTCATCAGGTTAACTGAACTGATTTTTTTGTCTCGTTCGTCTTTAAGTTTATGAATCTGGACTCCCATTGTTGCCGGAATTTAAATTTAAAAAAATTCGTTTTAGACTGCTACTCAACTTGTAACCGTCTTCTCGGATGACGTTCTCCGGTCTCTTCGCAATTTCTATAGCCTCCCTGATTAATCTTGGGTAATAGCGTATTTCCATAGCTATTAATCTTGTCTTCTCAAAGTTGAAATTATGAGTGTGGCCGTTGAGATGGTGTTCGGCTATTGCAGAAATGCGGTAATTATTATTTTTAATTGCCCGTTGATGCTCTCCGAGGCGTATTTTTAGGGCTCTGCATGTCTGGCCTACATATGGTTGTCCACAGCTGCACAAAACTTCATATATTCCTCCATAGAGGTTCCGTGGAAGCGGGTCTTTGGCTTTCAGAAGTACGTCCCCTGTCTTCGTCGTGCATGTGAATCTGCTAGCTGCGTTGTACCTCGATAGAACTCTGGAGATTTTCTCCGTAGTTTCAGACACATAAGGGAGAGGAACAGTCATATCTACTATTAACCCCCTCGTACTACGGCAGATTAGATCGCGCCAATAAAATTAGAGAGATAGATTGTAGAACCGATAGGTATAAAATGTCATTTTTTCCGCGTACCATTCGGGACCATAACAGCTGTGATCGTCGTCACGAATAGTTCAAATTGTGACAATAGGCAGACAGTAAATTTTTCTCTTTATATTCTCTACGTTCTTATTTATGCATGATGTAAATATTGATGTTCTTATTTATGCATGATATTTTGAATATGTAGTAGTAGTCTTTATATCCCTTGCATATTAGAACGATTGACGATAGAATGTTTCTTGGGTAGTAGATTTTTAATTGGCGCGTTGCATGTGTGGTACGCGGGTTTCAATGTATGGTCGGTGTTCTGCTGTATCATTCATGCAAGCCTGGTGTGGAAGCACCCCCTGCCACACACCCTTTGGGTGGCTTGCAGGGTATGACGTAGATGTAGATGTATGACGTAGATGTGGATGATGAGAAAAATTATTCACGCGTTAACCGTCATGTCTCCACTGGTATGAGTGTTCTGTAGACTGAATCGGGTGGCCAGGTCACGACGCGGCTTTCAATATTCAGCGAGCGGAGGAGAATGAGTAGGACGAGATGGAAAAGGGAAGGTTGAATTGCACGGACGGAGGGGAGTGTTGGCCTTACGGGGGGCAAGTGATGGGGTCGCAAACGGGTTTGCGATTCGGGTTTAGACGAGGAAAGGGACGGTGCGATGGGCGGAGAGGAAGACAAACGAGGAAATGCTTGGTATGGCGGGTTAGAAAAGGAAGCTTTTGGAGGAGTGCAGGAAGAGGCAGGATGTGTGGAGAGGTATTACGGGACTAAGGATGAGTATAATCCATTTATGACTTACGGAAAGATGGCGATATAACCCCATATTTAAACAAACTCTCCTGGATGGACACAAAAACAAGAATAAAATTCAAATTGGCCTGCTTCATGGCCCTATTCAAACACGATGACTTATATCACACATATAGCACACACATATAGTACATCATTGACTTTTTTCCCAAGAGAACCATTCTGCCAAATATAGTTACCAGAGCCGATCCTAACTATCTATCATGTCCCACTCTACAAATCCTCGACATTTCAAAAATCATTTACCGTTGCCGCATCTCAAACTTGGAACAACCTTCCTAAAATAATCAAAGACTCCTCATCACTGCATACATTAAAAAATAAACTATATTTATACCTAACTGCCAAATAAGCTGTCCTTACCTTTCCCAATGATGTATAACAAGGGATGAGCTGTATCATTGTTGTATGAAATCAAAATTTTTGTGTTATTATTGTATATTTTTCAATATTGTTTGGAATCATTGTTGAATATTTTTTGTGACCCGATGTGTCAGTACACCGCATATACCTCCTAGTGGTGGGTCGCGGGCAACAGTATGCTGGCTCTCAAGGTAGTCCTTTCAGAATGGATCCTAGCTTGAGCAGAATAGGGAAAGCGGACCTAGGGTATTACTATGCTTTGGTTTCTCTTGTAGCATACTGGCGAAAATGTGCCAAAACTGACCGGTAGAGCGCCGTAACCGTTAGCAGGGAAAGCTGCACGTGGTGTGGGTACTGCAAAGGCTGGTAACCTTACATAATCTATTACAACTTACTGCTAAACGTCAAAATGTTGCCTCGGACAGCCGAAGCCACGATGGGCGGCGGAAGCTGAATAAAGTTGGCCCATCAAGATACGGACTGGAAACGAACTGGACTCTCGGTGCATGGAATGTGAGAGGAGTGTATGGAAAGGAGCATGAGTTGCTGAATGAAATGAATGTGAGACGAATGGATGTTTTGTGTGTTTGTGAAACTAAGCGTTAGGGACGGGATGCTGTTACATTAGATGGCGGTAGTCTGGCATTGTGGTCAGGAGTTGAAGATAATGTACACGGCAGTCAAGGTGTAGGGCTCATTCTTAATGAGAGAGCAAAGTTGGTAGTAAGGAAGTACGAGTTAGTATCCCCTAGATTGCTCTGGGTTCTCATGAAAGTAGGAATCAGGAGAGTTGTGATTGTGGCGTGCTATGCACCAGTGGATGGAGAGAGTGACAGTGTGAAAGATGAGTTTTGGGAAGAACTGAGAGAGGTTTTGAATGAATGTGATCCTGGTGAGAGAATAATTTTACTAGGTGACATGAATGGGTGGGTTGGTGTGAGGCGGTATGCAATTGAGAGAGTAGTTGGGCCTTTTGGTGACCCCCGAGTGAATGATAATGGTGAAAACTTGGTGAGTGTGTGCTTGGAAAAATGATTGTTTGTGTCGAATACATGGTTTAAACATAAGAGAATACATATTTATACTTGGAAAAAGGGTGATTATAAAAGCATTATTGATTTTATGTATGTATGTGTATGATGAGAGATTGAGAGAGCTAGTGTGGGACACGCGAGTAATGAGGGGAGCTGAATGTGGAACAGACCACTATTTGGTACTCGCCAAAGTGTATCTGGGCAGAAAGTGGGTACCAAGGAAGAATGTTGCGCGTAAGCAGTTGAGAGTAAAAGGGGAAAGGTTGCTAGATTGCGAGGTAAGAATGTGGTATGGTTGCATGCTTGGGAATGCTCTATCGTTGAAGCAGAGAGGATGGGACGAACATATCAGAAAGGAGAACGTAAAGAGTGTTTAAAAGGAGTGATTGTGGAATGTGCAGAAAGTGTATGTGGAAAAGGAGTGGTAGGAAGAACAAAAGGTGATGCTTGGTGGAATGAAGAAGTGAAAATTGCAGTCAGAGAAAAGAAAGAGGCGTACAAGGATATTATTGCTGCCAAATCTGAGGAGGAGCGTACTAAGGCATATGAGGTTTGCAGAAAGAAAAAGAATGAATGTAAAATCGTTGTGAAAGAGAGCAAAGAAAGAATTCGTGCGGATGAAAATAACAAAATGCAGAGTGATTTTGAAGGTAATGAAAAGCTGTTTTGGAAGTGGGTAAAAAGGGCTAAGATTGGTGAAGGTAGGGGAATGAATGCGGTAAAGAACAAAAGTGAAGAGATCATGTGGGACGATAGCAATATCACGGACTGCTAGAGAATTTTTTTGAAGAATTGTGCAATAATAATGCAGGCGTTGAGGATAAGCCTTGTGAAGTGGTATGTGAGAATGTGATGATGGAAAAGGATATCAGTGAGAAGGAGGCCACAACAGCTGTAAGAATATTGAAAAATGGGAAGGCTGGAGGCATAGATGGTATATCAGTGAAATTTTGAAGTGTGGGTGTAAATTACAAATTTGTAGGCTGCGTGAACTATACAATTTATGCTTACAGGTTTCTGTTGTTCCAGCGGATTGGAAGAATGCTATCATCGTTTCGTTGCACAAAGGGAAGAGAGGAAAGACCGAATTTAATAATTATAGGGCCATTAGTTTATTGGGTATCCCGGGAAAAGTGTTCAGTAAAATATTAATCGAAAGAATGAGGAATATTACTTCGGAAAGAATATGGGGTGTGCAGTGTGGGTTTATGCCTGGGAGAGGATGTAGTGACCAGCTTTTTGCACTTCAGCAAGTGATAGAAAAATGTATGAGTGTCCTAAAGAAAGTGTACTGTGCGTTTGTCGATTTAGAGAAGGCATATGACAGAGTAAATACAAATAAGTTGTGGAAGATTTTAGAGACTATGGAGTGAATGGGCAGTTATTGAATGTTATGATGGCAATGTATGAGAATAGTAAGGCAAGTGTAAGAGTTAACGGGGTTCTGAGTGATTGGTTTGTAATAAATCGGGGTGTAAAGCAAGGATGCGTAATGTCTCCATGGCTGTTTAATGAATTAATGGATAAATGTGTTAGAGACGCATGTAGTGAAAACGACGGTGTTTTGATTGGAAATGTAATCGTGCGAGTTCTTCTATATGCGGATGATGCTGTTTTGGTCTCGGACAGTCAACAGGGATCGCAGAAGCTCCTAGATAGGTTTTGTGAATTAACGGAGAGAATGGAATTGAAGGTAAATGCGTGCAAGACTAAAGTAGTTTGTTTTTGATAAGGAGAATGTGGAGAATAACTGTATGATGGGGCGAATGGTGAAGTTATTGAACAGGTGGATGATTTTGTGTACTTAGGTAAGATGTATGCGAAAGATGGAAGAATGGATGAGGAGATAAAGAGACGTGCGAGTGCTGGAAGGAAAGTGGCAGGTAGCATGTGGAGCATATCAAGGAATAAGTGTTTGTGTAAGGAAGCGAAAATTGCCGTGTACAAAAGTGTAATTCTTCCCACTTTCCTATATGGTAGTGAAACATGGGTATGTCAGGATAGACATAAGAGTAGACTGAACGCCGTGGGTATGAGTTATCTGAGGAGTATTTGCGGCAAAAGTAGGATGGATATGGTCAGGAATGAGTGGGTCATGAATGAATGTGGGTTTATTTTATTTATTTATTTATTTTCACTACCCCGAATACAGCGCATTAGGCCATTTTACGTCGGGTGAACAACAGTAACAACGGACGAGACACACACATCCATGTCCTGGGCAGATAATATTCTACCCAGGCGGGACTCGAACCCGCGACCCTCGGGTTAGCAGGCGAGGACTTTACCCCGTCGCCACCGGGGGCGACCAGGGCCGACCGGGGCCGACCGGTTAAATGCTCCAGTAATGGACGTGTATGAAAGGAGTGTGCTTCGTTGGTTTGGCCATGTTGAGAGAATGGATGAGAGTCGAATAAAACGAAACAGATATATGAGACTAGAATGAATGGTGTGAGAGGTAGAGGTAGGCCGAGAAAGTTGTGGTTGAATGTGGTTGAGGAAATTCTTAGGGGAAGGAATATTAGGAGTTTTAATAACAGGAGGGCGTGTATGAAACAGTGTATGGGGGTAAATGAGGCAAAAGAGGATTGCAAGGATAGGTCAGTATGGAGGAAATTATTGAAGCAGAGTAAGGTGCACAAATATGTATTAATGAGTGAAAATTTTTGACTATGCCTACCCTGGAAGGGAACGGCGTGATGGTATGTATGTTAAATATTTTAGTATGAGTGTTGTTTATTATTATTCGAATTGGATGTAATCTCTGAAGAACAATAAATTACATCTATCTATCTAATTCAAATGTCGATTCTCGATTCGACCGATTCTCAGGATTATTAGCGTCGGTATCGAGAATCGATCGCCTAAAGTCGATTCCGATTCCATCGATTCCAGATAGATAAAAATTCAAATGAAATTTAATTTATCTTATTATATTTGTCTCAGTGATTCTGGGTGTGGTCTATAAATTGTACTTTATATCTACCTCAATAAGCTGAGCATATATTTGCTATTTGTTAATAAATATACTTTATGAGCGGCTTAATTATCTTTGTTATTTTATTTCAGCCAATATTTGAATTTAATTAATAGTCGTACGCTGCTGGTATATCAATATCCCACCTGGTATTATGAATAAGAATCGATGGAATCGGAATCGAGAATCGATTTTAAAGAATCGTAATCGGAATTGGAATAAAAAAGTGGGATCGACTCATTCCGATACGGGAGGATGAGTTGCTCAAGACTACGATAAAGGAAGGGAGTTGGGCAAACGAAGAAGGAGAAGAAAAGTAATGGGTTTTGCAGACAGGATGAAGAGGAACAGATCGTATGCTGTTGCGAATAAGGAAATACTAGAGGTAGATAGAGACCTACAAGTGTAGAAAATCAGGAAGTATTCCTCTGAATTTTAATAGAGCATACCTTTAACTGGTTGAATCTACATCATATACATCTACGTCATACCCTGCAAGCCACCCAAAGGGTGTGTGGCATTGGGTGCTTCCACACGTGGCATGAATGAATTATACGACAGAACAGCGAAACTATATTGAAACCAGTGTACCACACATGCAACGTGCCTATTAATAATGTACTAACCAAGAAACATTTTATCGTCAATCGTTCCAACATGCAAGTGATGTAAAGACTACTGCTGCACATTCAAAATAGCATGCATGAATAAGAACATCAATATGAACATCATATATAAATAAGGACGTAGATAATATAAAGAAAAAGATCTACAGTCTAGCTAATGTCACTGTTTGCACTATTCATGACGACGATCACAGCTGTTATGGTCCCGAATGGTACGCGGAAAATATGATATCCCACACCTATCGGTTCTACAATCCATCTCTCTAATTTTATTGGCGCTATCTAATCTGCCGTAGTACGGTGGGGTTAATAGTATGTTTTTAACGTCGCCAGAGAAATGTTTTTCCTGAAATGTAGCTAAGAGGTTAAGCCTATAATTTAATCTGCGCTGTATTAGCGATTCCCAACCCAATTTTTCTATCAATCCAGACACGCTAGTAAACTTATCGTGCTGAATACATTAATTATAACAATATTTCTAGATGATTTCTCCAAATTGGGATAAAAATTGTGCTACATAGTTTAGCAGCATTGAACTTTTTCCGGACGTGGCAATTAGAGCTGAGCTATAATGCGTCTTTTCCTCTCATTTAAGGTAGTTTCAGCGAAATATCATTTTACTTATAATTCAATGAATTTGGTCTCATTTTAAAGAGAAATGTCTCACCTTTCCAATGACACCAAAAATTTTACCCCTTATCATATTTTTTTGGAGATATTTGCCAAAATATATCAGCCCTTTTACATGGGAAATTATACGTGCATGCACTCCAGAGAGAAATTACTTACAAAATAAGGTATTTCTAAAACTTAGATTTCGTCAAAAAACTGTGTCGTTTGCATGTTTTCACAACTATTTTTAAAACTAATCATATTGTCACTGCAATAGGTTCTTGGGTATCACCAAAAACCTTCCGTTTTGAAGGAGTTTCAAACGCACCGCGCGAAAAAGTGAGTCAAGTTAAAGACTTATTTAGATATTTGCATTTAATTACTTACAATTTCTGTCACATAAAACTATACAATTGCACCAGTCATAATGCAGCATTTAATTTATGTGTCCTACAGCCGGTGAAATTTAAACGTATAATTCGAATATGGTCTCTATTATGACTAGGGAACTATCTCGCTTGGACGACCTTAACAGTTAAGTGCTTGTTTTCCCGCGACGGCGCACGTTTGAGAATCCCCGATGTGCCCGCGTGAGTGACTGGGTGTGGATGGGCGGGGATTTAGCGAGACCGCCGCATTCTCACGCTCTCGACTCGCGAAAGAATTCTCATCCCGACGAGCTGTTCCCATCGCCTGTGATCGCTCCCCGGCGCACACATATCAACACTCCCACCAAACCCGTGCATATGAAAGAACATGCCTCGCATCTTGAGAGGGAAGGCACTCCATTTTTTTATTTAGCCCGAGGAAAATATTTTTCCCATGGTGAGTAAAGTGGAATGTCGGGAACGTTTCGGAGACGAGGACATTTGCAGCATTCTTTTCGACTGTTAATGGGAAGATACATAATTGTAATCGTAGCTCTGGCGACAAAATCGCCTTGGTTCTGTAAATAGACTACACATGTTGTATTATGGAGTTATAAGTTGACAATTTTAAGTACGAGAACAATTACAAAATTTTGGACGCTCAACACCAGCCCGCAAAATAAGAAAGGCTATAAATATGCAATACTATATGCTAGGCTATAAATATGCTTACCTGCTACAAAAAGTACTCTTTTATCTCCACATAGAAAAATTCCATAACATTTTATTTTAAAAATATGCCATGTTTTGACAAAAGTGTTCTCTCAAAAGCTCGTTTCTTTTAGTAGCTGCCCATATTTGCCTTGAAACCCACCTTATGGGCTACTGACGAAGGTTTATCAGTCAGCTTAAGGGAGGAATGAGGAGGCGTGGAAAAAGAAAATAGAAAGGAAGGTAGTTATATATTTTTAAGTTCTTTCATTCGTTTTTATGATAGCTTCGTCAAAATTGGACGGGGGCATAATCATATTTTTACCAGCATCAATTCTTTATTTTAAGGTAGTTCCGTTTAAGGTAGTTAGTTGAAGGTATTTTACTTATAATTCAATGGATTTTATCTTATTTTGAAGAATAATACCTTACCTATCCAATGACACAAAAAATTCAACTCCTTACCACACTACTTTCCGAGATATTTTCCAAGTGATACCAGCCATTCTACATAGGAAATTATACGTGCATGCACTCCAGAGAGAAATTATTTACAAAGTGAGGTATTTAAACACTTAGAAGTCGTGAAAAAACTAACAGTGTGATATTTGTATGTTTTCTCGACTATATTTGAAAATTGATCATATTGTCACCGCAGTAAATTCTTCGGGATCACAGAAAACCTTCCGCAATGATGGAGTTTCAATCGCACCGCGTGAAAAAAATGAGTCACGTTAAAGATTTATTTAGATATTTTCATTTAATTACTGACAATTTCTGTCGTATAAAACTATGTTATTGCACCATTAATAATGCAATATTTTATTCATGTGTCCAAAACCTGGTGAAATTAAAACGTATATATCGAATATGGTCTCTATTATGATTAGGGAACTATCTCGCTCGGACTGCTTAAAGTTATTTTTGTATAATGTTGTAATAATTTACTTATTCGCCAACGAAATACTGAGGCAGGAAGGTTGCCTCACAGTTGTTGGCAATTTCGTGATAGACGCCCATGAATATATTTCATTAATTATTTCTTCAAATCTTTTCGTTTTCAGCGTAGATTGAGATTTTCAAGAAATATTTTGGGCCTTCATTCATAACATAGATTATTTTCACCAGGGGAATGGAACACGACTATAGTTTAACTTTCTCATTTTAGTAGCGAAAGTCTTGGCAAGGAATAAGGTCCTGGGGCGTCACCTTGAATGCACGTCTATTTATCCACCCGCTGTCGTCCCTTCCATGACATGACTTGCCTCACCTGCACACCTATACATACGGCGAGTGGTTGCATTCATCCTCTTTCCATGTGACCGCACATCAAGTGCGGCTCTCCGACCCGCTCGCATTATTTCCTGCAGTCTCGGAACCGCAACGAGGCGGTGGAGGAGTGAATGCCCATCCCTCCCGCCCAGCGCGCACCTCGCCGCCCATCGAGGGAAGCAAGCCCAACCTCCGGAATCCAAAACTCCGGTGTACCCTCCTGTAGAACTAGGGCAATTTGTGATCGTGCGCTATAGAGCCACGCCCTTCCGTCTACGCCTATGGGTGAGGGCTGAAAAAGAATTACTCTCGAAAACCTAGAGTCCATTAAGGCCGCTTTACACGGTACATTTTATTGTACAAACTAATGTACAAATTTCTTCATGAAGGAAATTGTACCGTGTAAAGCGGCAAATTTTATGATCGTCTGAATGGCTTAGCGGGAAATAGAAACTGCTCTAATTCCATTCAGTTTCTTTTACATTCTATGATACATTCGTTTGTACAATAAAATGTACCGTGTAAAGCGGCCTTTAATGACAAAATATTTGGGCATGGTCTTCGTACCACTCTCGATGTATTTTTTTCCTTCCAATTGATCTCTCTGGCTGCTCAGTAGGCGATTATTTTATGAACTGAAAGTATGATAATAGTTATGCGTCTTTATTAGGGCGAGATTAAGACCAAGGAAGTCCCTTCTATCAATGAAAAATGTACAACTTTTACAATACTACAAATATAAAGGAAACTGGCACGCCCCGGGTTTCAGTGCATGAGCACCACCTTTAGGTGAAGAGTCTTAGTCGGAATCTCCTTCTTATACAAAACCATTGAAGGGGGAGGGGAGAAAGGAAGGGGGAGAGGAGATGGGGGTAAAACACGGTAGGGGGGGGGGGAACTTATGGATCGAGATTTGTAAGAAGTTGAAAGGGAAGAATGCATCACAGCCTCAAGGACAGGGGAAGGGGAAGGAAACAGGCACTCACTGATGTCATTGACGTTAAGGTTCCGGAGTCTTTTTAAAATTTGTAATTGATCTAGAGCATTAAGCTCACGTCGATTATTATTAAAATGTAAAATGCTAACATTAAAATTGCTATTATATTCATTACATAGGAGGTGTTTGGCAAAGTTACTTCTGTTTTCACAAGTATTAAAAAAAGCACTGGAATGTTCTTTAGTCTTTACATAAAAATTCCTAGTAGTCATTTTTTCTGTTATAGGTGCAATTCGCAAACTCCCTCCAATGTGGTCATTCCTAATCCTGTCTGGTCTGGTAACCCCACTCATCCATCTCAGCATGCGCATTTCACTTGCATGTAATACTCCCTCGTGTGTACTCTTAGTAGCCCAACACTCAGCTCCATAGAGTAACACCGGTCTAATGATGGTCTTTGTAGGCACGCGTGGCTGGGAAAAGCCGTGACGCGTGACCCACGAGAATTAATTAATATAATAAAAAACGGAATGAGGGAAGAGTACGAATGGGAACCAAACTCACCGGCCGTCGGCATGCTATGCTCAGGAATCAGGAATCAGGACTCCGCGCCAAAAGAAAAGAAAACTGTGGAGACGTTCGCCGCTCGTCTCCGCGACGAAAGCCAGGTGACTTCTGCCCCCTCCCGCGTCTCGTAGGTGCTTGCGCACACCCCCTCTCCCCACCCTCCAGACGGCGCGAGAGCAAGGTTAGGGGAAGGTTGAGGAGGGAGATTCAAAAGCACGAAACAAAAGAACGCGCATCGGTGCAAACATCCCGCCCCCCGTGAAAATCCAATGAAATTAACATCAAAATTAATATTTAATAAGCATTAGCCAGTTGAAGAGGCGAAACACGCGGGAGAAGTATAGAAACGCCGAACTAAAAAATTGTCGCTACAATAAAAAAAATAATCACCTGACCGCATTGGGACGCTCTGGAGATATTGAAATCGACACTAAACAAAGGTGAGGGGAAGGAATTAAACTAGTATCTTCACTCTCAGAGGCGCATCAGAGAGACAAAATGGGGAATTGGGCTGGGCCATGGTAGGGTCAATAAGGAGGAAAGAGGAAGAAAGAACGTTCCATCATGAACATAACAGCGAGAGCGGCCCAATCAAAAAATATTTTACAATAAATAAATAACTTAGTTTGAAGTTGGCAACGGTACCAACTCCACAACTGGTCTGGTTTATGTACCCGAAGACGTTTTAAAGTCCGCAACCCTAATTACGCCTGTCGAGTCCGGAAATACTTCTACGATTCGCCCCATTTTCCACAGCGCAGGTGGAAGAGTGGAGTCCCGCAGAAGAACTATATCCCTAGCTTCAATATTTTCAGTTTTTCGCGTCCATTTTTCCCGCTGTTGTAAGGTGTGTAAGTATTCCTGAGACCACCGCCGCCAGAATTGTTTATGTAATTGCCCAATGAGCTTCCATCAAGTTGGCAGATGGAATTCATCGTCTGAAGTGGTCTCAGGCAAACCTATCAACGGTAGACCAACTAGAAAATGACCAGGGGTCAGACAATCTATCTCGTTTGGATTCGGTGATTTTGGTGTCAACGGTCGGGAATTTAAAACGGCTTCAATTTTACAAAAAAGTGTATCAAACTCTTTGAAGTTCAAAGTTTGGCTGTTGGGAAATCTACGCAGGTGATATTTTACCGATTCAATACCGCACTCCCACAGACCACCAAAGTGTGAAGCTGATGGTGGATTTAATTTCCAACTGATTCCGGATTCTGGATAGATTGAGGTCAGTGCTTCCCGATGGGAGAAGGACTTAATTATTCGGTACAATTCTGTCAAAAAACGATCAGCCCCGACAAAATTTGTACCGCAATCAGAATAAATAGCCCGAGGAATTCCTCTCCGAGCGATGAAGCGTTGGAAAGCCGCAATGAACAGCGGGGACAGCGAGGTGACTGAGGTGACAGCGGGGACAGGGAACATGTGGACAGCGAGGGAACTAATTCTAGATGAACTGCTTTGGTCCCTAAACAAATGGACAAACATAGATACGCCTTCCCAACGGCAGAGTTTCTTCTATTGATTAGTTTTTAGGAAAATAGCCCTCCGTAGTCCACACCCACGCAAGAAAATGGCCTCTGTGCCACTACCCATGGAGAGGGAAGATCTGACATAATTGGTTGTATGGTCTTGACCCGATAACGGGAGCATACAACGAAATTCAAGATTTCAGATCGAATGACAGATCTGGCCGACAATATCCAAAATTGCCTGGCAACCAATGCCTCCACAGCTCGAGGACCGCCATGGAGTGATACTAAATGATAGTGCCGAATAATTAATCGTGAGAAGTGCGAACATCTCGGCAGTAAAATAGGATGCCGATCAGACTCAGATAAGAGGGAATTCGGCAGCCTGCCTCCCAATTTCAGTAACCCGTACGAATCCACAAAGGGTCGTAATCGACTAATTGACCGAGGAAGTAGGGATCAAGTTTTGATCGAATCGAACACAGATGCGAAATAAACCATTTGCGTGGCATGAGCCAACTTTTCCAAGGCATGTGTCCACTCTTGAGAGGACAAGGGTGTTTGACGTTGGAACCGCTCACCCTTGAAAGCATTTAATATTCTATAAATATAAGCGGTCACTCTTACCAAACGAACAAAAGAGGAAAATTTTTTCAACCACGCAACACAGGATTCATCCACCTGTGTCAACCCATGACAAGGGAATCCCCTTTTTGCTCTGGTAGCTCCTCTGTGGCAACAGGTACAAAATCAGAGCTGGGCCATTGTGCTTCACTTAAACACTTAAACGGCGAAAACAGTCTTGTATATCTGGCCCTTCAACCTAGGTAGCATCCTTTGTCACAGATCACACTTATCACTGACCTCCATTTGTACCAGGTTACAGATACCCTGTCCTTAATTTCTATGGCCAAGGCCTCCATTCTCTTCTATTACAGTACCCAGGTAACTGAAATAATCCTTCTTAGCCACAGATGTTCCCGAGATGTTAACTGAGCCGGCTTGCTTTTTTCCATCAAACTCACATACCATATACTCCAGTCTTGGTCCTACTCACTCTGAGCCCAAACTGGTGCAGTTTCTGAACCCAGGCATCAATTCTTGCTTGTGCATCCACCCTTGATTCTGCAATAAGTACAATATCATCTGCAAATAGCATGCACCATGGTGCTTCATCCTGTATATCAGGTGTTATGGCATCAAGGACCAGATTAAATAGGTATGGGCTCAGTACCGATTCCTGGTGTAAAACGGCCTGTATTTGAAATTTCTTCAAATTATATGGGGTTTTAAAGGAGATGAAATAATTGCCTTTAGGAAAAAGGTTAACTATCGTTGAAGCTGTGACGCATTCTTCCCTTTCGACTTCTTACAAACCTCGATCCTTAAGTTCGATCCCACCTCCTCTCCCCCTTCCTTTCTCCCCTCCCCCCTTCAGTGGCTTTGTATGAAAAGGAGATTCCGACCATGACTCTGCACCTGAAGATGGTGCTCATGAACTGAAACCCGGGTCGGGCCAGTTTTATTTATACTTGTGGTATTGTAAAATGTATACATTTTAGATTGATAAAATGTCATACCACCAAGTTATAAGTGATCTTGTTTTGTAAGTCCCTTCTTCCATCAAACCCCTTCCGTCTAACTTCCATCAGTTCATGTGCCTAAACAAAAACCTAGTAGTTAAATGTCCGGTTTGCGGTCTAAAAGGAGACGAAATGGTAATTTATTGGTATCAGGCAAAACATGATGGAACAATTTCATGATTGATCAATAACGAAATGCATTGGCAAAGTTCCACAGAGATTTGTTTGGTGAGACCGGTTTCGACACGACCTGATGATGAGGCCATGTATCAAAACCACTCGCTCCGAATAAACTCGCTCTGTGGACATTTGCAAGAGAATGTCTTTTTTTATCAACGTAATGAAAATGCCGATAAATATTTTACTATGCGCAGTATGAGTTGGGAGCTAGCTAATCTATGCGGGATGAGTACGTGGACTTGTGGTGTTTGACATGTGAGTGTGAGGAAGGATGGAGAGGTTTAGCTGGTTGACGAGAAGGGCGAACGAGGATGTGTCCGTTATGGTTGGAGAGGCAAGGAAGGGGTGGAGGTTAGAAGAAGGTAGAAGGGAATAGGAAGTTTTGGAATAAGAAGGGATATTGAATAGAGTGATAGAGGAAAGAACACTGAAGAAGCGTGGACGAAGAAGGAAGAGGATAGGAATTCTGGACGAAATGAGAAGTTGACTGTTTGAGTAGTTTTTGAAGGCGGCTTTTAAAGCAGGAAAAGAGGGACGATGTACCAGGTTAAATCTTTATGAGCAGAGTCCCAAATGCTCCTAAAAAAATGGAAATTCACATGACATTTTTGTACATAACTTCGGAACCTCGATTGACTGCGAGGAGAAGTAAACTCATCGCTTTTATAAATCCAAGGTGAATCCCGCGAACGTGAGACCTCATTGGTAGTCCTGTTTTTGCGATACATAAAATTTGCACACAGGTTGAATATTTTCCGTTACAGTAGGATGTCTCACTGTTTTCAAGGTGTCAAAGGAAAAGCGATATCAATTTGTTCCCGAGAACGCCGTATTCACATAGCGTCGATGAGTTTTGAGTTATTTTTTTGCAACTGTACGTCAAACGAGCATTAAAGACAAGAGAACTCGTATATAATTTCATTCAATTCCATGTGTTTTATTTCTCTTCAGTGTTTTTGCGTTTCTGTTTGGTTGAAATAACTTCAACCGCGTTGGTTTCAATGAAATTCACTGAGAACCCAAGCCAATAAAAATTTTATTTTTATTATACCATTTGCTTATACCCATTTGATTAACATCCACGGTGGCATTTATTGTTTAAGATTTCTACATCTACTCGGGTGGACTTAGAGCCCTATGGAGCACCAACCATCCCTCTTCAGCTCTAGGACTGAAATAAGATTTAATAGGTGTAGAGTCCTGGGACTACAGCAATGTGCCAAATTCTACTTAGTTGGCGATATACTACACATAACGGAGCACAAGCACTACACTACGTTCATCTACATCTACATACTACCCCGCAAGCCGCCTTGTCTTTTCTTGATCTTGAGCATGTGGGAGGGGGTGCTAGGTCACCAGCCGTGTAAAGATGTAAAAGTTTTCGAGGTTAAATGGTGACATGTCCTATGAGAGTGTATTTGGAGGAGCTCAGTTTTTATTGCGGTCGCTTATTGTTCGCGGACAGAACGAGTTCTTGTACCTATCTGTTCGAGAGAGTATCTCTATTATTTTATCGCATCTTTGAGACCTAGAGGTGCAGCGAGGCGTCATGATAATATTCTCTCTGTCGCTCTGAAATATATCAGTTCTGAATTTCTCAAGCAGCCTAAGCCTAGCGCGCAGCCTCCGAGTCTCGGGCTCCCACCTTAATCCCTCTAACAGTTGTGTTACACCATATGTTCGTTCGAAGTAGTTTTTAACGAAGCGTGCTACTTTTCTTTGTATTTGTTAATTTTTTGGTTAAATCTTTAATATCAGGGTCCCAAATGCTCGCGGCGTATTCGAGGAGTGGCCTAACCAGAGCGAAGTAGCATCTTTTTTTTACTTTTGAATCCGAGGATTTTTCTGTTTAACGCTTAACAAAACCCAGTTTCTTTAATGCTGTGACGCATATGTTTTGCATGTGTGTTCCCCACGATACATCTGAAGTTAAGGTAATTCCAAGATATTTTACTGTATTTGAAGATTTTATGTTTTACTCCACCCACGGTGTAGGTATGGCTTCTGTGTAATGACTTTCGCAGGAAGTGAACTGTGGTGCATTTACTAATATTTAGTTGTAAACCCCACTCCTGGCACCACAAATGGACGTTATTAAGGTCAAATGACAGAACTTCAAAGTCCGCGTCATCGCTTATTTCACGCTAGATTACTGTTTCGTCTACTAATAATCTTATTTTCTGCTAGTTCGAGTACTTTGGTCATTATTAAAAATAATGAATAAAAGAGGGCCAATCACGCTTCCATGAGGAATATCGGATCTGACTTCAACCATATCAGAGCTAAAACCATCAATAACTGCTTTTCGTTTTCGATCCCTGAGAATGTCCTATATCCAGTTCACTATTTTTTATTAACTCCGCATGAATACAATTTAAGATATGAGGTGATTGAAAACTAGTTTTTGTTGTTGTATTTCAGAAGTGTAAACCTCTTAACAAGAATCATCCCTGAAACGTATGGATTATTGCGGTATAATGTGGACCCCTCTTCGGTAGGAACATTATACAAGTATGGTCACTTTAGTCATGTAACATCTAGCTGTAATCATGAGACTACAAGGTGAAAATATATTTCTGTGGATCAATTGATAAGCAGCTTGTTCCAAAATTTTATGGTGAGCATGCTTCCCTCCATGTAATGCTCCTTCATCACCACAATATCTCCACTTCTCGTGACAAATATTTATATCCATAGTTTACAAGCTGAACCAATAGTAGTGTATTAAGTGATAAACTGCTTGCGGCACTTCATTTATCTCTCGAAAGAAAAAAAATTCAAGTCCAGGAGATCACATTGGGTGGATTTACACACAACCGCCTATATGGTAGCAAAATGGAGATTTACTATAATCAATCATCATGCAGTGTAGTGTATGCCAAATTTGAGTTGTTTATTTTTAAAACGAATTTTATTTGGTGATCTGGTACCTTCATTGCGCCCTGGACTATTTAAAAAGTCCTGTACCATTGGCAGTAATGAGGGAATTCTACGGGATGCCCGAGGGAATTCTACGGAACGAGTATGTACAGAGTATCCGAGCTTGTCACTGGGCTTTTACAGAACGTCCAAAAGAATGTTTTAAGACTTTTTGTAGAAATTCTTTTGAAAATGTTTCAACATCCTAAATAATATTAAAATAACTTCCTTGGTAATGGTAAAAAATTTTTTTTAGGAAAGTGGACATAATTCGATAGAATAGTATTTTTTAGTCCCTCAAACTTGTTGACTGTAGCTTGTACATTGTAACGCTTTTGCCGAAGGAATTGTTGAGGTGTCATACGTTGTAATGAGCAGTATCATTCTGGCTTAGTTATCAATCAGTTGTGAGCACGAATCGTTTCAGGAAAATCCACATTTGACGGTAGTACAAATAATTTCGCACCGCATCAAATTAACCTTGAAAATGACATTTCTGGATTGGCATTTTAACCTAAAACCTTTGCTGATACTTCTGAAACTGCAACCGAGTGCACACTTTGGGCGATTTTTGGCTGCTCTGATAATGATTCACCTATCGGGTGACGGAGGAAGCTGCAGTGATGTCTTGTCCCTTACCAATTTCAATGAGGAGTAGGTTTTTTTTTAAATTTTGCACCAATGTAGACAGACGTCTGATAAACTGATAACCTCGAAAATCTTCGACTCATTTGCTACCCTTTTGAAATGACGCTAATTTCCAACTTTTCATCTTCTGGTATGATGGCAGGCAGCCTTGTCGCTATATTTTATATCTTTTCAATTTTAATTACTAAATTTGCGAATGAAAAGCAGTTCAAAGATTATATATGATTCCAAGTTTTCCTGACGAATCATATTACTGAAGTTCTCTCGGGCTTCACGTTGGCAGTTAAACACTGTGTAACCTGGTGTGAAGCCCGAGAGACCTTCATTAACAGTTCAAAGATTGGTTTAAATTAATTTCCTCACGAATCAAATCACTGTTTCACGTCCCTCTTTTCTCCATTTTCGTCCAAGAACTGATTGCCTTGGACAGACTATTTTTCTATGAATTTATATCCAAGAACCAAGGCTAAAAGTGTGTTTTTATTATGATGAGTCACGTAGTTTGATCGATTGCATACCACGTCAACCAGGATTGGGAATAATTTTCCCCACAGAGGAGGTAGGCGGAGTTACCTTTTCTCTGTTCAACCTCAACTGAGTATCTGCAGAAGAACGTTGCGGCGACTTATTAAAATATGAATTCCCTTACGTGTGCCGTCTTTGTTTTTCACTCGCGATACTCGTGTCCGTCTATCTCATCCTTTTAAGCAAGCGGAATATTCATCGGCCGTCCGACGCGACTGCGGTCCATGAAAAGAACCAAGAGATGAATAAGTGATGCTGCGCCACGCCCTCTCCTCTCAATTATACGTATCACGGATCAGTCGTCGTTATATCGGTTGAGAAGGGGACTCTGGCTTCATTGGCGGCGAAGGGCGGCTATGGAGCGGCGGAGTCTACCTAAGCTACCGGTCGCAGTCCTGCTTGGCATGGCAATGACCTCAAGGATTTCCAGCATGAGCCACTTGAGCACTATCAAATTTGAAAATTTGTCAACAATCTGCACCAGTTGGGCGATTTTGCGAACTGATTGTGCATATTTTGGCAGTAACATTTGGAGATGAAAGCATATGAGCTTACATCGTGTAGCGGTGACACTATGGATTTCGCGGTTTCTTTGTAATTTAGACTTAGACCAGTCGTTTGCCGGCATTCTAGTAGGCATTATCAGGTCCTGATCTGATGATGCTGACTGGAGTGAAGGCGAAACAGTCGCCCACTAATAAGCTATAACGCGGGAAGAATCCGAAAAATTCTTAAGGATGGGGTCGAGCCGAGAGACACGTGATCGGTTGACCCGCTGTGCTTGTATTACCTGTGCTGGTAGTTAATAGCATGGCCATGAATATTTTGTGAACCATTGCAACCAATCTTGTTAGTTTACACTTGTCCAACGTGATGAAAGCTATGCGGGATTTTTATTCTCTCCGAGAGATAAATTAGTAACTAAAAATTTGCAAAAAGATATAAGGTGGAAAGAGGCTGTAAAGTTATAATTCCATTATTGAAATTAATACTTGATAGTATGTGCTTGTGCATTTTCTTACTACATTTTTCCACTCAAAGCTTAATGAGAAGTTCCAATGAAGCTATGTCGTGAAATTTGAGTGCTACAATGCCTGGGGTGGGATTGAAAGGTTCTGAGATTTTTAGCAATAAGAGCGCGCTTTTCACTCGATTTAGGCTAATAGAACCTGTTGACTTCACAAAAAGAACCTTTTGGGGAGGCAACTCCATCAACTTGCTGGAGGGTTCACCTCAAGGCCGCGCTGCATGTCAGCGTATAGATTATAACCCGATATTTTCTTCATATCGACCAATATTGCAAGGTAAATTGAGAAGTAGATATTATAGATATGTACATTGATTTCAGTTATATGTTATTTTGAAGTCACTTCTGTGTTTTTATCTATTTATTAGTCTCACTGGAACTAGCAGGACCATACCCAAGATATAACAAATGCCTTGTAACCCATCCAAAGAGAACTATGGACTTGTATTTTGTATTTTTAAATAAATTTTATGTAGAATTGACCCACTTTAATGAACACTTTAAAAAAAATTGTCTTCGCGCATTTCTCTTTTGGGAGCGGTTCTTCATTGCCCTTTATTTCCCTCCTGTCATCATATATTTCATCAAACCACCAAAACTCTTCCTTCCTTTGCTCTCTCTTTCCTTTAATATTTCCATCTGTCATGACTTTCTGCAAATAATCCGTCAGTTTTAAGAGTCCGATCGAATTTTGCATTATCTTCTTTACACATTTTATTACATCTTGTTCTTTTCCAATCCATTTCAATTTCTTCCACGTTTTTAACCTCATCCGTCCATCATATATTCTCCATCTTTTGCCATTGTCTCCTCTAAAATTTTTCGGGCATTTTCCTTTTCTTTAAATCATTGCCCACCATCCAGATCAGTTAAAAGCTTTCTCCATCTAAAACGCTTTGTTAATCTTTTCCTTAAATCCTTTTTGACGCTCCTGGTTGGCATGAGTTCTCAAACTTTTCCGATTTTTTTTTCATTCAGCGATTTTATTCTTAATTCCTTGTGAAAAGGACATTTCCGGTAATTATTCTTCCGAGGTACTAAAATAAACTCTCTTGCTCTAATTTCTTTCGTACCTACTTGATTTATATTTGTTGTTGCTCATAACCATCGATTTTCCAATATTTATTTTTATGTCATACTTCTTTCCTATTGATCTACCGTACCTTTCTTGGTGGTTCTTCTCCACTCTCTGCTATCACAGCTTAGTCATCTGCATATTTCTTGGTCTTCAGATGAGTTCCTCCAAACGCTATCCCACCGATCTCTTTCAAAAATATTTTTAAATAGCTAATTTTCTTCTTCGTCCATCCCATCGTTTTGTCCAATATATATATATATATATTGGACAAAACGATGGGATGGACGAAGAAGAAAATTAGCTATTTAAAAATATTTTTAAAAGAGATCGGTGGGATAGCGTTTGGAGGAACTCATCTGAAGACCAAGAAATATGCAGATGACTAAGCTGTGATAGCAGAGAGTGGAGAAGAACCACCAAGAAAGGTACGGTAGATCAATAGGAAAGAAGTATGACATAAAAATAAATATTGGAAAATCGATGGTTATGAGCAACAACAAATATAAATCAAGTAGGTACGAAAGAAATTAGAGCAAGAGAGTTTATTTTAGTACCTCGGAAGAATAATTACCGGAAATGTCCTTTTCACAAGGAATTAAGAATAAAATCGCTGAATGAAAAAAAAAAAAAAATATATATATATATATACATCCCGCTATCATTTTGCCCTCCTTACACTCTGCAACATTTTGGCATCCACCAGAAATATTTATATATATTTCTATTTTATCGCGTATGTAGAACAACCGAGTGATTTCCGCCCTTGTGTACTATTTTGTTTTGCGACAACTATTTTTTTACAGGAGATATACGTGCACCTTGAATCCGTACAGACAGGTAACATTTTGGCATCCTTTCATAACCAATCATTATGGCGTCCAGAGTATATTTTTTACATTTTATCATCAATTTGGAATCCATTTTGTATATTTACTGCCACTGCGATATCATTTTGCCTTCCTGCGCTGTTGCCAAATTTATCTATCATGGAAACTTCGCTCTCGCTTGTCATTTTTGCAGTTTATAGCTGCTATTGTATAAAATGGGTGAACGTGTTGCACTTAACTATTAACTACTATTAACTAAATGTACTACAACTGCCAAACAACGATTATAATCAGCATAGGGGTAAACATTGTATCACTAGGAGCATACTTAGCCAAGTTTTATTGAAATCTATCTTTTTTGCTCCTCATTCATGTATTTCAGTTTTGTTTTGGTATGCTATAAACACGCCTAGAGGAAAGCGAGAGAGGAATTTGACTGGCGCAGTCATGTAGGTAAGTCCGCGGTGGCCTATCACGCAGCACTGTGTCACGAAATCGATTTGCAGGGAAAAGATCGAAGATTTTCCCAATACTACACGAAGATTCTTCCAATAAAACTAGCCGACACGGTTTAAGCAACATGCATACAAATATTTCTCTCACAATGCACTTGGTATTCTAATAAGGATTTGTAAATCAATAAGTTTCCATCATGTCACATTCCACCAAATTCGCCGTTTTATTTCATTATGTGTGGACACGCGATATCCGTGAATGACTATCAAACTGTTTTTATCATTATCCCAGTAGTTTCGCGTTTCAAGTTTAGAATAGTTGTTCAATTTAATTAAAATAAAATAATTTACGTGAAAAATAATAAAAAAATGAAACACAAGCGGCTGAAAAAGGGGTCAATTAATCTTCATAAGTTAGAAAGGGATTTGATACTTTCTGGCTTTTCATCTATCACTAAAACACATTAAAATGTTACCATGAAATACATGAGTCAATAGAATGCTAAATTATATTCTTTTTGCATATAAAATGCAAAAAAAAGAGTAAGTTAAACTTCATTTAAGAAGAAGAATGCCAACACCCTTGCTTTTTATAAAGCCAAGGACACAACGTGTTTATCGTGATGACAACGCGATGACGTGAGCCGCGAATCAGAACCTGTATAATTACGGTGGGGGCTCAAAATTTAACTTCACTTTTCACGACTTCCAATACTCCACAAAAAATATAACTATTCTAATGTTTATGGGACAGCAAAGACGGGAAATATCTCTTCCTTGAAAAACTGTGGCTTAAAGAAGAATTTATAACCTAGAAAATTACAATTTACTCTACTATCCTTTAGTTGGTCCGAAGGAAATGCTTCTCCCTACTTTGCTTATCAAATAATGACTGATTAAGAATTTTGATAAAATTCTGAGAAAATATGAAAGAAGTTTCCAGTACTAAGTGGAAATATTTTCACAGCATATAGTGAAGAGCTGCGTCTAAAGGAAAGCATTTTTACTGGACCTGAAAACAGGAAGATAACCCTAGGCCCTGAATATCAAAATATAATAAACAATGGGATGCTGAAAGCACAAAAGCTAAAGAGAGGTGAGGAACAACTTTTATTTGTTGCCCTACTGCCACCTAAAATGCAATAGGGTGCCAAATCTCGTTCAAAATCCACTTCCTGCATTAGCTCACAGACGCATTTCCACAAAATCGTGGGGCGGGAGGAGATAATCCGGGGGAAAGATTTTATAATGGCGTAAGTGTTACGCAATATAGATAGGCTCTGGTAAACTTTAACAATAGGAAACTACTGCCGAGGCTTTAATAAAGAAGATTCAATTCCGCACAAAAGAAAAAAATTGACAAACTATAATTATTTTCACGGTAAAGGCGGTTTTTAGTTGGTATCTTTGAGTACATTTTCAGATTTCCGTTAGAAAAAAGTTTAAAAACCACTTACTTTACCCCCATTATTTGGTTCTTTACCAACATCCTTTTCCTTAAAATCACAGTTGCTGGTGTATCTTTAGCTGGAAAATTGTTAGTGGATTCAGTAGCTACCGATGCCTGAACTTATGGATAGTGAAGAGTAACGCAGTTTTCAAACCTTATTGGCTGAAGTAAGATTAGGATAAATTGTACATATAATTGAGCCAAAGGTTTTAATACCATCAATTAAAGTCACCTTTCTATGAGGATAAACATTGGAAAGCAGTATCAATTAATTCGGGTTTCACTTCTGCAGAGAGGAAAATTTTTGTCAATATTCAAAATAAATACATTGTCATTGAAGGGGTTATGCAGTTTATTTCATCACTACTGCAATATTATATTGGATTATCAACTAAATATGCCACTTTGAGGAAAAAGCAAACACCCTTTGATTTAGAATTAAAGACTTACAATAAAATTCTCAAGATCAATGAAATTTACAAATTAAATAACTGGTCTTTGAGGATCAAAATCAGTGGTACAATTTTTTATGAGGCAGCAAAGAAACCGCAAAATTTGATTTTAAAAAATGTACTGATATATTAAAAAAATTGACTAATACAAAAACTCACTTTGGGTTAAACTAGTATTGCAAAACTCTGCTTAGGCTATTTTGCCTTTGAAATTTACTTTTATAATATCATTGTACATAACTAATCCATCTTTTTATAAATGTTTTGTATAAAAACTTTAATTTTTAACCAAGTTCTCTTCTTCGGGGGTATTTTGTTTTGTGTGTGGTTCTTAAAATATGATGCCACAATATGTTTTTGCTCCTCTGTCCATGGGACGAGTATCCTTTTAGTTTTTTTCGAAGTATAAGGGGAAACAGGTGATCTGGTTTCATTCCCTTTTTCTAGCTCGAAACTTGAGAATGAATCATCGATTACATCGCTCATATTCCTATCATCATCATCATCATCTTTTTCACCTCCATCATCTTCAATAGGGATCTCATCATTTTAATTAATGTCTATTTCGTCGAGGGCAATGCCTTTGAAATTGGATGTGTCTCCATATCAGGACGTGTCTCCATATCGGGTTACCGCTGCTATCGCATTACTCATGGAGTCCTCGTGGAGTTCTGGTATAGAATGAAATTAAATCTCACTCCACTTATAGAGACGCGGATTATTTTACCATGAGAGCGAACGGTCAGTTTACCCTTCTATGCCTCATTTTCTTAAAGTAGCCTTAGTCAGGGAAAAGTTCAAATTTCGTATTCCCACGTGTATCGCATTACTTTTTCGTGCCTGTTTTCGATAGAAATGACTCGTGATTCACACCAAGAGGACTACATACGTGAGGATCCAGTTCGTCCCGTAGAAGCTTGATTTATAATGCCAGGGAAGTGTCTCCATATCGGGTTTCATGGCTATCGCATTACTCATGGAGGCAGTTCTCGTATTAAATGAAGTGAGATCTCACTCCACTTATAGAGACGCAATTTTTTTTACCATGAGAGCGAGCGGTCAGTTTACCCTTCATCGCTTCATTTTTATATTTTTTAGTGACCTTAACCAGGGAAACTTTTAAATTTCATGTCTCACGTCTATTGCATTACTTTTTCGTGGCTTTTTTCGATACAATGACTCGAGATTCACACCAAGAGGACTACATACGAAAGGCCCCAATTCGTCCCTTAGAAGCTTGATTTATGTTGCCAATTTGAGCATATTTTAATTGTTTTTTTTTTTATTTCTGCAGTGGGGCGATGAGTGCAAGGCGATTTATTTATTTTCAAATTATAAAAAAGGATATTTGGACTCTCAAGGAAGAGCTTTGAAAATTTATGAATTCGATAGATTATATCATCATGAATGTAAATTTTGGTTAAAAGCCCTTTTCAATGTGAATTGGGTGACAGCAGATCTAGCGGTCGACTGGAGGATATTTAAATATTCGTCATTCACCCCCTCATTTCACCCCATGATATACCATGCGGAATTGACGTTGACGAGAACAGAAAGGATTTTTCTGGAAAATGTTTCTAAAAAAAGTATCTAACAATTTCCCTGGCGAAAATGAAGGAGGCTGATAACGCTGCTGGAGTGCGTTTACAGGTGTTCTTTTAACGTTCCTGTGCGTTCTTTGGCGTTTTCATAGTGTTTGTCGATGTTCATCCACGTTAATCTGTGTTTCCCTCACTGTTCTCATGCGTTCGTAAACGCTGTTCCGAAGACCTAGGTCTGAAACGCCCGAGAAAACGCCTACTGAGAGTGTTTGCATTTATGTTCTGGAACACTCAAGAACGCTGTCCGACTGAGCTGTCATGGAACGCAGATGAACGCTGCCGAGAATGTTTTGAAACATGTTGGAACGCTCCAAAAGCCATGATGCAGTATTACTATTTTGATGGCAAATCCATTGTGAGAATAACTACAACTCCACTAACAAATTTATTGTGAGAATAAGCTTCTGAGAAATAACAAAGCGCACCCAATCCTCAAACATCAATATCTAATAGACATCTAATGGATATCTTTTAGCGGTCCATCTTCATCTGTGCATTTAGTGAAAACACAGCCGTTTCCTTTCCGATAGTCTTCAAGGGAATAAATGCATCCTTTCTATTTCTTTGTGCCAACCCACACAGCTCAAAAATCCAAATCCGTCGCTTGCGAGCCGTGAATTCCGGGTGTCTACTTTCCCAAATGCATATTCAATATCAATTGTAAATTAATAATAGCATCCATAGTGTGGCCTAACGCGGCATGAAAATTGGTTCAATCTTATTTCTTTCTCAATTCTACTTCGAAATAATGTATATTAGAAAGCCAATATTAATGTGTTATAAAGAAAAGCCGTATATGCATCCCTGACGTCAGATATGAGCTTATAAATCATCAGCCTTAGGTCATAAACGTCAGCTATGTTGAAATCGCGTACTAAGAGCAGAGCCATATCTAACGAATCGACTACAATCTTTATAAAGCATAAATACACTTAGTCAATCCAGATATGAAATAGAGTAGTGGTAGAGTGTAAGTCTCCTGCGTGAAAGGTCTTCAGTTCGAACCCCCTAGCCAATAAGAATTTATGCGATGTATATAATTACCGTTGTACGAAGTAATAAAATAATAACTTCAAAGGTCCTTAAGGGCACAAAGTTTATTTTTAAAAATAATTTTATTATGACAAATTCCCAAATTCCAAGATGAGTGCCTAACGTTCATATTACATTATGTCGATGAACGCTCTCAACACCCTAGACAGGATTTTCTGAAATGAACGTAAACGCTCTGAAACGCTGAAGATTGTGACTCACAGGGCGTTCACGAACACTCAAGAACGTAGCTAAACGCTCTGTAGTGTGTTTGAGATCACTCCAAGGCATTCACATTTACGCTCGAGAACACACTGGGATGGTGTTCTGAGCGCGTTCTTCGCAATTTATGAACACCTCCGTGGCTCGTTCCTAAACGCTCAGAACACGCTCTCATTTTCGCTAGGGTTAGCACATGCAATTATTTTCAAATTCGGTTTTTCAAAGTGTTTGTCTTCCCTAATGGGATAATAGAAGTATATTCGGAAAAATCATATATTAACGAGCAGCAAATGTTGAAATAATAATCCATTCGCTGATAAAAAGTTTCCGCACCCATTCTTTCCATATCGTTCGAAATACTGATAAAAACTAAATGTTTGTTTCATCTTAGAAAGACTACCATCGTTCATTACATTAATTGTTAACTGAAAACGAAGTATTCTCCTTTAACTAGTCGAGAAAATCTGCGAGTGGTTACTAGTACAAGTTTGAGAGCAAAGGTACTGTATTATACTTATTGTCGAAGGTAGTGGTAGTTTAAAGAAAGAATTAGTCGTATTCTAGCATTATTCTGGAATTTCCGCACCAAGTATTAATATAAAAAAAGGTGGCTTTCCAGATACACAATCCATTATTTTTCTACTTAATCACCTGAAAGAGTTATTCTTGCGCCAACCTGTTGCGGTCCCATGACAACAATAATTTTGTTATTGAAATTACCGTTGCGCAAATCCACTTAATTGGCTTTGGACCAAGTAAAAACTGGAGCGGTAGCGCCGTACGACAAGAACTCCGCTACCACGCAGTCCACCGAGGCATCAAACCTCGAAAGTGTCTTGGGTGAGAGAATTGCAGAAAGCCGCGAGGAAGAGCGATGTTGCCAAACCGAGGACGCCACTTGCTGCGCAGACTGAACGGAGATAACCGCGACCAAGTTATACGCCGCCGTCAGCGCCACTCGGCCCGGAATTATGCTGAACTAACAATATACGAAATTTGTACATACTGCCAACAAATTGGCGTCCATACTAATTTTCGGAAATGGGGTCTACATGATGTAAATAGTCGATTCCAGTGATTTTTACACGTTTGTAATCCGGCGTCCGGTATACGGCAGCCAAATTACACTCGGACGCCAGATCAAATGCAACTTGCTCATTAACGGGTGCCAAAATGATAGCGGGATTTATATATATATATATGTATGTATATATATATATATATATATATATATATATATATATATACATACATATATATATATATATATATATATATATACATACATATATATATATATATATATATACATACATATACATATATATATATATATATATATATATATATATATATATATATATATATATATATATATATATAAAGGTCACAGGCGTGACTAGCAGTTACATATAGAGCACAAAAAAAGTAAAACTCACAGAAATTTTGATATATTTCGGCGGACACAACCGCCTTCGTCAGAATGTTAGAAGGTAGTCAAATGAGTTCACTCACTACCTTCTAACATTCTGACGAAGGCGGTTGTGTCCGCCGAAATATATCAAAATTTCTGTGAGTTTTACTTTTTTTGTGCTCTATATGTAACTGCTAGTCACGCCTGTGACCTTTTTTTATATCTGTGCACTACAAGTGTTTTTCGCCAAGTGGATATATATATATATATATATATATATATATATATATATATATATATATATATATATATAAATACGTTGATGGATTGGAGTCAGCCATGCGGCGATGAAAACACGATGTGGATAAAATGGAGGAGATAGACACACAAAAAAAGAGACGATCACACTTACATAGCTAGCTTTCGGAACTATAGTTGCCGCAGAGTTTCTGTGCACTGGAGAATTTCTCCAAGCCTAGCTGCCCATGGTAGATGAGCAGCGATTGGCTGCCGGCGTCCAATCCCGTAAACCGGTTCTTAGCTCAGTGCGCGCCGCGTACGAATACCGTAAGTGGCGACCCAAAAGAATCGGCGAAAACGAACGCTATGCCTCGCCGACTCGAGGGCCTTTAAAACAGAAATACTCTGGACTAGAAACTACTACATATATCGAGTCAAAACTTGCAGTGATTGCAATAGTCATCGCAGTGAGGTTAGAAAGTAATCCTCATCGGCGGAGGTCACTGTGCTTACACGATAAATAAACAAAACTTAAATCCTCTTTACCAACATTTTGAAAAATACAAATACAAAAATTGCGACTAATTATCATAACAACCAAAATTTTTATCGCTGGGAAAGAAACTAGAAAACATCCGTAAACGTAGATCTAAGAAGAAAGCCTGTTACTCGAAAAATAGTAACGAAGTGAAAAATAACCGATTCATGTATAATTTAATCATAAAATACCACAACATACCTCTTACGTTTTTGGTGGTTCATGTCTTAGTTTAAGCTGCAATTTTGTTCCGGGAAGCCAGGTTCTCGGTGATCCGATCCTTGCATTTTTTCAATCTTCATCACTTGATTCAACGCTAAGGGGAATTACTACTTTGGGCACTTCATCACAGACAGATTCCTTTTTATAGTCTTCTTCCTGAATATTTTCTGCATGTTGAACACACTTTTTCCAATCCTCCTTCGTCACAGCTGCTAGAGCTTCGTGCGTTAAACGCTCCACATCAACCATTTTAAATGTAGTGTTCCTCTCTGCCACGAACCTCTTGACTTGTGCCCATATTAATTCAATGAGATTATATTTGCAGTGGTAGGGAGGCAGACGGACCACTAAATGGCCCATTGAAAGGGCTAAATCGTCCAACTGGTATGATGTCGTGATATTGTTTCTCACTACGAAGTCTTTCACTTTCTGAAGCAGTTCTTTTACTGTGCTACTATCACTAAGTGGTTCCTTGTGATGTCGCAACCAGGATTGTATTTCCTTTTTCCGGCTGGATGTGTTTGGTATTTTTTCTAACACTTTGGAGTGGTAGCTCGCGTTATCCATGACAATCATGGACGGCCGGTCCAACCTCCTCAAAAGTTCCTCGAACCACCAGGTAAAACAATCCGCATTCATATCTTTATGGTAGTCAGACAAAGGATCTCTGCTGCCGGATCTAAAAACTAGACCCATATCACCAATAAATCCGAGCTCACTGGATCCTGCATGAGTCACAATTAATCGTTCACCCTTCCCAGTTGGAACACGCCCACCTTCTCTCTCGGAGTTAACCCAGTGTGACGCCGGCAGTAATTTTGATTTACCCACGTTTCATCTAAATACACCGTTTGTTGGTAAATAGGGTTCACACGGTGGGAGTGCATGATTTTCAGGAATTTTATCCTGCATTCCCTTATATCACAGCGCTCCATCAATAGTTTTCTCCCATCATTACCCATCACATACATAAATCCCAGGCTGTTGAATATCTTCCTAAAAGAAGAGTCTGATCCATCGTATCCTGTCGCTTCTTGGAAAGCAATTCTCTCTCTCTCCACTGTTGGGTAAATACCATTGTGGTACATATCCAGAAATATTCGACGCACCAAATCCTCATCGAATTCGTCCAGTTTACTTTTATTGGGAGGTGGCCCTCTCTTCTTCTTCTTCTCCTCCTCCTTCCCCATGTTTTTCAACACGGTATAAACATAGCGGGTGGACACGCTACATGCCATTGCTGTTTTTTGACAGCTTCGCCGTTTTCATAGCGAGAACATCCGGCGTTGACAGCCGCAAATTTACTCAGATGCACTTTACCACGGTTGGGGACGTTGAGGTCATTTTCACTTTCACACAAATCCACTGATGATGATCCGTGTGGATATAAATTGACTCCAAGGAACTCATAATGTTCGCTACTCGACACTTCATCTAAGCACAGTCTTTCACGATCTACTACGGAATTGTCACTCAGTGTATCTGGGAGAGTTGCCCTCGCCATTTCCTTGCAAAAGTAAAGGTAAACGCTAAATACGCGTGCCCGTAACTCCGCAGAAAATTCCTTAGGCATGGTAACACGAGGGATTGACACAGCACCACTGAAGACGAGATTCACTCTGAAGGTCTCAACGAACTGGCACCAGCAACGGTTTAGCCATAGAGAGTCTTTCAAGGGCCCAGAAAGCCCATTAACAAATTTCGTGGAAACCCCAAAAACTCTAGAATAAAGATCTGACCCCATGAGCGCACTTGTTTCCGATACTTGGGTCAGTACGGATTATCTCCCTTTTGCAGGGCACCTGCCGAGCGCCCCGCAGCTTTCCTTTCACGGTCATGCGCTGATATCTCAGGGGTTCGTGCTCACGGCTCTAGGGGATGTGTTACCTGCTAATGAGTTTTTCTCAGAATCTAAATTCTTAGAGCTGCATGCGATTAAGGAGCAAAGCTGTTTCTTAGAAGAAGTTATTTAGGTGATGTAACTATGGCTCAAAATATCACCGATTCAGTAGAAATAGTCTATTTACACATTTTGGACTAAATCATTTTCGGAACGTCGTACGATTTGGAAATGAGCTATTTTTCATTTTATTGCTGTTTCAACTATTTGGGCATATTTTATAATAGAGGATTATCTGATAGCCAATTAAAATGGAGATAAAAAGTAGTTTATCGTCCTGAGTACAGTGAAATTTCTCCAAACGCGGCTTCCCGCAACGCGGATTCTAATTTGTGCTGTTTCTAAATCGGCACCAACCTTCACAGAACACGGTAAGAAGCTTCAGTTTTACGCGGTTTCCGTTGGAGGACATTTTCCCATTTTTTTCCTGGTATGATCGAGGCCTAATATAAATAAATGACCGATTTTAACAATTGATTTTAATTCATCACAAAGATTTCAGTTTTTTACTTCACGCAAGAATTGAGCCTCAACCTCCAGCACGGCAATAAATTATTTTTATGCTTTACTTATCTCGATGACATTTTCTTTTCGATGAAGAAATAAAGGAACTTCATCGCAATCAATCAGTATTTCGGCGCGATATTTACCATTTTAATCAGTATAAAGTATTTTATCGCAACCACTGGCGTTATTCTGATTGTTTCGCGGAACAATGAATACAGGATTTGGTGTACCTATATGGTAGGTTATACGAACAAAGTACATTTCCACGCTAAGATCTACCTTCGTCACGACGTAAAGAAAATTGCAGAGGAGGCATCCAAAGGTATCTATCATTGGCCACCTCACATCCTCATATTTGCTTACTTTATATTCGAGAAATATAGTGTACGCACAATCTTTCCCAATATTCCCCCGTTCTCCTTACTCTCACTAGTATTCCAAGAAGGGATCCCGTTCTTCTACCAGGCCGCGGCGAGCCGGCGAGGCGTTCGTTTTCGCCGATTCTTTTGGGTCGCCACTTACGGTATTCGTACGCGGCGCGCACTGAGCTAAGAACCGGTTTACGGGATTGGACGCCGGCAGCCAATCGCTGCTCATCTACCATGGGCAGCTAGGCTTGGAGGAACTCTCCAGTGCACAGAAACTCTGCGACAACTCCGTCTTCAAGGCGTATCACGGAACAAATGTCGTGTGCGCTGGTGAGGATAGGGGTAGGAGGGGCGGTAGGTTAGGGGAGTGGGGATGGGGGAAGGGGAAGGGGTTTTTCCCAGCGGTTGACGAACGGTTCTTGAAAAGGGGAAATTTTTACCAGCTCGTGTCTTGGCCGGAGAGAGCGGAAGGGGTCGCAGTGAGGGTGGGGGGGGGGAGAGAGGGAAGGGAAGGGGGTAAATGGAAAACAACGGGGAGCGTGCGATTAATGTATTTTATTTAATCCGGGCGCGGCGTACGATTTTAGCAACCAGATTATGGCCTGCTCCTTCTGGCGCACTTCAATTAACGGGGCGTCCGGGGGAAGGGAGATCAATATTGCCACCTCAAAGCACTTGTCAAAGGACAAGCCATGCTTCCGCACATGAGTAGGGACGGGGAAAGTGGAAGATGGGTCTTTACAGGTGCACCGATGGTTATTCATTCTAATATTAAGGGGTGTAATACATTCGCCCACATAAAAACCGGGACATAGTTTACATTGTAACACATAAACTAAGTTGTGGGAGTCGCAAGAGCCGGAGGCTTTGATGTCGAACGGCGTCTCTGTGTTAGGACTCTGAAATGAGGATAGGGGGCGAAACATGTTGCACGTTTTGCACCGTGGTTTGTTGCATCTCTGTGTGGTGGGACGGGGAGTGTCATTCGATGTACCCTCTCGCGAAGAATTGGAGCGAAGAAGATTGGCTAAGTTAGGTGGACGTCTGAAACATACTGTGGGGCATTTGGGTAGGAGATTGGCTGTCGATCTGTTAGTATCTAAAATTGGGAATAAGTCTTTGAGGATGGTCTTGAGTTTTTGGACGCCAGGAAAATATGTGATGTGAAGATTTAGGGCGTCCAGGGGGGTGTCTTTTTTACGTGGGGTGAAATTAGCAGAGGAGGGTAAAATACGTTTTTTTAGAAGTGGCTCGGGATAATTTCTATTGGATAAAGAATTGTGAAGCTTATCAAGGTATTCATGAAGTTTTTCTTTGGAGTTGCAAATCCGGTGGCCACGGATCGACAGCGAATAAGGAATTGAGTGCTTAGTGTGTTTGGGATGGCAGCTGTTGTAATGCAAATACAGTTGTTTGTTGGAGGGCTTGATATGGACCGAAGTCTCAAAGGTGTTATTATTTGTGATGGAAATGTCTACGTCGAGAAAGGTGATTTGAGAAGGAGAAGTGGCCGATGTGAAGCGAATGGATGAGAACTGATTTAGAGATTTGAGGAAGTTCGCTAGGGTATCCTCGCCGTGGGTCCATATGATGAAAATATCATCAATGAATCTAACCCAGAGCTCCGGTTGTAATTCCTGGGTGGCGAGGAAATCACTTTCGAGCTTTCCCATGAAGAGATTGGCATAAGAAGGGGCCATTCTTGTGCCCATAGCCGTTTCCTTGGCTTGAAGAAAGAAACGCCCATTGAAAGTGAAGGCGTTGCGTTTCAGAATGAATTCAACTAGCTTGATAAGGAAGTTGGTGGATGGAATTCGAGGGTGATTTCTTCTCGAAAGGAAATGGGATATGGACTCTAGACCTTCATGGTGAGGAATCGAGGTGTACAATGAAGTGACATCCACCGTAGCCATGATGACGCTTTTGTTGGAGGGAATATTTACTGCTTTCAGGATGTCTAGGAAGTGATAGGAATCACGAAGGAAGGAAGGGAGTTTAGCAACTATAGGCTGCAGGTGATAGTCCACGAAGGCCGATATGCGCTCCGTTGGGGAATTGCAGTTGGAGATGATAGGGCGTCCGGGGACGCCTTCTTTGTGTATTTTGGGAAGGAGATAGAAATACGGGGTTTTGAAGTGAGTGGGCGAGAGAATATTGATGTCGGACTTGGAGAGTCCTTCATCAGGGCCTGTTGAAATTAAGAAGTCATGTATTTCCGCTTGATACGCCGCAGTTGGATCCTCTGTGAGTGGGAGATAGGAAGAAACATCACCGAGTTGTCGCATTGCTTCGGCGACATAATCCTCCCTATCTTGAACCACAACGGTTGATCCCTTATCCGCTTTACTGATGGTAATGTTGGGATTGCGGCGGAGGCGACTGAGAGATGACAATTCCTCTCTGTTAAGGTTTGGGGCAGGAGTGAGGGAATTGAGAAATTGAGGATCTGACACATGATTTAAAAGTTGGTTGCAGAATACCTCGATTGGGTGATTATTGGCCAAAGGTTTAGGTTCATAGTTGGATTTAGGACGAAATTTGTTGATGGCGGGGTTTAAATTTGAAGTGTGGCCGTCGTTTTGTTTCCAAAAGTGCCGCCATTTGAGGTTTCTGCAGAAACTGATGACATCCGAGAGTAATTGTATATGATTGACTTTGGGAGTCGGTGAGAAAATGAGTCCTTTACTTAAAAAAGAGACATCATTCTTAGTGAGTGCAGTAGAGGAAAGGTTGAGAACATCTGACTCTTGCCCTCCGTCAGGTATGGAGTGGCCGTGGGGTGGTGGGGGTTTGTATTTAGGAGGGGTTGGCGGCCCCTTGGGCGGCGCCGGGAGGTTGAATAAGGTGGCGAGATCTGGCCGTTCCGAGAGGAGAGGCCGGGGAGGGGGAGTGGGGGGCAGTATTTGGGCGGGAAGAGAGATACCTCTCGCTAAATGTGAAACGTATAGGGCGGATAGTTTCTTTAATAATTTATTACGGCGAAACTCCTGTTTTTTCAGCGTTACAAAAATTATATTGTTAATGTGCGTAATATATTCCGGAAAAGAGCAGGTGATAATTTTTATCAAAGAGAGCCAATTCTGAATGTGGAATTCTCGCATTGAAGTATACTGGGCCAGGAGTACCCGGGTAAATGATAATGAAGTTTGAAACTTCAGTTGATAGATTGGAGAGCGCAATTGTGGAGGGATGGCGTCAATTGGAATTTTAATGGTGAGGCCATTGGGGGCTATTCCCATTGAAAGGCAGGAATTTAAAAAGAAAATATGATCATTGCACATAGATATCTTTCGGGAATTGAATTTGACTTGGGAAATCCAATGCGCCAATGGTTGGTTCATAGTCACGATGGTGAGTGGGAGGAAAATTAGGTGGGAGGTGACGAGATTAAGATGATATGCCTAGACACGATACTGGAGTAAAAACAAGAGGGAAAGTTAAGAGAAAGATGGGAGGGTTTAAATAGGATAAGGAAAGACAGGAACAGCGCACTTACGTAGGCGTAGCGATGAAGAAGAAGATGAGCAGCGGGCAGCAAACAAATACGTTGATGGATTGGAGTCAGCCATGCGGCGATGAACACACGATGTGGATAAAATGGAGGAGATAGACACACAAAAAAAGAGACGATCACACTTACATAGCTAGCTTTCGGAACTAGTCCGTCTTCAAGGCGTATCACGGAACAAATGTCGTGTGCGCTGGTGAGGATAGGGGTAGGAGGGGCGGTAGGTTAGGGGAGTGGGGATGGGGGAAGGGGAAGGGGTTTTTCCCAGCGGTTGACGAACGGTTCTTGAAAAGGGGAAATTTTTACCAGCTCGTGTCTTGGCCGGAGAGAGCGGAAGGGGTCGCAGTGAGGGTGGGGGGGGGAGAGAGGGAAGGGAAGGGGGTAAATGGAAAACAACGGGGAGCGTGCGATTAATGTATTTTATTTAATCCGGGCGCGGCGTACGATTTTAGCAACCAGATTATGGCCTGCTCCTTCTGGCGCACTTCAATTAACGGGGCGTCCGGGGGAAGGGAGATCAATATTGCCACCTCAAAGCACTTGTCAAAGGACAAGCCATGCTTCCGCACATGAGTAGGGACGGGGAAAGTGGAAGATGGGTCTTTACAGGTGCACCGATGGTTATTCATTCTAATATTAAGGGGTGTAATACATTCGCCCACATAAAAACCGGGACATAGTTTACATTGTAACACATAAACTAAGTTGTGGGAGTCGCAAGAGCCTTAATAGGCAAGAGCCTATTCCCCACTCCCCTAACCTACCGCCCCTCCTACCCCTATCCTCACCAGCGCACACGACATTTGTTCCGTGATACGCCTTGAAGACGGACTAGTTCCGAAAGCTAGCTATGTAAGTGTGATCGTCTCTTTTTTTGTGCGTCTATCTCCTCCATCCTATCCACATCGTGTATATATATATATATATATATATATATATATATATTGATCTTGCGGCGATATAATTCCGATATTTGGTTAAATTTGGTAACTACCGTGTGAAGTAACTAGTTCGTCACGTTGCCTCTATGTAGCACGTCTTTGGCAATGTGAATTAGGAGAGTGGATGATATTACTTGCATCTGAGACCAATGGGGCTATTGCGTTCATGAAGATGTCGCTCTGAAATGGTGGCCGATGCAAAAATGTGTTACACGGCCGTGGTCAGTTCGCTTTATCTTACTGTCCTATAATTATCATCATCATCTACGTAGTTTCCTGCAAGCAACTTCAAGCGTGTTTGACTCGGGGTAGACTCTCACCAATATACACTATAGTGTACAAGAAACTTTCAACACAATGCACCATATTATAGATATCACATCAATGTTTAATAAAATATTGCATTAATGTAGGTATAATGCACATACTTAGATGAGATACAAAAGTGATGCTGGGTTCAAGCAAAACATGATATTAGCACCACAAATCAGATTAAGAGACAAATATTAGGCAGTAAATCAAATTATAGGACAGAAAACTAACGAGACTTTATAAACAGCCTGTTGGGCAACTTGTTGTTCTTCTACTCGCGTTAAAACTCTATTTTTAAGCCTACCTCATGAGGATCCTAAATATTGTCACCGCAATCCAATGGTATACATGCATATGCTGGAGCTCTCGACGAATTTCCTTGGACTAGGAATAGAAAACTTATGACCACAGCCGTCTAAACCGCGACGGTTTTTCATTTTTTCAAAAACCACTTCTTCGATTTTTCCATTTTCCAAACATTTTTCTCCGCCGATGGAGGCGAAATTCGTGTTGCGTGTTTTTTAGAGATAAAGAATTAAGTGAAGACTTCTGTTATCGACCTCGGAGCTCTGATTGGTTTATCTGGTGGTCAAATCATCCGTTTGCATTTCGTGAGACGCCTTAGAGACATTACTCTCCCCCCCGTGGAAAAGCTTTCCTACTCTTTTGCGGCCCCAGGAATCAACATTTACTCCTACCCCTCCACCACATCCCGTCCCACTCCGGCCTAGCGAAGAACCCTCTTTACACCTGGCCGGCGTTGCGTGCACGTCAACCCAAATAGGAGCCTGTCACGCCAATAACATTCGTATATTCTCGCCTCCCATACTTTTCACGCCCTCCCGGAACGGTTGACGCCCGCGACATTATAATAAAATTGTGTCACACTGAACATAAAAAGAGTCCATTCTTTATCTGATTTCGAAGTAATTTTGAATGACCAGTGCATTTTTTAATATACTACGGGAATTTCATTGCAACTTCATGGAATATCGTGTAGATCCTCAAATAGGTGAACAAATCCACGCTACTCATATTATGTTACACGAATATGTTTAGACCATCTAATTGCATGCATCACTAAGCTCTGTTTTAATTCTAATGAATTTTATGTCGGCGTAACCAAGCTGACGTAGTTTCAATTCAAAGATACCACTGCCATTCCTGGTTTCCATGGGTCCAATAATATTGCGGGTGTTGTTTCAGCCCAATTCTTCACTTTGTACATTCATCTACATCTACGAAATACCGTGCAAGCCACCACTAGGGTGTGTGGCACGAGGTGATTCCACACCAGGCATGCACCACTCATCCCTATTCAAATCAGAACCGCGCACGTTCCCACGAATGCCAGGCGCAGGCCAAAAGCAGTCAGGGCAACGGCACGAAGTCAGACCACAAACCAGGAGAGTGATACGTAGAAGAACATGACTACACTACTCAAGATAAAATACTGGTTAGTTTTATTAATGAAACAGATAAATAGCACTAGCACAATATACTAAATCTTGCAGGAGTATATCATTCCGGAGATTGCATGCGAGATTAGTAGCTAATAATCATACTAAGATATTTAGCACGACTGAAAAAACCTATTCAGTATCCTAGAACTGATCTATCGCAACTATTATGGTCCCTTATTGTACGTGGGAAAAATGACATTTTAAATCTTGCCCTTGAATTTTGTTGAAGCGTTGTAAAACCGTATTTTTACGTTTTTTTATTTATGATGTTGTCGACAAAATGGTATCAAAGCCATTATTTTCCGCAATTTGTTGAGTGGAGTTGACTTCCCTGTCAAAGTTTTTTTTTTTTTTGAAACTGGAATACTTAGGGCTCGATGGATCAAATGATTGAAAGCCGCCGTTTTGTGGGATATTGGAAGGCAGGAGTTGGAATAAATGACGTGGTTTGTATACGTGGGCTTTTGGTGTACAGCAAAGGAATATTTGCTTTTGGAAATCGAGATCTGGAGGTCTAAAAAATTTAAATGTCCTTCTGGCTCAGTCTCCATGCTAAAAATTATTGTTGGCGATCGTATTTGCAAGCGATTTTGTTGGAAGGTTGTTTTGACCCAGGAATGCAAGTGTTGGAGCAAAATGTATTTCCGCGTTCTTTTTCATCTTTGAAATACCACTGAGAACACTTCTCAATGAATTAGCGCACAATCGTTTAACTCCCGCTTGTAAGTCCACTTCACAGTTAATCACTGTGGTTTCCATGATGATGGTAGGGGCGAATTTCAAACCTTTTCTCAGCACCTTCCCTTCCACCGGTAAGAGTATGTGTGACGGGAGGCTGAGGAACCGTTGGTGAAATTTGTTGTCACTATTCACAATGGGAGTTGAATCAGGTATGAATGCGGGGATGAGCTTCTTTTGTCGTAGACACTGAAATTTCATATGGATGATATCCCTTTTTCCTTGCGTGATGGCTCCGCAGCGGGATTTCACGCCGTTGTCTAATTTGGTGAAATATTACCAATGCAGAGTACCTGAGAGCTTCAAATTCACCTAGCAGAGGTAGCAGGTATTAGCGTCTCTCTTGCCATACCAGATGTTCATTTCTTTCTGGATTCATATCCTCTGAGGGTTGATCACGTAGGTTGCTGCCGGAGATATTGAGCAGCTCTAGATGGAAATATATTTGGGTGTTACGCCGTAGATGTGGCACCGACTATTTAAGTAGAGTTAAAGGAGTAGATAAAGGAGCACGCCGACTCCCCTGTGAAACACCCTTGAGGTGTTTTTTCAGAGTGTCTAATATGTTGATCTACACGCTGTATCGGCATCTCCTGGTAAAAACCAAGTTTTTTTTACCATTCTCGTACGAAAAAACAAGCCTGTGAAATTATTCTGCCAGCAAAATCAACCGACGCGGACACCCAAATTTTAGAAGGGTCTCAATTTCAACAGAATACATATTTTTCGACCCAACGGTTGTTTTGACCCAGGTATGTTTGAAAGCCATATCACTGCAAGCTTTGGATTACCTAGAAGTTTTCTATTCCGTTAAGTGAGATGGACTTAGATTGAAGGAGCGGATAGAGACTTACTAGATTCTAGCTTTAGATTAAGCGTAATATGCCTCATAATGTAGAAGAGAGGACGAACAATGATATTTGGATGGAAAGCTGGGATATGTAACAAAATAAAAAGTATAAGATATGGTGAAAATCTAAAATTGATGGCATTATATTTATTAGCCATGAGGATAACAGTACAAATTGATTGAAGTTTTATGCTGGAAATGACAATAAAACTTGTCAGCTTTCCACTACTATTTGAAATGCCATCACTAAGTTATTAATTGTCACCATCACTAAGTAATTAATTGCAATATTGTCATTATCGACCGTGTAAAATAGATAGGAACAATCGAGTTGTCATCTCCAAGGTAGGTTTATTAGACATAATTACAGTTCCTGGACAGAGTATGTACGTGATTAAGCATATATATGGTTTAATAATTCTACAGCCATACAGAATTACAGTTGAAAGTCATCCCTAGAGCCATTTTGTTCAGGCTGGATTGTTTAAGCATTGGCTAAATAATGCTTTAATTGCCAATGAATTGCAGATTGTAGGAACTTACGGAAATGAGAGTAAAATTTTGGTATCATTCACGTCAAACGTCAAATTGGAAGTTTCATTTGAGGGGAAATTAAGAACCTATTTATCTCCCACCGACATTTTCCATCGTACCAAGAGTCGTACATAATACTGTCTTCCTATCATGATTCTCATTATAAATTTATTCGTTTTAATTACAAGTATTTTAAAAAACAGGTAATGTTGGTAATTTTGCTGACAAGAGATCATGCAGCTTGAACTCCGAACAAACAGCTTACAAGGTTTAACAGAGTCAGGGAAGATTTTTCTTCTATAAGGATATAATCAGGATGACTGCACGTGGTAGGTATAGTCATGTCTCATTTAGCCTTCCTATCTTCGACACGTTTAGATACTTAGTGAACAGTCAAGTTTGCAAAAGTATTGTTGAGTACGACAAAAGATATTTTAAACTCGGTTTAAATCCTACATGAACATATTTCCTGCTCATATATTCAGTTGCTACTGGACGAAGAAAAAGGAATGCAATAGGAGGGATCATCGAGACAGAAAAGTAAGTGATAGGCATGCTTTGGCTTTCTTTTCTCTCCGCGGGGATTTCATAGGAGGCTCACTAATACCACGAAGGTGCTTTTGGGGACCTGAACTAAACATAGCATTTTATCTCGTGGTGAGCTAACTCAACGAGCAAACTGCGAATTCAGGGTATTGTACCCTTCAATTCTTTTGCAGTGGTACGGGCTCTTGGTATCACTATCATCAATTGTCTCATTGCATGATTTGCTTTGCTTTTGATATCCTTTTAGTACATAAACGAAATTGGTTGACCTTCCGGCGGGCGCGCCCGTTTACAAAGTAAAGAGTTTTGGATTTCTGGTCGGGAAAATATATAAAACGTTGTACGATAGCTGGGGCCCATCATTGTATTCCTTCAGTAGTCTTTTGTCTTCCATTGTAAGAAATTTTCAGTGAAATATTTGGCCACGTCTCAGTGGCAGAGGGACTATTGTTGGAGACCGTCAAACGATGTGAACAAAGTAAACAGTGCGCCTGCTCGTAAACATGGCGAAGGTTGCCAAGTAAGGAAATATCATTGAAACAAGTCAATATTTTTTTGGATGTTTTTGCAGTTAACTTAGGTAAACTGAATTTTCATTCATTAAAATATGCCAAAGAAATTAATTTACACTATCACCTGATAACTATTACAATTTTATCGTTTGGATGAATTGCGTTCCATTCTTATTCGTAGATCCGAGATAGTGACTGTTCTACCCAAATACACAAGAAATTGGAAAACTACACAGAATATACTGGAAAAAAATCGAAAATGTGAGCAGTTATTACAAATGCTGCAACGGCCATTAAATTCTCTGTTTTTTCCAATTTCATTTGTAAAAAGCATTCAAGGAGCGTGGTAACATTTAATTTATGTTCAATGAAAGTGACGAAAAAAATGTAATGGCTTCGCATTAAGTGTAAACGATACAGAGGTGGGTGATTTCATTTTTCAAACCCTCTTAAGGATATAATAATAAACAATTAATTACTTAATCAATAAGTTCTCGAATAATTTGTGTTAATTAAAATCTACACTGATATGTTTACTTTGTAAATGGCGCGCCCGGTCGTGTACCAAAAAATGGCGCGCCCGCCGCTGGGTTAGGTAGTAGACAGTAAGCTACGACTTCGTGAAGACGACGGTGTGGTGTATGCAGCATTAATGATAAGGAAGCGCTAACGAAGGATTTAAGGAAATTCAAATGTGGTGCAATCTGTGGCAGTTCGAATTAAAGTCGAAAAAATATATTACAATGAGCTTCTAGAAAATTAAAAACCTCCCCTGAATACAACTATTACACACAACAAACCTAACTACAAGCTGTAGAACCCTAACCTCGGAGTTAAACCAAGTAATAAACACTAGTGGGAAAACATATTCGAAAATAACTGGTCAAGCTAGTCGTAAACTGGGATTTATCAAAAGAGTACTTGGTATGTGTGGCAGTAAAGTCAAAGAAATCAGCTACCAATCCCTTGTTAAATATCACTTGAAATACGCTGCCGGAATTTGAGATCCCGATGAAGTAAGCTTAAAAACAGTAAACGCGTGCAGAAAAAATCAACAAGTAACGTAAATGGCCGTTATGATTGTCTGGCTTGTGTTACCAATATATTACAAAAATTGGGATGGGAATCGCTTTCGGACCGCCGTTAAACGAATATGAATTAATCTTTTATGTAAATTCAAAACCAATTCAATTTCTGTAAAAAAATATTAATATCTTACGAGCTCCCAGTTAATACAGCAGATCAGATCATGAAATAGAAATTAGGAAAAAACTGTGCAATAGATAGGCTTCATTTGTCCTTGTTCCTGCGATCGGTTAGAGAAGATGAAACTAGGAACCATATAAACGTAATGAAATATAAGTAGGGTAAAACGTTAGAGACCCCGATTACTTGTAACGCTCCTTAATATTTGTTTCTTTACCTGCATTATAGTGCTTACTTTAAGTTTTGCATGTTCACGGATGACTTTGGCATCTCGTTTAGGCACTTTCACTACACATTGATTCATTTATTTCTGTCCCATTGATAGGCTACTTACAGTGTTGTGCATGTTGGTTTAATATCATCCCGTGTTAGACACCATTGAGGTTCGGGATAATATGTAGATTTAGATGTACCCACAAGGGATCGTTAGCTGAGAAAAATGTTCACATTGCCAGCAGATAACAGAAGCTCTCCTCGTAACGGCTCGCCTATCGGAGTTAATCTTTGGGGAAAAAGTAAATGATGGTACAGGTCTACGGTAAGTTGGTACGTGGCATGGAATTGGTGGATTTGATGAATGTTAAATGATCTTTGACTCATCCCTTCTCGATTTTAATAACGCCTGCTTCCAGAAATTTGCCAAAACTCCCTGGAAAATGCCCTAACAGAAATAACAGTAGATTACCAATTTCGTTTATTCAGAAAAGAAGAATGTGGAAATTCAGTGTGATCATCACTTTCACTTTGGACTCATAGTCGTTAATATCTCCGCACGGTGACTAACACTGTAGCTCCCATCTCATGAGACCTCTTAACCCTTTAACGCCTAGCGTGACCATATGGTTACGGAAAGAAGTAACTTTGTAATCTCGAAACAATAAAATTCCGTAGGGCCGCTGTCTTGTCTATACAGTTTTAAATTGTTGCAAAGGGTTTTTAAAAGAACGAATGGCAGTTTTCAAACCACTATTATAGCGTTTGGTTCTGTCAAGCTCGTGAGACCTTTTTGGTGCCATTGAGGCCACTCCTTATGGATTTCTGTCTTGTGTAAGTATAGTCTTACAGAAATACTTTGGCAAATGTATGTATTTTAACTAATTGTATTAGCGTATGTAGGTTCATTTTAATGTATTTATATATTATTTTATATGTATCTGCTTTAGTAGATATTTTATGAGTAGTTTTTCACAGGTGTGACCGTATGGTCACGCTAGGCGTGTATGGGGTCAATTGTTTTCAAATTCAGGGATTACTATTTTCTTATTGTTTTCTGCATACATAAATATTATATGTCATAATTTGCATGTATTTACATACTTTTGCATGTTTCAACCATATTTTTAATGAAATAAGTTTATAGTTTTTGTGGAGACGTGACATTGCAAGAAGCTTTTGATATTTTGGAGTATGAGGATGTTGATAAAATATACATCGAACCTCCAGATGTAAATGACCTAACGGACGAAGATTCAACCAATGAGGATGATAGTGGTCTGAAAACTGAATTTCTAGTGATGTCCCAATTACTTCGGTAAAAAAATCTAAGCGGCCGACTACTCCGGGGTCCTACGGAAGTGGTACTTTCCAAAGCATCAACGACGGCAGCTATCCCAAATCACAAAGTGGTATGAAAAAGTAAGTCCATTTCAAAGAAGAGAAAGAAATGGTTGGTGCAACAGGAGTAGAATACAGTGAAACTGCAGAAAACAATCCCTATTTTTCCTGACCCTGATTACTCCAATGAGCGTAATTTGAGTCCAGTATAATTATTTGAATAAATCATTGACGATAACATGTTGCGTTTTCTTTTTGCCGAAACAAATAAGTATGCTCTTTAAAAACATTTTTTCCACACCCAAATATAACCATAGAAGAGATAAAAATTTTCATCGCTATATTGCTACTGTCTGGATACAATAACGTTCCTTCTAAAAGATCAAAAAGGGAATCAAAGAGAGATGTACTCAATGATCTAATTTGTAATGCTATGTGTTGAGATATATTTCTTCAAATTTGTAGCTTTGTTCACAGCGCAAACAGTACGAAACCGGATCTAAATGAGAAAATGTCGAAGTTGAGGCCCTTCTCTGATATTTTACAGGAAAAATTTGCCTAATTTCCAATCATTCAACCCTGGTGTAAATTTGCCTAAGTTTAGAGAAGAACAGCATTCATTTGAAGTTCTGTTGAAGGCTTCCGCGGGGCTTTGATGGAGGTTGAGTTGAACAGCATTCATGTTATGATGAATACATGGTGCCTTACTTTGGCTGTCATGGATGTAAGCAATTCATCCATGGAAATTCTATCCGATTTGGCTATAATATTTGGTGCATGGACACTCCAGCAGGTTATCTAGTGTCACATGACTTTTACTAGGGAAAGTATCCTAAAACTAAAATTGAGTATGAAAGTGTTTTTGGTAAGGCTGCCACATCCATGCTCAAGATTCTTGAGAAGTATCCAGAAGAAATGAAAGTACTGCCATTTCAGCTTTACTTTGACGATTTTTTTACTGGAACTCCTCTCCTCACTCACCTCAAAAGAGCGAGGATATGGAGGTATGGGAACGATTCTTGAAAACTGAATTCCTAGTGATGTACCAATTACTCCGGTAAAAACTAAGAAGAAGAAGAAGAATAGGGGGTCTTTTCATGATATTACAAGCAGCGACGAAACCTCAACAGTACGCTGGGTTGACAACTCAGTGGTGACAATCGTATCAACTTCGTATGGACAAATCATTCAGAAATTTAGAAGCATTTTCAATTTATTTTCAATACAATTTTTAAAATTTTTATTTTTCTTAGTTGCTTTCATAATTTGATCATGTTCTGTAGTGTTTTTACAAATTCTGTTGCTTCGTAAAGGGCGCCGAGTTTACTAAGCGTTCTCTTGCATTTTAAAGAGTTCGAATTGAATTAAAAATTAAAATATTTGTGCATTTGTATAAAAATAAGTAATTAAATATTAATAAGTCACTTATAATTTAAAATTATATCGCTCTTGATGTTTTTGTGTAAGATGAGTCAATCTCAAGAATAAAAATTATTCATTTGGAAAAAAATTGACCACACAACTGCCTAGCGTGACCATATGGTCACGCCCTATTACTCTGCCATTTTTAATCCTATGTAGCTAAAACTTTGTGATATTTATCTTTATGTACTCTCAATAGTCATATGTAAAAATCAAGAAGATCGGGCAAAACAAATTTCCTCGGCGTTAAAGGGTTAAAATATGTTTTCATGGACGCGCACGCGCGCGACGAGACGCGTCATTTCTTCGCGTGAACCGTTCGCATGCAGGCGAACCTACGCGTAGGCGAACCTAGAGGTACCTACGCGCCATCTACAGCAGAAAAGAAACGGTAAAAAAGAAACGTGACGTCCGTGTGTGCTTATCGCTCTACATCCTGTTGTTGATAATTGTGTGTTGATCAGTTATCTAGCTCCACCCAAGTGCAATAGCTATTGTTCTTCGATTTCCTTTACAACTTACTTCCTCTCATACGCACGCCAACTTTCTGAGAGCTAATTAATGTGCAGTTTTATTAAAGAAAGAAATGGATGCAGTGGCACCATTGAATACCTATTCCCTCCACGCTTTCTCCCCTAAGTGTCTATTACTGTATTGATATTATGTCCTTATATCGATAAAAAGTCCTTATAATTGTACGGGAACGTGTACTTCTCTCGAGTTTTGGCGATGATAATTTCATCCATTTCAACCAGCACTTCGCCGGTCAGCCACGTTTGTGATTCTACGCGTTCCACGCGTCGAAAGTTGAAAATATTTCTCCTCGGGTGACGCGACTCTACGCGAACATACGTGAACTCACGCGAATAAATCCGGGCTTCTGATTGGCCTAGGATCTCGCTTTCGTGTCTTTTCGTCTGAAAGACGTTCATGAAAACGTACCTTTCGTCGTCCGTGTATTGGCCATTTCTCCAGGGCGCAGTGGTCTTACAGCATCTCGATTGAGAGAAGCTGCCGAGTCGAGTCTGGACCGCATCTCATCGCGCCTCCGCCGCGTGTCCGTGATCATCACGCCGTGTGCGAGAGAGACCACTTACTATTGATTTGTAAATTGCCATCCTGCGGTGTCAGCCGTTAGTAAAACCTTCTCCACAAATTATTCGAAAAATCATTTGTCATGCAGTGCCCTTCCGAGGGGAAAGAATATCTTGTTCTTGAAACCAATCGCTTCGTACACGCTTTGTAGTCGCAGTAGATGGAAGGTTAATTGGTCAATATGCAGCCTCCTCTGATTTTTGGCCGATAAAATACTTACTAAGGATACTATGGATCAATTTCATAATATACTCAGTCTCTTAGCCATTGCCTATGGAAAATACCGTTGTAGGAATAAGATACCGCATATATCAAGCAAGAAGTCGAAATGAGGAATTTAATGAAAGGAAGGGAAATTGTAACGATTACTATTTGAATATGGTCTTAACCGGCTGGCTTCATGTAGATGACGATTGGGCGGATTCCTTTAGCGAGGCGTCGTGTGCGATCGGCCCTGGCAATCAGCTGTGGCCGCGTTGGTTATCAAGGACAAAGCCACCTCCCTTCCAGCCAGAGAGAAAATAAAGGTAGGCTTGACAGCCAGATTGATGCTATTTGACTTATTCCAAAAAACGATACTAGGCGCGAGTTTCAGTTTGACCAGCCTAGTCATCGCAAAGCGTGGCAAAGCGGACGTGTGACAGGCCGGAGAAGGACGTGAGAGAGGTTGGATTGAAGGAGAGGCAAGGAAGATAGCCCTAATATGGAGATTTGAACCCTCTAACTTAATTCCTCTCGATTGCGGTTGTAGAAACGCCCGTAGGAAGCGCATACAGCACCTATACTCTTCGGTAAGTCAGTAACTTTGAACGAATTTCGCGGGAGAATATATAATTTAATTTGGCCAAGTGCAGAAATAAGACTGGATTGTTTTCAGGGTGTTTTGGACGTTTGTAATGTCAATTTTGGGACAACTAAGGAAACAAAGTATTGTAATGATTATGACCGGGACGGGTCCGTCAGAGGAAGTACAGGGAACAGAATTAAATAAAGCGGCGCGGTAAAGACCATGCTATTCGCAACACCGTTCTCCTGTAAATCTCGCGGTCGACTGTCCGCCAAGAAGCCGCTTGTCCTCCCGAGCTCCACCTTTGGCATCCCCACGTGATCGGCACTCATCTCTCTCATTCGCCGTCATTGTCATGGCGTGAGGTGCATAGGTTGCTGATGTTGCAGCAACTATGGGTGGGAATGAAGCGACCGGAAACCGGAGGAATGTGATAAGTAAGGTGCAGAGGAAAGAGCGGAGAGGGCGTGGTATGCCTAGGTAGGTGCGTTGGAAGAAGACATAGGGCCGGGGTGGCGAACCTATGGCACGCGTGCCCAAAGTGGCACGCGGAGCAATTATTTCGGCAAGCGGAGGTGGGAGGGCGCTAAGGGATACCTCTATCTCACTCAATGATATGTCAAGCGAGTATACTCTTATTTCAGAAACTTTGACACTCAATCACCAAAGGTTCGCCACCCCTGACATAGGGAGTTTCCGCCCTCTTACAGAATGTAGAAAAAATGGCATCCATGACAACTCTTCTTTCATTTGAGTTTCAAAATCTATTTCTGAGGTTACTTCTGTCCTAATCTGGTCCAATCATTAATGTACTACAGAGCGGTACTATTACATGACTTTCTGTTGTTCATTCATAGCAGGTAATAAGACTCTTATTTCAACTAAGGGGCGGTTTATATGATTTCAAATTTTCTTGGCGAATCGTATCAATTAAGTTCTCTCGGGCTTCACACCAGGTTACACAGTGTTTAACTGCCAACGTTTCTGTGGCCGAGTCCTCCACCGTCTTCAGGGCACAAACTGACATTTTTTTAAATACCAGTAAATTATTATTCATTAATTAAGGGGTAGTTTTTTTAAAGACATAAAATACATTTCTTTCAAATTGAAAGAGTTTCTTGTGGTAAAATTTCTTAAGTATATCGTGATACGCGGCTTGTAGTTGAAATAATTTGTCAAAGGACGAGCAAGCACGTTGATAAATATTTTTGCACAAGTGACGGAAAAATAGGAATGCAAGCTTCTATCATTATCCAATTATTATACCTCTAGCTGATAATATACTGAAATTGTAGGCTTTGCAAGTGGAGTTTCAGCTTTACACATACTGGTTATGGACTTAATGTATTACTCCTCCCTGTAAGAATGATACGCTTGTAAAATCAGCATGAAAGGTTTTTGATGAAATTCGATAATGTATAGAATGTGTTACATGTATGAAACATTAAATATGGCTTCAAATAATATTATTCATTTTTCTTTCCAGGTGAGTGGCGTAATGCAGTCAACTTTTGGGGAAAGGAGAAGTATGTAAATGAGTAATATACTTTTATATTTATTTGTAGATACCTATATGACAGGAAATGGTAAATTTCATGACTGACATTTCAAGGACTGAGAAACGAGTAGCCGTGAAGAGAAAAGTTTGCCTCTACTACAAAGCGGATTTTGAATAATTGAAATAGGAACTATTGGCCTCATATAAAATCATTTTACCGCTGGCTAACTACTTCAGACGGCTGAGACCATAACGATTGCTAAGTTAATTATTTTATTCATGACACAGTACTGCTGACTGAAGTCTTTTTAAAGGCTATTTTGTCAATTTTAAATGAGAAGCGAATTTATAGATAATTTATATTTCAACATATTATCCATTCAGAAATTAAATAGTTTTTTACCCATAACTACACCTAATTTGGGTAAAAATTTTCTGAATATTTGTTCGCATTTTTTTTTGCGTTTATTAGATATATAGTGAACAGCTCGTTACCAAGCTTCCTGTAATAAGATGTCAGAAACTTCGGAAAAATATGCCTGGATTATTCGAAATAGATGCGAGCGAGTATTTTGATTTCATGAAATAATACAATTACGTATGTTTATAAAGAGCACTCTGGAAAACTAAGGACTCGTTTACCTATATTGGGCCATGAATTATTGTTAATGAATATCGGTTTTGATATCGGAACTTCATGAATACTCAAAATGAAAATCGTGAAAAATTATATCACGTAGGTTATACATATTTTGATTACATCTTTTTTGCATCAATATTTGGCGCGAAGAAAGCTTGATTCATATTATTTAGATGAAAGAGATTCAGGATGCATAATGCCAAAAGGTCCTCGGGAAGTCGACCACAGTAAATATCCCTTGGGGGTAGCAGATGAAGGTCTCAGCATAATTACCGAGTTAGTTGGGGTAGTGGACATTTCTTATAACCACTCTTTCTGTAAAAATTGTATTATTTGACTTCAGAAGCATGCTGAAATTATCACAGTAATACACCGCGACTGAATGCGCGAACATTATAAGAAGGAAGCTCGAAAAAGAGGCAATTGGTTTGTAATTTCAGGGATCCGGCAAATCTGAGTTCGATCGTGATTTCAAATTTTCACGGTAGACGACGTCTTTCTCACTGTTGCCATTCTTTCGAATGTTCGTACGTTCTGGTCCAAGAAGAGTAATCCCAAGAATACCGAATTCTGGCGCGTTAATTTCTTCCGCCACTGTTCATGTAATGTCAAGTTTTTCATGCAAAGCCAAGTTGTTTCAGTTCACTTTATTTGGATTTGCTGGTTTTTTGCGAGATATTTTCTTTTTCTGGATAAAAATTTGTACGTATCTGCCTAGTTCATTATTGCCTTATAATTTCCATTCACCAACTTTCCGCATTCCCCTTCAATCTCTTTTTCACTCTTCTAAATCTCTTGCTAGATGGACTACTCGATAAATTAATGCAGGAAATGTATTTTTATTTCCATTTTCCGCAAAAATCTAGTGTAAATAGGGCAAATAGTCAGGGATATACGTTGCAAGAGTCTCCCTTTAGTCCCTGACAGTCGTTATCCTGATTATCACATTCTGCTGCGACTTACAGTCCTCATCTCCTGGATCTCCTCATCTGGAATATTCTGCCAGTGTATGGGATCCATATGAAGCGGGGTCGATATCAGAATTAGATCGCGTGCAGCGAACAGGAGCTAGGTTTGTTAAACGATGCCACGATAAGTTTACTAGTGTGTCTGGATTGTTAGAAGTGTTGGGATGGGAATCGCCTTCACAGCGTAGATTAAATTATAGGCTGAACATCTTAGCTAAATTTAAGGAAAAACATTTCTCTGACGACTTGAAAAACATACTTCTAACCCTCTCGTACTACGGCAGATAGGATCGCGCCAATAAAATTAGAGAGATATATTGTAGAACCGATATGTATTAAATGTAATTTCTTCCGTGTACCATTCGGGACCATAACAGCTGTGGTTGTCGTCATGAATAGCGCAAATTGTGACCTTAGCTGTAAATCTTTTCCTTTATATTTTCTACGTTCTTATTCATGCATGATGTAAATATTGATGTTCTTATTTATGCATGATATTTTGAATCTGTAGTAGGAGTCTTTGTATTTCTTGCATGTTGGAACGATTGTCGATAGAATGTTTCTTGGTTAGTAGATTTTTAAATTGGCGCGTTGCATGTGTGGTATACTGGTTTCAATGTAGTTTCGGTGTTCTGCCGTATAATTTATGCATGCCTGGTGTGGAAGCACCCCCTGCCACACACCCTTTGTGTGGCTTGTAGGGTATGACGTAGATGCAGATGAGATGTAGATCGCTCTTCTTTTGAATTAGCCTTTAGATTCCCATGCCGGAGAATGACATTCCCCAGCGAGTGCGAAATGGTGTCTCTCCCCACTCCGCGATGGAGCGCATCGCCGCGGAAGGAACGTGTGCCGTGATGATGTCTCTTCCCTCTAATGGCCAGCGCCTTATCAAGCGCACGGTGAAGCCCTCCGCCCTGCAATCAGTCCACGAGACTTTCTCAAGCCCATCCCATCCCTTTTATCTCATGATTTCGAGAGCAGTTCGTTTTACTCTGAAGAGGGAACCGAGACGAGAGAGAGAGAGATAACGGCACAAATGAGAGGGAAAGGAGAAAGAATTCAGATCCAAAACACTTGCGGAATTGCTGTCCCTCGTTCATAATTTCACCTCGCGCCTTCCTCGGTGAGGTTCTTTTGTTTCTCTGAGTTGGAACTGTTGTCGGCCGCAACAATTTGGGTCCATGTCCTTCATTCTACCCCGTTTGGCGATCTTCACCCCCTGCCCTCGTGGTGGCTCGCAGGGTATTACGTAGATGTTTTGAATTTCGAGGTTACTTTGACTGCTGTTCATAACACGTGACTAGCCGTGAATTGCCCTAACGGTGACGTAGCTCTAAGCGTGGTCCATTGGCGATGAATGAGTAAGCTTAGACTCTTTGTAGACGACGCGGTTGTGTATATGGATATTACCGATTCCGAAGATAGCGAATCGTTAACATACGACTTACTTGCTATTCATGCTTGGTATGAAAAGTGGAGACGGTACTGAACATAAAAAAGTGCCTAGCAGTCAGCTTTTGGAAAAAGAAAAATAGGCCAGGTAGGACTGACAGAATTAATAATACGGAAATAATTAACTCCGAGTCTGTTAAGTACTTAGGGGTCAGAATTACTCACGACATATCTTGGGGAAAACATATTCAGGAAATATGCGGTCAATCATAGAGAAAGCTAGGCTTTATCAAGAGAATACTCGGAAAATGTGATGAGAAAATGAAAGAACGTTGTTATTTTTCAATCGTTAGGCCTCATCTGGAATATGCTGTTAGTGTGTTGGATCCATACGAAGCGGGGTTGATATTGGAATTAGATCGCGTGCAGCGAACAGGAGCTAGGTTTGTAAAACGATGCTGCGATAAGTTTGCTAGTGTGTCTGGACTATCAAAAGAATTGGAATTGGAATCGCTATCATTATAGGCTTAACCTCCTAAATTAATTTCAGGAAAATCATTTTACTGAAGACGTAAAAAACATACTATTAACCCCCTCGTACTACGGCAGATTAGATCGCGCCAATTAAATTAGAGAGATACACTGTAGAACCGATGGGTGTAAAATGTCATATTTTCCGCGTACCATTCGGGACCATAACAGCTGTGGTTGTCGTCATGAATAGTGCAATTGCGACATTAGCTAGACTGTAGATCTTTTTCTTTATATTTTCTATGTTCTTATTTATGCATGATGTAAATATTGATATTCTTATTTATGCATGATATTTTGAATATGTAGTAGCAGTCCTTGTATCCCTTGCATGTTGGAACGATTGACGATAGAATGTTTCTTGGTAAGTAGATTTAGTTGCAGGTGTGGTATACTGGTTTCAATGTAGTTTCGGCGTTCTGTCATGCATGCTTGGGATGGAAGGTTCCCCTGCCACACACCCTTTGGTTGGCTTGCAGGGTATAGCTTAGGTGTTGACGAATATTAATATCGCGATAAATCTTGTTGGAAATATTATTTTCTTTGAGAGAGAATCGATTACTAACGAGAACTTTCGTGGTCCATCCCCAACCCAGCCACCCATTGGGTGCGAGGTAGTCGTTTTAAGAGATGGAACCTTGAAATCCACGTGTAATCTTCTTTGTGGTCATGAAAGTGGAAATGAGGCTTACAGCTCTCCCAACGGCTGTTATTAATGAAAATGTCCCCCATCCATCCACAGTAATGGAAGTACATAATGATACCTAGTTGAAATATCATAAAAAATCGCAATAGGGATGCTTCAAATTAAGAATGTCTACACGCTATAGCATTTTTGAGACTCATTTTTTACAAAGAAAACCTCGGGACCTTGGAAATTTTTCTGCGAATTTATCATAGATTGGAAGTAGAAGATGGCTATTATAAGTTGACTATCCGGAATATTCTCCTTAAGCCTTCTCAGGGTTAGCTATATGAGTGCTTTTTAAACATATTTAGGAAAATATTTAACTAGTTACACTTAAAAGTAGTTAAAAGTAATAAAAATGATGTGTACTGCGTTTTGGGGACAGATATTTAGTAGCTTATCCGCATTTTCACGTCGAAGATGAATTCCACAGCTGACGTCATAAATTTCATTTTATGGCCCTATAGCATCAAATATGCAATCATACAGTCATTAGTCACCCTATAATCAGTAGCAAGTGATTATATGAGCCAAAAGGCGTCACATTGCTTCCTCGTTTCATAAATAAGGCGTTATCTGCGAAAGCTTTCGCTTCCATAATGTATTTATTAGGATTGGATTTTCTGTAGAATTGAAGGGTCCCATGTACAAGCGTGGTACTCCAAGTTGGGTATCACGAGAGAAAAATAACATCACTCCTTTATCTTCTCGTCATTTTTCCTAGTACTCTTTTAATAAACTCTAATTTACGACTTGCCTGTCCACAAATTTCTCGTATATTCATCCCCCACGACAAGTCCTGAGCTAGCGTCACTCCTTTGTTCTTAACTGACTCTACATTTATTAGTTCAGCTTGATAAATCGTATACGTCTCGTTGGTTAAGCTACGCTTCCTCCAAAAATTCATAACAACGCACTTATTAAAATTTAATTCTAACTGCCAAATGTCGCACCATCCGCTTATAGCATCTATGTATTTCTTCAATGCAATTCTATCAGACTCTGTGTTAAAATCCCTGTACAATGCTGCGTCGTCCGAAAAAAGACGAATTTTACTCGTAACAACGGCTGTTGTATCATTAATATACAAGAGGACTAATAAGGGACCATTCACACTTCACTGGGGTACACCGGATGTGACTTCAACCGTATTTGAGCTAACGCCATTTATAACTACCCTCTGTTCGCGGTTACTTTAGAAATCTTCAATCCAGCATATTATATAGTGATGTATTCCATAGGCTTTTAGCTTAGGGAATAATTCTGAATGCGGAACTTAATCGAAAGTTTTTTTTTAAATCTAAAAATATGGCGTTCACGTGGGTGAGCCTTTCCCCTGAGGAAAGAACGTCGCGCAGAAAAAGGGCTGGGCTTGGCTGGCTGGGTTTCACAGGACCTGCTCTTTCGGAATATTTATTTGAATTTTTTGAATTAACAAGTTCTGAATATCTAAATACCTCATAATTGTGCTGACCATTATATGTTCAAATACTTAGCATGAATGGACGTTAGGGAGATACTTCTATAGTTACTGGTATCTTCCTTATCGCCACTCTTAAAGATAGGAAAAACGTTCGCGATTTTCCAATCGTAAGGGACACGATGTTCTGCAAGAGATTTTTCAAGTACGGTGCTATTTCTGTCGCTAATTCTTTATACACTCGGGCGGGAATTTCATCGGGATCAGATGATTTCTTGAGGTTAATTGGATTTTAAGTGACTTTCTATGCCGCGACATGAAATAGTTATAGGCTGCATTGGATTTTTGTACAAGCAAGGTAAAGGCGTTATTCTGAGGGCATTAAGAGTAGACACTTTGAAAAAATGAGTTAAGGATATTTGCTTTTACTAATCTATCGCTAAATCTCTCTCCTTGACGGTTTCTCAGTGACTTCACTGAAGATTTATTCCCATGAACCTCCTTCACGTAAGACAAAAATACCTTTGGGTTAACTTATGTCACAAAATATTTTAATTTTGAATTCCATTTGTGCTTTTCTTAAGGCCGCGTTTGCTGTTATTTTAGATCTCTTATATTTATCATAAACTCTCCAGAGTTCTTCGCAGGGTAGATCCTGATGGATGTTCTTCATCTTCGCGTACAAGTTTCGTTGTGGCTTGAGAGATTTCCGGACGTCTGCATTATACCACCTAGGTTCCGTGTTGACTTTTTTCAGTTTACTTGGAATTACGTTATTAATGGCTAGTCGCTTGATGTTACGATAAGTATTTTTTAGTATGTAGATAAGTGGTTTGTAGTATGATGGGAGAAAAGAAAATACTTTGTATTATTCAACTGCGATTTATTCTTCCCCGACCGGTTTCAACGCTAGAGCATCATTTTCAAGGAAGAATGTACCCTTTGCGTTGAAACCGGTTGGGGAAGAATAAATTGCAGCGGAATATTACAAAGTATTTTCTTTTCTCCCATAGTAATTTTATTCCACAAAGTATAGCCTGCAACAGTTGAACTGTTTGTAGTATGATTTTGGCTTACATCACTAAACTTATAATTCGAGGTGGACAGTTCCTGTTTTAAGTAATCGAAATCCGCCCTGTGGTATAAATACACATTTCTTTTTATGGCAAGCCTTTTGTCAGTATTTATATGAAAGTTTGCACTTAGTGCTGTTTGGTCACTATTTCCGTTTACTCTTTTAACAATAAAGACGCTTTCAGGTATGTTTGTTTCCAAAAGATCTAAAACCTTCTTTCCTCTCGTGGTAGTTGTTACAAATTAAAGCAAAGAGTTTGATGTAAGTGTATAGAGAAGAGTGTCGCACAACTCCTTATGTTTTCCGCCATTTTTGAAACTATACGTCTACCAGTCTATCGAGGGAATGTTGATATTACCACTGATAATAATATTGCAGTCGTTGTTTTGATTAATGAAATGCTTCACATGTTTTTCTTATTGCAAACTGTGTTTAAACTTGAATTGGGTGGCCTGTAAAATGCGCATGAAAAAATTCTTTTCGACGAGCACTTGATGGAACACCACACACTTTCTTTATAATTTTCTGGAAATATTTCGGCTCTACTTACAATTTCATCTTTTACAGCCATAAACACACCTCCTCTTGCTTTCGCTAATCGGTCTTTTCTATGCATTGCATATGATTTTGGAACGATCTCGCTATTCAAAATTTCGCTCGACAACCAGGTTTCTGTTCCTATCACTACATCAGCGTCCGTGCTTAAGATGAGAAGGTGAAACTCGGGGACTTATTTTTTACACTACGACAATTGAAAACCACTATGGAAATTGAATCATTTGGATTTAATTTACAGTGTCCTAGTTTAGAGTATTTTAATTCTGAAGTGGAAGCATTTATTGATGAACCTGCGCCGCTTATATTTTGCTCGGATACTAAGCTATTCTGATTTCTAACATATCTCTCATTACTACTATTATTTACGGCAATCCCATTATTTAATAACCCACTTTTTGATCTATTCACTATCCTACTCTCTACTATAAACATGTCTAATTTATTGTCATTTATTAATCTTTTCTTTGGCCCTAAACACTGTTTACTCTTTATTATCTGACTTTCTGGAAATGCACTGATTTTGTGCCCACTAACTGACCTACTCTCTCGCCTACCATCTTTGCTAAACTCGCTGGGTATGCTCAAATATCCTGCGCGCTACCTTCTGCGAAGTCTTGTACGTATAATTGACACCCGTGCGATTTAATGGCACACGAAACGAATCCAGCACCGGCCTAAGGTCCAAGAAACGAGCTCCCTCCCTCCCGCAGACATCACTGAGCCTCTGGTTTATGCCTTCCACTCGGCTCCAAACCGTCGAACCCCGATCCGTCCTTGGTACCAAGCTGCATATCGTGAGCCTCATCTTTGTTCCAGAGCCGCTGCGAATACGACGGAACTCGGAGCATAGATATCTCACAGTCTAAAATCTCCTCTGATTCTACGACCGAAGCAACGGAGGGAGACTCCTCCGGAGGCACGGAAGTTTGGGGATGTTCCTCCACCCTCCATCCCATGACAGTGCCTGAGCTTCCCCGGACCTTGACACGTTTGGAGGGTGTTGGACCCCCCCCCATTCCTCCGTAACCTTCCAGGACTTGCCACCAACCGCTAAACCAGGACACAGAGCTCGTTCACCGTCGCCTCAAGCCCAGTGATCCGAGCCCTTAAGGACTCGCAATCGGGTGAGCCCCTGAGAAGGTTTGTTAAAACAGCAGACCTAAAGGGAGTCATCCTAATCTCAAAACCCTTTATTTCAAACGATGAAATCTTAGCGGATTATTTCTTACATGGAATGGCTATGGGGCTGACAGCGGATGGTAACTGACTTTCACTTCAAGGACGCTGAAGATAGGGGGGGAAGGACAGATGATGTAACGCAAGTGAGCTGTGGAGGGGTTCAAGCACTATTGAAGCACGTGAGAAATAAGATCTGTGATTATGAATTCAACCTATCTAAATGATATATAATTGAATTATTCCAAAAAATAATAATTAACGAGGTCTTAACTGGCTCTACGTAGTTATTAGAATATCGGCCGATGGTTATATAAACGGTCTTATGTAAAAGTGTATAAATAACGTTATTTATATTATATAAAAAGGGGAAATGGAGAGTAAGCTATCTAACGACAAGAAAAAAACTATCTATCAACATTAAAAGAAATGTACTTAAATATTCACTACCAGTCAACAGGACGAAAAACTACAAGTTCACAACAAAAGATTAAACTACTAAAGATATGAACAACTAAAATAAACTAAGAGTTGTTAATAACGATGATAATACGAATTTTAGACTATTTAATTAAATATATGTGTTTACTTAGTCTCGCAGAGAGAGTTGGTTAGGTTATAATTAAGTTCTATTCTAATAAGATTCTCTTACTACCCGAACACCAGAATCGTAAACTAACGACATGCAACAACAATATACGTACATTATTATGAAAATATACGCTAGAATAGACAACAGAAATTACTAACTACAAAATGAAGATGTGATACTAATGTGCCTTCTACTTATCACTACCAGCAGGCACACTCAACAGACTCATTCCGCGCACGAACAGGATATCACGGCTGTGAAGATATTCACTCACACACTCAACTCTTAACAAACACTAATACATGTTCATGTAGATGTATGTGCAGCATATGCACAACTGCAGCATGTGCACAACATGTAGATGTATGTGCAGGTCAAAATCAGTCAGAAAAACAATGTGTGACCAGAAACTATGAGAGTGCTACGAGGACGAACAAGCTACCAGGCAGTACACTATTTAAGATTCAACAGCTGGTTAGTATTATGAATGCGACTGATAAATAGTACTCTAGTGTAATAAATCGTGCAAAAGATTAATCATGCTAAAAATTTTATGCGGGGTTTGTTATTAATAAAGACGGTAGGGTATTAAGTACAAGTACAAAACTTGTTTTATCTAGTGAGGGCCTAAGTTTCATAGAACTGTTCTATGGCAACTAACATTTACGAGTTTAATAGAAGAACTAGGATGGGAATTGCAGAACGCAGGTTAAAATTTAGGTTAAACCTTTTAAGTATATTCGAAACCGATTTGTTCACAGATGACGTTTGATATATAATAAGAATCCCTGCATATTATGCTAGGTTTGATCAGATTAACAAGATTATAGAGATAGATTATCGTACCGATAGATTTAAAATGTCATTTTTCCCGCGTATCATAAGAGAGAACAATGGGCGGCGTAGCAAAGGGATAGATAGGTGAAATATAGTTGGAGTGGTTTGTAGTGCGTGATGCATGTAATGGCAACCAATAATCCCTTTCTCATTATGTAGATGCTAACCATCTAGCTGCATGTGACCCTGTTATCTAGCATGTCTCCATTAAATATCCCAGTTGCATGTCAATAGTGCATGTTTGGTGATCTTCACCCCCTGCCACACACCCTCGTGGTGGATCGCAGGGTATTACGTATACGTAATAGAAGCGCCACTATATAACAACAGAGACAAACTAACTTGAATATATCAAGTTTAAAGGAATACAGAAATAAACTACGACTAATAAATGTCACTACACTAAGGGTAAAGCTCCAAGGAACTGAGCAGCGGGTGGCCGGACTAGGTAGGCAGCGAGCGGGTAAACACCAGATTAGGGAGCGCTCGAAGAGCACGACCGTTCCGTCCGAGAGCTTGAGGAAGAATGATTTACGAAATAACGAAGAAGAATTTACCGATAACCCACGTACACCGGCAATACGATTCCATCCAATTCATTCCATCCCATTTTCCAGAAATTAGCCAGTTTTAATTGTATAATCCATAGATAAATTAACATCTCGATGCCCGAAGTCCACTTTTACCATGAACTCACAACAATTAAGAATATCGCTGAGAAAAACGGCTACAATAGACATCTCGTCGATTCCCTGCTACGGAAAATACAAAAGAAACGTTCTGTCAAGCTCCACACTTCCCTCTTGTCTGGCCCCAATATTCCTGATAGGAAGTGGAGCAAATTCCCGTTTGATAAATCTCTATCAAACAAACGTACATCGGCCAGACGGGAAGAAACTTCTCAGCACGGGTCAAGTAACATGAAAAGTGTTATAATTTGGAGAACGCCGCATCCATTTTCGCAAAAGATCACTTTGACATGCAGCATGCCTCAGATTTCAAGTTCAAACTGTTACTTATACTCCGGAAAGGAAAAAAATTAGACGCCCTGCAACAACTTCAAATCATCCAACGAAGAAAAGAGGTGGATCTCTTCAACGACGTCCAATTTCTTTCTTCCCCCTCCCTCCTATTGTCAATCACTTTCTCATAGCACGTGAATCCCCGGTGACCAGTGCCCCCCAAAAATTCCAGTAACCCTTCCCCTCCGTCCTCTCTCCTCCTCCCCCCTCCCGGTGCGATCCAATAAGAATTCCGTCCAGTGTCCCCAACGGTGTTGATGAGCTTGATGATCTTGGAGTTACCTAAACTTCTGATAAATCGTGGGGATTACACATACTAAACATATGTGGGGCAGCATTAAAGAAACTAGGTTTAATTAAGCGTGTAATAGGAAGGTCCTCGGATAAAAAAGTGAAAGAGAGATGTTACTTCGCTCTGGTTAGGCCACACCTCAAATACGCCGCGAGCGTCTGGGACCCGGGTCAAATAGATTTAACAAAAAATTATTATAAAATACAAATGAAAGCAGTACGCTTCGTCAAAAACTGCTACGAATGAACATATAGTGTTACACAACGTTTAGAGGGAATAAGGTGGGAGCCCCTAGAGACTCGGGAGGCTGCACGCTAGGCTTAGGCTGCTTGATAAATTCAGAACTGTAATTCAGGATATGGGTTCGGTTGAGAGCTGTAAGGGAAAAGCCGGGAATCTTGGATAACTCGTTTAATCGTCCGACGACAACATGTACAACAGAGAGCGACCGTCGCACATCACGGCCAAAACCCGACTTCACGAGGCATTCTCATCCGTGCGCGCTCGCTCTTCCTGATCTGTCCCTTATCATGCAACGTGCTAATGTTCGCGAAAAGGATGGACGCCCTTGGACGACCGTTGAGAGACGAGCGCGGCACGGAAGTAATAGGAAGTTCAAATATGGGCATGGAGGTGTCCAAGAATACCATATAAGGACATGACAGTGTCCTTACTTACAGAACTGATATTTTTCAGAGCGACACAGAGAATATTATCATGACGTCTCACTACATTTCTAGGTCTGAGAAATACGATAAAATAAGAGAGATACTCTGCCAAACAGATAAGTACAAGAACTCGTTCTTTCCGCGCGCAATAAAAACTGAGCTCCTCCAAATACACTCTCATGGGACATGTCACCATTTCCCCTCCAAAACTTTTACATCTTTACACGACTGGTGACCTATCACCCCCTGCCACACGCCCATGCGTTGGCTCGCAGGGTAGTATGTAGATGTAGATGAGTTGTTCCCGTTGAACACTTAGACAACGCTCCAACACCCGCGCAGTGCCTAGGTCCCTTCCTTCCCAATGTTTTGTGAATCCTTTGGACTTCCCAACCTATCCAAGCAAGTCACTGGCATTGCAAGCTTTTAACGACGCTTGATGTTTTTTTCCCCATTACCCACCCCTCCCCCTTCCTCCCCCTAACCTGTAACTTCCCTCGCTATTCCACCTCCTTTCCCCCATCCTTGTCCCCCATGGCCTTTCTTGTTTAACCCTCCCCCTCTTCCAATCCCTCTCCTCACCCACCTCTTCTCCTCCTCCCTTCCACTCTTACTATTCCAGTTTCCTTTGCCTTGTGAATATATACTCCTTGTTTTGTTATTTGCGCCTGATGATGATATAATACATCGAAACCAAGGTCTAATAAAACTTATCCAAGTGGTAACTTGCCTTTACTCTCATTCTTTATGATATATTCCTTCAACCACATCTAGCTTGATACTTCTCTTTTTGATGATTTAAAATCATATTTAATGATAAGAGTAGGAGTACCAGTGTGAGGATGGAAGGTAAAACGTTGTTCCACCATCGCCTATTTCTTGTTGTATACAGCAGAAAGGTACTCTAAAAGAAGGCCCTGTGTGGAGCCGAAAACGATATCTATCAAACACAAAAGTTAAATCTGTAACTTTTATAGCACATTTTTATGTACTACAGTTTCCAGCCGCTGGCCGGGTCTGCTTATTGCACGAGCCATTTTTTTCTGACCGCCCATCATCTCTCTTCACTGGATGTTCACCAATCCTCCACCTGTTTCTTTCTTCCAATTCTACCATTCGTCTCTTACTTAGTCCTCTTCTGGGCCGTTTTCCTTGAATTTACAATTCATGTACTTGCCTAGCCATTCTCTCAGTTTTCATCTGTTATGCATACCCAAACAATTTCAGTCTTGATGCCTCTATCCTTTTCTGTAGCGGTTCCTCCAATACCTTTTCCCTGATCTTTATTTCTTTTCTTATCCTATCCATTCTGGTTTTCCCTACCCTGCTTCTGTAGAGCTATCTCACATGCCTGTGATCTGCTTACATACCTTCTCTTTATTTTCGATGTTTCCAAAGCTTATGTTAGGACATAGAATGTCCTGTAGCCCCTCGTCTCTTTAGTGGGACATCTTTGTTCCATACTATGCTCTAGTCACTTCTCACAAATTCCTCTGGATGCCGCCTCCTTCTATTTATTTTTCGATTGTATTTTCTATTTTCATCGACTGCACTTCTTAGGTATCTATACGGTATCTTAGGTAGGTATATATTAGGTTCTTCTTAGGTTCTACCTTCTCTAGTGGTTCGCCTGCAGTTGTCATTTGAGTGGGTACCTCCCTTTGTTTCTTGACGTAATTATAAACCCACTCTTCTTTCCGGTATGTTACTGACAACCCCGTTTTCATTCACCATTGAGGTGGCTTATGGTAACAAGTAGATGGAACACTAGAGTACCCATGGCGGTCTTTTTGACTACTTTTCACCTTTGTTTAAATATTCACATTTTTCATAGCAGAACATAAATTAGTGAATTTTACTCCTTTTTCATCTTCTTTAAGTAAACTAAGTCACTTTTGACCCTCATTTATTTGTTTATCCCTACTCCAATATTGGACATTATTTGCTCAATATAAAATTTGTTTTAAGAGTGCTTTTAAATGTTTTATATTTTTATTACTTCGGTTAACACGTGAGTAACATTTATTATTCATTTTAAACATTTCATTATACTAACAGGTCATAAATCATAAGACCATTGCTTCTAGCTGAGTGGTAACTAAAATTCGGCAGCGCCAAAGCGGCTTTTGCCCAAACGACCGCGCTAAGATGTTCTAGGCCCTCTAAGATGATACCAAATTGATTACACCATGATGAGACGGAGGTTTGGGAGCAGTGAAAATCAGACCATTACTTAGAAATGGTCTGATTATTAATTCGTTCTATTCATCATGAGACCATTACTTAGAAATGGTCATTCTTAGGTATCTAGACGGTATCTTAGGTAGGTATATGTTAGGTTCTTAGGTTTTTCTTAGGTTCTACCTTCTCATTATTAATTCGTTCTATTCAAAAGACTATGTAAAAGTAGGAGAATGAAAAGGAACACTGATTAAGCAAAGGAAGTAGTGTTCAAAGATTTGATTATTTCCCGGCAAACGTCACTGAAGAAGTCTTCTCGGGGTTCAAGCCGGATCAGGATGGTCATTGCTGCCAACTTTTCGTCGGCCTTTGCCATCGCCATCACGGCTAATGTGGGACCAAGTCTTGTCTGGATGACCACTTTATATGGTTTTTCAAGGAAGATATTGCGGAGAAAGCCCTGTATTCAGCTGTACTTTAGGCGAAGAGGTTTATGTCAACGGCAGCATACCTGGGAGAGAAATATAAAGGATAAGAGGAGAAAAGATAAATATGACCTCAAACCTTAGTACACACAGGTTCATATTCATCAATACATGAAAATTACAATAAAAAAATCATTTCACTTAATGAAATGCCGGAATTTTGGAGATCCGGGTTCGTATTCCGGCCAAGTGAAAATAAAAATATCATCACATGGTTTTTATGCACCCATGCGAGTGACTTTTTATCATTCATTTGTATATTCATTAATTGGATATCGTCAAATTCGTCGTTTTAAAAACGACAATATTGGACTTATCCACCGATACTGTGGCGTAGTAAGCCTTTGTAGATAGCTTTCGTGTCCTGTGCCACAGTGCAGACGCGAACGCCTAGTTAGTTCCTTTATACCCTCATCTAAACTCGACTTGAAGAAAGATGGCTAAGTGGTTAATTGACTAACACACTTGACTGGAAATTGGGGGATCCAGGTTTGGATCCCGACCAATTCCAATGATTTTTGTGCCGAATCAATTCCCTTAGTGACTTCTGTAAGCGTGTGCAAGAGGAAGCCAAGTAAGTGGTTGGGAAGATCCATGAGGTGCGAAGGTTTATCTAGGAGTGAAATAGAGGAGAGGATGTAAGGCAAGTGAGAAAGTGGAAAAAAGGGAGTTGGTTTGATGGACGGGATGAAGGAGGTTAGAACACGCGCGCTGTTGAAGAAAGAAATAGTGGATGTATGCTGACTGAGACAAACATTTTTGCTCCTAATAGGAAGCATACTTTAGAGACACTATTCATATTTATATAATTACTGATACGAATAAACGTAAAGAAAAAAATAATTACGCCAAGGCAACTCACTATGAATTTTTCTCCAGATTTTTCTCCCAGACGATCTCCCAGAAAAATTTCTCTCCAGGTTTTTCCATTTTCCTCGGACCTTGACTCGGCTATTGGAATAAATAACAGTCGGGTATCAAGTACCAGCGCTATAGAAGTAGCCCCTGGAATCGCGGGGGACGCTCGCCGCGAGTGGCGCCATGTACTTCGATGGGATCTCACGCTATTCATGCATTCTTGCGTGAATAAATGCATTTACTTATGTATATGCATGCACGTATATGTGTAGAGCACGTGGTGGCTGGTGGAGAAATCTTTTGGGGCTGAAAATGTAAATATAGGGCGTATATATAAATATATATGGTGGCAGTGGTGTAGGGATAAGGATATAAATGTATGGATTGAGGTTGATGGGTCCCAGATTAAGGGATTTTTGGGGGGGGCGGGGAGGGTAAGTGGGAGACTGAAGGAAAGTGGGACGGGAGAGGGGGCGTGGCAGTGGTTGAGATTGTATGCGTAGCGGGGCGAAGTTGGCCACCCTGATGGTGACGCATTGCAGCAACACCGCTCCCTCCCTCCCGGAGGCGGCTTAGGAGGGGCGGGCGTGGGAGAGGGATAGGGGCAGGAGAGGGGCGGTAGAGGAGGGGGCGGAAACTATTTAGAGCGGGGGCGAGGGAGCGGGGGCGGGCGCGAACGCAGTTGGCACCTTAGTGGATCCCCTATCGCAGCGCTCTCCGCGCATGGGGTGGTCTTAATGCGAATGCGTGCACCACACTCATCTACATCTACGTCATACCCTGCAAGCCACCCATAGGGTGTGTGGCAGGGGGTGCTTCCACACCAGGCATGCATGAATGATACGGTAGAACACCGAAATTACATTGAAACCCGCGTAACACACATGCAAAGCGCCAATTAAAAATCTAATAACCAGAAAACATTCTATCGTCAATCGTTCAAACATGCAAGGGATACAAAGACTACTACTACATATTCAAATTATCATGCATAAATAAGAACATCAATATTTAAATCATGCAGAAATATGAACGTAGAGAATATAAAGAGAAAAATTTACTGTCTGCCTATTGTCACAATTCGAACTATTCATGACGAAGATCACAGCTGTAATGGTCCCGAATTGTACGCGGAAAAAATGACATTTTATACCTATCGGTTCTACACTCTAGCTATCTAATTTTAATGGCGCGATCGATCTGATCTGCCATAGTACGAGAGGATTAATAGTATGTTTTTTACGTCGTCAGAGAAATGATTTTCCTGAAATTTAGTTGGGAGCTAAAGCCTATAATTTAATCTACGCTGTGATAGCGATTCCCATCCTAATTCTTTTAACAGTCCAGACACACTAGGCAACTTATCATAGCATCGTTTCACAAACCTAGCTCCTCTTCGCTGCACGCGATCTAACTCTAATATCACCTCATCATATCTGAATTCTGTAACCCCTACCTGGTCTATTTTTCTTTTTCCAAAAGCTGACTGCTACGCACTTTTTTATGTTTAGTTCCATCTGCCACTTTTCGCACCAAGCATGAATAGCAAGTAGGTCGATTGTTAACGAGTCGCTATCTTCGGAATTGTTAATATCCCTATACACAACCGCGTCGTCTGCGAAGAGTCTAAGCTTACTTTCAACGACGTTGCTAATATCATTTGTGTACAAGAGAAATAAAAGTGGACCAATGACACTTCCCTGAGGAACATCCGATGTAACGCTGTGTTTGACATGATACACAACCCTTCTATCACATCTCACCTATCTTCATCTATCACAACCCTTTGTACCCGCCCATGTAAGAACTGATTAATCCAACAAATAATGTTTTTAACCTTCCATATGCTTCTAGTCTTAAGAGTAACTTATTGTGAGGTACCTAATCGAAAGCTTTCCTTAAATCGAGGAATATCGCGTCAACTTGAACATTATTTTCACCCGAGAGCAAGATGTCATGAACGAAGAGGGCCAATTGGGTTTCGCAAGATCTACCCTTTCGAAATCCGTGTTGGGTATTTATTAATAATTCCTCCCTATCTACATGACTCATTATGGAGCTTACGATTGTGTGTTCAAATACCTTACAGGAAATGGATTTGAGAGAAATAGGCCTATAGTTACTAGGGTCTTCCCTGTCGCCGCTCTTGAATATAGGTGTGACATTTGCTACTCTCCAGTCCTTAGGCACTAAGTGATCTACTAAAGATTTGGTAAATATTAATTCTAAGTAAGGCGCTATGTCTGATGCCAATTTTTTATATACGCGAGCAGGTATTTGATCTGGACCGGGGGATTTGTTGGGGTTGAAATTTTTTAGCTGCTGTTCTATGCCGCGACAATTTATAATAATTTCAGGCATAAATGTTTGGGAACGAACAGGCTGCGGATCTAAAAGACGTGGTGTACAAGTATTGAAAATGCTTTTGAAGAATGAGTTTAACGAATTGGCTTTTTGTGGACTGTTGGTTATCTTTTCCCCTTTGATATTCTTAAGCGTGTTTACTGTTGATTTATTTCCTTGAGTGTACCTAACATACGACCAAAATGCCTTGGGATTATCGTTCAAGTGTTCTCCCAGTAACTTACTTTTGAAATCAGCTAACGCCCTTCGGCACGCTTTTTTTTGCTAATATTTTAGATATATTGTAATTTTCGCTGACTGTGTGTAGTCCTTCGGAGGATTTGTTTATTTTTGTCCTTTTTAACCTAACATGATATGTTCTCTGGTTCTTTAATATTTTCCTAACCTCCGCGTTATTCCACCTAGGCTCTGCATTGGCTCTTTTTCCATTTACTTGGTATGTATTTGCTAACTACTGATCGTGTAACGTTGAGGAAAGTATTCCACAAAACCTCAGTATTACTGTTGATACTATTTTTTTTTTAATTATTAAATGACTGTTGCAACTCTTGTTTCATACCTTCGTAGTCAGCCTTATTAAACAAGTAGATTTTTGTTTGTGGATTATGTTTCTTGATCTTGCTCACGGAAAAATTAGCTTTAACCATCTTGTGGTCGCTTATTCCCTTATCCGTACCTATGTTTACAACCATGTGTCGAATATTTGTCGCTAAAAGATCAAGTGTATTTTTCCCTCTATTTGGAGCATTGACTAATTGATGCAGTGATTGAATGTTAATGTATACAGAAGTGACTCACAAAGGTCTTTGTCTTTCCCCCCAGTGTAAAAACTCTACGTGTCCCAGTCTATGGACGGAAGATTGAAATCCCCACCAATTATAATATGACAGTCGTTTTTTTGAGTGGTTAACTTACTGAGTTGACTTTCGAGTCCTAATATTGAGCTTACATGGGTAACTGGTGGTCTGTAATATGCGCACACATAGATTGTTTTTGCTTTACGATTTTGAATGGAGCACCATACGCTTTCTACCTGGTCGTTGGAAAATGACTCCCTCCTACTAATATAACAATCCTTCACTGCAATAAAAACTCCTCCCCCGGTTCTTTCGACTCTACCTTTTCTGTAAACTGTGAAATTTTTCGGGAATACTTCAATATCTGCGATTTAGTTACACAACCAACTTTCCGTCCCTATAATTAAGTCTGCGTCAGTAGTTTCAATTAGATGGTAGAAGTCAGCTACTTTATTTCTAATGGCTAAAGTAAAGCTCTGGGCATAGACAAGCATCTTTGGATTGTCCGTTGAAGCGCAAAGTACTATGCAATGATGACAGGAAAAAAATTATGCAGAGGTAATGAAATTCTAATATTTACGGATTTCATTATATTATAACAAGTAGATACTTGTGTATGAAAACATACCCAACCCTAATTACTGTGATGCTTCCTTTCACATATTCAGTTGAAACATATATTGGGTGTGGATTATACCATAAACTGCTCATTACAAAATCACATCTTATCTCTTGGAGGGTAATCCTCTTCCATGGCAGAAGTGAGGGATGATTAATGATTATTAATGGTATTTGGTCATTGGATATGGAGAATCCAACACAGTGATACATTTTCCAAAGTGGTACTGCTCTATTGGTCGGCCATTTATTCAATGTAAAAATTCTAATTTATGACGAAGATATCCTCCACTAGTCCACTATAAGAGTGTTAACTATTATATAATCCCACAGATATTTCATAGTGTGCAGCTGTATTATGTATTATGGAACCATTCAGAGATGCCTATCTTCTATATTTTTCTTAATTTGGAATCTCTGAAAGGACTGACGCCCTTTATTTGATAAGTCTGAAAATTTTATGCAAACATTGTTCAATCGTCGTTCATTCCATTTTTTATCTTGCAAAATGAGAAATCTTGAAGACTAAGTTATTTTTTTCTGGTCAAATTTTTCAACCAATATTCTCATGAACCAATTTTCTATCTCTGTCACGTTTCCCACTATTTCAAAATCGAAAGAGTACTGTACTAAATTACCGACTAGAAATTCGTAATATCTAATCTAAGGGTTGAATCCATGTACAAGAATATTTATGCTAACAGTATTTAGGAGTAAAGGAGTGGAATAACGTTGTTCACTAATGTTCCTTTACTTCGTTTACCACATTTTCTCACTGTTTCACTTGCTAATGATTTGACAAAATTGTTCCTTAACTAAGACACGCGCTTACAGCTATTGTAAACTTATAATTTTAATATTAATTCTCTATTATCTTTCCATTATTTGAGAGGTTGCTATTTAGCTTGCTTTTCTTGCCAAGCGAGGAAAAGGGGATCGACATGACGGTTAATTTATCAAATTCCAAACGCATTTCCACAAATATTTAATTACATACCAATTTAAATTCCAAGCGTTCTTTCATTTATAGGGGAATCATTCTCCATACTCAAATGCGTCTTTTGTTTTTCTGCAGCGTAAGCATTGAGCTATCTTTCAGGATTTCATCATTTTCTTGAGACATGCATCCATTTTCTGAGCCTATTGTATTTCATAAATCCTTGAGTTACTGTGCCTACGTGACATACTAGCGAGGAAATACTGGTGCCATTTGAACTGATAGAAAAATAAACGCCGAGGGGTCAGTATATTTAAGTTTTCTGTTTCAATTCGGCTGAAAGAATTTTTTCTGCTATCTCACCAGTGGCTCATAGAGAATTTTCCACATCGGATGCAATAATTTGTTGCAATAGTATGTCTTACACATTTGTAAGTTATTTATCCGACGCTGCTAACAAACTCCTTAGAAGCTTTTCTGTAGAACTTAAGGAATTTACAGAAATTGACTCTTTTTCTTCAGAACAAGTTCCTTTACTTAGGATCTGTACGGAACATGAGAGCCCAACTCTACTGATCACATGATCTGTAGAATTCTTTTCTGCAGAGCAAAATAACTCCTTACAAGCTGTTCAGTAGAACCTCAGCAACTCTACGGAAATATGTGAGGTTTCCGTTTCTTCCGAATTCTACAGAACGTCCTAATGTATTCTGCAGAACATCCTAAGGTATTCTGCAGAAAATCGTGGGAAATTCCATAACATGGCATTTCAATAATTTAAGGAATATCTACAGAACTTTTTAAGAAATTTTGTAAAAGTATTTATAAGGAAACAATACAAAATTTTTTAGCAGGGGACGATCCATGACAGAAATAAAGAAGGAAATTAAAAGTTAGCGAGAAAAGCTAGCCGTGAGCACAAAAACTTTTGTTGGAGAAGCAATGGAGTGACATGGTCACTCCGCGTTGACTCATTCTCCCTTCACCCCCCTCCATTTTCAACCCTCCATTCGCCCGCTCAACCCCAATAGCTCACCTGCCCGTTCCTATTCCCCTCTCCTCGCCTCTCCTCGTACTCGCCCACCACTCCCTCTAGCACCCACACCGTTTCCCATTTTCGTCGAGTCACACCCGTATTTGAAAGAAAATATTATTTTTCAATCGTTAGACCTCATCTGAAATATGCTGCCAGTGTATGGGATCCATTTAAAAGGAGGTTGATATCGGAATTAGATCACGTGCAGCAAAGAGGAGCTAGGTTCGTAAAACTATGCTGTGATAAGTTTACCAGTGTGTCTGGATTGTTAGAGGAATTGGAATGGGAATCGTTATTACAGAGTGGATTCAATTATAGGCTTAAACTCTTAACTAAGTTTCAGAAAAAACATTCCTCTGACGACGTAAAAAATTCACTATTAACTACTCTTATTATTATTTATTAACCCCTCATACTACGGCAGATTAGATTGCGCCAATAAAATATGAGAGATAGATCGTAGAACCGATAGGTGTAGGATGTCATTTTTCCCGCATACCATTCGGGACAATAACAGCTGTGATCATCGTCATGAATAGTGCGAACGGTGATAGTAGCTAGACAGTAGATCTTTCTCTCTATATTTTTTACGTTCTTATTTATGCATGATTAAAATATCGATGTTCTAATTTATGCATGACATTTTGAATATGTAGAAGTAGTCTTTGTATCTCTTGCATGTTGGAACGATTGACGATAGAATTTTTCTTGGTTAGTAGATTTAAATGTGCGCGTTGCATGTGTGGTACGCTGGTTTAAATGAAGTTTCGTTGTTCTACTGATTATTCATGCATGCCTGATGTGGAAGCACCCCCTGCCCCACACCCTTCTGGTGGCTTGCAGCGCATGACGTAGATGTAGATGATAATTTTATCGTTTCTGAATTGATTATTTTTATGCCAACTCCAAGCGCCGCAAGGAATTCCCTCATTTTCCGTGGTGGTCGCTTCTTGCGGTTGTTTCCTCGAAGCCGCACGCGTTCGAAGACAGGGTAAATGTTTCATGCGTCGAGTATAATGAAGATAGAACAGATCCACTTAGGGAAACTAGCATATTGAACAGAATATAGCCAAAGCGCCTGGTCACACTACCCCCGCGTCAATGTGGGCCAACGTCTACTGTGGAGGTATCGCAAGTAGATATGTAGGCCGAGGTCCAATAGAAGGTTTTACTAAGCTTACCAATCCGACCAAACCATCGAACCCCAATCCGTCCTTGGTACCAAGCTGCATAGAAGAACTAGGATGGGAATTACTATCAGAACGCAGGTTTAAATTTAGGTTAAACCTTTTAAGTATATTCGAAACCGATTTGTTCACAGATGACGTTTGATATATAATAAGAATCCCTGCATATTATGCTAGGTTTGAACAGGTTAACAAGATTATAGAGATAGATTGTCGTACCGATAGATTTAAATTGTCATTTTTCCCGCGTACCATAAGAGAGAACAATAGGCAGCGTAGCAAAGGGATAGGTAGGTGAAATATAGTTAGAGTAGTCTGTAGTGCATGATGCATGTAATAACAACCAATAATCCTTTTCTCATTATGTAGATACTAACCACCTAGCTGCATGTGACCCTGTTCTCAAGCATATCTCCCATAAATATCCTACTTGCATGGCAATAGTGCATGTTTGGTGATCTTCACCCCCTGCCACACACCCTCGTGGTGGCTCGCAGGGTATTACGTAGATGTAGATGTAGATGAAATGTAGACGAATGATGAGAGACACTCAAAGTACAGGCTTCTGAGATACAATGTTGTTAGTTCCACTCATGAATGAAAAATATGCCGTTGACCATTTTTACATCTACATAATACCCAGCGAGCAACCGCATGGGCATGTGGCAGGAGGTGTCACGTCACAAGCCGTGTAAAAGAGTAATTTTTTTGGAAATGAAATGGTGACATGAATTATGGGAGTGTATTTAGTGAGCTTAATTTTTATTGTGATCGCTTATTGTTCGCGGAAAGAACGAGTTCTTGTTCGGCGGTGTATCTCTCTTATTTTATCGCGTCTGTCAGACCTAGAGATGTAGTGAGGAGTCATGATTATATTCTCTATGATGATATGATATTCTCTATTCACTCTGAAGGACACCTGTTCTGAATTTATGAAGCAACCTAAGCCTAGAGTGTACCCTACGATTCCTAGAGACTCCCACCTTAATCCTTCTAGAAGTTGTGAGATGCTACATGTACGCTCGTAGCAGTTTTTAACAAAGCCTTTCCTTTCTATTTTATTAATTGTTTTGGTTAAACCTAATTGGCCAGGGTCCCAAATGCTCGCGGCGTATTCGAGGTGTGGCCTAACCCGAGCGAAGTAGCATCTCTCTTTGACTTTTTCATCCGAGGACCTTCATCTACATCTACATCTACGTGCTACCCTGCGAGCCACCACGAGGGTGTGTGGCAGGGGGTGAAGATCACCAAACATGCACTGCTGGGTATGCTCAAATATCCTGCACGCTTCCTTCCTACCTATTATACGTTCAACAAAACCTAGTTTCTTTAATGCTGCGCCACATATATTTTGTATGTGAAATCCCCACGATATATCCAAACCAAATTTTATAGTAGGGAAAAATTATGATAATTCACCATATTGATCTCAATTTGAGCCGAGCGGGTAAAGAAAGGCCCGCAGTCATCTTTTCTTGCCTCTAATATCCGATATGTTTCTTCTCAAATTGTGAACAGAGAGGCGCCTCCTGTGGTTTCTCTGTGGACATGGCTTCACGAACCTGCCTTCAACCCTAACATGCGGCCGTCAAAAAAAAATTGCGGAATTTGTTATTGATCAGTGTGAAGGAATTTTGATTTTCCACGATCTATCGAGCTTCGGAGGAGTTGAATAATATTGATTGGAATTTTATTTTCCAGTTTTAGAAATCGTTGATGAATTCTTATATAAATTTGGTAAGCCTTAAGGCATGCGAATACATAGGAATCGATTCTTGGGACTCTGCTGAGGGGAATGAGTTGAAAGAAAAGAAAAAACCACTTTTTCATCCCATTTTTAGTGACATGCGAGTTACCTCCAATGGTAACTAAATAGTCCCGGTGGAATAAACTCTTAAGGTTACATCACTAGGGTGTACCACAATTCCAAAGTTGCTGTGTTGCCGTTGTTGTTTGAGAAATCTGATTCAAATGTAAGCCCCATAGTACTTTCAGTCTATATCTCAGACTTATCATCGCAAATATGATCATAAATTATAAAAAAAGAATGAAGTATTGATTGAAATTAAAGAAAACTTAGATCTAACTACACTGTGAACAGTAGTCACTTCAATGGCGTCCATCTTTCTCATTTGATGTGGTACATTTTTAGCCAGTAAATCTAGAATATTACCTGCTCTGTTAGGAGCCATATCAATCTGAAGTAGTGCGTTTGACGAGAAAGTGTGTAGCAGGGACTCACCTATATCTCTCCCCCCCCCCCCCGGGTAGGAAGCTATTGAAATCACCACCTATTATCAAATTTCTTTCGAGATTCTTGGATGTGATGCTATTTATCTGTGTTTCTAGTTTTAAAATTGATCTGACATCTGTTTTGGGTGGCCTGTAATACGAGCACACGAGTATGTTTTACATCTAGGGCATTTAATTGAACACCATGCAGATTCAAGGCTGAGGTCTCTGGTACGATTGCCGCTTGGCTGACGATTGCATGTTTTACAGCTACAAAAACTCCGCCGCCGACTCGGCCAGACTACGGCAATTAACTACTGCTACGACTATTGCTTTAGAATTCGCATTATTGTATTCGCATTATTCGCATTATTGAAAATATTTCCAGTTTGTCGTAATCTATTAAGCTTTTCCTAGTCCCAAAACTCTTAATACTCTTTATTATTTGACTTTCTGGAATGTAAAGATTTCTAACACACTAACTGGCGTACTTTCTCGCCTGCCGTCTATGCTAAACTTGACGGGAATGCTCAAATATTCTGCGCTTTACATTCTGCAATGTCTCGTACGAATAGTGGACGTCTGAGCAATTTATTGGCACTTGACATGAATCCAGTACCGGCCAAACATCCTTGAACCCAGCTTCTTCGCTCCCGCAGACATCACGGAGCCTCCGGTTTATGCCTTCCACTCGGCTGCAAACCGTCGAATTCCGATTTGACCTGCACCTAGATGCATATAGTGAGCCTCATGTTAGATCCAGAGTCGCTGCGAATACTGCGGAACTGGGAGCATAGATCTCTCACAGAGTCTAAAAGCTCTTCTGCTCCCCAATTCACGTCATTGATCCCAACATGGGCCACATGATATTTTCATGGCGAATTTCAACCCTGGTCAACTTAGAGCAGTTCGCGCCCTCGATAGCCAACATCGTCGCCTTTGTCATCAGGGTTTGGCTCAGAGATTGGCCTCCACCCTTACCAATCCTCGATTCCACTGGCGTTTACAATGACGATTATTTAATGGAATTGAGTGAGTGCAGAATGCAGGCCTTTGGATTTGTACTCACTTTAAAAGAAATTCTTGGATTGCCAAATGATTTCAATTCATCCTTCAGATTTTTAAAAGGAATGATTAACTTTTTTCAAAAACGTTATATTTTACAAATATAGTGAATTCATAGGCCTATTGGTTAGAGCTGGAGATTTCAGTCTAATTTTACTCAGACTACAATGCTCCTCCTCCGGCTAAAAACATTCCATCTCCAATCTCTCTATGTCCAAAAGACCACCGATTGACTGTTTTGTCAGGTCCAAGTAGGGATGTAGTAAACTCCTTTGCATTAGGGCTTTCGTAATGAAGTTTGTGAAGACTCTTGATCGTTCAAATAGCCCCCTGCCAAACACCCTTGTGGTGGCTTGCAGGGTAATAAGTAGATGTAGATGAAGAACATTCGTCGCCATCACGAAAATCTTCTTTTTATACCAAAAGTATTATTGCGAGTATCTAGCCAGCCGTTACGCACTGCGATACGCGCTCACCCATTATTTTTAACACACTGAAATCTCTGATGGGTTACCAAGGGATACCGTGCATTGCGTGTCAGTCGCCATGTCACCATTGGTTTGAACGCGTTCCTCGTTAGCCATGTGGAAGAGGCCTACTATCTGCTTCCTTGCCATTATATTTGAGCAGAATCTATTTCTACATCTATATTTAAATACTACCACGCAAGCCGCCGCTTGGGCGTGTGGCAGGGGCTGGTAAGTCACCAGCCGTGTAAAGATGTAAAGGTTTTGGAGGTTATATGGTGACATGACCTATGAGAGTGAATTTGGAGGAGCTCAGTTTCTATTGTGGTCGCTTATTGTGCGTGGAAAAGTCGAGTTTTCGTACCTATCTGTTCGGCAGAGTATCTCTCTTATTTTATTGCTTCTGTCAGACCTAGAAATGTAGTGAGGAGTCATAATAATATTCTCTATGCCGCTCTGAAAAATATCACTTCTGAATTTATCAAGCAGCCTAACCTATGCTGCAGCTTCCGAGTCTCTAGGGGCTCCCACCTTAATCCCTCTGACAGTTGTGTAGCACTATATGTACGCTCGTAGCTGTTTTTAACGAAGCGCGCTGCTTTCCTATAAATTCTACTAATTTTTTTGGTTAAATCTATTTTACCAGGATCCCAAATGCTCGCGGCGTATTCGAGATGTGACCTAACTAGAGCGAAGTAGCATCTCTTTAACATTTTCATCCGAGGACCTTCCTATTATACGCTTAACAAAACCTAGTTTCATTAATGCTGTGCCACATATGTTTTGTATGTATAATCCAAACGATATATCTGAAGTTTCATCCTCATCTACGTGATACATTTACGTGATACCCTGCGAGCGACCACGAGGGTGTGTAGCAGGGGGTGAAGATCATCAAACATGCACTATTGACATGCAAGTAGGATATTTAAGGGAGACATGCTAGAGAAGAGGGTCACATGCAGATAGATGGTTAGTATCTACATAATAAGAAAGGGATTATTGGTTTTTATTACATGCATCATGCACTTCAGACTCCTCTAACTATATTTCACCTACCTATCTCTTTGCTACGCTGCCTATTGTTCTCTCTTATAGTACGAGGGAAAAATGACATTTTAAATCTATCGGTACGACAATCTATCTCTCTAATCTTGTTAAGATGATCAAACCTAGCATAATACGTAGGGGTTCTCAATATATATCTAACGTCATCTGTGAACAACTCTGTTTCGAATTTACTTAAAAAGTTTAACCTAAATTTTAACCTGCGTTCTGATATTAATTCCCATCCTAGTTCTTCTATTAAGCTCGTAACACTTATACAATTATCATAACGGCCTTTAACAAACCTAGCAGATCTCCTTTGCACGCGCTCTAATTCTTTAATCATACCTTCCTCGTACGGATCCCATATACTAGCGGCATATTCTAAATGAGGCATGACCAGTGGAAAATAGCTTCTTTCTCGTACTCTCGCATCGCATTTGCCTAGACCCCTTTTTACGAGTCCTAATCTACTGTTTGCTACACTAGTTATTTCCCTGATGTGTTTCCCCCATAACATGTCTTCAGTGATGGTGACGCCTAAGTATTTAATTAAATCTACGTTACATCTTTTGTTTTCTTTGATGCAATAATTATTCCGGGGAAAGCTATATAAATCCTTAGCTAAAAACTGTCTGTCATCTTCATTTCTAATTTCCTTATGCACTACTGCATCATCGGCAAAAATACGAAGCTTGCTATTTTTTACTACCGTATTCATGTCGTTTACGTAGAGAAGAAATAAAATTGGGCCTATCACGCTTCCCTGGGGAACACCTGATGTAACTTTTACTTCGCCGGAGCTGACACCATCTAATACCACCCTTTAAACACGTTCATGTAAGAAGTCTCCTATCTAGCCTACTATATTACTGTCTATCCCACATGATGCTAACTTCGCGAGTAATTTACTGTGGGGAACCTTGTCAAAAGCTATTCTAAAGTCAGGAAACGCTGCATCTACCTGTACGTTACCTTTTCCGGAAACTAAAATATCGTGAACAAAAAGACCTGATTGAGTTTCGCAAGACCGTCCTTTTCTGAACCCATGCTCGTTTGTTATCAATAAATCCTGGCTGTCGAGGTGTCCCATTATTGATGTAACTATTATATGCTCTATAATTTTACATGATATTGACGTTAATGATATTGGTCTATAATTACATGGCTGTTACCTATCTCCGCTTTTATAAATTGGGGTCACGTTTGCTATCTTCCAGACTTTGGGAACCGCGTGTTCTTCGAGGGATTTGTTAAATATTACTTTAAGATACAGAGCCATTTCGAGAGCTAATTATTTATAAACACTAGCTGGAATTTCTTCAAGACTTGTTCTGGCTAATGTTACTTAGTAAGGACACGATTTCGCTACAAGATATATCGATTGGGGGCATTGGTAGTTGAAATCGGTCTGATATAGTTTCGCGGAAACTATGCAGACCAAAATGCTTTCGGATTTCCCTCTAGTTGTTCTCCAAGTACTTTTCTCTTGAATTCGCTAAACGCTTTTCTAAGGGCTGTTTTTGCGGCTGCTTTACAAATTTTATAATGCTCGATAGTATTTTTTACTTCGCTATTAGCTACACTTCATTTTTCTTAGTTTCGTGTGGCTAATTCGTTGGCGTTTTAAACATTTTCTAACCTCCGCGTTGTACCACCTTGGTTCCCTATTCTCGCTCTTATACTTATGAGGTATATATCTGTTGACAAGTGACCGTCTAATTTGGAGGAACTCTTTCCATGTATTGTCTGTATCACTATTTTTGCTAATGTTCACGAATTTTTCAAAAGAAGTCTTTAAGTCCTAAATCCGTTAAAATCTGCTTTACTAAAAAGGTAAATCTTTCTTTTTAATTTAAAATTTTTTTCAGTATTGAGGGAAAATTTTACGTGTACTACCTACTACTCTCTTCCTTAAATATTTCTAATTTATTGTTATCTATTAAGCTTTTCCTAGGCACTAAGCTTTGTGTACTCTTTATTATCTGACTTTCCGGAAAAGCACTGATTTCGCCCCCACTAACTGACCTACTCTCTTGCCTACCATTTATGCTAAACTCGGAAGTTAAGGTAATGCCAAGATATTTTACTGTATTTGAAGATTTTATGTTTACTCCACCCAAGGTGTAGGTATGGCTTGTGTGTGATGACTTTCGCAGGAAGTGAGCTGTGGTGCATATTCTGATATTTAGTTCTAAACCCCACTCCTGGCACCACGAGTTGCTGCATACAATCTATTAGACGGTGAGAAAACAAAAAGTGCGTGTGTTAGTTTGACCGAAGACTGTGAACCAGCTGTGTTACTCACTAAAACAAATAAGAAAAGTTTTTCAATATTACCCGCTGAATGGTTTGGCATCTTAACGTAGAAATATTGGTGAATGTGTAATTTCTACCGGTGCAGAAAATCATCTTTCTCGACGCTCATTGTCATTAGTCTTTGTGAATTCCTATGACAAAAGGCACTTGTCGCTAATTATGAACTCGTCGGATGGAACTGTGAACTTGCATGCCGATAGATGAACTAGCCTCATTGAGCTTTACGATTAGATCACTCAAGAGTCCTCGCAAACTTCAACACGAAAACATTAATGCAAAGGAATGTATTGCTTCCCTAGTTGGACCGTGCAAAACAGTCAGAGCAATCGGTAGTCTCTTGGATTTTGAGAGATTGGAGCTGGAAAAGGTATTTATGGAGTGAATGTACGTGCAATATCCGACATATAGTAGGAAATAACTTTTTCTACGAATGGAATTATTTTTTCGGAAAGTTACGTGTGTGAAACAGCCGACCTCTAGCGCGGTATTACTTTTTCCTGTAGTGGAATCAGCATTGAACACAACTCGGGCGTATAGTGTATTCTCTCAGCCTCTGTAATTAGATGTAAAAACCTTGTAAGATCGGAGAATATCAGTATTAATGCCACTGTCAAATTCTATGGTTTCATCGGGGCGGGAGATACATAGTCAAGTAGTTGGTAATAATCGACGTTGGAACCAAATATGTTTACACATGGTTACGGAATCCACCAACTAAACTGCTATATATGAAAGAAAATTTGACAACGCCAGTGTGTTGCTTGATAGAGGCCCATCTTCTTTTCTTTCTTCAAGATCGGTAATGTCAAACTGCAGGGCAATATATATTCTCTCCACCGTCCCGTTTCCATCTTCAAAGCAAGAAATGACATTTTTTGACCAAGAACCTCAAACTTTCGATCCTGGTGCTTGAAGACGCTGAAGTAAGATGTTTGTAAGTTAACACTCATCATGAAATCGATATCTTCAGAAGTTCTGAAAATCTTCAGAAGATCTCTGACCGCACATATTTTACAGGTGTCGACATAGGGCTGTCTCTCCACCCACACGTATGCATTCTCGGGGAGGTTTAAGTACGTAGCCCAAATGCAGGATTATCCTTAGGGGTTATCTATTGTAACCCCCGTAATTCCTGGGAAGGAATTAAATTATTATTATATTGTTATATTAAAAAGTAATTTTTTGTTTAAAGGGGAATAAATAAATTAATTTGTGATTATTATATTTATGAATGATTAATGACCAGAAAAAGAAGTATAAATATTCTTATGTTAGTTGTATTGCTTTTATAACCCACCCAAAGGGAAATTACAGCATGTAAACTATTTTCTAAATAAAATTATTATTATTATCATTATAAAAATTATTATCCTTTGTAAACTGGAAATTTTAGTATTCATCTTGGCATTTGAACTCGGCGTCATTCAACCGTCCTTTACATTCCTCGCCGATTGGACAGGGATGAGGATATTTTTCTGTACGTTGCCCAATCATTAACTTCGCCATTGGCGCTCGGAAGGAATCACGACACACGTGGAGATTTAGGTGAGACGGGAGATCACCGACTTGGCACACAGTGGTGACCTCGACTGTGCCGAAGTCTTGACCACTCATGCTCGGAAGAACGGGATGGGAAGGAGAGGAGGGAATTGGATTGTCAAGAATGACCTTGCGCCAATGTCCCCAGTTTATCTATACTCAATCTAGGATACCATTTAATGGCCTATTTTCAAAACCGCAAAGTCTCTGATTTATGGGGGTTAAACTGGAATACATATTTTTTTATTCTTCAATAGGGACTAAGAATTCCTACGATCTTCCATAATCTCCTGTTTTGCAGTCAACTTAAATCTATATCTACCTCATACCCTGAAAGCCACCCAAAGAGTGTGTGGCAGGGGATGCTTCCACACCAGGCATGCATGAATGATACGGTAGAACACCGAAATTACATTGAAACGCGCGTACCACACATGCAAAGCGCCAATTAAAAATCTAATAACCAGAAAACATTCTATCGTCAATCGTTCCAACATGCAAGGGATACAAAGGCTACTACTACATATTCAAATTATCATGCATAAATAAGAACATCAATATTTAAATCATGCAGAAATAAGAATGTAGAGAATATAAAGAGAAAAATTTACTGTCTGCCTATTGTCACAATTCGAACTATTCATGACGACGATCACAGCTGTTATGGTCCCGAATGGTACGCGGAAAAAATGACATTTTATACCTATCGGTTCTACACTCTAGCTATCTAATTTTATTGGCGCGATCTAATCTGCCGTAGTACGAAGGGGTTAATAGTATGTTTTTTACGTCGTCAGAGAAATGGTTTTCCTAAAATTTAGTTAAGAGGTTAAGCCTATAATTTTATCTACGCTGTGATAGTGATTCCCATCCTAATTCTTTTAACAGTCCAGACATACTAGCCAACTTATCGTAGCATCGTCTCACAAGCCTAGCTCCTCTTCGCTGCACGCGATCTAACTCTGATATCAATCCCGCTTCGTATGGATACCATACACTAACAGCATATTCCAGATGAGGCCTAACAATTGAACAATAACAACGTTCTTTCACTTTCTCATTACATTTTCCGAGTACTCTCTTGATAAAGCCTAGCTTCCTGTATTCTTGACCGCATATTTCCCGAATATGTTTTCCCCAAGATATGTCGTGAGTAATTGTGACCCCTAAGTACTTAACAGACTCGGTGTGAATAATTTCCGTACTATTAATTCTGTCAGTCCTACCTGGCCTATTTTTCTTTTTCCAAAAGCTGACTGCTACGCACTTTTTTATGTTTATTTCCATCTGCCACTTTTCGCACCAAGCATGAATAGCAAGTAGGTCGATTGTTAACGAATCGCTATCTTCGGAATTGTTAATATCCCTATACACAACCGCGTCGTCTGCGAAGAGTCTAAGCTTACTCTTAACGACGTTGCTAATATCATTTGTGTACAAGAGAAATAAAAGTGGACCTATGACACTTCCCTGAGGAACACCCGATGTAACGCTGTGTTTGACATGATACTGTCTATGACAACCCTTTGTTCCCGCCCATGTAAGAACTGATAAATCCAACAAATAATGTTTTTATCTATTCCATATGCTTCTAGTTTTGAGAGCAACTTAACGTGAGGTACCTAATCGAAAGCTTTCCTTAAATCGAGGAATATCGCGTCAACTTGAACATTATTTTCACCCGAGAGCAAGATGTCATAAACGATGAGGGCCAATTGGGTTTCGCAAGATCTACCCTTTCGAAATCCGTGTTGGTTATTTATTAATAATTCCTCCCTATCTACATGACTCATAATGGAGCTTACGATTGTGTGTTCAAATACCTTACAGGAAATGGATGTGAGAGAAATAGGCCTCTAGTTACTAGGCTCTTCCCTGTCGCCGCTTTTGAATATAGGTGTGACATTTGCTACTCTCCAGTCCTTAGGCTCTACGTGATCTACTAAAGATTTGGTAAATATTAATTCTAAGTTAGGCGCTATGTCTGATGCCAATGTTTTATATACGCGAGCAGGTATTTGATCTGGACCGGGGGATTTGTTGGGGTTGAAATTTTTTAGCTGCTGTTCTATGCCGCGACAATTTATAATAATTTCAGGCATAAATGTTTGGGAACGAACAGGCTGCGGATCTAAAAGACGTGGTGTACAAGTATTGAAAATGCTTTTGAAGAATGAGTTTAACGAATTGACTTTTTGTAGACTGTTGGTTATCTTTTCCCCTTTGATATTCTTAAGCGTGTTTACTGTTGATTTATTTCCTTGAGTGTACCTAACATACGACCAAATGCCTTGGGATTATCGTTCAAGTGTTCTCCCAGTAACTTACTTTTGAAATCAGCTAACTTAATTTAGGAGTTGAACAAGTACAATATTCCTCTTGGGCAATCTTGCATTTGAAAATTTGAATTTTTTAGGTGTCAAAGATTCACGTCTCTTTTGCTGCGAGTTATTTCTTTTTCAATCAAAATCCTCTCCTTCGTCTAACAACTATGGAAGCTTACGCGGGACCTAAAAGGCATCTTTATTTATTTTCTTTAAGCCTTAGTTTCTAGAAATCTCTTTAATTATGTGTTGAGCCATGAATTGATCTCCGATTTGAGAGTACTAACGGCACGCGAACATACGTGGCGCAGCATTAAAGAAACTGGGTTTTTTTTAAACGTATAATAGGAAGGTCCTCGGATGAAAAAGTCAAAGAGCGATTCTTTTTTCGCTCAGGTAAGGCCACATCTCGAATACGCTGCGAGCATTTGGGACCCTGGTCAAATAGATTGAACAAAAAAAATTACAAATTTCAAAGGAAAGCAGCCCCCTTCGTTAAAACCGCTACGAGCGTACATATAGTGCCTTACAACTTTTAGAGGAATTAAGGTGGGAGCCCCTAGAGACTCGAAGGCTACACGCTAGGCTCGGCTCGCTTGATGAATTCAGAACTGATATTTTTGATAGCGACACAGAGAATATTATCATGACTCCTCACTACATCTCTAGGTCTGACAGATGCGATAAAATAAGAGAGATGCCCTGACGAACAGATAGGTAGAAAAACTCGTTCTTTCCGTGCGCAATAAGCGACCGCAATAAAAACTGAGCTCCACTAAATACACTCCTATAATAGGTATATGTCACTATTCCATCTCCAAAAAACTTACACCTTTACACGGCTGGTGACCTAACGCCACACGCCCATGCGGCGGCTTGCGGGGTATTATGTAGATGTAGATGCAGACGCGTGAGACAGCAGCGCGCGGAATCAAAGATTAAGCGAGACTCGATACAGAGTATGCACAAAATAGACTGCTCAGGATTTTGGTGGGTTGGGAGTATATGAATGAGGCTAAATGGAGGGTCGTAAAATGGGTGAAGGAGAGGGGGAGGAAGATCGGTGGGAGAAAGTCGTAGGTCGGGATGATAGAGACGTCGATTGAGAGAGGATGGGGGAAAACCATCCCCTACCACGGAGAAACTCCGATGTTGAGTGACCGGTAAAAAATGCTAGCGCTTTACTGAGAATAGAGTAATGCATTTTTATTTTCCCATGAAATTCCCGCTTGCATTCTACTCCATGCACCTAAAAAAATGTGAAAAATGCCTTTTCGATCGTTTTTATGTCCCGTGGTTGGTGATTTTTATGTGGAGGGGAATAAGATTAGAGGACGAGGAAAGCTTATTGTCAGGGATGACGTTTCTTGCTGCAAATATTTTTTTTCAGACTGGCAGGATTTTCTACATCTACATCCACAAAATGCCATGCAAGCCACCACTAGGATGTGTGGCACGGGGCGATTCCTCACCAGGCATGAAGCCCTCATCCCAGCTGAAATTAGAACCGCGCACGTTCCCCGGAATGCAGGCGCCGGCCAAAAACAGTCAGGATAACAGTGCACGGTCAGACCAGAAACTAGGAGAGTGCTTTGTACAAGAACATGCTGTCATGCAGTACACTATTTGATATACGACTACTTTAAATAACATCTACATCAATATCTACGAAATACCGCGCAAGCCACCACTATGGTGTGTGGCTCGGGGTGGTTCCACACCAGGCATGCAGCACTCATCCCAGTTCAATCAGAACCGCGCGCGTTCCCCCGAATGCCAGGCGCAGGCCAAAAGCAGTCAGGACAACGGTACGCAGTCAGACCAGAAACCAGGAGAGTCATAAGTAGAAGAACATACTACCATGCAGTACACTACTAAAGATACAACTACTAGTTAGTATTATTTATTCCACAAATAATACCACTACAGAGTACTAAAACATGCAAGAGTATATCATGCCGGAGAATGCATGCGAGGTTAGCATTTATAATTCATGTTAAGATATTTAGCTCTACTTTAAAAACCTATTTAACCTGGTCAGTATCCTAGAACTGATCTATCGAAACTATTATGGTCCCTAATTGTACGTGGAAAAAATTACATCTTAAATCTATAGGTTCTGCAGTCTATTTCCTTAATCTTATTCCTGTGATCGTTCCTACCATAATAGTTTGGCTCTCGCAAAATAATTTCAACGTCTGGCAAAAAATAGTCTACACCAAACTTTAGTAAAAGATTTAACCTATATTTCTCCCTTCGATCGGATAGAGGTTCCCAAACTAATTCCCTCAACAAATTTGTAACACTACTATCTTTATCATAACAATTTTTTGCAAATCTAGCTGCCCTCCGCTGTATGCGATCTATATCTGAAACTAGTCCTACTTCGTAAGGGTCCCATATACTAGCAACGTACTTCAAGTGAGGTCACAAAAAGCCTGTTACTCACCCTCCAGGTCTTTTATGGTCTTTTATGTCTTATGAGGTCTTTTATGTAAATATCAAAAAAATACCATATGAATTAAAACTTATCATGTGAAATTATTTTCATTCATTCTTCAAGTTTGAAAATGTCAAAGAATGGATATAATTCGACTAGGCCGAAAATCGAATTTGGATTACTCGCCTTCGCACCCCGTGCTTTGGATTGTTTTGGTCTTCTGCAGAGCATCCATTCTCTCTGCGTTCCTTTGTGCGCTTTAAATGAGATTGTTTATCACTTTCACATGCTGGAGAATGAGAAAAAGTGATGCCGCAGAGCAATTACCAATGACCAATCTGCAGGGTACCACGATGAAGCTCTTCATCTAGCTGGATTTATAAAGCAGATGAGGAAATAAAAAAATGATAACTTGAGAGTTCATTTTTTTTATTATGCATAGTTAATTAGGTGCAAACGATATATCAAGGGGAGGATAAAACATTTTGTTTCAAGATTTTACACATATCAATCCTAATCACTGCTGAAGGACCTACCTCCTCCATTAAGATCACTCCAAAGGAAGGACGTCGAGTAAGAAGGGTTGAGTGGAAAAAAGAAGTTGAAGAAAATAGGCTGTACTTCATTGGATAATACAACAATTGGTCAAGATCACGGTCAAGATAAATCACCTAAGAGTTTGTAGTTGGTATTCAAGCCCGTGGACGGTACCACTGCTCACATGGTTCTGAGGCAATCTGATGCCATGTACTTGTGAGCCAGTAACTTCTTCAAAGGTGGAAAAAAAATCCTGATGGGGAAACGCGCCTCTGTAGCATGACTGGCTATAGCACTAACCGCAACACTGTAAAATGCATTTAAATGTCCAATCTAAGACTTTTCCTCTGTGGACTTTGCAAGATATTGAAAATATATAACCGCGGCAGGCATACAGTTATCTCAAAGTGGTATTAAGCTGCAAAGTAATCTATAATTTGAAATTTTCCAAAACCAATATAGGAATTAAAAACGCACAGAAGACGACTTTACCGCAGAAAGAATGTAATCATCAAATTTTCCATAACCTATTCTCTTTACTGAAGAAAGTATGTAAACACCCGTTCACTTCGATCAAATCCTTCATCATCAGAACCGTAATACAACAAAACGGTAACACTGAATCAGTTGAAAATCTGAAAAATAATCTGATTAATTTATCCGAGGGCGTACGGTGTGGATGGAGGTAGCGCACAGGATATTTGAGCATACTCGTCAAGTTCTTTTTCAATTTTTTTCTCTTTCATTTTGATGATATTAGGAGAAATTTTTCCACCGAATTATGTAACTTTGTACTAGGTTTTCTACACATTTTTTCGCTTACCTCCGCGCAATACTCCAGTTGGGTAACTGGACGGCAAATGCTTCACTTTAAAGATGCTGGATCGCTTATTTCATGGTGTATCAACTCTGCATAAACTATCCAATCTAAAAAACATCAACACCAGCCGATTTTTTTCCCAGCATTATCATAATTCTGACGAGGTGAAAGCAGCGAACAGTTACATTCTGAACTAAGATTGCCAAGTTACGAATAGGAAACTACCTTTACTCTCGCTACCCGTCTTGAAAAAACTTACGTTCTCCATACCTGGAGTCTTTTTTTACCCCAACTTAAATTTGTCTGTTCACATGAATTGATGTGATCGGTCGCTCATATCTGTATCAATATATCAACTTCTTCCAGCACTTAGGAATAAATCATGGACATTTCTTAATTATTACTTTTTGGGATAGTGTGTCCAAAATAAGAAATAATGGACAAATTTTCCTCAGGCTTTCTAAGCGAGAGGAGGACGCTGACAGTATTCATCAGAATTCACTGTTTTAGTACCAGTTTCCACCCTCCATTTGAAGTCTGACTGGAGGTATGTAACAGTGATAGTATTTGCGGATAAATAAGAGCCTCAGATATAATAAAAAGAATAATGTGGACTAAAAATAACTCAATCATCTACTGCCAGGGTACTAATTACGCCTTCCCGTAGGTTGTCAATAAAAATGTACTGATTTTAACAGGTGAATACGCTATACATACATACATACCAATCACTCCGTTCCCTTCCGGGGTAGGCAGAGACAAAGTTTCACTCCTAAATTCATATTTGACATCTAACTCTGCTTCAAGGATTTCCTCCATACTGACTGATCCCTACACACCTCTTTTGCCTTATTTATTATTACACTGCTTCTTACACGCCCTCCTGTTTTTAAGACTCCTTATATTCCTCCTAAGAATTTCCTCAGCCACATTTAACCCCAAATTTCTCGTCCTACCTCTACCTCTCGCACCATTCATTCCACTCTTATATATCTGTTTCGTTATTCGACTCTCATCCATTCTCTCAACATGGCCAAACCAATGAGGTTCACTCTTTTCAATAATGTCCATTACCGGAGCATCTACATCTACATCAACATACTACTCCGCGAGTCGCCACATAGGCGTGTGGTATGGGGTGCTAGGTCACCAGCCGTGTAAAGGTGTAAAAGTTTTGGAGGTGAAATGGTGATATGTCCTATGAGAGTGTATTTGAAGGAGCTACGTTTCTATTGTGGTAGCTTATTGTGCGCGGATAGAACGAGTTTTGTACCTATCTGTTCGGCAGAGTATCTCTCTTATTTTATCGCGCCTGTCAGACCTAGAAATGTAGTGAGGCGTTATGAAAATATTGTTTCGCTCTGAAAAATATCAGTTCTGAATTTATCGAGCAGCATAAGCCTAGCGTATAGCCTCCGAGTCTCTAGGGACTCCCACCTTCATCCCTCTAACAGTTGTGTTACACTATATGTTCGTTCGTAGCAGTTTTTGACGAAGCGTGCTGCTTTTCTTTGTATTTTATTATTTTTTTGGTTAAATTTTTATGACCAGGATCCCAAATGCTCGCGGCGTATTTGAGGTGTGGCCTAACCAGAGCGAAGTAGCACCTCTCTTTTACTTCTTCATAAGAGGACCTTCCTTTTATACGCTTAACAAAAGTTAGTTTCTTTAATGCTGTGCCACATATGTTTAGTATTTGTGTTCCCTTTTCCTTAACTAATTTTATTCTACTAATATATAAAAATCTAGTGGTTTCTGTCTGTCTGTTACTTAATCACTCATAAACCACTGAATTGATTGAAACAAAATTTATCAGGAAGATACTTGATATATCTGGTTCACGCATAGACTGTAGAACAAGGGCCTTGGGGCCCTAAAAGGCCCTCAAGTGGACCCTTTCATTGCCAAAAATTGGCCCTGGAAGATTATTGTTGCCTGTATTAAAAATCACGTAAAATATACCTATACTGAATGTATAACAATCATGGGGTCGTAAGTCACGCTGGGGCCCCAGAGGGCCCAAGGTTCCTAAAGAATGCTTTTTTAAAAGCCTCATAAGTATTGAACGAGTGAACCGATTTTAGTGAAATTTTCACACATGTTCAGTAAATCTTTTTAAAGGAAATTAGGACTAGGATAAGAAAGGCCCCTGGGCCCCAAGGGCAGCATATTGGGCCGTCTGGTGCCCTATGTGTTTGAAAAACTTAAGTCTAAACATTTTGGTTCAGATGCAGAGGTTTCTCTTTTTGCATATTTTAATTAGTTTTAGTAAAGATAGAAGGCTATAGTTTTCGCCATTAAATGGATAAAAGATTGCAGTTTCTTTTTTTCATTTAATTTTCTTATACGAAAAAAATTTCCCCAGAAATCGCGTTTTTAATGTCAAAATCATGAATTTTACTTCTGTCAACAATAGGATATTTCCTTGGTAACCGTGGAATTAGCATTAGCTTTCGAAGGGAAATGTGGCCTTTACAATTGCGGCTGGGTTTTATATCTAGAGATAGTTATTACAGTGGAAATCTAGGCCGTATACTGAAATGTGGCTGATTACAATATTTTCCGGGATATTTTTTCCTAAAATTGGCAAAATTCATTTCAAGTGGACTAATTTAAGTTGGACCCATGTAATACAGGATAATGCCACGATGGTATGTTAATGCGGAAAGCCTCTGAAATCCTAATGGCCTGTAGTTTAGTTTCCATATGTTACTGCAAAAAAATGTTGAAACTCGGTAAGTATAAAATAATGCGGTTTTCATCTGCTGAATTAAAAGATAAAACTAAAATTATAGCTAATTTGCCTAGAAAAAAAAATACACCTCATGAGTGACTCGGACCTACAACCTATATGCCCTGTCTTTCTTTCATCCCCCGTTGAATTTCAACGGTTACCTTGGCTAGTAATAATATAAAGCCAGTAGATAACTATGGCTAACCGCGGGACTGCAGGTAACCTCAGCAGCAAGGCGAAGAGCAACCTCCTGGAGGCCCGCGTCGCCGAGCTGGAGAGGATGGTTGCAGAGATCCCCTCTCGTGTTACGGATTGTGCGGGCGTTGCGCTCCGTAGCGCTTCTTCCGGGGCCCTTCACAGCACCAAGCTGGTGCCTCGGGCATGCTCAGGTGTGAATTCAGGTGGCACGGTCGGGGGAGTTGAGGCACGACCCCTGAACCTGAGAACGATGCCCATCTAGAATCCGGAGTGGGTAGTGGTACCCCAAGGTCGGGGGGCAGCGACGCGGCCGAAACAAGGAAAGGCGGGAGCGGAGGCTGCCCCTATCCCCGTACGCTACAGCTTCACGGTGCTGTCTCAGGATGGCCCCGAGACGTCTGTTGGCGAGGACGTGAGCGCACCTCGTGACTCGAGGAACGCTGCTCCCGAGGCTAGTCGGGTCGGGAAGGCGGGAATTTTATTGATGGGAGTTCGAACGTCCGGCAGATTCTGCCCTCACTGCGGAAGAGGGCAAGGAGAGACGGAGCGGACCAGTGGATCACCTCCTGGTGTATACCAGGAGGATTGGTACCCAACACCACGGCTGCGATACCAACAGCGGCGAGAGATACGGCCTCTCCTGGCTGCGGGTGGTGGCACATGTCGGCACCAATGATGCAAAGGAGCGTGGAGCCGATGAGATTTTGAATTCCTTCAGGGATTTAAACTCAGAGTTGGAACGCGTCCGGAGGGCATCGGTTGCCGATTTGCGGTTGTCCATTTGTAGCGTTGTTCCGCGGACCGACCGTGGTCATCATGTTTGGAGCAGGATTGACTGCTTGAACATCTACATCTACCTAATACCCCGCGAGCCGCCGTATGGGCGTGTGGCAGGGGGTGCTAGGTCACCAGCCGTGTAAAGGTGTACGTTTTTTCGAGATGAAATGGTCACATGTATTATAGGAGTGTATTTAGTGGAGCTCAATTTTTATTGTGGTCGCTTGTTGTTTGCGGAAGAGCGAGTTTTTGTACCTATCTGTTTGGCAGTGTATCTCTCTTATTTTATCACATCTGTCAGACCTAGAAATGTAGTGAGGAGTCCTGATAATATTCTCTGTGTCGCTCTGAAAAATATTAGTTCTAAATTTCGTTAGCAGCCTAAGCCTAGCATGTAGCCTCCGAGTCTCTCGGGGCTCCCACCTTAATCCCTCTAAAAATTGTGAGACACAATATGTACGCTCGTAGCAGTTTTTAACGAAGCGCGCTGCTTTCCTTTGTATTTTAATTCATTTTTTTGGTTAAATCGATTTGAACAGTGTCTCAAATGCTCGCGGCGTATTCGATGTGTAGCCTAACCAGAGCAAAGTAGTATCTCTCTTTGACTTTTTCATCCGAGGACCTTCCTAGTATACGCTTAACAAAACCTAGTTTCTTCAATGCTGTGCCGCGTATGTTTTGTATGTCTGTTCACCATGAAGTTACAGTAATTACAAGATATTTTACTACATTTGAAGATTTTATGTTTACTCAGTATAGGCATGGCATTTTTGAATGTGTGTAAATGTTATGTTAACTTTATGTATGTTAGATAAACGTTATGTTGAAAAAATGTAAAATTACACGGGGTGTTACAAACGGGAAATTTACGAAAAGATAACTATTATTGTATAAAAGAATGGGAAAACTAATTTTAGCGGTACCATCGATAATCATAGTTAACATAGTTAAGCCACCAATAGTAAGTTCTTTCAGGTGACGCTGACAGATTTGTTATAGACTTTCCAAGATATAATTAGCGGTAACCTATGATATGGGTGTGAAGGAAAACGGTGTTTATTGAAGGAGGTGGAAAAGTCATGTCGCAAAAACTGGAATTACCAGAATTAAATGACTGAAGCAAGTGAGGTTTTTAATCATCAACTTTGTTCGTGCCTTTTTAGTAACCGCCCGTATCACAAGACAGAGTGAAATATAAATGTAGTACTTAACTGTTCAAGCTTGTATAAATTACTCTCGAGTTAACTCGGGGGAATCAACTGAGTGATAAAATATAGGCGTCAAGGGAGTTCTTAATAAGCTATTCTTAACATAAAACTTAAATATATTGTGACGGCACCGCTGACGCTCCTAATTAGTTATCATAATAAGCACTCGTCCCTATCCTTCGTTTCCTATTTTTTGCCTGTCTAGTTATAAGTTATTTTTGTATATTCGAAGTACGATATGTGTGTATACGAGTGCGACTCGATTCAAATTCCGCCCACAGTGATTCAGTGAAATATCCTCCGCCAGAGTGTGTGTAAGTCAACGCCCTCCCCTCCCTTCCCCTCTCACGACAGACCAGAGTGCAGTGTGCATTTCCGAGAAGACAGAACCTCCTAAAATTCTCCAACGCTGACATCTCGAGAAGAAGCTCTTGAGACTCCTTTGGGCTATGGTCGTCCTGGCATTACTCTTGCCACGCCGCTGCCCATTCATCGCCCCGCTGTCTACAAGGACCTCTCACCATTTTATTGGGCCGGCATCGCATAAGCCTATGCTTTACCATAGATTGCTGACCAGCCCTTGCCATACGCCCGAGATTTCTCGAGTGTTGTAGCAGAGACGCATCCCGCGAATCAACAGTCTCAACGCCACATCAAGGAGACCGGCCATCGTAAAGACACCGCTAAAGAAATTGTGAGCCGTCAATTACCCCGAGGTCTGTCTAACTACGCCCTCCCTCCCCTCTACGAAGATACACCCCGTCCCGTCCCCATTTCTTCGACCAAGTTATTCGTCAACGTGCTATTTCCCCATTGATTCGAACTGATTGAACTGATTGATCTTTCGATTTTGCGAGACACTTTATTATTGTGTTAAATTTTCCTGATCCGATTGATCAAGTTACTGTGTTAAACTTTCTCATAATTTTATTGTGTTAATTGCTGATCCAATTGATTAAATTTATAGTGCTGGTTATTTTATGTCGGTTAGTAATAGATTTCCTGATCTATCCCCACTAACTTCCTTCTTTCCCGAGTGCAATTTAATTTTTGATTACGTTCAGTATAATTTTCGTCTCATATTTTGTCGTTTGTTTGAGCATAATAAATTAATATTCAATTTCCGTGCAACCCAAAATCCATTTTATTTCCCAGAATTTATCCCTAAGTCCCATTCCCCATTGTCGCAAATCCAAAGCTGTTTGTTCTTTACGTCGCCTACACCCTGAGGTATCTCCTTTGCTCTGAGTAGCATGCACAAATGTGCTGGCGCCCAATCCCATAAACACGCGTGTTACTATATGAATCACAAAAATCGAAATAAATAAAACGAATGAATGAATAAGCTGAAGAGATTTGCCGCACTGTTCGTTATTTCAAGTTCAAATCAAAACACTATGGCTGAGAGAGGTCAGCAATGATGCACGACTTATTCATATCTTGAGTATTACACACGTGGCGGTCTTGCTTTCCGACATCAAATGAAAGTATTGAAATTTTGAAAAATTGCAAAAATGTGTTATGGACTTCTGGAAAAGAAAACCATCCCCTCTGTACACTTATTACATACAAAATACCCAATTAGAGAATGTAGAGTCTGTAACATACCTCGGAGTTGAACTAACAAACGATCTCTCGTGGAGAAAACATATTCGGAAAATAATTAGTCGAGCTAATCCTAAATTGGGATTTATTAAAAGAGTACTTGGAAAGTGCGACGAATAAGTTAGAGAAATCAGCTCCTTCTCCCTTGTTAGACCCCACTTAGAATACGATGACATTGTTTGGGATCCTCATGAGGTAGGCTTAAGGATAGAGTTAGAACGCGTGCAGAAAAAAATCAGCAAGACACGTAAAAGGCCCTTATGATAGTCTCGTTAGTGCTACTGACCTCTTGCAAAAACTAGGATGGGAATCGCTATTAGACCGTCGATTGAAAATTAGGCTCAACCATTTATGTAAATTCAAAACTTTATTTTCAGAAGAAGTTTTCAATATCTTACGAACTCCGACGTACTACGGTAGATCAGATCATGAGAATAAAATAAGGGAAATAGATGGTAGAACAGAAAGGTTTGAAATGTCGTTTTCCCGCAATCGATGAGAAACCATAATATGTATGGTCGCCGAGAGTGGGGGTTGAGAGGGAAGGGAGGGAATAGTACTCATAGGTAGTTCTAATGTCCGTCGTATAGTGGCCCCACTGCGTGGTAAGGCCCGGAGGGAAGGAGACGATGTACGGGTCACCTCCTGGTGTGTACCAGGAGGAGAGGTGGCGCAGGTGACGAAGGCGAAGAAGTCGGCGGTCAAGGGCACGAACTGCTCTAGGTTGCATGTAGTTTGGCCCATGTTGGGAACAATGACGTTGTGGGTCTGGGATCAGAGGAGATTTTAGACTCTGTTAGAGATCTATGCTCCGAGTTCCGCCGTACACCACATCTTTTCGATCCGCAGCCAGTTCGTTCCCAAACATGTATGCCTGAAATTATTATAAATTGCCGCGGCATAGAACAGCAGCTAAAAAATATTAACCCCAACAAATCCCCCGGTCCAGATCAAATACCTGCTCGCGTATATAAAACAATGGCATCAGACATAGCGCTTTACTTAGAATTAATATTTACCAAATTTTTAGTAGATCATGTAGTGCCTAAGGACTGGAGAGTAGCAAATGTCACACCTATATTCAAAAGCGGCGACAGGGAAGACCCTAGTAACTATAGGCCTATTTCTCTCACATCCATTTCCTGTAAGGTATTTGAACACATAATCGTAAGCTCCATTATGAGTCATTTAGATAGGGAGGAATTGTTAATAAATAACCAACACGGATTTCGAAAGGGTAGATCTTGCGAAACCCAATTGGCCCTCTTCGTTCATGACATCTTGCTCTCGGGTGAAAATAATGTCCAAGTTGACGCGCTATTCCTCGATTTTAGGAAAGCTTTTGATAAGGTACCTCACGTTGAGTTGCTCTCAAAACTAGAAGCATATGGAATAGATAAAAACATTATTAGTTGGAATAATCAATTCTTACATGGGCGGGAACAAAGGGTTGTCATAGACGGTATCATGTCAAACACAGTTAGCGTTACATCGGGTGTTCCTCAGGGAAGTGCAATTGGTCCACTTTTATTTCTCTTGTACATTAATGATATTAGTAACGTCGTTAAAAGTAAGCTTAGACTCTTCGCAGACCACGCGGTTGTGTATAGGGATATTAACAATTCCGAAGATAGCGACTCGTTAACAATCGACCTACTTGCTATTCATGCTTGGTGCGAAAAGTGGCAGATGGAACTAAACATAAAAAAGTGCGTAGCAGTCAGCTTTTGGAAAAAGAAAAATTGGCCAGTTAGGGCTTACAGAATTAAAAATACAGAAATTATTCACGCCGAGTCTGCTAAGTACTTAGGAGTCACAATTAGTCACGACCTATCTTGGGGAAAACATATTAGGGAAATATCCGGTCAAGCATATAGGAAGCTAGGCTTTATCAAGAGAGTACTCGGAAAATGTGATGAGAAAGTGAAAGAACGTTGTTATTTTTCAATCGTGAGGCCTCATCTGGAATATGCTGTTAGTGTATGGGATCCATACGAAACGGGGTTGATATCAGAGTTAGATCGCGTCCAGCGAAGAGGAGCTAGGTTTGTGAAACGATGCTACGATAAGTTGGCTAGTGTGTCTGGACTGTAAGAAGAATTAGGATGGGAATCGCTATCACAGCGTAGATTAAATTATAGGCTTAACCTCCTAAATAAATTTCAGGAAAATCATTTTACTGACGACGTAAAAAACATACTATTAACCCCTTCGTACTACGGCAGATTAGATCGCGCCAATAAAATTAGAGAGCTAGATTGTAGAACCGATAGGTATAAAATGTCATATTTTCCGCGTACCATTCGGGACCATAACAGCTGTGATCGTCGTCATGAATAGTTCGAGTATTGACAATAGGCAGGCAGTTAATCTTTCTCATTATATTCTCCTCTTTCTTATTTATGCATGATGTAAATAATGATGTTCTTATTTATGCATGATATTTTGAATCTGTAGTAGTAGTCTTTGTATCCCTTGCATGTTAGAACGATTGGAGATAGAATGTTTCTTGGGTATTAGATTTGTAATTGGCGCTTTGCATGTGTGGTACGCGGGTTTTTAATGTAATGTCGGTGTTCTACCATATCATTCATGCATGCCTGGTGCGAAAGCACCCCCTGCCACACACCCTTTGGGTGGCTTGCAGGGTATGACGTAGATGTAGATGTATTCGCAGCGGCTCTGGTGCTAATATGAGGCTCACGATATTCAGCTTGGTACCAAGGACGGATCGGGGTTTGATGGTTTGGAGCCGAGTGGAAGGCATAAACCAGAGGCTCAGTGATGTCTGCTGGAGCGAAGGAGCTTGGTTCTTGGACCTTAGGCCGTTTCTGGATTCGTGTCGAGTGCCATTAAATCGCTCGGGTGTCCATTATACGTACGTCTACGTCTACGTAATACCCTGCGAGCCACCACGAGGGTGTGTGGCAGGGGACACAGGAGGCTGTGGGAATTCTGTGTAGGCATAGGAGCAGAATTCGTAGATCTTCGACCGGTGCTCGGATCGTGCCGTGCTCCTCTCAACCGTTCTGGGGTGTATTACTCACAATCAGTCCAGGCGTCAGAACGGGTGACTCGTAGGATTTTCGAGCATTGTCGGTATTTTTTATTCTAGAGAGTTGGTCATTCAGTGGGATTCAAAAGTATAGACCCGATAACAGCCTCCGAGTAACGTTGACCTTCATTGCCGAAAAAACTTAAGAGAAGCACAAATGAATAAATGTTACTTCTGTAGCGAAAATAATTCCATCACGCGCTCTCTGATGGGAGGGATAAATGGAGGTTCTGAGCGCAATATAATGTCCAAAACTCAAAGCTCGGAGACGACATAATGAGGGTCCACGCTGGCGTGTGGCCCTTAATGAGCACGTTGCAAATAAAGAGTTCCTGCGGTCTCCGTTTTGTACCCTCAAGCATCAACTTTGGCTGAGTTAAAGAGGGGTAAAACTTTAAAACTGGAGTCGAACATACATATTTTACTGTGCATATTTAAAATTTAGATGTATCCTACAAAATTTAAAATTTCAATTAGAGATAATATGAAATGATGCTTAAAAAAAGCATAAATACGAATTTACTTTATTTAGATTATGCCCTAGCGTACAAACTCGCGGAAGAGCATGAAAAGCTATCTTCAAGTTTTTAAAGATGGTTCCCTCCCTTAACACACGGGATCTTCTTCTTCCTTCCAGGATTAGGCTTTCAGCCTGTTCCGGCTTCACATCACCATCTCAGCCTTGGCCTCCCAACACTCCTTTTCCCTAATGGCTTACATTCCAAAGCCTGCTTTGGATACCTCTCTCTAGGCATTCGCTCTTTCCACTTATTTCTGTACTCCACCAACCTATCTGATATTGCCCGAACACCTAGTTCCTCTCTTATAAACGTACGCTATGATGCTAACAGACTGTGGCTGGTGAAGAAATTTTTAAAGTAAACCGCTTGATTTTTTGGGGAATTACAATATTTCAATTATTTTAGGACAACCCTTTCCCCTAGCCCTAAAGAACTACTACTTCCTGGTTCGGCCTCTCCATATGGCAAAAACTGATAGAGATAGCCTTTTGATGATGCCAGGCACCAAAGTTTAAAACCAAATCTAATCGGTTTCCGCGTAAACTAAAGCGTAAACGAATAATAGCTTACAATTGCACGGAGCAAACACCAAACAGCAACTGGACTAGAACGCCACCATCTGACATAGTCTGACCTCAACTGATTTATTTCTCAACTTCACATTCAAGAATTGTTTCTCTCGTCTCAACGGGAGCATCAAATGCTGAGCTCAATGCATATAAAGTAACACTTCAAACTCAACATCATTGGAAAGAACCCGCTGCGCCGATTATCCATGGACACGCAACAATTTGACTCTATTAAATGTAAGTAGCAAAGTGTTGCATCTAGAAATTCGTACAGATAAATGGAATCCGTGACTCCAATGATTTATAACCTCTGTTAATCGCAAAAGTTTAATACCTAAAATACAGCTTAAGTTCCTCCACAAGACTACATTGTCCACTTTTATAGGTCATGTGGACGAGTTACTACCTGCTTAGAAAAAAGCCACGTGGTCTGCCTGAAAATTCCCATCGTTGCATAAACGCAACATTATTTACAACGATCGATATCCAATCAATCATGATGAAAGTTTACAACGAAGTTAAACAAGCTGAATGATAAAACTTAGAACTAATGGGAAACATTATCAAGAATAAAATACCTCAACAGTACTTGTGCAATGTCATTTTATAAAATATGGTAATTAAAGATGATGAAATAGGGAAATTTCGAATTTGAAAAATAAATATTTATAATATTCAAATTTTAATGAAAAAATATTGTTAAAACTACAAATTTTTTAGGTTGACAATAAACCAAAAACAAACGCTTTCCTGAGATAAATGCATGAGTTTAAAAATGAATTTAAATAATGTTGTGTCAACGCATCGCTGGGGAATAATGGGTTAATTTATCTCTTCTTGTACACCCTTTCACTGCTCGAAGAAATTTCATTTCAGATGACTCTATCTGTTTAAGCTCTTTTTGTTTTTCTGTCCAACATTCTGACCCATACAACACTGTGGGGACTGCCATCACCTTATAGACCTTAATTTGGGTTTCTTTTCTTGTTATGTCTTTTAAAGTTCTTCTTATTGTCCCACTTATCCTCTGAAAATTGTTTATTTCATTTTTGATATCTTTATCATCTTCATAAGTTATATCATATCCTAAATATTGGAAGTGGGATACCTGTTCGAGTATTTTATCATCTATAATAATGTTTGTTCTTATTGGATTGTTTCCTAAGAACACACGGATAACGGTTGATAATAAGGGAAAATTATTTTTACTGCTGCTCGGATGTGAGTGTAACTGTGGTGAGTAATGTTAGACAAAGATAAGAAATACAATGATTAAAAGTCAGCAAGGATAAATGCACGCGGATTCAGAAGCCACGCACAAGAGGCAATGGTTCGTAAATGGCCATATATTACGGCACCGCGCCGGCACACAATCCTTCGGCGCTACCGGCAGTGGCGCTGCACATAATCCCGGCGGCAGCGCCCAGGTATACCCTCAAGTACATCTCACATGATGGTCGAGGAATAGTTCTATTCCCGTATTCATAATCGTATTCCTGGGGGTTACCTGGGTATCCCCTTACCAGGTAACACGTAGGGGTCCCCTACGCTGAGCGATTCATAAACCTTACCTGGGTAACACCCAGCCAGGGGACGCCTGGGTAAGAGATTTGGAAACAATCCCGCTGAAAATGAAATATGAAAGGTTCCTCTGAATGGTTCTCGATGTTTCTGATGCTCATTTTTACCGTAACCAAGCGCGCTATAGACAATAATATAGTATAATATTTCACGATGTTGATGAAAAATAAATGAAGGAACATGAGAGAATTTGTATAATATTGCTTAAATATTTATGTAATATGAATGGTAAGGAATATGAGGGTAGTGCAATAAGTACCCGTGTTTGTAAACAGAAGACGTTACAATGGAAAGTTGTTGATATTATTCACCCTAAAGACGATGGCAGACTACGTCATCGAAACGTCGGTGCAGTTTAACACCATTACCCGGCTGGAAACCCGAGAACTCTTCATTCTAAGCATTCGCCGGGAAAGACTCGGATCCTACATTGTTGATATTATCGTTTACTACCATTAGTACAGTAGTATCGATTCGTCCCACGCGTGGGCAGCAGTACTGCGTTAGGGGAGCTTTGGGTAAGCTTCATGTCTTACCCAGGGTATCGACGGCCTGGGGGAGGGTTATGGGACGGCTGTCCCCTGGGTAACGACTATGAATACCACTTCTGAGCCAAGGGGTTCCCACACACCTGGGGGACACTCAAGTTACGACTATGAATACGGCCCCTAATCTTTAAAATGACTACGAAACGTAAAACTCAATTTTCGATGGGCGTGTATCAGCATCATAATATTTTCCGATGCACGACATAAGGATTTACATAACATTCCGCTTAAGCGAAGCACAATTTACTTCATTTTGCGCTGTTTGTCTCTCTGTTCTCGTTTAATCTGTTTTGATTTCTGGAGTATAATTCTGCACCGAAAAATTCTAAATTTTTACTAATAAAAGGTACTTACGCAAAGCCGTAGGGAACTCCTCAGATGCTCCACATTCTGTTGTCTATCTAGAAAACAAACAAAAGATTTCTCTCGCGAGTTGAGAAGTTGATTAATCTATGCGAGAGAAGGGTTTCTTTCTTATTGCCTTAATTCTTTGATCGAAGGCAGGTGCGTTGGAAAAATCTTGACGAATAAATTTCTCCCGCAGAAGGAATTTAAGCTCTTCGGTTAGCGGACGCTACAGAATGCCGCGCTCGGCCGTCTCCTCCTCTTAGGAATGCCACCACCACCATGGGCGCGGCGATACCCACGCCTTGGGACGGAAAGTCGAAGAGGGAACAGAAAGAGGGGTGTGGAGGGAGGGGAGGGGAGGGGGGGGGGCAGGAAACCGTTCCTCATACCCCGCTCCAGCGTTCTCCTCGAAAGAATCGGTCCACTCACCAAACAGTGCGCAAGCAATTTTTCTCATCGTCTCTTTCCCGGAGCAATCCAGTCGAAGTGATGATGCTTTTCATCTACATCTACGTCATACCCTGCAAGCCACCTAAAGAATGTGTGGCAGGGGGTGCTTCCACACCAGATATACATGCATTGTACGGCAGAACACCGAAATTACATTGAAACCAGCGTACCACGCATACAACGCGCCAATTAAAAATCTACTAACCAAGAAACATTCTATCGTCAATCGTTCCAACATGCAAGAGATACAAAGACTACTACTACAGATTCAAAATATAATGCATAAATAAGAACATCAATATTTACATCATGCATAAATAAGAACGTAGAAAACATATAGAGAAATATCTACTGTCTAGGTAATGTCACTATTCGTGCTATTCATGACGACGATCACAGCTGTTATGGTCACGAATGATTCGCGGGCATCTGATAATATCTTTTGCGCTGATAGCAACAACAAATTTTGACGAAGATATCAATGTGTCCCTAGAAAATGATCGCGGCTAGATGTTTGGTAAATAAATCACGAACATGTGCAAACTAGGATCATGTGAAGGTATTCTTTTTGATGCAAATTAATTGTAAATTGTATATTATCCATGTTTGACGCATCTGATGATATATGAAAAGCAAATGACAAACGTGGATGAATATTATTCTACTTGCTTTCTTCTCAGACACATTCCGGCTCTGGTTCCGGCAATGATACCGTTCTCCTTAGGAGAGCGCTTGCTAGTGAGGTGGCTCCGATAAACCATTGGCAGCGGACTGCGCAGTACCGATTTGCGACCTTCGGCGTCACGGGAACAAACGGAAAGTCTCCTTCTGTCTGCTCCCACTCCTTGTCCCCAGGAATCCTCCTCCCCCCCCCCCCCCCCCCGACTACTCCCACCTCCCGTCCCATCTCCAAGAGCATGAAAGGGTTTCAGGGTGAAGTAGAGTTCATCGATTGGAGCTCAAAAGTGCTCTTGGTGATGTTCGCGGTGCAGCAGCGAGGGAAGAAGGGTGAGCGTGCGTCGCGGCAGTCGTGGGACCGGCTTGCTCTTGGGAAGACGACAACCGTCCCGCTGGTGACCAAATACAATGTCGATGGCTGAGCCATGTACTTGTTAGCAATTGCTTCTTTCTCTGGTGAAACTCAGCGGCAATTTCTTCTTCCTAGCCCGTAATCGCCCATCCCAAGGGAACTTCTCAGTGATCGAAAACAAAAAGAAGTCATTGATGGTTTTAGCTCTGATATGGTCGAAGTCGCATCCGGTGTTCCTCAAGGAAGCGTGATTGGCCCTCTTTTATTCATTTATATTAATGCGTGATTTTATTAAGCGTGATTGACCCTCTTTTATTTATATTAATGACCTAAGTTCTCGATTTAGTAGTAAACCAGCTGACCCGGCGAACTTCGTACCGCCTCAGAACCAATAAATGTTGTGATAACTTATTAGCTGAATTAAATTCAATTTTCTATTAAGATAAAATTAATCCTCAAAATCAATTAAGTTCAATAAATGTACACAAGTCAAAATGATAAGTATTTTAATTACATTGAAATGAATGTAATTCACGTGGAAGCAAGCATTTGCTTTATTAAAGCGAATCGAAATGATTCGCGTAGCATTGTTGCACTACTTTTTCTTAAACTATTTTCTGGATGGGTTGCACTCGGGTCGTTACCCTTCATTAAAGCACCTTGTGATATACGACATTTTTTGTTTTGTTGTCAGGTGCGAGAACGAACAACGCGGATGGTTTGCCGACACGTGAACATGCTACGTACAATTGACCGTGAGAGAAACATTCATTTTCTAGATTCAGGCCACGAAAACTCAAGGATTGGCCTTGTGATTTGTTGATTGTCATGGCGAATACAAGACGAATCGGAAATTGAATTCGTTGAAACTAGAATGGCATATCGGTTGGGATCATCGGAATGAGAACTTCCTCACCTTTGAACTTTCCTTTGATTATCGTCGCGTGAATCACATTGCCCATGAGTTCTCACGCCGCCAAACGCGTTCCGTCACATAGTTTTGGTTGGTTCAGATTTCGAAGCATGACAACTACCAAGCCAAATTGTGCGGGAGCAAGCCAGGCAGATCCAATGAATTTAAAAATTCTGTTGGATAGTTGGTTGCTTCGACTTCGTATGTTACACAGTCGATAGATTTGAAGGAATGCAGTGGACCAACGATTGATTTTGAATTGTGAAGTTTAAGTGATCCACATCTTTGTTCTTTGCCGCAAGAATTGCTCGCTCACACAACCAATATTGTGATTTTTGTGGTTAGCAATGATGTTCGGAAACGCTTTGTTGATGAGCTCGACCTTCGTTGAGACGAAATTGCAAACATTCGGCGGAAACGAAATCAATCCGTTCGATTTGTCGACAGGAACACGGCCATTACCGATAGTCAGCAATCGCTTGGAGAAATATTCGGCAGATGGATCGTTCAGCAATGCAACTCGCATGTTTGTCGTCAGCTGAAGTTTCTTCACATAGCGCCACAGAGTCGATGATTTGAGACAACCGTTTATTTCATCGGCAGAGGTCAATCTTGGAATGACTGGTAGTATTTGGCGGAAATCGCCAGACAGTAGAATCATTGCGCCTTCAAAACATCTTGAGTCATTGTGCAGATCTTTCATAGTTTAAGTGCTTCCAATGCGCCTTTGTGCGCCATTGTGCATTCATCCCAGATTATGATTTTACTTGCTACCAAAACTTTAGCCATTGCTGAGTGTTTCGTAATGTTGCATGTCGGTTTTTCAGTCGTTTGAAGGTTTAACGGCAATGTCAACGCTGAATGAGCCGTTCGGCATCCTTCAAGCAACTTTTGAAGAGCATTAATTGAATCAAACTCAAATGCAATAACGGTCAAAAACTGAATGAAAATTAATGCTAATGAAGCTCGAGGACTTTCCGCTGAAATGGCTACAGTGAGGGAGGAATTAAACGGGCTCTGAAAACAAACTGCGATTGCCACGGAGTTTCTACGTGAATACCTGCCCACGGTTCATTCCTGATTCCTGAACAGACTGTTGGTGATCGTAAGAAACCGATTGCAAATTCCTGCATCCCGTATATTTCAACGGTATCGGTGAAAATATCCAGGATACTGAACAGGCACAAAATTCGCACAATCCACTTACCACCGAGGAAAATACGAAGCCAGGTCGTGAGGGTAAAATACCCACTTGGTTTGAAAACATCAGGAATCCACCGCATCCCGTGTGAGTGAGTACATTAGATAAACTGGCCGCACGATTGAGAAGAGAGTAAAGGAACACCGGACCTGTGTTAGGCTCTTCCATCCAGAAAAATCGGCGGTAGCGGAACATAGCCTCACAAATGACCATCACTTTCACTTCGGAAAGACGCAATTACTCCACATGACATCTAGATATTGGGATAGACTCACCAAAGAGGCTATGGAGATTAAATTGGAAAGCTACAACGTCAATCGCGACACCGGTTTTGCCTTGAGTTCCACCTGGAAGCCGATCCTCAACTTACTTAATGAAAGAGAAAGAAAACAACAATCGGCGTAAACAGCAACATTTAGTAAACAACGAAAAAATTCATTTACTGGTATTTAAAAAATGTCAGTTTGTGCCCTGAAGACGGTGGCGGACTGAGCCTCAGAAACATTGGCAGTTAAACACTGTGTAACCTGTTGTGAAGCCCGAGAGAACTTAATTAATACAATACGCCAGGAAAATTTGAAATCATATATTAATGAAAATTGGTGAAAACTCGAAAACAATGCTGATAAATCGCGGCGCACGTCTGCACAGCTAGCTCGATGGTATGCAATGAAAGGACCGCGCAACTGAATCAGCTGTCAAAGGATAATGCACATAACGCCATCTACTGGCGTTACCGGAACCACCATACAACGCCATATTCATTTTTGTCCGTGTTTTGTTTCTGTCATGTATTAGAGATGGCGCTGTTTACGGATTTAAATTTTTTGTGATTTTATTACAGCCTTTCCAATGCGCGAGGAAACTTCTCGAGGCCGAGACAAACAAAAAAATTCATGGAAATCAGTCAATCCGTTCTCGAGATATCATAAAAAAAGCCGTTCCATAAAAAATGTATGAGAAAATGAATTTTCTTCATAAATATTTGTTTCGTAAATTTTTCCGATGTTTTAATACTTATTCTGCTATTCAGGTTGGAGACAAATCCAACAAATCAAAGATCATAAAAGTCGGTCCAGCTGTTCTTCAGTTATAAATGGTGTGACCTACCCGACTTTGTTATATATATATCTAGATGTAGATTATTTGCAGATGATACAGTAATCTACCGTGAAATAAGCGAAGGCGCGGACTTTGAAGTTCTGTCATCTGACCTTAACAACGTTTATTCGTGGTGCCAGGAGTGGGGTTTTGAACTAAATATTAGTAAGTGTACTACAGTTCACTTCCTGAGAAAGTCATCACAAAAATGCCATACCTATACTGTGGGTGGAGTAAACATAAAATCTTCAGATACAGTCAGATATTTTGGAATTACCCTAATATCTGATATAATGTTGGGGATTACACATACAAAACATATGTGGTACATCATTAAAGAAACTAGGTTTCGTTAAGCGTATAATAGGAAGGTCCTCGGATGAAAAGTTCAAAGAGAGATGCTACTTCGCTCTGGTTAGGCCACACCTCAAATACACCGCGAGCATTTGGGACTCTGGTCATAAAGATTTAACCAAAAAAATAACAAAATACATATAAAAGCAGCACGCTTCGTTAAAATCTGCTACGAGCGTACATATAGTGTCTCACAACTTTTAGAGGGATTAAGGTGGGAACCCTTAGAGACTCGGAGGCTACACGCTAGGCTTAAGCTGCTTGGTAAATTCAGAACTGATATTTTTCAGAGCGACACAGAGAATATTATCATGGCTCCTCACTACATCTCTAGGTCTGACAGATGAGATAAAATTAGAGAGATACACTGCCAAACAGATAGGTACAATAACTTGTTCTTTCCGCGAACAATAAGCGATCACAATAACAATTAAGCTCACTAAATACACTCCTATAATTCATGTCACCATTTCATCTCCAAAAAACCTGCACCTTTACACGGCTGGTGACCTAACATCCCCTCCTATACGCCCATACGGCGGCTTGCGGGGTATTATCTAGATGTAGATGTAGACATATTTACACGGCTGGTGACCTAACGCCCCCTGCCACACCCCATCCCGGCTCGCAGGTTATCATGAAGACGTAGATGTGTGTGGATTTGGGACGACATTATGCGTATTTTCCTGTATTTTGAATGATTACCTATCTGAGTATTATTCTTGATGGAGTGGAGGTGGAGTCAAGATTACCGTAAAACAGGTGAAATTTGTCCTCTGTGTTTTTCTCTGTTTTATCGCCTTAAAAGTCACTGCAGTTACGAATGGCTTGTATGCAATAAATCGTCTTATAGCCTGCGATCATCCATGGGCATTGGAGCCTCGGGAAAATAGCCTTGTAGCTACAAAGTGTAGGATTTCTGGGTTCGTTGCTCTCTCCTAGCTACTCTCGTGGCGCAGTGAACGCGAATGTTTCAAGAGCCCTACTCCCGCAAGAAGAGTGTCCAACTCTCCGCATCTCCTTTATTTTTCTGCTCATTTCCATTTGCGGTGATGTCGAGTTGAATCCATGCCCCGACAGTGATAGTGTAAGTGTCTGTTTTCAAAATGTATGACCCATTGCTGGGAAAAAACTTCAGGATTTCAACTTGGCATTAGCTGACTATTCTTTTCATCCTGATGTGTTGTGTTTTTGGTGGAAACCTGGCTGAATCCTTACATTCTGGATAGTGAGGTGCTTGGTGATAATTATATTCTCTGTCGCATATATAGAAATTGTGCGTATGGCAGCGCTTAGAAGAAAAAAGTTTGTGGTGTTTTGATTGCAATTACACTGAATATCCGTTCTAGACGTAGACCTGGGGCCTTATTCAGTAAGAAATCGACGCGGTTGAACGTCGGTAAATCCGTGGATGTGACATTGAATACCCCGTCAAATCTCAACTTTCAAATGCTCTCCTTTGAATTTCACTTAGTTCTGACGTCAAAATTTCGTCACTGTTGAGACTCGGAAAGTCCGAGGATATACAGAATAGACACCCTGACCTTGAAACCTCGTGCAAAATGGCGGTCGCCGAGGTTTTTTTCAGTCGCATTCCTTCGGCAAAGGTGATTGTGGCCTATCTCCCTCCACCAGTCTCCCGTGACGACCTTGAGTCTCTTCACACAGCCCTTTTACTTATCCAGAATAACATCTACATCTACGTTATACCCTGCAAGCAAAGGGTGTGTGGCAGGTGGTGCTTCCACACCAGGCATGCATGAATTATACGGTAGAGCACCGAAAATACATTGAAACCAGTATACCACTCATGCAACGCGTCCATTAAAATCTACTAGCCAAGAGACATTCTATCGTCAATCGTTCCAACATGCAAGGGATACAAAGACTACTACTACATATTCAAAATATCATGCATAAATAAGAACGTAGAAAATATAAAGAAAAATATCTACAGTCTAGCAAATGTCACTATTTCACTATTCAAGACGACGATCACAGCTGTTATGGTTCCAAATGGTAGCGAAAAAAATGACATTGTACACCTATCGGTTCTGCAATCTATCTCTCTAATTTTATTGGCGCTATCTAATCTGCCGTAGTACAAGGGTGTTAATAGTATGTTTTTTACGTCGTCAGAGAAATATTTTTCCTGAAATTTAGTTAGGAGGTTAAGCCTATAATTTAATCTACGCTGTGGTAGCGATTCCCATCCCAATTCTTCTAACAATTCAGACTCGTCTAACAATCCAGACCCAACTAACAACACAGGCAATAACTTTAGGGAAGGTGACTCACTCATGTTATTTGGTGATTTTAACCTCAGTGATGTTTTTTGGACACGATGCCAAAACAGTCCTGTTCTGACTCCTTCCCCCACCAACAGCTTCCAACTTAACACAGTGCTCGACGGGGTCAACGAATTTCACCTAAAGCAAATATTTGACTTTCCTACTCACAAGAAAAGTGTTTATTTACCAAGGAAAGCTAAAGAATCTATGTTTTTCTGTAAATGAATTCCCAGACCAACCCATTATTTCTTCCGATCACACCCCTATATGGTGTGAATTTGCAGTTTCATTCCTTAAAAGAGAACCGAAAACCCATAAAGTCAAGTTTAATTGGAAGTAAGCAGATCTCACTCGACTCAGAGATTTGTTATCCCATTGCCCATGGACTGTCCTTGAATCAACCTCATCCTCTGATGAATGCTGTGATCTTTTTTATGACCTATTATTATCGTGTATTGAGGATTGTGTTCCAAAGTTGAAAGTTAACCCGTTGAAATATCCTCCATGGTATGATGGTGAACTCATTTCCTTGCTTAAGGTAAAAAGCAGGCCTTTCAGAAAGTGGAAGATATCTGAACTCAAGTGCAACTATTGTTAATTTGCTCACCATCGTTCTATTTTTAATTATATACAAATTGCAAAATATTCAGCTCATTTAGTTAATGTTGGTTCGTCAATCAACGAAAACCCGAAAAGATTTTGGCGCAATATCAGACAAAAAAAGGGGCGGTAAACGCATCCCTCCGTCCATTACCTATGGCAAGCTCTTGCGATGCGACCCACTTAGTGTGGCCAACTTATTTTCTGTCTATTTTGCATCTGTTTTTAAACAACCAGTCAAATCCTCGTGCTCCGATGAGGTTAATATTTTGCTAATTCCGCTTCTTAGTAGAAATCTTTTTTTTTCTGCGAAAGAGGTATCCTCTGCCGTAGGAGAATTGAAGGCTGACACGTCTCCTGGGTTAGATGCCGTTCCCTCTCACATAATTAAAATTTGCGCGGAGGAACTTGTTCGTCCTTTGCCACTACTTGTTTATAGGATCATGTATTTACAATCATATCCTACTAGTTGGAGACTTGCCATGGTGACCCCGATTCATAAGAGTGGTAGTCGTACTGATGTCAGAAATTATAGGCCCATTTCTATATCGCCGCTACTTTCAAAAGTTTTCGAAAAGTTCATCTTTGTAAAAATTGTCAGCCCATTTGGGACCCATTACCTCCGAATATCAGCATGGGTTTGTTACCCGCCGCTACGCTATGTCTAACCTTGTTCCGTATTTTCACCACATTATCATGAGTATGGAGAACGATAGTCAATCTGATGCCGTGTATTTTGACTTTGAAAAAGCTCTTGACAGCGTTGACCATGGCTTACTGCTGGATAAAGTGAACGTAAGCGGTATCAATGGCACTCTTTTTCAACTTACTTGGATTTTTTTTGTGACCGCTACCAAAAGGTAGCTATCGATGGTGTTTTTTCCTCCGCTGTTCATGTAACATCAGGTGTCTCCCAAGGATCAATTTTGGGTCCTTTACTTTTTAACATTTTTATTAATGATTTACTTAACTGTCTTATATCCCGCGTTTTTCTCCTTGCGGATGACTGTAAAATAGTCAAACAAATTAATAACTTTTATGATGCTGCTGACCTCCAGAAAGATTTCGACATTTTTTACCAGCGGCGCCAGCAATGGCTTTTATTCCCTAATATCTCAAAGTTTAAGGTGATATCTTTCCCTTTAAAAAAATTTGGTTGTTTATCCTGATAGGTTAAATGGATCTAAGCTAAACGGAGTAGTCTCCATTGAAGATTTAGGGGTAACCCTTGATTCAAAACTAAATTTTTACTGTCACCTCAGAGATATATGCTCTAGAGCAGTGTTTCACAAACTTTTTCGAGCCACCGCCCTCTTGGTTCCCCAAAACTATACCCAGCGCCCCCCGCCCATAATCCACAAACTCTAATAAAATGTAAAGACTACATGACTAAATTAGGGTGTAAATAAAATAAACTAATGATTAATCTGATATTAACTTCAGGACTTGTATGCACACAGATAGACAAGGTGGGATTTATATAGAAATAAAGGAACTGCGATTATATTCGTTGAGTAAAAATAAACTATAAAAAAATTAATTTAATACATATATTCAAAAAGTTGACACTACACTTTCTCTCTATAATTAAACTTCATCTTATCATGGTCCTATGAATATTTACAATTTGTGGAAACAGAGTCACCAATAAATGTTTTTTTTATAGTTTAACAACTTAAGTGGCTATTCATTATAGTTTTCAAGTTCTTAAAGCTATTTATGAAAAGTTTTGTAATGAAATTTAGCAATAAATTCTGGTCAAATAGAGTTTTAATGCGATGGATTGGCTTGATGAGATGATACCAATTTCTCAACGTCTGGTTTGAAGTAGCTTAGCAAGAGTCTTAATTCGCCTCGTTCACAAACCTGATTTCGATTTCTTTGCTTCGAAATAAGTTGAATCAGTGCACTTAAACCACGTTCCTCCAAATAGGTAGTTGGGAAAGCAATTAGGAGTTTTTTAACCACCATGCATAGTCCAGGATAGCGATCGGAAACTTCCGTCTGTAAACAATATTGTTGATAGCTCTTCCTAAACTTGTATCAGTTTAATATCATGTTGTAATACAGTCAATTCTTTCTCTTGGACGCCAGGTTCCTCAGTATCTAAGAATGGATTAATTAGCCAATCTGGAACTTCCATGCAAAGAAGATCCTTAAATCGTTCAGACATATCTTGATGCAATGTATCTAAATGATTACAAAATTCTTTCAGATTATCATCACCAGTACAAGCTTTCTCTTCTAGCTCACGCAGGGAAGGAAATTGGTGTAGTACACGGCGGCCAATGTTGTGTTTGAATATTATTAATTTTGAAATTAAAGTAGATACAAGTGATTTTGCATTAATTAGGTTCATCTCATTTTCCTGCAGTTTTAAATTTAGTTTATTGAACTTTGCGAATAGTTCTGATAAATACACAATATCATATTTTATTATTCGTGCGTATTACAATTAAACTCTATCACACATTCTTAAAAATTAAAATGAATTTACTTCCATAGTAAAAGTCTCTTTGACTGCCTTTCACTTCAAGGATAATACTTATATTGATTTACGTCCTTTCAGCCTACTGATTTCCATTTTTCGGCTAGCCGACTGTTTATTTAAACTGTGCCCATGGCCTGATTGTCATTTACTTCTGAATCCCTTCCTCTCCCTTGCCGGATCCACCGATCGTCGCTTGGCGTGTATAACATGTTTATTCAAGCAGTTTTAATTCGTAAGTAAAATTATATCCTGATGAGGAAAGTTTTACTTACATTTAATCATGATAAATTCATATGATCCCCGATATTAGTATAAGTATTTTTAACACAATTCATTTAAAACCCTTGGTTTTATCCTGTGGCCTTCGTGTAATAAACAAAATAGAACATTTTCGCTGATAACAAATTTTAAGCAGTTAACTTTTGCTTTAAGAGATTGCAAATTTAATTAAATTTCAAAATAAAAGTTAAAGGCATTACAAATAATGAGCTTGTGATTAATCTGAGTTCGGGCCTTTGCATAACTTTAAATAAGTCGGTTATTCTTATTAAATGTGCACAACTGGTAGAGAAACTCAAGGTTTGATTGAATATATTCAAGGTCAACTAATTTATAACCAGACAGACTGCCTAGCATCGGTTGTATGGCATATAACGGAGCATGACGAAGAGAGTCGATCTCCTCATTTTGGATTAGCTGCGGCGAAAATTACGCCATTAATTCTCATAATTTCCTTCCCAAATTCCACAAATTTACTCCCCGCGAGTAAGGCAACAATCAATGGTCCATGTCTGCGTATTTTGAACTATTTGCTTTTCGATCGGCTGTTCCATTTAATATTCAACGGTAGCTGGCTATCTTATTTCATTCCGCCCCTATCCCTCTTCCTGTATCTTTTCCCTGCTATTGATACAACAGTTCTTTCTACTCCCAAAGTTCTTATTGCCTTCTCTATGTCTCAGTTCTGTATGTAAAATTTCTTATCTCTTTTAAATCATGTCTGGAAATCACTGTCATGGTTGTTTCCTTCTTCCCAATAACGTTATCACGGATGTCCTTTCTTCTTTCAAACGCTTTGTGTTCCCCACTGGAAAGTGAACGCCATGTTCGCTGCAGTTCGTAGTGCGGTGCAATATTATTCTTGCATTTCTTGATTGTACTCTGAAGTTATACCTAGTATTCTCCTATTTAAATTTAGTATTTTTTCGGAAGTTGAAAATTTTGAAATCATTCATACTACACGTTTCATTTTTATGTTTGCATGCAGTTCATTACAACAAACAGTCATTGCTTCTTCTATGTATACCTAGTTTTAAAATATTAATCCGTTGTTTATTCTCTTTCAGGTAAGTGCCGTTTCTGCGACCTGCATTATAGCGACGACAGTTTTCCGTACAATTCCGTGAAATATTCCGTAAGTTGCATTTTGATTGATAAGCTGACCCGAGAAAATGCAAAGCATGAACACAATAATTTACCGCAATTACGTAAAGTAATAGTGGTTATTTGTGCATCATAAAATGCATATACGTATATTGCTCTATAAATATTAACCTCTGTTCATTCTTCCTGCGTAATAATTTCAGACAACAGTCTGAATATATAAATGTAGAGCAGCCTTCACAATGCAAGAGACCTAAAAAAGGCTAATTTTTGCTAGATCCGATCATAATAATAATAATAATAAATTTTATCAGACACAAAGCAATGTACATTTGCAATAGTCTTCGTCAAGATTAAGGAGAACACAAACAAAATCAAAATACAATATGTAGGTTTTTGTACAATAGATATTCTTCAATAGAATAGAAAGCTATTGATACCAGCCAACAGTGGATTACAGATTAAAATTTGGCAAGGTGACATTACTGGCCTCATAAGGCAAAATATTAAACAATTTCAGCTTTAGAACATTAAATTGTTCTTTTGTTTTAGCAAGCCTACACTGTGGTACAACCAGATTATCCTTTCTCCTAGTGTCGTGGTGATGGACACATACCTCTCATAATTAACTCGATATTTTCTTTAACGTTACATAGGTATTTGTAAATATACAAACTGGGAAGTGTGATAATACCAAGCTGTTTAAATAATGGTTTACAATGCTCTCGAGGGGTTGAGTTAGAAATAATTCTCACTGCTCTCTTTTTCAGTATAAAAATATCATTTGCCATTGAAGCATGACCCCAGAGTTCAATGCCACAATTTAGATGGCACTGAAAAAAATCGAAATTAATTGATCTTAAAAGGTCTTTCGGAATAAGTTCCTTGAGTTTCCGTAACATGAAAATCACCTTGGATAGGTTGATGCAAATAGAAGATGTGTGAGTATTCCACATTACTTGCTGTCTAGTCCAAAGCCTAGGAGCTTGATGCTGTTGGTTTCATTTAATGCTTTGCTTAAAGAAAAGATTTTCGATTGAGTTTTTTCTGTATTTAAGGCAAGTCTATTAGCTGAGAACCAACTTTGAGAACCACCTCTGAGAACCACCTTATCATAGGAATAAGATTAAGAAAATTTCCTGCAGAACCGATAGATTTAAAACTTTATTTTTTCCACGTACAATAAGGGACCATAATGGTTGCGATAGATCAGTTCTAGGATACTGACTAGGTTAAATAGGTTTTTTATAGTGCTAAATATCTTCACATGATTATTAGTTACTAATCTCGCATGCATTATCCGGCATGATATACTTTTGCATGTTTTAGTACTCTGTAGTGCTATTTATTTGTGGCATAAATAATACTAACTAGTAGTTGTATCTTTAGTAGCGTACTGCATGGTAGTATGTTCTTCTACGTATCACTCTCCTGGTTTGTGGTCTGACTGCGTACCGTTGTCCTGATTGCTTTTGGCCTGCGCCTGGCATCCGGGGGATCGTGCGTGTTTCTGATTGAACTGGGATGAGTGCTGCATGCCTGGTGTGGAATCACCCCGTGCCACACCACCTAGTAGTGGCTTGCACGGTTTTTTGTAGATGTAGATAATAAAGTGAATTTAGTTGGCCAAAATTTTGGTAATCCAGTGCTAGGTGCTATGAAAAAAAATTGGTGAACTTTTTACCTCCAATGATTAAATTATATTTCGAGAAATGATGCAAGCATATCGATATTAGATTAAGTAATATCAGTTTGTGCCAACGATGCTCGATTTTAGAATCCCTTGTTATATATTTTCAAGACAAAAAATTCAATCTCTCATCGACAAAATTATTATCTGCTATCCTATAATCTGAGGTAACATTCAAAACCGAAACTCAGATGACATTGAGCAGACAAACATGCCCACCGTCTTGCGGTTTACATAGACTTTTTAATAGGGGGAAAATGTAACTGACTGAGGAAAAAAATTTCCGTTCCGTTTATGTACATTAGGGGTGATTCATAGCTAATTTACTACAAAAAATACATTTAAAGCTCTATTGCGGTGATTACATGCAGGAAAAAAATGGTCATTGGTGAAGGCAATTAGAAAAATGAGCATTTCCTAAACTCTGCAGCTTTTCCTGCTTAGAGATTAAGAAATAAGTATAAAATAATGTTTTCATACTATTGTGCAATTTGTCAACAACTGGCCTCTGATTGTTTCAATGGGAATGGGCTGTAATGCAAAGACTTTGAGTGAAACTTGAATGAAAACTGACAAAGGAGGGATGACTCATGGCTGTCATTCGTGTTGACATCCCCAAGGTAATCTGACCTTCCACAATGCGGAATATCCTGTGGCCTGTAGATTTCAGCAGCCTTTGATTTGCTTGGATGCGTAATTCTAATAGTTTTATAAATTAATTAATTTTAGGGTAAAATGAAGCACTAAACATGCACGATGGACATGTGCCTAAAATATTAAATGAAATGCGATTGTCTAGAAAACGGTTTTACGTCCAGCAGATAGAGAATCAGACCTTGCTAAAAATTCCATAGAAGCTGTTTTGTGGAACGTAAGGAATTCTACAGAAATTGACTCTTTTTCTTCAGAACTGGTTCCTTTTCTAAGGATCTGCACGGAACATGAGAGCCTGACTCTACAGAACATTTGTTCTGTAGAGTTATATTCTGCCGAGCAAAATAACTCCTTGCAAGCTGTTCTGTAGAACTTAAGCAACTCTATGGAAATATGTGGGGTTTCCTTGAGTTTGAAAGGAGTTCTACAGAGCGTCAGAGGACTTCTGTAGAACGTCGTAGGGAATTCTGCAGAACATCCTAAGATATTCTGCCGAACGTCGCAGGGAATTCCTTAAAATTGCGTTTCAATACTTTAAGGAATATCGACAGAACTTTTTAAGAAGTTTTGTCGAAGTATTTATGAGGAAACTATACAGAATTTTTAGCATGGGATACTGGCGTAAAATTTAAGTCCTTGGCGTTGAAAAGAGTAAAATCTTTTTCCAGGATTTAACATTTTAATTTTTTGTAAAAAAGACTTTGCAATGGTTTCAATTTAACGTTTACTGGTTTTTAGCAAAAATTGAAAATTCGCAAAGACACTGTACCTCTTTAAAATACCACTCACAAATATCAGGGCGCTGAGTTATTATCATGTTGTTAGTAAACTGAGAACTTACTAAATACGATGAAGAGTGGCTCTTGTGGTAGATTGGGGAAGCACAAAAAGGGTCTCAGGCAGCTGGTGGATGATTTGCATGGGACGTAACCAGAAACCGATGGAGGGGAAGAATCACCTCGTGCAAGGGACAACGGATCCAAGGGGCGAAATCGGGGAGAACGACTATGGGACGTGAGTTACCTAAGATTCAGGTTTTCCGCTCGGATGTAACTATGGAAGGAGGGAATACATTTCAAGGCAGCTATATCTTTGTATAAGACAATTTAAGTCCATTCTGATTATGGGACACTTCTGCCAGAAAAATCAAACGTTGGCTTTCATTGCAATTATTTCCTCAACCTACTTTTGTAAGACCAATTTCTCAGCGTTTAAACGGAAAAGAAAATTTTAGATACTTTTGAGATGTGAAGTTATGGAAGAATATGTTAAATGTGCTGCAGAAAGCGTGTAACTATCCAAGAGGTATTGATAGAAGTGAAGGAAGAACGGAGCGTGTGGAAAACAGTAAAAAAGACAGGACGGATGGATCGGCCATGTATACCGCTGCATGAGGGATTGGTGAAGTTTTTTCTAATTCAATAACATCTACAAGATACCGTGCAAGCCACCACTAGGGTGTGTGGCACAGGGTGATTCCATACCAGGCATGCAGCACTCATCTCAGTTCAAACCAGAACCGCGCACGTTCCCCCGGATGCCAGGCGCTGGCCAAAAGCAGTCAAGACAACAGTGCGAAGTCAGACCAGAGACTAGGTGATTCGTATGTAGAAGAACATGCTACCATGGAGTACACTACTCAAAATAAAACTACAGCAGATTGATTTAAAAGAAGAGAAGCTTTGAATTCAAGAGAGAAAACGTCATCAGTGGAGCTAGCTATCGCTTGCAAAAACAATGAATTTGGGCGCCGAAGAAGATGATGCGTCAGCTATGATCGTTTAGGAAATAATAACAACCACCCCAACAGTAGGAAAGGAGATATTGACGAAATGGTGATCAATGCTGACGACTCAAAAAGAGTTGACGCCAAAGGAAGCTTTTTCGTTAGTTTTGAATAACAATTTACAAATGGTTTAAATAGAAAATAATTCACCAGAAAGCTAAAAAATTCAGACATTAATTATTCCCCAGTTATGAGAGAGTGAGGTTTGAAGAGTACGCAGCATATAATAATCGCATTTCAGTATCGGAAAAAAATGCGAGGTTAACCTTCAAGAGCCGCTCAACCATACCGACTCTTGCGTCATTGCCTTCAGTTGCGAGATATGAAGAGGATCACGGCAGTATAATAACCCTCTCACTCCCGTGCAATTGGAGGCATGACGGGAGTTTAGGATACTCCCTATGCAACCAGATCTGGGTATATAAAAACACTTTCCAAGAAAGCTTATTTTCCTCATTTCATGTACCGCTTTGTTTGTTGGATGACCTGACCGGTGGGTAAACAATAAACTAAAATGCTAAAATTTGAACATGGATCATAATTTTTGTATGAATCGCTCATATTTTTAAACAGATGGGTCATCTGGTTTTACCAGCGCCCATCCTCGTCCATATTGCGCCGGCCGATGTGGCTGCATGAGACGTCTCTCTCTCTCATTCATTATGAAAAGCTCTCTCATTTTCATCTTCACAACTATTACTTCGAAAAGTCGATCACGGTTATGTACTTGGTTTTCAGCAGCAGCCTTCCTGTGTCATGTGACACTAATTAAAGTATTCGCTTTAACTGGTGATTTTGTAGGACAGATTTTTTTCAAATGGTAATGGGGCAAATATGGAAAAATTGATGGTACTGCCTCACCCACCAACTTTGGCCACTCTCTTTCCAATCTGAGACAGCATCCCACAAATGGTTTCATTATACTGTGATATTTCATGGCACTGGAAATACAGCTCACACACAATACTACAAGGCGTGAACATACTACAATTTCTAGGAATGACTGCCCTCCATCTCTCTAGCTGAGCTTAAGACTGTAAATGGAAATTTACCATTCTATCAAATTTTATCAATAGATTTTTTTTAAATCATTTAAAATGACTTTCAACAACCCTATTGGATTTCTTGTACTTATTTAATCCCACAATATAGCAGAAAAAGACTTTAGAAAGACTAACCAGTTTATACATCCAGAAATATGTCATTGGTAAAAGGAGTTTCACATAAAATAAATCTGAACCAATGGGTGATGGAATATGTTGCTTTTATGAAGCAGTAATGATACTAATAAAGGTCAGGATAGCAACTAACTTATTCAAGACAAATGCAGATAATATAAAGAAATACCTTTGCAGTGTGCGAATCAATGGGGGGAAGAGGGGGATTTCCCCGGCTCGTAAAATTGTTACCCTGGCTGATGACAGCAATATTTTTCCCTTCCAGGGACAATTTCCCCCCCCTAGCAACTCTCGCTGCCAACCTCACTGCTTTTGCATTACCGAGGTAAACAAATACAATGCCAATCTCTCGCGAAATTCCTTTCCGTGACTCACCCTGCTGTGGATATCGCTTCGTAATGGTGTTGGCCACACTGCCGACCATTCTTCCCTTTCCCCGCCTTTCCCTTCCTCACCGAGGAACCGAGCAAAGGAAGAGGTTTGCCTTCCCCTCCAAGTTTCCTCCCCCAAGCGCACCCTCCCCTCCACTCGCCACTGTTCTTTGTAGGCTTGTGCGATGAGTCGAATCATCGAATTCATCGACGATGATTTCAGTCATCGCGTTGCGATGAACCGCGTCGATGACAATGAATGTCATCGACGTCGATGAGTCGATGAATTAACTGATGTCGATGAGTTGATGAATAAACTGTCGTCAATGAGTCGATGAATTCTCCGATGTAAATGAGTCAATGGATCCATCCCCATTAGATGATAATTATTTGTGTTGCGTCGCCCGCCCGTGCCTATCCCTACCTTTCCGTCGGCGATGAATGAATTCATCGACTTATCGAGGTCGGTGAGTTCATCGACAGCGATGAATTCATCGACGGCGATGAATTAATGGACTCATCGTCATCGATGACAATCATCGAAACCGAATCATCTCGATGATTTTTTTTCATCGACCCTCGATGGGCAAATTCGTTCATCGAAGAGGCCTAGTTCTGTGGGCCATGAGCTCTCAAACCGCAGCCTACGTCTTATGTGTATAACGTCACGGCTACGCTCAAACAGACTCTTGTACAGTGAACACCAAGCGGCAATCGCGGGAACTGCGTGCTCAGTCGTGTTTGTTATTGTGCTTCCATATAACTGTTAGTTTTGTTGGTTTCGTTTATTGACTTTTAAGTTTGTATACAAGGTACAAGCAACTTAACTTATAAAATGAAACGTCAAACCGTTTTATCTGATATGTTTATAAGACAGAAAAAGACTAAGGAATCAGAGAGTGATAGTTTGCCTGCCGGACTTTCGTCAACAACAGTCCAACAGAATACCAGCAATTCATGTTCACCTTCATTCGAGAAAGCAAGTGCCAGTGGTGATTTAAGGAAATCTATGCATATTCATTCAGAAAACACATTCATTTCCTAGTGATGAAGATATGGTGGATACAAGTACTTCTACGAACTTAATTGGTGGCTGTATCAAGTTGCAGCAACTTGAAAAGTGGAAAAGTAGCAGGCCGTGGCTTTCATATAAAGCATCTGGTGAAATAATTTGTTCCTTCTACAGTGATGTGCAAAAACATGGTGCCTTAAAAGACAGCAAATTGCATATTGAAACAGCATTCATTAAAGGCATGAAAACTAAAGACGATAAATAACAGAATGACAAAATCAGCAACCATGGGAGAGGCAAGTTTCCCCTAAAATGTGCAGAAATATTGGAAGAAAGAAAAAATAAAATACTGCCAATAGCATTGGCAACAGAATTTCGACTATGGGAAGATAAAAATGAAGAGAAAATTGAGGTAACCGCACGTTCTGAACATACCTGACTGGCGAGGCTATTGCTGGAAGCATTTCCATTTGTTTTAATAAACATGGCATTACAGATGAAATTTTATGCAAACAGTTAATTGGATTTGCATCAGATGGTGCAGCCAATTTACCAGGAGCATACCGAGAAGTGGTTATAGTCTTGAAGAGTACGTATATCCAAGACCTGATTGTTATTCACTGCTTAAACCACAAGCTTGAACTTGCTGTGCATGATGTTATTAATTCCATGTCAGTTCCACTTCATTATAAATAATTCATAGACTCTTTATATGGAACTTTCTCAATCAGTCCAAAAAAAAAAGAGAGTTAGAAGAAGTTGCTACTACTTTGGGATGTGAATTCAGAAAAATTGGAAAAATGTTTGGCATTCGGTGGGTGGCATCACCTTGTAGCACAGTAAAAGCTGTAATGACAAGCTGCCCATCACTAGTGCAATTTCTAAAAAATAATATATGTGATGGGTGCTTAAATCCAAAAAATAAAGCAAAATATCAAGGATTATTAGAAAAGTTGACAACATGGTATTTTGTTGTAGAGTTGGCATTGTTCAGAGACACTTTAGGAATTCTAAAACAATTATCACTGTATTTTCAATCACACAATTCAGATGCAATCTCTGTTTCATCTGAGATAAGTGTGTGCATCAATTCCTTACAGGCTATGAAGGAGGCTGAAGGGATTTACCTTAAAGTAGCAAATGTGGAATATTTTAAAACTGGGAAGTATCAAGGTCAAGATATAAAAGAACCATCAAATAAAAACAAGAAGACCTTTGACAGCTTTAGACGAGAATTGAATCATTTTGCAATTCAGTAAACATTTATGACAAAAGTGATGAAGATTCTATTGTGTCCAAAACCATTAAAGAATTTCATTTGTTTAAGGAACTAAAAAACCAGGAATTTTTGGGTAATTCAATAAAGGAGCTATTTAACAGAATTAAAGGAGTGCCTGTGTCTTAAGCAGAGTGTGAAAGAGGGTTCAGTATAATGAACAATACACTGACCAAAGTAAGGAACAGAATGCATATCGAGACACTATCATCTCTTATGTTTATATCCGTAAATGGACCTGCTCTAGAAGATTTTCCAGCAAGACTGTTTGCAGCTGATTGGATAAAGGAGGGTCATCACTCTGCTACAGACTTACCTCATCGACGGGAAACATCAAGGACATCATCTCATGCAAGCAAATTATTTCTTTAAGGTGATTTGCCTTGTTCAAAATGACATCTTTGAAATTTTTTTGATACTTTCCAATTTGGACGTTTACTAATAGTACATATTCTTATGAGTATGTGTGGAATTTTATTGGAATCTGAGCAACCAAGGAGGAGCATTATGTAAAGAAGAAGACTGGTTTTTATACATATAAAATTTAAATGCCATTTCCCAAAAATCATTATTTTCACGGTTTTACTATATCTACCAATTTTGAATACCTTGAGAACTACATGAGGCATAACAATTAAATTTTTTCACCTTATCTGGAAACCATGTAGAAAGTTTCTAAGCATGCTAAAGTCTGTACATGTAAAACTGACTTCTGAAAAAATGTTTTTGCATTTTTTTTCAACTTGGAAATTGTAAAGCTTAAAAAATATATAAATTTATAAATCTACTTGTATTTCAGTAAGCATTATTTCCATACAATAAAAGTTGAATTACTTACATTTAAGTGTAACAATGTAAAAGTTTTCAAAATCGATTGAAAAATAAAAAAGTTATTCAGCATCTTTGAAAGTATCGCAAAGTACCGAAAAGTAAAAAAATAGTAGTTGATCAATTTTTTAACTGTTTTTACCATAGTTCATCTAATTAGTTATATTGAAAGGTATAAAAAATTTTCAAATTAAAATTTTCTATATAATAAGCAAATTGTGCCGAAGGAGGCAAATCCCCTTAAATTGCAGTCTTTCGTGCGACCTTTCACTATCGTAACTGAGGAAATGTTACTTATTTTTATGTCCCCATGAAGCAGATTGCCAACATGACATGGCCCAATCCAAAAGACCTCCATAGGAAATTCCATGATGTCCCACAGACCTCCCATCAACTGCCCAGGGACTTCCTCTGTCATATCCCACAGGGCATATTTGGAAAATCCCTGGGATGCCCCAAATACTAAAAATAAGTTATTGAAATGCATAACTAAGTCTTAAATTTAGAAATTTCTATAATGATAGGAATACAATTCTTGCAAAATAAATATCAGGGAGTATGGAGAGTACTCATTTCCATGAAAAAATTCAACCCTGTAGTTTTATTACTATAAATCTTTATAATGTAACACACTATTCATCATTACCCCAGGGAATTACAAGGAATTATATTTCTTATCCTACTTTACAACTATTTTTCAATAAATTCTTGTCTTTCACAACTCAAAAAGAGTCATCACAACAAACAATTGGATATTCCATATGCTTTATTGAAATGATTAGATGAAATTTAGTTGAAACATCATGTAGTTTGAAAAATATATTATATTACTAAATATATTAAGTATACTTATCTACCATAAAAATAAATCCCCTACATTTTACCATTCAATTCACAAAACCGGTTCCTCTAGGTTTTCAATCAAATACCTTGAATATCATCACTGGAGAGGGAGATGGATCAAAAGTTAAATTAAGAAGATGTAACAAAATTACAAACAGCATTTCTCTGCCAATGGAAGCACAGAAAGGACCCTTATCAAGAAATACTACTTTCTTATTCAAATTGACCTCTTGGTAATTCACAACTGGGCAATTTACTCTCATTAGCATGGGTGGGCTGTCCCCTCATTTTCATATTTCCAGTTTGTTCTTATGTACTAGCAAGTTTACTTCTATAGGAATGTGCTTTTGGCAGCAAGGAAGCAAGTCTGGTGCATAATATCACTTTGAAGTCTATGAAATAAATTTAGATTGATATTATTCCTCTATTTTCATCTGCCACTTCTTTAGTTAAAACAATCCTAAAAACTAGGAAAGGATTTAATCTAGATTAAATATGAATCTTTGCTTACACTCTATCCAGAAAAAAATTAGATTTAATATAGTTCGAAGTCGGTGATATGTCCTCTACATTAGGTATTATTTATAGATTTTATATAGATTTTAAAAAGATTTAATTGAAGATTTTATACCAATTAAATTCAGATTTTGAAATCTTTTCTTGGACAGGGCAGCCAGGAGGGGGGATGGAATATACTGTTTAGCTAATAATTTTGGTAACCTAAAGGAATGTTAATTTCAAGAGTGCATGGTGGACTAAGGAGTGTTTTTATTGCCCACTTGTAGTTCTTTGGAAAATATAGGAAATTTTAATTTTAGAGCTTATTCTCTCGCACAAGTTTTTTATATTTTCCAATTTGGTATATTGAATTTGATTATAACCTATAATGTATCTAAATGCCACAAAAATTTTGATGTCCCCATTTCATTGTAAGACATTGCATAGGTATGCCCTATTGGTGATTGGATTGGGGAAAAAGCAATCTACCCCAGGATGAGTTAGCCCTACATCCTTGAGAATTTCCTTCTCAAATCTTCACTTTTTCTTCTAATCCATGTACTTAATATTACTTAGCTCTTCCTCTTGTGACTCCTGTAACAGTACATCTATATCTTAAGCAGATATCTCTAGTTCCTACCAAGCATCAAGTCAGGGCCATTTCTACAAATCTAAGGATGTTTGATCCATTTGATTAACTCTCCTCACCACAGCGTCAATTTCCAAAAAAGAATTACTATCTACTGGCTCAACAGGATCATCAAAGTGAGGTTGAGATCAAAATAGAGGTGCATCAAAAGATAAAAATGATAGTAATTTGCAATTGGAGATCACCTTCTTAAGAATTACCTCTTCACAGATATTATCACTTAACTAGATATCTCTCAATCATAATCAATTGAAAATATTGAAAAATATCTATTTTTAAGCAAATTCATTCCTTTGCTGGCTTGGCACATACAAAAATTATTTCTCAATATTTTCATGATTGAATTCCTTTTTTTGACCCATGAATAGTTACATTATTTCATTCCCAGTATCACTCCAAGCATGACTAAATGATTCACATAGGGTTTAGCAGGCAGATCAGTGAGATTACAACACCATTAACTCATTATTCATAGCTATTTACTATTACAATGGGCCAAATTTTTTTCTTAAAATTTGAATATGGAGCTTGAATTACTACCATAACCTCAACTAGTTAACTAGTGATAATAAGGATCCAGGTCTAAATTAGGTATAAGTCTAAATTTAGGTAACCACTTGAAGTTCTCTCTGAATACTACTAACAGGTAAATGATAGCATTACAATTGTAATTAAGTTCATTACTTTAAAAGGGAAAGTTCCCTTTAAACTTCACAAACAAGTTAAGGGAAGTTAAAAGGGAAATTTTCTTTTTAACTTTTTGATTTTAATGCAAGTTCTTGGATTTTCATTTAAGTATTGGCAAACGGAACTTTTAATATTCCATTGTGAAAGGCTAAGTAAAAATATATAACACACCATATGAATATCTTTATAATCTATGGTCTGTACTCCACAAACTAACGCTAGCCAATACCAATATCTTCATCTTGCCATTGTGGAAATCTCTCTGGTGATACTGGAGTTGAAGATATTGTGCCAGAATGTGATGAAATTCAAACATGGTGGGTGAATTTTTTGAAGAAATTGCCTTGAGAAAAATTCGGCCTGGTCAGGGATTTGAACCACGGATCTTTGGTTTGCCGGACCAATGCGCAGACCACTACGCTATCCAGGCTTCTAATTCCCATGGTAATTTTGGTGGATACAAGGCAACTAGATCTTAGGCTCTTGCGGTCCATCAAAAATGACAAAGCAAGGGAGAAGAGGACTTCAAAGAAGCCACAACCAAGAGTCAGTATCCTTCACCAGCACATATGCCGTGCTTAGCCAGTTGAATTTTAAAGATGGCGGGTGAATTTTTTGGAGAAATTGCCATGACGAAAATTCAGCCTGGACGGGGAATCGAACCATGGACCTTTGGTTTGCCGGACCAATGCGCAGACCACTACGCTATCCAGGCTTCATAATTCCCATAATTTTATAAGGAATTAGGAAGCCTGGATAGCGTAGTGATCTGCACATTGGTCTGGCAAACCAAAGGTCCGTGGTTCGATTCCCGGTCCAGGCCGAATTTTTCTCATGGCAATTTCTCCAGAATCTGATGATAATGGCTTAAATCCCGTGACTCAGTAAAGGCATGTCTATTGTAGGGCAGTAATTTAAGCTTCTGACTCTAGTCCAGTAAGTTTTTCTGTCATTCCTCTCAACATTTTTTTCATATGCAAGCAGTCAATCCTAATATGACAAGTGATATTAATATTAAAAGAAATATTACTAAGCTTTAGAGTAACAAGTTTAGTTGTAATAGTTGGAAGTGCTCGTCCATTGACCCAACAAATAATTATTCACTAGAACTAGTGCTGGAACATATAAAAGTTCTGGTACTCCAACACTGGAAATAGTGATTACAATTGAAAATGGTATAGTTGATTAGTATGGTCAAGTGCCTTTAATATCTAAGTATAAAAAATACAAATATTTATTCCATCAATCTGCTCTCAGCATTTTGTTTTATCCTGGAGTTTGCTTGGCACAGCCACTTGCCCACTGCCTGCCTCCTTTTTTGAATATGAGGCCAAACTTGTCCTTCCCTACATAATTTCTGAAAGAAAAATTAGCTGGAAATATTTTGGTTTAAATTGACACACAAAAACTATTATAATGATTATACATATTTCAGACTGTGTTCAAAGTCAGTGTTCTGACAAGATATACTCATTCTCAACTCAGGATAGACAAGAAGTTCTACCCAATCGTTCACAGCTGTTTCTTTAGCAGTTTCATGTCTGATTGACTAGAGGGACCTGAAGGCTCAAGGCAGTCTTAACAGGAAACCTAATGTTGGATTTAATAATACCATAACAGATATGTGACAACTGTTACAAACAAAATAATGCAATCATGATGATCTCTCCATATGCACTTGGTTGTGATAAATTTGTTCGTTATCAATCAATGAAATTTGTTCTCACCAAATAATTATTCGTACAGCAATGAGTGCTTAAATGCAGGTTTATTCCTCCCAGGGACACCTTTATTAGTGAAGCATAGACCCAGTGTGTCTGTCATCCCTCTACACATAATGGCATTGACTGAGGCCACTTGGGTCACTCCTCCCCGAACTTTGAGCTCCTTTTTTCTGTAGGAATTGTTAGTTCAGAATTTTTCTTCTCTAGAAATTACTGTGTCTGTGGTGGAAAGATCCTTTTGATATTAATTCAGTACTCAAACATGTATAAATCACTCGTATTTCTTTGATGCAGAAACTATTAATTATAGAAAGAATGCTTTTCTCACCTAGTGGTGTGCCCAGAGAGTTCAGTCAGAAGTGTGGGCAACCATGTCATTATGTACTAAAAGTGAGCATAGAGATCGATTTAGTCAATGACAAGGTAATTTTACCTTAGTGAATGTAAATTTATGTATAATACCTCATTGTTCTCTATATCCAGAACCAAGGTTCCATCTGGTGCAGGATAGATATTAATTAGATCAAGGTTTCAGAAATTGAAAAAAAATCCTTATATGATTGGAAAAACTGGATTTTGATGCTTAGAGCAAGATCTGAAAATCTTGTATTTCAGTATTCTAATTCACAATGTATTTAACAAGTACATAATTGGAAATTGGGATTTCAGCATCTAGATTCACGATGCATTAAAGAAGGATTAGGCAATCTGGATTTTGATGTCTAGGTTTACTATGCATAAATGAAGGATTTTGATGTACAGATGTGATGTATCTCAAATTCCTAAAATACCTAATCTAGATTTAAACCTTTCCCGGTTTGTATGGAAGGTAAGCAAAGCTTCATAAAACACCTATCATTAAAATAAAATGATTTAGCCATTTGTTGATTAAACTTAAATTACAAATGCGATAATGAGAACATAGTTCATAGAGTGTGTACAAATTTGTAAAATTTTACAAAAAACTATTAAATATAATTCTTAAATAGATAAAATTCAACATTAGAAGTACCGGACTTTACCGCATATCTACTAGTACTGATGGTGGTTAAATTGATCCCTAAGAAATAATATTTTTTCCAATGGTTTGAGGTTTTGATTTTAAATTATATGGAAATAGTTGATAAATATTTGCTGACGTCTAGCCATATGGAAGAAGAAATAGGAGAAGTGTACAAGCAATTTGAAGGGGTCCTCAGGTTAGTGAAATGGAAAGACAACCTCATCATCATGGGAGGCTGGAACGCAGTGGTAGGAGAGGAAAAAGAAGGAAATACTGTGGTGTATATCAGACTGGGCAAAAGAATTGCCAAGGGAGAAAGACTGGTAGAGTTCAGTAACGAGAAGAATATGGTGATAGCTACACTCTCTTCAAGCACTATCAGTGCAGGAAGTACACACGAAAGGTGCCAGGGGATATTGCCAAATACCAAATTGACTATATACTTGTCAGAGTTAGATACAAAAACCAAGTAAAGTAGTGCATGAGCTATCCCAGTGTGGATATAAGCAGTGAACCCAACCTAGTAGCCATGGACAGCCTCCTTTGATATAAGGAAACCAAGAAGATAAAACATGAACTGGGTGAGACACGAAAATACTGGCCAAAGAGGGATACAGAAAGAAATCACAGCCATCATCAATAAACTAGAAAATGAGGCAGAAATGGGCATCGAAAAAAATGGGATGAGCAAAAGAGTACAATCTGAGAAGTAGCAGAGGAGCAACTGGTGAGTGAGATGGCCAACACAAAGAAGCCATGGATAATGATGAAGATTAGGAAACTAAGAGAAGAAAGAAGAAAATACAAGAATCCCAGAAACGAAGGAGATGCAACCCTCTACAAGAAGCTGAGGAACTTAGTCAATAGAGAATGCAAGAAGGTTTGGGAGGACTGGATTGAAAGCTGCTGCAATGAAGCCAGTGAAAACAGTAAACACTGAAACAGCATGCTAGAGAATAATAATAATCTGTTGTCTCGGGTGTGACTTCATGGAATCGTGAAATGCTTAGCATCGTAAATGATAAGTAACTTAGTTTTCCTCATAAATTTATTATAAAAAGATAACCTGGGTTTTGACTAAACTCATCATCATCAGGCACATTGGTAGAAGGAGACAGAATATATAGTCACTTAAAATTGGTGGAGGAAGAGGTGGGGAGGCAGGAGTTGGGTAATGGGAGAGTAGACGTTGGGGAAAGGGGGGGATTATAATCTGCATATTTCTGGATATTTCTATGGACTCTTTTGAGAACGACCTATTCTCTTCTGCTCATCCTCTCATCATGAGCGTGGTTTTATGGCATAGATATGTGGACGATGTGTTCTGTGTCTGGTCAGTTACAAAAAGGCAAGTAGACTTGTTTCTCTCTCTCTTAAACTCACTGAGGGCCGATATAAAATTTACAATGGAAAAGGAAGTAAATGAATCCCTGAATTATCTAGATATTTCCATTTCCAGATCTCAAGAGCAATTAGAATATTCAGTTTTTAGGGAAGACACTTATAAAGACCATGTAACTCATGCTAATTCCTGACACAACTTTTCCCAATTACTTCCTATGCTCCATGCTATGATTCATAGACTGGTTTCCATCCCAATGTCCGACTCCAGTGTGCAAAAAGAACTGAAAATAATTAAAATTATAGCAACTAATAACGGCTGCTCTAAAAGGTTAATCAATTAACTCTACCAGAATAAATTGTTAAAATTAGCCTACAGTAATATCTATGGACTTCACCGAAATGAAGATTCTGGTGCTAAATGGGGACGTTTTCTACACTTGGGCCCTCTATCTGTTAAAATTTCCAGAATAATTCCAAAAGACCAAATCAAAGTTGCCTTTTACAATAAATAGTGCCTCAGGAATTTGATATCACACACCGAGGACAGAAGCCCGTAAACAGAAAAAAATGGGGTTTATAAATCAAAATGTGAATGCGGGGCAACTTATATTGGCCAGACAGGACAAAAGTTTAGAGACCACATTATAGATCATGAAGCGACTGCTAGAAATAAGGACCAATTGCCTCTCTTCGCCTCTTCTCAAACATTTACTTGGAGAATAACACCAAAGTGAGTTTGAACCGGAGATCCTGCACCTAGAAAAGAAAGGGCCGAAGCTGGACGTGATGGAAAAATTGAAGATTTGGAAAAGAGTCCATTGCAATGAAATTGTTGTTAACAACTTTTTGTACACCTCCCACTCCCCCCTTCTTGACCTTCCTCCCTTCCACACTTTGGCTCCCAATGGGGGGCATCTCCGTCCTTGCCTTATCTCTCCCACCTGCGCAGGAGTCTAGTGTGGTCACAGAGTTTTCTCCCATGTTCCCACTTAACCCCTACGCATGCAAACCCCCCCCCCCACCTTCTTAACCTCTTTGTCATCTCCAAGACCTCCTCCCCCAAAACTCCACATTTCAAACCTTTACCTCTCCCCAGCATCTGAACTCCCAACTCCTCCCTCCCCACTTCTACCTCCACCAAGTTTAAGTGACTATATATTCTGTCTCCTTTTACCAATGTACCTGATGATGATAAGTTTAGTCGAAACCAAGGTCGTCTTTTTATAATAAATCTATGTGGAAGAACTAAGTTATTTATCATTAACAATGCCAAGTAAATAATAGTAATAATAATTTTATAAATCCAGCAGTCATATGCATGATATAGGACAGGTCAAAAGCATAAAAAATTTGTTATATTTTACTATTAATAAATTCATCAACACTATAATACATTTTTACAAGTAGAAAGAGCATAATTTTGCTTTTTAAGACAGAATCACCACTAATATATTTATAATTATTGGGTAAAGCATTTAAAAGTCTGCAACCCAGTGAATTTGGGCCAAGCAATGCAGTTTTGGAATGCACAAATGGCACATATAAGTCTTTGGTACTTCTGGTATGATAATTGTGCACAGTATTCTTTGTATTAAATTGAGTTATATTATTATGTATATAACAATGCATACAATATATAAATACAAGGAACGGGTAAGAGGCCCAGCTTCCTAAAAATAAGTCTGCAAGGGGCAAGATTGTTAGTTTAGGGAGTCTTCGACAGGAGCTCGGGCACCTAGACCTTGAGTGGTCCATTGTGCCAACCCCATTTTTAATCTGCCTGCCACATGCCAACGGGCAATATTGTGGGCATTTGTCATCAGTCTCACAGCTCTTATTTGCTATTTAAAAATTTTGTCTGTATGAGGTGAAGAGCCCCAGAGCCGTAAGTTAAACAGGAGTAAAATTCACTATAAGACAAAGTCAACTGCACATCAAAAATGCAGTGTATCTTAATCTGATTTAAATCTGATTTAAAAACCTTTGGTACACAACTTGTTATCCAGAGAGTGGATATGATAGTCTCATGTTAGGGAAACATGAAGCTACAATCCAAGATTTTTAACACCGGATGCCTAGGGAATTGGCTTTTAATCAATTTGAACATCAATTCCATCACAAGTTTTATTCATGGTTTTAAAATGAATAATTTGTGACTTCTCCACATTTTGCTTAAGAAGATTGCTGGAGCACCAGATGCCAAGGCTACTAGTAACCGACTTACATTGGTTGGTAACAGTTTTAAAATAAACTGATGAAATAATGACAGTGTCATCAGCATTATGAACAAGGTGAGCACCTGCAACTTTTGATAAAATATCAGATAAATCATTGACATAAATTAAAAACAAAGTGGGCCCCAGAATAGAGCTTGGGGAACACCCAGAGTTACCTGTGCCTTATGTGAAGGACAATAGTTGCCATTCATTTAAACACTTATTTGCTGAAATATTTTGCTCAAGCATGATTTAATCCAGTTATTAGAACTACCACAGGCACCAAGGCTTTCTAGTTTCTTCAAGAGTAATATTAGATTCACGCAATCAATGGCTTTGCTGAGATCAAAAAATAGCTGCAATTTCTAATTTAGAGTCTTAAGTAAATAAAATATGATTAATAACATCACAGATTGAAGAAATTGTAGATATCCCACGACGAAAACCATGTTGGTTCAGAGAAAGAAGTCTGTTAAGCTTTAAAAATAATATCAATCAATTATAGAATATCTTTTCAAAAATTTTAGAAAAAACTGGATTGTGATAGGGTCATAGGAATTGAGATCAGATTAATTACATTTGGACTTATAAAAGGGAATAACTTTTGAGGTTTTCAATCGCTCAGGAAACATACCAAGTCTTAGTGACTGATTAATTAAGAATATGCTCTATGCCAGCACTCATCTTAGATCCCAAATGATTCACAATAGTGATTAGTTATGACTCTGTACAAGGAAGGAGGATATGGGAGTTGCAAGATGAGGCAATGAGACACAGCCCTAGTAGCAGAGGACATTATCACAACGTTGCATCAACGAGCACAATGTTACATATGGCAACATGAACATTGTCAGAACGTTACATCAATGTCCACGCACAATGTTATCACTTCACACTGAGGCAACATGCACACAACGTTTACGTTATCTGCTTTTAAAATATATGCTTTATCTAGCATCAATAAGGAATGTCAAACTGCAGCTCTTTTGATCCATGCATGTCAGCATTTTCTTTGACTTAAAAATGCTTTTCTGTTCAGAATAATGTAGTTTGCTCAGGTTAGAAGGGTTAGGATCCAGTTAATTGCTCATAGGTGCCCAGCTTTAGAGCTTTTTTCTCCAACTCAATATTTTTCTGATTCATGATCTGTGCAAAATAAACATACAATAATATTAGAGAAATAAGGGTCTGCTCAGTCACTTTCATTATAACTGGAGTAATGTAAGTTATAAGAGGTAAATTTGAGTGAACATAGAAACCACCAGATACTTTCTGCATTTAACATGCCATTTTAAAGCAATCGAGAAGAAGAATGTACCTGTAGAATGCGGACATGCACCTTTTCCCTTTGTAATGTTGCCTAAACGTTACATAAATTTCCTCTGTTACTAGGGAGGATGAGATGCAGTATTTGAACTATTTAAAGGAGTGGCAAAATGGTCATTGAATCTATTTGCTGGTATAATCAAGAACTGCTGTTCCTGATCCATCAACAAACCTAAATGAGGGGTTAAAACAGGAATTGAGTTTAGAATTATTAATTATCTTCCATATTTCATGGGATTTATTATTACAATTGAGGACTCAGAGTCATTACTTGTACATTTGGCAGAATTTATCATTTTACAATAAGAAGCTTTCAAGGCAGAGGGTGAGGAGGAGGAGTTTCAAGATTGCCCTAGTAACACCGACTGTTAGCCCAATATTGGTTTTTGGTCGGCATCATAGGGTAAATGTTGAGGCTAGTTAGTTTGGAAGCCTATGTAATCCCTATATTGAGACAACAAAATTTTTTCACCAAAACTATAGCGAGAAAGCCGTTGCTTCACCAACTTGGGGCCAACATTGGGATAGCACCTTTGTAACAGCAGTAAGAAGGAGAAGGATTGAAGAAGTTGACATAAGTATTAATACTGAGAATAATATTAATTACATTCTTTGATAACATCCAATGTTGTACATATTTTATCGTATGCTCATAGTAGTTTGAGTATTAAGTTGTAGCCTCAGTCCCATCAAACTCGTTAGTTATAAAAAAATAAAGGCTAGATATTTTATTGTAAACCCAATTGTTGTGCTTTTTTTTACATTTATACTAAAATAAGGGTTCTTTTGGTCTTACCTTTGGATTATTTTGTATCTGCCATCCCAGAATCCAAGATGGAAACAGGCAGAAAAGAAAACCAAAACCGTCAGGCTTATGTGACAAAAAGATCAAGACAGTGTGAGGTGGCTAAGGCTGCATCGCTTATAAATAGGGTAAAATGATGATGTTACATTCAATAGTGGAAGTTGTGAAGTATGTAGTGCACTAAAGTGTTTGCCCTGATACTCCAGTAGCAATTTACGTCGCTACAACGTTGTGACAATGTCGAATTGTGGAAATGGTTACGTTCACCTAACGTTGTCAAAGTTGCCGTAACGTTGCTGGGACAGGCATGCAGCATACGAAGTTCCCGGAAATCAACGTTGCCACAACGTAGTGATAACAACGTCCTTGAACGTTCACATGAAGTTGTCAGCATTGCCGTAACGTTGTTGGCACGTTTAGACAACGTAAGTCTCCCAGAAATCAACGTTGCCACAACGTTGATACGACAACGTTCGTTAAACATTTTTGCTTTCGGATGCAATTACATGCGCAAGAGAGACAGAATGTACAAATTAGATAGTCGCCTAGCAATAGAAAGGCAAAGGATTAGTGCAGGATGGCTACTGATATCCAATTTTCGAATTCCCTAACGGATTTACCAACTTCCCTGACCGATCGCCAAAATGTCACGTATTATTGGAATTTTTTCTGCTGAATTAAATTTTCTACGGCAGCTTTGAATTTTATTATCATCGTCTCGTCTTTTTAGAATTGCAATCACGTATTTACTCTAAGCTATTGTGCTCCAGCTACTTCCCCACGCAGCACGTTCCCTAGCGGTTGCAATGTCGCCCGGCCCGAACGTTGCATAGACGTTCCCGCGGTTCGTGGAGCGAACGAAACAAACTGCTCTGCGCATGCGCGTGGTTAGGAGAGAAATTACCGCCTGGTGAGGTAAATACACGGACACAGATATGCATAAATTCAAAAAATAATTAGACAATGTAAGCCACGAAGAGATATATTAATAAAATAACTACACAAGTGTTGCTCAGAGGAATACGCTTTAATATATCATGTGGTGACCCATGTAGAACAGTACTCAGGGTTTCCCTTATTGCTGGCAACGTGATTTCTTCACCAATTGTATGCGGCTTTCCAGACTTTGCAATCGACATTAAAATATTATACAATGCACGTAAACCATCAGTGGTTTACTTTGAATTATTGCACAACATGCTTCACAAAGTTGGTCGATTAAGCAATTTGCCACGAAGAGATTGAAAAAATTTTAAATTATTAAGCGCTTTGTCATGATGTGCCTTTCTCAAGTGTTCACCAAGTCTGGAAGGTATCATCGCTTCATTAGAAAATACCTTTTCGCATATTAAGCACATCGGCATGTACTTGTTTGTAGGCGATTCTTTAAACCCATACTTCGTCTACACCTACATCTACATTATACCCTGCTAACCGCCGCTGGGCGTGTGGCTGGGGGTGTTAGGTCACCAGCCGTGAAAGCCGTAAAGATGCAAATTTTTGGGAGATGACATGGTGACATGTATTATAGGAGTGTATTTAGTGGAGCTCAGTTTTAATTGTGGTCGCCTAATGTTCGCAGAAAGAACGAGTTTTTGTACCAATCTGTTCGGCAGTGTATCTCTCTTATTTTATCGCATCTGTCAGACCTATAAATGTAGTGAGGCGTCATGATAATATTCTATGTGTCGCTCTGAAACACCCCAGAGTTCTGAATTTCTCCAGCAACCTATGCCTAGCGTGTAGCCTCCGAGTCTCTAGGGGCTCCCACCTTAATCCCTCTAAAAGTTGTGAGACACTAAGTATATATTCGTTCGTAGCAGTTTTTAACGAAGCGTGCTGCTTTTCTTTGTATTTTATTAACTTTTTTGGTTAAATCTTTATGACCAGGGTCCCAAATGCTCGCGGTGTATTCGAGGTGTGGCCTAACCAAAGCGAAGTACAGGATCTCTCTCAGACTTTTTCATCCGAGGACCTTCCCTGTATACGTTTAACAAAACCAATTTTTTAAAAATGCTGTGCCACATTTGTTTACTTAAGATAATCCACGTTATGTTGTCCACATTTCGTCTTTGATCTACATCTACATCTACGTGATACCCTGCGAGCCACCACGAGGGTGTGTGGCAGGGGGTGAAGATCACCAAACATGCACTATTGACATGCAAGTAGGATACTTAAGGGAGATATGCTAGATAATAGGGTCACATGCAGATAGATGGCTAACCAGAGTGAAGTAGCTTCTCTCTCTTTTACTTTCTCACCCAAGGACCTTAATACTTAACCCTTGATAAATACAGGTCTCTTTTATTCTGTGCCGCATATGTTTAGCATGCGTATTGTCCACAAAACGTCTGGTGTTAAGGTAATTCCAAGGTATCTGACTTCTTCTGACGCCTTTATGTTTAATCCAGTGGCAGCGTAGAAGTAACATGGTTGGATAACTTCCGCAAGAGGTGACAGCGGAATATTTCAAAGTTTTAGCGCAAGACCCCACTCCTGGCACCACAAGTTAATGTTGTTCAGCTGCCTGGATTAGAAAATATTAATCGGATACAATCTACATCCACATACTACCCCGCGAGCCGCCGCTTGGTCATGTGGCAGGGGGTGGTATGTTACCAGCCGTATAAAGATGTAAAAGTTTTGGAGGTGACATGGTGACATGTCCCATGAGAGTGTGTGAGGAGGAGCTCAGTTTCTATTGTGGTCGCTTATTCATCTACATCTACATCTACGTGATACCCTGCGAGCCACCACGAGGGTGTGTGGCAGGGGGTGAAGATCACCATACATGCACTATTGACATGCAAGTAGGATATTTAAGGGAGATATGCTAGATAAAAGGGTCACATGGAGCTAGATGGTTAATATCTACATAATAAGGAAGGGATTATTGGTTGTTATTACATGCATCATGCACTACAGACTACTCTAACTATATTTCACCTACCTATCCCTTTGCTACGCTGCCCATTGTTCTCTCTTATAGTACGCGGGAAAAATGACATTTTAAATCTATCGGTACGACAATCTATCTCTCCGATATTGTTAATATGATCAAACCTAGCATAATACGCAGGGGTTCTCAATATATATCTAACGTCATCTGTGAACAACTCTGTTTCGAATTTACTTAAAAGGTTTAACCTAAATTTTAACCTGCGTTCTGATAGTAATTCCCATCCTAGTTCTTCTATTAAGCTCGTAACACTTATACAATTATCATAACGGCCTTTAACAAACCTAGCAGATCTCCTTTGCACGCTCTCTAATTCTTTAATCATACCTTCCTCGTATGGATCCCATATACTAGCGGCATATTCTAAATGAGGCATGACCAGTGGAAAATAGCTTCTTTCTCGTACTCTCGCATCGCATTTGCCCAGAACCCTTTTTACGAATCCTAATCTACGGTTTGCTACACTAGTTATTTCCCTGATGTGTTTCCCCCATGACATGTCTTCAGTGATGGTGACGCCTAAGTATTTAATTGAATCTACGTTACATATTTTGTTTTCTTTGATACAATAATTATTCCGGGGAACGCCATTCTTTTTTCAAAAATTCATAATCGCGCATTTCTTCAAATTTAATTCTTGTTGCCATCTATCACACCAATCATCAATCGCATCTAAATCCTTAGCTAAAAACTGTCTGTCCTCTTCATTTCTAATTTCCTTATACACTACTGCATCATCGGCAAAAAGACGGAGCTTGCTGTTTTTTACAACTGTATTCAAGTTGTTTACGTAGAGAAGAAATAAAATTGGGCCTATCACACTTCCCTGGGGAACACCTGATGTAACTTTTACTTCGCCTGAGCTGACACCATCTAATACCACCCTTTGAACGCGTTCATGTAAGAAGTCTCCTATTCAGCCTACTATATTACTGTCTATTCCGTATGATGCTAACTTCGCGAGTAACTTACAGTGGGGAACCTTGTCAAAAGCTTTTCTAAAGTCAAGAAACGCTGCATCTACCTGTACGTTACCTTCTCCGGAAACTCAAATATCGTGAACAAAAAGACCTAATTGAGTTTCGCATGACCGTCCTTTTCTGAACCCATGCTGGTTTGTTATTAATAATTTGATGTTTCAGTGCCTGCCATTTTTTTCTGAAACAAGGGTTTGGTTATTAAATTCTGTTGAAAATAAAATTTATTCACTTTATAAAATTAAATGTTTGTGAAAGAATCGGATTTGATCTTTAAATAGTAGAATTTTTTAAGAAAAGGGCTAATATCAATAGTGAAAAATATTTACACAATCATTTTTCAAATGTAGTGGCTGCATTTTTGTGTCAAATGTCTCCAGCGTCACAGCTGGCGATACTGTCGCCAACGTTCATTCGTTTGTTTATATGTTTATCTCATAACTTCAAACAAAGACTTTAAGATATGAAAATTTGCATTTTTTTTCTTACGTGTGGTGATCTGGACCTAGACCCAAGGATTTTTAAATATTGTTTTCTGCTAGCTAATGTCATAAGATTCTTAGTTTTGGTATAGGTCTGGTAAGAGTGTGATAGCAGTACTATGCCTTCCCCTTACATGCCGGCAAATTGATAATTGCGGATAAGACATGGAAGGGAGTAGAAGAGTGAAGATGTAATGCGTTTCCCAGTGCATAGTTAGTTCTTATCTCTTGTACCTATCGATTTCTTATCAGTATTGGGAAAACGTTAATTTGTCACAGCAAAATTTGATGTCTTGCATTACATTTTAAAGTGAGGACACAAAGTGTGGGGTTCTTAGAAAAAATTCTCTGGAGAAGGTGGGGAACAATGTATTTTCAATGTAGTAAAGGATGGTTGCCAAATACAATCCTTTATGGTTACCATTACTTGAAGTCCCTGCCTCCAGCGCCTCCCTAGCGCCCCCTTGTCGCCTCCTTGTTTATTTTCGACCCCTAGATTAAAGCAATGCCCCCCAGGGGGCGGTAGCGCCCACTTGAGGAACCACTGTACTATACGATGGAAATGTAAGCATCAAAATACGATTTCTTATTTGATGAGGAAGTAATAAACAGCGAAATATACTTGAAAATTGTAATCCATTACCTGAAGCTTTAGCCCAATAATGCATACTATTTTAACTAACTAATGCCATCGCCGCTGACTGCCCTTTTTCCCTGACTTTTGAGTGAGTGTGGTCACTTAACAGAGAGCAGAATGAAGCCTCTTAGAGATGAAACTTATAGAAAACATAAAGGGGAAAAATAAAATACCTGTCGAAAATATCTCTTAAAAAGTTGAAAATTTGATTTTTGGCCAGGTTTTTCCGCTTTGGTCCCACTGTGCTACGTTCGATTGGTTATTTTTCATGTTAGGGGGTTGCGATTTATCTCAGATGAACGGAGGGAGGTCAGAATGGAGTCCCTTGAACTTTATTCTTATTCAAACTGGGACGCATCGCGGGTCACACCCGACAAGAAACGCGGAGAACAGGAGGCGAGAGTGGCATCGGCGGCCTAGCGATGATGCGATCAGGGAAAGAAACCAGGCCATGGGAGAATTAGATGTTGCCAACGGGCCGAGTCGACACATCTCACGTTCTCCCTTATTTTCGCATTCACCCTCGTTGGCAATCGTGAGGATTTTGTATCGGCCGACTTCCCCTGCCCAAACCGATCGCAAGTAGCCGTGGAAGCTTCCGAATATTATCTGCACATCGAGTAGGAGGGCCCTTGACGAGCGAACTAGCCGCGAGAGAGAGATGATAGAGGATGTCCCGAAGTCAGTTTGTCATGCTCAGGATACTCCATAAAGGCCTTGATAGGCACGGGTTCTATTTTTTTTCTACCTGAAGATGCCTGCTGGAATGCGGGCGAACCTGTTGTCAAAAAACAACACTGCGGTGAAACACCCAAAAATGCAGACTTTATCAATGATTGAAATAGTTTTTAATGAGTCGAGTTACTTCAGTCCACATTTATTTGAATTTATGATCGGGAGAATTGTGACTAGTGTCTACTGTCCAAAGTAGTTAAACGTTCTTTTGCATCTTTTTGTATTTATTTTTGTATTTATTGTACGTTTGTACTTTCCATATCTTTCATATTCCTTACTATACTTCTTGTGAGTGTTAGGCTTTTTCTTCATGCTGCACTAAAAAACCAAGTAAGTCTAGCATAGCAGTGCATTTCTATTTTGACACCTTGTTTCTGCGATTAATATTTTAATAGTTTCGTGCAAGACATTATTGCTGACAGTAATTTCTCCATTTTTTATCAGTCGCTAAGCCATTTAGGTCAGAACAACGGTCTTGTTGCTATGATTCCGCAAATATTTCACTAGCAGGGCATCCATGAATCATCAGTTTCGTGAATACCTCGTGAAACTGGTAGATCCCATATGTCAAATGCGGCATGAAAATTAGATAAGAACCGGCGAGGCGTTATATGATGATCAGGAAGTGATAACTGCGATGGGGATGATTTTTTTCCTGTTTCACACTCGACATGGGATCCCGTCTTTTTTTCAAAGACCCTAATGATAGTAAAGCTTGTAAGGTGTTAAGCAATAACGTAAGCCTACTTATTGATAATTTTAATTATTATTCCTGGATTTAATATCCATCCAATTCAAATCAACGTTATTTTAAATTTAATCCTCAATACTGGCAAACTTTACGTAATGCATGACGAAGTATTAAAAATATTTAGGGTTGGAGGCTTTGCCACACATACGTTATCTGATCCTAACCCGTCAGTGGGCGCGTAAAATTTTGTTATACGATTGGGCGCGCGGGTTACACCAGTGGCCCAAATTCAACTTTTTTAACTGCCTTAAATTTTCAATTTTTTTGTAAACTTTTTTTTACAAAATATAAATTTAGACTAATATCTATCGTTTATATAGATTTTGTTCACTAAGGAACGCATTTATAGTCATTTATGGAACAAAACCCAACGTCATTGAAAAACCGTGGAATATAAATACTATATAATTAATATATAATATAATAATGCCGTCAGAAAAAGTTTAGCGAGTTAGTCGCGTGGGCCACATTTGTGGCCCAGTCACGTTTGCTTCCTTTCACGCACTTTTTAATACTAACCCTGCAACAATTTGTTACAAACGACCATGTGAGACGGTTGAGGACATAATAATGTGCAGCTACTGAAACTTGCAAGTGTATTATGCCATCCAATGAGAATCGGCACGCAAATGAAACACAGTGGGCCACCACCCCTGTGGCCCACGCGCCTACTCAAGGGTTAAATTTAAAATGATTACGCCTTCATGCCCAATAAAATTCTAAGTTGATATAAAACTAGAACATTTTTCGGAAGAATTAAGCAAACCAATCCCGGCAAAATTTGTCATAAATGAGCATCTCGCAGAATTCGTCTGCTAGGAACGCTCGCCTTGGCTAATGTCATTTCCACGAGCTAAGAGAGCGGTTCCGCCGCATTGGCCCTACCGACCCCCAGGCATGTCACACCGACCAGCGTTGACCCTCTAACCCCCAGTTCATAATCGAAGGGTTCGCATTTACTACGTGGGCATCCGTGAATCATTACTCAAGTAAAAATGTCTCCCTTGAAACTCAGCTGATTCTGGACTGAAACTCCACTGAATTAGTGAAAACTGTCTTGAAACAGCCTTGGCACTGGACAGCATTGCCTTGGCCTCGACAAGAAAAACCGTGGTCAACTGAAACTCCACTGCAATGCTCTCTTGCAACTCCATTGAAATAGAACTGCTCTGCATGAGTGCTCTACTGAAACTGAACTGGACAGTTGGCCCAGGCATGGCCATCTTTAAAATTCCACTGCTTCTCCCTTGCCACATGCTTTTATTGCCTTGCCACTGAGCTGCTGCAGCTTTTAGGTATCCCCACTCCCTCACCAATTTAAACTGCTTCTCCCTTGTCTCCTTCCTCAGTGGATGGTGAACAACTTGTATTGAAATGGGGACAAATGTAGGAGGAAATTTGAAATCAAGGACTGACCCGAGCAGCATCATATGTCGGTTTTATGTCGTCCCAATGTCATTTTGACTTAATTCAATCCATTGTTGGTTGATATGTTGTGGAAAAAGCGGTTGAGCCCATTTTATGGCCAATTTAGTTCGACACGAAGCACAATTTCGCTGGTACTAATTGATAGTTCATTATCTGGCCTGTAGGTAATAAACGCATTCGTAGAGCTTGCGGAATTTACTCTCTGCAGAGTTCCCTGCTTCGACGCGGCGCGGCGCACTCTGACCGAAGCTTTCTCCGTCCCCCTCGGATAGTTCCTCTCGCATCCGCTAGATGGTCTCTCTCTCACGACGAAAGATCAACACTCCCGTCATTCAACCCCCTTCCCAACGCTACTCATTCTCTCGTCCTCCTTTCCTTGAAGTGTTCGCAGAGCTCCCTCGAATCGGTCGCTCTAACTGTTATTCAGCCTGAGGCAAAAAAAGTGTAGTATATACAAAGATCCTCCCCACGATATCCATCCAAGAAGAAAAGCCAAAATTTGGAAGCTGTTGATTCCTTCTGCTTGGCAGAGAAGGAGAACGAGCAGTTCATTAAAGAGTCCTTTTCTCTGTGAATATTGGCGACGGTAGCAGCAGTGGAAGCAACGTGGAACAAAGTGAAGCCTCGTACATCGAAGAATTTTCCTTACATCCTCCGGGGAATTCTCTCTCGGAAAACTTATTCAATTGCTCGTTGGCCTCCTAAGCTATTCATTCATTCTTCAATTATGTTAGAACTTTGATAGTCTCGGTGATCTTAGTAATTTCGAAGATATCATATGTGTTGCCTTTGTCTAAAAATACCATCCTCGAAAATATAATCTGTGAAGTTATTGATCTGAAGACTCTATTATATGAAATGATTATCTAATGACTTAAAATATCAGCCGGCCCGAAAAAAACATAATTTCAAAAACAAATGATAAAAATTATAAGAAATTGCGCAACATGATGAAGAAATTCTGACAAAATGATGTGCTATGAAACGCCCGCAGTGTTTACCGTATTTCTCCGAATATAAGCCGCACTTTTTTCCCCGATTTTGGGGCCTCAAAATCGGGGTGCGGCTTATATTTGAGGTGCGGCTTAAAGTCGAGAACTTTCTTAAAAAATCGTAAAAATGACGAATTTGAGCCAACCAGCCATTCGGATTCACGCAGACGCCAGCTAAACTCGCCTTAGCCACGTTGAAAGTAAGAAATAACTCTGAAAAAGGTCAAATTGGTGCACATTTTATTCATATATCAAAGGATAATTTAGGTAACATTGTCTCACAGTTACATAAGTAATGTAAAAACAGATGTCAAATTCTAATGTCTAATACTGTAAGTAGTACTTGTTTACAGGCGGTTCGGCTCACGCCGCAGGATTACAACTTCCGCCCCCGGTTTGAAGCTCTCGCTTATTACCGAGGATATGGAAGAGGTGGGAGGAAAGGATGGGTAGGGAAGGTTAGCGAAACCACTGCCCCTTCGAGACCGACACCAATGAGGCGGATTGAGGTCAAAAGGACCTCAAGGGCCTCCGCCTCCCCGAAGTGCTCGTTTTAGTTTGGTTCCCCCAAACAACTGAGACGAGTAGCCGTCGGCTCCGCTTTCGCTTGAGCCTACCGCACATCTCTGCGTACCGAGAGAGCCTGTTGCCCAAATATTTGGGATTAGGTATCCCTCTGATTCGCTTTTTGGGTTGCCGCCGTGCGGTCTGCCGACTTACGTCATTGGAGTGAGGATCACCGGACCCAATGGAGGGTCAAAACGGACCAATTTTGGTCAAATGTGTGAGTGCAACCCACTCCTCAATAGGTCCCGGCAACCCCAGTACTTGTTTCCAGTAAAAATTAAGAATCAAACATCAGAAAATAAAATTCAAAGCCAGTAATTCAGTCAGCAGGACTAGAGGAGGTCACTATGGTACGCTGTACTTTGGTATGGTATTAACTTTTTTCCGTGTTTAAGACCCCAAAAAATGGAGTACGGCTTATATTCGAGTGCGACTTACATTCGGAGAAATACGTTGCCATTGGAAGCCACAGGAACGAACAATGCAACTTAGTGATTTGATTACCAAAAAATGAAGGAGAAGATAAAAGATTTTTTATCACAAATGACAGGTCAGCTCATAAATATGATAGAAAATTTGACATGAAAATTGAATGGAGAGCACGAATGCAGGAATCTAGCTGCAGAGGAATTTAGTTTTTAATGCATGGTTCTGGTATCATCTTTGACGTACGTACGCTTGGAAAAAGCCAGGAGGTACATATAGGTTTGAGAAAGATTATATTGCGGTGAAATAAAGATTCAGGAATAGTAAATTGGACTTTCATACGTATCCAGGGGGCAATCCAGACTTAGGCCACAGCCAATTGGTGACGAAATAACGCTGCAAAGACAACACCTGGTATTTTTTCTGAAATAATTTTATACGGTATTACTAGTTTCAACGTAAAGGCGTCATTATTGAGTACAAATCAAATGCTAGTATCGAAAACTAGGTACAAATCGGTACCTGAAGGTGACATCTTGGCATTAAAACTAGCAATACCATAAAAATTACTGTGGAAGAAATACTAAGAGTTCTGAACGTAACTGTGTCCGGCGAGACTTAGTGGAAGGATATCATAATGAAACACTAAAATATATAGCACTTCTTCCACAGGTTTAATTTTTAAGGTACAACGCGTTTCAGCTGTCAAGCCATCATCAGTTTTCACCCAGTACCTGATAATGGCTTGACAGCTGAAACGCGTGGTACCTTAAAAATTAAACCTGTGGAAGAAGTGCTATATATTTTACTGTTTTATTCACCAAGTGTTCTCTTTGAATAATGATTGATTTCCATGAAGTCACGCCTGATCTCACTCAATTAATGACTAACCGCGTTAAGCTCAAGATAAGAAGAAAGTGTCGGAGGGTTCAAATGTGAAATACTAAGACATCGACTGGGAATATGAAGAAGAAGTATAGAGAGCAGGTTGATAAAACAATAGGAGCAGATTGTGGAATGAGATCAGAGGATAATGATGTTAAGGCTCGGAAAAATAAACTGAGAATGCATTTAAAGCAACGGTGTTCTTTTAGTAAAATAGAAAACCCTGCATCGCGAAGGTTATGATAGTAGTGATGTGGGGGTAAGGAAATAGATGAGTGCAAACCAAGAGTTTGGGAAGAGAAAATACAGGGAACTCCACAACAGACTTGGAAGAGAATCTAGGAGAGCAAGAAAACATAGTGAACAGATGACAGGTAGAATTCTTAAAGAAGTTTAATTACTATTTATCATCACAAAAGGCATTCAAAAAAGAGATAAGAGTAGCTACGCTGTTATAATAAGCAAGTATAGGAGCTGTCGGGTATTAATGAGGATAGGGGAATGGCAACAAAAACAGAAATATATTGTAAAATAACTGGCGAGATATGGTCGTGCATCATGGTGAAATTAAGTACTATGCCTCGACTATGACTAATGAGTCACGAAATCAAAACAACTCGGGGTGGATCGGAGGAGGGTTCAAGAGAGGAAGGGGGGAGTGTACAGTGACCTTGAAAGTCGCGCAGTGGCGTACGGGCATCGGACACTGGCCGCATCCCAACGCTGCACAACCTGATTCCGGGAAGTCAGTGTTTTGATAAACAAACAATGTGGAGAAAGGAAACGGTCGGGGTCCTATTAGCCAACCTATTAACATCGGCTAAAGTGCGCTCAGTGTTTTATTTATTTTTTGCCGTTAGTTTGAAGCAAGCTAGTTGTTTGTTTTACGTCGCTGGTGATGAATTCCTTAATCACTGTTGTTCGATGTTACCTGTATCATGTTAAAAAAAGTTCGAATTATCCCAGATAAATTTCGAATTAACCACGGTTATTTTACATTATTTATATACTAATGTCTAGGGACCAGAGAAAAATTCGAATTAAAGAAGATTTCGAATTAAAGAAGTTCCAATTAACCACGTTCCACTGAATATAAAACTTGACCATATCCACTAAAAAACTTTGTTTTACAATGTGTTTTGTCGCTAAGACGTCATCATCAGTTTCAACTATCAAGATTGAAATTTTGTCCAATGAATCAAAATAAACTCTTGAGAAGTGAAAGAAATATGCTCTAGTGTATTCTGCCAAGAAATAAGGCCCAGTAAGTTAGATGTAGAAAAGAAAGACAACATTGATAGGGAATCGAGAAGATAGGTACCAAAAGGGAGACAACATGGCGTAGTACCCGGTATTTTGACAGTAAAATATAATGAAAACTAATAAAAAATTATGAAAAATAATGAAAACTAATCTAATGATAATTTCGATAGCGAAAAAAAGAAAGGCAAAAATGTGCCAAGACTATATGAAAATAAGCTGAATATCCCATGCGGCTGAATTAGTTCTCGAAATCTCAAGTAGGAAGTAAGAGAGCAAGGCTAGCAAATACCTGGCTGACCTGACAACCAGTTTGTGTTTAGGAGAGAGTCAGAAACGTGGGTCGCTATGGGAACGATGGAGACGCTAGTAGAAAAATAACTAGAATGTGGGCAGGATATTTTTGTCTGAATAGTAGATTCCGAGAAGATGTTTAATAGGGATTTTGACTGGACGCAATTAATGAAAGTGCTGAGGAAATTTTTGGGTCGAATGAGAGAGAGAGAGTGAATATTTTATTTCATATTTACAATACAATTTTTAAACAAAATTGAAAATATACTCTGAGGCTACACAGCCTCATATGAGCATGCGATAAATTAACATCAGTATAATGTTCCGCTTAGTGCATACATTTACAATATTAAGCGGTTATTCATATTTGAGTAAATAATAGTTTTTTAAAGCTAATGAAAAAATTTAAATATATTTAAAAAATATGATATGGGCAACTCATTCTGAAAACAAGACGAATTATATATAACACAGAACGAAAATATGTACAAATGTGCCAAGTGACAATTTCGTAGTATATTTTACAATTCATAGTATTTTGTAGTATATTTTACAATTACAATTTAGACATGTAATGGATAATCAATTTAAACATATGTATGTATGACAGATCTTACATTTACACAATTTCATTTATTTGGGACGTAATTACAATAAAAAATGGTAAGGCCATCATTAGATAGTATCTCTTTGTTGTTGAAACAGGTATTCGAAAAGTCTTTGCCTAAATATTCGGTTATTTTTGGATCTACGTATTTCAATAGATAAGGTATTTCATAGTTTGCTGCCGCTTACCACGAAAGACTTATTCAAGGCACATTTCCGGTGGATGGGGATTTGTAGTTAATCGTTTCGCCCTCTAGTAACCCGTTCTTGAGAGCTCTACTTCACAAGGAATCGAGAGTATAAATTAACTGGTTCCCTACTATTGAAAATATCGTATAAAAGCTACCCAGGAGGACAGACGTCTCATTTGGAATCTGTACATGAAGCAGGTGGCAGAGGTTAGGTGAATATAGAATTGGAATGGGCCATGGTTAGAAGTGGAGTGCGGAACGCGTGTCCACTATCGCCGTTTCTTTTTAACGAGCATTCAGAAGAAATGATATGGAAGGCGTGGGGAGAGATGGAGATGAGATACAGATGAGAGGGGATCTGATTAAGTCCATGATATTTACGTATGGCCAAGCACTGGTTTTCTGCAAGTCAAAGGGGTTACAGGCAACGTTGGAATTATTAAGAGGAGAAAGTGAAGAACGTTTTGGGATGAGGTTCCATCACAAAAAGACAAAATGAGTTTCGTAAAAGTTTTGTAAAAGTAAGTAGGCTGGGTTGAATGTAAAGGTTGGCGGGCACCTAGGAAGAGTCGTCAGAGTGGGAAGGGAGGGATTGTAGTGATAGGTAGTAGTAACGTCCGCCGTGTGATGGTTCCTTTGCGGGAAAGGGCAGGCCGTGAGCGTATAAGCCACCGTGTAACGTCATGGTGCATTCCAAGTGGCGGGTGACGCAGGTGACGCAGGCGGTTGGTAGGGCGGTCCGGGGCACGAAGTGCTCAAGTCTGCAGCTTGTGGCCCATGTCGGCGTCAACGACGCCATGGACCGTGGATCCGAGGAGTTCCTTCAGGGAACTGGACTCCGAAGTGAAGCGGGTAAGTCGCGACGAGGGGGTTGACATGACGCTTGCAATTTGTATTCTTGTCCCGAGGATCGATCGTGGACCCCTGGTTTGGAGCCGAGTGGAGGGCATAAACCAGAGGCTGCGTCGCTTCTGCACGGACATTGGAGCCTCCTTCGCCGACCTTCGGCCGGCAATCCGATTATGTAGGAGCCCTCTAAACCGTTCTGGTGTCCATTACACGGCCGAGGCAGCTAACTGTGTAGCGAGTAGCATATTTGATCACTGTAGACATTTTTTAGGATAGAGGGTAGGGCAGAGAGTAGGTCAGCTAGTGGGTTAATCGGGTACCATCGCGAAAAAAATTTGATAGAAAAAATATCCAAGAAATTATTGAGTCTAACGAGAACAGTAAGAGGCCAGTTTCAAACAATAGCAGTAATTAACTTGGAATATATCTAAGAAAGCTAGTTGTAATGAGAATACACTTTCCGGGAATACGCTCATTGATAAATCCTTTTCTGTCGAGGTAGTTAACTGCCGTAGCTTAAGAAATAAAGCAGCTGACTTCTACCATCTAATTGAAACTACTGACGCAGACTTAATTATAGGGACGGAAAGTTGGTTGTGTAACGAAATCGCAGATAATGAAGTCTTCCCGAAGAGTTTCACAGTTTATAGAAAAGATAGAGTCGAAAGAACCGGGGTAGGAGTTTTTATTGCAGTGAAGGATTGTTATATTAGTAGGAGGGAGTCATTTTCCGACGATCAGGTAGAAAGGGTATGGTGCTCCATTCAAAATCCTAAAGCAAAAACAATCTATGTGTACGCATATTATAGACCACCAGATACCCATGTAAGCTCAAAATAAGGACTAGAAATAGCAAAATAAATGAGTCTCCAATGGCCAACAGCAGGGGCCAACCACAGCCTCTCCACCAGAGTACCCTCCTGTGATGGTTTACGGGAATGTTGCTTCCTCGCCAGTGGCCACCACAGACACACACACACACTGAACCCAGTTGGGATCCTTTTCGAGGGCTAATGGGACCCTGATAAGGATGCCTGGGTTATAACCTGAGATCCTTCATAGGGCTAATGAGACCCTACTAAGGATGCCTGGTCATTATCACAATCACACTCACAAGCACTCAAATCACTCACTCACACACACACAGACGGGCCCAACTTCTGGGAGAAAACACTCAAAAAGAGCGTGGTCAAGATATAAACACAGAGGAGGTTGTTCTGGTAGAGACGCTGTGGTTGATCCCTGCTGTGGAATCCCCATTCCCGCAAACAAACACAGTAAGTGTTGTGTGGTTGCATGTTTGACGAGGAGTGTCATTTTTTTACGGCCATTGGAGACTCATTTATTTTCTATCTTGAGAGACCGTAGAGCTCAATTTCCCCTGATTTAATTATTATGGCTTTCCAGTCATCTGAGCTAAATAAGTTCCATCAGCTGAAAACAAAAATCGGGAAAATTGCCGAGGACATCCGTTTTTTTAAATCCTGTAAGCTTAACAATGTCTTCCCGAAATTTATTAGTTCCCTTTCTTTATATCGCAAAAGAAACCTTGATATTGACGAAAATTTACGACGTAGAGCTCTTAACTCTGAAATCGTGTCCCTCTATGCCAAAAGGAGTCAGTTAGAAATACAACCATACAACTTACACCTGAAACTTAATAAGAATTTAGCTGAGAAGAATTTCCAGGAGTGGTTAGAAGCTGGCAGAAGAATCTATGTCGTGATTCTGAAGAAACGCGAGGACAAAGCCCGCTGCGTTAACCGCAAATTATCCAAAATGATCGGTGAGTCCAATCCTTCCGTTACTATTGACAGTGATATTAGTCTATGACAGTGACTATGTCTGCAATCTCTCTAATGAGGATTTCTCAACCCAAGAATTAAGATTGCTCAATTATGGATTAAATTTTAGTATTCAACCTAAATCACTCCCTATTGAAGATTTAGTTGCCCATATAGAAGAATCTCTCAGACCTTATGACATTGCCACTAAAGATTTTCTGAATAAAGCATGTGAAAAGCAAATGATAAATAACCTCAGGCATTCTAAGACCCCATCACAGTCTCTGAAATCCAAGAATTTTTTTATATGAAAGCCGACAAAGGCAACCTTTGTGTTATTATGGACAAAGAGGGTTATTACATTAAAGTAAGTTCCTTGTTATCATGCGGGCCATACATTAATATAAGAAAGAATCCTCTCAACAAATTGATCACTCAATTTAAGAATGTGATTAATGATTGTCCTGTCCTAATTGATAAGAAGTTAAAATTCAATATTTCAGTATCCAACCCGGTGTTACCTAGATTATACTGCCTCCCAAAAATTCATAAAGATGGTTGCTCCATCAGACCAATAGTTTCCGGAATAGACTCCCCAACTTATCTCTTGTCAAAATGGCTCGTAAATCAATTCTCTGAGTTACAATTTTAAAGCCCCCATTCTCTTAAGAATAACTTGGACTTTGTAAACAAAATTAAAGACTATTTATGTATTGAGGGAGAAATAATTGTATCATTTGATGTTACAAATTTATTCCCAAATGTGCCAGTAGATATAGCCGTTAATTCATTAAAAGATTGGTTGATTTCCCTAAACATCGATGTTAAGAAAATTGACGAATACATTAGACTCACTAATCTAGTGATGTGCGAAAATTTCTTTGTTTTCCATGGTAATTTTTATAAACAAGAATTCGGCCCCTCTATGGGTAACTCCCTGTCCCCATTTTTAGCCAATATTTTTATGACCCATTTTGAGAATACCTTTAAAAGCACGTTTAACTACTTCCCAAAGGTCTATTTTAGATATGTTGATGACATTTTTGCAATCTTTGATACAAAAAAGTACGATTTAAAACAATTCGTTTGTGATCTAAGTAGTTTATTTCCCTCAATTAAATTCACGTACGATGCAGAAAATAACCACCAACTCCCTTTTCTAGATCTTCTGCTGACTAGAAACGGTAAAAAACTTGAATTTGACATCTACCGCCAGCCCACACATACCAATAATTACATTCATTCTGATTCATTTGTTCACAACAGCAGTAAGCTCGCTTCTTTTCATGCACTTGTCAATCGCTTGGTTAACATCCCACTTGGCAAGAATAATTACTCTAAAGAGCTGAATAACATTAAGAGCATTGCAAAGTCAAAAGGCTTTAAAGAATCTTAAAACGGCTTAAATTTAAAGAAAGCTTTTAAAAAATTAAAAAAAAACTGCTGTAATCGACAATATTGTTAAAAAACACAACTTTAAGAGACTCTTACAGAATTCCACTACGCTCACAAAAGTTGAACCGGTGCGCTATACTAAACTTTCCTACCACCCGAAAATCACAAAAGGTCTGGAAAAGATATTTAAGACTGTTAACACAAAGATTTCTTTTAGTAATAATAACAAACTAAAACACTTATTGGGGAACACCAAAGATAAAATAGACGGAGTCAATAAATCCGGCATATATAAAATATCTTGCTCATCATGTGATTTGGCATGCGTAGGGCAAACGCGTAGAAGCATTAAAACCAGATTTAAAGAACATATGGCACATTTAAAATACAATCGACCCGAAAAATCCAGTATCGCACAACACTTACTCGACACGGAACACGAAACATCGGAACACAACATACAACTCATTAAACAAACATAATCATTTACTTGACGCTTATGAAAGTTCATACATACACAAACTCAGAAGAAACCTAGTCAACAGCGACAAAGGGCCGATTTCTTACTCTCCTTTATTTTCTATTATAGACTTAAATGTTTCTCCTTCTGTATATTTCACGTAATTTCTCGTTACCCTCATACATCCACCGTCAGTTTAGTTTCAAATTTAAATTTTGGTCGTTATCCCCGTGCTTTACTTCAACGGACGGGTTGTTTTGATATATAATTTTCGTTTGTTATTTTCTCACCCCCCTCCCCTACTTCAACTGTCAGTTTGACTCCCCCCCTATTACAACGGCCACTTGCGTTCACTCGCCACCCCCCTTTCTCTTCCCCCCCCGCCCTACACTTCTCTTCGCCACCCTCCCCCCTTCTCCACAATCCACCAATGCTTTTTGCTCTCTTCAACACCCATTGGTTATTGGTTTCCCTTCTTCCTCCCCCCTTTTGTCCCTTCAGTATTTATTCCAGGCTGTCCTCCCTTTTGTTCACTTACAACTTCGTGTTGCAAGTGCTATTCCCTTCAGCTCGCTGAAGAGGGCCACCACCTTGTGGCCGAAATACACGTATCCGACGCTCAACCTCGTTTTTCTTTGTATTTATATCTTGACCACGCTCTTTTTGAGCGTTTTCTCCCAGAAGTTGGGCCCGTCTGAGTGTGTGTGAGTGAGTGATTTGAGTGCTTGTGAGTGTGATTGTGGTGATGAACAGGCATCCTTAATAGGGTCCCATTAGCCCTATGAAGGATCTCAGGTTATAGCCCAGGCATCCTTATCAGGGTCCCATTAGCCCTCGAAAAGGATCCCGACATCGTCATTAGAAACACTCTCCCTGATATTGTAGTACTTAATTTTAATGTGTATACTTACATTGCGTCATTCACAAAGAGTATTTTTAGCAAGTTTAGTTGCTCCCTGATTGTCGTTATATAACACTACAGTTTCATTTATATCACAAATTTCTTTCAATTATCCTTTTGTATACATAGCATCTTTGCAAGCTTCACACATAGTGTAGTAGTAATGTATTCAGCCTCTGTGGAACTGAGAGCAACTGTTTTTTGTTTCATTGATGCCTAACTAACAGCTCCCCCATTAAATAACATTACATATCCGGTATAGGAGCAACAATCTACATCACATGATGCCCAACTTGCATCATCATAAGAGATCAACTTATTAGCTTCAATACCACTTTTATACATCAAACACCAATGTTCGTCACTGTGGCAATTATTAAACTGACTTAAATAACTAACAGCATAACTAATATCAACTCTTGTAGCCACTGATAAATGCATTAGAGTGCCGATTAGATTTTTAAAATGATGGTCAGAAGGTGACTCAGCCCTTTTTAACTTAACATTTTGTTCCATAGGAACAGTTACAGATTTACAGTCTTGCATTCCATACTTCTCTAGGATTTTAGCAATATAATTTGATTGATCTAACTTCACTATTTTGTGCTCTCTATCTCTGGTTACTCGCGCACCTAGGCATTCTTTTATTTCACCCAAATCTTTCATTTTAAAAGTTTTGCTTATATCCTCCTGAAGCTGATCTGTTCCCTTCTTATTATTAGAAAAGATATAGAAATCATCAACATGTAAACCCGAAATAGTGAATAAATTGTTTTCTCTCTTTATATACACACATGCATCATACTTGCTACGGTTAAATCCCGATTTATTAAGGAATTCGTGCACTTTTTCGCTCCAACACCTGGCTGCCTGCCTGAGCCCATAAATTTCCTTATTTAGTTTCAGTACTTTTCCTTCTGCACCAGGTTTTACTGAACCCTCCGGTTGTTCCATGAAAACCTCTTCCTGCAAATCACCATTTAGAAAGGCGGTTGTAATATCCACGTGCTCCATTTCGAGATTTAAATGTGCAGAGGGTCCAAAGAGAAGCCTAAGCAATGTCCAGCGCACAACTGGAGCAAACGTTTCCACAAAATCATGACCGTATTTTTGTGAGAAACCACGGGCTACTAATCTAGGTTTTTGATCGTTTTGACTCTAGTCTTTGAATCGTTTTGATCCGTCCACCCCATGTTTCACTCTAAATACCCACTTGCATTTTACAACGTTTTTGTTCATGGGTTTATCTACTAATTCCCATGTGTTGTTTTCTACGAGTGATTTTAAGTCGTCCCTCACCGCACATTCCCAATGTGCCTTACCGTCACTTTCGTAGGCTTCCTTTAAACTCTGAGGTTCCCCAGGAGTTATTGCATTAAAAGTGAAATGGTCATATTCAAAGTCATCGCATCGATTTGGTTTTCTGTCTCTTTGGGGATATCGATGCTCTAACTTTACCTATTGAAATGATATGTCATGTGATTGTTCATCATTCACATATTCCATGTTATTGCTAGACCCAATATTGGAATTGACTGGTTTGTTTGGCATATCCTCAATAAATGTAACATTTCTTTCTGCTATCAATTTAAATGGGTTTCCTCTTTGCACAAGTCTGTATTCTTTACTGACTTCAGAATAGCCTACCATAATGAATTCACCTGATTTTTGTCAAGTTTCCCACCACGTCTTAACAAGACTTGTGCTCTACTACCAAACACCCTCAAATGGCTAACATCAATCTTTTTTCCTGTCCATATCTCCTCAGGCACTGCATCTTTTACAGCAGCTGTAGGACTTCGATTTTTCAAATAAATAGCGGTATTCATGGCTTCGGCTCAAAAACATTTCCCTAAACCAGAATCAAAAAGAAGGCATCTAGTCTTTTCACCTAGCGTTCTGTTCATTCGTTCCGATACCCTGTTTTGCTGAGGAGTATTGCGAATGGTTAGCTCGTGTTTGATTCCATGCGCTTTTAAGTATGCATCAAGTTCTTTACTGCAATACTCGCCTCCATTATCTGTTCTCAGAACTTTAATTTTCTTTTCAGATTGATTCTCAGCTAAAGCTTTGAACTCCTTAAAATTTTCAAATACTTCGCCTTTATGCTTCAGCATGAAACCAGAAACTTTACGACTATTGTCATCAATAAATATAAGACAATATCTGGCACCCCCATATGATGGTCCATCCCATGGCCCAGACAAGTCACTACGTACAAGATCTAGTAGACCCTTGGCCCTCTTCCTTTTCTTACATGGGAATTGTTGCATAGTTTGTTTGCCTTCCAAGCAGATAACACAAGGATCACAAAATGTTTGAGAGTAATTCACACCATTCACTAGACCATTCTTTAACATGTGCATCCCCTTAAAATTTAGATTACCAAGTCTTCTATGCCAAAGAATTTTATTATTTTTTGCATCCATTGCAAAAAGCCCTCACTGGTTCTTTATCAACCACATAAAGATTACCCTTTCTTTTACCAGTAAATTCTAGGTTTCCCGTAACTGAACAGTTATTTCCATTGTACACTTTACAATTATTCCTACCAAAAGTTACAACAAAACCTCTATCTGTCATTCTACTTACAGATAATAAATTTGTACTTAAAGTAGGAATACACATGACACTTGATACTGTTTTAGAAATAACATCATCGTTACATTTTAGGTTAACACTGACATTCCCTGACCCCTTGGATACAATTGTTGTGTTATTTGCCATTGATATCTCATTTCCGTTAATATTAACAAAATCACTTAATATTTTCCGGTTCGGGGTCATATGATCAGTTGACCCAGAGTCAATCACCCATTCATTTTTCAAAGAGTCAGTCAAGAAGGCAGCATTTAAAAGAACATTACTTTCTCTTTTACCGAACGTTCCACTCCTATTTGACAACACTCGTCCCTCTTTAAAATTAGGACATTGCGGCCTTTCGTGGCCGAACTCACCACAGGAGAAACTTTTAATCTTCTTTTTTCCGGATACCTTACCGAACGTTTTTGCTAGGAGAGTAGTATCTTGGGTTACCGTACTGTTCCTCAGTTTCCTCCGCTCACTTTCCTGCAGAAGGCACACCTTCACATCGTCCGAGGTAAGCCGCTCCTTCCCAGCATACAGCATCGAAATCAGCCCCCGATAGGATTCGTCGACACCATTCATCAGAATGAAAGACAGCCATTTGTCTCCCGATACCGATATCCACCAAGTTTTGATGCGTCGAAAGGATACTGCTCACATACTCCTCCGTGGATATAAAGGATGACAGCTTCGTTGCAAAAAGACTCTTGGTTAACTCAAAAGCACGCGGCATGCTTTTTCCCTCGTAAGCCTCTCGTAAGTTATGCCACGCGTCCTTGCTCGACATAGCATTGACGACGTGTACGTGGCATTGCGGTAAGATACTCAGATATATTTTAGCTAAAGCTCAATTGTCCTGCTCCCGCTCACTCGCAGAGGCCCCCATTGAATTCAAGTCCCAAAGTCCTTCTAACATCAGACACATTTTCATTGAGAACTTCCAGCTGTCATAATTAGCGTGGCCACTGAGTTTCTCAATATTCGGGACCGATGTGGAGATTGTAACTGGAGTCGCCATACTTTCAAAGTCACTTCCGCATGTTTCACATTCAGCAGTCATATGCCGGTCGCAGTGACATAGTCAAAAAGACCAAACTGAACATGCTAAAGCTTGAGACAATAGTTAGCACAGTAATATGACGACAGAAACCTTTTCGCCTAATTTCATTTCAACGTCCTGGGCCCATAACCTATGTTAGGTCCGGTTGAAGAATTAAAAAAGGACGTCTAGTCAGGTTGACATACGATCATTTACTGGGATAACTTAAAATACATTGCTTTACAGATGACTCTCTGAACAGCAGACAATCGAAAAACCAGAATAAACAAAAGAATACATACAGCCGTAACATTTATCATAAAATATGAGATTACAAAAATACCAAATAAATGGAACAGAGTCTAGAAAAAGTAGTAGAGATGGACCTTGGTATCAGAATTGGAGCCAAAATAAACATTTAGCCTTCACAGATGACGAAACAATATTCGCAAAAAGTTTAGAAGTGACTAGGCTGACAAAAGTGTTCATGCAAGAAACATAAAATATAAGATGAAAGATAAATGACACCCAAACTAAGTACATACATGCATTAACAAGAACTCCAAACGAAAACATAGGTCCCCTACAAATATATGGGCATTAGTTTGAATGAAAAGATGATAATAAATTTCCACACTGTTTAATAAGTAGGTACTGACCATGGTTTTGACTCTTAATTTCATTCTCAAGGTGACATTAAGTGTCGAAACCATGGTCGGTACTTATTAAACAGTGTGGAAATTAACTATCGTATTTTCATTCTTACCAGCATGGATATTACATATTTCCGCCCAGGTACGCCTGAAGCCCTTTCATATGAGTTTAAAATTAGACAATTATAAATACTCAGGAGTTATTATATGAAATAAGAATAGAGATCTAGAAGAGAGCCAGATACACAAAACAGATTTTATCCAGCAAATAGATGCTAATATGCATGAACAGACTCCGATCATCGAAATCCCTATCGAATAAAACAAAAAATAGATCGTATAAATACCACCATTTAGAAGTTGAAGAGGTGGTATTTAGAAGCTTTCGCATTTTTGGAAGCCTTTTTGGCACATTTTATGAAAGATCACTAAATGCAGATGTTGCTAAATTTTCTTCAAGTGTCATTAAGTATTAATCCTATGTTGTTAGCCGATGTTCTATGCCGCGACAATTTATAATAATTTCAGGCATAAATGTATAATAATTCACTACAATGTGCGGATTATTCTAGAAATAATATTTTGGGGCGAGTCACTGGTGCTATGACAAGATCATTTCTCGAGAATGTGAAAGAACTACACAAGAATAGGGTTAGGAAAAAATAGAATAAGCTTAGGCAAAAAATACCGGCACTCGGTACTCTGGGGGATATTATTAGCTCTTCTTGCTATTAATTTCATTTATGCAATAACTCCCGCTGGATGCAGATCTGCCTTAAAAATGACTAAAGGATTAATACTTAATGACACTTGAGGAAAATTTAGCAACCATTGGCATCAGACATAGGGCTTTACTTAGAATTTATATTTACCAATTCATTAGTAGATCACGTAGTGCCTAAGGATTGGAGAGTAGCAAATGTCACACCTATATTCAAAAGCGGCGATAGGGATGACCCTAGTAACTATAGGCCTATTTCTCTCACATCCATTTCCTGTAAGGTATTTGAACACATAATCGTAAGCTCCATTATGAGTCATTTAGATAGGGAGGAATTATTAATAAATAATCAACACGGATTTCGAAAGGGTAGATCTTGATAAACCCAATTGGCCCTCTTCGTGCATGAAATCTTGCTCCCGGGTGAAAATAATGTTCAAGTTGACGCGATATTCCTAGATTTTAAGAAAGCTTTCGATAAGGTTACTCACATTAAGTTACTCTCAAAACTAGAAGCATATGGAATAGATAAAACCTATTTGTTGGATTAATCAATCCTTACATGGGCGTGAACAAAGGGTTGTCCTAGATGGTATCATGTCAGACACAATAAGCGTTACATCGGGTGTTCATCAGGGAAGTGTCATTGGTCCACTTTTATTTCTCTTGTACATAAATGATATTAGGAACGTCGTTAAGAGTAAGCTTAGACTCTTCGCAGACGACGCGGTTGTGTATAGGGATATTAACAATTCCGAAGATAGCGACTCGTTAACAATCGACGGACTTGCTATTCATGCTTGGTGCGAAAAGTGGCAGGTGGAACTAAACATAAAAAAGTGCGTAGCAGCCACCTTTTGGAAAAAGAAAAATAGGCCAGGTAGTGCTTACAGAATTAAGAATACGGCAATTATTCACGCTGAGTCTGTTAAGTACTTAGGGGTGCAATTACTCACGACATGTCTTGGCGAAAACATATTCGGGAAATATGCGGTCAAGCATACTGAAAGCTTGGTTTTGTCAAGAAAATACTCGGAAATTGTGATGATAAAGTGAAAGAACGTTGTTATTTTTCAATTGTTAGGCCTCATATGGAATATGCTGTTAGTGTATGGGATCCATATGAAGTGGGGTTAATATCGAAATTAGATCGTGTGCAGCGAAGAGGAGCTAGGTATGTGAAACGATGCTACGATAAGTTTGCTAGTGTTTCTGGATTGTTAGAAGAATTGGGATGGGAATCACTATCACAGCGTAGATTAAACTATAGGCTTAACCTCCTAACTAAATTTCAGGAAAATCATTTCTCTGACCACGTAAAAATATACTATTAACCCCCTCATACTACGTCAGATTAGATCGCGCCAATAAAATTAGAGAGATAGTTTGTAGAACCGATAGGTATAAAATGTCCTTTCCGCGTACCATTCGGGACCATAACTGCTGTGATCTTCGTCATGACTAGTGCAAATAGTGACAATAGCTAGACAGTAGATCTTTCTCTTTATATTCTATACATTCTTATTTATGCATGATTTAAATATTGATGTTCTTATTTATGCATGATATTTTGAATCTGTAGTAGTAGTCTTTGTATCCCTTGCATGTTGGAACGATTGACAATGGAATGTTTTTTGGTTAGTAGATTTTTAATTTGCGCGTTGCAAGTGTGGTGCGCTGGTTTCAATGTAATTTCGGTGTTCTACCGTATCATTCATGCATTCCTGGTGTGGAACCACCCCCTGCCACACACCCTTTTGGTGGCTTGCAGGGTATGACGTAGATGTAGTCATACTTTTTAGTGTTTCATGTATGTTTTGAGCAATCGTTTACGTTGATAATGTACCTTGTTTACGATAAATATATCATGTAGTTGAATCAGATAGCACCTGCCACTATTTCCTCCTAAGAAAGTAAATTTCATTATTATCTCCTCGGATCGGGTGTAAAACGCGTCGTTGCGCTGATAATATGCAAGAAATGAACCTTTTAGATGAGGCTGCCGGAGTTATATTTGCAATCAAAATTTAAGGTCAAGTTATGCCCCAGGACAAATCATACTCAGCTCTATGTGTTTTCCTATTTTAGGAACTATATATTACTCCAGATTGCAATTGGTGAAAACATTTTATGAAATGTAGTCTGTTTCGGAGACACAATGAGTAAAGTTAATTTCATATTTTTTTAACAAAAGAATTTTTGTTGGCCAACTTCGAGATGAATTACTAAGAAACACACTCGTGCATATCTCCCCTTCTCATTTTTTTACATTTACTACAGATTTTGTCCACCAACCGAGGAATGTGTGCTAATTTGGGCTACAAAGGAGATGAAATTTTGGAAGGGCGCCCGTGCTCCCGCTGTGAATGGTTCCGAACAAGCATTTTTCCATTTATAGTTTCTCCAAGTATAAATTTGTTCAGTCGCTGGAGTTTGAATGATCTTTAACGATCGAATAATCTTGTAACTTCAAAATGATTCAATGTACAATGGAACTATTTTGGGTGTAAAAATTTTGCAGACTCGAGGTGATATAGTGATTCGAAACGAATCATATTACCTACATGAATGCGAATGACATAAAAACTAAGCTCAATACATTTTGCGTTCAACCAATGGGGGTCGACTATTTTTACAATTTACTCACGTCTTCTTCCAGCAACTCACAAGTGGCAACTGCAACGTACAAACTTTCACCACTCCATTTGCGAAGACGGCCGTTTCACCATCAGGATTAGCCTTTCAAAATTTATGCTAATTAACTAACTTACTAATACGTTAAAATCTCGATTTCATTAAGTAAATTATCGATTGCAATTGTTTGGATATACTTCTATAAAGAGCATTTAAAAAAGACCAAGATCTTGTTTTCAGTTCTATTGCTTATCAATATGAAAACGTTTCATAAAATTGATAAATTTTTATGGCAAATAAATTTCAATATGTTTTTTCTACAGCGTATTAAAATTTTGCATCGATTTAGCTTCTATGTTTTAACCTCAAGTTTCTTCAAAGAGTCAAGGAGAGCAATCTGTTTAAAATGTAAAAAAAACGATCCTTCTTTAGTTTCCATCGTTATAATAATTGAAGGTGAAATGGGAAAGTAATCGACTTCGATGGCTAAATGTAAAATATAATAACCACAAGTTTAATGTAGCTCAAATTCATGTTGATCCTATGATTTATTTTTAATTGCTACCAAAATGCGAGTCCACGCCACATTTGCACCAACAGTAGTATACAAGGCAGTTTCTCGGTTACATTGTATTTCCTCTTTCAGTGATGACGAACTTTATTTCTAAATAAGGGGTATGCAACTCTGAGAATTGGTGTACGCTGGTTGATAAATGGTCGCAAAATGGCCAGAAGTTGACAAAAAGGATTTAAATGGACTGAAATCGATAGAAATTAAATAAATGGACAGAAATTACAAGAAATGGACAAAAATGGTTATAAATGGACAAAGATGGACAGAAATGAACAGAAATGGATAGAAATGGACGGAAATGGACAGAAATGGATGAAAATGGCTGAAATGGAAATGCGGTGTACAGTTGTTTTTGAAGTCGGATACCCCTCGTTTCTAAATAAATTCGATATATCCTGATTCCATGGGCTCTAGAGAGCTTGGCATCTTAAAGTGACATCTTGGCATCTTTTTGCAACGAGGATACGGATGTAGAAGGTATGACCTCAGCAAAGGCATCTACTTCTTTTCATATCCGTCGTCATATAGGCGTCCTTTTATTGGCTCAAGGAGGAATAATTTCATTGGCAATAACATTAATGCAAAGTGATACATCGCGGACTCAGCACTCACAAATTTCAGGGCGCAAGAAGGAGCTGACGGACCAGAGAGCGAAATATGGCACTCTAAGCGAAAGGACTCTCTTTGAATCCCACCTAAACCTCTCCTCTCCGCTCTCTTCTCACGTTCCCATGGCAACAGCGCATCGTGTCGGCGCAATGGCATTCCCCTGGTCGCCTCGACGAGCCCTCTTTCACTCTATCGTATGACTGACTCACTTTCATCTCGCTACGCGTCCCCATCAGCCAGCACTTCCTTCTTACTATTTGCTCCTTGCTCTCCTCTTTCTCGCGCGAAGTTGGTCGTGTTTGATGGGTCGCTTCCTCTTGCTTCCTCTTGTGATGATAAAGAGCGCCTCCTTCGCATCTCGGCGCCAAGGCATCTGATTGCGTGGCCTTCCTTCCAATTATATTCTCGAGAGTGCACTGAGGGATCAATTATTTGTCACTGGGCGGACAAAGTGGAGTAGGCGCGGGAACTACCACTATCGACTCCGGCCAATTCAATCTCTTTTCCTCTCATCATTTCTCAGAATAACGGCCACTTTCACGTCATAAATGGGAACGTTCCAGGGTCCTGAGAATCCTTTTCGTGCACATGTCAACACATACGAAGAGTATCCAAACGTAGCAACATTTCAATTAATAATCTTTCCATTGAACTATTTCAATTTTGTCTCACAACCAGGGTTTCGATGTGTAATAATCATCATCACCAGACATTTATATGAATGTTTTGTTTACGTATCTATTGTAGTCGTCGTTATGTGACGTCGGAGGAAGGGGGTAAATGAGGTGAGGTTACTCGAAACGGAGGCCAGGATAGGAGAGAAGGATGGGTTCAGGCATTCATTAATGAGGGTGCTGTCTGTGTCTTTCATAATTTTTTTAATCTCTAGCTGTTCTTGTGAGTCCAGTTCGCGTTGCTCACTGCAAAATTTTAAAAACTCCAATCCAAAATCACTCTTGTGACTGTAACATAATAAGTGCTTAGCAAAATTACATTTTCTGTCATTATTATTTTTGTAAGCACTTAAGCCTGATGATGATGATTACTCATCGAAACCCGGGTTGTGTGTTATTTTATTTAAAAAAGTGGTTTTCGTAAAAGTTTATTTTTTCAAAAAATTACAATGAAATACCACAAAGTTACAGAATAACAAGTTAATTTTGAACTATTACACTTGTACTTCTTGAGAAAACCATCTTATGGGTTTTTACCAGCGTATGGTCTATCACCTTCAGTGGAATCTAAAAAAATATTCTCTGATCTCTTATATTAAATTGAGATAAGTGAAAAGATATGGTTTACTTCAGGGAAAAGTATTTCCTGAGATAATAAATAGTGGACAGTAATTCTGGAATATATTGAGAATGGCTCTGAAGCCCATGATGTGTGTGTCAAATAAGGTATTAACAGTGTATATACGAAAAATAGCTAAAAAAAATTCTCAATCGGTTCTGCCGTTTTACACATCCTTATTTTCCTGAACTCCTGGTTCAATAAAATAGCCAAAAGATTCCAATGTACTGTTTAAAAATTAATCTAACTAATGTTTTCTTTTTAATTTGATGAAACTAAGTTCATTCATAATCGGTTGGCCAGGGAAATTTTCCAGGATCTGCGTTTCTGCGCTAGTGAAAGTAAGTGAGGTCAACCACATAGAGACTAACTGAATGATATAAGCCTTGCCAAGGTTTATTTCCTCATTTGCGAGCCAAGCACCATTTCTTCTCTTTTCGAATAAGAAGTGCCTTTAAATACAACTCGTTATTTTCCTCTCTTAAAATATTGAAAACCACCATAAAGTATAACACCTCTTTCCGCACATATAGTGTTACACAACGGTTATAGGGATTAAAGTGGTAGCCCCTAGAGACTCGGAGGCTGCACGCTAGGCTTAGGCTGCTTGATAAATTCATAACTGATATTTTTCAGAGCGACACAGACAACATTATCATGACGCCTCACTAATTTCTAGGTCTGACAGATGCGATAAAATAAGAGAGAGACACTACCGAATAGATTGGTACAAAAACTCGTTCTTTCCGCGCACAACACTTTAGAATTAAATTTGAAGAAATGCGCGATAATGAACTTTTGGAAAAAGAATGGCTTTCCCCGGAATAATTATTGCATCAAAGAAAACAAAATATGTAACGTAAATTCAATGAAATACTTAGGCGTCACCATCACTGAAGACATGTCATGGGGGAAACACATCAGGGAAATAACTAGTGTAGCAAACCGTAGATTAGGACTCGTAAAAAGGGTTCTAGGCAAATGCGATGAGAGAGTACGAGAAAGAAGCTATTTTACACTTGTCAGGCCTCATTTAGAATATGCCGCTAGTATATGGGATCCGTACGAGGAAGGTATGATTAAAGAATTAGAGCGCGTGCAAAGGAGATATGCTAGGTTTGTTAAAGGCCGTTATGATAATTGTATAAGTGTTACGAGCTTAATAGAAGAACTAGGATGGGAATTACTATCAGAACGCAGGTTAAAATTTAGGTTAAACCTTTTAAGTAAATTCGAAACAGAGTTGTTCACAGATGACGTTAGATATATATCGAGATCCCCTGCGTATTATGCTAGGTTTGATCATATTAACAAGATTGGAGAGATAGATTGTCGTACCGATAGATTTAAAATGTCATTTTTCCCTCGTACTATAAGAGAAACAATAGGCAGCGTAGCAAAGGGATAGGTAGGTGAAATATAGTTAGAGTAGTCTGTAGTGCATGATGCATGTAATAACAACCAATAATCCCTTCCTTATTATGTAGATATTAACCATCTAGCTCCATGTGACCCTTTTATCTAGCATATCTCCCTTAAATATCCTACTTGCATGTCAATAGTGCATGTATGGTGATCTTCACCCCCTGCCACACACCCTCGTGGTGGCTCGCAGGGTATCACGTAGATGTAGATGTAGATGAATAAGCGACCACAATAGAAACTGAGCTCCTCCTCACACACTCTCATGGGACATGTCACCATGTCACCTCCAAAACTTTTACATCTTTATACGGCTGGTAACATACCACCCCCTGCCACATGACCAAGCGGCGGCTCGCGGGGTAGTATGTGGATGTAGATTGTATCCGATTAATATTTTCTAATCCAGGCAGCTGAACAACATTAACTTGTGGTGCCAGGAGTGGGGTCTTGCGCTAAAACTTTGAAATATTCCGCTGTCACCTCTTGCGGAAGTTATCCAACCATGTTACTTCTACGCTGCCACTGGATTAAACATAAAGGCGTCAGAAGAAGTCAGATACCTTGGAATTACCTTAACACCAGACGTTTTGTGGACAATACGCATGCTAAACATATGCGGCACAGAATAAAAGAGACCTGTATTTATCAAGGGTTAAGTATTAAGGTCCTTGGGTGAGAAAGTAAAAGAGAGAGAAGCTACTTCACTCTGGTTAGCCCACTCCTCGAATTCATCGCGAGCATTTAGGATGCTGCACCGAATGTTATCGGCCCAAATAGAAATATAAATTTCCCCTTGCCACACACATTGGTGGTGGCTTATGTAGATGTAAATTTTAAGGTATTTTGGAGATTTAAATGTAGACTTTAACGGTACACACTTCGTTAAAAACTACTGCGCGCGAACATATATTCTTTCACACCTTTCAGGGGGGCTGGGTTATGAGCCACTAGAGTTTAGAGAGAGAGAGAGTAGGCAGATTGCTTGAGAAATTCAGAACGTATGTGTTTGGTTGTGGAAAAAATATCATTTTGACATTTAACTACATTTCTTGGGCTGATTAAACGAAAATGTGAAGCATACATTTTCAAACAGATATATGCAATAACTCATTCTTTCCTTACTCGATAAAGGGCCAAAGAAGAAACTGATCTCCACTATAAATGCTCAAGAAACCCGAAACGCACTTCACCTTTTCACCACCTTACACGGCTGGTGACCTAACACTCCCTGCCACATGCCTATTTGGAATCTCGCGGGGTAGTATGTGCATATATGGCTTGGGAATGTGTCTTTTCTTACCCTCCCAGTTACTTCCCAGTGTCTCTTTTAAGGGCTAAAACTCTCCCTAGAAAATACTTATATTTTTTTATTTTAAAGAAAGAAAACTACATACAGCAAAGATGCCATTTTATAGTGACCATGTAACAATACACAAACTTAAGGACATATACAAGCAAATTTAACGGCAGGATATAAGCAGAAATTTCACAAATATAATAAAACAAAAAATAGGGAAATGATTGCTTCGGTGAGAGCTAAGAAAGATAAAGGCTTATAGAGAATTTAGATGAAAGTGCTTAAGGATCGAATTGAGGAGGAATGGAATTCCATAGAGAGGAAAGACGGAAGAAGAGAGAACGTTATTTAATTGAAAGTCTGGGAATGGGAAGCATAAGGAGTGAAGGGTGAGGACGGGTGGGGCGGGATGGGACTTTGAAATGGATAAAGAAGAAGTAGGGTTAATTTAGGTCTCCGATAACAGTTAATTTATGCACGGTTACTCTTAAACCAAGCGCTTAGTAACCCAAATATCTACATCTACATCTACGTAATACCCCGTGAGCCGCCACATGGGCGTGTGGCAGGGGGTGTTAGGTCACCAGCCGTATCAAGGTGTAAGTTTTTGGGAGATGAAATGGTGACATGTATTATAGGAGTGTATTTAGCAAGCTTAATTTTTATTGTGATCGCTTATTGTACGCGGAAAAAACGAGTTCTTGTACCCATCTGTTCGGCAGTGTATCTCTCTTATTTTATCGTGTCTGTCAGACCTAAAGTTGTAGTGAGGAGTCATGATAATGTTCTCTATGTCGCTCTGAAAAATATCAGTTCTGATTTTCTCAAGCAACCTAAGCCTATCGTGCAGCCTTCGAGTCTCTAGGGGCTCCCACCTTAATCCCTCTTAAAGTTGTGAGACACTAAATGTACGCTCATAGCAGTTTTCAACGAAGCGCGAATTTCCTTTGAATTTTATTAATGTTTTTGGTTAAATCTATTTTACCATTGTCCCAAATGCTCGCGGTGTATTCGAGATGTGGCCTAACCAACGCGAAGTAGCATCTCTTTGACTTTTTCATCCAAGGACCTTCCAATTATACGTTTAACAAAACCTAGTTTCTTCAATGCTGCACCACATATGTTCTGTGTGTGTAATCTCCACGATATATCAATTGTTAAGGTAATTCCAAGATATTTTACTGTATCTGAAGATTTTATGTTTGCTCCACCCACAGTATAGTATCTGGCGACCATCACAAGACCCAACCCACATCAAAGGCCTGAGTTCGACGATGACGCATGACCTAAAAGAGACGTCTTAAAGGCTTTCATCGCAAATTAAAGCGTTGCATCACATAAACTAAGCAATATCTATGTTATTAATGATTATAGTGAGAAACGAAAGCCTTGGAAGACGACATCGAGGGATCGTGCCGAGGGACGAGCCGAGGACACGTGTTGGTAAATAATTTATGATAACTTTCCCCTTTCAAGTTAATGCACGTGTCAACCCACGAATATCTGCATTACTTTACTGCCTCTTCAAGGTAAGGTTCCCGGGGAATTGAAAACGTGATCAAATGGATTGAAGGTTATAAGAGAGTGCATATAAGAACTTGCATGCCAATTATTGATCATCCGCCCGAGAGCAATCGGGGAGATGTCACGTATTATATCCAAGGTACCAGTCCAAAGCGGGAAGGATAACGAGGTACACGAGTTGGTCTTCCCCACCATCGAATACGAAGATATCCTCAGTGATTTTTTGTATGGAGTCATCAAATTCCGGTAACGTTAGCATCATACCCCCTCCACTCTTGGAGGATGAGGAGAATGAAATAATTCCAGAGGCTGACCCGTATTAAATTCAGATATCGCGAACCCTTAGATCAGTCGTCGCTCGACGTTTCAACCGTAATGATGGCTGTACTTCACTCTGCGTCTGCTCAACGCGGCAGCGAGAACGAGCTCAACGTCCGCAAGGTTAACGAGAATGTGAGCAACGTATACGAGGTGTTTCTCCCGTCACCGCTGTTCGAGGACAACGACAAGGATGACCTAATCCTGCAGCTACACTTCAATGATAGGCACTACGTATAGGTGAAACACATGGATTTTAAAAGATCGATCTTATAGAGCGGAGGATAACATTCTCTGGCCTTCACAATCTGGAAAGTAAAATGATTGAACTATTTAACGTTTCCACGGTGAAAGACTACCTAAGGGGAACTGGTTACCACTTTTGGCACCATTTAACCCACAATTATCAGAATTTGTCATTCGAGACTGCGTTGCGATAAATTATTTTTCCCAAAAAAATTGCTTGACGAAAAGGTTATGTAAGCCAACAGAATTGTCGGAATTGATTTTTCAGTTGATTGAATGACTTGCAATGAATAACCTCTTCAAAAGATAAGTTCACAAATTAAAAAAGCAGCAAAATGGAATGGAGCAATAATCAAGATTTGTTTACGTTCGGAGGGTAACTAGTTTGCGTTTATGCGCATAAAATGGAGTTTCAAGCGGTGGAAACTAAGTGATTAATAACTTTCAGGAGATAAGGATATGGCGAAAAGAACGTGTAATGGTCAGAAAATACCCGGTGTCATTGGGCCGGGTCACTAAACAACATAAGTGGCTTAACATGAAGGCCGATGGCACAAAAACGATAAAACTTATGAGAGAGCGAACCCAGAGAAATAGATCCAAACGTTGTCCGTCACCATTCATTCCTCTTATAAGTTTAATTTGAACGGAAACATTTTACACGAAACGGAGAATGTATATATAAAGTATGCTTATTATTATTACTCTATGTAATGCTATAAACTTGACTAACTGATTAAAACATTCATACAAATTCCTGGGCATTTGCATGAATGAGTTAACCAGTTAGTCAAGTTTATAGTATTATATACAGTACTAGGTACTTTTCCTACTATAGTACTAAGACATTCCTTCAGGACCGGGTGACTTATTTGGACTGAGCGATTTTAACAAATTTTCTATTCCGCGAGCACAAATATTTAATAAGTTAGCTTTGTCCAAGCTGTTCCTACCTACCTACTTCGCCATTATAGATCCTCACTGGATTAACTGTCGATCTTCAGCCTTGGACTTTTCTCACGTGTGACCAAGATGCTTTTGGGTTATTCCTTAACTGTTCTACAAGTGTTTTCCTTTTGATATCAAGAATGCGTTCCGAAACTGAGTTGGAATTTAGAATGTTATTGGAATTTAGAAAAAAACTGCGCTCTTTTGAAGTTAGTTTTCCTATCGTCCATTGAAATTCTACTTTTCTTTCGTAAAATATTCGCCTTCGGAAGTGGAAATTCATGATATCATAACACTTTGCTCTGTTTATTCCTCAATTTCATTTTTCGTGGTAGTCGTTAGGTGCAAACCTTGCACCGAATACTTCAGCGTCCACTCCCTAGATCTAGTCCTCGTGGAATAATTGATAAGTAACGTTGACAACGCGCGTTAATCGGAGAGGACGCGAATACAAGCCGTGCATTCCTTTGCGCAGTTCATAACTTAGGAAGTAATTACAAGAAAATTTACTGAACTGGCTCTGTATCAATCAATTCACTTCCATCTTCCTTCCTGTTATAATCTCCAAGCATGTTGTGAAGGGCAGTTTACCAAATCAACTGTACTTTATTTTCCAACTGAAGAATGCACTCGCAACGTGTTACTATCGAATATTTTTCACTCGGAACCTCCTCAGGCTCCAAATTCACTCTTTCCTCGATCTTGTTGCCGCGATGACGGCAGCAGTGACGTCATCCTTAACCACACACTCCGCAAGCATTCGGCAATTGAGGCGAGGTCCCATGACGACCAGTTACCATGCATATGTCTCATCTTTTCATCTCGCTTAATTGGCCTCAGGCAATGGAGAGTGATGTGCAGAAGTCACTATACGTCACCGCCAACTCTCGGTAACTAATGGCCTCTTCTGCGACTTCCTCCTTGGCCAAGATCAGACTAGTCCCGCGACTCAACGTCGCGCATGACGTCACAGTCGGGTGCCGATTGTAACAGGATATCTTGAATCATCATGGTGTCGTCACCGCCTTCCTTCTTGCCTGTTGAGGATGCGTGCATGTGGGAAGAGCCTGTCTTTAATCTTTATCCCTAAGGGTCTGCATTAATATGTTATGTATGCTAATATCTCAGATGAAAACTGATTACCCGTTTCATAAATGGGGTCGGGTTGGTGTGGTGGCTAGAGTACTGGCTAAACATATGGGCGGCCAGGGTTCAAATTCCTGCAGAGGTAGATATTTTTCAGAGGAAACCGGATCCCTACTTGAGTGCCTTGTGGAGGGCACTTCAAGTACAGCACTCCGTCTGTCGGATGAGACGTTAAACCGTGGTCCCCTCGGCGCCTTTCGTTAAGAGCAGGCTAATGCCGACGCCGGGTTTCTATCCACCCTTCCTCCCTTACCTATCCCCTATGGCGCAAAGGACCTTAGCAGTCGGTCGCCTCCCCAAAAATCCAATCCGTTTGATATAAATTGGTACAGCTCTAAACAAACCAAGCCCATCGTGGAACACGCAAACGCTTTTGTTAGCATTCCCGTGGACAGGTGCAAATATATAGTACATCGATATGATGAAGGTTATTGCAAAAAATTTGCTTGACTGATGTTCTAACCCAGATCTTTCAGTTGACAGTTTGGTTTGGTAGTTTTATTTAATAATAAGTCAAATTAAATCGTCAACAAAATTTTCCTCCATCTAAGGAAGCTTGGTAGATAAAACTTAATGAAAAACCTGACCGGAAGTTGGAATAATCAGTTTATAATCACGATTGGCTCACTATTTTTTATGGAAAATTTATCAATTATGGGTATTTAAGTTGTAATAATCACGCATTTGAAAGAAATTGAGTATTTGTGGGAAAGTAAACGTCTTAAAGTATTAATTCCACTAACAAACTCAACGTACTCAGTAGTTCATTTGCTATTCCTCCCTGGTTCAATTTATGAGGGCATATTAATTTTTTTCCACGCCAATACCCTGCATGAAAGAGTTGAAGGATTGAGAATAGGATTGATAGGAATTTAGTTATTGCTCTGTCATTCGTCGTTCAGTGTACTCCAAGTTTTTTTTAATTAATTTTTCTGCAACGCTGAAGTATATTAAGATGGCCACAAATTTAGTAACGTAGCTCAACCCTGACTCAGCATTTCCATGATCTTACACTTATACTACGTTGCCTTAACGGCGAAAGTCAAATGCCTTATGTAAGTCATCCACTTAAACTCAGCTCATTCGTCATAACACCTCGATAATGGCAGTATTTGTCAAAATTATGGTCGGAAATAATAAAAAAGAATGGAATTTATTAAGTGAGGTTTTATTTTTTGAGCCACGTTTCCACAAAGTTATGTCTACGACTTAAACTTGCATTCCACGACAACGCTTCGACGAATCTCCCCATCCACCTGAACGAAAGCAAGGAGTGGGTTTGTTTATTTTTCGCGACGCCTAAACTCCCTATCAAATAATTAAAGGGTCTTATTCAGTCATTACCTTTTCCAAATGTACAAGAATATCATCCCGACGATTCATTACTGTATCATTTTGTCAACAATCGTCTTAAGCCCTTCTTAATGTCAGACTTTTCCACTTTTTCTATGATGTTATGGAGAGTTTTTTTACATCAGGCTAAGGTATACCTTTTTAACTATTCACTAAGCTGAGGTGTTGGGAAACTTGAGATAGTTTTTAAGGCATCTGCTTGGCTTGCCAGAAGATGCCTCGTTAAGGTGAAATCGGTCTTAGTCTAAAATTAATTGTGGAAAATTATCAAGTATTGTGAATCATAATGGGTCATTTACTCCTACAAAATTGGGCCAAGTGATATCAAAATTAAACTGATGAATTAAGGAGCCCCCATGTGACGCCCCCTTATTGCAACGGCAAAACAGCAATTTTTGTCAATCATTTTTCTTCATGACAATGTACATGCGTCTCTTCATTTGCTTTTCAAGCAAAGAGATAATCAGAATAACGTTTCATTCTAAATTCAATTCCAAATTCAAATTCCAAAAATGTTCCCTTTTTTTCTTGCAAGAAAAATTGATAATGCATAGAATTTCTGAAACAAATACAATGTCTTCTCATTATTGTGTCACAAGAGAAAATAGTTCGATAAATCGTGTTCAATTCATCTCCTGAAGAATACTCTCGCCTTGGGGCCGACGACCTTTTCCGACTCATCCGTCCGCATTCTCTCCTGACCTCATCTCCTTTTCTTCAATGGTCCTGGAGTCTCGAAAGTCAAGCCCGCCTAATCCGTTATTCATAAGCACACGTCGCGTTGCATGGCAACCATTCATGTCTCCTCTGGACCCGACCACCTCGCGATTCCACCTAGACGTCCCTCGTACTCCTCCGCCACCCTCGTTGTCACCCACCCTCGTTCTCAACCACAGAAATATACGGCATGCCTCTTGTCTAGTTATTTACTTTGTGATTTTGCTGTTATTATACATGTCGCAGGAATTCTCAAATGCTATTGTCATCATAGTTACTAGTCAATGTTCGCAATATTATCCCGTCTCTGCCACGCATTCTCTACGTCTACGTCTACGTAATACCCTGCGAGCCACCACGAGGATGTGTGGCAGGGGGTGAAGATCACCAAACATGCACTATTGCCATGCAAGTAGGATATTTAAGGGAGACATGCTAGAGAACAGAATCTTCGAATCTGGCTGAGCAGTAGGCCGCGACATTTTCGGCATTATATCCCTTCTAAAGAATTGAAATGAGATATGGTACTTTTTTCAGTTTTTTTATTTCAGGTCGACCGGTTTCGTCACATAGGCGACATCATCAGGTACATAAGTTTAGAATGCTGCAGAATTTATACAAAAATTTGGAAGGGGGAGGGGGGGGGAAGAGGCAGGAAAAGGAGTGAGGGGAAGGGAGAGGAAAGAAGGTGTGTGAGAGGACGCGGGAACAAGCATTATTTTGGGGGGGAGGGCGGGGGGGGGGGAACGGTTGGACGATGAGTGCGGCGTCCACGGCGGGGGTTGGGGTGTCATCTTATCTAAACGTATGTACCTGATGATGTCGCCTACGTGACGAAACCGGTCGACCTGAAATAAAAAAAACTGAAAAAAGTACCATATCTCATTTCAATTCTTTAGAAGGGATTTTCACAAAGTTAAGCCAGAATTAATCGAGTTTATGATATCCCTTGCTGGTGTCGTATCACCGCACGTCATATGTCAGGATATTTGTGTGTGAAAGATTTTGGGAGAAGTTAGGAAGGTTGGTAGGAAAGCTGCACTAGTATTGGTTTGTCTAACGGTGGCAGTCGCCATGCGGGCGATTCGTCTTCATTTCACTCGTCTTGTCCGAAATGCAACGCTTTGAAGTACTCCCTACTCACAAAATCCCAGTAGGAATTAAGGACTTTATTGCAAAATCTCCGCCAATAATGTAACGGCGCGCTCCTTTCTATTAGTTATTGTTTGTTTTGTGGGTTCTAAATGTTTGATAAGTTTATTGTTTATTTTGTGTGCTTTGTTTTATCTTATTTCTTGATTTTGTGTTTTAATGTTTAATTTGTATATTTTGTATGGTGGTTGTTGGTTGTGAGGGAGTTGTTTAAGTTTGGAGGGGGAGGATTGTTGGTGTGGAGAGAAGAAAAGATAGAGGTGTATTAAAGAAAGGTAAATAAAGCGCTACCACTAAAACACTAAGGCGTTACAAGATTAGCATTCGAACTTGGACCATCGGAATGGGGAACAAGGACGCAGTTAACCTCATAATGAATGTCTAATGTCCGTCCTTTTACGGAAGCTTTCATAGATATAGCTATATAAATGACAGTTAATTGGTTGCAACTCCGTACCATATTTAGATATCGGAAATTTCAATTCAGTCTCTACTGCTCGTTCAAGCACCCGGTGAGCGGCTGTAAAGAGGGCGTCGGAGAAGCTGTATTTCACCAGAGGCCCTGGAGTGTTGTTCTCTGTTCGGGCCAAGGGTTCGTGTGAGGAGAGTTTTACCCTGTGTAACGTCAGGTATGGTGTCTTCGGAAATAGGGGTGCCGAGCGGTCACTCTAAGAGACGGTCTTATCCAGGGGAACTACGCAGTAGAACATTGTAGAAGAGGGGAGGGAGCCTCTCCCCTCTTGGAAGGATGATGCAATCCCCCTTCCCCTTGTCCCGGCCAACCGTATATAAAGGCCGCGGAACACTTAGTTCGCAAGTTGGCTTGTGTAGCAGTGCTATCGTCAGCAGACTTCGAACGGCATTTTAAGCGTGGTATTCGCAGGCAGAATTCAACCAACGCCCGCAGCGGAGAAAGACACCTAGTAGCCGACGGCCCCAGTATACTGTCATTTCTCTCTCCAGCACTCGGAGTCAGAGATTGTTTGCACAGCCTGCTTGTGTATAGAATCCAGCGATTTGAACCCGCCTATTTAAAACCTCTTCATGCAGTCCACTTGGGTCTTTTTTCAACAAGCAAAACCTGACCTCCTACATTCTCTTTGTAATATTTTCTACTGATGAATTCTCCATTGCTTCCGCTTGAAATTTTTGAATCCCATTGATCATTGTCTTCCTGTCTAATTGATTCATTTGGCCTTGTAAAGCGCAGCCAATCGGTAAAAATGTAAATTGTCAGAAAGGAAAGAGAATGCCGTGGCAGGAGAAGCCAAGATTGAGGGCCTTGTTTATATGGACTCACTCTGTCATCTAGTCCCTGTCTCCTTCTCTTACTTTCTTCCCCACAGCAATTCTTCATAATCCCTGGTTAGGAATTCCGTTCTTAAAGCTCTCTTCAACTCCTCTCAAAACTACTTATAACCAAGCAATACCGATCATAGAATCTCCAGCGAAGAAATTAACCATCCCTTGCAAAAGACTATTATGGTCTAATCCATGGGCTGCAACTAATTCTTCGACATTCTATGAGGTAATGAACGTTTTCTCTTCGGGTTTTTGCCGCGTCGATCCATTTTTGGGGGACAACAGTTTCGCCTGCCTTCCAGCTGGCTTCGTCAGGTCCTAAATGAAATGCAGATCATTTTCTTAACGGTATTAGTCAGGTGCGCGCTCATTGGCCGGATGGGAATTCGAAATCGTTTGTTGGAAGAGCCGTTTAAACTTTGAAGCTAGCGGATAGCCGTCTTCTCTATTAAAGTTCCCTGTGTTCTTCGCTATTTCGATAGCTTCCCTTAATAGCCGAGGGACATACTTATTTTCTCTGGCGATGATCTTACACCCGTCAAAATTAATTACATGGCCAGGTTCTGAAAATGCGTGCTCTGCGACTGCGGAAATGCCAAAATTTTTCTTTTCGGTGGCTCTTAGATGTTCTTCCAACCTGCATTTCAGGGATCTAGATGTTTGCCCGATGTACGATTTTCCACAGCTGCATGTTATTTCGTACATTCCTTCGTAAATATCCGATGGGAGACGATCTTTTTCATTTCGAAGGAGGTCAGAGGTCTTCTTGTCGCTTCGGAATCTGGTCAAGACGCCGTGCTTGGCGAGAACTCATGCTATTTTTTGCGAAGTCCCGGCTACGTAAGGTAAAATAGCGTAGGCCTTAGCCTTCTGTTTTTCACCCATAGAAGTATGCATGGCAGCGTTACGTTTACGGTTTTCATCGCGTAATATTTTTTGAATCATTTTTCGGCTGTAGCCATTCATTTTCAGCGTTGTCAGGAGGTGTTGTTTTTCTCTCGCGAGTGAATCTGCGTCAGATATGGCATGTGCTCTGTGGAAAAGAGTGCGAATAACTGATGCTTTTCGGCCAGGATGATGGTGGGATTTGGCATTTAAATATCGGCCGGTATGGGTTTTCTTCCGATAAACTGAATGCCCTAAACTGCCATCCGCCTTCTTGGATACAAGAACATCCAAGAAAGGAAGTTTGTTGCTTTCATCCAATTCTATTGTGAATTGAATTGATGTATTCTGGCTGTTTAGGTGCAGAAGAAAGTTTCACAGTTCCTCCATCCCATAAGGCCATATAACGAAAGTGTCATCGACGTATCGAACGAACAGTTTTGGCTTCTTGTCTAAGTATCTAGAGCTTTCCTTTCAAATTCCTCCATGTAAAGGTCTGAAATGACTGGGGACGGGGGGAACCCATTGCTTCTCCTTCACACTGCTCGTATAATTTCCCATTCCACGAAAAGTAACAGTTCTTGAGACAAAATTCCACCATTTTCGGAATATCTTTTGGGAGACCTTTTTCCGTTAGCACCTTTGTAATTTGGATGGCATCTTCAATAGGAATTTTTGTGAATAAAGACACTACGTGAAAACTGTTTATCAGAGGAAGATTTGTAGTTTGCTAGATGACCCAACCTATAATTAACTCAAGTCAAGTGAAATTATAAAGAAGGCCACAGTTGAAAAAAAAGATCTACTCGTGAGTCGAACAAAACGTAAAAACTGACGAGTACAAAAATGGGTAGAAAAATAGGCTGCATGCATTTGAGATATTGGTGTGGAGAAGAATGGAGGAGGTGATTGGCAGACGACTGAGGAAGGGCTTGAGATGGGGACGGGGAAAGGGAACTTCTGAATGACATCCGGGATAGGTGGGGTAGGTGTCTGGAAGAAATAATAATAGGCAATGGGATATTTAAGAGTGTAGGACAGCCATGGACATTGGGCGAGCGGGATAGGGGTTTAAAAACCATAGGTTTTAATGGTCGGGATGAAGAGGGTTAGATCGTGCGGTGAGGCGGAAAAGGAAATACTTGAGATAGATAGGACCCTGATAGTGTAGAAAACCCTGAGGAGATTTTCTATCCTTTAACACAACCTACCTTTTACTGGTAGAATAATTAAACAGAAACCTTGAAAACGTCATAAACAAAGCTGAAATATAGCCACGGAGGTCACTGCGGAGCCGTGGAGGAAGGGCGAGTAAACGGGAGGATTCGAGATCGTTGTTTTGGGCGTCGACCCTTCCCCTTCGCTTGAGTTGCCCAACATGTGGATGGTTGGTCCCCTGGTAACGGACGCTTGCGTCAGACAACATGGTGAGATGTGATGATGGAGAAGAAGGAGCACTCTGCGATATTAACGCTTTCGGGGCTGGCGGGAAGACTCTGAATGAGCGCAGCGCTCCCTCCGTACGCTCGGCGGCCCTCGGAGAATGGGACCGGCCGGCCCTAGGGCCAGGGGAGGAGGAGAAACACGGGTTAGTTCTCTCCTCCCGCTTGTGTGCAGTGTGCGAGAGAGAATGGGGTGCGTCAGGATCGGCCGACGGTGAGGTTGTTGAGGCATGGTCGTCCGCTGGATACTCATGTGACAGTCCGATGTTTGGAGTTTTTCTTAGCTGCTCGCGCTGGATACGCGGATTACGGTAAAGAAATACTATTTCTTGGCCCAGGCCAGTTTGACTTTATTTCAAATATGTTTTGTGTATACATCTCGAAAAAGTTTAACGCCCTTCAGAACCACATTAAGGAAGAAAAACACGCAGGAAAATTTCTTAAGAAAAGAACAACTTGGTTATTACTTATAAAAAACATCGAGATTTTGTTTTGTGATTTGCATATATGCACTGTGACATTAGGTAGACTGTAGATCTTTTTCTTTATATTTTCTACGTTTTTATTTATGCAAGATGTAAATATTGATGTTCTTATTTATGCATGATATTTTGAATCTGTAGCAGTTGTCATTGTATCCCTTGCACGTTGGAACGATTGACGATAGAGTGTTTCTTGGTTAGTAGATTTTTAATTGGCGCGTTGCATGTGTGGTACGCTGATTTCAATGTAATTTCGGTATTCTGCCGTATAATTCATGCATGCCTGGTGTGGAAGCACCCCCTGCCACAAACTCCTTCTGTAGTTTTCAGGGTATGACATAGATGTAGATGTATGTATGTTAATAAACAGTTTCCAAAGTTAGGTAGGGGAGAGTTGCCTAAACCGTACCGCTTTCCAAATCGCACCACTGTCCAAGAAACCAATGTATTGGACTGAAATGACATCTAGCTGCAGGATTTGTATCTTCCTCCGACCCAAAGCACGTCTCACTTTAGTCATGGCCACCGGTGTAGTGATTAGTCTTGTGCGTGGATTTTAAGAAAAGAGGTGTCCCTCCTGCTATTTGTTCGTATTTTCACAAGAACGTAGAAAACAGGTTAGTTGTATTTACTTTGTTTAATCTACATATCATATTCTGATATTTAATCTATTTCATTTAGCACTCATACCTTATGGTATAATTACTTGTTCAGGCAATGGGAATGATTCCTTTTAAAATGGAGATTGCTCCCAAATTGCATCACGTCTCTGTGTACCGGTGCGATCTGGGAAACTGCGATGGACCCCAATCACGAGTGTAATTTTGGGCTTATAAAAGTATTGTATGTGAATAGGATTTTAGCCAAATAGATCTCTGAGCACATGAAATTTGCCTCGAATAAAAAAAGAAGGAAAAAAATAGATTAAATCTATGTTGTAGGAAATACGGAATTGCAAAAAAAAGACATTTCCGTGGGATTACCGAGGAGAAGTAGGTAGGAGCTTGGTTCGTGAAGTGAATGTTACGTTTAATGGAAGAGAGACGGCTTTACCAATAGAATCAGAGCAGGGATTATCGAATCGGTGTGGTGGCTTGAGTACTGGCTAACAATACGAACGGCCAGGGTTCAAATCCCTGCAGAGGAGGGTGTTTTTTTAGAGAAAACCCGATCCCTACTTGAGTGTCTTGTGGATGGCACTTCATGGACAGTACTCCGTCTGTTGGATGAGATGTTAAACCGTGGTCCCCTAGGCGCCTTTCGTTAAGAGCATCTACAGAACAATACAGAGAGAGCAAAAGAGTGTCATATGGAGAATGCTTAAGTGCAGCACTCCGTCTGTCGGATGAGGACGTGAAATAGTGGTCCACCCCTGGCACCTTTTGTTAAGAGAAGGCTAATGCTGACACCTTACCTATCTTCTATGGCGCAAATGACCTTATCCATCGGTTGTCTCCCCAAACATCCTATCCATCCAAGGAATTAGTTTGCAGTTTGAACCTTGTTGTTTGCGGTGTGAATTAAATAAATTTGCAGTTTGATCCTTTTTTGTTTGGACCGTTACCATTGGATGCTAGGAAGCTAGTCTTTCAAGATTCTTGAAGCCAGTTGTCCCTATTTAATCGACTCTTTCAACAAAGAATAGAGAATAGCTTGTAAAAAATTGTGTACTAGACTTCATAAACGGAACCCAAAATTAAGCCGCAGAATGTATCCATATATAGAGTCAAAGAATTAATCATAGTCAGTTTAGTAGTAGTAGTTTACATAGTGTTTACCATTTTTTTACGTCCTTGAAACGATTTAAGTGACAATAAGCCAAATGGTTTTCGTAATTTTAATATGTATTAGATGGGCTAAACTGTTCAAAATAAATCACCAATCGGCTGAAAAAACTACAAATTTGGTCCCGAATTCTAAAATGGGTGAAAAATATTCTCTTGGGAGTCTCGTTAAGAAAATTTCCGAAATAAACCCTATACCGACGCTGAAACTCGGAAAAAACTAGACCAGATGCAGGTTGGGAGGGTCACAAAGAGTGGAAGGGACAGATTATAAAGAGTGGTCCACTCTTTGCTGGAGCTGGAGGGGACACTAGAAAAAAATCTGAGCCATTGGCTAAAAAGCTAAGAAGATTCAAGTTTGCTGAAATAAGCAATCCTTCAACCTCATCACCGGCTGGAAAGGGCAACAAGAGACAGATTACAAAAATTAAACAAGAATTTTCATCTCAAATTTAAGATATCAAGCTTGTAGTAGGGAGCAATTAAGAGGAAAACAAAATAAAGCTTTTCGGACAGAAAAAAACTTAAGTCTGCTGTTTAGAAACAGAATTTTTTGACAAAGTTAAGAAGCAAACTGAAAGTGACACAGCATGGTTTTGATTTCTGTGTAAAGAATCTCTACAGGAAAGTATGTTGCAGCGTCTGTTGCGAAAAAAATGGCTACGCGAATCGCGTTCCGGATTTCCCTTAAGGATCTTCTTTTCTTCATTAACGACAGTTGCCAATAAACTTATACATTTTAAAATCTTTAAAAACTGCAATAAAATGACTATTTAAACGCTTCCAAGCATCTCCAAAGAACTCATAAATTTCTTTTAAATATATACAGATTTTTTTCCTAGCTTGGAAAATCTAAATCTTTTCTCTATGTCAAAGTTACACCTTATTATTACTTTTTCCAGTTTTCATTCCTTATTCTCCAAGTATTTTAATGCACGTGTTTGCCATATTTATGGTTCTAAAAAATGTGCTTTTAAAAAAACTTACCACTCTGTCTTATAGTCATTGAAATATTCCATTTTCACATTTTGGCCTCCAGTGGTGCGATTTAGGAAAATTGTTGACTATGTCGCACTGTTTGCTAAGGTTTGATAATCAATTTTTAATAGAGTTTAACTTACAATTCAATGTCCCCAAAATTGTCAGAGAAGCAAACATACTTTCTTAGATGAAGCAACGATCAAAACTTATATTGTGCCACTTTTTTAAGGTAAGTCATTTTTTTTCATTTACTGGTGCAATTTAGGCAATCTTCCCAATATTAAATATGTATCCAAAGGTAAGTATATTAATGGCTATTTAAAAATTGTCCTATGGGGTTTTCACCTCCATGAAACGTGAGTTAAGCGCATGGGCAAGATGCTAAGGGAGACTAATTGTTTTAGCATTGAATCCCACAAAAAAAAGGACAAAAAGAGGGAGGGAACAGGTCCCTTTGATGTGTCTACCACACTGGAGTATACGTGCGCAGTTTGAAAGAGGCCTGACTATAAGATATTTACAATTATTAGACAGACAATCAATGGCACAAAATTTAAATTAAAATTCATGGTTAAAACTTTGATAACACTTCAAAATTAAAGCAGAAGCAAGTCAAGGAGATGGGATTTTCTTCAATTGCGTCTTAGAAAAAGTATTACAAGAAAAGGGAAAAGACGACTTGAATGTTAAAATTGATCTACCAAAAAATTTGAAAGAAGCAGAGTATTAATAGACTGTGTGGCTTTTGCAGACGTCCTGACTCGGGATTTAACCACTGCTTGGAAACGAATTGAAATCCAAACGGAAATCGTAGAAAGGATGGGTCTCTACGTTTTGTACGAAAAAAGTGAATACATGGCCTGCCATGAAACGAAAGTAAAATATTTACAAACGAAATATGGCAAACTCAATAGTGACCCCCAATTAAAATATTTATGCTAAATAATTTAAAAATCTGCCCTAGAGATTACTGACTGCAATTTGATTTCAAAAAAGGATACCGCTCCGGGACTTTCAAAAAGTACTTCAACAAAAAATACATTAAAATCAATGGTTGGCGAGTTCACTTTGTGGAAATTTTTGTTGTTCATCATAAAAATGAAACCACTTAGTTTTTTCCGCTAATATATTAAAACAGCTAATGTATTAAATCTAAATTCCACTAACTATTAAAATTTAATTCCACCAATATATTCAAACAGTTTTAATATATTGGTGGAAAAACTAAGTGGTTTTATTTTTAAGATGAACAAAAAAGATATTTCTAAATATACCTTATTAAGGTACTGTAACCTACCTTATTTTCGATTGTTTTCCCGGCTCGTCGCTAGCAGGTACACTTATCCTGCACGGGATCTCTGCCGTCTGCCGCGATCAATCTCCGACGACGTCGTATCGCGACCGACCTCCTCCTGATATTCTGGGATGTCTTTGGTCCATACTACCGTATTTACCTGAATATAGGACCCCCCATTTTTCCTGAAAAATATGCTTCAAAAGTCTTATACGGGGAAGATAACCCAGAGGGGGTACCTATACTAATATTTAAAGTTATGTAACACGACTATGTTCAAACTTTGAATGACTTATTTCCTAATGACATAATTTCCTTTAGTATTCAAACAACATTTAGAAACACCTACTGCTCAATTAAAAAACATGCGATGCATCACACATTCTTTCAAAACTGGCACTGGGCACTTCCCTGAGGGCTTTGCCACATGTTTTATATTTTTCTTGGAATTTGAGACTCAAAAGTGGGGGGGGGGGGGTCTTATATGTAGGGCAGTCTTATATTAAGATAAAAACGGTATGCCCCTTTACGCCATTTTTTCTGCTGAATGTCCTCCACCTGATTCCTTAGCGTCCGTTACTCCTTTTTCCATTTCCTTGTCCCCCATCCCCTTTTGTTTATTTTCACTCTCTATGGTTCTTCTTTGTTGTATATTGATCCTGCCAAGCGTCCTTAGTTTTTTGTATGGTAAATATTTAATTTTTGAACTGTCCTTAGTTTTACATTGATGATCATAAAATTTATAATAAATTAGGGTATTTTAGGTGATTCCGGTGTTATTCCAGTCTGCTAGTTTACAATACTACACAGCAGATATTAGATCAGAACGTTTCTGTAGAGCTAAAGTATTAATTGCAAATAAAATGAAAGATATCGTGGAAATCCAAAAGCCGAGAATAAATATTATTAGAAAAATTTTCGGACACACTCTCCCCGCGTTCTTTTTATTTTCAAAGGACCTCATTGTTAATATTAATTATATTATTAATTATATAATACATAATATTAATTATATTATTTATAATAACTAAATAATAAAAAAAATTGTCCCCCACCACTCCATGCTCAAATCTCAATAATACTTTCAGTTAAACATTTCCTGCAGAGCCGCCAACCGATCGAACCACTCCAAGGGCTACCAACCCAAAACCTTCCAAAATATCACGATACGGACATTTTGTCGGTCTTACCTGCATCAGCTTTGTCAGAAATTGTGTAGGTAATTACCAGAGGACACGGGATTTTGTCGTAAATGTCCTTAAAATGCAACTAAACGTGGAAAACTTAGAACATAGCTTCATCAATGATTTGTAAGTAATACATCATTGATTTATTAGATATAATTGTTGTAGTTTGACACGCTCGTATGGGCAAGTTAGTTCTCATGAGTTCCTTCCCTGCCAACTACTAGGAAAACTCCCATCCCACCTTTCTCCTGCACCCATTCCCTCTGTGCCCCGACTATGAACTCACATCAACGCGCTACATCGTTTACTGTAAAGGGCTTCTGTGTTCGAAATTTTGCTGCTTTTCGTTCACGATGAACGATTTGGTCGAAGCCTCAGCCTATAACTTGCGTAGAGGATTAAATTGCAATTTATGACAGCTGCAACTTAGGTTTGTAGCCACCGGTTGGAAAAATGTGAAGGAGTCAACTGCCCGTGGGCGACTTACTCCCTGTGAGAATAGCAATGCCGGCTCTGAGTCGTATCGAGTCCCATTGCAGCGTTAGGCACTTAAGAAATTCTTGTGCTTAGCGCACGGTCCGGCTAGACTAGTGTTGAGTATTTGAGTTCTTATTTTTCATTATTCAGAGGAATCGAAATTAACAAGTGCTATGAGAGTGGAAACACGATCGTCAGTGGAGAGTCTTCTATTCGGCACACCTTAAGAGTTGTTTGGAAGAAATTTATCCACGTAATTCGATGTCATGAAGTTTTTCAAGTGAGTGGAGGTGAAAATACGGCAAGGGAGAGGAGGATTTGATCCACCGCGTTGTTCAATAGCGCAGGATGTTGCCGACAGAGTCGAGCAAGTGTGGAACGACGCATTGATTCCTGGCATCTAATACCGTGGCATCCTAGCTGCAGTTTTTCAGATATCATGAGAAAAGCCGAAAAACCACAAAGAGAGCGAACAGGAAAGCGTCACTCGCAGTCCAAAAGGACTTTGAGAAATTCAAAGAAAACACCAAAAGACTATTTGATGCCGCTCAATGCAAGTGTCTGCCAAAACTGCCCAAGTGCATCTGCAAGCCAAAATCAGAAATTAATAAGGAGGAAATACCATTTATTTGTGACCAAAGATCATCCAGGAAGCTAGTGATTGGAGCTGTTGATTGGAAAGCGACATCAAGATATAGAAAACAGCGTCTAAAAATAAAGAAAAGTGACCGAAATGGACGATTAATTTGAAAAGAAGGCGTCAGCATCCTTTACTCAACAAATCGGAATAAAATTGAAGACTTTATACTCAAAATATGCAGACGAGGACCCGCCCCTGCTCTACGATGAATGGCAGCCACCCTCCCGCGTATCCTCAATTTGTTCGCCGCGCAACACCCTGGAGCTGCCCGTGACCTGTAAAATGGTGGAGAGGTTCAACGTGCCCTGCGGTACTGCAGCACCCCTCGCGACTGCCGTCCTAGAGGACATCGGTCGGGTCACATCTGGAGATACGTCTAAGGTGGTTGACCGTAAAAAAAATTGCGCGTCAAAGGAAGAAATACAGAGAGACAGTAATAGCAGAGAGCCTACAGAAGATAAGAGACCAACCGTTAATAGCCTTGTACTTCGATGGGAGAAAAGACAAAATGAAAGTCAAGGAATTGTTCAGCAACAATAAAGTGCGCATTACGACCGCCACCGAAGAGCATGTAGTAGTTCTCGCCGGTGGGGTTTATGTGGGACATTCGTCCCTTGAAACAGGAAATGCAGGATGCCTCGGCAACACTGTCCTTGACTTAGTCGAAGACACTGATATCGACACGTCTCTCTTGCGCTGCATCGGTTGTGATGGGTGCCCTACGAACACCGGATGGAAGGAAGGCGCTATACGTGTTATTGAGATGCTTCTAGGACGTGCCTTACAGCGTTCTGTGTATGAGCTACATGCAAACGAAATCGTATTTCGACATATAATCGAGACATTTGACGGTCCGACGACTGGACCAAATAGCTATTGTGGGCCGATGTGGGCCAACTGAGGACCTGAGCTGGCTGTGATAAAACTTCAGACGATTGGTCTTGATCTGCCTGACCCTGACCTGGTTTCGCCACTCATCAGTACACATTAGAAATACTCGCTCGATATGGTTCGAGGAATTGCCTGTAGGTGCATCACTCAAGAGCTGGCTCAGCGTGATCCTGGAGGAATGGACAGCAGCAGATGGGGCACGACGGCTAATAGAGTGATGCGCATCTACGTAGGAACAAAACGACCTTCTGTGGCTCTCAAGACAATAACTCAGATTATCATGAAGCTCTACATACTTATGTGGTTCACAATAAAGAAAACTTGGAAGATTACAGGAGCAAAAAACGTGTGGGAAACAATGCAGAAATCAAGGCGATTCCCTAAAAAGTACCGAGAGGTACTTGAGAAATCCAGCCAAAACAACGCTTTTTTTGCCCATCCAGAGAACATCCTCATCGCAATGGTGAATTATGAGAGGGCCGATGTGCGAAGAATGGCCATCCTGCGGATCATTCAGGCAAGAAAGCTACATTCACCGGAAGAAGGCATCAGGGTCTTTCGTATCCCTCCACTAAACTTTAATGTATCTGACTACACCAATATCATCGACTGGGAGTACACGGCCGTTACCTCACCACCTCTCCTGGATCACATATCGATGGAGGAGCTTGAATCGATGGTAGCCGACCAAACGGAGGGAAGTCCACCACGCATCAAGATCTCGGACTTATCCTGCCACACTCAGGCCGTCGAAAGGCATGTAAAAATGGTCACTGAAGCATCGGGGAGCATGAGCACACTTGCCGAAAGGGATGGAAATATCCGACAGAAAATCCAATCCAGGAAACAAACATCGAATTTTGGATCCAAAAAAGATTACAGTATGACTGGCTATTCATAAACCGTGTTCGGGTGGGTGGGTGCGGGCGGAGCTCGAGTTGCAACCACCCCCACGTGGTGAGTTCTGGGTCACTCTAAGGGTCGGATGGTCACCGGTACTTAGGGTGAACAAAGAATTGCAAAATATTGAACACAGAAACCCTTTTCCGAAGACGATATACAGAGCATAGGTCGTTAATGCGTTGTGTGCGGGGCATAGAGGGAATGGGTGCAGGAGGAAGGTGGGATGGGGGTTTTCCTAGTAGTAGGCAGGGAAAGAACTCATGAGAACTAATTTTCCCATACGAGCGTGTCAAACTACAACAATTATATCTAATAAATCAATGAAGTATTACTTACAAATCATTGATGAAGCTATGTTCTAAGTTTTCCACGTTTAGTTGCATTTTAAGAACATTTACGACAAAATCCCGTGTCCTCTGGTAATTACCTACACAATTCCTCACAAAGCTGTCGCAGGTAAGACCGACAAAATGTCCGTATCGTGTCGTTTAGAGCCGCAAAAAACAGTGAAAATAGGATGTGTGTTGCGGGTTGCCTACGATCACGAAAACCCTGCCGCGGCGGCACCGCTTAGAAGTCATCCTGTCGTAATATAATTTTACCACTGTTCCTCGGGTAGTACGGGCTACATTTTGCCGTATTTGAACTTTGAATTTCGAAAAAAGTTGTTTCATGATCTGATACTGTAGATCCTTCTTTTTATTCTCTACGTTCTTATTCATGCATGATGTAAATATTGATGTTCTTATTTATGCATGATATTTTGAATCTGTAGTAGTAGTATTTGTATCCCTTGCATGTTGGAACTATTGACGATAGAATGTTTCTTGGTTGTTAGACTTTTAACTGGCGCGTTGCATGTGTGGTACGCTGGTTTCAATGTAATTTCGGTGTTCTACCGTATCATTCATGCATGCCTGGTGTGGAAGCACCCCCTGCCACACACACTTCGGGTGGCTTGCAGGGTATGACGTAGGTGTAGATGTAGATATACAAGGCCTTGTACGTCAGATGATGTCTGAGGGAAATGGTAGAAATAGTGGTTAAGGAATTGAAAGGCGACGTATTGTAGGTACATTAATATTTCTGGAGAAATGTTCGTTGAAATGCGTTTCATTTCATAATTTTAGTCTGGTCCCAAAAAAATAGCAAATATCCGACGACATGTCAGGAGTAAGATCGTGGAAAACTATTTGAAGGAGCTTATTTCCTCGATTTCTCCATGATTTCCGGGCAAAATGTGAAAGATAATTATATAACACAACAAAGAGACAGTACACTGGCCACCAGGGAATTATTCTAGCTGTAGAAGAGACTCGATTAATTTCATCACATTAATTTAGACCGAAATCCTTTGCCGCTACGACGCATATTGGAGTAACCTTGTTAAGGAGGCCAGAGATCGAAATCAGTTAAGAGGGAAAAATATGACTTGGATCACGGGACCCTCGGTCAGCAAATTTTTGTGACCAGAGGATGTCAATTATGGAACTCACGATTTTGGGGTACATCGAAGGATATCGCTATCGAATTATATGGTAGCCATTGTGGCCATTGATGTGATGGATCTCATCATGATTAAGAACAATATAGCTCAGCTACACTCAGGAATATTTTTTGTACTAGTGCGCCAATTGAATACAAAGACACAGAGCTGGAAATAAGTGTAACGAGGCACAGACAAAAGAAAGGAAAAAATGGTGATACTACGCTTATAATTGAAGAGAAAAAGTAAAGACTGTTTTTTTACTACTGTATGATAATTTTGAAAAATAGTAAACAACTGTGGTTTCTAGGTTCATGAATCCCTACAGTTTTACCTACACGTTCAGTAAATTTCCCTTTTTTTCTGTAGAAATTTAAATAAATTAATAGTATGACACTGAGCTAGGTTATAATTTCCATTCTATGAAATTACATTATTACAGTAAGATATATTATTACAGTAACATGCATGAACATTTTTCAAAGTTAGGTAAAATTTATGCGTAAAATAAGGTAAGAATGTTAATACCTTCAACGTAGTGACTCAGAATTGTTTATTCATGAATTCAATGGCATATCTTGATAGTACATTATGTTTATTAATGAATAGTGAACATTTTCAATTCAGGTACCTGAAGATGATTCCGCTGCGTCAATACTAGTCGTACTTTGAAAATTAATTGAAGGAATCAAAAGAGTTTTCTTTCTCAGTGTTCATAATTAACTTCCACAAAGTGGAGTCTGTAACCATAAGGATCATTGTATTCATTTATTCTCACTTTCCAGAAAACAGCACAAAAAAGGCCTTTTACATCGGGTGTTTAATATTATCAATAGACGACAACACCATCAATGACCTGAGTGGTGAAAAACCACACAGGGGGGCTCGAACCCGCGTCCCTCGAACTGGCAAGCGAGGAGTTAACCCCGCCGCCATTTACCACTAACCACTATTTACTCTGTGTGCGACCACAATCCTTTCATGATTTCTGAATGGGCTTCCCTTCTTTCATCCGACCAGGTGGATCTGGTCCCATTACGTTTCTCTGGTTCGGCAACCATCCAATCGCTAATATTTATGCGAAAAATTTTCTATTCTGATCGTTACGTAGTGCTATCTCTGTCATCTTTAATTGCACCTAAGTACTTAATCGTCTCAAATTTTGTCTTACTCTGGATTTGGAAAGATTCTAGATGTTGTATTTTTATTCTCGTAGGTATAATTCTTTTAATATGTACGTAAAATTTCAGATAACACTTTCTAATATCGGAATGTATTGTAATGGGTATCGTATAAGCATAGTAAACAAAAAATCTTCAAATACAGTAAAATATCTTGGAATCATCTTAACTTCAGATATATCCTGGGGAACACGTATACAAAAAATATACAGCACAGCATTAAAGAAACTAGATTTTGTTAAGAGTATAATAGGAAGGTCCTCGGATGAAAAAGTAAAAGAGAGATGCTACTTCGCTCTGGTTAGGCCACACCTCAAATACGCAGAGAGCATTTGGGACCCTGGTCAAATAGAATTGACCAAAAAAATTAATAAAATACAGAGAAAAGCAGCACGCTTCTTACACAATTGCTACGAGCGAACATATAGTATTTCACAACTTTAAGAGAGATTAAGGTGGTAGCCCCTAGAGACTCGGAGGCTGCACGTTAGGCTTAGGCTGCTCGATAAATTCAGAACTGATATTTTTCAGAGCGACACAGAGAATATTATCATGACTCCTCACTGCATCTATTGGTCTGACAGATGCGATGAAATAAGAGAGATACACTGCCGAACACATTGGTACGAAAACTCGTTCTTTCCGCGCACAATAAGCGACCACAATAGAAACTGAGCTCTTCCTCACACACTCTCATGGGACATGTCACCATTTCACCTTCAAAACTTTTACATCTTTACATGGCTGGTGACCTACCACCCCATACCACACGCCCAAGTGACGGCTCGCGGGGTAGTATGTAGATGTAGATGTAGATATCCAATGGTAGTATATCACAACTTTAAGAGGGATTAAGGTGGGAGCTTGTAAAGACTCGAAAGCTGCACGCTAGGGTTAGGCTGCTTGAGAAATTCTGAACTGGTGCGTTTCAGAGCAATACAGAGAATATTATCATGACGCCTCACTATATCTCTAGGTCTGACAGATGCGATAAAATAAGAGAGACACACTGCCGAACAGATAGGTACAAAAACTCGTTCTTTACTCTATCAATAAGCGATCAATAATAACTGAGCTTCTTCAAATACACTCCCATAGGACATGTCACCATTTCACCTCCAAAACTTTTACATCTTTATATGGCTGGTAACCTACCACCCCTTGCCTCACGCCCATGCGGCGATTCGCGTAGTAATATGTAGATGTAGATGTATTACTTCCCTCTATTCCCAATTTCTTCACCCACTATCATTATAATCTCGTTTGCATCCCTGGTGCTCTTGTTTTTTGATTTCTCACTCCAAAGTGTTTCTTCACCTGCTTTCACGATATTCTCTGTGTTCGCCTCTTCTGCCTAGTGTCCCTCTTTCCGCTCCTCTACCACTGCGTTGCAGTCTCCCATAATTGATTGAGATTGTCTGTCCCATTCACTACTCCGGGGACTTCTTATATTAGTTCGTAACCTTCTTCTATTTCTTCTTTTGTTTGGAAATTTGTTGGCATAGTGACATAATGACATTGTGACATAATGACAGCCACCAGTACTTTGCCTGTAGGCTCACCTTCCAGCTCCTTTCACTGTTCGGCCAGATTGACTTCACTCATCTGCCTCATTCTTTCTTCAATGTGATGAATCCACCTGCTCTCCTTTGGTCGTCTCCCAAATATATCACTCGATATCCGTCCATAAAGTCGCCAAATCTCCCCGTTCATTTGATCTCGCTAAATTTCAGTGTACTTCAGTAAACTTCAGTTTAGTCTCTTCATCTTCGCGGTATACTGCTTCCCGCTCGCCTCCAAAAATCAAACGTTCCATGTCAAATTCTGAAATTGTCTTTTCTAACAATGCACACCTCCCAGTGTGCCGGTAGGAATGTCATTACGTCGTTTCTAGGTGGAGGTTCTGTGCGGGGCTGCTTCCATCAGATAATAGCTTGTGAAATATGCTTTCTAGAAATGGTGTGATATGTATGGAAAATTTCTTGAACACGCGTGTATGTATCTCTTCTGGGCCAAGAGACTTGTTTAAATATTCGCAATTTTAAATTATCCCATTCTTCCGTTAAGACATGTGGCCACACGGTTCTCCTTTATTTCCTTCTTTGTAAAAAACGCTTTCAAATAAGTAAATTTATTTGATGGTGATGCCCTTACTTTTGGTGACTACAAAGCCGTTCATTTCCATTAAAAAAAACAGTTTCTCCGAAGTTGCCTAGCGTAAGAATGAATTTGATTACGGTTTTCATTCAACAATTTAAGTAGCAAATTGTAATTATCCCGAGGCATTTCCTTTTATAAAAATCCTTACGGCAGATGCAATTTAATAACGGCTCTCCCAAAATGGTGGTTATGACATTCTAATTCCAATTTTTTCTCTTCGGCATATTTTGCATTAATTTTCGTTCTCCCTCAGTTCAGTCCATCTTGCGGTCTTAGGATTCAAAGTGTGCTTCTAAATCTCTCTCTTGCATTACTTTTTGTGTACCTTTTTTCAACAGTTACTTTTCATTTTCTTTCCTTTTAAAGCAACTACTTGTTCATCTCGAGATAGGGTGTACTTTCATGATAATAGCCGTTAGTATTTATTCTTGAATAAATAAAACTACTTCAGACAGGCAGGGCGTGGTTGGAAGTTGTCAATAGTCATTATAGATGAAACGCTTTGTATTCTTCTTCAGATTCCTTCCACATGTGGAAGACTACAAAGAACTGATTCTGTATTCATTCTTGAGTTTTATGAGCAGTAACCATATCTCATTACTTTCCTTACATATCCATTTTTATTTGAGTACCTTTAAAAGCTACCTACAAATAATGACGGGTGAGTTCAATAAAGGCCACACTATAACCTTCCGGTAACTATTAAACTGAGTAATGATTCGAGATGAAAAGTGCGTAAGGAAGGGTTGGACAGGTAATATTAGCGATGAGTAGTTAGGAATATACCGATTGGGTTGGGAAGTTAAGCACAAGAGGGCGTATAACGTGCTTGTGCTTTTTGAATAAAGTGTGCAAGCTAGAAAGAACTTAAGAGAGGCTTGCTAAGTAGTTGAATTGAGACTTCAAAATTGCATCCTCCAAGAACACCATCTAATAGTAAAACTAATCTATGTAAACGCCCTTTGACCCTCGCTGCGTCTTCTGATGTAGGATACTCTTGCAACCTTGAAAGAAACCCTACAGTGTACGCCAAATCTGGTCTTATTCCAATCATTAGGTACATAAATGCACCTACTGCCTGTCGGTAAGAAAATGTCTTCTCCTTCCCTTATTTCCCTGATTCTAAAGTCATTGAACGCTTCAAAATTGGTGTGAATATCGGCTTGCATTCTGTAAAGTTGAATCTCTTAATCACTATCGTCGCCTGCACTTTCTGATTGATCTTAATACAATTTTCTTCTTGCTGGATCTGAAGTCTCAAGAAATACTCATCCTTCTTTGATGTAATCTTAAATTCTTCTTTTAATTTTTTCAGAAACCTGTCTAAATCATCTTTATGCGTGGAAGCCACCAATCCATCTTCGACATAGAGATCAATTATCAGTTATCTTCCGTTGTTGTCTTCAATATAAAAGCACGGATCTGATTCACTCAAATTGAACCCCAGCTTCTTCAAGAAACCTCCAAAGCGTTTATTCCAGTATCTTGAAGACTGCTTCAAGCCATAAAGGCTCCTCTTCAGACGACATTCTCGTCCACTCTAATCATCGTACCCCTCTGGTTGACGCATGAATATCTCCTTTTCTTATTCACCGTATAAGAATGCTGTCGAGATGACCATCATTTTGCTCGCAGCAAAGCTCAGAATTGGTCTTATAGTCCCCATCCTGGCTACTAGACTACCTGTGACCTATTAAGTTTGACCATATTCGACTCCTAGACGTTGACTGTAGACCTTGATAACAAGTCTTGCCTTGTATTTGTCAACTCTTCTATCTGTATTCGTCTTAAAACGAAACAGCCACTTGCAGGGCATTGCTTCTGCTCCTTTCGGCCAAGTCCTTAACTCCCACGTCTGATTCTTCTTGAGTGACGCCATCTCACTGTCCATGGCCTTTCCCCATTAAATCCCATCAGTTCTGTTTACCGCTTCTTCTACAGTTTCTGGATCAAAAGTTTTGTTGATAAATGCTTCTGCAACCATGATGCATTCGCTGTACGTTATTGGTTACTTTAGCGTCAAACGATTCCTCAATCTTCCCACAATCGACTGTGACTCTGTCTTTTCACTCTGGTTCTTGACTGTTGAAGTCTCTTCCAAATTTGGTTCTTCCTCGCTGTCTTAGTCCTGTTTCTGTTCTTGGGTTTGTTCTTGAATTTGCTTCTGTTTGATTCCTTGATCATCCATCTTGATGCCTTGAAGTGGCAGCTTCACTCTCTCTGCACACTCAATGAGCATCTCTTGAAGCTTGACATCGATTAAAGGATAATGTTGTACCCTCCAGGTAAGTTGACTCCGTACCTCTCTTCTCCATCGTAACCAACAATGTACCCCTGTACAGCTTTTGCATTAATCTTTTTCCTCGTCTGAATGGGAATGTGAGTAAAATAGGCCAATCCGATGATGCGAAGGTGTTTTATTCTTGGCTTTTCTCCTATCCACAGCTCGTATGGACTGCAACCTTGAACTGAAGATTTACCTGTTATTAAGTACATAAACTGCAGTACTTACAAGTTCAGCCCATATTGCTGCTGGAAACTAAACTTCTGGATTGGAGTACTTGAACGTCCTTGCCATCTCCACTATTGTGCGGTTTCCACGTTCGCTGCCACCGTTTTGTTTTGGCGTGTATGGTGCTGTCCGCCTCTGCGTGATCCCGTGCTCTTGAAGAATTCTCCTCACGTCTGCATTGTCAAACTCTCTTCCATTGTCGCTCAAAAATTCCTTGATGCTATGTCCTTGATTTTTCGCATGCAAAATCATCGTTTTTAGTGCCTCTTTTAGGTCTGACTTCTCCGTGATGGTGTATCCGGTATTTAGTGTACCTGTCCTTAATGACGACTAAATATCGTCCTTTCTGGGAGGAAAAATCAAATGGACCACAATCTTCACATGAAATCATGGTTCTGATGCTCTCTTCCTTGTTCCAAATGGTAGTAAATGAGCTTTGCCGTTCAAGCACGGCTTGCATAGCTCCATGTTTATTGACACTTTGATGCCAAACTCTCTCTCAAGCATCTCCTTGACGTACCTCTTCTCCTGATGACCCCATATCTCAAGGTAAAGCTGCAATACTGAACTATCAGCCACCGCTACATTTACTCCTTGCTCAGTCTCTGGAAGTATTGCTGTAATGTCCGTCCTGTAAAGTGTGACTCCGACCGCATGACTTCCAAGTATGACTGCTTGATAATTGACTTGGAACCAGCAATTTCTTACTGTTGAGTATAACAGGCTTTTCTCATTTCTGCCGAGAGCTGCAAGAACATAAAATAAATTCCTTGACATATCTGGAACGTACCAAACGTCTTTTAATTCCAACTGCAGAGTTTTGTCATTCACTTTAGACAAAAGCCTAATGGTCCCTTTTCCAACTGCATCAAGCTTCTCCTTTCCGGCAACCTTGATGGATCTTGAACACCTAAATTCCTGAAATTCAGTCAAATAAGCAGATAAATTCGTTACTTGCTTTGCTGCTCCATTGTCGAACCACCAAACCGATGAATGCATCTCTGTTGCATACGATTCACTGCATTCCAAACTCAGAGCATTGATGGTGTCGACTACATTACTGTGTGAAACAATTGCGGCACTCTTCTTTCCTGGTTTTCCATCTGCAATCTTTCACCCAATGGCCTGTTTTCTTGCAATGATTCATCTACATCTACGTCATACCCAGCAAGCCACCCAAAGGGTGTGTGGCAGGGGGTGCTTCCACACCAGGCATGCATGAAGTATACGGTAGAACACCGAAATTGCATTGACCCGCGTACCACACATGCAAAGCGCCAATTAAAAATCTAATATCCAAGAAACATTCTATGGCAATCGTTCCAACATGCAAGGGATACAAAGACTACTACTACAGATTCAAAATATCATGCATAAATAAGAACATCAATATTTACATCAGGCATAAATAAGAACGTAGAAAATATAAAGAGAAAGATTTACTGTCTTCCTATTGTCACAATTCGAACTATTCATGACGACGATCACAGCTGTTATGGTCCCGAATGGTACGCGTAAAAAATGACATTTTATATCTATTGGTTCTATAATCTAGCTCTCTAATTTTATTGGCGCGATCTAATTTGCCGTAGTACGAGGGGGTTAATAGTATATTTTTACGTGGTCAGAGAAATGATTTTCCTGAAATTTAGTTAGGAAGTTAAGCCTATAATTTAATCTACGCTGTGATAGCGATTCCCCTCCTAATTCTTCTAACAGTACAGACACACTATCCAACTTATCGTAGCATCGTTTCATATACCTAGCTCCTCTTCGCTGCACACGATCTAACTCTGATATATACCCCGCTTCGTATGGATCCCACACACTAACAGCATATTCCAGATGAGGCCTAACAATTGAAAAATAAGAACGTTCTTTCACTTTCTCATCACAATTTCCGAGTATTTTTTTGACAAAACCTAGCTTTCAGTATGCTTGACCGCATATTTCCCGAATATGTTTTTGCCAAGACATGTCGTGAGTAATTGCACCCCTAAGTACTTAACAGACTCAGCGTGAATAATTGCCGTATTTTTAATTCTGTAAGCAGTACCTGGCCTATTTTTCTTTTTCCAAAAGCTTACTGCTACGCACTTTTTTATGTTTAGTTCCATCTGCCACTTTTCGCACCAAGCATGAATAGCAAGTCGGTTGATTGTTAACGAGTCGCTATCTTCGGAATTGTTAATATCCCTATACACAACCGCGTCGTCTGCGAAGAGTCTAAGCTTACTTTTAACGACGTTGCTAATATCATTTATGTACAAGAGAAATAAAAGTGGACCAATTACACTTCCCTGAGGAACACCCGATGTAATGCTGTGTTCGACATGATACCGTCTATGACAACCCTTTGTTCCCGCCCATGTAAGAAATGATTAATCCAACTGATAATGTTTTTATCTATTCCATATGCTTCTAGTTTTGAAAGTAACTTAATGTGAGGTACCTTATCGAAAGCTTTCTTAAAATCTAGGAATATCGCGTCAACTTGAACATAATTTTCACCCGAGAGCAAGATTTCATGCTACCCTTTCGAAATCCGTGTTGGTTATCTATTAATAATTCCTCCCTATCTAAATGACTCATAATGGAGCTTACGATTATGTGTTCAAATACCTTACAGGAAATGGATGTGAGAGAAATAGGTCTATAGTTACTAGGGTCTTCCCTGTCGCCGCTTTTGAACATAGGTGTTACATTTGCTACTCTCCAGTCCTTAGGCACTGCGTGATCTACTAAAGATTTGGTAAATATTAATTCTAAGTAAGTCGCTATGTCTGATGCCAATGTTTTATATACGCGAGCAGGTATTTGATCTGGACCGGGGGATTTGTTGGGGTTGATGATTGCACATGTCTTCTTTTCTTGAAGTTTTAGCACCCCAATTTAAGGAATGTTTCCACTTCTGCTTGTCCAATTTGACTACGAGGGCCTCTTGAGCGACTTTCTCACTATCTGTATTCTTCTAGAAGTTCCTTTTGAACATACAAAGCTGCGTGGTCAATTCGTCAAAAGTTTTTACCCCGTCCTTGGTCAGCAAAATCCAACTTGATTTGAATGTCTCGAAGAAGCTCGGTAAAATATGCAAAACTATACATATTAAAATTAAATCAGGCATCTCATTCTCACTCTTGGCTTTAAGACCCATGTTCATTTCGTCCCACAAGCTCTTCAATTTGGCAACATGCGTGGAGACGTCTTCTCCTGCATTCCAATTAATAGCAAAGAAATCAGTGCAAAGCTTAAACAACTGATCCTTACTTGTTGCTTCGAAGGGTTGCTTCAGTGCTTCCTAGGCCTCGTGAGCAGTTTTCTTGTCCATTATCTTCTTGTAAACTGAATCTGTCACAGGGCTTGCAATCATGGACTTGGCGTAACTATTTGTCTTGCGGTACAATTCGCTCTTCGCCTTGTACGCCTTAATTTCTGCCTCTGAAGCTCCATCATTCAATGCGGCTGGATTAACTAACCTCTTATCAATGATGTCTAGAGCACCTTCGTAGTATTCCAATAAATCACGAATTTTCCTGTTCCACAACGGCCAATCTGCTTCACCGGTGAGAGGCTTAATGTGTTTTGTCAGATCGATCGTGTCTTGGTCCTTGGCAAGTCTCAATTGGATTCTTCCAAACTGTCACTTTCTCTCCTTATCTTCCTAATTACACTCTCACTGTAACTATAGGGTGTCTGGGCCCATAACATATTGAGTTTTTGAACGGATAACTCAACTCAGATACATTTATGGTAAATAGAGATTTGATTCTTGTCAAAGACAAATCCTCTCTTCATTCTCTTTTAATTGAGAGCTTTTTATGTTATGTCAATGACTCCATGACAACCCTTGATGTTTTTCTTGTTTATTTTCTTAATTTAAATTGACTTCTATGTTAATTTATTACTTCAACTGTATCTTAAAAAGTGTACTACGTGGTAGCATATTCATCAACATAGTACTCCTCTAGTTCTCAACTGACCGCTCATTTTTATCCTGACTGCTTTTGGCCTCCACCTGGCGTCAGGATGAATGTGCATGGTTCTGATTTCATGCATGTCGGATGTGGAATCTACATCACGAAATACCGTGCAAGCCACCACCAGGTTGTGTGGAACGGGGTAATTTCACACCAGGCCTGAAGCCCTCGTTCCAGATGAAATCTCAGCCACGCACGTTCCTCCGGATACCAGGCGCAGGCTAGAAGCAGACAGGACAACAGTACGCAGTCAGACTATAAACTAGGAGAGTACTACGTACAAGAACATCTAACCATGCATTACACTACTTAAGATTCAAATACTGGTTAGGACTATTAATACGATACATATGCAGTACTACAAGGCACTAATGGCCAGTTGCAGGAACGACACACATGGGTTCTATAAAGTAATGGGTCTCATTAGCCATGGCAACCATTCAATAAGTGTTGCAGAAATATTTGATAAACTTATTGGCTTGATAACTTATGGCATGGAGTTATGATTCTTTATTAGAATCACTAATGTTGCCTGAGAAATCGGAATGCTTTTCTTCGTCATTTGCACTACTATCCTCTTATGCATTGTCGATTTTTTTGGAATTTTTGTACCTACAAGTACGACATTGCATCTCCAATCTGATTGACTCCATCAATTCAAAAGCCATTGCACATGGTTGACATTATGTTCTCTGTCTCATAATACATAACATCTTATTTTAATTAGCTTAGAATACAGCCTCTAAGTCTATAATTCCTCTGAATCTGTCCATTATGTAACAATGTAACTCATTTTGTTCAATGGTATCAGTTTTTACGAATCATGTTATTCTCCATTGTGTATGATTTTATTCTTTAGTTAAATCTTCTTGTACAGAGCCCTAAATACTGCCTAACAAGAGAAAAGCAGTATCTCTCGATCGCTTTCTCGTATGAGACATGTGCCTGCATATATGTGTAATGCAGCGTCAAAAATGTTTCGTATTTTCACCACGCCAGATCTACATTTAAGGTGATTTGTAGGTATTCAACTTCTTTGGAATATTTTTTATTCACCCATCTTTCTTAATAGATACAGTACTTTGTGTGATTTCTTCAGAAAGAAGTTTACTGCTGTGCATTTACGAGGTTTAAGCTCGATCTCCCTCTCATGACTTTACCGGATAAAATTTGAATACCACATCAGCATTTCTTGCAATTTATCTGATGAAGATGTCATCATATGAAATTTAAGTATACTACTTACTACAGAGTTACTGTCATAAATAAAAATTGAATATCAGAAGGCCTCTCAGGATTCCTGAGGTCACTCTATTCATATGTTTCAAGTGTTGTCCGTCGGTATTTTTTTCGATTGGTGAAAAAAATCACGTTTTCCATTAACGTTACCTTTAAGTATATATCTCTCATTGTTACAAATGGAATACTTGTATCCATGAGGAGCATAGAAAAATGGTTGCAATGCAGGACTAAAACTTTCACTTGATCTTACGCTTCACCTTCCCCTGTTTTAGAATGATTTGAGGCAGAGTATAAGTTGGGTTTTAAAACATTTACTCCTCCAAAACCCGTATTTACAAATTCTAAGCTTCGATTATCCGGGAAAATCATGATTTTACCATCAGCTATGTACTAGAGAATATTGAATTATACTGATGTGAACTATATAGGCCGGAAGTCTTCTGGATTTTCTTTGTTTCTTTTCATTTATATTTGAGTTAACTTGTTCATTTTCCACTCTTGTTCTACTTCACCGTCAAATGATGACATGGAAAAGATGATATTTTTTAATTGTGCGATGTACTTGGTGCCTACTCCTTGAGCACGTAAGCAGGGAGCTCTATCGTGCTTGGACACTTTTTACAATATTAATAGGATGTATTGTAACATGTAACACTATTTTATAGCTACATTTAATATCTCACCAAGCCCTTTTTTCCTTAACTTTCGCAGAGTAAGACCAATTACACGATTTCCTTCTACCAAATCATAAAATATTGCCCAAAATTACTTTTCTCCGGAATTTCGCTCACCGCAACCGTTACTATAAATAATTTTTAAACGTTAAAACTACATTATTGTTTCTGTTTCCATGCGGACAGTTTTTTTTCTCGTTCTGTTCGTCGGTTTATAGTTTTTTTTGCCATGAACCAGACTCTTCTCTGACTTGCACTTAGTGGAAAAAGAGAAGCGTGAATACAGGTGAAATAATATGTACAATTTTTAACAGTTTCTGCGTAAAACCGGGCATGAAAAATTATTTCAGAGTCGTGACCAGAGATCAGCTCCCCATTTCGCCCCCCCCCCCTAAAGTGTGTGAATAAAGTGATTGGGGGCTATTCGTCCTCTACCGTCGTCCGCCCGCAGCGCTTCCCTCGGCACGCATGGAATCGAGGCGTCGGATTCATTCGAGTGCGTGCGTGTCACGCGCTCTTGGAGGTGCGTGTGTCTGGAGCCACTTTGGGAAGGGTTGCCGCTCTCAGATGATGATGATCAACCCCCTTTCGTCTCACTCCTTTGCAAGAGTGTTTTCTCCCGTAAGGGGCGCCTCCCATCCCTATCTTTACCTCTCCTACTTTTGCGTCAGGGGGATGATGGGGTGGGGTAAAGCAATCCTCGCCACTCACCCCCTTGCGAGCGGATTCCATGGCAACGGACGCCACCCCATTCCCGCCCACCCACGCGCCTCTTTTCCCGCTCCTCCACACCCTCTCCCGCCCCCCGCCCCGCCCCCCCAAAAGGCCCCGTCGCTAAGCAACGTCCCGGGGAGAGAGGCAGAGATGAGAGGCAAGTGGGCGGCGCAGGAGGGAATGTGGCGCGCGCTCTACGCAGTTGAGTTGTGCCCTTGATGCCGAAAGCACTCACTCGGCCACTCATTCTCATGTTCAATCTCTCATTCAATCCCTCATTCACTGATTCACTCGGCTGGAGCAAGCGGCCTAGCATTTACCCGATCCAACAAAGGAATATACGCACGTCAAAAAATTTCTTCTTGATAAAAAATATCCGACTCGTGGAGATTCGGGCCGTTCTTTGCGGACGGAAGCACTTCGGAAGATCTCGGCCGTGACAGCGCGGCGCGTGTCTTGGTCGACTGTTGGTGTGATCCCGATCTCCACTCCGGGAACCAATCCCGAGACAGGAAGCGCGCTCGGATCCGATTGCAGGTGCTGCCCCCAACCGGAGAGAGGGAGGGAGGGAGCACCGCGGCCCCCGGAGGAGGCCGAGTCGGAGAGTGTCACCCAATCGGACGTGGAGTCGGAGGCGAAGCGGGGGCGGGGGCCCGGGGCCGCCCCCTCCCCGCACGACCATCCCACGCACCACCACGCCGTGGACGCCGCGCCGAGGGCCGCCCCCGTGCAGCAGCACCAGCAGACGCATAGCACCAGGCACCGGCGGCCATCGGACGACTCCTCGACGGGCGGTGCCCTCCCTTGGTACCTCTGCAAAATCACTCAGGCCATTCAGGACTCGAAGGTATTATTGCCGTCGTCATGGCAATGTGTTAACGTAAACAAATGGGTTAAAGTTGGGTATATAAAAGCGTATCAGGCTCAACTTTGTGGAAACAATAGATATTGATATCCATTTCAAGATGAAAGACAATAGTAACCTTGCACACAGAATTTTTAATGATTACCGACCATGGTTTCAGCACCTAGTGCCATTATCAAGGACCTTACCAAGGACAAGGACATAATAAGGAAAAATAACAAAATAAAAGTAGAGTATACATAAGTCATCTAGGCAAGTCACGACATGAACTGGTTCTTTTTACGCTTATCTCAGGAGGATTTTACCGCCACGCAGCCACAGGTACTTGAAATTCTTTGCCTTCTTCAGATCCCTTGCCGCATTGAAGACTTTGTGTCTACCAGGACAAAGGGCTTCGTTCACATACACTGGATTATAAGATGGTGGTAACCCGACCAGAGTCAGGTGACGTAGGGAGAAATTTCTTTTAACCCTGCGCTTGGCCAACAAGTTGTCCTTCAAGGGCTGGTGCACAAAACGCACGTGTATTCCACCCGAATTCTCATTTACTTTTGACTTAAATCGGTAGCACTCATCGATATGACCTTCATTTATTTCAACACCCAAAGCGCTGCCGACGCTACCAACTATTGCTTTTAGATTTTCGGTAGGACTCGTTGGAATACCATGGATTTCCAGACAATTAGCAAGCAAACGCTGCTCAAGGTCGTCCAAGCGTTTTAAAGCTTCAGATACTTGCTCTTTTAGAGTCGAATTCTCAAATTTTAAGGCCGAAATTTCATCAAAACACTCATCTTATCTTTCCCCCTGAGATTCTATTAATTTTACACTGTCATCCAACTTTTCATATAGTTTATTTATAGTGTCACCGAGGTTCCATTCAGTCACTTTCAATTCACTTTTAATTTCTTGAAACATAGCATATATGTCCTGAAAGGATTTTCCCCCTGACGATGTAGTTTCTGATCCAGTAGGATCAAAATTTAAACTTTGCTCACGTTTAGATTTGCACTTCATGCACCTCCAAGTTTGTCCACTGTCTGCTATCCCTTTGATGTCATCCTTAGATATGGGGATTTGAAGACAGTTCCCATGGAAATGCTCCTGGCAGTCCACGCACATAATGAAGTTGGTATTTTGCGTAGATTTACGGCACAGAGAACACAAACTTATGCTGTAATTGCGCGGAGTACACTTCTTGTAGTTTAATATCAATAAAGATATTAAAAAACGACTATAGGAACAATCACTGCAAGCCACTAGTCACTGCTATGAATATGCACACAACTAAGAACGCATAACCTTGACGTTTCTGCTCCGAGAGGAACACATCCACACTCAACGGCAGACAGACTGATATAATCCTGTGACTATCGGTAAACTCCTTTTTAACTCCAAAGATCCCTATGACAATTTGGAGACTAGCGGGATGTACTCTCTGAAGTATGATTCTCCCGGATGCAATTGTTTTTACGTCGGTCAAACTGGCCGAAAATTTAAAACAAGAATTTCCGAACGTTAAAATGTTTTTAAATCATGACAACAGCTCTGTGTTTGCTAATCATCTGTTTGACCACAGTCACATATCTAATTTTAATCCCAATATTTTATATTTTTGTGACAAAGGTGCCAAATTGGATTTTTTAGAAAATTTTGAAATTGTTTTAGCTTTTAAAAAATCTAGTCATAGGGTTTTAAATGATTTTATTCCGGACAAATTGTCGCCCCTTTTCACTGTGCCTCTCCCTTCCTCATTTTAACTCTTGACGCTGTTGGTCTTACATTTCCCGTGTCCTCGCTTTGTTAACCCCCGCCTCTTTACAAGTACCCCCCCCCTTCCAAGCCTCCTCCTTACTTCCTTCCCCGTGTGGTACCCTGAATATATATATATATATAAACAAGCCTAACAGGTTTCAATGTATACTCATCATCATCAGAGGCAAAATACAGCGTACAGAGGTGGTGGTGGTGGTCGCAAGAGCGTTCGCTCTTGCGACCAAGGTGCTAGTGGCACCGAAATATCAAGAAACTTTGTAAGTGTGTTCATCATTTTTTTGTTTTCTGTGTTTGTCGTCTGCCTTCCCCTGGCAAACTTTTATATATTCGTCACTTAAGTGATCCTAAGTGCAGAGATATATATATATATATTTATTTATTTATTTATTTATTTATTTATATATATATATATATGTATATATACAATTAAAGAGGAAACTTACAGGGGGGTAAAAAGACGAAAGTAAAGAGAAAGTCTTACTTAGAGACGTTTCGGGTGTTAGCCCTTCCTCAGTCACAGAAAGAATGTGACTGAGGAAGGGCTAACACCCGAAACGTCTCTAAGTAAGACTTTCTCTTTACTTTCGTCTTTTTACCCCCCTGTAAGTTTCCTCTTTAATTGTATATATACATACATATATATATATATATATATATATATATATATATATATATATATATATATATATATATATATATATATATATATATATATATATATATATATATATATATATATATATATATATATATATATATATATATATATATCAAGCCACCACCTCTGTACGCTGTATTTTGTCCGGTTAGGCTTGTTTACTAGTAATAAAACAGTGTGGGATATTACAAAGTTCTTATTATTATATCATGTCGAAATTCCACCGAGTCATCTCTTCAACTATCATGAATAATATGAGAAGATGGCAGAACCATCTCCAATATTTGGAAGAAGGTTTTTAGGAGGAAGGGTAGAGCTACCAATGAGAGCGCACCCGACTGAATTGGCGGGAGAAACGTGCCTTTTACTTACCGGATATGGAAAACCTGCATCGACACCTCAGTCCTGAAAAAGATAGCTGTTCATTCATTGAACCAATTCAATTCTAAGATTCATCGTTCAATCCTAAGATTTGTTGACTCTAGCCCTCCACTCTTCTCTATCTAGTGCTAGGTCCCTTACTACCTGATAGTTTTATCATGTACATTCCTCTTTTATTTGGTCCATGAACTTATTCCTGGGTCTTCCTCTAGAGACTTTTCCTTTATTTCAACTTAATTATGTTCTCCACAAGCCCATTGTGTCTTAGAGTGTTCCCAATCTATTAAGTTCTTCTTTTCTGTTACTTTGTCGTGCACCATATTCTACTCTTCTTTAGACATCATTATTACTGATTTAGTCCGTCCATTTTATCTCCAGCATCCTCCTCTAGCACCGGATCTCGAATGGCTTCTAGTCTGTTCTGGTCAGCTTTTGCAATTGTTTATGTTTCCGATCCGTTGAATACCACGCTCCACACGAATGTTTTCACGTAGTTTCCTAGTCTGTTGTGCTATCTTATTTGAGCACCACAGTTGTATTTTAACCATGAATGCTTTCTTTGCTTGGGCTATACTTTGCTTGATTCTGATGTACTTCATCCGTCACCGTCAAGGGTACTTCCGAGTTAGATGAAGAAGTACACTTGTTCTAGTTTCTCTCCTCTCAGTGTGACCTCTACATCTAGTTTTATCTTCCGCATACTAAAATTTTAGTCTCTGTCTCATTTATTTTCATATTAAACTCATGGAGAAGTTGGTTCATTGCGTTTTAAGACCGTTGAAGATTATCGTACTTGACAGCTATTACTGCGATATCATCTGCGAAGCGGAACTTGTTAATTTCTTCTCCGCTTACCATTATTCCGCTCAGTTCAATTTCATTTGCTTTTCTTGTTGCCTCCTCTTAGGTGGCATTCATGAAAAAATAAATAATTCATGTTAATAATTCATGAAAAAGCCTCTAACAAATTAAAGATCCAAGCAGTGCGTCTGGCCCGGTTAGTTCACGGCGTTTGCCTCAACTTGAATTATCCATTATTTTACTCTTATCTATGTGTAGAGAGATTCTTACCCTTAAAATTACTCATAATTTCATTCCGGTTCTATTCTTTTACTTAATCGGGTCGTTTTTGGGTATTTTATCTTATAATGTTCTTCTTTTTTGGCCATTACTTTCTCTGTAGATATCATACAATATTTGTTACATGTTATAACAAATGTTTATTTTGATATCTGACGTTTTCGTTGGTCATTTATAGTTTCTGGCGATGGTATTGATGAATTGTCCACACTTTAACACCAGTGTTGTGTATTCACTAAATCCTGCTGAATTACACGATATCAAATGTTTATCCGCCGTTATCATCTCACCAGCAATCCACTCACCAGCTTTTCCGCCCAAATCTAACCGTGGACCCTATCTTACCACACAGTGGGAACTGTGCATGCCTGTTTCCTAAATAGATCTGTATTTCACGTTAAATTGTCGGTGAAAATTAACTGCTAAATTATGACTTTTAAACTGAGTGCCAAAAGATAGTTGTACTACCGGAGAACTGGGCCTTGATTCCGAGGTATTACTCACCGCGTGTTACTTTCCTCCTTCGCTCGCAATTCCCTAAGAATCGCCTTCCCGTGCGGTGGCGAATGCCGTGCGCGTAACAGGTGGCGGAGGATAGCCAGCAATGTGGGATGGTATGAGGGGGGGGGGTGGCGGAGAGGCTGGTGGGCGGGAGAAGCGGCTTGGGGGAGGAAGGGGACTAAAGTCACGTGTTGAATGCCCTCTGTCTCTCTCTCGGACACCTCCCGCTCCCGCTGTGAGATTGAGGCGGGAACCAAGAGATAAACATTGAAGTAGCCCTACTCTTAAGCCAACCATAGCATCACCTCCGAAATTTACAAGAATTTCTCATTGCAGTTTTCATGGCAGTCTGTCCATACAGCGATATGTAAAAAATACTCTTTAAGGTTTTCATTTATCGCAGACAATTCTTCACACTTCTAAAATCTTTGCTTCTGCGCTCATTAATCACTGTCAGCCGCTGCCGTTGTAACTTAGTTTAAGATTTTATCTCTTTTTGAGCCTGAATTTAATTTTTCGTGGAAACTGAAAATCTAATATTAACTAATTAGAAACGAAACCCAGAAACATGGAATCACTAATCAATTATTCAGTTCGTTTGTTGAGTTTTGAGTTGAGTGCGTTCGTATTATCCCGAGATAGCATTATTACTTTTAGAATATATTTGCCCGTTTTTGTTCAGCCTTAGCTTATTATCACTCACCATATCTCCACATGAAAGCTCAACATTTCCCCTTGTTGACTTCCAAGAAATAAATTTCATAAAATTAAAACAATGACGGGAAAATTTGGATTGCTATATTTCCAAATCCTTCCTTTGGTGTTGCAGTATTCATTTTTGTTGCTATGATGCGGGAAATATCACTTAAGCCCTCAAAATCGGGCGACCCTATTGATGAATTGACGTTCAAGATGTCATCTGAAAATTAGATATACACTAGTCATTTTATTTTTTTACTGAATAACTTGAATTTTTTATAATTCTCCACTTGGTCACGATGTACGCACTACATCTACATCTACATACTACCCCGCGAACCGCCGGTTGGGCGTGGCAGGGGGTGGTAGGTCACCAGTCGTGTAAAGATGTAAAAGTTTTGGAGGTGGAATGGTGACATGTCCCATGAGAGTGCGTTTAAAGGGGCTCAGTTTCTATTGTGTTCGCTTATTGTGCGCGGAAAGAACGAGTTTTTGTACCTATCTGTTCGGCAGATTATCTCTCTTATTTAATCGCATCTGTCAAACCTAGGGCTGTAGTGACGTGTCATGATTATATTCTCTGTGTCGCTCTGAAAAATATCAGTTCTGAATATTTCAAGCAGCCTAAGCCTAGCGTGCAGCCCCCGAGTCTCTAGGGGCTCCCACCTTAATCCCTCTAACAGTTGTGTAAACCTATATGTTCGTTCGTAGCAGTTTTTAACGAAGCGTGCTGCTTTTCTTTGTATTTTGTTAATTTTTTAGTTAAATCTTTATGGCCAGGGTCCCAAACGCTCGCAGCGTATTCGAGGTGTGGCCTAACCAGAGCGAAGTAGCATCTCTCTTTTACTTTTTCATCCGAGGACCTTCCGATTATACACTAAACAAAACGTAGTTTCCATCATGCTGTGCCACATATGTTTTGTATGTGGGTTCCCCACTACAGTCTAAACCCTCAACTTCCCTCGTCGGGTCTTTTTTGACTCTACGTATTTTTTTGTTTTTTTTTGTAGTGCTAAAACGGCCGCTCGCAGCAACCGTGGCTGAAATGTAATACAAAGGGGGAGCGGCGAGCGAGCCAGTTGAACTTAAAACAGTGCGGGTGACGGTTGTTTACGAGCAATTTGAAAAAAATCTGGTCAAAATATGATCCAAAGATATTGTGTACGTAGCCAAAAACCACGATAGTAGTTAAGGGTTCAGTGAGCTGAATATAATGTCAATCCAGTCAAAGCCACTCTTACTTTGCTACTCAAAAGGTTTATTAGAATCTAATATAAAATATGCAGTTGGATTTCCTATCTCGTCGGGTAATTCCATTCCATGAAACCAACCACAAAACTAACTACTAATGCACGAAACATGCCACAAAAGATGACGGGTACAGACTCCATAACACTTGGAAAAGACTACTGAACAAAAACGCGCCAAAATCAGGGTCCACCAGACGGAATACGGATGTGGTCAGCACTGGCCATGAAACTTCATCAACAAGATAACGCAACGCTGCGAAACCCGGATACAGTGGAATTGCCTGCACTACAGCGCTGAGAAAGCCTCAAGCGGAAATTTCCATCTCGTCATGCTATCCTTCTACGTCTACATTTACATACCACCCGCCGCCGCTTGGGCGTGTGGCAGGGGGTGGAAGGTCACTAGCCGTGTAAAGATGTAAAAGTTTTGGAGGTGAAATGGTGACATGTCCTATGAGACTGTATTTGAAGGAGCTCAGTTTCTATTGCGGTCGCTTATTGTGCGCGGAAAGAACGAGTTTTTGTACCTATCTGTTCGGCAGAGTATCTCTTTTATTTTATCGTATCCTTAAAGTATTACTGTTACCATTTTTTACAAAAAAGGACATTTTGATATTGATAGTGCATTTAGTGCAGAATATATGGAAGGAAAGTAGTGTTTGGAAATTTTTCTCATAATAACAAAGAAGTAAGTAATTTTTTTAATTTTTTTACAGGTGAGTGGAACCTTTCTTTTCGTGGGAGAGTTCTGCAGGCCTCGGCTCTTGGCTCATTTTGGTAAGTTAGTATTTTGTTTGACGTGAAGGATGAATCAGCGACACTTTGTGAAACTCCACGCCAAACATGATAAACAAATATAATCATTACTCTCAAAATGTCATTGACAGGGCAGACGCCTCATTGTCCGGGCAGCTTTGACTCCAAAGTCACCCTGTGCATATTTCAAAGTTACCTTGATAATGACGCTATGGTCGCATTCATTAGTCGGATCAATAAAATCTAGTGTGAAATCGTACAGCATTTTTGTTTCTAATTATTTACTTGTGATTTATATTTCCTAGTAATTAGTCATCTTCGCAATAGAGCAGAGCTTATAATGTCAATAAGTGGCAAAACATATGTCTCACGGAGGTAAGGCTAGGTTAACGGCATCAATAGCTTTTCTTGAATTCGAGCAGAAAAGGAACAGGTTCATTCTGCGCCTTGAATATGCATAAAAATATCGCTCCTCCTCTGAAAAATTAACCGTAGTAATAAAGAATCATATCAAAACCTAGTATACTTCGCGGTTGCTTTAAAGCAAGTAAAAACAAAGGCTCGCATTTGCTCAATTGCTGCCAATTTGGCCTCTCTTTGAAATTGCTTGGCGCAGAAGCTAACGTCTGGAAGTTTTCCGCTTACAAGAATTACCATTCTTGAAATGGACAGAAACCCAAAAAACTTCCTGAATTTTGGACGCTTAAACTCGCTTCTTTCTATGAATTATATTCCAATGGCTTGATATTCTTGAATTAATTATTGCTCACCCTCTGGTATTGTTATAGGAAATAGGATACAAAGAAAAGCAGCACGCTTCGTTAAAAACTGCAACGAACATCCACACACAGTGTTACACAACTGTTAGAGGGATTATGGTGGGAGCCCCTAGAGACTCAGAGGCTGCACGCTAGGCTTAGCCTGATTGATTCAGAAATGATATTTTTCAGAGCGACACAGAGAATATTATCATGACGCCTCACTACAGCTCTAGGTCTGACATGCGATAAAATAAGAGAGATACTCTGCCGAACAGATAGGTACAAAAACTCGTTTTTTCCGCGCACAATAAGTGACCACAATGGAAACTGAGCGCCTCCAAATACTCTTAGGACAAGTCACTATTTTACCGCAAAAAATTTTACATCTTTACACGGCTGGTGACATACTACCCCATGCCACACGCCCAAGCGGCGGCTCGCGGGGTAGTACGTAGATGTAGATGTTAAAATAAGGTGAAGATCACATGTTACTCCATTTTGATTGAATCGAAATAGGGCGTTAATATAGACTTTTAGATTAGACCATGGCTTCTTCTAGTGCATTCTAAAGCCAGATATTGATCGAAAAACATTTCAACGCAACTTTTTTCTCGATTTTCAAGAGATGCACACACACACACACATTATCGCCACATTCTGTTGCTTGTGAGAATGTGTGTGGAATTGGGTGTGCAAGGGGTGGTTGTAATTCGTCGGCCTAGGTGACACCCAGTGCCAAAGGTATCAGAACAATGTCGTTTTTCGTGAAATGCACCCTTTAAGCGATTGGTTTCCAAATTTACCCACTGCGTCATTTAGTTTGTGTTTGACAGCCATTGAAAATCCAAACATTTTTGTACTATACAAAAAAGAGTAAAATCTAATATCGGGCAGTGATTTGATGCTTATTTTCAAGAAAGAAAACAAACGATGAGATCATTACGGAACTGAATGATGATCGTGAGAATTTCCGGACTTTGAACCTTCGATACCGTCAATAAAGCACTGGAATGTAAAATTAAAACACGGTTGATCGAGCACAGGTCTCACTTTTTACGACGCTCTGGATGAGCATCCTGGTGGTAAAAATGAGGTCGCCATGCAAGAAATAATCGATAAATTCATGAAATGATAAACGACGTTAGATTACCCGCGCTAGATAGTTGAGACTGTAGCCATTTTGACTGAATGGATAATCGAATGTTTACATAAATATTTGGAAATACGGAAGCTCAGTACCGATGGAGTGCTGCATTTGTTCTTTTTCCACACAGACGTGATCGTTTTACCATTTCAAAGGAATATTTACCCATTTTCAACCACAGTAAGAAGTGCGAAATCCACAGTTGAAAAATTATTCGCATGGACTGGGAATCGAAACCAGATCCCTCGATTTCGTGTCAAGTGCTCGAACTAATTAAACTACCCAAGCGTCCTCTTCCACTGTGAATCTCGTGAGGGCTTTAAGTTCAACTTGCTTCTTAAAGCCCCCATGAGATTCACAGTGGAATAGGACCACTCGGTGCAAAATCGAGTGATCTGGTTGCGGTTCCCAGTCCATGCGATTGATTTTTCCACTGTGAATTTCGCACAGTTGTGTGATCACTAATGAGTGACTCCGTTGAAGTTACTGCTTGGTTAGTTCCGGGGTTCTTAAAAAAACTCAATGAGACGGACATTTTACGCCGATTAGCAGTCGTGGACCAAATATGGATACATTAGATCATACCCGATAACAAGGAGCAGTGAAAAGTGGACAGCTCTCAGCGATTCAAAGATGAATGAAGTCGAGGTGTGTTTGTCGGCCAATAAGATCATGGCCACAGTTTTTGAGATGCGAACGGTATAATTCACATCGACCACCTTGAAAGGGTAAGACGATCGTGGGAGTATATTATGCAGATCTGATAGACCGAATTGATGCAGAGATGAAAGAAAAACGACCGTATTTATGTGTTCCAGAGGATACAGCAGGAATAAATTAGATTCCATTGCGATTGCGCACAACCTTGCTTGGAAAATAAAAGCTGTCGATCTTCTCCGAGACATTTATCCACTACAGAACCATATGGCAAGACCTGGGTTTACATTGGCACCAACAGATTTAATGTACACGAATTAGACTCTTATCTCAGACTCAATAACGTCGACAAGACGTATCAACTTGACTGGAGGTTTATCTTTTCTACATCTACATCTACACACTACCCCGTGAGCCGCCGCTTGGGCGTGTGGCAGGAGGTGGTAGCTCACCAGCCGTGTAAAGATGTAATAGTTTTGGAGGTGTAATGGTGCCATGTTCCTATGAGAGTGTATTTGGAGGAGCTCAGTTACTACCTTGGTCACTTATTGTGCGCGAAAAAAACGAGTTTTTGTACCTATCTGTTCGGCAATGTGTGTTTCTTATTTTTACGCATTTGTCAGACCCTGAAATGTAGTGAGGCGTCATGATAATATTCTCTATGTCTCTCTGTAAAATATCAGTTCTGAATTTATCAAGCAGCCTAAGCCTAGCGTGCAGCCTCCGAGTCTCTAGGGGCTCCCACCTTAATCCCTCTAACAGTTGTGTACCACTTCGTAGTTCTTTCGTAGCAGTTTTGAACGAATCATGCTGCTTATCTTTGTATTTTGTTAATTTTTTTGGGTAATTTTTTATGACCAGAGTCCCAAATGCTCGCGGCGTATTCGTGGCCTAACCAGAGCAAAGTAGCATCTCTCTTTTACTTTTTCATCCGAGAACCTTCCTATTATACGCCTGACAAAACCTAGTTTCTTTTATGCTGTACCGCATATGTTTTGTATGTGTGTTCCCCATGATATATCTGAAGTTAAGGTAATTCCAAGATATTTTACTGTATTCGAAGATTTTATGATTATCCCACCCACGGTGTAGGTATGGCTTTCGTGTGATGACTTTCGCAGGAAGTGAACTGTGGTGCATTTACTAATATTTAGTTCTAAAGCCCACTCCTGGCACCACGAATGAACTTTCTTAAGGTCAGATGAGAGTTTGCGTTCTCTAAAAATAAGTAAATTGCAATAGGGAGAGCAACAAAACAACTCATCAATGGAATTGGCGCGAGATCTCACCTCTTTGATTGTATCATAAAGTCCCCCAATTCTCGACTTCAAACAAAGACTTAGCTCTCAAAAACTCTATCATTTCCCTTTCCCAAATGCATTTCCCCATCAGCTAGTGACTGAGGATAATTCCGGCGGCGACCATGCGTCACCTCCAAAAAAAGAGAGAACGAAGGAACATACGAACATGTGACTTCCCTCTCTCTCTCTCTCTCCAATCGGCCACGTGTTTCCGTGAAGGCGGTGTACTGGAATCCCGAAGCGGAATTCTGCCATTCTACGGTCTCATTTTCAGAAACTCTACTCCTTTTCGGCTTTCCTTTACTCTCCGACGGCGTCTCTTCCGAAGAGTTGATTCATGAGAGGGACAGGGGGTGGAGTTGGAAGGAAGAAGGGGAGGGGGATGAATGGAAAGGCATCACCTATGGCAGGAGATGCTTGGGGCTGAAAACTTGCGAGGGAATATGGAGATGGTTGTGCTATGCTCATACATCTCTTTTTAGCGTGTATACTCACGAACGCTCGGATTCGGCCCCATTTATATTAATGAATATTAGGGTGGTTCGAAAAAAATGGCTTTCCTCGCAAATCGTTTCCCAAGGGGTGCCAAATCCAATCTTTTGCCATGACTAGGAAGTTCGCGCTAGATTATTGCGTAGGATTGAGGCTTTCCACTCTAACCTGACCAAATAAAAGAGTTTTTACGCACATTTTCAGGAATTATTGACTGTTTAAGGGTTTTTCCTCCATATTTCTTGAGATAATTTTTTTCTTTTACTCTCACTAAGATTGATAGAAAAAAGTTCATTGAATACATTTTAGTTGATATTTAGGGGATATATGATGTAAAAGTTTTATTTCAGAATATTAAATTTCGATTTTTCACCCATTTTTAAGCAATTTTCATGAGTTTCCGAAATTCTGCCAAAATTTTGTTTTTTATCGAAATACATTTTACAACTTCTCGATCATTTTTCTTTAAATAACCTTTCATAATAAATTTGAGCCATTAAAATACATTTATTGGGAAAAAACATCAATAGAAAATATAAGGCCACTTTTTCGTTTATGGTTAAACTCATTGAATGCGTGTGCATGCCTGTATGGCCACATACTGGAACGCACCAGTCGATAATCAAACTAACTTTAATTACCTACAGCAATCACTTGTTTAAATTCCAAGCAAAATTCAAGTAAAAAGTTTCATAAATTCATAAAATTTCATCAACTGCGATCAATGCGATTGCGTGAAACAACGTTGAGTGCGTAGCTATTGAGAATATTTGGGAGCTCGATGCCGACAGTTTTCACACTTTTATATGTAATACGATAAAAAAGTGAAAATAAATTGTCTATACAAGGACTAAAAATGGTGAATTCAGAGCAACGATTCCTCACGAGAGTGTGTGCCGTGTAATGCAACTTATCAACATGTTCCAAAAAAATATAGCAAAATCAGCCCAACAGTTTCAGACTCATTTAAATTTGGAGAATACAATGTTAGTAGCACAGATATGTAATTTGAGTGGGAAATCTACCGCATCTGTTGTTTCTTCTGTTTTAGTTGATACTGGTTCAATATCCAATGATAATAAGTATTTGGTTATAGAGAGGAGCCGAATTCGGCGTGATAAAACAAAACCCCACATATATTTAAAACAAGGATTCTATGAAAATTTAGTGGTACCGAAAAGTGTCTAATTTGATGGAAGGAAAGATGATATCATCGCTCAAGTCAAACTAGCATCCAAATTTTGACGGACAGTGGCCAAAGAACAGCTATATTTGATATCAACTGAATATATAAATATGAACTGAAATGTGTTTGTGTTTAATGAACTATTTTCAATTAATCCCAGTGAAAAATAAAATTTTAAACTAACTATTTCAAGAAATATGGAGGATAAACCCTTAAAAAGTCAATAATTCCTGAAAATCTGCGTCAAAACTAACTTTTTGTCAGGTTAGAGTGAAAATCCTCAACCCTGCGTAATAATCTTACACGTATTTCCCAGTCATAGCAAAAGATTAGACTTGGTACCCCTCGGAAAACGATTTGCGAGAAAAGCCTTTTTTGAACCACCCTAATGAACATGTCGGTTATCGTGATAAACTGCATCCGCGTAACATTATTTGGTGGATCCACAGAAGAATAGAATCGATTCTCTTTTTTTTTACATTATATCTTCCTGAAAAAAAATGTCATTCATCAGATATTAGTGACAGTAAGCTTCCTTTCTACCCTCTTTTTCTCAATAATTATAATGGAACTGAAAATTAGATGGATAGATAATTTATTATGCATGGAGACATTGTCCCTTGAGTACAACAATAACATACAAAACAATTTGTCAGGGTTCCAATATAACAACGATAGAATATTCAATTTTTTGGTATGAAAACAAAAAGAACATTCAAGCTGACGTATAAAATTTGGGTGATACATGTATGTATATCTATATCTACATATAACCCTGCGAGCCGCCACATGGGCAAATGGCAGGAGATGTTAGGTCATCAGCCATGTGAAGATGTGAGAGATACGGTTTTGAGAAATAGTGACGTGTACTATGAGAGTATTTTTAGGGGAGCTCAGTTATTATTGAGTTCGCTTATTGTGCGCCAAAAGAACAATTTTTTCTACCTATCTGTTGAGCAGTGTATATCTCTTATTTTATCGCATCTGTCAGACCTAGAGATGTAGTAAGGAGTCATAATAATATTCTCTATGTTGCTCTGAAACACACCAGTTCAGAATTTCTCAAGCATCCTAAGCCTAGCGTGCAGCCTCCGAGTCTCTACAAGCTCCCACCTTAATCCTTCTAAAAGTTGTGAAATACTATATGTTTGCTCGTAGCAATTGTGTAAGAAGCAAGCTGCTTTTCTCTGTATTATATTAATTTTTTGGTCAAATCTTCATGAACAGGTTCGCCAATGCTCGAGGCGTATTCGAGGTGTGGCCTCACGAGAGCGAAGTAGCATATCTCTTTTACTGTTTAATTCAAAGACCTTCCTATTATACGCCTGACAAAACCCAGTTTTTTTTTAAATTCTGTGCTGCATATGTTTTATGTGTGTGTTCTCTACGATATATCAGAAGTGAAGGTAATTCCAAGATACTTTACTGTATCTGAAGATTTTATGTTTACTGCATACACAGTATAAGTATGGCATTTGTGTGATGACTTTCACACGAAGTGAATTGTGGTGCATTTAATAATATTCAATTCTAACCACCACTCCTGACATCACGAATGAACGTTATTAGAGTCAAAGGACAGAACGTCTAAGTCTGCGTCTTCGCTTATTTCACGATAGATAACTGTATTGTCCGAAAATAGTCTTAATTAACTGCTAACTCGAGAACTTAGGTCACTAATATAAATAATGAATAAGAGAGGGCTAATCAAGCTGCCTTCAGGAACACCGGATGTGACTTCGACCATATCAGAGGTAAAACCCTCAATCACTACTTTTTTTTTCGTTCACTAAGAAAGTCCCTTTTTCAACTCTTTATTTTTTTATTAACTTCGTATGATTGGAATTTATAAATGAGTTATTTGTGAGGAACCTTGTTGAGTGCCTTCTTGAAATCAAGAAATATCGCGTCAAGTTGCTTCTTTGATTTGCCTGATTTTAGGATGTCATGATGAAAGAGCGCAAGCTGTTTTTGCCGGTTTCACCCTTCCAAATATTATACTGTCTGCCATGTGAGAAATTACAATCATTCAGGAATGTCATAATTTTGCTAACGACAATGTGTTAGAGGATCTTGCATAAGATTGAGGTTAGCGATATAGGCCGGTAATTTCCTAGGTCACTTCTATTTCCTTTTTTTAATATCGGTGTGACGTTGACTATTTTCCAGTCTTGGGTCACCTCGCCTGCGGATAATGATTTGCTAAATATAATTTCTAAAAATAGTGCAATCTGTGGCACTAACCTTTTGCTGGCACTAACCTTTGAGCACGCTTGCATATATTCCTTTTGGTTATGTTCGCCATCGTTTTGTTAAAGTCACAAATGTTTAAATTGTTGGTGACCACATGTACATGGAGAGGAGAAAGGAAAACTTATTTGTCCAATTACACATTATAGATATGGTTATCACATTGGTTTAGAGACTGAAGTTTATTTGATTATTTAAGTAGGGTGTTCCACTGTTTTGCATTGACAACTTGAAATGACTTTTGAAAGTTTAGGTCCTGAGTAGTATAGATATTGAAATGAGGATCTTGTGACTATGATGAGAGTAGATGGTGAGACTGGGAAGAGGTTTAGGAGGTATTCACGTTGCTTTTGAAGGAAGAGGGAGAAAACGACTGTATCCAGTAGGTACGTTAGAAGGGAATCAGTAGAAAGCCATCCAAGCTGCTGGAGATACGGGGAGATATGGGTATATCGTGGGGAACACACATGCAAAACATATGCGGTACAGCATTAAAGAAACTAGGTTTTGTTTAGCGTATAATAGGAAGGATCTCGAATGAAAAAGTAAAAGACACCTCAAACATACTGCGAGAATTTGGGGCCCTGGTCATAAATATTTAATCAAAAACATTTATAAAATACAAAGAAAAGCGGCACGCTTCGTTAAAAACGGCTACGAACAAACATATAGTGTTACACAACTGTTAGAGGGATTAAGAAGGGAGCCCGTAGAGACTCGGAGGCTGCACGCTACGCTTAGGCTGCTTGATAAATTCAGAACTGATATTTTTCAGAGCAACATAGAGGATATTTTCATGACGCCTCACTACATTTCTTGGTCTGACAGATGCGATAAAATAAGAGAGATACTCTGCCGAACAGATAGGTACAAAACTCGTTCTTTCCGCGAACATTAAGCGACGACAATAAAAATTGAGCTCCTCCAAATACATTCCTATAGGACAATCCACCATTTCACCTCCAAAACTTTTACATCTTTACACTGATGGTGACCTACTACCCCCTGCGACACGCCCATGCGGCAGCTCGCGGGGTTGTATGTAGATGTAGATGTAGATATCTTCATCCCGCCGGAGATTGAATATAAATCTTACACATGAATGTATTGATATCTGTAATTTAATTCTGTACAAAATTGAGGCCATTAAATACAAAGGAGCAGAAACCAAGATTAGAAAATACTAAAACAGAGATAACGTGCTTCCCTATGTTTATAGGAAGTAAGTTTCTAATAAGTTTTAACCCGCTCTAAAGTGACCCGGTGTGTCAGTACCGCATATACCTCCTAGTGGTGGGTCGCGAGCAACGGTATACTGGCTCTCAAGGTAGTCCTTTCAGATGGGATCCTAGCTTGAGTAAAATAGCGAAAGCGGGCCCAGGATATTACTATTCTTTGGTTTCTCTTGTGGCATACTGGCGAAAATGTGCCAAAACTGACCGGTAGAGCGTAAACAGGGAAAGCTGCTCGTGGTGCGGGTACTGTAAAGACTGGTTACCTTGCATACTCTAGTACAACTTACTCACAAATGTCACTGAGGTTGTCCATAAGTCAGTTGCTGTTCGTAATTCACATATTGTGGAGCACTATTTTATTAAAATTAGTGAATAGTGTGAATAAAAATTTAAAATGGTGCCTCAATATTCTGGATCGGCGGGTGGACTCTTTTGGAAGAGACATTTGTACCCTTGAACTTTCGGCTCCGCTTGTGTCCGTCCTTCAGTTTCGAGGGATGCGTACGTACCTTTCTGGTGTCATTGGGAAGATCGGACGGTGAAGGTGGACATCAGAGGGAGGGGGGAAAATTGTGAAATCGGTTCCACATCATTCGGCGGCAGTTGACTGACTGCGGGGAACGAAAAGGCCAAGGTTCGCCAGTTCTCCAAAAAATCTCTTTGGGCTCTGTGTTGAAGGCCAATCACGTCACTCGGTGAACTACATGCCTCATTCACCTTTCATTTAAGTATTCTACCAGATATAGGCTGGTGTTAATGTAATTCGGAGACAATCCTCCAGATTTTCTTCAATTGCGAGGCCTTGTTTGTACTTCTAATAATTTCTTCTTTGTCTCAGCATACGATGCGCCCTTCTTCATCCCATCGATATAACCTCTATAATATCTCTTTCTCTCCCTTACTAACTTTTCCGTTTTCCAATATGCCCCTATTATGGCCTTGAGCAACCCTTTGCCATTCGTCACTCCTTCCTGCCACTTTGATGGGCAGGAGATATGGTTGGAGGCAGCACAGAACAGAGCAGCATGGAGGGAGCAGTTCTGTTGAAACTTGTCTGAGGGCAGGCTCACTCTAGAAGATGATTAATGGAGGACACTATTTTTTCTCCGCGCAATATCTCTAAAAATGATATAGCTGCTCAGAGTAGTGCTATACACAGCCGAACCTAGGTAAAAATATTCATTTTTCCGCACACCATCCCTGCTAAAAAATTCATTAGAAGCTGTTCTGTAGAATGTAAGGAATTCTACAGAAATTGTCTCTTTTTCGTTAGAACTAGTTTCTTTTCTAAGGATTTGTATGAAACATGAGAGCCTGACTAAAGAACATATGTTCTGTAGAGTTATTTTCAGCAGAACAAATAACTCCTTACAAGCTGTTCTGTAGAACTTCAGTAACTGTACGGAAATATTCTGCAGAACGGGGAGTTCTGCAGAACGTCGTAGTTAATTCCACAGAACGTTCTAAGGAATTCTGCAGAACGTTCTAAGGTATTCTGTTCTGCAAAATATCCTAAGGTATTCTGAAAAATATAGTAGGAAATTCCGTAAAATGGCGTTCCAATACTTTAAGGAATATCTACAAAACTTTTTAAGAAATTCAGTAGAAGTATATACAGGAAACTTTACAGAATTTTTTAGCAGGGATGACTTCCTAATATACACTGGGGCAGTAACTTCCTAGTATAATACCTTTCTAAAATAATTATCACGGTTAAACAATAATAGCTTTTTCTGATTACTGGGTAATTTACGCTTTATTTAACACGCTTGTTATCGCTTTTAGGTTGTTAACGCCCTAACGCTTGTTAGGTTGAGCGATTTGAGTGCATAAATTCCGAACTTTTGTCAGCAATCTGCTCCAGTTACTTCTTTGGCGATCCCTCATACAGATCATGCATTTTTTGGGAGATAGTCAGTCAATAATTTGATGCCAAGGGGCTGACATCGTGTGATGGTCATTAGAACAGAGAGACAAGTCAACAAGAGTTCGACCCCATGAGTTTCATTCAATAGTTATTTCCGGTGGTAATAGGATTGCGATGAATATTTTTGGAAGGAAGGGTTAAAAGAGGAGAGAAGCCTTTCGCGGTCCACGGAACGAAAGAGGTCACTGGTCGCGGAGAGAGGACTTCGTCAAAAGAGGGTTTCAATTCTTTGCACGGGGTATGGGTTCCCTGTGGGCAGCGGAGTAGTCACTGGGAAAGGTAACGGACGAGCGGCCACGTTTGCATCGATCAGCGATGCCGAAAGGCGTTCACTATATACACTCCCCTCCTTCTTCCTTCCCATCCCCTCCTCTCCTACTGTGCGCAGTCTCACCGGCGCTGCACACAGTGGGCCCTTATTCCGAAAAAACTGGCCAAAATATGAAGTAGTACTCCAAGTGTAATGAAATGAATTTCATAAAGTGAAGATGATTTGAAAAAAATGCTTGATCACCTAGCACTAACAATGGAGGAATATGGACTTAATTGGAATTGGAATGGAGGAATATGGAAAGTCAATAAAAAGAAAACTGAAGCAATGAAAGTGGGGGTAAAGCAAGAGTTGAATATTTACGTTGATGGAGAACATCTGGAGCAGGTAAAACGATTCAAGTACCTGGGAACTGAAGTAACGTAGGATTGGAAGAGTGAAATAGAGATAAGAACAAGAATTGGTATGACTGAGGACTTAAGGAGGCATTTAGGAAGAAAAAGGCTATACTAACTAGTAAAATGGACCTGGAACTGAAGAAGAGAATCGTCAAGTGTTTTGTTTGGAGTGTGTTTTTATATGGTGGGGAAACATGGACGATGACTGAAAAGGATAGGGTCAATCCATTTCAAATCCCCCAGGCAATGTTGCTCAACATTTTTATTTTCCTGATTTTTTATCATGAGTTTCCTATATGTAGACAGTCACAAAACACTGTTAGAAAAAATTTTATAAGCCATCGTTTTTTTCTGGCAGCCATTTTAAAAATGGCGGTTGAGCAAATTTTAATGAAAAACATGGTTTGCGGAAAGTTTAATTGCCAAGCTATTTTAAAATATATCAGCATAATTCAAAAGCCAGGATGTTTACCATAAAATATACTGTATGCAAGTGTAGTACAACAATGGTATCAGAAAGTAAAGTTTAAGAATTAGAACTCTCACCTATTGTTAGCACTGCCCATTGTTATTTAAAAGTAGAAATATTTGATCATCACCATCCAACCACCAACATCATTCGACCAATGAAGATTGTTATAATTTCAAGCCCTTGTTTGCTAAGTTGACACTGCACGAGCGTGTAGAAGGGTAGCGTTTTTACAAAAATTAACTGCTCTATTACTCTAAATGTAGTCAAGTCTCAGTCATATTGTTTTTGTGAGATATTTTTATGTAAATAAAGAACATTCTATAATATTTTCACTTGTTTTTATTCAGTCCCTTTTTAAATATTGACCTGAGAAAATATACTTTTAAAGACTTTCGGCCATTTTTGAAAAGCTCTAGAAAAAAAAGAGTGCATTCTCAGGACTTAAACTTATACTGCAGGTAGTCACGTAGGTATTCAACACAGAAATAACATATTATTAGTGAGTCTAGTTTCCTTCATAAGAAATTATGGTCTTAAAAAGTAACGATTGATAATTTTTTTCCGAGTTTTTACAGAAAGAGTTTGACTAACTCTCTCTAGCATGATGGAAAAATTAAAAAAATGTGTACGTAAAGTAAATTTTATGGTAAACATACTGGTTTTTGAATTATGCTTGTATATTTTAAAATACCTGGGCAATTAAACTTTCCGCAAACCACGTTTTTCATTAAACTTTGCCCAATCGCCATTTTTAAAATGGCTGCCAGAAGAAAACTATGGCTTATAAAATTTTTTCAAACTGTGTTTTGTGACTGTCTACATATAGGAAGCTCATGATAAAAAAATAAGGAAAATAAATAATGTCAAGCAACAAATTTTATTTATATTTGGTGATTTGAAATGGATTGACCCGATGGAGAGTTTAGAAATGTGGATTTGGAGGAAAGTGCTTAACATCGAGTGGTCTGATAGGGTTGGGAATGAAGAGGTGTTGGAGAGAATAAGAGAAGGAAGAAACCTCTTAAAGACCATTGAAGATAGGAAGAAGAGCTGGATGGGACATGTACTGAGAAAGAAATGTTTTTTACGAGATGTACTGGAAGGAATGGTGGATGGAAATCGGAAAAGAGGAGGATAGAAAATAAAGATGACTGATGACCTGAAGGATGGAGGGAGTTACAGAGAATTGAAGAGGAAAGGACCAAGAGCATGCGAAAGCAGACAATAAATGATGAAAGGAAATTTGTATTTATTGATTTGTAAGGTTACTCATTATAATTATACAACAATGAATCATATTTAGTAGCGATACCTAATTTGAGGAAAAATTATTGCATTATATAAAAATTAAAATACATTATTTTTATCATTTAAAATACAGGGCTTGGAATCAAGTATTTTGGGTAAAATTATAAATTCATGCCGATAATAAAAATTAGCAAGACTGTAAACACACATAATTTGAATTTTGCAAAACTAGGTGTTAGATAAAAGTATAATATAAAACTGTAGGACATATGCGGCATCATTAAAATTTACTCAGTGTAACTACTTTTAAATGAAAAATGTCCATCGAATTCCCCGTTACATGCATAACATTTTGGATTTTGTGTATTTTGTTCACTGAAAAATGCAGGATTAAACTATTATAAAACGTCAGGAGGCAGTTATATCTATTGTTTATCCGGTAGTATTTGTAGATAGGAAATGATCCGATGTCGCCAATAGCCACTGTAAAATACCATCAATTATTATTTTCAAATATTTTTGGGAAAAATTTAGTCAAACTCGCTAAATGGTTATTAGAATTATATATAAGGGTTATAATTGAGCATATAAATGACGCACAGTGGTCCAAAATCCTGAAAATCTGGGCAAAATTTATTATATAAAGATTCTGTTAATGCATTTCAAAGTGCTGTAATGGCGCGGATGGTATTACTAATAAAAGAAATGAACATTTTTATGAGTATTAATGCCAAATTTGATGAGAAATTACGTTTCCAAACTGGGCATTGAACGCTTAACATTCAAACACACTCTCATAGGACATGTCACCATTTCACCACCAAACCTTTTACATCTTTACACGGCTGGTGACCCACCACCCCCTGCCACACGCCCAAGCGGTGGCTCGCGGGGTAGTACGTAGATGTAGAATTGTGTTTAGTATAAGGTTCTAATGCTTATTTTGATATGTACTCGATTGGCATATTGAATTTCGCAATAATTTTTTCGCCATGAGTTAACAGCTTATGCAATGTGGTTGGCACATTATACAAATGAATAATAATAGTTAAATACTCTCACACCAGCTATCAGCTGCTAGTTTTAGCTAATATTTAACTAGTGGTCTAATAACCAACCAGAAAGTAATTTATGGGTCGCATCTTTTGGTGCTTTTCACTAAAGACTTTTAATATCTAATGATGAATTGACTATCTTCGTAAATTATTTGCAGCAATTTAGAGCAATATTTCAACTTGTACATGTTTCTCGGAGCATGTTGCAAAATGAAAATTGGTCAAAAAATAAAAATTAACGCTGCCATGGATTTCCTGAGTGCATCAAGTGTTACAAAAGTTAAACGTTCAATGCCCAGTTTCGTAACGTAATTTCTCATAAAATTTGGCATTAATACTCATAAAAATATTCATTACATTCGTTTGTAATTAGTTATTATTATTTTTTATAGCGTGCTTAATTACGGTGAAAAATGAGCATCTAAAACATCAGGAACGATTCAGCGGAACCGTTCATTATGTATTTTTCCGCGGGATTGTTGCCAAATCTCTTGCCCAGGCGTCCCCTGGCTGGGTGTTATCCAGGTAAGGTTTATGAATCGCTCATCGTACGGGACACCTAGGTGCTACCTGGTTAGAGGATACCCAAGTAACCCAAGTAAAGGAATACGACTATGAATACGGGCATTTAAGTCCAACCATGAATATACATAATGGATTCAAATATTTGGAGTCGTTGTCTAGGTTACATGTTGCCTAAATTTCCACATTTAGTCCACCCAGTCCTTGGTGCTACTTAGAAAAAAGTCTTCTCAGTCGTCTCGTAAATGGCCGTTGTTGATTGTTGTTAGCGTGAGACTGCGTGGTGAATATTCAATAACGATTGGAGAGGTATCAACTACTTGATGCTGTGAATAATAGCTGACTATTCTTGAGACCTAACAGTTACTTTGAAAATGCTAGAGAGGATATATCTACTACAAGAAGTGTGTAAGAAGCATATGAAACTTCCATCGTGAGCCTTTTCTCTGCTGCGTGGATCTTTTAATATTAATTTACAACTACATATTTTTGGTTTATTACGTGTTGAGAGCCTTAGGAATCAGAAGGTATGATCTAGATAGATTGATATGGATGTTAATGTGTAGCCTATTATTCATGTGTGGCCTTGGAGTAGGTTCTACAATCTCTTCTTTGTACAATCTCGTCTTTTCTTGGCGAATTATATGAATAAATAATTCTCGGGCTTCTAGCCGAGTAAGAATTTATGCGGCTGACGTTTCGATGGATAACACTTCCATCGTCCTCAGAGCAGTAATGAAATGCAGGCCTTCCTTCCTGCGTTTATATAGCCGCTTAATCAGGGGGGCATTGTTGTCTCCTTCTTTCCGTTATTTTTTGAAATAACGGTCTCCATTCTCTGCTTAGTATGTACCCAGAGTCGCGATTTAAGTTGTTCTTCTCCAGCTTGATCTCAATGGCTTCTTTAAGGAGCCGATCCCAATACATATGGGTCTTAGAGACCACTTAAGTTTCATCAAAGGAGATGATATGATCTTCTGATAAGCTATGTTCCGCCAGGGCAGATTTCTCCGGGTGGAACAGCCTAATGCACCTCCTGTGCTCTTTTATTCGGGTCTCTATAGTGCGTCCGGTCTCTCCAATATATACTTTCCCGCATTGACATGGGATACGGTAAACTCCAGGTGTTCTGAGTCCCAATTCGTCCTTCACATGCACTAAATCCCCACGCAGTTTTTTCGGTGGTTTGTGGATGGTTTCTTTATTCCGTTTGGCGAGAATCCTAGAGATTTTCCCGGCGACGGTTGAAACATAAGGCAGACAAGCTCTTGCAACGGGTTTCTTCTCCCTTGGAGACACATCAGGATCGAGAAAACTTTCAACGCGGCTCTCCTTGCGCTCGGCACTAGCTCTATTCAGGGCCAGCGAAATCTCTCTCTCCATGTACCCATTTCTGCGGAATGTTTCCCGTAGGTGTTCTATTTCTTGTGGGAGGCTTTCCTTGGCTGATATAATGTTTGCACGGCGCAGGAGTGTGGAGATAACAGCTCTTTTTTGAGATGGATGGTGGTGACTTAGGCCATTAAGGTACAGGTCTGTGTGCGTTGGCTTCCGATAAACTCGGTGACCTAAAGTACCGTCCTCCTTTCGTTGGATTAAAATATCAAGGAAGAGTAAACTGTTGTTTTTCTCTATCTCCATCGTGAATTGAATTCCAACGAAATTCCCTAAAAAATATTGTAAAGTAATATAATTTGATTAATAGATCTACGAATTGCGTGAATATGAAAAAAATTTTTATTTTTTAAAAACATTCATTACACAAAAATGACTAAATGAAATTTTGTGACCAAAGAATTGCTCAGTTCACTCTGTTTTCCATAGTTATTCCTTATTTCTCTGTTATAATATTTATGGTAATATAAAATTCTAGAGCTACTATTCTATTGCTTGATCATTGCATTTAAATGTTGGTTAATTTTATGGATTATGATTTACGTCTCTTTTGATCGGTAAATGTATTTTCATTTTTTATTATTTTAATCACCAATTTATATAAGTGTTATATATAGAGTTCTTTCCTGTACGATATAAAGTGGTAAACGAAGTCCCTACCGCACATATATGAGAATATTCATATTGCTTGAAGCCTGCTTATAAAAAATCTGGAGCTTCCGTTAGACCAGGAGTAGCCGTTATACGAGCTGAAAAAATTGCCAAAATTTTTTAATGGGGCACTTTGCATGTAAATCAAAACAATAGCATTGTCTGTGAAGCACTCAGCTGTTGTGCTGAAGATATAGAAATATATATTCTGATTAATGTATAAGTACCTGGCAACAAATGTGGGAAAGATTTAGTAATAACATTATGTCAAGAAAATGTAAGCCTTGATAATGGCAAACCTTGTTAATGGCAATTCGTAAAAATTGATTACGGCGATTTTTTCCAAGATGTAGGTTGGTGAAATAAACTCGGTGTCGCAACTCACGGACACACAAATCATAATCATGTACATATATATTTCGATAGTTTCCTTATTGTTTCGTGTTTCGATTGGTATTTTTTTCATCTCCACCATTTTTACATATATTAATTAAATATATAAAATAAATCCTCTCTACCAATCTTTTGTTAATTTGTAAATAAGTTATTGTTAGCGGCTGAGTTTGATAAAGAGTTTTATTCCCGAGCAAATAGGAGATTCGGAACTCTTTACTGAAAGGGCAAAATTTCTCCGAAATATGCGCCCCCTCCACTGCGTCTCAACTGAGAATAGGAAATGTTTGAAGAAGAATAGCAACCACTAGGCGCAAGCATGAGCCACGGAAGTTCTGATTTTTTTTGTTGCTAAATTAAATTCCTAAGCAACACTATCTTTTCAATTTTACTCGAAAGATGGGGTGACTTACATGCTTTAAAAGTTCATAAGCGATAAAGATATCGATCTGCATGAAATTTACCATTTAAACTGATTGATTCTCGAGACAAATGGCATTTATTATAACTTCAGGCTAGATTTTGTGGAACCTCTCCATATCGGAAGTTAATATATTCTAGTAATGGTCCACTAATAGTGTTTATTGGACTATTGGGACTAATGGTACACTATTTAGTGGACCGTTACTTGAATATTTAAGTTTCCGAAATTGCATTTCACTCAGAAATAGAAACCACAATTATGGAAATAGTCCTGAGTTTTAAATTTGAGTTAAATCTAATTTATAAGAAATACTATTTTCAGGCATTAATCTTGACCACCTTTTATGATTTCCACCTTCGCGATGAGCGTGTGACAGACTTGCTCATGAAATATACCGGAAGGCAAGCAACCGAAAATGCCTAGATGTTTTGCGCAGCGTATATACTGTAGGATATAATAACAGGTCGACTCCACCTGTAGCCTTTCTGCTCTCGCGCTGGATTGGATATATGCATCATTTGGATGGCACCCGCGTCTCATACAGAAGAAAATGGACTTTGTACCTATAAAGGGTTCTCATTTAGTCTTGGGGGTCACCATTCTTTAAATCCGATGGATTCGCTGATGGCAAATTTCATCAATATCAGATGGATATTTTCCTTTCTGCTAACTCACAGGCTGATTAAATTTTTACAATGTCTATCAGAAAGTGAATACGTCGGTTTTATTTTCCTACCATTGGACTTAATTATTACCACCAGCTTGCGATTCAGAACTCGTGATTAATCTAAAGACAGCCTGTAAGAAGGGTAAATTTATTTTCTATTTTACGTTTATTCTACTCAGCCGTATTTCCTTAGATCATCTAAGGAAAGTTTTTACCTAACTCCGAATTATTTATGACTAACCGCTAAGGTCCACTGAGCTTCGACCACGCCCCTCTATCGCCTGCTGGGGACAAGTAGACTCAGCAATCCTGCTGGTTCCACCTTCACGGAAAATTATCGAACTAAGAGGAGAATCCATGCATGTTCGTAGAATCTCCCTTCGTGATCTCACCTGCCATCTGTTGACGAGGGTATCAACGTGCAGTGACACAGGACGATCATCGACGAAGCCTTTTACGCGCCATTTCGAAACCAACAAATTTATGATTCCCATACTTAAATCGATCTTTCCTTCAAATCAACTTTGATGCTTATTTATAACCATGTCAAATTCTTAAATTCATATTAAAGAGGTGTTTTGGGAGCTGGTGAAAAAGATATACTCTCGCACGTCAAGACAAGTATTAGCTATTATCGCGTAGTGTGATTTGTAATAAAGTAGAGTATTTTAATTTTCAGAGTGTATCCAAGCATTTAAGACACTCTAAAAATTCCCCGTAATGATTGTGGTCTTTGTAGAATCAACAAATAATAAACTTCTTTAAAAATAAATCCAGCTCCCTGTTTTGGTCCATTTGGCCTGGTTTTCTGACAGTTTCCGCTCGCTGAGATAGTTGCTTTGCGAATGTGAATCGCTGTGGTTCCGCCGTTCGGGGCTCTTATACTTCCAAATTTGATTTTGTAAGCCACCGCAGGATTATGCGGCAAGTGAGAACACCAGACATGTAAAAAAAGGACATCGGAAAAAGAGATGAGAGGAGAGTGTAAATTTTATGTTGATCCAGTGTCTTAGAGTCTCGCACAACATTTGTTAGATAAGTGCACATGAATGAATTCTTGTGCAAAAAAGTTTGGCCGTGCACCTCTATTACTTCAGCATCATCACCAGTAATTAAGGTTAAAAAAATGTCTCCCGCGTCACTATGAAACTCACGTCTTTTGAGTGTTACAATAATATGAGGCTAGAGTAAAATCTTCGAGTCTTGAACGTATCCTGGGGCCCGATTCCATGATTTCGCGATTTTTTTACCGTGGTTTCGATGACGAAACTACCGTGGCCACGGCACGCAGTCTTCCGAAAGCGATTCGGTAAACAATTCGTAGTTGTTTCCGTGGACTCGCCTCGGTGTTGGAGGTTGATGCGAAGATACCCGAAGCTTCGCTGAAGTGCGCCACGGGTTTAATGACGCAACTCCTCCAAGCCAATGACTGAATATCACCAATTAATTTTTTTAAAGAGTGAAACCTTTTTACCTTTTTAATAATACCTTTGTCTTAATTTGTTCTTGGAATTATTAATACCTTTGTCATTGTCATTAATTAATGCTATTTTATAAGTTTATTAACTGAATTAGATCATTACCTGTATAATAAGAGCAATAAGTATTATTAAATATCCTTTACTATTTAATATGGGTGTTAAATGATATTAAGCATAGATTTGTTTTAATTTAGTATTAAAAATATTTTTAACTTAGCTCCATCGCTTAAGTGCCCCAGAAACGACTAATATACTAACGTGTTTCCTAAAGTTCAAACACTAAACGCGAATAACTGCATTGCCCAGAACACAGTTTAGCAAGGTTTATGACACCTTATTCAAATGAATGTTTGGGTATCATGATTATACTGAAACTATTTTACTGCAGGCGCCACGGAATGAATGGAGACGGTAATAATGAGCTATTACAATCATTATCAGTCCGTGAAATTAGAATTTGAATGGAAGACATTAATTTGAATTTGAAGTTTTGTCATAACAAATGAACATTCATTTATTACGCCTTATTAAAATATTTTACATCATGCATTATAGAACACTTATTGCGCTCACGAAAGTGGATGTAATATTTATAATTTTTACTTTTATGATGTATATACAACTAAACACAATAGTTTGCGGCATTAAAATGCTTTCTCCAATAAAATTAACTATAACCATAGTTTATTGGAGAGTTTGTGTTAATATTATGAAAATGTTATCATGCTATAGTAAAATTTGGTCGCACGTTTACAGAGAATTGTCTTGAATTCCACTTAAAATGTTAGTCAGTAACATGCCTCCATGTGAGTGAATAAGTAACACAAAGTCTGCAGAATAAGGTAAAAGCCAGTGAATCCACATCATATTCCAGCAAATATGTAAATTCAGTAACCTTAACCGATGTTCATACTAGGAAATAAAACACTTTTGTTCCAAAATTAAATTCGTGTCCTGTACTGAGTTTATTCTGATTAAGCGGCATCAATCCTCATTATGTAATTTCTTAATTGTGTATCAAATATCTGCCCTATTCATGGCTATTTTTAAGTTTTTTTAGTAGAAAAAGAAGAAATTCAAAGTACATACATCGCTCTACGATAAAAATTTACAACTTTATCTACCGTTGACGGCCTTCAGAAAATTCACGACCGTTCGGTGCTCTCTCTTCCCGAAAATGAAACCTTGGATATCAAAATCTGAAATTATTTCGTCAATGATACACCTTCCATCAATGAAATTTGAATTCCATAATTGGTTACTATGCATATTCTCTGGGAAGGTTAAGTTGGAAATCAAGGAAATAGGTTGAAACCTAAAACTACTGAAGTTCCCGTTGCGCACGTACGAGCTGGTGTATTTTATGTTGTTGCAGACAAATATTGGACCGCAAAAAAATATTAAGCTAGAGAGCCTCGATCCTGTACCACCAAAATATAAAATATAAAACCTTTTGCCTTTAGCCGCACGGCCACAGCTATTCTTAATTTTATTGGCCTAATTCTTAATATTAAAGCGGAGTAAAATTCTATAGTAGCAATCTCATACCTGAGCATCAGGTAAAGGATGTTTTGTGTCACTTTTCCTGCATTTTCTCTCAAGTTTCCGATCATAATAATGTTGTTAGCCTCCTCAACATAGGTCTCGCGATGTCTCCTTGTAAGTTAATCCACACTGTCTTATGTATTACTCAACGGTAATGATTCTACACACCGTGCCAAAATACTGTTCACAAGTAGACTTGGATATCATCCTCTAACAGAAATAATCACATACGAACCACTGTACAACCTCACTTTACGTAGAAACATGATGCCTTCATTTTCGATACATTCCGATGTTATAAACATGGCACAAGCGAGACTATACATACTTTAAAACATAATTATTTATCTTCTTTGTGGTTCCCTTGCATAAAATAACAATATCTCGTTCAAGCATTTCTTTATCGGAATATACATGCATATAGAAAAATCAGCCTAATTTTGTGTAGGTAGTTATCACGGCCTTATATTTTCATGCAGCTGGCATTATTTCATTCCACTACAGAGAACATCGAATACAATGTGACAGTAATGAATTCCAACTCCACAACAATTGAAGGCTTGTAATTAGCCAACAAATATGAACAATGATAACAATACTGTTATTGACAGGAATTCTTTGCTGAAAAATGGATCCATGCTAATATCTCTCAAAGAAATGAGAAGTTAGCTCAACGATGTTCGAAGGGAACCAATCACAAGATGCTTAAAAATTTAAAAACCTGCATACCTAATGAAAAAAGTATGTTACGCACCTGCAACGTAAATCAATGCCACCGTACGCAGCACGAAACCTTAGATCAACTTAAATTTGTTGGTTTAAAAATGCTTTTGTAATGAGGCGGGACCAGCAACCGCTTCCGTAAAATGGAAATCGAGTCTCCGTGGCCAAACAACTCCACGGTAACCACGCCGAGACGGAAGTTTTGTGAAAGCCTTAGTGGATCGCAGCTTTAAAGTAGTCCTAGCGAGATAGTTCCCTAATCATACTAGAGACCATATTCAAACTATGCGTTTTAACTTCAACGGCTGTGAGTCACACGAATTAAACATTGCATTTTAATGGTGCAGCAATATAGCTATATTTATATGACAGAAATTATAAGTAATTAAATGAAAATATCTAAGTAAGTCATTAACTTGGCTAATTTTTCTCGCGCGGAGCGTTTGAAACTCTTTCAAAACGGAAGGTTTTTTCTAATCCTGAAGAATTTACTGCGGTGACAATATGATTCATTTTCAAATGTAGTTGATAAAACATTCAAACTACACGCTGTTAGTTTTTTAACAACACCTAAGTGTTAAAAATGCCTCATTTTGTAAATAATGTCTCTTTGGAGTGCACACACGTACCATTTCCCACGTAAAAGGGCTGGTATTATTGGGCAGATATCTCGGAAAGTAATGTGTTAAGGGGTTAAACTTTTTGTGTCATCAGAAGGATGAGATATTGTTTTTTAAAATGAGACCAAATTCATTGATTTCTAAGCAAAATGATATTTCGCACGGACTACCTTAAGCATTCCTCCGTGGTTGTGACGTTGTTACCGTGAATCCATCACGGAGCGCCTCAATCATTGCCTTATAGAATCGGGTTCCAGACCGGGTTCTTCGAGAGGGATTATTGTATTCTCTGTTCAATTGTAGCATTTCAAAAAAAAAGAGGATTTTTTTTAATTACTTCACATTTAGGTTTAATTCTCGTTACGTGAAGTCTCAATTATTCTTGGCGTAACCAATATGTATTATCTTAATAGGGCAAATATCATATTTTATGAATGTTTTCTCAAGAGTACTACAAGATAACAAATATAAGTCTATAAATGCAGTGCCTTAAAGACTTTGTATATTTTCTTCTTGCGTTTATTCTTAAGTTATGACTCAAATTATTTGAATTTACTTAAATCGTTCCCCCTTCCACCTGCAAATATGGTTTATTGGTTTTATCTTGTTGAAAGTCATCTACCGTCATTTTAGTTTATTAGGCTCATCATCTGACTCATCACACTGCAATACAACTTTGAAATTTCATTCAGTTAGAGTATTAAGCATCTAAGCCTGCTTTTTTGGTATATATAAGTAGGTTTTCGCATTACCAGTAAACAGTTTGCAGCAATCTTTTGAGTATAATTTACATTAAGAATGGGTATATAATAGGGACCTAAGATGTAGAGTTTTATGGACAGAGAAGCGTTTTCAGATAAAATTGTAATAGGTCAGAATAGAGACGTTCGGAAGAGGCTGGTGAAGCACTAATATGGCGTTGTGGCGCTGCATGGGTCGGAAAATTGAGCTTGAGCTTGGTAAACGATCATTTGAAAGAAGGAATGAAACAGAATATTCTGTTCATCATAAAAACTATAATTCCAAGGTATGTTCAAGATTCCGAAATGGAAGAAGTGGAGGGAATAGACGAAGAAGGGAGAAGGAAACGCGTGTGCCATGAAGGAAGGAAAGAGAGAGGGCGTTGTACAAAGTCTGGTCGGAGTAAGAGCAATAATACTACGATGAAATATAGCAAATGTACTAAATTTATTTGCAAAAATTACTTGGCAACTATAACTTATACTTCCATGGACTGTATTGAGAGTTATGGCGACATCAGTGAATAGGTTTGCTTGGTATACAGAATAACTCTAATGTATTTCAAAATAATATAAATAATAATAAAATTTATTCATTTAACTGTTCAAGTTTAAAATATACTCTAAGAAATAAGGGTCTTTAAATGAAAAACATACATAATAATTATTTATTTATTCAAATAAGATTTAGTTTTTCCCTTTGTAACCGATGGCGCACCAAGTGCGCCACGCGACCACTTAAGTGACAGAAGGGGGCGCGACCATTTAAGGGTTAAGAGTGGGTGAATTGGTCAGGACCTAAAATGTAGAACTTTCATGGTCAGGGAAGCGTTTTCAAAGAAAGTTGTATCGACACTTTCGCTGCGGAGGACGCACCCGTGCGTCCTGCTGCTACTCGTTTTCAAATGCGCCCAGAATCGACAACGGCTGGGGCATTCCAATTTCCCTCTAGCTTCTCCGTTACTTTCCATACTTTCTAGGAGTAGCCGTCGTTTCTCGGTATCCCACTACAACTGTCTTATAACTCAGTTTTCCCTTTTTTATGCATCTTTTCGATATTTTTATAGTTTTTCTATTTTACTGAGCTAAATTGCTATCGAAAGTGAATATCTATTTAATGCATCCATTACTCCTGTGGATGAAATTTGTCTTCAATGATTTTTTTTATATTAAGACCATACATAAATTACTTATGGTAATGTATTGATACGTTTAATGGTGGATTTAATTATGTGAACACATTTATAGTCTATCGTCATGGCTGATTCAGTTGAAATTAACAGATGTTAAACATACCGTAGATAAAATCTCGTGGACATATATCGCATGTCAGTGACCCAAGTTCGATGCCTAAATTTTCAATATTCTTTTGTCATACTTAATGTAAAAATAGTCAGCCGCTAAAAATTAATCACCCTAAGGCCTTATAAAAATATTACCCTAGATATATAGTGCAAACACTTAGTGTCCTGTGCGAAACAATGAATAACATCAGGGCCATCTGCGACGAAGTTTATGGCTTGTCTTTAAATTATCTCATTTATATAACATGCATAAATATTTTTTCCAAGTATTTTATTTAAGGTTTATTTATATTACCCACCGCATTGTAAGGAATAGGGTTTCGAATTAATAATTATGTTCTACCTGATTCTCCGTGTCACTGATTCTGAACAGTTAATGTTAGGATCGTAATTTAGGATTTATTAGAATAATACCTGGAAAGTGTGACGAGATGGTAAGGGAGCGATGTAACTTTTCTTTCGTAAGACATGACTTGGGGTACGCCGTTACTATATGGGACCCTGACGAAATAGGACTAGTTTCGGGCATAGATCGAATACAGCGGAGGGCAGCTAGATTTGTTAAAAATTGTTATGATATACATAGTAGTGTTAGTGAATTGTTGAGGTAATTAGGGTGGGAACCTCTATCTGATCGAAGGGAGAAATATAGGTTAAATCTTTACGAAATTTTGATGTGGACTATTTTCTGCTAGACGTCCAAAATATTTTGCGAGAGCCAAACTATTATGGTAGGAACGATCACGGGAATAAGATTAAGGAAATAGACTGCAAACCGATAGATTTAAGATGTTATTCTTTCAACGTACAATAAGGAACCATAATAGTTATGATTGATCAGTTCTAGGATACTGACAAGGTTAAATAGGTTTTTTCAGTAGTGAAAAATATCTTAACATGAATTTTAGATAATCCCTTCGCATGCAATCTCCGGCATGATATACACCTGCATGTCTTAGTACGTAGTAGTGCTATTTATTTGTCGCATTAATAATACGAAGCAGTAGTTATATCTTGAGTAGTGTACTTCATGGTAGCATGTTCTTCTCCGTATCACTCTCCTGGTTTGTGGTCTGACTGCGTACCGTTGCCCTGACTGCTTTCGGCCTGCGCCTTGTATTCGAGGGAACGTGCGCGGTTCTGATTTGAACTGGGATGAGTGCTACATGCCTGGTGTGAAATCACCCCTTGCCAGACACCCTAGTGGTGGCACAGTATTTTATTGATGTAGACGTATTCTCAATCAACAATTGTCAATTTTTTTACGTAATTGTAAAATTAAAACGCTAATTTTCCATGAAACTGAAATCACCGCCGAATTATTCATACCCGGCTATCCTTCAAACTGTCAAAAATTTGGAGTTACAGCAAGCTGAGTATATGAGAGAAAAGAATTGTTATTAAATGATAGAAAGTGCACATAAAGTGTATCAATCCTTATTTCATTTAGAAAACAATGAACCTCATTTTTAGGAGGGACGGGTGGGTTTGTCATTCAGATGTTTACATTTACTTCCTCTTGTGGGAGCTCGTAAGCTTGTGGGAGAGTATAGCTTGGCAGAACTCTTCCATTAGTATCTAGAAGTGACAAATTCCTCGTATAGATGTTGAATTTTCTGTTTCAAGAAAAGGATAAAGTTTGTTGAACATTCAATTTGTTACTCAAATCATCGATTCTATTCGAGGGCGAGTGTCTCCTTTCATTGCAATTAAACGTTTCAGGCTTAATTTTGTGAAACTGACAGGTAAAAAAAGAATTTTTACTTTGTACATTCCACGCTTAATTGTTATCCGACCACGGATTCGAAATATGATGTCATGATCAAGGTCCATTAGTATTGAATTTGAGAATGACATTAAATGTCTAAACCATGGTCTCTAGCAAGAAAGTGTGGAATATCCAAAGTGACAATACGTCTCATTTCCTTTGGGCTACGTTTTGTAGAGACAATATAAACTTAGACGAGGGAGCTTCATTTAGAAAATATAAGTTGAACGAGGGGAAGAAAGATACACGGTATGAGAGAGAAACGCGAATACATTATGAGAATGGCGTTTTGAAAAAAAATTAGATAGGTCTCCTAATAGATTAGTAGGTAACTTAGTTTGTGACTGTCCCAGAACTTTGGGGCGATATCCAGCCATCGGAAGTAGCCTATTATGAGGGAGGGAGGATAGGCTGCTGTGGGGAAGACGGCCACGGGAAAACCCGTGGGTCCTTATCCCGTGTGTAAACCACCCTCGCTCGCTGCCTCATCCCTTTCCAAGCAACCGGTGGCCCGGCACCCTGTCGCCGGCACCGGTTGTTCCCATGGCCTTTTCCCGCGGATCCTGGCTGAGGTCCTGGCCCGCTCATAAACGTCCCTTGGAAATACCCCGGTCAACGAACTACGAGTTCCCCTAGAAAATATCAGATTTTTGCCGACTGCCTACGTCATCGATGCCCAGCCGCACCAATTTATCAGTGAATATCAGAGATGTAACAGAGAAACGATTCCCATCAACGGGTGGAACCTTTAACTGGGTCGTCGATACGTTCCCTCATTCCTCCACGACCTCTTGCCAGGACCCCCTTGCGGACCGCCTCCACGACACTACTACAGGAAAGTGTTAGGTGCTAAGTTCGATCATCGCAAGAAGTGAGCAAGTTCTAACATTTACAACTGTGGTAATTATATTGGCCATTCTAGTGTTTCTTTCAGTGAGACACTATGGAAAATTATCCCAAAATAATATGCAATAATATAAATGTGAAATTATTTATAACGTGATGAGTATTTTTTTGCAAAAAATTGTTTTCTCTGGCAAATGTTTTAATATTTATTTTATGTAAAATTACTTGCTAAAAATATGTCTAAATGTATCGATGATTGAGAAGAAGATGGGTGAGAAAGAATTACGTTACGGGTTGCATAACATTGGTTATGCGGGTTGCATAACTCCGAGATTGCTGCGTGCGGCGGACGCATCCTTCGTTTCATTTGTTTAAAATAAAGATTTAAAAAATTTTATTATTGTTTACGGTATCCAGAGAGCCATATCTACCTGGCTATGCAAAAAAACTACTGCCGCTCACGGCGAAAGTTTTCATCCAAGTGACCCGCAGCAAAGTGTCGATAGCAGAAGGTCTGAATAGAGACGTAAGGAAGAGGCTGGTGAAAGCTCTAATATGGCGCTGCATGGGTCGGATAATTGGCCGAAGCTGAGAGAGGATGTACGTAGAATTAAGGCGTTTGAGTCTTGGATTTGGAGAGGGACGGATGGGGCAAGCAGGGTGGCGAGAAGGATGAATGACTGCTCATATGACATATGCCCAGCAGTTTATATGCTTGACCTCTTCTCATTTTTTAAATACACAATGTTTTCACGCGGATAATGATTGAATTGTGCAATCAAGAGCTTACTATTTCTATAAAAAGGAACATTGTGCATTATTCAATGAAATACCGTTTACTACTCAAAAATATCTAATGCAACGTTCCACACACTAGTGTTAAAACTTCATATCTAAGGTGATAATAAGGTCAAGGATTCCATTTACACTGAAAGTTTTAACACCTTATGAATATAACTCATAAACTTAAACATCACAACGAGAATTAGCTTTTTGTCAGAGAAAAAATACTCTAGTTAAAAATAATCAATAGGACGGGACACTAGGCTTGCTGAAAATGTCACATGTGTCTAGCGAAGCTATTTTTGTGTCGCTCATCCAAAGCCTCGTAAGGACACCTGCCATTATATTTTTCTTCCAATCGTGTCAGAATTCTTTCATGTTTTTCGTTATTTTTTTGTTGAGCCTACCCCTTTTCCTAAAAAATGTTGGACAGACCTGCCTTTTTTCGAAAAAAAAGATATCGGTATAAAGGCTTTAAAATTACCTCAGGTAGCCCGATAAATCTTTCACAAAGTGAAAATAGCTCCCCTCCCCCCCCCCCCCCCCCCCCGGCTCCCGTTTTCCCATTTACCAGTTCACTTCCCCTCCCGCCTTGTTTCCAGGGTGGGGGATGATGGGAAGAGGAGGGGATGAGGTTGGTGTTGAATAGAGTGGGAAAGGCTCATGCGCCGCTGCCTCCGTCGCTCAAGCTCTCCCTCACTTGACCCACATCCCTATTATCTGGAGGCACGTCCCATCGTGCCCTTGGCGAGGGACGGTGGGTGGGTGAGCCACCGGGGACGGGCGGTGGCCGGAGAGAGGCATCATCCATCCCTCGCGTCTTGATATTGCACTTTTAGAGGTTCCCGCTCTCGATCTCCAGGCGTCCACGTGACTGGCTGGCCCTCGTCAGGGCGCGTGAGGGATGGAATAATGTCGGGTCTGCCCACGTTAGGGGTGGCAATGAATCGTGTAGTAGCTCACGGAAACCAATCTTTTTTTAAAAATATAACTAATAAATTCAGGCTTCACTTTGTGGAACCTCTCCATATCGGAAAACAAAATACTCTTGCATTGGTCCGCTAAATATATTTATTATTTACGACCCGGGTTTCGTCACACCTGAAGATGTCATTATGTGACGAAACCCAAGGTCGTAAAGAATAAATTTATTTAGTGGACCAATACTAGAATATTTTGACTTCCAATCTTTTTTGATTTCGTCGGAGATCGATCGGAAAATAATACCTCACGAAGATCTCTCTTTATTACATTTATGAATGTCTCTGCATTTACAACCGACATTTCAACCGTCGAAGTTTGGTCGATGTAAATGCCTAAATAAAAATAGCTCTTATTGCAGTAAAATATTCTTATTTTACTGCTAACTTTAGAACATAGATCATTAATGTAAATAATGTATAAAAGGGGACCAATCACACTTCCTTGAGGAACACCGGATGTGACTTCGACCATATCAGAGCTAAAACCATCAATAGCTACTTTTTGTATTCGATCACTGTGAAAGTCCCTTATCCAATTAATTATTTTTCTATTACCTGCGCATGACTGCAGTTTATATAAGAGTTTTTTGTGAGGAACGTTTTCGAAGGCCTTCTTAAAATCAAGGAATATTGCGTCGGCTTGCCTAATCGATTCACCTGATTTTAGGATATCATGAAGGAAGAGCGCAAGCTGTGTTTTGCAGGACCTGCCCTGACGTAAGCCGTGCTGACTGCTATGTAAGAAGTTACGATTATCTAGAAATGGCATAACATTACTAACGACAATGTATCCGAGGTTCTGTGTAAAAGTGATGTTACCGATATAGGCCGGTAATTTTCTGGGTCACTTTATTTCCTTTTTAGAATATCGTAGTGACGTCGGCTATTTTCCAGTCTTGGGGCACCTTGCCTTCGGATAATACATACATACATGAATACATACATATATATATATATATGTATATATTGTGACGGTACGCGGCGGAGCCGAGTGAGTGGTCGCGTGGCTTCAAAATGCGCCGTCAACATCTTACGGCCGGGCTCTTACCCCCCACTTCCCTCCCCGCGTCTATCCTGGCGAAATGCCACAACAAAAGAGATGCGAGTGAGAAGTGACGCACCACAATGGATGGATTGACCGGGGTGCCACGCAAGACCGCGGCCTAGCTACCAGTCGGCAGACAAAAGAGAAGTATCTCTAGGTGGGGGCCTTTCCGAAGTTCGCGCTCGCGGCGATGGTTTCACAAGAGAATCTGAAATCAAATCAAGAGGGTCACGCGTCGGAAAGAGACGACTCAAGAATCCAATTGAACGACATGGTCATTTATTCACGAATAGTAGAAAATCTTCGTTTACACACACACAAATATCTATGAAAATTACCCTCTTATAGACTAGTGACGGATGAATGGATTTATGAATCGTGAACATCAATGAGATAGCACATACAGCAGGGAAGGACAACCTTCCAAAAAGAGGAACAATGATCAAATACTTTTTATATACAATATTTACACGCTCCACGTCTTACAAATGATAAATGAGCAAACTTTCCCTGCTAAGGGTAGTGGCAACAAATGATAAATGAGCAAACTTTCTAAGGGCAGTGGATTCGATTGTGGAGGGATTTGACCAGTGACTTTTTGTACGGAGAAGTTGATGCACGTCATCCTGCTCGACACCAGGTGACGATTTTCGTAATCACTATGAAACGAATAATCCCTACACCATTTTGATGGAGACAAATTGGACGACACTAGTGGGTGGGAGAGGTGACTGATGACAACACTCAATGTCTATTGAGATGCTGATGGGAGTGGGCACGAGCCCGTGAATACTTAAACTTGGACCAGCAGCGAATCTGGAACGGCCCGACGTCGCTTCCAACGGGTGGGTCGTACTGTAGGTCGACACCCGGCAAGGGAAACTCGTCTCCTCCGGATGGTGCCGACGTACGCCTCCGCAAGGCTTCCACGACGTATTTTTCGGAACGGCTCCTTCTGGATCGCGCCCTCCTTCTCCACGTCGCGTAGCGCTCCGACTCCAGGATCAGTCTCACCTTCTCACCATCAATATGCCTTCATGGCAATTCTCCATACTCACAGGTCCCCACGCGGGAATCACCACGGAACATGCCCGCGAAATATTGCTCAAGAAATGCCCCCAAAGAAATGGTTGAAGAAAATGCTCCAAGAAAAATGACCCCGCACACCTCTCGTGCGCGGTATTTATCGGGTCTAATGCCCACACCAACGCCACCTTTTCTACACGCAAAACACAAACACTTGCACATCCAAAATACAACAGCGGTCATTTCAAACACATGTCGTGAGCCGACTCTCCACGAACTCGCGCCCAAAAACGTAACGGGGAACATAAACTAAAACACGACATACAACGGTATGTCACTATATATATATATATATATATATATATATATATATATATATATATATATATATATATATATATATATATATATATATATATATATATAAAGGTCACAGGCGTGACTAGCAGTTACATATAGAGCACAAAAAAAGTAAAACTCACAGAAATTTTGATATATTTCGGCGGACACAACCGCCTTCGTCAGAATGTTAGAAGGTAGTCAATATATATATATATATATATATATATATATATATATATATATATATATATATATATATATATACACACACAATGGAAAACTTCGCCAAATGGCCACAAACACAATTAAAGAGGAAACTTACAGGGGGTAAAAAGACGAAAGTAAAGAGAGAGTCTTACTTAGAGACGTTTCGGGTGTTATCCCTTCTTTAGTCACACAGAGAATGCCACTCTCTTCGGGTGTTATCCCTTCTTCAGTCACACAGAGAATGCCATTCTCTGTGTGACTGAAGAAGGGATAACACCCGAAACGTCTCTAAGTAAGACTCTCTCTTTACTTTCGTCTTTTTACCCCCTGTAAGTTTCCTCTTTAATTGTATATATATATATATATATATATATATATATATATATATATATATATATATATATATATATATATATATATATATATATATATATATATATCAGCTAGCAACAAGGCGTTGAGGTTGGGGATGGATAGATAGGTATATCAGTGGACACTCACAGAAAGGCGATCCATGACGACACCGGTGTCCACTGCTCTCGGAAGCTTTCGGGTGAGAACCCTTCCTCAGCGGGAGAAAAGAATTGTGATTTTCTCCCGCTGAGGAAGGGTTCTCACCCGAAAGCTTCCGAGAGCAGTGGACACCGGTGTCGCCATGGATCGCCTTTCTGTGAGTGTCCACTGATATACCTATCTATCCATCCCCAACCTCAACGCCTTGTTGCTAGCTTATATTTCTAAATTTATTTCCTTTTCTTATAAAAGCGATAAGCTAGTTCTATACAGCCGTCGGCCGTCTCTCACATCCTCTTCTCCAAGTCTCCTTGCCTCTCCAGTCTTCATTCTCTAATTGTCTCCTTTTCATATCATGGGTGACTTGCTTTGCCCCGTCTTCTGGTGGTCGTCTTCTCTTCCTCCTCCCGGGTGGTTGCCAATTTAATATCTTTTTTGGCCAACGTTTCTCCTTTATTTTTACGTGTGCATACCATTTTAGCCGTCTCTTCTCTATTTCCTGTATGATGCTTTCTTCTACTTGCATAATTTTTCTTATATTTTCATTTCTTATTTTTTGTAGTTTTGATTTTCTGCTGCTTCTTCTTAGAACATCCATTTCTACGACCTCCAGTCTCTGCCTATCCCTTTTGGTCGTTTCCCATGTCTCTGCTCCGTAAAAGAGTATACTCTGAATAATTGTTTTATATATTTGCAATTTTTTTTCCTACTCATGTCTTTTGACCATAATATGCGCTATTCATTTTATTTATTGCAAGTTTTGACTGATGTATTCTGTTCGTTATCTCTTTTTTACTGGTTCCTTATTTTCCAATCGTTACACCTAAGTATTTATACTCACTACAGACTTCGATGGCATTTCCTTCTATTTCTTCGGATAATGATTTGTTAAATATAATATCTGAGAATGGTGCAATCTGTGGCGCTAACCCTTTGAACACGCGTGCAGGTATTCCTTCAGGACCTGGGGAATTGTTACTTTTAATCGAATGCAGTTGTTTAATCACTGCATCACGTTGAATTGTTATGCCAGTCATGAGCTCGTTAAAGTCAGGAATGTCTAAATTGTGTCATCTTTATTGAATACTTTTATGCACATGGCACATCGTGGAAGAATCATTTGCAATCACTACCACTTTTCATCTCAAGTACTTACATAATTGTTTTTATATTATCTTCCAATTTGTCTCATTCAAACTGGAAACCTATTTGTGACATTGTGAGTATACTGGCGGCCACTTCTTTGTGTAAGAGCATACTATGTTATGCGAAACCGTCTCACTCGTCGCTGTCTTCCTTTAGGTAGTCCGAGAGAGATAGTTCTCTAGTCATAATAGACACCATATTGGATTATATGTTTCAATTTCACCAGCTGTAGCACGCATCAATGGAATATTGTATTTTTAATGGTGTAATAATATAGTTATAAATGACAGAAATTGTAAGTATTTAAATGAAAATATCAAAATAAGTCTTTAACTTGACTCATTTATCTCGCGCGGTGCGTTTGATCCTCCTTCAAAACGGAAGGTTTTTTTTTGTGATACCCAAGAACCTATTGCGGTGACAATATGTTTTATTTTTCAAATATAGTTGAGAAAACATAAAGTTGTTAGTTTTTTTATGACATCTAAGTGTTAGAAATAACTCATTTTGTAAATGATATCTCTCTGAAGTGCATATACGTACCATTTCCCATGTCAAAGGGCTAGTATATTTTGGCTAATATCTCGGAAAGTAATGTGGTAAGGGGTTAAATTTTTGGAGTCACAAGATGAGTAGTATATTTCTCTTTAAAATGAGACCAAGTTCAATGATTTCTAAGTAAAATGATACTTCGCTCGGACTCTCTTAATATCTTCATCAGTGGGTGTTCCCATGCATTATTCTTAGAGTGGAAAGAAGTGTCAGAAAAATAAGCCAAATATTCTTTTCAACCACTGCATTTCTATGCACCTCGTGCATATTTTTCCCCGAGACAATTTTTCTAATTGCCTTGTGCTCAACGTGATTAATTTTTATAACCTGTTGGTGTCATTGAAGGGCGCCAACTTCCCCAAATTCCTCTTCCCTTAGCTTACCTATTTTGCTCTTTCATTTGAGTGCTCTCTCTTGGGGTGGAAAGCGGAGGGAAGTGTGTAGGGGTAGAACACCTCGCACAGTCGACTATCATCCGACCCTCCGACGCCGTTTCATTCCACCCCATCCTCCTCTCGACGCTCAACTGACGGACGCGATACTTGCAAGTGTGCCCATGGGGAAGTGGCGAGGGTGCCACCGTACGGATAAGGAGCAGTTGGGTAGGAAAAGGAGAGTATGGGGCAACGTCCACTCTCACCAGCTCAAGCAGTCGTCTTGCCCCTCGAATCGAGCATCTCAAGAACGAGAAAATAATGTGTCTCAGAAGCGCCAAGGCAAAGAAATTTTCAGTTTTTTAAGTGTGACGTAAAATAAAAATCTAGAATTCGCAATGTCAGTGAAGGGGTGATGGCGTAATTACAACTTGAGAATCGGACTGACATTGGGGTAGCAGGAAAAATAATTTCTTATTTAGTTGGTAGGTTGATCGCTTTAATTTGAATAATTGAAATCTATCGACAAAAATTGATTAAAGCTTGTGTTGCTCGTTCGGTTATACGAATTTGGTGGAAATTCAGCTTTTATTTGGTGTCACTTAAGCGTCTTTACAGCTTTTAAATGGTGGCATACAAACTTTAATTCACACTTGTTCGATAAGAAACCCTTCCCTATAGTTCATGATTATAATTTTTAGGTTACCGACTAGCTGTTAAATGAAATGATTCCGTTGATACCAAGCTAATTATCTCCATTGAGTGGTAGTAAAAGGGAAGAGGAAGATCTCCTGGCTGCCCTGATAAGGAGTCAATCCAGGGAGATGGATGAATATGATTTGTGTTATTTTTCACTTACAGCCAGATTCCGTAAAATGCTACGCAAATACAGGGCTAAAGTTAGATTTAAAATGGAATAAATACTATGCAAATATTCCGGAAATAAAAAGTGAAATGTTGAAAATTGGAGTCATTTTTTATTTCAATCATTCTTCCATGGAAGCTGAATTTAAAACATTTTGCCAGCCGTTTGTACTCATCAGCCTTTGTTTTCTAACATGGTATCATTTTTGTAATTAAAGCCCATTGCCAAAGAACCTGCCCAGTTTTCATTGAATATGTAGCAAACTCTTCTCTATTCTAGAATTCATCTACTTGGAAGTAATTTTCCACCACTCGACGTATAGCCCTTAGGCAAGCATCTCCTTCTGCTTCTGTCCTCCATGGACCTGGCACCAATTCACCTCCAGCATTCACACCATTCAATTTGTAGGGCTTGTATTTTTCAAGTTATTACTATAACTGAGCCTAAGTAAATAGTAAAATGTACAGTTAGTTTCATAAACAGAAATGGTAACACTAAACACATTCTGAATTATCCAATTAACCTGGCAAACAATGACTTGCACATATTTCTGGACATTTTCCATTTAACCAATTATTGGCTTTCGAAGTAGCCTAATTCAGCCTAGCTTAATTGATGTCAAAGGTATTTTCAAACACTCTCCTGGCTCGATTCAGATACAATTAAAAATTACTTACTTCTGTAGAAGGTTTTTCCTGCGGTGGTCTCATAAATATTGTTTTAAGTGAAATACCTCTTCCCCAAACAACAAATACGATGCCATTGTTTCTGACCCAGTCAAATTAGCGGGTGGTGGAACACTTGATTTCTCTTCATTCAAGTATCTACCCAGCAAAGAATTTTAAATAGTCTTCCTTCACTCTGCCTTCCAGCAGCACCGATTTCAACTATGGTAAATGTGTAGTTGGCATCAAACATGATTGCAACACCTAACTATGAGTTCCCTTGTAATTGAAGAACTCTGAACTAGAGTAGGATGGAGCCTGAAGTATAAGGGATGAAACATTGAGAGTCATTCATAGAATGCATGCATTTAACATGTAGGGACAAAGCAGTTCATTGGCCTACCTGAAGTACTACATGTTTCCCATCAGTTTCCCCTATGCAGTTTGAGAAATTCCACCTCGGCCAAAAAGAGCTGCTTACACATCTCCAATTCTCCATTACAAACACTGTATCTTTGAAACTTTTTCCAAAGGGCTTTGCTCTTTCCACTAATTATAAGACATAGTAGTTTTACCAGGTAGACATTGGTAGAATAAGCTACTACACCTATCTCCTGCTGCTATATACCGAAATATATGGAATGTGGGAATCAAGCGTAGTTACTGCTGCTTTGAATATTAATTTACCGCGGCTAAAATATTTCAACTATCAGGTAAACTTTCATAAATGTTAACTATTAGAAATAGCTGCAAATAATGAGTTATCTGTAGTGTTATTTTAAATAATAGTCAAATTTACCTAATGGTAACACTTAGGAGATCACTTAGAGATAATATGCCTTGAACCAAAGACGTATTTGAAATTGAGGGTCTCACAACTCGTCGCAACGACTCCAATATTTCCACGGGCATACGAAAATAATTAAAAATGACGTACACCATATATTTTCCTCTCTTGTAGGAGATGATGATAGTCTCTCTGCCATCTCTGGTCTTCAAAAATTGGGCGCATCCACCTACCACCTTTTCGTATTACACCGCCGTCTTCTTAGCAAAATAAGTCCCAATAAGGCATTGAGCCTCCATTACATTTGCAAGGTGTTCATTGGTGCCACTGCATCCATTTCACTCTCAAAAAATTGCTCCTTAATTAGCTGGCAACAAATGGGTTAAATGAAAGAAAGATATTTTGTGTAGAGTAACTTTAAGGACAAAAGCTATTGATCGAGCTACATAATTATCAACACTGTTGTTAAGTTATAAGTACCCACGGTCGTTGAGTTTTGTTTTTTACTCTTTTTCTGTGCTGTAGATAGCGCGCAGGTGCCTTCTACGCCAAGGTTCATCCACGCGTAGGTTCGCTTACATGCGAACAGTTCACGCGAAGAAATGACGCGTCTCGTTGCGTGCATTCGCGCTTGACGCGTCCATGAAAACATACCTTAACGAGAACTGCGGGGGCAAGTTTTTCGCATGAGTGTCCTCCAATCGATCTCCCGTTCTTAAGCCCCGCCCTCCTCCACCACTCTCCAGCGCATGAAATAAGGTGAGGTGTGATGGAGTCCCTACTTCTAATTCACCCCTTGTCAGATTTCAAGACAGGTATAAGGCAATAAAAAATCTTAAAAAGCTTACTATAAATTTAAGGCAAAACAGAAGAGCGTCACCAAGTTCATAGAAAGAGTTCTCAGACCAGCAGTTTAAATTTCACCATCGAAAATGTTTACGATCAGGAAAGAGATGAGTTTATATTAATAACTAGCGGAAGGTGCCTGTTGAAATTCAACGGGCGAGAAGAACATTGAATTACTTTACATTGAATTATTTTACACTATCAATAGCAATCGGATTATATCGATATATATATATATATATATATATATATATATATATATATATACACAATGGAAAACTTCGCCAAATGGCCACAAACACAATTAAAGAGGAAACTTACAGGGGGTAAAAAGACGAAAGTAAAGAGAGAGTCTTACTTAGAGACGTTTCGGGTGTTATCCCTTCTTCAGTCACACAGAGAATGCACTGCTCCAATGAGGGTAGGAGAGGGGAGGTTATGAGAGGGGGGACTGGGGAGGTTAATAGTGCTGGGCCTGGCTGATGGGGCTGGGGGAAGGTTGATACAAAGTTGATACAAAGTTATATATATATATATATATATATATATATATATATATATATATATATATATATATATATATATATATATATATATATATATATATATATATATATATATATATATATATATATATATATTTCGCCCACAATGTATTTCTTGTGGATTCTGCTATTTCAATTAATACGTTCTGGGCCTATCGGCTTCAACAATGCTATCGGTCGTCAAGGGGACAACGAACCAAAACCGCTGAATTTTCAGCAATTTTATGAATGTTTTTTCATAATTTAAAGTAAATCAGTTGGAAAACAAAAATCAATTGCAAGAATAAGAATGTTAATTTTTTTTTCTTTCGAATGGTCTTTGTCACTACTTTGTATGACCATTATCACTAATTTAAATACGCAAAAGAAGAAAGGTTTTCATGCCAGAAAAACGAAATTTACATGTAATTCTTATGGAAACGCTTTTACTCATCTGGGGTCGAACCGGAGATCATTAGGTAAACAATAAGAAGCCATAAACCTTTTCAGTGACAAAATGAGTCGTGTTACAAAGTTTTACGTCATTCCGTACAATGGTTCGGCAGTTATACTTTAGACTACTAGACACTTTAAGAAGTTGTTTAGTACGCTCTTGCGAAGGTTTAAGGTATAAAAATTTAAAAAATATATATTCCCCCCCTCCATTTATCTATTTATTTAAACATTCATAAAATCGCTGAAAATTGATCGACTTGGACTCTATGTCTCCTTGACGACCGATAGCATTGTTGAAGCCGGCCATCATATGGATATAAGATGAAAACGGCTCATGATGTGTCATTAGAAAAGTAGTTACAATACCATTGGTGGGATTTGATTAGATATTTGCGGAGGTGACTGACAATTAAGGTCATTTGCGCCATATGGGAACAGGCAAAGGGAGGAACCCGGCTTCACCATTATCCTGCTCTTAGCGAGAGGCGCCACAGTTTAACGTCTTATCCGTCACATTTGGAAATGCCCTCCACAAGGCACTGAAGTAGGTATCGGGTGTCCTCAGAAAAATATCCTACTCTGCAAGAATTTGAGCCCTAAAGTATGGGAAATAACTAATAATAATAATAAAACGTCTTTATTAGGTGAGATTGGGACTAGAAAGTCCCATCTTCCATCTAACCCCTAAACTAACTTCCAACTAACACCCGAAAAAAAACAGAAGAGTGCCCTGGGTGCAACTCTCCGTCATAATGACCGAATTTTAATGGCTCAGGAAAAAATTTCAGTGAAATGGCTTCTTGATATGTATAATTTAGTGACTAACCGGGTAAATTCCCCTTCGTCAAGTACCCTAAAAATAAGATATGGTGGGTAGACATTTATTTAATGAATAAAACTACGAATATGCCATTAGATATTTAATGTGACACATAATACATTGGACCGATTTGCCGTTTTCATTTGAACTATTTGGATAATAATAATTGCCGTTTGGTTTCCATTTATTTACCTTTAAGATGTCAATTCAGTAGGCTTTCCTTTATATTCTATTTTCAAATTAAAACAAATTCCTTCGAAAGTAAAGTTAGAAGGATCCTGTAGAATTTGTTACAACTAATTAAAAGAAGTTGCTCAGTCGCTGCCTGTATATGAATGGCTGATTAATTAGAAGCGCAGCGCAACATTTTTGACTGTGCTAGCGTTCGACCTCGAGTAATTGTCTTGAAAACATGTCAGCCATTGGATCGCTTTGAAGCTGAACATAGCCACAGCAACGCAAAGAAGGGTATTAATAGAATGATATGTTTTCTCGGTGAATCTATGTTCGCGATAGTACTTTTAGTTATTTTTCCATTCATTTCATATCAGTCTGAGCCGCAGCGAAGCGTGGCCGGGTTTAGCTAGTCTATATATATAAAAACGAATGTATGTCTGTCTGTCCTGTATGCATTACTACACTGTTGATCTGATCGCCAAGAAACTTTAAGAAGTTGTTGAGGACACTCTTGCGAAGGTTTCGAAGGTTTTAGGTGTAAAAATGTTTTAAATTTCGCCCCCCCACCCCCCCCCCCAAGGCCCTCTTAATCTTTCGAATACTTTTCGCGCAACAACGCCCGACGGGTAAGTGCACTACTACAGTTTTAATCCTATCGTGCTGAAATTTTGCCGAGTAATAGCTCAAGGCAGGAGGAAAGTTGTAGGCTACTTTAAAATGATCTCAGGGCTCATAAAGGTCCCAAAAAGGGACCCTTAAGTGGTTCGTGGTACGTATCGGGTTTTGTGCAGTGGTTTCATTTTTTACTTTTTTAAATTATTTCCGCTCAAGATAGAGGGTTGGAATTTTGTGTTAAATGTCTGAAAGAATGAAGTTTTTAATTCTTTCAATTAATTATCCTTTTTACTTCGTAATTGACTGAAAATTGCGTTTTTAGCTGCAGAAACATATTTTTATGTGAAATCAACAATACCATATTCGCTTGACAACCAGACTTCGGTCATTGCTGTTGGAATTCATACTGCTTAGTTGAGCCGATTAGGAATGCCAAGCATTGGGATTTGTGCAGCGGTTAATTATTTCGCTTTTTAAAACAACTTTAACTAAAGATAGAGAGTTGAAATTCATTTTATCACATACCCGAAAGCGTGATACTACTAAAATTAGTGGTATCATGCCCGAAAGAATGAAGTTTTTCTCTTTTTCAAACGATTTTCTTTTACACATTTTCCTTGACAACCAAATAAACAAAAAAAAATAAACATTAAATCAAATCTTAATTAACGAAAATGAAATTCTGAATAGCTACTCAACAAGTAAGTACTCGAATTATGTACTTAACTATAATGTTCTTTTAGCCTGGCTGTGCAGGTAGTATGATTACAGTAAAGGGTTTCAAAAAATTGTCTCTCTACTCTATATTAAACAAGTTTTACAAATTTCATTGTTTTTATTTTACCATGTTGTTTTTTATCATTCTGTCAATTTTTCAGTCATTTGACTTATAATTATTATTGTTCATGGGAGATATTGTCACATTGTTTACTTACTATTGTCTCACAATTGTATAGATGCTCTGCAGAAGAGAATATTAATGTAATAAAACAATTACTTGAAATGTAGTCTGTTATCACAACTACTTACTAACTCCTCACCTCTTATATAAAGAGTTTTGAAGGAAGTATGATCCCGAGCAACGCCGGGTAATTCAGCTAGTTATATATAAGATTGTTAAACAATACGTTCCTGAACTCTAACCTACGCGTAAATTAAAAACGATTAATTCGGGTTATTTACAAGCTGATTGGTAAGTTTCTGAACATTTCTTATTCTAACGTCCTAGTTTCAGTCACATTGTCTCGATTTCCCTTTAGTATATTGCCCTTAACATGTGTCGCCATTAGATCCCTCTTAAAGTCCTGTTAGCTTCTTTTTACTTTGTCCAGAGTTCCTCTTCTCTTCATTCCTCAATCACTTGAAAGTTGTCTCTTTATGAGCGAAAAGGGAGCCACTCGCAACACGCCTGAGATGAATTTCCTCAGTGTCATTGGATGACACCTGTACCTGTTTGAAACCTGTACTCTATTTTTATTCGCCAAATTTTTATTTCGTGTCCACGTAAGTGAAGGCGACTTCAACGGTGCTTCGTAATTAACTTTACCGGAGTCAATTACGCATTTCATAACACTCTTACAATTAAGTTTTCCCTCGAGTTATGATAGTTAAGATTGGGCTAGTCAAAAACCATTTCTAAAGAAAAGAGTTAAATATTTTGAGAGCCATTTGAATAGCTATTGGTACACATATTATTTCACTCCTCAACTTGGGAAAATTGACTTTGTTTAAGCTTAGGGACTTCTGAATCTTATGAGCCTACCTATAAACTCATTCTCTGCGAAAATACTACCCAGATAGGTGAGTCTCTGAACTTACTCCATTTCAAACCATCGTACTCTTTAGACCCGCCCACTTATTTCAAGAAATCAATTTCACTTTTGCATATAAATGGTTGATCTTCAAGCATTACCTTTTGATCTGCACCTCAAATGCATTAATTATTGACAGTGCGCCCTTGGCTGACTGACAAACCAATTCTTGATCATCCGCAAATATCTCTGACACTAAATTTCGAACCAAATTATCATATGTTTTTCACCAAACACTATTCTCCTCACGCCATACCCGCCATCTGATCACCCTTAAACCTTTGTACCGCCTTCATTCCGGGACTTCACCACATGAACTTCACCCTCAAGTCACATTTCCCCATTTTGCGCGACAGCACTCTTACCTCAGACACTACTGCTTTCTATTTATCCTCCGAATAAATGAATTAATTTTACCTTATCTCGATTATTGGCGCGTGAGTGCATGACAGTTATCGATAAAAATTCAAAAAAATGTAGTGGTGACTCTCTGACTATACTATTTGACCTCACATTCTGTTAGGTGATCCATTAGCATATTAATAAGCATGCATATTTTTCAGCACCTGCTGGCCCAACATCTTTGACAAATTTCAATTGGAACTACATACTATTCTCAGGACTCCAAAAATTAATCATTAAATCTACTATTTTAACAACATTCTCGCGAAGGCTATTTTAAAACTTAACTGAGAGATAGAGTTTTAGCGCCTAAACGGCCAATTCCGCTGAGTAATAAACTTGTGATCACAAATTTGATAATAGAGTCTCTTTTGTATGTGTGAAACTGCTCTTATATTTCTTAATCTTATCCCTCCCGTTGAAAATTAATGAGTATTTCTGCAAGTTAAACATAAAAAATTGAAATATAATTTTAATAATTAGAATTTGTTCGCAAAAGGGGACAAAATCTGTGATACCTATAGAGTGAGGCCAAGTTTAACTCTTAAATAAAGGATACAAGGTGATAGTGCGCAAGTATAAGGAAATAATCTTTTCTTCTTCTTCTTGATGCCGTGCACTATTCAGTGCGTTGGCTGCTCAAGCATCGCCCTCTTGCCTGTTGAAACAGGTCCCCAGTATCTCTAATCGCTGTCCACTCTTCGATGTTTTGATGTGTCCATGAACTTTTTCTTCTCCCTCTTGGGGGCGCTTCCCTTCAACTCTCCCTTCCAAGATCAGACCGAGGATTTCGTACTTTTTCCCTCTCAGCATGTGCCCAAAATATGATATTTTCCTCTTCTCAATCAACTTCCTCAGCGAACGAACGAACTGAGGCCTGCTCTTCGCAGGGCCTCAGTGTTTGAAACTCTATTGGTCCATGAAATTTTAAGAAGCCGTCTTAAGAACCACATTTCAGTTTCTTCCAGTCTTTTCATTGATGTTTTCTTAATCGTCCAAGTTTCCACTCCATACAATAAGATGGGTATTACGTAGCACTGCGCCACTTTTATTCTAAGAGCCAAGGGAGTGTTTTTATGGATCACTATATTATTTAGCTGCCGGAATATTGTTTTAGCTGTACCTCATCGAATTTTGATTTCTCTGTCACAGTTAAGTGATTAATTAATCATTGGGCGAAGATACTTTAATTCTGAAACTTTCTTAATTTCGTCCAAATCAATACTGAGTCTTTCATTCTGCTTTGGTGCTCTGCATACACACATCTATTTATGTTTTCGTGATGTTAATGCGGATACCAAACGTAAGCCCTGCTCTATGGATACTGTATAGTATTTTCTGGAAGTCGTTCAGGCTTGAAGCAATCAGAGCAATATCATCTGCATATCGGATATTCCATAGCCGCAAACCATTAACCTTGACACCAAGATAAAGAAATAATACAATAAGAAAAACTTTTAAAAAAGGTAGGCATGAGACAATCCATTGGAAGGAGAAAAGTGCGGACGGGAGTGGCTCGGCACCACGAGGGTGCGGGGGGGCGCGAAAAGGGGCCAGGGCATTCTCTTATATCCTCCCCTCTCGGTTCACCCCAACCCCTTCCCACACCCCAACTCCCATCCCTCACGTCACTTGGAACAGCGACAATGAACGACATTTCACATCGCCCCAATTAAGTTCGCGCGAGAGAGGAAGAGGTCGCCCTCGAGTCGTCGACGATTGAGAACTGGGCGATGACGGAGTGGAGGGAGGTGTATGTGGAGAGAGGGTGCCACTCTACCTGGCCACGGGGACTGTGTCTTCTACATCTACATACCACCCCGCGATCCGCCGCTTGGGTGTGTGGAAGGGGGTGGTAGGTCACCAGCCGTGTAAAGATGTAAAAGTTTTGGAGGTGAAATGGTGGCATGTCCTATGAGAGTGTATTTGGAGGAACTCAGTATTTATTGTGACTGCTTATTGTGAACGGAAAGAACGAGTTTTTGTACCTGTCTGTTCGGCAGTGTATCTCTCATATTTTATCGTATCTGTCAGACCTAAAAATGTAGTGAGCCGTCATGATAATATTCTCTGTGTCGCTCTGAAAAATATCAATTCTGAATTTATCAATCAGCCTAAGCGTAGCGTGCAGCCTCCGAGTCTCTAGGGGCTCCCACCTTAATCCCTCTAACAGTTGTGTAACACTATATGTTCGTTCGTAGCAGTTTTTTTAAGAAGCGCGCTGCTTTTCTTTGCATTTTGTTAAGTATTTTGATTTAATCTATTTCACCTGGGTCCCAAATGCTCGCGGCGTATTCGAGGTGTGGCCTAACTTGGGAATAAGGGTGGTAATCCTTATATTTGCAGATCTATGTGATGTGAAGCATTTCGGGTGATCATACGTTTTTGAGATACTGCTTGGAACTTTAAGAAACGTTGCACAAATAATTCTAACCATGGAAATTGTGGAGTGACGGAAATAGAGAAATTAACGACGGAATAATACGCGGAGTAATGGCTGATGACGAAACGCAAATAAAAAGTTCTCTGGGTAGGAAAAGTTATGAGATTCGCTTCTGTAACCACTAAATTAAAATAGTAGACATAGACTGTTAATATAAACTCACCTTATGTCGTCAGGAGAAATAACTTAAATGCACGTGACGTCGTGGTAGAGATCTCAATGAAAACTAGCTATTATATGTACAATATCCCGTTGAAATGTGATGGATAGGAGAAGGTCGGCGTTTCTGAGGGTGACGTGGTGCCGGTTTCTGCAGTGGTTGGATGCTTTCCATGAGTTGTATATGTTGATGTCATCTGTTTCTCGTGCTGGAATAATGAATTTATATTTGTATACAATCTGATAATTATTTACAAGTACACATTTATGTATAATCTGATATTTATTTACAAGCATGCAACTTATTTTGAAATGGTCATAGATTTAAGTATTTTTCTATGACCATGATGCCGTCCCAAGCGGAATAATTGCGCCGGAGGCGCGACAGCTTCACCGTCCCGGTGAGAGAAACTCACCACAACCGGTTTGGTAACAATTAGGTGCATGGCGGGGGATTTTTATTTGGAGTTTGATGTGTTGTTTGTGTGAAATTGGAAAGTGAGCATTATTTTTGATATATTATATAAAGAAATAATTAATCCTAAGGGGGGTATTACAAAAGGGGGATATATACAGATTTAACACAAAGCATTGATGTATATATTTTATATCTGTATATGAATATATTTTTTTTCTCATTTTTTACATGGAGTATATAATTTTTTTAAATAGCTTTTTTATTCTTTTTCTCCATTTATATATATATATATAATAATAATTATTATTTTTAAAAATATATTTTCTCTTTTTTTGTTGTTATTATTCTCTTTTGTTAAATAAAATGCATTGTAAATCTACATTTTATTTATTTTATCATTTTTATTTATTTTTTGTTATTTTTTTTCCCAGTAAATGATATACAGACTTAACCTACAAGAAACATAAGGCATAGGAAAGACTCATAGGAGAGTGATATGTTGAGGCAGTGTAGGTATATGTGGTTGGGTTAATGGGGTAATTCCAAATATTACAAAGAAGGGGATTGTTGGTTTTCTTAAGGCGGTGTTTAAATTTAGTGACTATTGCTTGAATATATGATTTGATGGTTGGCAGGGAGTAGTAGCGACGTACCTCTTTCAGATTGACTAATTTGCTTATTTTCTGTATGCCGCGTACGCTTTTGTTTTGAAAGATTTCAAGTTTGTCAATAATGGTTCTGCGGCAGGCAAAGATCTCACAGCCGTACAGTAGAATTGGTCTCACTATGGAGGAGTATAGTCTCAAGCGCGCTTTGTGGGAGAGCGGAGAATTTTGTTGACAGAGTGAAGCTAAAGCCATTCGCATTATATAGCACGACGGAGGGTCAAGCGCGATTTTCCCGCCTTTTTTGTTATTTTTTCCCGCGTTTTGCGGAAGACACGCCTTCAACTGGTGGATAGCGTGTAACCATCTACCCTGTTGACGGAGGCGGCGGGATAAAGTCCTCGCCTGCTAACCCGTGGGTCGTCGGTTCGAATCCCGCCTGGGTGGATTATCCACTGCCCAGGACATGGATGTTTGTGCGTCGTAAATGAGTTAGTTGTAAGAGAAGATTGTACAGTCCTAAATTCGCTCACAATATAGACAAGTTATTATTATTATAAAACAGGAAAACTATCAAATAATTATTGGAACCGTCTGATAAATTCTGCTGTCAACGAATAACATAGAAACTATTATTTTTTACGTAACAGAATAACTGCTCATAATGTAACAAACTGAAAATGCACGAAGCAGTATTCCCACCAATTGGCCTTTTGATTAGTTACGTGAACATTGGCTCAGAAACTTCGTGTAGTAATCAATCAAAGATTTTGTATTTGAGTATATTATCATTGTTTTAATTACTATGTTTTACTCTCGAATCGGTATCATTACTGATTGTTGGGATCTGAATCACAGAAATGTGCTAAATACAAAAGCACGGAATGGTTTCGTATTCAGAAGGCCTGTGTAGTACCTGTAACTCGATGCTTTTCGGGATAATTCCGTATTTTAGTAAAGTGCTTTGTAATGTAAATGATCGGAGATAATGGTCGTGCTGCTGACCTCAAAAGTAACTACGTACACTTGTATGATGACTCGTGGACTTTTATACAACGTAGCATAGCCTTTCGTTCGAGGGATTATATACGACCTCCTAAACATAAGGATTTGACATAGACGAATACCCTGCACTTTTTTTCTATCAAGTCATTCAAGTAAAAAAGTTGAATGTGCGAGATTTTGGACAATGAACTAGTCTCTGGTGATGGGGCTCTAATACCTCTCCGAAACTTCCACGTAGACTTGTGGCAGTGGGATTTGGGTCCTGCTTTCTGATCATTCTAATACATGTTCGGAGCGTGGGTGTTTACGTGATGCGTAATGAGCTATTACTAGAGAGAACTGATAGATATACATCTACGTACTACCCCGTGAGCCGCCGCTTGGGCGTGTGGCAGGGGGTGGTAGCTCACCAGCCGTGTAAAGGTGTAAAAGTTTTGGAGGTATAATGGATACATGTCCTATGAGAGTGTATTTGGAGGAGCTCAGTTTCTACCGTGGTCACTTATTGTGCGCGAAAAAAAACGAGTTTTTGTACCTATCTGTTCGGCAATGTGTGTTTCTTATTTTTACGCATCTGTCAGACCCTGAAATGTAGTGAGGCGTCATGATAATATTCTCTTTATCGCTCTGAAAAATATCAGTTCTGAATTTATCAAGCAGCCTAAGCCTAGCGTGCAGCCTCCGAGTCTCTAGGGGCTCCCACCTTAATCCCTCTAACAGTTGTGTACCACTTCGTAGTTCTTTCGTAGCAGTTTTGAACGAACCATGCTGCTTATCTTTGTATTTTGTTAATTTTTTGGGTAAATTTTTATGACCAGAGTCCCAAATGGTCGCGGCGTATTCGAGGTGTGGCCTAACCAGAGCAAAGTAGCATCTCTCTTTTACTTTTTCATCTGAGAACCTTCCTATTATACGCCTGACAAAACCTAGTTTCTTTTATGCTGTGCCGGATATGTTTTGTATGTGTGTTTCCCATGATATATCTGAAGTTAAGGTAATTCCAAGATATTTTACTGTATTTAAAGATTTTATGTTTCACTCCACCCACGGTGTAGGTATGGCTTTGGTGTGATGACTTTCGCTGGAAGTGGACTGAGGTGTATTTACTAATATTTAGTTCTAAACCCCACTACTGGCACCACAAATGAACGTTGTTAAGGTCAAGTAGATCATTGTCACTGAAATATCTACGCAATGGCTGCCATAATTAAACTTCAAACCGAAAGGCTTTTGACCGACAGTATCGATGGGTGCGATGCCGTTTAATTTCAGTGACGCGATCTTTAATCGTGTCTTCTCAATCGTCGCAGAAGAACATAAGTAGTGTGAGTTGAGCAGAGTGAGTCGCATTCACTTGTAAGTTATTCGCGCAAGTTGCAATTAGAATGCTACAGAGTAAAAATTAGCAGCAGAAAAGCAGCTTTTCAAATAGTATCCCTCAAGTTGGTACATTTACTTAAGTCCTGTCCAAGGGGTCCCGGCAGAGGACCCCGGCAGGGAGAGGATGTCATATGTGATTTTTTTTCCGGGTCGATGTCATGAGACTACGTGGCCGGTCAACTACGAATATCACTATCATTCTCGCTAATAAGTAAATTAGATAGTCGTAAATTATTTCGGGTGTGTCACCGGAAAAACAAGAATGTCTGAATTATTGATTGCAGAGTAATTCAGCTAACTTCTACCAAGCGTGACTAATTACAGAGATGCATGTTTGGTTAATTACTGTAAAATGGCTAGGATTTTTAAATACAGCCTCAGACATGGTTATCTTACCTGCATCTGTGCATTATCGGAGCCTACCGTTTTTGTAACGCCATTAACCGCTCACTTAATATGGTCAGTCTTAAAAGGTATAAAACGGGGAAGGTATAAAAAAGGAAACTTTTTACAGTTATTTTATCTTTAACAGCATGATGATATGATACATTACAGAGTAAAAACCCGCCTCTCTTAAAATTGGAAAAGAGTAACGGAAAAGATGTTTGCCGTTTTCGAGTTCTAGATATACATACTAACATCAGTATTAGATTTTATTTTAATGGCAATTAATGTCATTCAGGGGTTGAAAATAGCTTAGCAGCCGTTTGAAATGACCTCTGGCTTCCAAATTGGGGTTCTGCTTTCTTTGGATGAGATTCTTATCAGATTAAAATCAAAGCACTTAGCCCTAAGTGCTTTACGGAAAAGGAATCATAACTGAAAGGAATGTGAATTTCAAATGGCTTGAATTCTCGCCATTTGTTTTAACTTCAAAGTCAAATTTATTTTATCACTTCCTGATATTATCCAAAGTGGTAGTCACATTGGAGGCTACATAAGCCCAGTCAAAAGCAATACTTCGCAATAGATAGTGAGTCAGAATGGTCAAGCGGCATCTAAAAAGTTCAGTCAATGATCACTAATGACTTGAGTAGAGGGACACCAGAAAATCCACGGAAACAGGAAAACTAAAGACGCGAAATGAGATTCTTTCGATAATATGAAACACATGTGAAAATTTCGACTACAGTTTTCCTGGCACTTTCAATTAGCCAATGAGTTCTTTGATAGCCTCATTAGACCCTCCTATGGCAATGTGAGGGGTCGTTGAAATCGATTTAAGTGTTATTGAACTATTGATGAGGGGCCGTCTCGAATGGGATTGCTTTATGACTTGTTATATTCATACTGACAAGAGTACCATTCATCTAGTTGTTGTTTTTCGACCTTCAACTCCACCTGTTCTTCCTTCCTCCCCTTTTTTGCTGGTTTTCCCCCACTATTGTTTACTGGTATTTACGTCACTCCGAACTCCTCCACCACTGTATGTTCCCTCCCTTACCCTCTCCGCCGTCAGAACCTACCCCAGTCCCCTTTCCCCCCACCTGTCTGCGTTTTGCTAATGAGCTTATATAGAACTGGAAATTTTATTTTTGTACCTTGAGAATGACATAAAGTGTGGAAAACATGATCGGTACTTATTAAACCGTGTTGAAATTTACTCTCGTCTTTTCATTCTTACCAGAATGGATACTGAATAATTCCACCAAGTTATGCCTGAAACTCTTTTATACTTTTGTTATATTCAGCTTTCGTTGTTACAGCTCACCACCGAATCATCAGTTGCACATTCTGCAGTCAATATTTACCGAAAGGGCGCGCGGCGAGCGAATACGGAGATCTTGTCCGCTGGGTAAAAGTTCCTGTCTCACATAAAACGCTGAATGTGTCCCAGCCTTAAGGTACGTTGTCATGAACGCGTTTCAGACGAAGAGACGCGAAAGCGAGATCTTCTGCCAATCCTAAGCCCGGATTTCTTCGTGTGAGTTCGCGTATATTCGCGTCGAGTCGCGTCACCCGTGTTGAAATATTTTCAACTTTCGACGCGTAGAACGCGTAGAATCACAAACATGGCTGACTGGCGAAGAGTAGGTTCTATGGATGAAATAATCATCTCCGAAATTCGAGAGAAGTACACGTTCCTGTACTATTATAAGGACTATCGATACGGGGATAGAAACCTAAGGGTGAAGGCGTGGAGGGAAAATGGGTTCAATGGTGCCACTGTATCCATTTCTCTCTTTAAAAAACTGCACGTTAATTAGCTATCAGCAAGTTGGCGTGTGGATGAGAGGAATTAAGTTGCAGAGGCAATCAAAGAACAATACCATTGCACTTGGATGGAGTGAGATAACTGTCAACACACAATTATCAACAATATGTTGTAGAGCGAGAAGCACACACGGTCATCACGCTTCTTTTATTTTACCATTTCTTCTCTGCTGTAGATGGCGCGTAGGTTCGTTTGCATGCAAACGGCTCACGCGAAGAAGTGACGCGTCTCGTCGCGCGCGGGCGAATCTGACGCGTCCATGAAAACGTAGCCTTAATTATGACAGCAGCGTTCCCTTGTGAGGCCCATGCTGTCGCTGAGCACTTGTGAAACTCCCCGTGGCAACGCGTCACTCACTAGTAATCGTGACGCTCCTCTCAGGCCACCCCATCTCCCACCAATGGCACGCGCGAGACACTCTAATTCGCTCGGCTGACTTCATTTGTTTCGCCCTCCCGCGCGCTTCGCCACGCGACCCACGCGCACGCGCCTCTTCCCTGCGTCCCCCTGGTGGCGGTCGCGTGCATTAGAGCGAGTAGATGCGGCCGCCGCCACCGGGGGAGAGGTAGGAGGGCGCTCGAGAGAGAGAATATAAAATAAAATGCTCTTCCTCCGCTGAAAGCGCGCGCTCGCTCCAGTCAGTCAGCTCCACAAATACCCCCCTCTTCCTTCCTTCCTCCCCTTCCCTCCCTCCCTCCCTGCCTCCCCCTCTCCCCCTCCCCTCGTACGCAAACCGACCGCCCTCTCCACCGAGGGAAGAGTGTCGTTGTCGGCAGTTCGTCTTCGCTGTCAGCCGGCCGTGTGTGCCTCCACATTTACGGAGAGACTACATATTCCTCCCTTTCCCAGCTGCAAACTAACTGTGCAGCTCTCTCCAAGAGTGAGCACGCGCTCTGAGAGGAGCGTTGTCGTGCCTCTCAGTTGTCGGTTTCGCGACGCGACAATGTGTGAAATGAGGTGTTGAATGGCTTCCTCGTCTCGGCGGTGACTTCACAACTTGGCTTGACCCGTCGGTCGTGAGGATTTCCTGAAGGCAACCGCAGCGGACCATGGGCGAGGATTCCGATTCGCAGGAGGAAGATGTGAGTGACGATTTGAACGTAAAGTAACGGATAAATCATTTATCTCGGGGTGATGGTTCCTCCCGGGAAATGGTTAGTCTTTCGAACGTTTGATTCATGAATCTTTCTTTTTTTGTGTGAATTAGCGGAAGGAATTTCGTTACCAAGCAGCTCTGAAAAGTATCCTGTATAGAAGTTCTTATATAAGAGATAGAATCGGGTGTTTATTTTACATATTATTGAATTATTCAACTATTAGAAGCTAAAAGATAGCGGATTTCATTTCTTTTTGTTTGGGAACTGTGGCATCTACTAGGTGCCGAAGCCTCTTAAGTTAGTGAAGGTTGTAATCCCTCTCATTCGTTCGACAATGCAATGTGTTCGTAGGTTGTGAATGCTCATTTATTATAAAATATATAAAAGCGGTATGAAAGGATTGGTCATTATGCAGGATGCAGGTCATTTTCCAGCTGAAATCCGAACCACGAATGTTCCCCGGAATGTCAGGCACAGGCCAAAACCGGCCAGGGTAACAATGCAGTCAGACCAGAAACTAGGAAAGTGCCACAAGGACGAACATGGAGTACGAAATGCAGTACGAAACTTAAGATGTGACTAATGGTTATATCTATTGTGACATATAAATAGTTCCACAAGGTACCTAATCATGCAAGAGTTATATCGTGCCGAATATTGCCGGCGAGGCTAGCAACTAATAATGATGTTAGGATATTTTACTCGAGTGCAAAAACCTATTTAACCTAGTCAGTATCCTAGAACTGATCCATCGCAAACTATCATGGTCTCTTATTGTGCGTGGAAAAAATCACTTTCAGTTCTGCAGTCTATTTCCTTAGTCTTATGCCTGTGTTCGTTTCAGCCGTAAAAGTTTGTCTCCAGCAGTAAATGTCGAACTTCCGGCGATAAATTGTCTCCAGGAAACTTTCTCAAAAGATTCTATCTTTATTTTTTCCAGCTATCGGATAGAGTAGAGGTTCCCACCCTAATTCCCTCAACATTTAATTAACACTCCTATGTTTATTGTAACAATTTTTAACAAGTCTAGCTACCATCCGTTGTATTCGATCTGAAACGAATCCCTTTCCGCAAGGGTCCCATACACTAGCGGCGTCGTTCATCTCCAGTTTTACTAGCTCCTCGTTATGCTTCATCCAAAATTTTGAATTGTGGGTTTTTAAACCAAGTACATTTAACTTCTGGTCCCAAACAAAATCAGAATATCTCATTATTTATTCTCATATACCTGTCAGCTAAAATGTTCATAATTTAATTGGTGGCATCCGGCGATACTTTATGGAATTTACTTAACATTTTGAATGAATAGAATACTCGTTTATTTTACTCTGGGACAGGTCCCTTAGAGCAAGAATATAAACATAATATAATATTTTACCAGTGAGGTAATGAACAACATAACATATTATTATAACTGATAACTTTGCAACATGCATGTTTGATAATTATTTGATGTTTATGGAAAGTCAATGAACTTGACAACAACCACAAATGTCATTATGGATCTTCTTTTGCTGTTAAGTGCTCATGAAATGGAGTAAACTTGTTTTTCCACAATGAATTTACCTTTCTTTCGACCATTGTTTCGACAATTAACGTCATCATCAGGTGATTATAACGTTATTCAAATTTATTATTCGAATATTTAATTCATTAATCATTTTCCTGATCAATTAAAAGTTTTATTCGCGTTTATAAATCTTATTTGAAAATTCATGTCATCTTCAGGTAAAAAGCACCACATTTTTTCATTGTCTGACAATAATAGAAAAAGGTAAGACACTCATACTGACATCAACAGTTAATTAATACAGTATAAATATTTTTTCGAATTAAGAGTCTTCTTAGATGAAAAGCAGAAAATACACTTCTTCTCCCACCTTTAATAGAGTAAACAAAAAGTCTTCAGATTCAGTAAAATATCTTGGAATTACCTTAACTTCTGATATATCGTGGGGATTACACATACAGAACACATGTGGTGCAGCACTCAAGGAACTAGGTTTTGTTAACCGTATAATAGAAAGGTCGTCGGATAAACAAGTCAAAGAGAGATTCTGCTTCGCTTTGGTTAGGCCACATCTCGAATACACCGCGAGCATTTGGGACCCTGGTCAAATATATTTAACCAAAAACATTAATAAAATACAAAGGAAAGCAGCGCGCTTCGTTAAAAACAGCTACGAGCGTACATAAGGTGTCTCACAACTTATAGAGGAATTAAGGTGGGAGCCCCGTGAGACTCGGAGGCTACACGCTAGATTTAGGTTGCTTGATTAATTCAGAACTGATATTTTTCAGAGCGACATTGAGAATATTATCATGACTCCTCACTACCTCTCTAGGTCTGACAGATGCGATAAAATAAGAGAGATACTCTGCCAAACACATGGGTACAAGAACTCGTTCTTTCCGCGAACAATAAGCGACCACAATAAAAATTAAGCTCACTAAATACACTCCCATAATTCATGTCACCATTTCATCTACAAAAAAACTTACACCTTTACACGGCTGGTGACCTAACACCCCCTGCCACCCGCCAATGCGGCGGCTCGCAGGGTATTATGTAGATGTCGATGTACTCATGTTAAGTGTTTATTCTTCATAAGGGCAGAAGTAGAGGTTAGAATGTTTCAATTACGTTCTGTTGCTTCTACTGTAAATTTGATATGCTTAGACCATCCGTATAACTTCTCAACGTGTCATTTTCACAGCGGGCGTGTGCGTGTAGCAGGACGTAATGTCCACCCTATCTTTCATGTTTCTCATCGAATAACCCACCAATTTAATTTTCTTATCGTAAAATAAAGATTATAACTGTTGGAAAATATATTAAAAACCTAAAGTGCGTTGTCATGCGTCGCTTTCTTTGAGGTAGTCCGAGCGAGATAGTTCCCTAGTCATAATAGAGACCATGTTTGAATTATACGTATTAATTTCACCAGCTGTAGGATACATCATTTATATATTGCATTATTAATGGTGCAATAATATAGTTTTATGTGACAGAAATTGTAAACAATCATATGAAAATATCTAAATAAGTCTTTAACTTGACTCATTTTTTTCGCGCGGTGCGTTTGAAACTCCTTCAAAACGGCAGGTTTTTTGTGATGCCCATGAACCTACTGCGGTGACAATATGATTAGTTTTCAAAAATAGTTGAGAAAACACACAAATTACACTTTCTTAGTTTTTTTACGGCATCTAAGTGTAATAAATCTCATTTTGTAAATCCTCATTTTGTAAATTATGTCTCTCTGGAGTGCATACACGTACCATTTCCTATGTAAAAGGGCTAGTATTTTTTGGCAAATAACTCCAAAAGTAATGTGGTAAGGGGTAGATTTTTTATGTCAATGGAAGGGTAATGTATTTGTCTTTAAAATGAGACCCAATTCATTGATTTCTTAGTAAAATTATTTGGCGCTCAAACTACGTTAAGCACCAAAAGTAGCGACGTATTCACTTTTCTGTCTCTGATCCTCCACTGCGCCGTAGTTGTGTGCTACAAATTGAATCTCGTATTGTCTACTTAAAAGAGTACTATGTTATCGCTCTTTCGAACATTTTAGCTCTACTCTCCTGTCTGAAAATAATTTATTATAAGCTATTAGGCCGTAAACATGGGCCAAAATTTAAAAATAAGGAAAAATTAAAGGCATCTTATAGTTCAGAATATTTGTCTAGGACGCCAAGTTTTAATTGAAAATGCATATTTTAGACTTTTTATATCGTAAGTATTCTTATATTTAAACGAGGACTTCTAGATCGACATGCATTTGCTTTAGTGGTCGGAGCTGCGGCGTGCCATTTTTTTGCTAACTTGGGGTATTTGAAGTGTCACAACTCTGATATTTATGATTATTAAAAAATAACATTTTTTGCAAATCGTATTGCCGAATACCGTGAAAATTGGAAATGGTTGAGCCACTAGTGTTAAAACATTTGTTTCAGTTTGCGTGGAATCGCTGGTATGCTTTTAGTATGAAGATATTGAGGAATGTGATCAATGTCATGCATGGGTTTTTAGAGTATAAAATGATTGAACTATTAATTTGTCTGCAAGGCAATTTTCCGGTTATGTATGATTTTAAACTTTCCGGTGAATTATATCAGTGTAATTCTCTCGGGCTCGCCACCGGGTAAGAAATTTATAGTCAGCCGACGTTTCAGGTTCCGACTCGTTACCCATTCTCAAGGCTATTGATGCAGGCTTGAAAAGACCGTTTAAATTTGGCGCTAGGCGGGGCGGGATTGGTCCGAGCTCAGATTGTTGTGGTGGAGGACCGTTGACCAGCGGAGATTTAGCTCTGGCGTTCTGAATTCCTTTCAGAATTCTATTCCAAGAGCTGCTGATGGTGTAACCAGTATCCCGGTTGAAATTCTTCCTCTCCAACCTTATCTCTATCGCCTCTTTGGTTAAGCGATCCCAAAATTGGCTGGATCTCCATAGAACAGTCGTGTCATCCCAAATGATCTTATGGTCCCGACTGAGGCTATGCTCAAATACTGCTGAATTTTCCGGTTGACCAAGCCGGAAATGCCAACGGTGTTCCTTCAGACGAGTGGATATAAATCGCTCAGTCTCTCCCACGTAGACTTCACCACATTCCCTTGGGATTTCATATACCCCGGGAGTCATAAGGCCAACTGGGTTCTTTGCCCTCACAAGGCGGTGTCTTAAATCTTGGCCATAGGTCTATGGATAGTTTCGATGTTGTACCTCTTCAGAACCCTCGAAATTTTCCCGGCTATGGTAGATACATATGGAAAAAAGGCCGTTGGTTTAGGCCGGTCAACCTCCAAATCCGATTTTCGTGAATTTTCACGGGACTTTTTGAAGGCCATCGAAATTTGCCGCTCTCCGTATCCGTTTTGCCGGAAGGTTTTCCTTAGGTGGTCCAGTTCTGCAGGAAGACTCTCTGCGTCGGGTATTGACCTCGCACGATGTATGAGAGTGGAGAGGTCAGCACTGCGTTGAGAGGGGTGATGGTGACCAAGGCCATTTAGGTACAGATCTGTATGCGTTGCCTTCCGGCAAACGCTGTACCCCAGCTTGTCATTTTCTTTTCTGTGGATAAGGACGTCGAGAAAGGCGATTCTATTGTTTTTCTCTATCTCCATAGTGAACTGTATGTTAGGATGTTGGTTGTTCATATGGTATAAAAATATTTTGAGAGCTTCCGGTCTAGGAGGCCATATAATAAACGTGTCAGCCACGTATCTGAGGAAGCACTTCGGATGTAACGGAGCGGTTGAAAGGGCTCTTTCCTCCAAGTCCTGCATATAAAAGTTGGCAATGGCTGGTGACAGAGGGGATTCCATCGCAACTCCATCTGCCATTTCATAGTAGCCACCGTTGTGCTTGAAAAACGTGGATGTAAGCGTATGATGGAAAAGCTTCACCGTCCCGCTGTCGAATTTTTCTTCCAGCAGTTTAAAGGTTTCAGTGAGAGGAACCCGCGTTAAAAGGGAAACAACATCAAAACTAACCATAATACCAGTCGTCTCCACTCTTAAGGTTTTCCAGGATATCTACAAAATCAGAAGAGCTTCTTATGTATGTCACTATAAATTTCTTACCTGGTGGCGAGCCCGAGAGAATTACACTAATTTTGCGGGTGCTAAATATGTACAACAGGCATTTTAAACGAAAATGCATGTTGTACATATGAAATGGCTATTCTGAAGAATCAATTCCATCATTGTGGATTTAAGAGAAAACTGAACTTGTTGATGAAATATAACGAGATGAATCGAAAGCCTACATAAAGTAGAATTCAAATTTCAGTAACAGTTTTCAATTTGCTTGATTGCTTTTGTAATTTATTCAAAGTTCGTGTTAAACATCTCCGTCTAACCCTTTCTCTTATTTTCTCATTTTCATTTGTGGCTGCTGTTTTTGCCAAGTGGTAACCTGTATTTACGTACACGTCTTCTTTTATTTCTTTAATAATCACTCCATGGCCGTATTTTAGATCTCCCTTGGCTTTTCCTTACCTCCTAAATTCATTTCGAGGTCACCAACGCAATCGTCAAGTCCATTCAATTTTAACTGGCATCTTTGAGCTATTGTTGATAGTTCAGCTGTGCTCCTTTCTCTGGATATTTTATTTCTTCCCGTATCCCTTCGATTTTGTCTCCCCTTTTATTGTGGTCGTTTTCGAATTCCCGAGGGAGTAAATTTTACAGGTAAGCAAAGCACAGATATGCCTATGCCTCTGACGGCTTTATGCCACTTTCCACTGCAGATCATGAACAATTTTAATATCATAATTGGTAAGAGGTGTAAGTTCCCCTAACTGTTGTTCAAAATATGAATTTTATTTAGCTATCTTTAGTTAATAGGCCTCGTCCTTCTCAATTGGGCTTGCTAGAATCTAATTTTTACTCGACAGTCGTACCAAGCGCCAAACGAGACGTTCTGCACCAATCACCTTAATTCATCAGTATCCATCGATCATCAGTACTCATCAATAATCACTGATCATGGACAACCATCAACACACAACCATGGACTCACTCTTGATGTCAACTGATGAAATCGAAGTACTGCCCGAAAAATCTTTCACCTCTCTTCAATGGCAAAAATCAGTTATTGCACAAGCCTAGGATCAACTGGACGGTAATGTCGTTGGCAAACTGTCTACATCTACGAAATATCGTGCAAGGCACAACAAGCGTGTATGGCACGGGGTGATTCCACACCACTGTCACTGGGAAACAAGCTTCAACGTACGTTAGGTAGGCAGGTGTTTCGGATGACTCCGCGGGCTAACAACTTACCTCCTCCGGTCTGAAGCTCTCGCTTATCACCGCACTGATGGGTAAGTAGTGGGAAGGAAGGGAAAGGGATGGGAAGGGTTAGCGAAAACACATCCGCTAGGAGGCCGACACCATGAGGCGGATTTCCTTCAAAAGGACGACAACGGGCCCCCGCCTCCCCCTAGTCCTCGTAGCTGTTGGGTTCCCCCAACAACGTTAGACGAGTCTCCGCCAGTCTCGCTTACGCGAAGACTTACCACACATCTGTTGAGAACCGGCGAAGCCCATTGCCCAAATTCTTGGGATAGGGTGTCCACCGACTCCCTTTATGGGTAGACGTCGTGTGGTCTCCCGGAGTACGTCATCGAATTGGGGACTCGCCGGACCAATGGATGGTCAATTCGGACCAATGAATGGTCAATTCGGACCAATTATGGTCAAAGTGTGGGTCCCGTCACCTCAATACTCCCCGTCTACCCATGGGTTAGGTAGGCACTCCTGAGCGCGGGGAAGGGAGGTGGGTTGGAGAGAAGAGCGAGGAAACAGCACAGCGGCCTCCGCCGGCGGTAGGACATGGATGGTTAAGGGCGGGCGGACGACGCAAGACAGATAATTTTCATCAACGTCAGTGAATTCATCCACTCAGCGACGGCGATAGATTCATCGATGGCATTTATCGTCATCGACACGGTTCATCGCATCGTGATGACTAAAGCCATCATCGATGAATCGACTCATCGCAGAAGCATACCTCGGAGAACGGAAGCCACAGTCTCAAGGAGCTGTCTAAGGCAGGCGGGCTGGCGAGGACCGACTTGGAAAATTTCTACGGAGGAGAGGGTAGGAACTGGCACGACTTCCGTTTGAAAGTCAACGTATGATACCTATTTGAGGTAAAACTTGCAACTAGACGTAAGAATGATGAACACCCTGAAGAGGGACAACTCAGGTGAGATCTGATTTCCATCGTGAGCTCCAAATGGGTTTCATCCCTCGGAGGTTATCGTAAAGGGATGAGGAACGTTATATACTCTATCCTAACTGACCGCTCGAAGTCGAAAAATAGCCTCGGATGGCCGAAGCCACGATGAGCGGCGTAAGCTGAATAAACGTGGACCCGTCAATAGACGGACATGGCTAAACGAACAACTGAACGGTAATGTCGTTGGCAAACTTGGTATTGGTTGGTACTTGGTTGGTAAAATTTGAACTAGGAATGAGAGAATTGAGCATAGAAAAGAGAATGAGATAATGAATAAAATAAAAGTTAGACGTTTGTGTGACATTAATAATGGAAAATTCATTATTTTGAATTGGAAATCGAACCCAGGTCCCTCAATTTCCCGACTGGTGCTCCAAACAATTAAGCTACCCAGACGTCCTCTTCCATTGTGAACCTCATAGAGGCTTTAAGGAAAAAATTGTCCTCAGAGGCACGGTGCATGAAATGCCAAAGGCACTTGTATGCGAGCGCTACCGTCCACAGGGTAAAGCCAGCTCTAAACTAAGAGGTGATTATTCTGCACTGGGCGCGAAATCGAGGGTTCTGGGTTCGATTCCCAGTCTAGGCGAATGATTTATCACCAGTGGATTTCACACAGTTGGGTGAACACTCGCGAGTAACTCCGTTAAAGTTACCTGGCGGATAGTTCCGTGGTTCTATGAAAAAGTGGACGATTACATGGATTGTCTGATTGTGAAATCAAGTGCAAGAGCCGGGGCCTTGTTACAACGGATGACGGTGGGTGCACATTGTGGTCAGGAGTAGAAGATAGTATGCATGGCAGTAAGGGTGTAGGCTTGATCCTCGATGAGAGCATTAATTTTCCTGCTGGGACATTAGAGAGTGTATCACCTGGATTGCTTGGCTAGTTTGAGGTAGTCCGAGCGAGATAGTTCCTTAGCCATAATATCGAATTATACGTTTTCATTTCACCAGCTGTAGGACGCATCAATTAAATATTGGACCATTAATGGTGCAAGTACATAGTTTTATATGATAGAAGTTGTAAGTAATTAAATGAAAATATCTAAATAAGTCTTTAACTTGATTCATTATTTTCGCGCGGTGCCTTTGAAACTCCTTGAAAACGGAAAGTTTTTTCGTGATACCCAAGGACCTACTGTGGTGACAGTATGATTAATTTGCAAATATAGTTGAGAAAACGTACAAACTACACTTTGTAAGTTTTTTTACGACATCTAAGTGTTACAAACTCCTCATTTAATCAATAATTCCTCTCTGGAGTGCATACACGTACCATTTCCCAAGTAATAGGGCTGTTATTTTTTGGCAAATATCTCCGAAAGTAATGTTGTACAGGGTAGAATTTTTGGTCATTGGATAGGTGAGATATTTGTCTTAAAAATGAGATCAAATTCATTTATTTCTAAGTAAATGATTTTTCGCTCAAATAACCTTAAGTCATTGATTGGAATCAATATTATTTTTTAATCCTCACATACTTTTGAGATGATGGGCAGTTTGAAAAGTTTCTAAGCTGGGAACTTGCTTACTGTCATCACCTTTTACCTTTTTGATCGACAGGCTGAGTAACGACGTCTGTGGCATTCCTTCTAGTGTGGCCCCCAGACGAGACGAGACTTGGGTCAGTCTCGTCTCAGTCTCATCTCAGTTTCGTCTGTCTCGTTTTCTGAACTCGGGTTTCGTCTCTTGTCTCGTGAACCTCAGTCTCGTCTCATTTTCCCCAAAGTAAAATACTATAAAACGCCCAGATTCCTTTGCGTATGTAATCGCGGAATCGGTATACTCGAAATAGTAATGAAATTTATATGAATTTGAAATATATAGTTAATTGGACACTGAATACATCAGACTGCATGTGCAATCAATGACTTTATCGGTGCTTAATGAATAAACTAGAAATATGAAACATAACATCGGTGAAAAATGGCTGTATAGTCATCACAACGTTAGCACAGAGAAATCCACAGAAGGTTAAAAAAATATCTTTAAAATTGTGTTATTGGTTAAAGAAATAACGGGCACTTTTACTTCAAGAATTACTTCAAAAAACTTTAGGTTAAAAAAAGTTAAATCAAGATGAGTATTTTATTTGACTGGCCAAATTACACGTCAACGAAGAGTTCACACTATGAAAACTTCTGGCAGATACGTGGCCCAAGCAGTTTCTAAGCTTTCTCATTGCCAATGCTGCCCGCGAGAACTGTCTTTCCGCTGGAACGGTTGTAGCGGGAATGCTAAAGAAGTCTCTCACCATTTTTGTCAGCACTGGATAAGCTTGCTCATTTGACTTCCCCCAAGTGAGTATATTTACATAACTAGGGGATCGCGGCTGTTAAAAGATAGTCATGTCTTTTCTCCATTCTTCATTTTCAGATGACTGAAAGGAGGTGAATTTAGTAAAACCATTAACTGATGACGAAAAAGGGGCGAAAACGATTGAAAAGTTAAAAAATTAAATAAAAATTAATATAGTAGTCAATTTTTCTCATCTGCATGGTCAAAATAGTTAGGGTAAGTGAAGTTAATCGACAAGGGGTAAATAAAAGGAAAAGTTAATCGAAATAGCATACCTCTCAGTACTGCGTCATGCCTGCTTATAGATAATATATTCTGACTTATTTTTGCCAAATGTATGGGAAAAAACTTTTTTCGTTTTATCACGGCAGTAGTCAGAAAACCCACGAATTAATATGATCTTCGGATTAGTTTCAGCATTTATCTTCCAAGTGTGTCTCTCAGACACAAAAGTTGTACCCTTATAGTGCCATTGAGTGGAAATTCAAAAAACCCCATCCAGCAAAGCTTACGGCTACGGAAAAACCCAGTAAGATAAGGGTCAATCGGCATAATTCACAAGAAATGAGTTTAACGTTTGTTTTTGAGAGTAATTTAACTGTTAAAAGTTATGGCTTTTGTTTTCAAATGTACACCTCCGAGTTTAGTCCTCACAAAAATGCCATACCAGTACTGTGGGTGGAGTAAACATAAAATTTTCAGATCCAGTAAAATATCTTGGAATTACCGTAAAATCTGCTATATCGTGAGGATTACACATACAAAACATGTGTAGGGCAGCATTAAAGAAACTAGGTTTGGTTAAACGTATAATAGGAAGGTCCTCGGGTGAAAAAGTCAAAGTGAGATGCTACTTCGCTCTGGTTAGGCCACACCTCGAATACGCCGCAAGCATTTGGGACCCTGGTCTAATAGATTTGACCAAAAAAATTAATAAAATACAAGGGAAAGCAGCGCGCTTCGTTAAAAACTGCTCAGAGCGTACATATAGTGTCTCGCAACTTTTAGAGGGATGAAGGTGGGAGTCCCTAAAGACTCGGAGGCTACACGCTAGGCTTAGGTTGCTTGAGAAAATCAGAACTGATATTTTTAAGAGCGACATAGAGAACATTATCATGACTCCTCACTATATCTTTAGGTCTGACAGACACGATAAAATAAGAGAGATACACTGCCGAACAGATGGGTACAAGAACTTGTTCTTTCCGCGAACAATAAGCGATCACAATAAATATTAAGCTCACTAAATACACTCCTATAATTCATGTCACCATTTCATCTCCAAAAAACTTACACCTTTACACGGCTGGTGACCTAACATCCCCTGCCACATGTCCATGAGGCGACTCGTGGGGTATTATGTTCATGTAAATGTAGATGCCACATACCGGCCAATACGCATTACCTTTTCTATGGCCCTTGAGACTGGTCATGAAAAGAAAGTTGGGAGTAAAAGGATGAAGAGGTGCAATTCCTTCGACCGTGGAGTCTGCCGGGGCTCCTGTCCTTCGCAATGGGCTAATTGTAAGTGGTGGTTTTTGAATGTTACAATGAGGCAGTTTTTTGCATCCAGTCAACGTACACCTCTCTCTCTCCCCACCCCACTTTCTTTCTGGTGACCCCTTCTCCTCCTTTCTTCGTTTAGATCATTTGCTGAAACTGTCTAATAGATTTGATGGTTGATCAGCAGTAGACTTGGGGATTGGGTTGGTGTGGTGGCTGGAGTACTGGCCTACCATACAGACGGCCAGGGTTCAAATCCCTGCAGAGGCGGATGTTTTTGCAGAGGGAACCCGATCCCTACTCGAGTGTCTTGTGGAGGGCACTTCAAGTGCAGTACTCCGTCTGTCTGATGAGACGTTAAAGCCTTAGCGCCTTTTGTTAAGAGCAGGATAATGCCGACGCCGGGTTTCCATCCACCCTTCCTCCCTTACCTCTCCCCTATGGCGTAAATGACCTTAGCCGTTTACCACCTCCCCAAATATCCAATCCAAACGAGTAGACTCGTCCGGGGAGGCAAAAAGAACGATCGAAGATTTTTATAGTTGATTAAGTCGGTTTATACTGTATTCTAATTCCAGGTTTACGACTATTCAAAATAGCTGGCGACTCACCTAAATTGAAGATGATTGACTTGTGCTCTTCAGGTGGGAGTAAAACTTCTGGCTTTAGCAACCTACTTTGTTTTGTTCGGAAAACGTTAAGAAACCTTTTACTCCATTTCCATTTAAAGCGATAAAATTAACACTTCAGAAAAGATATTTTAAAAATTCTTTTGACTTCCTCATCTGCGGCCATTCTGAATCATCCTATCTAATACTCGGAAATATAGTTCTTCCGCAATGTTAACTCTAACTTTTTTATTTTCCTCTTTCGTGTCATCCTTCAGCTCAAGACGGGTCCGTCGACTAGACGCTTCCCATCGGTACGCCGTACTCTGAATGTCGTCGGTGACAAGCCCCCATGCAGTTTTATGCGTGCGCAACACTCCTTTGGTTAAACTTTTTATAAATTTTGTTTTTTTTTCTTTATTTTGTTAGCATGTATTGTTTTCTCAAGCCATATAGCAACAAAAAATTCTTGCCAATGCTTAAAATAAAAAATATTTTGATATTGCCTCATAACAAAAAGTTATCGGTAATAGGCAAGCAGTCGCTCGGTTAGGGAGCTACCAATGCAAATGAATAAGTGTGTTTGGTGTCAAAATGTAAAGAAGACATTATGCTATGCATTAAATAAAGGAATAAATACGGAAGAAGGTTTTTCTTCCGATGAGGACCACGCGCTCGGGTAGGAAATTGGAGCGGTGAAACGTGAAGCGTGTCGCGCGACAGATTAATGGCCAGAAGTCGCCAATAAGCAGACATCCGCAGGATTCTTTGATTCTCCATGTATGGTCTTGACATTTTCTAACAGCGCAATATTCTTTGTGTCGGTAAGTGTCTATGGAAAACATTTTTCACACTTTATATGTAACTTATTTAAAAAATACAATAATAGTTATAGGCCAAGTTAATGTACTAATCCAGTGTTTCCCAAGCTTTTTCGAGCCACCTTGTTTCCACAAAACTACACCCAACGCCCCCCAACCGTATTCCTAGAAACTATGGAAATCAAAGATTAAATGAACAAATTAGGGAGTTATTTAAATATAACAATGATTAACCTGATATTTATTTCAGGACTTTTATGTACACAGATAGAAATAACTACAATAATAAACAGTGAATAAAAATAAACTATCTAAAAAATTAATCTAATACTAAAATTTAAAAAGTTGACGTTACACCGTCTCTCTATAATTAAACCTTATCTTATCATGGTCCTATGAATATTTGCGATTTGTAGAACCAGTCACCAATAAGTGTTATATTTAAATTAGTTTAGCAAATTAAGCGGATATTCAATATAAATTATTATATTCAAGTATAATATATTCAGGTTTTTAAAGCCATTTATGAAAAGTTTTGTAATGAAATTTAGCAATAAATTCTGGTCAAATAAAGTTTTAATGCGATGGATTGGCTCGATGAGATGATACCAATTTCTCAACGTCCGGTTGGAAGTTGCTTAGCAAGAGTCTTAAATCGCCTCACCAACCTGAAGTTGATTTCTTTGCTTCGAAATAAGTTGAATGATTGCACTAAGACCGTGTTCCACCAAATAGGAAGTTGGGAAAGCAATTAGGAGTTTTTATTACCACCGTCCATAGTTCAGGATAGTGATCGGAAACTTCCGTCTGTAACCAATATTCTTGATAGCTCTTCCTAAACTTGTATTAGTTCAATACCATGTTGTAATTCAGTCAATTCTTTCTCATGGACCCGAGGTTCCTCAGTATCTAAGAATGGATTAATTACACACTCTGAAACTTCCATCAAAAGAAGATCCTTAAGTCGTTCAGACAATTCTTGATCCATTGTGTCTAAATGATCACAAAATTCTTTCAGATTATCATCACCAATACAAGCTTTCTCTTCTAGCTCATGCTGGGAGGGAAATTGGTATAGCACACGGCGGCCTATACTGCGTTTGAATATTATTAATTTTGAAATTAAAGTAGATACCAGAGACTTTTCATTAATTAAGTAAATCTATTTTTCTGCAGTTGCGAATTCAATTCATTGAACATTCGAATAGTTCTGATAAATACGCAATATCATGTTCGATATTTTTAAGTTTGTTACTGAGCATAGCGTCTTTATTTAAAAAAAATCGACGACAGTATCAAAAAGATTATAAAAGCTCCTTAAAAAATTTCCTTTGGATAGCCAAAGAACTTCAGTGTGTAGTAGCAAACGTTGAAAATTTACATAATTTTCGAAACACAATGCCGAAATAGGTAGTCGATCGTTAAGACCATGGGCTTTGATTTTATTAACTGCAGTAATTACAGTGTGTAATGACTTGTGGAGGCTATCACTGAGTTTCTTGGAACCAGGTTTTGTCGGTAAATGACAAAATGAATAGTGAAGATATTTGTTACATACTTATTTAAGTATGTAATTCAGCCATGGTAACGACCAGTTATTGATGGAGCTTCATCCATCGCAACAGCAAGTATGTTGCCAAGTGGAATTTTATTGTCCCTGAAGAACAGCTCAACAAGACGAAATATTGACTCCCCTTTTGTTTCTGTTTGAAATTGACTTGCGAGCAATTAATTCCGAGCTAAATTCTCATCTTTGATAAAGCGCAAGGACACACAGCCTGGCAAAGTTGACTCGTCTAGCTGCGATCCAAATTCAGGTGTCCTTTATATTCCTCGCAACATATCTTCCAAATTTTTAGTCATTTTATCAATGCGCCTTTGCACTGAAGTGTTGCTAAGAGGCATACTCTTTAATATATCATGTGGTTACCGATGTAGAACAGTACGCAGAGTTTCCCTTAATGCTGGCAACGTGAGTTCTTCACCAATTGAGCCTACGAGAGGTAATAAAACATTAGATCTGTTAGCTGTTAGTCACCCTACTATTATTGAACACGTCGATATCCTCGAAGGCATAAGTGATCATAAAGGAATTTTTACGACTTTGAAAACAACGGTAGAGTCCACTGTAAAATCTAAACCGGAAGTCTATTTATTCGAAAAATGAGATTACATAAAATTTGGAAAGATGTTAGAAGCCTCATTCACGAAATTCATAGCCATAATGAAGGACGAGAGCACCGAAGTATCATAGAGATATTTTTTGGAAATGCTATGTAAAGGAATCGACAAATATATTCCACACAAATTCAAACAAGATAGTAAAGAATCTCGTTGGTAGGGTAAGTCCGGGATAGATGGCCATATTTTTTTCAAATACCCAAAAAATACATGTTTTTCATTAGAAAAATATGAAAAAAAATAAAAATATTAGGTAGTAGTCTATATTTATGAAATGCGAGTTTTCAGATTAAAAGCATTAGTACTTTTGGAAAAATCGCAATTAAATAATTTTAGCAAACCCTGGCCATCTCTCTCGTATGTTCGGGAGAGATGCCATATGGCTTGGAGATAGTCGGTCAGCACTAAAATACACCAAAATAGAAGCTGGGCATAAGAATGAAATAACTTTACGCAAAAACTAATTATAATAATTTATGCAGTGATCAAACTAAAGAATTTAGTACAAACTCAAACATTTAAAAGAGAAAATTCAGTCAAAAAATTGTAATGAACAAATGTCTCGATACAGCCTTAGTTTTAACTTCAATGAAGTACTGAACTTTTCAAAAGAATGTGTCTCGTTCACTTTTTACTTGTTATAGCTTCTCCAAATCGTTGACAAACATCAATGAAAGAGGTACAGCTTTCATGCAACCAAGGATGACAACGAACACATTGAATCCAATCACAGTTTTGCTTTGTTACGTTGTATTTCTCACCACAACCAACAAACTGTTCACTATCGTCATCAAAATCGTTACTAGATTCATCCTGGAACTCGACTTCTGCCTCTGAACTGCTGCTTGACGAAAAGTTTTTGTTGTCTCTAACTAGTTTCCTCCTCTTTTGATCTTTAGTGGACACCGGCCTTGACAGCTTATTTTTTCCAGCGAATTTTTTGGCTTTTTCCGCGGTTGTTGTCTTGATTTTTGCTATATTTTCACGTGACGTAAGAAGAGTTGCTTTTAACTTTCGGCGTCCTAAATGCTGCTGTTTTTGTCTTGCTGGGACTGGTGAAATATCGTTAAGGACCTTTGTTGGCGTGAATGCTTCTGCTGCTTGTCTCGGAGTAACGGGCTGTGATGTTGTAACACTGGGATGTATGATGAGCTCAGTATCTTCTGTTGAAGCAAATATTTCTCGACTCTGCCTTGAAGTGCTGGGACCTTCATTTAATTTCGGGTGAGTGTTATTCTGCATCCCGCTGTCGCCTAGATTGGGTTGTGAAATTTGTAGGGGATCTGCTGTTAAAACACCAGTGGAGTCTTCTGCAATATTAAGGTTTTCAGGCCTAGTGTCAAGCATCGCATTCGGTTGTTGCTCTTGACTATCATTGGCAGTGTAGCCTATGAAAGCATAGTCTGGAATAGCATCTTCGTTTAAGGGATAAATTCCTGTGGCTCTAAATCCTGATATTGCATTTTCAGGAGTCGCTGTTTTTCCCCAGCACTCACTTAGAAGTTCCCCAAATTGCATCCTAGTTAGTTTTCGGTCGTGATGGTTTGTCAGCCATTTTGATGCAGCATTGTAGAAATATTGTTTAACTGATTTAAACACAGCACGGTCCAGTGATTGGAGGTAATGCGTTGTGTGGCTGGGAAGACATAATAATAATATTTCATTGGCTTCTGCGAATCCCAGCATCTCCACTGAATTGCAGTGGGAAGCATGTCCATCCAAAATTAACAGTACTTTTCCTGCTGGCTTGCGAGGATAAAATTGGTTTTTTAACCAATCAAGAAAAATAGCCGTGTTGACATAGGCCGATTTTTCAGACATCATTACAACACTACCTGGAGGCATGTTATTCTCCCACTCTTTTTTTTGTTTTTCCCCTTCATGATGGCAGTTGGAGGAAGGAACATACCCTCTGCATTGCAACATGCTAAAACTGTTATTGTCTCTCCCTTTTCTCCCAGGTGCAAACTGCTTTCGATCCCATCTCAGCAACAACTAGGCCAGGGCGTTTGTTCATTTGCAGGCCTATTTCATCAATGTTAAATATGGACGACGGTTTATTTATAAGAGTGTTGTCCACCAAAATGTTTTTCAAAAGAGAAAAGTATTGTTTGACTTCATCACGATTCATACCTTGACCTCTTGCAATTGAAACACCCTCACACTTATGCACACAAAGCTCTGGATGTCTAGACAAAAATAGTTGCAATCAATCGTATCCAGCTTTTTCTTTTTCGTTATTGAATCGGTGTTTAAGTCCTAATTGCTTAGCAAAACTATTGCCAAACTTCGGAGATCATCTCGGGTCAAAGGGAACCCATGCGTTTGCATTTTTTTAATGTGACGGACAAGCCTCTCTTCGTTGCCTTTGCCTTAGTAAGGGCTCGGACCCATTGGCCCTTTAAAGACATTCCCGGTTTTCAGTTTCCTTTCGAGGGTTTTTCTGGGAATACTAAACATCTCAGATGCTCTGCGGACAGATGTGCCATTTTTTATGTCGTCAATAGCGTTTTTAAAGTCCTCTTCTTTCCAATTGTCACGAGTACTCCTTCCCTTTGGAATGTACTTGTTTCGCATCTATATAAACAAAAGAATCGAGGAAATTTTATCAATGAGAATTTAAAGCATTCTTGACGGTTGGCCATCTCTCCCGAGAAAACATTGGCCATCTCTCCCGGTCGTCTGGGTGAGATGACCATGGGGCCCCAACAAACATGGCGGACACGCTTGGACACTTTGAAAACTTACTTCCACTTGGTGAAGTTTGAAAAACCCAAAAAACGCGTTTTCTCTTGATTCCCGCATCATAACTTTGATCCGTACGCGATAAAATTCATACGAGAAAATATTTTCAGCAGAACGAAAAGTTAAACGTGCGAAAATACTCACAGTTGTGACGTTTTTCCGCAGCTTGAAAAATCACCTCCTCTTAGCACAAAAAGAGCTCACCACTGACTGAGGGGGAGTGTCTCCTAGTGGAAGTAGGTGGAACTAGATCGACTGGCCATCTAGCCCGGACTTACCCTATAACCACGAAGTACGTCGAGAGCTAAGGAGACAAAGGCAATCACACAACCTATATAAAAACTCAATTAAGTCTTGTGACAAAACAATGGAACTTACGGCGAGAGAAATTTACGTTGCCCAACGCTCATTGTAATTATATCATTGTTTGCATCTACTTACTACCCAACAAACCACCACAAAGGTGTTGCGGGGGTTTGCTAATCACCAAAATGAGCTTCAATGAGGAAATTTACCTTCACCAACAAGCACCACACTATCGGTATACAAATTCTAAGGAAACTCTTAAAATAATCCTCAATGTAACTCTGAAGACGTGACACAAGAGTCATGCTGGGAACATGCTAAACATGGGCCTGTTATCCTTACGTTTTAATCGTTATGAAGTCATGCTGAAACTTAGCAACAGTTTGGAATTTATGAACTGTGTTTTCCGTAATCACTCAGGAATTAAATCCTCAAAATATTAGAAAGTTAGAACGATTTATGAGTGGTTATGACTACCGAGAATAAGTAAAATTATAAATAATGTTTTACTTTCTCTTAGGCGAAAAGTTTCCCTTTACATATTTTCTTCTTCTCTAGGGTTTAGTAAGGGTTCGTCGGAGTTATAGTCATACTTTGAGGTCTGCAATAACAAAAATATACATGCAAAGTGCTACCTTATGATATATAAAGTAAAAGAATTATCTATATATCTACATCTACATAATACCCCGCAAGCCGCCGCATGGGATTGTGGCAGGGGGTGTTAGGTGACCAGCCGTGTAAAGGTGTACGTTTTTTTGGGAGATGAAATGGTTACATGAATTATAGGAGTGTATTTAGTGAGCTTAATTTTTATTGTGATCGCTAATTGTTCGCGGAAAGAACGAGTTCTTACACCTATCTGTTCGGCGGTGTATCTCTCTTATTTTATCGCATCACTCAGACCAAGATATGTAGTGAGGAGTCATGATAATATTCTCTATGTCGCTCTGAAAAATATCAGTTCTGAATTTATCATGCAACCTAAGTCTAGCGTGTAGCCTCAGAGTCTATAGGGGCTCCCACCGTAATCCCTCTAAAAGTTGCGAGACACTATATGTACGCTCATAACAGCAGTTTTTAACGAAGTGCGCTACTTTCCTTTGTATTTTATTAATGATTTTGGTTAACTTTTATGACCAGGGTCCCAAATGCTCGCGGCGTATTCGAGGTGTGGCCTAACCAGAGCGAAGTGGCATCTCTCTTTGACTTTTTCATCCGAGGACCTTCCTATTACACGCCTAACAAAACCTAGTTTCTTTAATGCTGCCTTACACATGTTTTTTATGTGTAATCCCCACGATGTATCAGATGTTAAGGTAGTTCCAAGATATTTTAATGTATCTGAAGATTTTATGTTTACTCCACCCACAGTATTGGTATGGCATTTTTGTGATGTTATATAATTATATGCGATAAAAAATTATCTATGTATCTAAAGACCTATGTCTATTATTTTTGCTGAGGTTATGATCGTGTCCCTCGATCCAGTAAATGATCATTTAGCGGGGCCCTCATGAAGTATTGTTGCCTCTTTCGTTTTTATTGCTTTTCTTCTTTCTATTGTTGTGAGGTTTTTAAGCTCAAACAAACTGAGTTTCATACATTCATTCATCGGGATATGTGCGTTGGTGATTTTAAAATGCCATTCGATGACCACGGATAAATGCGTAGATAAGTAACGTGTTTTTTTTAATCGGCCCTTTTGTCGCATTAATTACTTACCAGTAGGTTCAAAATGCCCCTGAACGTAAATGTTTTCTACTTGAGTGGTGAAAATCAACGTTTGGACTCGTCAGAGGTCATCAAATTAGCTCAGCCGATTAACCTGTCTTCTAAACCGACATTAAATGTACGCTGGATTGATATTTTGCTCGTCCTAAATAACGTTATTTGCCAAAGGATATAATACACACATACATTTATTTTCACTCCAGACTAGTAAAAACTGCTAATTACGTTCGTAACTAGAGGAATGGATGGCATGAATGTTATTTTTCCAATTCCCCTGCCTTGAAATATTTTCTTTCCAGGCACCTTGCCACACCCTGAAGATTCTAGCGGGGTTACCATGGCGGCGAGGCACAAAGTTGGTGACAGAGGGTTTAGAGGTTGGGGGTGAGTAGGAGAGGGTCCTTCCGAGAAATCGCGTGCCCAGCGGACGACGGGTCAAAGGGGTGTGAGAGGTGGGAAAAACATAAAAGACAGCTGCGGTCACCTGACAGTAATTAATAGTTTAATGCTTCGAGTAAAACTTGTTAAACTAATGAGTTCCGATTATGGGTGGCTGCGTATTTTTGATGCGGTGAACGCCAATGAAGTGGTACAGTGGAACGTGGCTAATTCGAACTTCTTTAATTTGAAACCTCCTTTAATTAGAATTTTTTCTCTGGTCCTTAGACATTTTTATTTAAAAGATATAAAATAATCGCGGTTAATTCGAATTTTATCTTGGATCATTGGAACTTTTTCTAACATGATACACGTACCATCGAACAACGTTGAATTAGGAATTCATCACCAGTGACGTGAAACAAACAACTAACTTGCTTCAAACTAACGAAAAAAAGAAATAAAACACTGTGCACACTTTAACCGATGTTATTAGGTAGGCTAGTAGCATCCCGACCGTTTCCTTCCTCCACATTGTTTGTTTATCAAAACACTGACTTCCCGGAATCAGGTTGTGCAACGTTGGTTTAAATAAGTCGATATTGGGTAGAATTAAGGGTTTACTTCATTAAAGTTTTTTTTTAATTTATTACAGGTATTTTTGATATCCTTTTGGGAAACTTTTAAAATTCGAATTTTTGGATAGTTCGAACTTTGTCACTGGTCCCTTAGGGTTCAAATTTTCCAAGTTCTACTGTATTATGAAAGCTTCCGCGGCGTGGCCTGGAATCATGGTGGCTTACGGGATTGCTTCCGAGTTGTGCCATATTTTGACGACAGTTACGAGAGCGTTCCAACTCGCTTCTTCAGGTCAGGTTCACTTTGTCCTGAAGATGCGAGCTGGAATGCTGGTGAAACTGTCGTCAAAAATGACACAACACGGAAGCAATACCGTAAGCACGGAGTAGGAGTCCTACTCCGTGACCGTAAGCCATCATAATTCAGTGCAGTGGTATGGACCGCACCGCTTTCGACTCTCTGCGAGTAATCGCTTCGTAAATCGAGCGACGCTCTTTTATGACACCTTCACTGTTATGCTCCATTACCACGACGAGACGAGGCAGGCTCCGTCAGCATCGTGGATGCCCCTGTGAACACTCTCCTCTAAAGGTATCTTCAAAACCCTATTAACCATTCGTTGCACATGTTGGGTCTATGAGACGCAGCGTGCATACTTTGTTAAAATATTTCCTAAGTGGCTGGGCGATGTAATTTGTTATTCTCGGTAGCTTCGGACAGCACCTCAACCATTTCTTCTACATTGCAATCGTTATTGTGACGTTAGCGTGTTCACTTTACAAATGCTTTGAAGACAGTGTGGGTCTCTCGGGCTCAACGTGTGTGTTCACGTAGCAATATTTGGCCATTCTAAATGGAATTTTGTTCGTCATATTTCGATACGTACGTATTTTTCTTTATTCTTCCGAACGGAATTCATTTTGGCAAGTACCTACTTTTACTTTTTTTGATCAGTACTGTATCGCATTTGCCATTTTTTCGAATTGTTGTTTTGTTACTATATTTCAAATGGTTAAATATTACTATTTATGAGCATAAAGCCAAATGTTTTATTTTACAAAGGCTTCCCAGTACCCGTACCACTACAGAGTAGCAACCTCATATATATTAAGGAAGGAAAACAGGAAGGGACTAAATATAATTAAGAAAAAATAAATTTATCAATTTGTGTCTGTGAGACTCAACGTGTTGATCCGCGTCATAAAAGGTCACGTGTTGATCGTTGGGTTAAAGTTCACTGACTTTAAATATATTGTAGGTAGAATGTTATAAGTAAATAAAAAAGCTTTTGACCGAGATTTTTCGTTGCATTTATGGCCCTGTCTTATTGTGAAATATCTGTAATTTTTTCACAGTTACGGTTTCAGTCACAAACGATATCCTATAACTTCCGAGAGAGTTCAAAACCAGTTCCAATTCTTGAATTTAGATCATGTAGCGATATGTTTCTTCACGCATTCCATTATTCCTTGTTACGAATAAGTAACCATTTCTTCGGAAAAAGACTTAACAAGACTAGAAATAAGTTGTAATTATCATAAGGAAAAGAATTATAGCTGACAGATCATTAGGGGATCGAGGGCACAAGACATTGATCCAGATCATTATGTGTCGTTCAATCCTAAGGTTTGTTGACTGCAGCCATCGACCCTTCCCTATCTACTGCTGATGCCCTTAAGTGGTTTACTGCTTAGATCCTGAAACGCACCCAGAATTTTTACTTTTTGAAGAAGCTTTCTGAAAATAATTATTTTCCAGGCAATGTTCTGTCACTGATGACCTTGGTTTTTGGAACATTATTTTTGTACTTCACCTCGCAAATTATTAGCAATTTTACGAACGCTAATCTGTATGAAATCGAAACGCTAACGTCGGAGATATTGTATCTAAACGATTGTGACAAGCACATAAACTGAGAGGCAATGTATGGCTAGCAAAATGGAGGAATGGTAAACTTTCAATGGTATCAGGCTCAACTATGTGGAAGTTGATATTCACAAATGAAAAAACGACTTCGTTTCCTTCCACTGATTTATTTTCTTGGTACGACATGTTTCGACACATAGAGGTCATTTTCAAGTACCTACTTGTACTTAGTAGTACTTGAAAATGACCTCTATGTGTCGAAACATGTCGTACCAAGAAAATAAATCAGTGGAAGGAAACGAAGTCGTTTTTTCATTTGTGAATGGTAAACTATTTACTTTCATAGCTTTTACTACTTACAAGGGGAGTGTCAGATAGCTGGGTCTCAGATTTTATTCAAACTAAGTAGTTGTACAGACCGCTGTATGTGGTTCATGAATCACCCCACATATAGGGTTATATAACCAATAGTTTAAACAAAAAAAGGCCTTTAAAATTTTCAAAATTCCCTTTTATACGGGCCACCCACATAACTGACAAGCTGGACGGGTGGCTGACGTGCTCGTCTCCGGTCTAAAGACACGGGTTCGATTCCAATACGGGGTATGTTTCTTCCGCTGTTTTTTTAGTTTTTCTTTTACGGCATCCTACAATGCGCTCAAGATTTTTTTATTTTTACTCGAAATATTATTTTTGCGCGAGGCAAATTTTTCATTTGCATACACGACGTCAGGCTTAGTCTCTTTTTTTCGGTCGAAGGCAGCCTTCTAATTATGTCACTTCCTTATCTTTTCACGACGTATTTCCATTATTCCTTCATGCACATGATTTCCATTTTCTATAATTATTTAATGATATTGTCTTCATATTTTTACAATTCAAGCATAATTCTTAATAATATTCAAATTTTTCGTAGCTTGTCAGTTATGTGGGTGGCCCGTATAAAGGGAATTTTGAAATTTTTAAAGGCCATTTTCGTTTAAACTGTTTGTTATATAACCCTATATGTGGGGTGATTCATAAACCACATACAGCGGTCTGTACAACTACTAAGTTTGAATAAAATCTGAGACCCGGCTATCTGACACTCCCCTTGTTTGTATTATAGGCAACGATGTCGAAAGCCTCTGAAACTTAATTTTACGTAATTGTGTAATGAGGATTCTGGGGCCACTGGTATCTCTCTGACCATTGCGCTTGCTAATGTTGCCCTGCATTGCAATCCATTATTCCCATATTATGCAATTACCTATTAAAATGGCAGTGACACCGTTCTCCCCAACCTCCTCTCACACTCAATTCTTGCGGTTGAGTTTTCGGCTCTGGCTGAAACGAACATAAATTCGAAGGAGGTGATAAATGGACGAAATATCTAGACCTGCTTTATAAACTTCGGCAACTGTATCCCGGACACTCTTCTAAACTGGTATTCCTCATCATGGGTATCCCTGTGTAGTTAATGTAGTCCGAGCGAGATGGTTTCCTTGTCATTAGAGAGACCATATTCGAATTATCCGTTTTAATTTCACCAGCTGTAGGACTCATGAATTAAATATTGCATTATTAATGGGGAAATAATGTAGTATAACATGACAGAAATTGTAAGTAATTAAATGAAAATATCTAAATAAATCTCTAAATTGACTCATTTTTTTCGCGCGGTGCGATTGCAACTCCTTCAAAACGGAAGATTTTTTGTAATACTCAAGAACCTACTGCGGTAATAATATGATTAATTTTCAAATATAGTTTGGAAAACATACAAACTACACGCTATTAGTTTTTTTACGACATCTAAGTGTTATAAACACCTCATTTTGTTAAAAATGTCTCTCTGAAGGCCATACACGTACCGTTTACCATATAAAAGGGCTGGTATTTTCCGGCAAATATCTTCGAAAGTAATGTGGTAAGGGATTAAATTTTTGGTGTCATTAGAAGGGTGAGATATTTTTCTTTAAAATGAGACCAAATTCATTGATTTCTGAGTAAAGTGATTTTTCGCTCGGACTACCTAAAAAGCTCGCTGATTGGCATCATCAAGCTTATTCCGTCCATCGTGGCCAACGTGGAAACTCTTTCAGATAGCATGCAAATGGCCGTCATACTTGAGTACACCGTCTACCCCGTGCGCATGACACGACCGGAGCGTGGTCACTTATCCGATTGGCTACGAACGTGATTGCGAAAACTACAGTGCCCCTCTCGAGTCCTTGGCCATTATGTTTACATTTTAACATAAAGTCTTCAGATACAGTAAAACATCTTGGAATGACCTTTACTTCTGATATATCGTGGGGATTGCACTTACAGAACATATGTGGTGCAGCATTAAAGAAACTATGTTTTGTTAAACGTATTATAGGAAGGTCCTCGGATGAAAAAGTCAAAGAGAGATACTGTTTCGCTTTGGTTAGACCACATCTCGAATGAGCCGCGAGCATTTGGGACCCTGGTCATAAAGATTTAACCAAAAAAGTTAATAAAATACAAATAAAAGCAGCACGCTTCGTTAAAAACTGCTCAGAGCGTACATATAGTGTCTCGCAACTTTTAGAGGGAGGAAGGTGGGAGTCCCTAAAGACTCGGAGGCTACACGCTAGGCTTTGGTTGCTTGAGAAAATCAGAACTGATATTTTTAAGAGCGGCATAGAGAACATTATCATGACTCCTCACTACATCTTTAGGTCTGACAGACACGATAAAATAAGAGAGATACACTGCCGAACAGATGGGTACAAGAACTTGTTCTTTCCGCGAACAATAAGCGATCACAATAAATATTAAGCTCACTAAATACACTCCTATAATTCATGTCACCATTTCATCTCCAAAAAACTTACACCTTTACACGGCTGGTGACCTAACATCCCCTGCCACACGCCCATGCGGCGGCTCGCAGGGTATTATGTAGATGTTGATGTCGACAATGAAACCTGATATTTACTGAGAACTTGGAGGGGAATGTAACAAAAGTAACCAAATGAGTGGTACCCACTTCTAAATATTATCGTTTATGTTACATACTTGCAAATATTGCGCGAGTTTAGCTAGTTGATGTGAGGAAGTATCGGACTATTCTGAATTTTCTTTTAGCGAGTTATTTATTTCAGCCTCCTGTCTTAGCTGTATACTCTTTTGGTTCATACATGCGTGCCATTGGGTTATGCTATGTCTTCCCTGCACTACCAGCGGTTACACTGGTACCAGCGGTGGCTGGCAGTGCGGGCCCCTCTAATATTTCTCGTATTTAACCCTCAGTCAGCGGGATCCCATGATTGTTGCTGCTACCTTCTACGGGAGAAGAGCCAGGAAAGAATAGTATAGAAGAATTGAATAGAAGAACAGTACAATTGAAGGCTATACTCCTTAGCGTTCCCTGCCGTGAGGGATGGCCGAAAGGAAACCCTCCGAGAAAGGGTAGAAATTAAATTTTAGGAAGACTATAAGAGGTGAGAAAACTATGATAAAACGTGGAATAACATTTTTCGCGCAGTCAATGTGCGAAACGTAGAAAAAAAATTCGATCTTCGGCAATATTTTTTTTCCTATCGGTCCAGGAGTTTCATTCAAGTAACTCCTAACCGTCAGAGAACTACTTAAGAGGACGCATCATACCCTTCGGTAAGGAATAGTTCAGGGGAAAATCCTAAATATGGCGTCACTCGTACCCAATCGAGGCGTTTTGGCGTCAGGAGTCTCTTACTATAGGGTAACTCTCGCAGAAGGCAACAGTCGTCGGTAGGTTGTAGTCAAGTCTACCGAGCGTTAGTGCAGGCAGCGCTGACAAAAGATCTGTGAGAGAAGACTGAACTATTTGCGTCAACGTCCGAGCACATCATTGGCCGAAAACCATTCAAGTACCATGTCGAAAGATACCAATTACAGATTTCATCTAACAACTGTGACGGCTGTTACTTAGCATTCTGACAGGAGGAGGATTGATACATCTCCACTAGTTTAAGATTTGTCAATTATAATAATAATTTTTGTAAAAATATGTTCTACATCTTGCAGTTTTCCCGATGATTTAATTATGCTCCGGGATAAATTTTTCATATTTCAGATACGAGTCTCCCTTGGCAAAGGTCTATTCTATATAGAATAAAAATTTCAAGTTGATCACGTAAGACTTTAACAAAAATCTGGGGTCGGAAATCATCACAAATTCAATCGGTCGAGCGGGTATGATGCGTCGCAAGTATTTCTTGTGCCATGAGATATGTGAAACAAATAGGTTTTGGTTGCACAAAAAATGGGTTCCAAAAACTAACATATCTATAAATTGATGATAAATGCCTATGGTGATTAGGATTCTTATGAAAGAACCGAGTGTTGGAGTGGAAAGAGAGAGAGGACGATGACTCTTCAGCATATATGATTTCAAATTTTCCAGGTGAATCGTATTAATAAAGTTCTCTCAGGCTTCACACCAGGTTACACAGTGTTTAACTGCCAACGACTCTGTGGCTGAGTCCGCCACCGTCTTCAGGGCCGCACAGTTGGGAAGAGAGTAAAGGAACACCGGAGCTGTATTAAGCTCTTCCGTCCGGAAAAATCGGCGGTAGTGGAACATAGCCTCACAAATGACCATCTCTCTCACTTCGAAAAGACCCAATTACTCCACAGTACATCTAGATATTGGCATAGACTCATGAAAGAGGCTATGGAGATTAAATTGTGGAGCTACAACGTCAATCGCGACACCGGTTTTGCCTTGAGTTCCACCTGGAAGCCTATCATCAACTTACTAAAGGAAAGAGAAAGAAAACAACAATCGGCGTAAACAGCAACGTTTAGTAAACACCGAAAAAATTAATTTACTGGCATTTAAAAATGTCAGTTTGTGCCCTGAAGACGGTGGCGGACTCAGCCACAGAAACGGTAGTTAAACACTGTGTTACCTGGGGGGCGATTATCTAACTTTTAGCGACGTCGCTATGAGGTAAAAGTCGCCATTATTTCTACCCCAAGTTCTCATAGCGACCCGAGCGAATACCTAACTCATAACGCCGTCTTTATCAAGAGCAGAGTCGCAATAATAGCGACCCAAAATAAAGACCCCCTCTAGAGGGGTCTTTGTGGAAATAGCAACTATGATGGCGTAATTGCGCCGGATTAAATTCTGAGATCTCGCTAGATATATAATAAAAATCTACGGCTGTGTGAAGAATAATGTGACAAGATACAAGCATTTATTATTAGACACGTTTAGAGATATTTTAAAAGTAATTCCGAGTTACAATACATGTGCATTGCTTAAACTTGGGTGCACTTAAGACGAGGGGTCATTTGGAGATCTCTTTAGGTGCATGTAACAACAATATTCTAAGTAATGGTGAGAATAAAGTGACGAAAACGCTAACATTTATTATTAGGCATATGGCAAAATGTTTTAAAAATATTTCCGTGTTGCATATGATGTGCATTGCTGAGATTCAAGAGTATTTCTGACGAGGGGTATTTCGGAGAATTAGCTGGGTACATAAAACAACTATTCAAAGTAGTGGTGAAGAATAATACCACAAAAATGCAAACGCTCAATATCAGGAACATTTTAGAATGTTCTTTAAATATTTCCGACTTGCAAATCATGTTTATCGCTGAGACTAGTGTATTAATGACAAAAGGGCATTTCGGAGATCTCACTAAGTAGGTAGACAATAGCAATATTCAATGTAATATGGAAAAATAACGCAACAAAAACTTTAAAATTTATAAATAGGCACAATATTAAACGTTTTAAAAATATTTTCGAGTTAAATTTCAAATGAAATGCTGAGACTTATATATTAATTACGAGGTGTAATTCCGGACGTCTCACTTGATAGATAAACATAACAGCAATATTCAATTTAATGGTAAAGAATAACGCAACAAAAACTCAATCCTTTAATAACAGGCACATCATTGAATGTCGTTTAAATGTTTTCAAGTTGAAAATCATGTTAATTGCTGAGACTTGTGTATTAATGACAAGGAGTAATTCCGAAGATCTCATTAGGTAGGCATACATAACAACGATATTCAGTGTAATGGTGAAGAGTAATGCAACAAAAACTCAATCCTTTATTATTAGGCACATTAAAATATATTAATTAAATCGTACTGCGATACAAATCGATGTGAATTCCTGAGACTTGTGTATTTATGACGAGGTGACATTTCCCAGATCTCGCCAGGAAAATGTAACAATAATATTCAAACTTATGGTGAAGAATAATGCGACAAAAACAAACATTTATTATTTGTCGAATTGAAAAGTGTTTTTAAACATATGGCAGAGTTGCAAAAGACGTTCATCGCAGATATTTGGGAGTACTTGTCTGATGAATCAGTGTACGGCTGGGAAGTGGCTAACAAGCTAGCGTTGATTTGATTGGCACTACTTGTATTTCAGACACGAGACAGTCATACGAAGAGATAGACAAGCAGTTAATTTAATTATTTATCACCTTTCATAATTTAATTAACACTACTACTCATTTAACACTCCTAAGAACAAACAATCTCATTTCACATACGCGTCCCTTTCAAACAAATTACTCTAATGGAAAATCCCTATGAGCAAAATTAAGCGGATAAATTGTATAAAAACTATGTGTGCCAACTTCCTGAGCATTATATAACCTATTTCCACTGATTCCTGTGCGGTGTCAATCAAAACATATCGATGGAATACTGAGCACAACTTTTGGACAAACATCGCTTCGTTTCCTCGCTCGACTATCACTGAATATAATATGATCAAGCTCAAACAAATTTTGCATTATTTTAAGGCACAATCCTCTGCACAGTGCATAGGTAACACATTTTCTGCACACAAGAGATACGACCTCTTGTCATTTATCGACTGCATTGACCAAATACTCTTTCACAGCTTTGTCATTCTCTATCTCGCTAGCGTAACTCACGAAAGTAGCTATTACTATATCATAAAAATGATACTATACTTCATTCAGGTGATAATTATTGATATACGTATTCATCCCCCTTCATTAGATTGAAAGTCAGGGTTTGTTTAAATTCACGACGGCCATCGCTAAGAGATACTCATTTGTCTAGTGTTGTTTACTTTTCGTTGATAATGACGTTTCATTCTTTGGTCCACTATTCCGCATAGGAACGTCGAGCATTTCATTGGCCGATCCAAATTCGGGGGTATTTGTACAGACTTGAACGAAGAATTTGCCATACACCATCAATTTTTGGATTACGACCCCCTTCAACATTTCTACCGTAATTCCGTAATCGCAAGGGTCGCTATTTTCGGCCGAGGCGAGTCGCTATTTAACGTCGTCGTTTTTTAACGCCCTGAGTTATGTAATAGCCCCCATGGTGTGAAGCCCGAGAGAACTTCATTAATCTTCAGCATGTGATGCGCAGACAATACACTTCTCCTCCCTCATCCGTTCACAGTATATGGTAAATGTTCATACGGGCAGAAGGAGAGGTTAGAAATTATTAATTACAAATCACTTCCTCACTTGGACATTCGACGCTTGGCGCATGCGCAGACCACCCATATAACTTCTCAATGTGCCATTTTCAAAACGGGAGCGCTATTATGTTCGCCCTATCTTTTGTATGTTTAATCGAACCACCTACCAATGTTATTTTTGTTATTAAAGGTAAACGTTTCAACTCTTGTAAAATTAATTTTTCAACCCAAAATGAGTTGTCAAACGTTACTTTTTTAAGGTAGTCCGAGCGAAATGTCATTTTACTTGTAAACCAATGAATTTGGTCTCATTTTAAAGGAAAATATCTCACCCTTTTAATGACACAAAATATTTAACCCCTTACCACATTACTTCCGGAGATATTTGCCAAAATATACCAGCCCTTTTACATGGAAAACGGTACGTGCATGCACTCCAGAGAGACATTATTTACAAAACGAGGTATTTATAACACTTAGATGTCGTAAAGAAACTAACAGTGTGTAGTTTGTATGTTTTCTCAACTATATTTGAAAATGAATCATATTATCACCGCAGTAGGTTCTTGGGTATTACAAAAAAGGCTCCGTTTTGAAGGAGTTTCAAACGCACCGCGTGAAAAAATGAGTAAAGTTAAAGACTTATTTAGATATTTTCATTTAATTACATACAATTTCTGTCATATAAAGCTATATAATTGCACCATGAATAATGCAATATTTGACTGATGTGTCCTACAGCTGATGTAATTAAAACTTATAACTCGAATATGGTCTCTATTATGACTAGGGAACTATCTCGCTCGGACTATTAAGCACCAAAAGTAGCAATATTTACATTTCAGATTCATTTTTTGTTGCTCCACTGTCCCGAGGTTGTGTACCTCAAATTATAGTTCATGTTCCATGAGTACATTCCTGCATCTCAGCTGTTTGAAATATTATAATTGATCATATCTTATAATTGTGTTCTGAGTCATTAGGCCCTAAATGTGGATCTAAATTTAAAAAAAAGAAAAACTTAAAGCCTTCTAGTATCTCAGAATACAGTTCTACGAAGCCAAATGTTAAAATAAAACACAGAATGATGTTGTCCTATGAAGAAAATGTTATTGTATTTAAATATGGTCAATATGTAGTCATTTATTGGCGATAGTTTGGAGCTGTGGCGCACCAGTTTCCGCTAATTTGTGATATTTGAAGTGCCATGACATTGACATTTATAACCATGGAAGGCTAATGCTTTACAAATCGTCATTGTTTATTGTTGAAAAAATAGGGTGAGAATATTTCTCCAATGGACGTAATATTTAACTATCAACCTTGTGTTGTTAGTATTTTTTTCCCTTCAGTTCGCTGAAGAGGACCACCTTGTGACCGAAATACGCGTATACGTCTTTTCCTGTTTCATTCCTTTGGCCAAACTCATCTCGAGTGTGATTCTCCTAGATGTTGGGCCCTGTGGAATGTGCGAGTGAAGGATTTCGTGAGTGCTTGTGAGATTGATTGCTCTGTGTGTTTGTGATCATAACTCAGGCATCCTTAACGGGGTCTCTAAAGCCCTGTGAAGGATCCCAATTGTGTTGAGTGTATGTGTCTGTGAATGGTCACTGGCGAGGAATCAACGTTCCCGTAAACCATCGAAAGGGTATTCTGGTTGAGAGGCTGTGGTTGGTCACTGACGCCACCGTCAAACCAACACAGTAAATATTTTCTGTTATATCTTTTGACGAGTGGTGCCAATAGTAACGACCATTGGAGAAATATTCTCACCCTATTTTGTCAATTCTACGAGGCCGTAGAGCTTAAGTTTCCTTGATTCCGTATTGTATTATTCCCTTGAGTCGACATTGTGGAAATCGGAGGTTGTCGAGCTAAGAAGGCATTGACATTTGATTGAGCTTGCGTAGAATCGCCCATTTGCGTTCTCTTGGAAGGCAAGACCATCTCCGCTTCTAAAATTCACTGCTTAAACTAGCTACCTTAACTTTAATATATTTTTAAAACCACTTTGCTAGTTTTATATTACGATGGCGTTCCGTCAGATGCTGTTTCGTTGTTAATGTTCTCAAAATTACAATGCAACACTACGTCAAGGAATAGTAAACCTTTATTTTAGAATTTATTTGAAAATGTCTCTTAAGTATTAATTAGGTTAATAAGCCAAAAGTTAATAAAACGGAATATTCCTATAAAAATACCCCAAAGGAAACACTCGCTTAAAAAATTCACCCTAATGCTCACTATTTAAGAATGGAATATTTCATTAAATGTGAGCTAGGCATGGGCGTAATTTCCTGTTCGAAGCTATTGCTTAGGTTGCCAAGGACAAATGCTTTTGTTGAAATCAAAGAAAAATTGTTAACTTTGGATTTAGAAACTCACATATCTAATAAGCAAAAATAAAACCCATAACCAATTCGATTGCTAGATTTTAATATTTCAATCTTTTATCCATCCGATGGTGGAAATTTCAACCCTTTATCCTAAAAATAAGTAATTTTAAAAAAACAAAAAAAGAAATCACAAACTAATTCAAACTTTTATCATGGTAGTAAAATATAGGGTCCCCTTTATGGGATCCTACGGTCTTTCTGGAAATTAGTTGCAGCCTATTTAAGCCTCTTATTATTATCGAGAAAACAAAAAATACATCTCCAGTCCTTCGCTATCGGTGCACGAACATATTTATTTTCCCAACCATATATCAGTCGGATGGTTTTCGGGCTCTTTATTGCTGTCTGCCGTTGAGGGGACGGTTTACCAAAAACGAAATATTTTGTGTAAAATGACGAATGTTTTGATCCAAAATTGTTCGAATTCTAAACGAAAACTTGCAGTGTTTGTCATAAATAAGGTTTTTTAAAATCGTCATTCCAATGTTACTTGTCATTACTCGATATTTATTTCATGTTTAACTATGCAAAAGAAAAAAGATTTCAAGCGAATGAAGGAAATTTAATTCGTGTATTTCCATATGGTATTATAAGGACTAAGATAGAAACTTTGATTATTTAATTTGTAAAATTTTGATCTTTTAGTACTCTTCAATGGTTTGCGAGATAACTTTGTGGAATTAGGAGTTCATATTGAGTTAAAATAAGAGCACTTTGTATAATCCACACAAAACTGTAATGGTATAAACCCGACCGGTTTCCACACTTTCGTGTCATTCTCAAGGACAATACAATTCGTTTTTTGGCGAGCACGTATTTATATTTTATGTCGGGAGAGGGGGAGATTGGGGTTGAGGAAAGTATGACTAAGGATGAAGGTTAAGGGTGAAGCATCGGGCTGGAGGTGGACGTAACCAAATATTTTCTGGAAGGGGGGGAGAAGAGCTTGACAGAGGGGAGAATGATAGAATGATGTAATGGTACCAAGTCATTTAACAAATCGGAGCCAAACTGCTTAGCGTGCGTCATAATTTTAAAGTTCTCAATACAATGATCAATTCTCAATTAAATGATCAATCAATTTCTCAATTTTTTTTACTCGCTACTATATTATTATAATAATTTAGGAATTGTGATGTCGTTACTCTTTTTATGTCTCACTCAAATCATAATACATCTTCACTTATCTTTCCACTCAACAATCTCTCCTTCTCTTTATCAATCACTCCTTAGCAACAACTCCAACACAAAACAAACAATTAATAAAACAGTCAAAATTATAATTTAAACCACATAAAAAATTTAAACAAAACAACCCACGGTAAAAGTAATAATAATAAAAAAATAAAACAACTCAAACATGAAACAAAATCGAACCCCTCATTCAGGGCAGAAGTAGGACGCACGACGTTACATATTGGAAATTTTCAGGATGCCACTTACAACCATCGGGTGTCTTGAGTGCCTCAGGCGCAGTCACTTAATCGCCAAGGCATGCCGACTCCTTCAAACCCAACATTTAGAGATATATCATTCCGAGGTATATATCCTGTCACCTATCGGTTCGCTTACGGTGGGTATATGTGCGTCATTCTTGCTGTCTTCGTCCAACGGAGTCATTGGTCGAATATTGTCCTGTCGCTGTATGCCGATGAAGCAACGCTCCTGTACCTTTCAGTAAAAAGGATGCTGCTATAATGTGGCTGTAGGGGGTCATTGATGTTACCCTCGCCTAATATCCACCACCGTCTGATATCCTTAGATACGCTTTTCTACGTCTACATCTACATACTACCCTGCGATCCGTCGCATGGGCGTGTGGCAGGGGGTGGTAGGTCACCAGCCGTGTAAAGATGTAAACTTTTTGGAGGTGAAATGGTGACATGTACTATGAGAGTGTATTCCGAGGAGATCAGTGTTTATTGTGGTCGCTTATTGTACGAAGAAAAATCGAGTTCTTGTACCTATCTGTTCGGCAGAGTATCTCTCTTATTTTATCTCATCTGTCAGACCTCGAAATGTAGTGAGGCGTCATGATAATTTTCTGTGTGTCGCTCTGAAACACACCAGTTCTGAAAATCTCAAGCAATCTAAGCCTAGCGTGCAGCCTCCGAGTAGCTAGGGGCTCCCACCTCAATCCCTTTAACAGTTGTGTAACACTATATGTTCGTTCGTAGCAGTTTTTAACGAAGCGTGCTGCTATTCTTTGTATTTCAATAATTTTTTTGGTTTAATCTTTATGACCAGGGTCCCAAATGTTCACGGCGTATTCGAGATGTGGCGTTACCAGAGCGAAGTAGCATCTCTCTTAGACTTTTTCATCCGAAGACCTTCGTATTATACGTTTAACAGAACCTAGTTTCTTTAATGCTGAGCCGCATATGTTTTGTATGTGTGTTCCACAAGATATATCTGCAGTTAAGCTAATTCCAAGATATTTTATTGTATTTGAACATTTTATGATTACGCACTCAACGGTGTAGGCATGGCTTTTGTGTGATGACTTTCAGAGGAGGTGAACTGTGGTGCATTTACTAATATTTAGTTCTAAACCCCACTCCTGGCACCACGGATGAACGGTGTTAAGATCAGATGACAGAACTTCAAAGTCCGCGTCCTCGCTTATTTCACGGTTGGTTACTGTATCGTCTGCAAATAATCTTAATTTACTGCTGATACAAGAACTTAGGTCATTAATATAAATAATGAATAAAAGAGGGCCAATCACGCTTCCGTGAGGAACACCGTATGTGACTTCGACCACATTGTAGCTAAAACCATTAATAACGACTTTTTGTTTTTGATCGCTGAGAAATCCGCTTATTCAGGTCACAATTTTTTTATTAACTCTGCATGAATACAATTTATAAATGAGTTTTTGCGAGGAACCTTGTCAAATTCCTTTTTTAAATCAAGGAATGCGAGTCTACTGCTTTTTCGATTCATCTGATTTTAGGATATCATGAAAGAAGAGCGCTTGCTGTGTTTGTAGAGCCTGCCCTTACGGAAGCCATGCTGACTGCTGTGTAAGGGGTTACTATTATCCAGGAATGCCATAATTTGCTAACGAGAAGGTGTTCGAGGATTTTGCTTAAAAGTGATGTTAGCGATATAGGCCGGTAATTTCCTGGGTCACTTCTATTTCCTTTTTTAAATATCGGTGGTGACATTGGCTATTTTCCAGTCTTGGGGCACCTTGCCTTCGGATTATGATTTGCTAAATATAATTTCTAAGAATGGTGGTATCTGTGGCGCTAATGCCTTGAGCACGCGTGCAGGTATTCCTTCTGGACCTGGGGACTTGTTACTTTTAATCGAACGCAGTTGTTTAATTATTCCTTCACGCTGAATTATTATATCCGCCATCGGCTCGTTAACGTCCGGAATATCTAAATAGTGTAGTATTATGTCATCCTTAGTGAATACACTGTCAAAGTTGTGGTATAATAAGTTGGCTTCATCGATGCTGTTGGTGACCGTTTTGTCGTTTGAATCCGATAAAAAATCTACTGTCGAAGATTCGCCCTGAAGCTCTCTCGCGTAAGACCAGAATGAGTTGGGGTTTTCATATAGTAATTCACCTCGGATTATTTTCTTGAAGTTTAGTTTACTAGTGCGCATGATTTTATTCGTTTTTGAGCGTTGGTAACGTAAATTTCTCTCGCCGCAATTTTCATTGTTATGTTACTTAAGTTAATAGAATTTTTATATGGATTGTTTTGTTGCCTTTGTCTCCTGAGCTCCCGCCTTATTTCGTGGCTATACCACCGAGGTTTTTTACTCTCCCGTTTGAATTTGTATGGAATATATTCATCGATTCCTTTGCGTAGTATTTTCAAAACGTATGTAAATGATACTTCAGTGCTCTCGTTCTTTATTGTGGCGACGAATTTCGTGAATGAAGCTTCTAACATCTCTCCGAATTTCATTTAATCGCACTTTTCAAATAAGTAGACTTTACGTTTGGGTTTTACAATGGAATCTGCTGTTGTTGTCAAAGTTATAAAAATTACTTAATGATCACTCATGTCTTCGAGGATATCGACGTGTTTAATAATTGTAGGGTGACCAACAGCTAAAATATTTAATATTTTATTGCCTTTCTTAGTTTGGTTTACTACTTGATTAAGAGAGTGGTGTGAAAGTGTATTTAGTAAGGCCTCACTCATATCACGCTTCCTTGAACTTGTTTCAACGCTATTGGTTTTCCAATTTATAGCCGGGAGGTTGAAATCTCCACAGATAATTATTACGCTTTTGTTATCTCTCGAGGTAAATGATGATAACTGAGTTTGTAATTTGTACAAAACATCTATTTTGGAATATAGTGGTCTGTAAAATGAACATATGCATTTAATGGCGCATCGAAGTCAATTCTTCGAAGACGAAGGCCATCGTCTTCCACCTTGGACGAGGAGCACCGCCAGGAGTCATCCTGTCGGTTTACGGAGTATCCTTGCTATGGAACTCCTAGGTCACCTATCTTGGAATGCTTCTGGATTGAAAGCTTCTCCGGAGGCTTCAAGCGGAGAGCGTCCAACACAAAGCATTCAGCTGGCTAGGTTTCGGCCGACCCTGCATCCTCCGATGCTTCGTAAAGGACCGGAAGCGAAGACTGTACGTGACCTGTGTATTCTCGGTCTCTTCGGATTGGTAGCAAGACAAGCACGGGAAAAGCATTTCCAGCTCCGTAACTAGCTCTAAATTAGAATTAGATGGTTAAAACTCTCTATAGTCGAGGTCAGGTGGATTTCCTGCCATATAAATCGTGCTGTGCCCATTTCCTGGATTGGGTTAAAGGTGGCGTAAGGCTACAGCATGGCGAGAGACAGGCCGGGCGGAAAGATGAAAGGCCGGGTAATAAAAAAGCTCAAAGAACAAACAAACAGTAAAGAACAATAAACAGATCATACTGGATAGAAGGGGAAGAAGGATAAATGACCAAGTTTAGAGATAAGGGCAGCGATGTGATAAACCCCAAAGGGCGAGGAAGATTACACTTACCGACCTAAATTGGATTTTCAGTCTAGGGTCTGTCACGCTCGTACTGAATTAAGCAAAGGAATGAATGTTCTTCTAGCTCCTAACGAACGTAAAAATACCTCATGTCTCTACGAGGAGCCACGAAGAAAACTCGAAGGGGGGAGGAGGGTAGTGAGGATAGGGGCGGGAGAGCGGAGAAAAGGGATAGAAAACTCTGGAAATCCAGACTATTTCTACAACTATCTTCATCTACATACCACCCCGCGAGCCGCCACTTGGGCGTGTGGCAGGAGGTAATAGGTTACCAGCAGTGTAAAGATGTAAAAGTTTTGTAGGTGAAAAGGTGACTTGTCCTATGAGAGTGTGTTTGGAGGAGCTCAGTTTCTATTGTGGTCGCTTATTGTGCGCGGGAAGAACGAGTTTTTGTACCTATCTGTTCGGCAGAGTATCTCTCTTATTTTATCGCATCTGTCAGACCTAGAAGTGTAGTGAGGTGTCATGATAATATTCTCTGTGTTGCTCTGAAACGCACCAGTTCTGAATATTTCAAGCAGCCTAAGCCTAGCGTGCAGCCTCCGAGTATCTAGGGGCTCCGACCTTAATCCCTCCAACAGTTGTGTACCACTATATGTTCGTTCGTAGCAGTTTTTAACGAAGCATGCTGCTATTCTTTGTATTTTCTAAATTTTTTTGGTTAAATCTATATGACCAGGCTTCCAAATGCTCGCGGCGTATTCGAGGTGTGACCTAACCAGAGCGGAAGTTAAAGTAATTCCAAGATATTTTACTGCTATTACTATTGCCCCCAAACGCAGGAAAACCTAACTAAAACTCACGATCAGCGGATCGCCCCGCCTGAACAAAAATAGTGTCACAATATTCTTCGATTCTCACTTTTCTGCCACGGAATGCCCCTTCATTGCCGAGTGCCTTTCATGGAGTTTATTGACTTGTCACAAATTTCCGGCGCCCAGCACCATGGTTGCAAGTCAATTTTTGCGTGCTCTGTCCATTGGAAGCGTTATTAGCTAGCGCGTAACATGCATTCTCTCTATCCTGAAGGTACACGAATTTGAATTTTTCCGATTTCTGTAGTAAAAATTAACATATTGTATTCCTCTTCCTTTTCCATAATTCATAATAATTATTTTGAGCATAGTAAATGTCTATCTGAGAACCTTGTCTTAATTGGAGCGAGGTTATTTCTTACAATTGGACTAAAGAGTTCCTCATTTACATCCACATCATGCCGTTAAAAAAATATGAACGACAGGCTTGTGTATATTCGAGTGCACTCTTTGTTTTGTAGAACACTCTGTGATGACGCTGAAAATGTTTAGTGGGTTTGTAGTACATTTTAATTGAGAAGATTTTATTTTGCATTATTTTTTTCTAGTCCTGACCCTGTTCCGCGAGAGCTAACGATTGTTCGCTCTTTTTTGGCATTTTCATTTTAGAATAATATTTACTTAAGTCAATTATGGAGGCTTTAAGTCTAATTCGCTATCTTTTTTCTAGAAAACGAATTCTCTCCGAAGTTAGACCGTTTTACAGAGCCTAATTAAAAGGGAAATTTTACTAACATTTTTTTGCTCTAGTACATAATTTGGACTAGGGTTGTTGGTTATCTTTCCTAATAACTTTTTGTTTCTGTTACCTCAAGTGGTATCAGATATCTCGTTGCCTCCTCTTAGCATCTATTTATAAATTTGAACATCATATTATTTGGTTAGCCTGTCAACTAACGAAAGAGAACAAATGCCGCTGTCGTATCTGGTCTATCGGCTTTGAATCAGTTTGTGACGTTGTTGATATATCTCGCAAAAGAATTGATCAGTGTAAATTGGATTTTAAATGAATACCCTTGATTAACGAACGACCTGCAAAAAATGATATTCCATTCCACGTGGAGAAATGAGATCGCTTCGAGTCCCGAGCACTGACCTTTGACTCGGTGGCCTATGACCGCACCCGTGACTTGGAACGCATAACCCCTAGTGCAGTGGACGCCGATTTAGCTATCCATGTCATTGCGAGTTTCCGAACGGTTTCTAAGTAGCTAGAACAGGAACTAATAGATGGTAGAGTCAGTTAAGTACTTAGGGTCTGACCTTTACTTGGGACTTGTCCTGTGGGAGGCGTATACGTGAAATTTGCGGACAGGCAAATCGTAAATTAGGATTTATTAAAAGATTACGAGGAAAATTTGTTGTGTTTTTCAGGGTATAAGGGTGGAAATCTCTACCCGATCGAAGGAAAAAATGTAGATTAAATCTTTTACGAAAGTTGGATGAAGGTTATTTTTTACTGGATGCTCAATATTTTTGCTTGAGCAACACTATAATGACTGAAACGATCACAGGCATAAGATTAAGGAGGTAGACTGCTGAACCGATAGATTTAAAATGTCATTTCTTCCACGTGCAATTAGGGACCATAGCACTAGTGATAGATCGGTTCTGGGATACTTTGACCCTGACTAAGCCTGGTGTGGAACAACCTCAAGCCACACGCCCTAGTGGTAGCACGATATTTCGTAGATGTAGATGAAGCCCTCACACCAGATGAAATCCCAACCACGCACTTCCCCCGGAATGCCTAGCGAAAAGCACTCACGAAAACAGTGCGCGGTGCAGAAAATTTGGAGAGTGCTACGTGGAGGAACATGCTACTATGTGGTACACTACTTTATAAACGGCTACTGGTTATACTTACTGCGACAGAAAATTAGTTCTACAAGGTGCTTATTCATGCGAGAGCGATGACATGCCGGAAATTGCCTGCGAGGTTAGTAGCTTCAAATTCAACATTTTCAAGTACGGTGCTATTTCTGACGCTAATTCTTTATAAACTCGGGCGGGAATTTCATTGGGACCAGGGGATTTCTTAGAATTAATGGATTTCAGGTGAATTTCTATGCCATGACAAGATATATATGTAGACTGCATTTGTTTTTTGTATTAGCAAGGCATTGTAGTGGTGCCATTCAGAGGGCATGAAGTAGAGACACTATGAAAAAAAGGTGTTAAAGATATTTGCTTTTTTTAATCTATCACTAGCTCTCTCTCCTTGGTCGCTTTTTAGTGAGGTTACTATAGATTTATGCCCGTATTCATAGTCGTATTCCTAGGGGTTACCTGGGTATCCCCTAGCCAGGTATCACCTAGGGGTCCCCTACGCTGAGCGATTCATAAACCTTACCTGGGTAACACCCAGCCAGGGGACGCTTGGGTAAGAGATTTGGCAACAATTCCGCGGAAAAATACATATAAAAGGTTTCGCTGAATGGTTCTCGATGTTTTCGATGCTCATTTCTCACCGTAACCAAGCACGCTATAAACAATAATATAGTATACTGTTACACGATGTGATGAAAAATGATTGAAGGAATATGAGAGAATGATTTCAATATTACTTAAATATTTATGTAATTTGAATGATGAGGAATACGAGGGTGATTCAATAAGTACTCGTGTTTGTAAACAGAAGACGTTACTATGGAAAGATGTTGATATTATCGTGTACTGCCAATGGTACAGTAGTATCAATTCGTCCCACGCGTGGGCAGCAGTACTGCGTTAGGGGAGCTTTGGGTAAGCTTCATGCCTTACCCAGGAAATCGACGGCCTGGGGGAGGGTTAGGGGACAACAGTCCCCTGGGTAACGACTATGAATACTATTTCTGAGCCAAGGGGTTCCCCTACACCTGGGGGACACCCAGGTAACGACTATGAATACAGCCCTTAGTCCCTTGAACCTCTCTCAAGTAAGACTAAAATTCCTTTGGGTTATCTTACAAAACTTTACCTAATATTTTACTCTTGAATTCCATTAGTGCTTTTGTTAAGGCCGATTTTGCGCTTATTTTAGGTCTCTGGTATTTATCATATTTTTCTTAAGTTTCACGTTTGATAGATTCTGTTTGGCGCTCTTCTATTTTTTCCTTTAAATTCGTTAGAGATTTCCGGACGTCTATGTTACACCATTTAGGTTCCATATTGACTTTTTATCAGTTTACTTGGTATTGCGTCATAGCGAATAAAGGTCATCCTTGGCATTAAGGATGCTTTGAGTTATATTTTTTGCCAAAAGATCTTGAACATTCTTTCATCTCATGGGTGTTGTTACTAATTCATTCAAAGAGTTTGATGTTAGAGTATAGAGAAGAGTGCCGCACAACTCCTTATCTTTGCTGCCATTTATGAAATCTTCATGTCTCTCAGTCTATCGAGGGAACCTTGAAATCACCACCGATAATAATATAACATTCTTTTTTTATTTAAGAAATGCTTCATCTGTCTTTCTTACTGCAAAACTGTATATAAACTTGAATTGGAAGGCCTTTAATATGTGCACATAAAAATTCTTTATGACGAGCACTTGATGAAATACTACTTTCGACGTATTTTTTTGGAAATATTTCGTCTATACTTATGATCTCAGCTTTTACGGCTATAAACACCCCCTCCTGCCATCGCTTATTGGTTATTTCTATGCATTTAATTTGATTTGGAAAGACCTCGGTATCATTAATTTCGGTCGAAAACCAACTTTCTGTCCCTATCAATACATCAGCGTCCGTGTTTTGGATGAAATGGTGAATATCAGCGACATCGTTTTTAGTACTACGGCAATTGACGATCACTATGGAAATTGATTCCATTGGATGCAACTTAGAGTGTCCTTGTTAAGAGTATTTTAAGACATTAATAAACGCAGTTGTTATTTTTTTGTTTCAAAAGTTATCGAGGGACCTGAGCCGCTTCTATTTCGTTCGTATACTTAGCTATTTTGATTTCTAAAACAGCTCTCATCTCTACCATTATTTACGGCGACCCCTTCAATAAATTATTCTTGGCTTCGTGCCTGGTGTGGTATCACCTTGTGCCACACACCATAGTGGTGGCTTCTATGGTATTTCGTAAATCTAGATGTTGATGCAGGCGAGCCATTTTACTTACCACGTTCCTCTCACAAACTGCACGCTTTAGAAGTTGAGAAATGGCTTCTTGTTCGAAGAACGACTTGTGGGTCTTAGTCATTCTGCGTTCTCGTATTCCTGGAAATTATGCACTAAGAGCTCAAGCATTAGCATCCGCTTAGGGAGGAAAGGGATTTGTTGCATACTTGTTTATATATCCACGCATAAACGTACAACGTTCCGCTTAGTTGCTGGCTCTGTACATTTACTAACGTACTTTAACTGACTCTAACAGACATTTACTAACTTACTAACAACATTTACTAACGTGAAGTAATATTTTCATGTTGATTCGTTTTAATTGGAAGGGTGGAACTCTGATTTGACACATATTTTCTAATGAAATCCAGAACTTTAGCCCTTTCGTGCGTTTTTCTCTCGACTCCTGTGGAATTAACCTCAGTGTGGGTGCCTGCAGGTCCTGATTTTTTTCTACTGAGCCATCTTCTGCAAAAAAGCACAAGTTGAAGTTTCAGTTACACATGTAAAGTCATATTTTATTAGAAAATTTTCTTGTGAGTCAGCGAGTGTTTGCAGCATTTTCTTTCATCTCAACTGCATTTGCATTGCTTTTGTTTTCAAATGTCGTATTTCTACGTCCCAATGAGGTATGCTCTGTCCTCTTAGCCATCGCATTAGGTTATTGTGAATCTTTGTATTCCATTTATTTAAACGCTTCGTCGGTACGTTCACACGCATTTATCTTTACTTTTCTCTCCTTTCCAGGTGAGTTTGCGCAGCCCCTGCCCACCACCCACTCCTCGGCGTCCAATGAGGTGACGTGAGTGAAGGGGAATTGTAGAATGGGTTGAGAGGTCGGGGGATGGGGTGGTCGTCTCGGAGGACGACTCATGCTCGTGATTTTGATGATGAGAGGTGCAAAAGTGAAAGGGAAAGCTCCCGTGGCATGAGTGGTATCAAGGCCGTGGTGTTCGAGAGTGTGGTGAAACCACCCCGTATCAACATGCCACGTTTATGAGGAGCGCTCATGAGAGGCCTTATTGCCTTGTCCCTAGCTCTGGATGGACCTAAGGTCAAGGAAATATTTTGTTTTTCCATTTTAGTGTTTACTTTCACCTTCTGTCTAGTATGTGATCTTCTGTGGTTGTGGGTTGGCAAATCCCGTGGTTGATGAAGTACCCGTATTGGTGGGAGATAAGGCCAGCGTATATACTACTTTTTTGTATCAAGTATATTGGCATTGTAGGATCTTCTTTCCCCGCGAATGCTTAGAATGAAGAGTTCTCGGGTTTCCAACCGGGTAATGGTGTTGAACTGCACCGACGTTTCGATGACGTAGTCTGCCATCGTCATCAGGGTGAATTCACCCTGAATTCACTTTATTCACCCCGAAGACGATGGCAGACTACGTCATCGAAACGTCGGTGCAGTTTCACACCATTACCCGGCTGGAAACCCGATAACTCTTCATTCTATATTGAAATTGTTCAAGCTGAAGAAGTAAGCAATACAAGTATTTATCACAGAAAATCGTTCCGTCTGGTCTGATCTTCCGGGCCGGGTTCTTGTCGGTCAAAAATCCATCTCGTCTTCTCCCGTGAGCTGAATTCGCAGGAACCCGGAATTCTTTGACGATGTCCTCCAACCTTCACCTGTCTCCTCAGAGTTTCCCAGTAGGCTTCCGCGGAGATTCTGACTGTGGGCAGCGATTGTTCCGGGTTTCCATCCGCGTGTATCCATTATTTCGGACAATATTTCGCCAACGTTCCAGTTGGCTTCCTCAGGTCCACTGAAGTGACGATGCAGGAATTGGTCCTCTTAATATACACGTAGTTTGGCGCCAAATTTGTGGAGGTGTGCTCTCATTGGTTGGACTCTCTGAAGACCCGTTTCCACGCGCTGGCGAGGGTGTAGCCGTCTTCGCGGTTGAAATTCGCAGGTGTTTTTGCGATTTCAATTGCTTCCAAGAGAGCACACCTCCACAAATTTGGCGCCAAACTACGTGTATATTAAGAGGACCAATTCCTGCATCGTCACTTCAGTGGACCTGAGGAAGCCAACTGGAACGTTGGCGAAATATTGTCCGAAATAATGGATACACGCGGATGGAAACCCGGAACAATCGCTGCCCACTGTCTCCTCAGAGGTTACCTTGAGCGTCTTCATTTCTAGGAAATTGTCAAAAAACCATGATTCTACAAATCGCCTCCCAAAAATAGCTGTCCCCGCAACAAAATCCCCCTCAGCACCATCTGTATCTCCGCTCTTTACTCACTTCGGAGCTGTGTCAAAAACCTCTCCCATGTCCTCTCTGATAGCATCACCTTTTCAAAATTTCCCTCATTGCCTCTCTCTCTTCTTCAGACGCCACCTTACCTTTTAGTCTTCCTTAAAAACTAACGGTTAATTTGCTCTTTACGGGCCCCCTTAAGATCTCCTATTGCCGGGTTTCACCACTACATAGACCACTACTCTATACTTCATTTTGAAGCTGAAGGAACCGAATTTTATGTTTTGTTTTTTTAAACAGATTTTTAATACTTTCTGGGAAATTTAGGCTCAAAAATCACCTATTTTCAAGATTTTTACCTGTGTGACGAAGCCATATTTCTGTATTTACAGCGCATCCATCAGAGGAATTTCACTTATTTCATCTCTACCATACGTCCAATCCCCCACCCAACAAGCTTGCGGGCTTATTCACTTTTCCTACATTAGAGGGAGATTTTATTTAGAAAATTTACCTATCTACATGCTTCCACTTCCGAATATTACCCTTTTAATGACCAACCGTACCGAGGGAGATTTTTTCCAGAAAATACGCGTTTTTATATGCTTACACCTCCGATTTGTACCCTCACAATCACCAACCGTACCGAGGGAGATTTTTTCCCGGGAAATAATCGTTTTTACATGCTTACACCTCAGATTTCCGTCATTTTCTGCACTCTATGTCAGATGTGAAAGTCCCTCGATCACTGCGTCATCTCCGGAAAATAGCCAATATGGTCGCCGAAAGCATCACCTCTCATTTAATTATCTTTCTCGGGCTCCGCACCGGGTAATGTTTTCAAAATCCGCCCGAGAAACCCCGAGAAAGATATTTAAACATAGTACATCGGGAAAATCTTAAATCATTTATCACCTCCCATGTTCAAACTCATGTTTAAACGTTATTTACGCACTTTTCTCAATTATTTCTTCATTTAAAAATGGACGCTTAAATGCACTTCCTTCTATAAAATTTAATTGAAATACATTGATATTTAGGGGTCGAAAAAAGTTTTCTCTTGGGACCCGTCAACGGAAAATTTACCAAAATTACCAAGCCTTCCTTCATGTCTCTCAAAACCGATCAACCAACCAACCGATCCCTTCCAACCTCGTGCAATCGTGTGCGGTGCCTGCCTGCGCTATTCTCACAGTCCAGCCCCTTCACGACAAATTCTTTGAGTTTTCTCTCCCGTCCATTTCCTTACCCTCCTAAATCACCCAAAACATCGATTTTAACCTCCTCTGTCAATTATGACCTATTTACGTTGGTTTATCCACTACTGCAATATTTACTGGTGTTTTTTTGGCGCAATTTTATTTTTTTATTTTCCCTCATAATGGTCGCACCCTCCTTTTTAGCGAAAAAAATGGACATAAAATCTGCGACGATTATGCGGTGAAATACGGTACTCCGTGGCATATGTCCCAGCTGAAGGGAAGCCCTGAAGAAATTCGCGCCCATCGTCCGAGTTTATTCAAACGGACTTTGCACCGATGTTTCAGCTCTACATATATTCAAATTAGAAGCTACCACTTTTTCAGTTTGAACAACTGATACAAAGGTCGCGGTGGCTAAATCTAGAATCCGTATGTTAGGAATGGTGTTGGTGGAGTTCAAATCCTCTAAGAAGGATTTTTATTTCAAAGTGTAATCTCATGCAGCCCTGGGCGCAGCTCTCCCGGGTTGAAAATTTGATGAACAAATAAAAGTCGGTACAGAACAAAGTAATGCATTTTCGTCGGTACAGAACAAAGGAATGAACTTAAGCGTTTATATTCGCCAACAATGCGTGTATGCGGTGCCTACGGCACGTTAAAATTTCTCGTAAGTTGGTTAATAACGAAAATGGCAGTTTTTTTATAAACAATTAAATGGTAATAAATAAATAGTTACGAGGTTCTGCTTCAGAGAATGCATTTAAAAAAAATCGATCTTGCACCTTATGAAGTATTATGTTAATAAATTGAGAAGTTTTTGAAAAAATAGATTTCAAAGTGGAGCTACCGTTTTCAGAGAGCCAAAAACCGTGTTTTTTTTCATACAAAGGCAAATAAAAAAATGGTTGATACAGTGAAATCGCTGATGATAGTTACAAAACGTAAAAATAAATTTTCTTTCATTTTCGGTTTATTTCATTGCAACCGATGAATAAGTGATTGAGATAGAACACTTCAAACTCGAGTATCTCGACTTTTTGCGTGGACAGTAGGGTGTGTTAGAACCCATAATTCCACGATATGCATCGATGTATCAACGCTATGTATATGGTTTAACGCGAGGTGAAACGAATTTAGTAGTTTTTTATTTATGATTAAATTTACATAAACAGTGAGAAACTACTCTGCCACATTCTTTTCTCTGCTGATTTTAATCTCTGAAAGAGATGAAGCATACAAGGTAGCAGTGGTTAAATTGTTTTGCTTTTGTAATGACATGCTGGAAGATCTCATTTGAGAGAAGTAGTCAACCATTGAATCCCTCTTTATGTATAGCTTATGAAGCCTCACAAAATGTCATCAAATTGATAGTTGTGTGACCAGATTGATTAAACCTACAATAAAAAATAATAATATAAGCACGACGGAAAGTGACTTCGCTACTAATTTGATGCAGAAGCGATAGCAATGTGATTTCATTAAATTAAAATTCATCTAAAAACTTCTTATACATGGTATAACTCCAAATGCCTCTCAGTGCCTCGATGGTAGAGCAAGGGGGTTACTTTGGCTTTTTATTTTCAGGGCGTCAGATGATTTTAGCAAAATCACCACCCAAGTCCACAGGACACTAAGGATGATAAAAATAAGAAAAACAACTTAATTAAAGATAAAAAATTATCTTTATAAATCCTCAAAATTTCTTCTCGGTATGAAACATGTCTACTCTGGACTAGCATGACAGTAAAACTCTCCAGCATATAAATATAAAACCGCTTCCAAGAAAATCCAACCAATAAAATCCAGCCAAAGCCCTTACAATTTTTAAAAGTAAATTCAAGTATAACATATACAAAATGTAATCGTTAAAATGGTTTCGTAAATGTCTAGGAAGTCGTGAGCGAAAATATTTATTACAAACCCTTTTTGGGATTAGTGTAATTATAAATATACGACGGAAAGCGCTGTCTTCCTCTCTTACATTCATTGTAGCACGCCATGAATTTCTCGCTACGTTGGATTGCGGCTGATGGGATTCTCAACCGGGTGACGCGCAATGAAAGCAGATCTGAATTATTGTGCGCGGGTATGCCAAGCCATATAAATCCAGTCTAACGCATTTAGTTCCCCGCTGTCCTGTAATTTGGTAAATAGATAAGCTCAAGGTCTGAAGTTCTCCGTGCCTCTTTCCTGTACATTTTTATCATCATCATCATCATCATGAGCAATCCGAAGATTGGTTTGACGCAGCTCTCCACTCAATGCTCCTATCAGCTACTCTTTTAACACGTACATAGTCCTTCTGTCTTACACCCTTCATCACCTGCTCAATATATCTCATCCGAGGCCTTTCTCTGCCGTTCTTCTCTTCCACCAGTCCCTCAACGATTATTCTCATCAGACCATCGTGTCTCGTGATGTGGCCAATTAAGTTGTCTCGTCTCCTTCCCAAGGTTTTCAAAAGACTTCTCTCCAACTCTTCTTGAAACTTCCACGTTACTCACACGATCCATCCATTTGATCTTCATCATTCTTCTGTAACACCACATTTTTAAAGCTTCCAACCTTAATTTCTCTGCTGCCGTCATCGTACATGCCTCACTACCATAAAGAAGCATGCTCCAAATGTAAGTTCTAATGAATTGCTTCCTTACTTCCACGCTTATATTCCCAGCTGTTAAGATATTTCCCTTTTTGAGGAATACCCTCTTCGCTTGGGCTATTCTGCTGACAATTTCTTTCTTACTTCGTCAATCGCTGGTCACTCGGCTACCCAGGTAGCAGAACTCTTTCACCTCCTCAAGTTTATAGTTTCCTATTTTAAGGTTGTACAGTTTATCACGTCTAAAAACTGGTCGCACTTTTAGCCTAAAAAACGTAAAGCTATTGCGAATCCACTGCAAGTGTATCTTTTTGAATAAAAAATGAGATATAGTTGATGTTTAATTAGCTGGGTAGATGTTTTTTGTAGTAACCCACTTAGTTAACTACAGTAGAAGATCGATAATCCGGAAATCTAAATAACGGAAGCATCTAAACAACGGAAGGTTTTCCAGAATTTGGCGAATTTTTGATTTTTTAAGTTACGCCGCCAAAAATGTAGTTATATAAGCGGTTAAATTGCCGTTTTGGAGCCTGTGTGACTTCGTGTCAATCCTCCGAGAGCCAGACAATGAATTCGTCCTTTTCATCCGTAGAATATCTTATTCCGTGATTTGGAATGTATCTACAGGTGATTCTACGCAACAGTATCTACGGCATCAACATACGACGTCTATTTCGCGAGCTTCCGCGACTTCCTTGCGAGAGGAATGAAGGTGGGTTAGGCCTCTCTCACACTAGGCGAATTTTGGACGCGTGGTTTCCGCGCGGAATCCGCGTACTTTTATTGGGCATTGGAGGGCATGCGACCTTTCACACTTGTTTCTGCGCGTCCAAAGTTCGCGCGGCCACCGGGCGGCGACCGCGAACCTACCGTGCCCCCTCGAGAACTCGTGGCGACCGCCTGGAGCCTGAAAGACGTAGAATTGTTTATCGGTCTTGTCCCAAAGAGTCCTGTGCTGTGGGATAAGTATTAGAAGAGTAAATGGACAGAATTGCAACAAGATATGCATGGCGTGAGATTTGCGTCATATTGGATGAAGATTTTGAAAACAAAAGTGAAGCTGAAAGAAAACAATTTGGTAAGCGTAACTGCAATTTATTTCAATTTGGAAACCATTTTCAATATTTTTTTACAATTAAAATATGAAAATAACAATTCTCTTTCTTATCCAAATCCAGCTCCACCCGGTTGCTCGATCGCGCGGATTCCGCGCATAAACCGCGCGTCCAAAATTCGCCTAGTGTGAAAGAGGTCTTAAAGTTTATATTGTGCGCGCCGCACGTCCAAAGTTACTCACATTGTATCATAGGGGTTTGGCGGTTTTATGAAAAATGGGTGGCACGTGAATACCACTGTTTATTCCCTTCCCGTAAATACGATTACATACTGTTTTCATTCATTGCGCTACAGTCATCTTGGATAGAAATTCTATGACTTTCATCTTCATGGGCGGGCGCATGAATATATAGGGCGGGCGACTTCCGCGGCAAAGCTCATAGACTAGAGGGTCTTTTTCAGACTGAGTCATGCGGACTTCCCAGGTGAACGACTTGAGTACACCGAGCTCCACCCCACTCCCCCACTCTAAGACATTGTGCGCAACGCATGTCAAAATTACTCAATGTATTACCCTGAAAAGACCCTCACCCCCACAAATTTTATGCTGGCCTCTCAGCCCCCAAAATACAAATTTGAAAAGGGTTCTCGTGAACTCAGTGGAACTTGGTTCATTTCAGAATCAGTTGTTTGCTGGTTGCTTTCAGATAGCGTTGAGCAGGTTGAGTCGTACAGTGAAAACTCCAGAAAGAGACTTGGGTCAAGGAAGCAGTAGTAGGCTCCAAGTGAAAGGAAAACTCTCTCCCTTCAACAAAAAATGGAGTTACTGCCAAAATTGGACCGAGGTGTCAGTGTTCCACAGCTTCGTCAGGAGTATGTGGTCGGGCAATCGACCATTTATGACATCACGGGACAGAGAGAAACTTTTGCTATTCGTTGCAGTCTAAATCGTTGGCCGGAATTTCCAAAAGAAGAAATTTACGTGAGCCAAGTAACAATGAACTGGACAAGACGGTGTATGCGTGGTTACCGCAGCAACGAAGTGAAGGCACCCTAATTTCTGGCGGAATCATAATGGAAAAAGGTAAATATTTCCACAAGCAACTTATTATCACCTCACCGTACGAGTATACAACAGGGTGGCTACAGAAGTTTAAATATCGGCATGGCATTCGGTATCTGAAAGTTAACGGAGAAAAATTGTCAGCAGATCATGATGCTACCGAAGAGTATGTACGAGCTGGCAAAGTTGATGGAAGAACAATCTTACACCAGATCAGATTTACAACATGGATGAGACTGGTTAGCTCTGGTGCTGTCTTCCTCGAAAAACTTGTTTGCAGTGACGAGAAGACTGCGACCGGAGCTAAAGAATCTATGGCAAGACTCACAATCACGGCTTATGTTAATGCTGCCGGAAGCCATAAATGCGGACTCATGGTTATCGGAAAAAGTGCCGCGTGTGGTGGCATGGTGTGAAAAAACCACGCGTGTTTAAGGGCATCTGGCAGTTTCCTGTGATTTACATGGCAAATAAACGAGCGAGGATAACGCAGGAATTATTTAAATAATGATTTCATCGTCATTTTGTGCCTGAGGTTCGGAAAATTTTCAAGAGTATAGGGCTGCCGGAAAATTAAAAAAATATATTGTTGTTGGACAACTGCACAGTGCATCCCCCGCAAAAACTCATCGAGAATAATGTAACAGTGTCATTCTTACCACATAACTGCACATCCCTCATCCAGCCATTTGATCAAGGGATAATAAACAGCCTCAAGTGTCACTAACGAAGTGAAATCATGAAAAAAAACTATCCATCGTGGAAGTCCCTTCAGCTGCGAAGAATTTAACAAAGAATTTGCTATGAAAAAGTGGTATGGTGCATTGCTGAAGCGTGAGGCAGGTTACACCCAATAATTTGAAAAGGTGCTGGAGTAACGTGCTGCCGGATTTTCAAAACCACTGCGAGGAAACTGACGGCCCACAGGAATTTCATGGTTTCCGCCTCCAGGTGATAACTTTTCCCATTTCGTAAATTTTGTTAAAGAGTCGAATGCCAATATGAGCGATGAATAGATAAAATAGTGGAATGACTGTGACAATGATGCACCTGTGTATCAATGCCTCACCGATGGTAAGATTTTGGATGCCGTAACGGGTTCATCAATTGTTGAAAACATCGATGAAGATGGGATGGAAAGTAATTGCAGCTCAGACGAGGAAAAAATAACGAATTCTGATGCAATTACACATGCGGAAAAACTGATTAAGTACTTGGAACAGAGAACCTCTTCCGACGATACGGAGATATTTCAGCTGTATAGGATAAAGAACAATCTAATGAAAGAGACGTAGCCAGTGGAAACAGGTGAAGCTCACAGACCTCTTGAAGAAGACAGCATCACCAACATTCGTGTGTTGCTGCCACGGATAATGTGGGTCACTCCGCCGAGGGCCAATAAAGATCCATAAGACGTGATGGTAAGCAAACATTTCAATTTTTTTGGGATTTACGCCACTTCAGAACGTATTAATAATTTATCAAGTTCATGCCAAGTAGTTTTTCCAAAATACCCGCGATTTCCCCACCTCGTAGGATTCACTGCGACTGTTAACATTAAATTTAAGAATTCAAACTGTTGATATTCCTAGTATTGTATTCGAAGTGGGATTGTTAATTACCAAAACCTCCGATATGTTTACGCAGCTAGTCATTAAAGCGACGTAGAATTTACGATAGGGGCATGTTGAAAAATATGGGCTGGCGAAATATTGATGTTCTACCCGGATTGTAAAGTTAAGTGCCATTTTTCTTCCATTTAGAGGTGGCCTCATCTAGATTGCCTTCACGATTCGTCATTTACGAACGAAGAACTTTTTTAAATGTTTTACATCATATAGAGTTTATGATAGTACTTTAGTTTTTCTCATTACTTGCCCCCTCATTCATCAAGGCATCATATCCGTAGAGTCGCTCTCGCTCTTTCCGTTAATCTACCTACCGTGTTGCAGTGTTGCATACTTCAAGGAAAGTGATCTATACACCAGAAATATCGTAATTCCGGAACGCGTCTGATCCCGCGTATTCCGGATTATCGATCTTCTACTGTATATGGATTAGATATTTAAGTCGCTTTAAGTGTGCGGTGACACATAAATTATGTTGAGTATTTCAACACCTATTCATGTGACAGAGATTTTTGAATATGGATTTCATTGTGTTAAGTGATCGGTAAATATAATTACTATAAGTAGTACGTATTTGTCCAAAAGAGGATTCGAATTTTTTTCTACGATAAATAGCTTTCGTATGTTTTCGTTTCAGAGATCATGTTTACCTTCCGAAACCCAAAAACAAAAAAAAATGAGTATTGCTCCCTTCTACCTAGGACATGAAATGAGATCCATGCTAAAGAATAAACCAATTGTAACTTCCACACAAGATTAAATTAAACCGACCCAGGTTTCGACAAACCCTGTGTCATTATCAAGGTAGTTCGAAGCATTGTTAGAGAGCCTCAAATAGTAGACGTTTACATAGCACGGACGAGCATGGCTATGTAAACGTCTACTATTTGAGGCTCTCGACCAATGCTTCGAACTACCTTGATAATGACTGATGGTGTGTCGAAACCTGGGTTGATTTAAATAAATCTTGTGTGGAAGTTACCATTGGTTTATTCTTTAAATATTAAGAATTTCCACAAAGTTACGTCTTCTGTACTCAGTGATATGAAATGTGATCTTGTCAAATGTTTGAATTCCGAAGTTTTGGGAAGTTATCGACCCTGCACTCGGAATTTGTCTTCGTCAAATACGTCCTCGATTGGAGAAGTAAAAGCGGAAGTCTAGAAGTCGATTTTTCTCCAGTGATGCGCGAACCAGCGCTCATTTTTTTTTCCAGTTGAGCATCCGACAGCGATCGAGCCACCGACCTGCCCCCCTTAGCGAAAGTGAAGAACAAAGCGTGGAAGTGGAACAGCAGCCGACTCCTTTAGTGTGTCAGTCAATTGGTCGCCGACATATACCACTGCCTTCCTCCCACTGCACCCATGCACACATCCTCATGCACACATCCTCATGCCCTCCTCCTCTCGTAGCCCCGCATCTCCTGTCCCTCTCGCACCCATTCTGGTGAGACACGAACGACCATCTCTCCGAGACTCATCGTCGGCGCGGGTCGTAGCTTAAGGTTGTCTGAGCGAAAAATCAATTTACTTAGAAATCAATGAATTTGGTCTCATTTTAAAGAGACCTATACCACCCTTCCATTGACATCGAAAATTCAACCCCTTACCCCATTCCTTTTGGAGATAATTGCCAAAAAATACCAGCCTTTTTACGAAGGAAATGGTACGTGTATGCACTCCAGAGAGGCATTATTTACAAAATGAGGCATTTATAATACTTAGATGTCGTAAAAAAAACTAACAGCGAGTAGTTTGTTTTTTTTCTCAACTATGTATTTATGTAGGATCGGTTCATAACGTCATCTGACGTCTTCGGATTTCTAACCTCCAAGTCTCTTTGTCCTTGCATAAATCATCTTCAAATCCTCTCGCTCTAATTTCTTTGTCCGCTCCCTCTTTCCTGCTCTTCTTACTTCTTCCTCTTTTCCCTTAGATTGTTAGCCCCAAGATCTTTCTTGGCAGTCTATCTTCGTTCATTCTCTTTGTGTGCCCGTACCAGATTAGCTGCTTGGTCATGATGCCCTCCGTTATATAGTGCTCGACTTTCATTATCTGTCGTATTGTCATTTGTAACTCTTTTGTAACTCTTTCTAAAGTTTGTTTTCTCAACTATATTTGCAAATTATCATATTATCACCACAGCAGGTTCTTGGGTATCACAAAGAAACTTCCGTTTTGAAGGAGTTTCAAACGCACAGAGCGAAAAAAAATGAGTCAAGTTAAAGACTTATTTAGATATTTTCATTTGATTACTTACAATTTCTGTCACATAAAACTATATTATTGCACCATTAATAATGCAATATTCAATTGATGTATCCTACAGCTGGTGAAATAAAAACTTATAATTCCAATATGGTCTCTATTATGACTAGGGAACCATCTCACTCGGACTACCCTAAGTTCCTGGAGCAGACCTGTGCGGACAGTATTGGAAGTGGAAGTGGATGGGGTGGCGAGAAAGGGTGGAGGAGAAATTAATGAGGGATACAGAAGGAGAGAGAGGCAGGGGAGCAAAAATGGTTTACTAAAAAAGCACGAGGTGCTCACGCGCAGGGCAAGTGGTTTAACTCACCCATCATTCTGACTTTACCTGTCTTATGTATCGTAGTCTCCTTTTGACATGAGTCAAAATGTGGCGGCAGGTTGTGGTGAAGAATCAAACTTCTCGGAGCCCACGTGTGGGCCAGAATTTGAATGAAATTCTTGCATTCCCTCCACACCAGGCTCCTTTCCTTCCTCGTTTCGCTGTATTTGAAATGTTCGTTAGCTCATGATTCAAATTCATCCTCTGCACAGGGCCAGAGCTTCTGCTTGAACAATACCAGTGAGTTACCTACCCGTTTACCGCCGGTGGCGCAGCCGTCCGACAAGTATTCGATTCAATCTATGCTATGCCTTGAGTGATTCCACAAGGTCAAAAGGTTGATGGGGGGGAAATTCTCAACATTTGATTTCTTTTCTAACTTCTTCGCTGTTTAAAAAGATAGAAAAAAATTTTAGGTGAAATTTTTATGCATCATAAATGAATTTCTTATTTATTTTCCTTTTGATAATTGTTTACGAATGCAATAATAGCATTTTGTGTACTCGTAAATAAGTTTCATTATTCCTGTACTTCAGATGATCACATGTGAGGAAACCTATGGATGTTATTTCTCCCAATGGTGTGAATAAATAAATAAATAAATTCACTTCCCTTGACCTACACGAGCACTTGATTTCCTGCGGAGCGACGACAGCGGTGGTTTTGTTAGCCCAATAATCAGAAATATCCCTACCAACTGAAAGCTAGCTTGGAATAACACGAGCGTATATTAAATTCATAGAAGATGTAACAATAGAAAAATTGCGCTCTGATATTTTTCGCCGAATTCACCAAGTACGACCAGTGTCGTTGCTACGTTTTGTCTTTTAAGGTAGTCCGAGCGAGATAGTTCCCTAGTCATAATAGAGACTATACTCGAACTATACGTTTTAACTGCACCAGCTGTAGGGCACATCAATTGAATGTTGAATTTTTAATGGTGCAATTATGTGGTTTTATATGACAGAAATTGTAAGTAATTTATTGAAATTATATAAATTAGTCTTTAACTTGACTCATTTTTTTCGCGCGGCGCGTTTGAAACTCCTTCAAAGCGGAAGGTTTTTTGTGTTACCCAAGAACCTGCAGTTGTGACAATATGATTAATTTGCAAATATAGTTGAGAAAACACCCAAACTACAGGCTGTTAGTGTTTTGACGGCATCTAAGTGTTAGAAATACATCATTTTGTAAATAATGTCTCTCTGGAGTGCATGCACGTACCGTTTCCCATGTAAAAGGGCTGGTATTCATTGGGAAATATCTCCGAAAGTAATGTAGTAAGGGATAGAATTTTTGGTGTCATTAGATAGGTGAGACAATTTTCTTTGAAATGAAACAAAATTCATTGATTTCTAAGTATATTGATATTTCGCTCTGACTACCTTAAGGAATGTGGCATCACGTATAAAGTGGAACGCTATTATGACGTGACGAGATTTGACGAGAGGAATATTTGTCTAAATTAAGGAGCGTACGATGTTCACATATTATACTGAGAATTACTCTGACGATCAATCCCACTGCCTTGTTGGAACAGCTTTCACCAACATTTCCTCCCATACCCTTAGCGCTTCACTCCTCGGCTTTCTTGCCGGAGCTATCGCGCCAAACACAATTCGGACCCTCGACAAGGTAGCTCTGTTTTGTTCTCTCAGGAAAAGATCCATCATCTCCAGATCCACACACTCTATGATTTGCCTTTCACGATCGTTATAGTATGTCGTCCTTCTCCTCTCAAAATTAAAATAACGCTAGTAAACAGAAGGTTACCGATGAATATAGCATAACTATTTACACAATTAATCTGTTTCTCTGACAGGAGTAATATTAAAAGCCGCCAAGATAAATTGTGACACGAGAGAACCCACTCATAACAGGCGTCCAATATTCGTCAAATTGTAAACCCGTAGAAAATCGTGCGGGGCACAAAAACGCAAGAGGGCAGCATTTCAAGGCTCGGCCGTTTACTGGGAAAACTTTGTTTATAGATCGTGAGTAAGCGGAATACGAGGTCTAAGGGAAAATTTCTCGTGATAAACCGAATCAAGTGAGACGTTAATACCAGCGTGGCTGGGGAGAGGAGAGTTGAAAGTTATAGCGAAAGTAATTTGGTCGACCCGCTTGAGTAACAGCCCTGGCTATGGTTCTCTAGGGCCCTCGGAAAACCGGAATGTTGATTATCTCTGTTGTTTAAATTCCTACCCTGTTTACTGTCGACATTAAGTCCGCGAAGAAAGTGTTCTCCGAATAAAATTTTAATACTCGACCTATATTTTAAGTATTAGAGTACTTTATTGACACGCTTTGCCAATCTGTCATTTTTCACTGCTCTCTACCGAATTCTGATTTCATCCAATAGTTTATCGCACGCATTTCAATTGTTTTGGTGGATATAATAAACATATTTCTAAAACCTCTTTACAGCAGTCAATTTATTAATTCCAAATTTCAATTAGCTTTTCCGTAGGTATAGCAATAAAATAAAGTGCTCCACAAACATTTTTATTTTCAAAATAGGAAAATTTTTAACACAAAGAGGTGCATTAAATATTACACTCAAGTGCAACAATTTTATTTCATAAAAATCTATTTCTCAATAACATTAGACTATACAGTCTTTTGAGATGTGCTATTCCAAGGTTAGCCTGTTGGTTAACCGTTCTAAATGCAGCTCAATTAATAGAATGTTATGAAACCTCGCACGGAGTGGTTTTGTATCATGAAGGTTTTCGAGTTTGCTTCCGCATTGTGTCGTTTTTTGTTGACTACAGTTTCGCGAGCGTTCCAGCTCGCTTCTTCATGTCGAAGTGCTGGCGATTCATTTTTGGCCGCATTGTATAACACGGCGGAGGGTCAAGCGCGACTTTTCCCGCTTTTTTGTTGTTTTTTTTAGTAGATATAGATTTATTGTGCAGACACAAGGACCCAATCTCAGAGAGCTCTCAAGGAGGAGTCTACTTAGTTAAATGTGCATGCGGCCATATATTGGCCAAACCTCTCGAGCGCTTAAGTGCCGCATCTCCGAGCACCACAGAGCCATCAAGAATGGATAGCTGAACCGGTCTGCCATCGCGGAGCACACTTGGAGCGGACACAACATGAATTTGGATGGGGAGAAGATTATCGCGAAGGAGACCCGGTGCATCCCTCGACTGATTAGGAAGGCTTTTCAAAAACGCCCAATAATGTCAATAGGGAAGATGGTTACACGCCATCCACCAGTTGGAAGCGTGTCTTCCACAAAACGCGGGAAAAAAAACAACAAAAAAAGGCTGGAATATCGTGCTTGACCGTGCTAAATAAAGCGGCCAAAAATGCATCGCCAGGACTTCGACATGAAGAAGCGAGCTGGAACGCTCGATAAACTGTAGTCAACAAAAATGACACAATGCGGAAGCAAACCCGAAAGCCTTCATGATAATAGAATTAAAGTTATTGGAATATGTGTCATTATTCCAAATTTTTTTATGGTTTTTCCCTTTAAATTCAATTCCACCTGCTTAATATGCGTATTTCATTCAAAGCATAAATCCGTGTCGTCTGACAATGCTGTAACAAAGTGGCTGATATGTGCAGGGTGCACCATTAATAATGCAATATTTAATTGATGTATCCTACAGCTGGTGAAATTAAAACTTAAATTTCGAATATGGTCTCTTTTATGACATGGGGACTATCTCGCTCGGACTGCCTAAATGGCTGTTTATGTGTAAAAAGTTTCACATTCCGGATATAATCCATTCATTAGTTAGATTATAATTTACCTCGAACGCCCATTCGGGTCATTTTGACCCAGGGGTGGGATTAAATGTTTTTTCTTGCCAAAAGTTCTTTCTCATTTGTGTTCGTTTTCTCATACCACAATGAATATATTTTCCTAGTCGTCATGTCATTCCCTCTTCACTGGGTGTCTTCCATTTACAATTTCAACTGAGAAAAATACAATAAGAATGAAAAAATGGAAAATATACCAATTCTAATAGAAGATATCTCAATCAACGGTAATTATTAGTCAAAGTTTGATAATAACAAAGCGAAAATATTGCTGAAAGCGAAGGAGAAAATGATAATTCATCGAAGGACAAAAAAAAGTTTTAAAGTAGAAGATTAAGTGAGAAATTAATTATTTAAATATAGCGAGTCAAAATGACTCCACATGGGCGTTGAATGATGTCAAAAAGTCCGAGAGTCCGAGTGTCAAAGGGGGCGTTATAATATCCACGCAGCGCTAAGGTTCCGCCGTGTGTCGTCCTACGCAATGTAATGTCCTCTGACGAGAAGAAACGGAACTCTCGAAGGGTCGTTGGTTGCCGCGCCCGCCGTACAGAGGGCTCTGCCTGTCTCTTATTGGTTAGAGGACGACGACGCCCTCCAATCGATTCCTCAGACTCACTTCGCCATCCCCTGCCACCCACCAGATCCACCGCCCCACGCACAAATACGCACAAACATACACGCTCAGGAAAGGGGGCGTTCGCTGAATCGTCTCAGCGTCTAAATGCGCCGCGCCTTTCCTCTTCTTTTGCCACAAAAGAATGACGAAAGACCAGCGGCCCTCGCAGCAGCCTTTCGATTGCCGATATGTATCGACGCTACAGAGTGCGGTAAAGGGAAATGCCCAAGCAGTGCATAAGTGACCATTTAAAATACAGAAAATCGCCACACCTAATGGCGTCTTTCGCCACGTATGATAGAGAGAGACCCAAGTTATCTACATCTACATCGACGAAATACCGTGCAAGCCACCACTAGGGTGTGTGACTAGGGGTGGTTCCACACCAGGCGTGCGGCACTCCCCTCAGTACAAATCAGAACCACGCACGTTCCCCCGAATGCCAGGCGCGGGCCAAAATCAGTCTGGTCAACGGTACGCAGTCAGACCACAAACCAGGCCAGCAGCCTTTCGATTGCCGATATGTATCGACGCTACAGAGTGCGGTAAAGGGAAATGCCCGAGCGGTGCATAAGTGACCATTTAAAATACAGAAAATCGCCACACCTAATGGTGCTTTTCGCCGCGTATGACAGAGAGAGACCCAAGTTATTTACATCTACATCAACGAAATACCGTGCAAGCCACCACTAGGGTGTGTGGCGCGGGATGATTCCTCTTTAAGATCTCATTTTCATAATAAGATTTAACTCACCCCAGCTCAAATCAGAACCACGAACATCTCTGAGGACAGGAGGCGTAACTTTTTTGAAATTCTGAATGTTCACGTTAAAGAATAAATCAATTGTAACTTCCACGCAAGATTTATTTAAACCAACCCAGGTTTCGACACACCATGTGTCATTACCAAAATGGTGACCTTGGTAATGACACATACCTTCTACGTATCACCTTCCTGGTTTGTGGTCTGACTGCGTACCGTTGCCCTGACTGTTTTTGCCCTTCGACAAACCATGTGTCATTACCAAGGTAATGATCTTGGTAATGACACATGGTGTGTCGAAACCTGGGTCGCTTTAAATAAATCTTGTGTGGAAGTTACAATTGGTTTATTCTTTAACATGAAAGAACCACGCACGTTCCCCTGAACGCCAGGCGCAGGCCAAAAGCAGTCAGGGCAACGGTACGCAGTCAGACCACAAACCAGGAGAGTGCTACGTAGAAGAACATGCTACCATGCTGTACACTACTCAAGATACAATTACTGGTTAGTATTTTTAATGCGACGAATAAATAGCACTACAAGATACTAAAACACGCGAGAGTACATATATCATGCCGGAGATTGCATGCAAGGTTAGTATGTAATAATCATGTTACGATATTTATCACAGCTGGAAAAACCAATTTAACCTATTTGCAGCCCTTTTTCCTTTCTTTCCTTTATTTCCTTTCCAGCCCCCACCCGCCCCACCCACCCCCGGTCTTCTCTTTCGGGGAACTTGAGTGTGGGCATCGTCCCGGGCGAGTGAGATACGGCGGAGAAATATTAGTGACGCACATATTGGAAAGGCCTTTCGAGCAGTCGACATATCGATTAAATATCAGAAGTATTTGTATCGACTCCCGAGTTGGAAATTCCAAACGTATGATTATCGACTACAGTAATTTGTGGCGATGGCCCGGTTGGCAAATAGATCCATTGTTGGAGAAATTCCTGCTTGATATCTACAACTACATAATACCCTGCGAGTCGCTGCGTGGGCGAGTGGCAGGGGGTGTTAGGTCACCAGCCGTGTAAAGGTATAAGTTTTTTGGAGATGAAATAGTGACATAAATTATAGGAGTGTATTTAGTGAGGTTAATTTTTATGGTGATCGCTTATTGTTCGTGGGAAGAACGAGTTATTATACCTATCTGTTCGACAGTGTATATCTCTCATTTCATCGCATCTGTCAGACCTAGAAATGTAGTGAGGAGCTATGATAATATTCTCTATGTCGCTCTGAAAAATATCAGTTCTGAATTTCTCAAGCAACCTATGCCTAGCGTGTAGCTTCCGAGTCTCTAGGGGCTCCCACCTTAATCCCTCTAAAAGTTGTGAGACACTATATATTCGTTCGTAGCAGTTTTTAACGAAGCGCGCTGCTTTCCTTTGTATTTTATTTATTTTTTTGTTAAATCTATTAGACCAGGGTCCAAAATGCTCGCGGCGAATTCGATATGTGGCCTAACCAGAGCGAAGTAGCATTTCTCTTTGACTTTTTCATCCGAGGACCTTCCTATTATACGTTTAACAAAGCCTAGTTTCTTTAATGCTGCGCTACATATGTTTTGTATGTGTAATCCCCACGATATATCAGAAGTTAAGTTAATTCCAAGATATTTCACTGTATCTGAAGATATGGCACTAAAGACCCAGCGATATCTTAAATGTGACATGGTCACGTAAACTATCCTTTGACTGACTCTTAAATTTCCCTCTCTGGTATGGATGGACCTACCGTGATCAGTTATTGTTGCTCTTCAGTCCACCTTTAAGGATCATTGAAACACAGCAATCCGGGAGTCAAATTTTTCTCAAGTGGTTTATTGATGAATGTGAGGGATGTGGTCAGGAAAATTGACGTACTAATAGCTGGAGATATAAGTGTGCTATTCCATTGTACGTATATGATGTGGTGTGGTTTTTTGGGAACCTATTGAAATTACACCGAATACTCCTCCAGAATAACATCTGTGAATGGTTTCGAGGATAAGTGCGTTGAAGACCAATGTGATTGTTTCTGATCAGATGAGTGGTAAAAATAATCGTGTAATGAGTGTAAACGATGAAATAATTGTACAAGTAGACGATTTAATCTAGGCCGAATGCTTTCGAAAGACGAAAGGATTATCAAAAAATGCATAAAAATTCACCTTTCAACATGTACATACCTACGGTAGCGATACCTGTGTGCGTGTTCCAGAATAAGCATAATGCATAAGCATATGGGAAACTAAATGTAGTGGGAATGGGTAACCGAAAAATCGTTTACGACAAAAGTGGAATGGATCGGCTTAAGAATGAGTGAGTGATGAAAGTATGTGGGTTAGATTCTTCAGTGTTTAACATAGTAAATGAAAGGAGTGTTTCTTTGGTTTGGCCATGTTGAGAGAATGAATGAGGGTCGAGTAACAAAACATATATAAGAGCAAAATGAATAGTGCGAGAGGTAGAGGTAGGCCGAGAAAGTTGTGGTTAAATGTGGTTGAGGAAATTCTTAGGAGGAGGAATATTAGGAGCCTTAAAAACAGGAGGGCGTGTATGAAGCAGTGTGTGGGGGTAAATGAGGCAAAAGAGGTTTGCAAAGATAGGGCAGCATGTAGGAAATTATTGAAGCAGAGTTAGGTGCACAATTATGTGTTTATGAGTGAAACTTTGTGACTGTGCCTACCCCGGAAGGGACCTGCGTGATTGGTATGTATGTATGCATTTACGAAAATCATCACCAGTGCCCATAGTTACTAAATTATTGTCATCAATGCTTACTGTATCGTCCACAATGTTGCTGCCAGAGCGGCTACCGATGCATCTCCAATCTTCTTTCAACCTGTTGGATTTCCTTTTCCAAGTATTTTCGGAAATCCTAGCTCAAGAGAAGTGCATCTTTTAGTCACAGCTAAGGCAGAACACACACTAATCATTTTTAGGAAGAGATTTATCACATTTCCTGCAAAATGACTTGTCGACTGTCAATTGTCACCACTCAGAATGTAAACAACACTATATCAAAGACGGAACATTATTTTTACTGTATTAGTAAGTATTTTAAGTATATTAAAGTATTGATTAAGGTCTCGCTAATATCATGATGCCGAGAGAATGGCCGAGATTCAAGTAACTAAACAGGTAAACGATAGTTGAGGAAACAGTATGAGGTGAAGAGGTGCATGAGTGTAAATGAAGCGTAAGTGTTTTGTAAGGATATGGCATTTAAGAGGAAATTGTTGCAAGGGAGCCTATTTTCGGGGGAAAGTGGCAATAATTTACTTCTTGGCCTTTTCCCTATCCCGAAAAGGAAATGGCGTTGTGGGTTTCTTTGTGCTTTCAAAATTTCGCTCGGAAAACGCCATATTTACAATACATCGATATCGTTCAATATTTTGCGAGCATCTCCAATGAGGATCATTCATAATAGAATTCGAACGCGTGGTGGGGAGGGTGGGGAGAGGTCCATATCCTTTCACTCATCCTCCCACTCATCCTCCTTCCATCCCCCGGCACACATCATGGGAGTTGCCATGGTTGCGAGGAAAACAATCTCGTCGGAAAGTCGACGCATCCTTGTGTTGAGTCTTCCCTACACCGTCCATCGTGACTTTTTATCAACAATTTATTTTTTTCATTTAATGAAAACACACGATAAATGGTCACTATCGGTTTCAAAACTTTCTCAACTCGCTCCTCATTGTACCATGTTTTCTCTCATTCAAACATTCATGTAAGAATTCGGCAGATATAATATTACCTGGGAGGAACTACGAATGTTGTCGTTTCTTCTTGCGAATTGAAAAATGTCATTTTTTGGTCGAATTTTTGCCATAGTCTGGCGTGATGGTTCTAATCAGGGAATGTTTTCCCTCTTCATTTAGCTGTTGCGTGGAATTGGGTGCCGGGTTTAGCTACTGGAGAAAGTAATAAGATCAAGCAAAGACGATGACAGTGTAAATTATATTACAAATATCGTTGTCAAAGGGTATATTAACGGCCACGGGTCCCTTGTTCGTTGTGTCCTTAGGCACACCCCTCGTATGAAGCAGTGGTAGCTCTCCGGCTCGAAGGGCATTGTGTGGGTGCTAAAGGTATGATTATGCGTGAATGAGTTGGTTTGCGTCGGTTAAATGTACAGAAATGCATAGTGACCCCATCCCTATTCCCTCATCTCAGTGCACTGTACTCCACCCCTTTCCTTGACATTTAAAAGGCCCGCACCAACATGGGAAAAAACACACAGATAGTCTTGTCCATGTGCCAGGGACACTATCACCGTCATGAGAGGTGGCTGTCAATCATAGAGACCCTACAAGTGTAGAGAGGCACTACCCGGCTTATAGATCCAGAACAAGAAGGGCAAATTTAGCGGAGCGGATGGGGCTCGGGTGGTCGATGGCCAACATCACCTCATCATTCTGCACGTGGTCGCAGGTGATTCGAGTCTCCCCGCTGAGCTAAAAATCTCCCCCGTGCCCTGAAGCTCTCGCTTATATCCTTGGAGGGAAGTAGTGGGCAAGGGGTAAAGGATAGGGAAGGAAAGGTTAGCGAACCACAACCCCAGCGAGGCCGACACCATGAGGCGGATTGACGTCATAAGGACGACAATGTGCCCCCGCCTCCCCGCAGTCCTCGTAGCTGTTGGGTTCCCCCAACAACGTCGGACGTGTCGCCGTCAGTCTCGATTACGCGAAAACTTACCGCACATCTTATGAAAGCCGGAGAAGCTCGTTGCCCAAAAAATTTGGATTGCGTATCCCCCGACTCCCTTTCTGGGTAGGCGTCGTGCGGTGTGCCGGAGTACTTCATCGGCTCGGGATCCTCCGGACCAATGGATGGTCGATACGGAACAATTATGGTCGATACAGAGCAATTATAGTCGAAAATAGGGTCCTTTTGCCTCGGTACCCCCCGCCGACCGATGCACGCACGTGGTCGCAGCCCGCGTGTGTCCCCCTTTCATCACAACCCAGCGCATCTTCGCGACAGGTGCCGAAGATTGTTGCTGGGCAACCCCCACTGGAGGCCGGGGCGCTGAAGAAGCAGAATATCCTTTAGCACCGACAAAAGGAGCCAACGGACCTGGCAGAGAGGATTCGGGTCTCCCCGCAGGGTAACTGCCTCCCGCTCGGCCGGAAGCTCTCGCTTATCGTCAAGTCAGGGTGGTAGCGGGAAAAAGGAAAAAGGAAAGGGAAGGGAAAGTTAGCGAGCCACAACCCATTCGAGGCCGACACCAATGAAGCGGAGTTAGGTCAAAAGGGCCTCAATTGGGCCTCCGCCTCCCCGAAGTACTCGTATTAGTTAGGTTACCCAAACAACGTAAGACGAGTAGCCGTTAGTCTCGCTTATGCGAAAACTTACCGCACATCTATGAGAACCGGAGGAGCCCGTTGCCCAAATTATTGGGATTAGGTGTCCTCCTGGCTCCCTTTTACGGGCAGACGCCGTGCGGTCTGCCGGAGTACGACATCGAGTCAGGGGCCACCGGACCCATGGAGGGTCAATTCGGACCAATTCTGGTTAAAGCGTGGGCACATCCTTCAACTCAATATGACTAAACTTATGACCTATGACTACCTAAAGACCTAGAAGAATAAGTTTAGTGGTCTAAGCTAAAATCGTACTACAAATGACGCATGGAATACTTGTAGTAACATCAAGCGACTAGCCATAAATAACGCAATAGCAAGTTAATTGAAAAGAGTCAACACGGAACCTAGGTGGAATAATGCAGACGTCCGGAAATCTCTCAAGTGACAACGAAACTTGCACGCGAAAATGAAGAACGCCCATCAGGATCTACCTGACGAGAAACTAAAGAAAAAGTATGATAAATACAAGAGAGCTAAAGTAACAGCATAAGCGGCCTTAGGAAAAGCTCTCATGGAATTCAAGAGTGAAATACTAAGCGAATTTTTGGAAGATAAACCTAAGGCCTTTTGGTCTCACTTGAGAGAGGTTAAAGGGAATCTATAGTAACCTCACTAAAAAGCGGTTAAGGAGAGAGAGCTAGCGACAGATTAGAAAAAGCAAATATCTTTAACACATTTTTTTCCAAGTTTTTACACTTCATGCCCTCAGAATAGACCTGTGCGCCGCCGCCGCCGATGGATTATGTACGGCGCGCCGCCGGTCTTCCGTGTCGGCGGCGCGGCGCCGCGCCGTCATAGATGGTCATTTACCGACCATTGCCACCGATGCGTCGGAGCTATACTTATATTCCCTTATTACTGCGGACTCCTCATAATAATGAAAAACTTAATAACTAATGAAAACGAGACCAGCTCTTCTGGCCATATTTGATGTGCTGTATAAAATAGTATTTCAATTAAATCTGTGCGATAGGAATTAACAAAGTTGCCATTTTGTTTTGAGCCAGCAACCACACGTCCACACTTCTTCGGCATGGATTTTACTCTATTCCAGCCCATAAGTGCGTTATCCTCAGTTTTCCCCTTGATGTCCCAATCAACATTGTGAAATAGGAGATTCAAATAATGGTATTACAGGCCGCATGTTCGAACAAGGATATCCTTAGTACTCCATTGTTTTATACTATGCGTATTTCGGTCGTGTGATATCCAGATTTCCCTTACTCTCTCACCAACCTAAGACACTTCTCGGTAGTCTTTCCGTCTATAGCGCTTTTTCTGTTCTCCCTCCATAGTTGGTATACCTCAAAGACTTCTATTTCTTCCTTTTTCCCTTCCGAGGTTTCATATCTTCCAACCATTCAATGCAATGTAAATGTGTCTGACAACGGGAGTTAGCCATTTGGTTTAAATACATGCTGTGGAGGCTCGAATATTAGCTACGTTCAATGTAAAAACACTAGTCGTGTATTAAACAATAACCCTTTTGCATTTTGATCGTAGGTAAACGAAGTTCAAGGAAGTAAATCAATAATGCAATCATAGTGTACATATATAGGAGGATGGCGAGTACATCCACCACTTCGCATGGAGATGGGAGAAGGAATCGCCATCATGAAATTGCATACGAGGTTTTTATTTCCTTTGGCATAGATGATTCGTAATCTTCCATGAAATGTCATTCTTCATAATGCAAATAGTATCTGAATCTATTCCGATTCCTCATGTAAACAAGCACTAAAATAACATGAAGATAAACCTCATTCACCTTAATTTGGTTAACTTAAAAGCCTGGTTAACGCAAAGGCATAGTGTCGTATCGCTCTGCCGTTACTTTTCTTTTCGTTTTAGACCTATAAAAAATTCTGAAAAAACTGTGAAATGGGAAAGCTATTTTAAGTGTCTCCGGAGAGGCTGTAATGAATGGTTAAGCTATGGGGATCCAAATGGTGACATGAATATTCTCTTCTCCTGCGGAGCTTGAAACAAGAAAAATATATACTCTTTCTTTTACCGCTCTTAAGCTTAAAGTCTTTTGGTATTAACTAAAATATGTACATCATTTCACGTAACGAATTATATGAAACGTATTTTTGCAGTTTTGTATTCCGATTAATAACAGCAGCCTGTTCTTCGGAATTTTTTACTGTAGCGTCCCCTCCTCACTCCCCCCCCCTCAACCGACTGAGATTTCCCAGCTTGGGTTTGGCGGGTCAGTCTTAATGGGTAATAAAAGGGGAGCCTTATGAATTTTCCTCTGCGAATGAAGCGAGAGCTGAAGTACATGTACTGGATCTTAATTAAAAAGATAAAAGGCATGATTGGAGGGACGGTTACAAAATAAACTTCTCTGCGGCAATCTGAGAGGAAGAAAAGTTGTCTCGGCCCTGATGCAAAGAGACTGTGAGAACGATTGGAGAGGTGGAGGTTCCTTTAGAAGCACAAAGGGAGAAGGTTGAGGCCCTGAGCATTTAAACTGTCAAGTTTATCCGATATGCGGCACACAAGGAGAAGAAACTAATGAGCCCATCAGATTCCACGCATGGCTCTCAAGCAATAATGTCCCCTCTTGTTCTTTGTCGTTTGTTATACCTGAGGAGTTATAGAAAGATTCTGTCCACATCGTCCTTGAGGTCGATTACTACTGGAAATGCCCCTCTAAAGGGCCCCCTTTGATCCCTAGGGCGCGATATTGATAGAAGGGGAGCGGTGCAGTGGTTGAAGGGAGGCGCGCCGCTTTCCCTTCGGATTTCCCAGGCACTGGGCATTCCCTAAAAGAAGGGAGCAGGCGCATGTCTACTGCCAAAGATGGATGGCCCGTCGAAAATCTGGTGGTGGTGTTTGCGTGCGCTAGAAAGGACAAATATAGACACTTGTGCTATGGTCTTCATTGAGACAAGTCGTTTTACTGTCGACGGTCTATCATAAGAGTGTCATAAATCTATATCATAGCTCCCACTCACTTAAACCGAAACTATTCGAGAGAAGGAACAGTTCCGGAATGTCATATTTGGTTCAATTTCTACTTACATTCCGAAACGAAAATAAAACCAAGCCGGACTTAGGGTTTCAATCTGAAACGAAGTTACATTGAAAAAGAAAGCTTATAGTTTGTTCCGGTACGAAACTACTCATTGGTCCCTGTTTCATTTTGCAGCCCTGTTTTATTTCAATGGAGTGCCTTTCGATTAAACAACGTGGTGACCATATTATGGGTGGCCAAAAAAGGGGTTGATGCGTTTTAGATATTCCCGTACTTTTCGAACAATCATTGAAGTATAGAAGACGGAAGGCATGATGATCTAACTCATTTTGACATTTGTGGTACTGCATTGTCAATGGAAACATTAATGAACCACATATTTAATTTCATTTTGACTTCGACTTTTCTGTTCTAATTCAAAATAGCACTAAATTACGGTGATATTTTTACTTAGGTCGTTGCTATGTTTTCTGCTCTAATTGAATGCCCTTCCGATAATTTTCGACTACGAGGTCGTCAAATATATGAAAAACAGATTCAGATGTGATGTGGTGGATAATTTCCATAGTTGCAAAGAAAACACTTTCAGTTCCACTAATGAAAGATTTAACTCGACTAATCCCGATATTACGTCATCATCATCATCGTACTATTCAAGATTTTGGCATAAAATATATTCATGAAAATGTGGGTGACGGAAGAGATATGGGACAAACAAAGCAGTTTTAGAAGGGCGTGGGGCTGAAAAACGGTAACCGTTGATGCTCGGAGAAACCCTGAGTAAGGGACGTGTGCTGGGGAGGTAAAAGGAAATCACAAACAAGAACATTGAAAATCCAAAAGGTTTAAGTCGGATGTCTGTAGATGGATCGTTCGCCGCTGCAGGTGGGGGGTGGGAAACAAAACCGTAAAGGCTTGGGAAATCCTGGGAGAGGGCGATTGCTGGGGAGGAAGAGGGAATCACGAACAAGAACATGGGAAAGCCGAAAGTCGAATCCTTGAAGATGGGCCATCGGCCCCTGCCCAGTACCCCCTGCAGAAGTGCAAGACTTCGGCTGGGTATGGCGGTTTCTGCTAAAGCCAGGTAGTCAATTGTTACATTTGTTACTCCTAATTTGGTTGGTTGATCAATTTTTAGACTTCATTTTTCTTTTCACCATTCTCGAATTACTTTTTCTGGGACGCAAATTAAGAGTAATGTTGAGAGTCTATCTCTTTGACTTCTGTTTTAATTTCGAAGGGTTCCGAAATTTTGCCCCTGAATTTTACTTAACATTTTTTGTCCGTGAGCGTCTGTCTAATGGTTGCAAGTGTTTTAGGATCGAGCCCTTATTCTTTCAAAATTTGATCAAGAGATTTGCAATCAACTGAATCAAAGGCTTTTTGAAGTCAACGAAGGTGCAGATAAATTCTTGCTGTACATCTTTTGGTGCCGAATTGTTAGTTTTAGATTTAGAATTTGTTCTGGGAGTGATCTACTTGGCCTAAAGCCTGCTTGATATTCGCCAATTTTGGATTAAAGTTGTTAATGAAGAAGAAAGCATTATGAGAGAACAATTTATTAAGAGAGAGAGATAATTATTGTGAGAGAATTTTATATGTGACAAGAAGGAGTGGAATTCCTCTGTAGTTGTTTACATCTGTTCTATCTCCTTTTTTTAATAAAATGGACGAATAAGGACGTTTTCCCTGTCATTAAGGATTTGATCAGTTCGCCAAACTTATGTATTTTTTGTGTTATTTCTGCTATGGTTTTTTGTCCAGCTGCTATCACGAGTTCTGCTATGATTCCATCTTCACCTGATGCTTTAATATTTTTGACCTTTTTAATTGGCCTTGTGGTTCCTTCTTTATCTGGTGCTTGTGAATTAGGGTTGTTTTCATTGGAATATTCCCTTGGGTTCTGGGCAGTTCGGAAGTATTTCGTAATAATTTGCAAATTCTCAGCCATTTCCTTGATTGATAAGTTCCAGTTTCCCATGTTCTTTTCTAAAGCGATTATTATGGAGTTGGTACCCCAATAGTTTCTTTTTAAATGTTTTGTAAAAGTTTTGTGTGTTTTTCTGGAAGTCTTCTTCGAATTCCAAGAGTTAAATTTCATATATTGCCTTTTTGTTCGTCTGATTAATTCGGATATAAATCTATAAATATTAAAACTTTAATGCAAATATAAAAAACGGGAGGCCTTCTCCAGATCCATAAAATCCTCCGCTCTCAAAATTTACAATGTGGTACATAGATGAATGCAAGAGGTGATAAAAATACATACAGGATCGTTTGAATGGTACTTCATCATATTTGAAAAACTATAAATAAAATTTTAACTGTGAAACGGACATAACTGTTTTCATCGGAGTTTTTTGCTCGCATTTAAGATAACAGGTTAATAAGTTGTGAATTTGTCTTATGAAATTCAGTAATGTAAGGGAATAATATTAGGTTTGATTGAATTTGTACTGCACAATATTTGCTTAAATACTTAAAATTAAAAGAAATTCCTCGCATACGTTAATAAAAATGTAATAAAAAAGTTTTAACATGAAATAAACAACTGAATACATTACTTAATGAGAAACAATGAATAAATTATGCAATAACATGCTGAAATACTTGTAAATACATTATGGGTGGATAAGTACGCCGCCGGTCACGCCGCCGCCGCTGGTAAAAACCATCTGCTCGGCGCGCCGTCGGCACGCCGCCGGCCGCCGACCCATTTCCACCCGGCTTCCTCCGCCGAAACTTTATCCATCGGCGCACAGGTCTACCTCAGAATAACGCCGCTACATTGCCTTGCTTATAAAGCCATCTTATCCAATGCGGTCGTAAGATATTTCTTGTCGCGGCATAGAAAGTCACCTAAAATCCATTAACCCCAAGAAATCATCTGGTCCTGCTGAAATTTCCACCCGAGTTTATAAAGAATTAACGTCAGAAATAGCACCGTACTTGAAAATAATTTATGAAAAATCTCTAGCAGAACATCGTGTCCCTTACGATTGGAAAATCGCGAACGTTACTTCAATCTTTAAGAGCGGCGATAAGTAGCTATAAACATTTCTCCCTCACGTCCATGTCATGCAAAGTATTAGAACATATAATCGTCAGCACAATTGTGAGGTATTTAGTTAGAACTTGTTGATTCAAAACCAACATGGATTCCGAAAAAGCAGGTCCTGTGAAACCCAGCTAGTCCTTTTTCTGCACGACGTTCTTTCCTCAGGAGAAAGCCTCACCCAGGCCTACGCAATATTTTTAGATTTCAGAAAAGCTTTCGATAATGTTTCGCATTCAAAATTGATTGTTAAGCTAAAAGCCTATGAAAGACATCACGATATAATATACTGAATTGAAGATTTCTCAAGTTACGGCGAAAAGAGGGTAGTTCTAAATGGCATTAGCTCAGATAGAGTTAAAGTCACATCCGATGTACTAATCCAGGGAAGTGTCATTGGTCCCTTATTATTCTTTTTGTATATTAATGATTTCACCGCCGTCGTTACCAGTAAAATTTGTCTTTTCGTTGATGGCACAGTATTGTTCAGGGATATTAACATAATGTCTGATAGAATTGCGTTGGAGAAAGACCTTGAAGCTATAAGCGGATGGTGCAACACTTGGCAGTGAGAATTGAATTTAAATAAGTGCGTTGTTATGAATTTTTGGTGGAAGAGTAGCTTAACAAACCAGACGTACACAATTAATCAAGCCGAACTAATAAATGTAGAGTCAGTAAAGTACTTAGAAGTGACCCTTACTCAGGACTTGACTTGTCGTGGGGGAAGCATATACGAGAAATATGTGGACAGGCAAGTCGTAAATTAGGATTTATTAAAAGAATACTAGGAAAGTGTGACGAGAAGGTAAAGGAGCGATGTTATTTTTCTCTCGTGAGACCCCACTTGGAGTACGCAGTTAGTATATGGAACCCTTATGAAGTAGCACTAGTTTCAGATATAGTTCGAATGCAGCGTAGGGCAGCTAGATTTGTTAAAAATTGTTATGATATACATAGTAGTGTTGGTGAATTGTTAAGGTAATTAGGGTGGGAACCTCTATCTGATCGAAGGGAGAAATATAGGTTAAATCTTTTACGAAAGTTTGATGTAGACTATTTTTTGCCAGATGTTGAAAATATTTTTGTAGAGCCAAACTATTATGGTAGGAACGATCACAGGAAAATGATTACTAAGGAAATAGACTGCAGAACTGATAGATTTAAGATGTCATTTTTTCCGCGTGAATTAAGAGACCATATTAGTTGTGATAGATCAGTTCTGGGATACTGACTAGGTTAAATAGGTTTTTTCAGTAGTGAAAAATATCTTAACATGAATTTTAGATAATCCCTTCGCATGCAATCTCCGGCATGATATACACCTGCATGTCTTAGTACCTAGTAGTGCTATTTATTTGTCGCATTAATAATACGAAGCAGTAGGTATATCTTGAGTAGTGTACTTCATGGTAGCATGTTCTTCTCCGTATCACTCTCCTGGTTTGTGGTCTGACTGCGTACCGTTGCCCTGACTGATTTTGGCCTGCGCCTTGTATTCGAGGGAACGTGCGCGGTTCTGATTTGAACTGGGATGAGTGCTCCATGCCTGGTGTGGAATCATCCCGTGCCGTACACCCTAGTGATGGCTGGCATGGCATTTCGTAGATGTAGATGAACGTATGCTGTCGTCAACATGCTCCGCCACTCTCACTCCTCCATCACTCCCCCTTTCGTCGTCCGAGTTGTGTGCTACACTCGTAAGTTTCGACCAGCACTGCCGTCTCTCACCAGCTCTCCTCAAAGACTTGACTAATGCCAAGAGAAGATACTGAAGTCTCTATGTCCATTTGTGTCCACTCAAGTTTACATTTCTACTTTTCCTATCCTGATCAGTGGATGCCAATCATTGATAAATCTTTTGCCCCCAACAATTTCCTTTTTAAATTATCCTTGTCAACTGCTCTCATCTCCATCTTTTAATCAAATGCCTTCATTCCCATTTTAGTAATAGCCAGTCGTAGATTTGTATACTTGTGATTTATGTCTATTTAAATGTCTATCTAAATAAATATGTCTAGGTCTGACAGACGCGATAAAATAAGAGAGATACACCGCCGAACAGTTGGGTACAAGAACTCGTTCTTTCCGCGTACAATAAGCGATCACAATAAAAAATTAAGCTCACTTAATACACTCCTATAATTTACGTCACCATTTCATCTCCAAAACACTCACACCTTTACACGGCTGGTGTACTAACACACACGCTGGCACACGCTCATGAGGTGGTTCGCGGGGTATAATGTAGATGTAGATGAAATGTTTTGTATTCTTTTATCGGGCCTTTCCATACGCTTAGGAAATTAAGTTTGTAGTTCCCTTCTTTAAGGATAGTTCCGATGCTTTCTTCCGACGGGAAGAGGGGCCAACCGGCCCAAACTACCCATCCTGATTACCAGCGCGGTCGCATTGCCTCTTTTGTGTATCTTCTCTAAACGGCTCGGAGTTCCAAAAACAACTAGTAAAATAAATGTTTCGTTTGAGTCCCCAAAATCCGGGCGGGGAACGCGGAACGTTTTGAGTATTAATGCATTTACCTCAGACAATTCAGTAAAAGGTGCGACGGGAGTGTTATTTTATAGTGAGAACATTTCTCCGATTAAATAAATTTATTTTATTTGGGTTAAAGGTAGTTGAAAGACCATTTGGCGAATATAGTTTGGCCCATTTACTTGCGTATGTTGATGCCATTGAGCCATTCTGTATTCATCTTCGCCTACGGCTTTATAAGCCAATTTCACGGAACACCGCTGAGCCTACGTCCGCTGGTGATTGGAATGCAAGGTATTTCCTAGGATCTTTATGAAAGATATTACTCTTACTTACCTTGAGGAAGAAAAACCTTAATCTTCCGCAGATTTCCACTGTTCTCTGAAACTGCGAGAATTGAGTCTTTTACTTAAAAGAGTGGATGATAAACGAACAAGTCCTCCTTTATTTTTTACCACATTATATTCTGATAGAGTATGAAAAGTTCATTAGAGGAAAACTCTAGTGAAATTGGAATCATGACTTGATGGAAATTGTATATCTAATAAGGTAAAATTGTATTGTGAAAAACCTATTCCGTCCATACAAGCATATATCAGTTTCCTTATGGATACTTCTTGATTTTTCAATTCTCATGGAAAGCTTTCGCTAGGTTTTACTTTCGCCATGTGCTCCGTATTTTTTGGGAAAGGATTAAAGGTATATGTTTTGCTTTTTCTTGGGTATTTAAAAATTGCCTACTCATCGAACTCCAGTAACAACTTCGTCGCAATTCACAGTGCTAGCGAGGCCAATGGTCAGGTGTAGTGCTGTGCGAATCAGGGATTTTCATTTCGAATCAAACCGAATCGAATATCCCAAAAGATATTTCGAATCAAATCGAAATGAACATTTTTTTAAATTCTGGTAGCGAATCAAATCTCCCTAAAAAATTCGCTTTCGAATCGAATTCGAATCTAAATAAAATGCAAAAGCTCATGCGCAGTTAGAGTAATAAAGATTTTCTCAATATTTCTGGGCCTTGCATCAGCTCATATAATTATAGTGGCACAAAGAACAGCACACAGTAACATGTGGTCGTTTGAATTTTCGTTTCGCGTGAGGAAAACATCGTCTAAACGGACGGCGCACCATTTTTGGAATGAGCGCCATGTTTTGAATACATGCAATAATTCGAAGTCTAAGCTATTAGATTTGAATATTTCGAATCATTCGGTTTCGTAACATCCCGATTCAAAGGCGAATCTAATCAAATTAAGCCTGATTCGAGTCGATTCAAATCGATTTCGAAGCATTCGCACAGCTCTAGTCAGGTGGTTGCCGAGACGTTCCTGCTTCCACCACTGCGTAAGTCTTATCGAAGCAAAGCAGTGTGCATTTGAGCGGTTGCCGTCTCTCCCCAATCACATCCACCGTCACCTTGTTTTCTAGTCTCCTTTCATGGTCTCCTCCCATTATTCATTATCCTACTTCCGCCACTCGTTCACGAATCTCCTATCAACGCGCGCTCGACTCGTGCCGCGTGTCCTTCGCACACACTTCCCACAGACTTCCATTCTTCCCTGCTTCTCTCAAATGGGTAGAAGGGGGAGTATTGAGGTGAAGGGACCCACACTTTGACCATAATTGGTCCGAATTGACCATCCTTTGGTCCGGCGGGGCCCCGATCCGATGACGTACTCCGGCAGACCGCACGACGTGTACCCTTAAAGAGAGCCGGCGGGCACCCTATCCCAAGAATGTGGGTAATGGTCTTCGCCGGTTCTCAACAGATGTGTGGTAAGTTTTCGCGCGAGCGAGAGTGGCGGGGACTCGTGTAAAGGCTGGGACACAATCAACGTGTACGTGTAACGTGAGTCGTTAACGGGAATACGCGAAAAGATGGCTGACAGGAAAGTATAGCGAGCGGACACAATCAACGTGTACGGGGAGTACGTGTACGCGAGAGATGGGCAACTTTCATCTCTTCCCGTGTCCCGTACACGGAAAACCAATCAGAATAGTAGTCCTGAGAATCCGGGAATGGGAGCCATCTGTCGGCAGATTCATCCAACTGCTGAAGATAGCTTCTTGGCGAAGACAACTTATTTACTTTCACACTTGTTTACACCTGATCTCTTAGCTGCGCCTGCATTAGTCAATTGTTACTCCGGGCCGCGTTAACGTCGATTGTGTCCGCTGACTTGCGTTCCCCGTCTCCCGTTGTCCCGTTAACGTCTCGCGTCACACGTACTCGTTGATTGTGTCCCTGCCTTAACGTTGTTGGGGGAACCCAACAGCTACGAGGACTAGGGGGAGGCGGGGGCCCATCGTCGTCCTTTTGACGGAAATCCGCCTCATGGTGTCGGCCTTGTAGTGGCTGTGCTTCCTTAACCCTTCCCATTCCTTTATCCTCTTTCCCACTACGTACCCGTCCCGGTGATAGGCGAAAAGCCTCAGGCCGGGGGGTAGGTTTTTAAGGTGTTCCGAGCGAGATAGTTCCCTAGTCATAATAGAGACCATATTCGAATTATACGTTTTCATTACACCAGCTGTAAAACACATAAATTAAATATTGAATTATTAATGGTTCAATAATATAGTTTTATATGACAGAAATTGTAAGCAATTAAATGAAAATATCTACATAAGCCTTTAACTTGACTTGTTTTTTTCGCGCGGTGCGTTTGAAACTCCTTCTAAACGGAAGGTTATAGGTGATACCCAAGAACCTACTGCGGTGACAATATGATTTCAAATATAGTTGAGAGAGTATACACATTACACACTGTTGATATTTTAACGAGGTCTAAGTGTAGGAAATGCCTCATTTTGTAGGGGTGTAAGACCGGTGGAGGCAGTAGAGGCGTATGCACGTGAGTTGTCGGAATCGTTTCGTCGGTGGCCTCAGATATGCGGAAATACTGTCGCATCAATGCTTCGTCGATTGCAGCAAGTAATAGACTTGGGTGGGGACACAACAAAGTGTTAAAAAATTGCTTGCACTTTTACTCTTTAACATCCCTTTCCTCAAATATATACTTCGCCAGCTTAGCGTGTGTATTCCTTGGCGTGCTAGGAGATGTTTATGAATGAAAGATATCCCTTCCCGTCATAAATCTATAGTTATGATACTCCTCAGACAATATGCAATTAAATACTATTATCCCTACTTCTTCCTGGCTCATACTGTTATTCGCACGACCATTAGGTGGAAAAGCCTCAAAGCCTTCTCCCTCACATCCCAAATATTTTCCTAACGTTGTAAATGAGGTTGAATTGTATTTTCATCATTTTTTAAACTAGATATATGCCTATGTGATTTTCCATCTGGTGTATGTCATTACTAATAATAGTTAAATGACTAGGGGAAAATAATTAATATCAATAAAATCAATTGATCTACTACTATTGTCCCCTCTGTTCAAGAGAAGATGGCAACTATGGAAGGCTATGGCGGCCATTCGGCTATCGAGAGAGTATAATTCAATGGGTGATTATTTCATTCGAAGGAGATATTCCAATAATTCAACATAAAGTCAAAACAGTCCTACAACTGTTAATTTAAATGCTTAATTTCTTCCAGTGAATGAAATCAGATGAGAAAAAAGTGGCTGAGTAGCTTGATATCATTTATGTAGAATCAAATGTTAATGACTGACTGCAAAAGTTGTTTTATTTCATGTCAACCTAATGCATTGTGTTTATGTAAAGAGTACATCTTTGGAATTCTCACACACGCGTTCCACATGGAATTGCTATTGGAAAAAAATTCGCCAACGAAGATTAGAACTCCCATCTCATTTACCGCTATCCAAGCACCATGGACTTAACCACCACGGCTATTTTCAAGTCTCCCAAGTCCCAAAAACGGTAGTTTCTGAAGTGAAAATACAGCGAACTGGAAATTCATGGCGACGCCCGATAGGAAACCGGTACGATCGGCTCCGATACGTGGACGTGAGTTTCTTGAAGGCATTCCTTCCACTGGGACGATTACTCCGGAGCATATTTGACTGCCGTTTCGCTAGTCCTGTTGTTCCTCACCTTTCGTCTAGGCAACGTAAAGCTTTCCCAGCAGAGATCGCAGCCAGCCCTGTGTGCCAACTACAAGATTTTTCCTACCCTGCCCTATGCAGTCAAGCTCGTAAAATGAGGTGTACCGATATTTTTGAATGTAATAGTACCATTTCACAAGTAAAAGGACTGGTATTTTTTCACAAATATCTCCGAGAGTAATGTTGTAAGGGGATGAATTTTTGGTGTCATTAGAAGGATGAGATATTTTTCTTTCAAAATGAGACCTTCATTGATTTCTGAGTCAAATTATATTTTGCTCGAACTCCCTTAACCCGCGGGGTGACCTGAAGAGCATGTCCCCCTCGGTGCTCGCTCCTGCGCGGTCGGAAAGCAGCCTGGGAGCCTAAAGGGGCAAGCTCTCGATGACGCAGGACCATTGTGGGTCAAAGCAGCGCAGATAACGCCCTTTGCGGGTGGGTGAGTTGGAGGGGGGGACCTTCCCCTCCCACTTTCGACCCCCACCGTGCGTGGCGCTCGCACCGATCGTGGCGGAAGTGAGGCTCCGGCGAGAGGAATGAGTCATCCCACCCGATCTCTCGCAGCCTCCCATTTTTCGCAGCAGTTGTTTGTTTACACCCGCTCATAGGTTTGTTTTTTATTTCTGACTGGCGTTCACTGCGAGAAGACGAACGCCTTTCGATCATGCGAGAGTAGCTGAGAGTTTTAGTCTTGCGGAACATTAGGCGAACGGTTATTAGACATGTGCCTTTTTGATGGGAGACCTTTGGAAAGAATTACACCGAGAAAACGCTTCCCCTGACATAAATATACCGGGCCATGGCCTTCTTAAGTTAGTCCGAGCGAGTTAGTTCCCTAGTCATATTAGAGACAATATTCCCATTATACGTTTTAATTTCACCGGCTGTAGGACACATCAATTAAATATTGCATGTAATATTGGTGACATAATAGAGTTTTATATGATAGAAATTGTAAGTAATTTAATGAAATTATCTAAATTAGTCTTTAACTTGACTCATTTTTTTTCTTGCGGTGCGAACCTGCAGTTGTGACAATATGATTAATTTGCAAATATAGTTGAGAAAACTCCCAAACTACCGGCTGTTAGTATTTTTACGACATCTAAGTGCTATAAATACCTCACTTTATAAATAATGTCTCTCTGGAGTGCATACACGTACCATTTCCCATGTAAAATGGCTGGTATTTTTTGCAAATATCTCCGAAAGTAATGTGGTAAGTGGTTGAATTTTTGGTTTCCTTAGAAGTGTGAGATATTCTTCTTTAACATTAGACCAAATTCATTGATTTCTAAGTAAAATGATATTTCGCTCGGACTACCTTAAAAGAGCAGTCGTGGCCTCCTCTCCCGAAGTCTCGTAACTCACTCACCGGAAGCGGCCCATGTATATATAAAGAAAATTTCCTCACCGATAATATTGCGCCAGTCCCGGGTTCCGTCACCCGCGCGCAAACACTTCGTGTGATTCGCTCTTATGTCACGTGTCGAATTAGTCGACGATCATTCGAACCAGACAACAGCCGTAAGACACGCGACGATCGGTAAAGTGGGAAATCGAGCGGTTGGTGCGGGCAGCGGCGCGGCGTTTCTAGTTTATTCTTTTAAGGTAGTCCGAGCGAGATAGTTCACTTGTAATAATAGAGACCATATTCGAATTATACGTTTTAATTTCACCAGCTGTAGAACACATCAATTAAATATTGCATTATTAATGGTGGCATAATAGAGTTTTATATGACATAAATTGTAAGTAATTTAATGAAATTATCTAAATAAGTCTTTAACTTGACTCATTTTTTTCGCGCGGTGCGATTGAACTCCATCAAAACTGAAGGTTTTTTGTGATGCCCAAGAATCTACTGTGGTGACAATATGATTAATTTCCAAATATAGTTGAGAAAACATACAAAGTACACGCTGTTAGTTGTTTTACGACATCTAAGTGTTAGAAATACCTCAATTTGTAAATAATGTCTCTATGAAATGCATGCACGTACCGTTACCGTGTAAAAGTGCTGGTATTTTTTGGCAAATATCTCCACAAGTAATGTGGTAATGGGTAGAATGTTTGGTGTCATAGGAGAGGAGAGATATTTTTCCTTAAAATGAGACCCAATTCTTTGATTTCTAAGTACAATGACTTCTCGCTCAAACTACCTTAAGAGGAAAATGTTTTCCATCTCTTTTCTGGGTCTTCCACTGTCAATGGCAAACTCCGAGCCAGCGCCGCTCTCAAACCAGTGACGCGCGTACATCCAGTGACTCATGATTCCCTGAAGAGACAAGAGGCTAATACTGGCTCCGCTCTCGTTGTTTTTCTTATTTGTTATATTTTGAAGTGCGGAGATAAACACCTACTGATCTGAAAATCTTTCCTCGGCAGTTCTCTCACGATAGAAAGGTCTTGAATTGGGTTTTCATTTGAAATCTATTGTCTTCAATAGTTGAACCGACTGCGCCTCTTCTTTGTTTGCTTTTCCGCCTCCTGTCGGTACTCGATATACTTTATAAAAAAAATCTTTTCTTTCATCTTAAGTTACCCAACTGGCAATCAAACTACGTCAAAGTTGCCTGATAATGTTTATTTAACTGGACGAGTTTTACAGCACAAATATATGCTTGTGCATTTAAAACGTTCACCATATTTTTCTTTCGAGGGCTTCTTCTAGAAGCTGTGACAGTCTGCTTTTGCCATGGTAGTAGTGCATATAAGTGCGACGGAAATACAAAAATCTATTTAGATTCTACGAAGATTTTACTCCACCTCACTCTCCGCTATCACGGGCGACCATTGACTTAACCACCGCGGCTACTTCTCCAGTCCCCAAAGTGCCAAAAACGGTAGTTTCTAAAATGAAAACACAGTGAACTGTAAATTCTAGGCGAAGCACGATAGAAAACCCAGCGATCGGATCCGATGCGTGGACGTGAGTTTCTTTAAGGCATTCCTTTCGCTGGGGCGTTTACTCCGGAGTATATATGACTGCAGTTTCGCTAGCGCTGTTGTTCCTCGCCTTTCCTCGTCGTCTCTCGGCGACATAAAGCTTTCCCAGAAGAGGTCGTAGCCAGCCCTGTGTGCCAACTACAAGATTTTTCCAACTCGGCCCCATTCAATCAAGCTCGTAAAATAGGGCTGGTGGGTGTGACTTAATTTTAGAAAGTAATAGTACTTTATTTGTTATTGTTACGCGATGCTGTTGCTAAGGCTTCTAAGGCATGTGTTGTTAGCTCGCATAAGCTATATCCTCTTAAGATGCACGATAGCCATATTATTGCTCGCTTACTGTCTAGGATTCCTATAAGGAACCCCATTACTAACCTGTACTATGCTAGTATGTGGAGGAATATTCGTCAGTGATTCCCTAAGATAAGCTCCGATCGTGGCAGTCAGACACTCCCCAGGCTTTCTCAGGCGCGATGGTTTGGCATGGGAGTTGAATCGGGCCGAAGCCCTTCCCTACTCATGTTATCGGACCAAGTCGGAGCGGGCTCTGTTGGCCATGCCTTCCGTCGGATTGGACCCAGTCGGGTCTATCACTCGTCGGACAGAGTCGGGCTCGGTCGGAAATCGTTGTCGAACCTAGACTCCTGGACTCTGGTGTCGAGTAGTGCAGTATTTCTGGCGGGGTTGAATCCAGCGGTACTGGCCAAACACCATCTCCCGCACACGTCGCGATAACTCGCGACAAGACGATGAAAGTGTGAGTGCACGAAGGCTGCGACCTCGTGCGGATGATACAATCGTCCTGATGATTATAAAGTATTCTACCGGCACAATGTAAGTTTTGTTGAAAATCCTAGGATCTCTTCCCGGCTTTTTTAATCTTTCAGGTTCCTCTGTACCTCTAGTATTTACTTTTTCACCTCAGTATATGATTTATGCTTCTTCATCCCTTCCACAAAGCCTATTATTTCATTCTCTTCTCCTCTTGGCCAACATCCTTCCGTCATTTACACTCTTGAGGATCCCATTGTCCCATATTACTTCCTCCCGCCAGCTACCCTACTTCTCCCAAATGTCATTCAACGGTTTCCTTTCCTCGCTCAAAGTACTAAGCACTCGTTAGCCTTTCTTTCCGTCCACCGCACCTTCTTCTTTCTTCTCCATATCCACAAATGCCTGCAACCAATTCGTGTCCTCTATTCTGACGTTCATTTTTCTTCCCTTATACAACGCTGCGATCCATATCAAGCTCTTCACCTTCAAGTGCTTCTTCACATTCTTACCTAGGCTCCCAACATCAGCTCCCTTCTATTACTACGCTTCCTAAGCCAAAATTTTTCTCCTTTTTACGTCATTGCTGCTATACCCATGCAATCTCATACCAATGCAATCAAAATTTTCTACTTGATCTAGTTTGTGATCTCCTACATTTATTACCAGCCTGGCTTACTTCGTTCCTAGAGATTCACATTACTTTTATTTTCCTATGATTTATCTTCATCTTGAATGTCCCACACTGTATTTCCAAAGCATCTATCAAAGCTTGCAGTTCCTTCGAAGACCCACGAACCAATGTCTGATTGTCTGCGAATGTAGCAGACTTAATCAGTTGCCCTCCAACAGCCCTCCTCCTTCCATATCTATAAGTTCTTCCAACGCCTCTCTTACCATTTCCTCAACATAAATGATAAAGTGCAAAGGCAACCACTGACACCCTTGCTTTTTTGCAATCCTTATTCATGTTCCTATCTAAGGCATTTAAAACAGACACCTTCTTTCTTGATCTTTTCTCTCAGTTGTTCAGATGGAATATCGATATGGAATATGGATGTGGTACAATCATGAGGTGGATGAATGTCCTTTCCACAGAAAATACAGTTGACTTTTTTATTCTTTTTGTAATCCAGCGAAACTAAAGCGGCAGCTGAAGGGACTTTTTGTCGTGACCTGACTAGTTTCCCTTTTACGCCGACCTTTGATGCTTCATCCATTGGCTCGAAGCTATTTTTCCTCAGCACCATTCGCTCTCGGCTCTCCACTTCGACGCGCAGAAATTTCATTGACTCAGTCAATTCGTCATTTCCTTCAGTGCCGCCTATCATCATTCGCTACTATTCCCAAAGCAAAAACGGATATTCCGGATTCAAGCAGAGGAATCAACATGGAAATATAATTATCGCATGTAACACCGAGCGTTTCCAAGGTTCTTAAGTTAGCTTCCAAATTGTCGTACAGCTGAATCAGAGACTGATCTTCTCTTTTTTTAATACCAAAGATAAGATCTCCCTAATATAAACTTGAATCAATAGGTCTGGTCTAGTTAAACGCGCTTTCATCAAGTCAATTGGTTTATTACAGTTTTCTCTGGATGGGGAAATCCCTCTATAATAATCCGAGGTGGTGAACCGGCTTCTAAGGCTTGTATAAAGTACTGGAATTTGGATTCTTCTCGGAGATCTACCCGCTCATGAATCTTGGAGCACTTACCCCAAAATCCATTCCAACCTCTGACATTGCCGTCGAATTGTCTAATTTCCAGTTTCGGTAACTTCAAATCTATTTTGGGAATCTGGTTAAAGCTATATTCCTTTCCTAACACCCCTAGCAGTTGTTGCTTTGTAATTATTTCTCTAAATGTAAGATGCTGCAACTCGTATTCTCCCGCTTTCTGCATTTCTACCTCTAAATCTTCCTCTCTAACACTCTCGTCGTTAAGAAGGTCTTTCAAGTATAATTAATCGAGTTCGCTCAATTTGTCACAATTATTTTTTAATGACGCTAAATTCGCATGAATATCTGTTTCACATGCCCCAGAGCTGAGCGTTTCCTCGAAGTGGTTTGCTTCTTTAGTGAAAAACGATCTGAGATCCCTCCGTTCCATATTTTTCGAACCCTATCGTCAACGCTGTTATAAATAATGGCGAACGTAAAATGAAGGCTCTGCTTATCCGATAATGGCACTTTATAATGTGGGGCACTCATAATTAATTACGTCCTGTCGCGGTCACCACTATTTTAGCTGCAGATTGGTCTTTAAATAACTTTCCCGTCTACTTCTTCTATTCATGATGAAGAGATACAACTTGGTTAATTCCACACTAATTTTTTTAAACCGACCCAGGTTTCAGCAACTGAGTGCCATTATCATGGTAAAAGGTGAGGTAAGGTAAAAGGCCTAGAAAATGGCACTCGGTTGCTGAAACTCGGGTCGGTTTTAATAAATTATTGTGGAATTAATCAAGTTGTATCTCTTCATCATGAACATCCAAAATTTTCACCAAGTAGCGCCTGAAACAGTATCGTTTACTTCCTCTATTTTTGATTGACATTCACATAATCAATTCACATAATCAATAACTACCCAAATAAATGCGATACTCTACATCTATATATACATACTACGCCGCAAGCCGCCGCATGGGTATGTGGCAGAGGGTGTTAGATCACCAGCCGTGTAAAGGTGTAAGTTTTTGGAGATGAAATGGTGACATATATTATAGGAGTGTATTTAGTTGAACTCAATTTTTATTGTGGTCGCTTATTGTTCGCGGAAAGAACGAGTTCTTGTACCTATCTGTTCGGCAGTGTATCTTTCATATTTTATCGCATCTGTAAGACCTAGAGATGTAGTGAGGCGTCATGATAATATTCTCTGTGTCGCTCTGAAACGCACCAGTTCTGAATATCTCAAGCAGCTTAAGCCTAGCACGCAGCCTTCGAGTCTCCAGGGGCTCCCATCTTAATCCCTCTAACAGTTGTGTAACACTATATGTTCGTTCGTAGCAGTTTTAAATGTGTCTGCGTCGTCGGGACCCCTAGGTCGCCTTTATCTGTTTGAAAAGCTATCAGAAGTCAGAAATTGGATTAAGGAAACCTGGTGCTTACCTTCCGATGCTTTTCCTTGTCCCTTCTCTTTTTATAACGACCCCATCCATCCATCCATCAGCGTCGCCTTCGGCAGATTGTCGGAGCCTGCGCCGGAATCTCTTGTCTCGCGGCAGCGCACAGTGTGGCGGAATCCCAAAAACATGGCCAAAATTCGGAAATGATATTGTTTCACCCTTAAAATTGGTACGCATAGGTTTTAAAGGTTGATAAATGCGAAAGAAACGTCAAAATTTTGGAAAACATAATATCTGATGCGGTAGGGCGAAGCCAATAATTGGCGAGTTATTTGCATTCGTTTCCATGGTCATAAAATGATTACTAGGTTTACGTCACCGCCAATTAAGACCTCTCGATCCGTCTTTTCAGCACCGAATTGTGCGAATATTTGCGTGTTATTTTCCCAGTCAAATATATTTTCAGGAAGCTCAAATATTCGCCTATTTAAAAAAATGTAAATTTTCATAGACATTGCCCTAGCAGTTACACGGACCCAGATATAAATGTCAAGTAAATTTCCTGCTGACTTAGCTACTGTCTAGCTAATTCGACTTTTAATACTTTTTGCAGCTCTTCTGCAGCAGATTTCTTTAAAAATCGATAGCTAATGTTTTACTTAATAATGTGCTTGGAATATTGCGATTCGAACTTGTTAGGAAATGTAACTTTTCAGTACAGTACAGTACACATTACCTTTAAAATCAATTGCCATATTCTTATGATCATTTATTGATTATCACTATGCTCCATATTGTTAAATAAAAATTTAAAAAACATATTCAAATAATACTTACATTCATGGTTTGACTCCATGCTTCGAATTATAAATCGATTTTATCAGAGTACTGTGGTAGCCGTTTGACTTACACGGTGAAATTTGGGCTCGGCGTCCGTAACACGAGTGCTCAGCTAACCTGTCCCTTCCACACCGATTTTTGCGCGCAGGTGCATACTTGTCTACCAGTTTAATGAATCAATTTGCAGTTCAAGGCTCAGGTTACCCAACCTACTCTTTCAAATACTGAAATTTGAACTTTTATTTTTGGACTTTTGTCCGCCGAGAGGTGGGTTTGGCCCCACTGTGCGGCGGCCGGTGGTGCATTTGGGTGCCTCCCTTCCCCTCGATGACGGCGATACACGACCCCATTCTGTTTTATTCGAATAATTTATTCTGTGATTCTGGATCTATGTCACTCCCACCGCTCACAAACGCTTGTTCGTGGGCGGGCCTTGTTGCCCGCGGTTGGATGCTGTCACCATCTCTTAAATTCGTTACCGTTTGATAACAGGATGAGAATAAATCCTCATTTTCCACTCCTTAGCTCACTCTTCCAAAAGAGTCATGATTTTACTTTAATGACGGTATGATAGTATCCATCATACCTGTAAATTTTGCGACATTTTCATTGAAATAAACCTTGTTTTTTGGTGAACTTAGCCTGAAGAATCTGGCCTCTTGTCAATAGTTACCTCTAACCTCCCTCTAATTTTTACATTCATACATACATACCAATCACGCCGATACCTTCCGAGGTAGGCACAGTCACAAATTTTTACTCATAAATACATATTTGTTCTCTTAACTCAACTTCAATAACTTCCCCATACTGACCTATCATTGCGAACCTCTTTTGCCTCATTTACCTCAAAACAGTCACAGAGTAGCCTCGGACGGCCGAAGCCACGATGGGCGGAGGAAGCTGAATAAGGTACGGACTAATTTTTTATTCAGGTAAAATTCCTAATTTGCTTCTTACTGATTTTCATTTACCATATATTTACAGTATTCTTCCTCTTTAAAGTATCTTCCTCTACATTCGCTCGTAATTGAATTCATGCCCATATTTTTTGCGCGTCCTTTATATACTCAACTTCTGGTAACACTGATATAATAATAATAACTTTGTAATATTCCACACTTTTATCTCTAGTAAATAAGCCTAACCGGTTTTAATGTATACACATAATCATCAGGGGCAAAATACAGAGTACAGAGATGGTGACTTGCTGTATATATACAGGGTACCACAGGGGGGAGGAAGTAAGGAGGAGGTTGGGAGGGGGAGGGGAGGATATTAGTAGAGAGGCGGGGGTTTACAAAGCGAGGACACGGGGAATGTAAAACCAACAGCATCAAGAGTAAAAAGAGGAAGGGAGAGGCACAGTAAAAAGGGACGAAAATTTTTCCGGAACAAAATCATTTAAAACCCTATGACTAGATTTTTTTAAATCCCAATATTTTAGATTATTGTGACAAAGGTGCCAAATTGGGTTTTCTTTAGAAAATTTTGTAATTGTTTTAGCCTTCAAAAAATCTAGTCATAGGGTTGTAAATGATTTTATTCCGGACAAATTTTCGCCCCTTTTTACTGTGCCTTTCCCCTGTATATATAGAAAGCCACCACCTCTGTGCACTGTATTTTGCCTCTAATGATGGTGGGTATACATTGAAACCGGTTAGGCTTGTTTACTAGTAATAAAGCAGTGTTGAATATTACAAAGTTATTATCATTATATCATGTCGAAATTCCAACAAGTCAACTCTTCAACTATCTTGTATATCTGGTAACACTGTTATCCGCTTTGATAATCGGTTGTATGCACCACACACAATTTATGGCAAACGAAGTGTGTTCAGTGTGGAAGAATGATGGAAGACCTGGCAAGTCTATTATACTCTTTGGGGAAAACTGTGAAGGATGTTAGCTAGAGTTTTTTTGGAAAAATTAAGAAGACGGGATCATTATCTAACATGAGCATCAAAATTTTGCACGATTGGAAATATTTCGCTATGTAGGAAACAAGATCACCAGCGATGAACGAAACAAGAAAAATATATAAACGAAATTGCGAAAGTTAATAAGGCTCTCTATTAGACGCAAACCTCGAAATAAGGGACTTCTTTATTAAAGCGTATATTTATGGTCCAAGAGATTCAGGCTCGAGGTTAAAGAAGAAATTCATCATCAAAAAATCGTCCAATTTTCCTGAGGAGTTTTGAATCTACCAAGTGTTTAAACTCGTTGAGCCATCTCCAGTTTTAATATATATTGACATGACTAAAAAGAGAGAACTCTTAGTACTTTCCACACTTAAAACTTTGATTCCCGACCCAGGTTTCGACTGCCTTGCAATCATTTTCAAAGGTTCACCTTTGAAGTCGAAACCTGGGTCGGGAATTAAAGTTTTAAGTGTGGAAAGTACTAAGAGTTCTCTCTTTTTAGTCATGTCAGTAGTGTCATTCCACAAAGTTACGCCTTCAACCATTAAGTTTATTAAATACCTTTACCTGTTGACCTGAAGATAATGCCTTAAACCTGAAGACTGCTCACTTATATATAATAAATTTTCAGGCTTCATCTGGTGGAACAACATTGCGATGATTTGTACATGAATTTACTTTGTAATATTCCACAATGGTTTTTGTTACTCCGACCTAAATTTCGACTCAGGTTAAGTCTTGATAATAACTTGAGTTGAAACCTTGGTCGGGATTGATAGGGGATTTAACGATGAATAAAGTGTAACTACAAGCGATAATCGTCTCCTCGCAGATTGTTGACGACTCACAGATTGGTCGGGTGGTGGGTACTGCCGTACGCCTGGATGATCATGCTTCCGGCCTCTCCCGGCAGGGGCGCGACACTGCTGACACCGCGCGCACATACCTTCGCGTACAATCGCTACTCATGAAAATCGTCCCAGCCCCAGTTTCTTCTTTTGTTTACCTTCAGACTCTCTATCCTCTTTCCCCCCTTATTCCCCTCCTTCCTTTCCCCTTCGCTCCGCCCAACTTTTCCCTTTCCCTCCCCCACTTCGGCCCCCTCTGTTTTTTTGCCAGACGCAAAAACAAGGCCGTGGATAGTACAATCTATGGCTTTTCGCATAACGATATGTAGGCGACACCTGTTCGCCATGCACATCATCCTTTAGTAATGGTCTCCAGGGATAGGCATGCTCAAACAGGTGAACACGCAGAACCCATGTGTATTAGTTCCTTCCCTTATTTTTCCATCTGCGTTTCTCCTTTTACCGCGTCTTATCATTTTCCTCCCTTCTGTTTTCATGGCTTTTGATAAAACTTGGGCCGTCTCGGTGGATTTTGAATGATATTTGCTTAAATCATAGAAGACTGCCATAGTTCTGATAGACAATGAATATTCTCTGTGGATCTGCTCTCGACGGGTAAATGGTAAATAATTTCTTCAGCCTCCACGAGAGAGATGCTCCACGTAAATGGATGCAGAGGACGTTTAACTAACATCCACAAATTACTACTTCAGAGTATGTGGAAGGGCGTGAGATATCGCCAACATCGACTATAATGTATCATAATATGACTAACGATACTACGACCAATTATACGTTAGCAGTTACCTGTAAAAAAATGTCAAAAAGGTAACTTTCATGTACATCCACTGAACTATGGGAATTCTACTGACGCTAGAGAAACCATTTTCGCTAATGTATGTAGCATCGAATCGAATATGTAAGCAATCGAGACACGATATTCTATGGTCAAAAGCGTTTATTCTGGCGCTTCTGGAGCTATTGGAATTGAGCGTAATTTCTGCACCCCTGTCGTTTTTATCCTCGATAAAGCAGATTGTACATACATCTACATCTACACAATACCCCGCGAGCCGCCGCATGGGCATGTGGCAGGGGGTGTTAGGTCACCAGCCGTGTAAACGTGTAAGCTTTTTGGAGATAAAATGGTGACATATATTATAGGAGTGTATTTAGTGAGCTTCATGTTTATTGTAATCGCTTATCGTTCGCGGAGAGAAAGAGTAATTGTACCTATCAGTTAGGCAGTGTATCTCTCTTATTTTATCGCATCTGTCAGACCTAGAGATGTAGTGAGGAGTCATGATAATATTCTCTATGTCGCTCTGAAAAATATCAGTTCTGAATTTCTCAAGCAACCTAAGCCTAGTGTGTATCCTCCGAGTCTCTAGGGGCTCCCACCTTAATCCCTCTAAAAGTTGTTAGACACTATATGTACGCTCGTAGCAGTTTTTAAGGGAGCGCGCTGCTTTCCTTTGTATTTTATTAATTTTTTTGGTTAAATCTATTAGACCAGGGTCCCAAATGCTCGTGGCGTATTCGAGGTGTGGCCTAACCAGAGCGAAATAGCATATCTCTTTGACTTTTTCATCCTAGGACGTTCCTATTATACGTTTAACAAAACCTAGTTTCTTTAATACTTCGCCACATACTTTCTGTATGTATAATCCGCACGATATATAGCACTGTCTGTGCCTACCCTTTTGTCAGTATATATATGAAATTTAGCTCGTAAGTGCTGATATTCAGAGGAAACCTGACAATAGGATAGCCACAAAAAGATAAATGTACTTATACCACATAGCGGATTTTGATTGTTTAAAACAGGAAATGCAGACCTCCCAGTTATTTATTTATTTGAAAAAGTCCCAAAAACGGCACAAAAGGCTTTTTACATGGGATGACTGCCAAACAAATAAATTATAAGCATTAAAAAAATTTAAATAATAACTGATATAATAGCAAAAAATAGAATAGATACAGAAGAAGAACATAAGAATGTGGACGAGGACTTAGCGATAAGTTAATAGGGTAGATGGGACTACTTTGCAGACCTGGTTAGTAAGGAAGTATTTGAAAGCGGAGGGTGGCGAGAAGAGATCAAGGGAGAGTGGATGCGAAGTCAGGAGTTTTTCAAGTTTTTGGAATGCGGTAGAATAGGGAACGCTGGGATATTGAAAGACGAAATTTGGGGGGGATATTAATATGCCAGCTATTGCGTGTGGTACGGGGAGGAACATGAAGTGGAAAGGGAGGAAGAAGAATATCGGTGCGGAGAGTGCCCCTCCAGATGCCATGAGAAGGAACTTCATGTCAGAGAGCACATGACAGAGGGAGAGGTTGGGGATTCCAAGTGATGACATGATGAGTTCTTGTGTCCAATTTCTGAAAGAAGGAATTTGATGACAGGCAATGGCAAGAAAGAAGTGATTAAGTAGTTTCAAGATTGTTGGGGAGGCAGCTGACCAAATTGGGGCACAGTATTCTAAAATGAGGAGGATACAGCCAAAGAATACCGTCCGTAGAGCAAGCGGATCATGAATGTCGGTGTGGCGGTAAAGAAGGCCGGCAACTGACATTGCTTTCCTCGTAATATTATTAATATGCTCGCGAAAGTTAAGTATTGAGTCGAACACTATACCTAGATCACATTGGGAAGTGGCATAAGGAACTAGGTTCTGTGATATAGTGCAAAAATATGATAGGATTTTGCGTTTCAATGAAGAGGTCATCACAGCTGATTTCGAGGGGTTAATACGAAGCTGCCAAAGGGAGCACTAAGTGTGAACGGAGGAGAGGGCAGATTGAAGGGCATTGGAATCGGATGGGCTATTAACCTGCCTGAAATTTTTGCAGTCTTCCGCGTAAAGTGAACTGTCATATTCCAAAGGGAGGAGACAGTCAACGATATCATCAATATAAAGTGTGAACAGAAGGGGACCAAGGACGCTACCTTGAGGAACCTCTGAAGAGACAGGAAGGTGATTAGACGACATGCCATCAATTAAAACGCGCTGAAACCGAGAGTTAAGGAAACTATGGATTTAGGATAAGAAAGTAACATGGATGTTGCATCTGAGCTTAAGTTTGTATATCAGCAGGCTGTGGTTAACTGAGTCAAAGGCCTCAGGGAAGGCAACGTAGCAAACATCAAGTTGTGAATTAGATTCAAAAGCGCGTATGATATCGTGGTGTAAAACAACGAAGTTGGTAAGACGAGATCCACCTGGGAGAAAGCCATGCTGATTGGGGAAGATAAAGAGTAGGGTGAAGTGAAGAAGACGATCTTGGATGATGCGTTCGAAAATAATTGACAACACGGGTAGTATAGAGATAGGTCGGCAGTTCTCAACTGCACCTTTCGCGCCAGATTTCAAAATTGGAGTGGCATTAGAGTATTTTCATTGCGAATGGAAGCAGCCACGCGGGAAAAATCGGTTAAACAGGATAGAAATAGGTATATACAGTAATGAAGCAGTGCGGTTGAGGAAGAGAGACCCCGTATTATCCGGCCCAGTCGATTTTGAGCAGGGTAGAGTGCTTAAGTACTTAAAAACTTCCTGAGAGGTGTTTGAAATTGAGGAGAGAAAATGTGAGCTCATGTATCAGGGGGAAAGGAAAGGTGGGAGAATATGGTTGAAGTTGGAGCAAAAATAGTCATAAAGGCAAAGGGGCGGTCATCGCCAAGGATATTCTCAGTATTATGTGAGAGGGAGGCGGGGATTCGGTGGGACCTCCTCCTGGCGTTAATGAGAGAGCAAAATCTGTTAGAGTTCACTCGAATTGCCTCGGTAGTCTCGGGAATATAGTTTTTGTAGTCCCGCCGAAGGAGAAAGCACGAATGGCACTGTAGACCCACAAATTAGGCAGGGGTTGGGATGGTGCTTTCATAGTTTCCAAGCCATGAGTTTGTTTTTAAGAGCGTGAGTCACAGAGTAAGCATATATAAGCATATCTTTACTCTGCACTTGAGTCGTTTCAGGAGATTGCCAGAGAGGCCTCTTCTTGGAAATACGACTCGAAGGGACAAAATCCACGATGGCACCGTTGAGGAAATCATAAAAAACCTCCAGGCCATCCTCTGGGGTGTTGCACTTCAGGAGGGACCGGGGAATGAGAGAAAGGGTGCGGTTTATTGCAGGCCAGTCGGCTTTGTTCCAACAAATGTGCACCACAAAGTTCTAGCCGAGGGAGAGAAATGCGTTTTAGGGGTTGGCCATAAGTAGAGGTAATTTTACACTCATGTTGATCCAAACACTTCTTAAATAAATAACTGCTACGTATCCCAACTCTGACGCACCTGAATACCCATAAAGTTGCACTCTATTTCCTTTGGTGAGAAATAAAGAGTGAGGCAAAGAAACTTTTATTAGTGTGTAAAAAGTTTTCAGAATATCGTCCCATTTAAGAGCAATGTTAGGAGGTAATGGATCATCCCATTTGAGGCCGAGGGTCCATAGGTATTGAATAAATGACTTTTCCAAAAATACCGCAGGAGCTAACCATCCACAGGGGTCGTACATCTTTGCAACCGAGCAGAGCACTGAACGTTTAGAGAGCTTCTGGTAGGTTCACAACGTGAGAAAATTTATCAGTATCCGAATTCCGCTGAATACGTAATATACTGTAAATAAGTTGCTCTGATTGTTGAAAGACAGAGGTGTTATCCTATCTTCTTCCAGAATATAGGGTACCAAGCTATTTGAGTTGATGCACAACTTTCTCATCCCTCTGAGTGCGGCATGACGTGATATCACGTCATGGTTGTCTTTACGCTGGTGCTTATGACGTGATATCACGTCAAGGGAACTGTGAGTGTTCCAGCTTTCACTAGAAAACTTTCTTTAGGCCCCCTAGAGAAAGCTAGAACACTCACAGTACCCAAGACGTGATATTACGTCATTAGCACCAGCGTAAAGACAACCATGACGTGATATCTCGTCATGCCGCACTCAAAGGGTTAACGGAAAACCTCCTAGATAGAGCAATTGCGTTAACTCCTTTTGAAGTACGAGTTCCTCTTGTTAAATATCAGCGCCAGAAATAATGCCGTCAACTTAGGTTTTAGATTTTAGGACATCTGCAGCCCTAGGAAATTTATATTCTTCATCTTCATGTAGCTGATAAAGAGTGTGGATTACTGAAAATGGTAGGTACGCTTGTAACACCTCAAGTGACAGTTGTAAGCTTGTACGTTAATAGGGGATCCGTGGGTTTTGCACGCCAATAAATCAGCTGAAAGCGCTGATCGTCGGGATGAATTCTTATTTGTCGGTATATTTGACTAATACCATATGCGAATAAAACGGAGTGGCGCCTAAAACGAAGAATAAGTTCGCTAATATCATTTTTTAATTTTGGCCCCGATTGTAAATTATCAATTAAGTGAAACATTTATTGAGGTCTTGGCGCTAGCATCAAATACCACGCGAAGGTTTGAGTTGAGATGATGATTTTTGAAAACTCCATAGTGCGGTAAAAAGTAGTGAGGCAATTTTGGAACTTATCCACAAACTTTCATCTGACCCAAAGTTATATAATGGAGCATGAATTTAATATACATCTCTTTGAGAAGAGGGTGTGATGACTGTCCTCTTTCCAATCCGATTGTATGTGAAAAAGTCCAAAACAAGTCCAAACCAAAAAGTCCAAGCAATGAAGTCCAAAGTCGGAAAAATCCAAAGTAAAGAAGTCCAAAGCCTGCAAAGTCTAAAATATTTTTCCCAAAAAGTGTGACAGAGAATTATAATTTTACAAATGAAATAGAAGCCATGACAGAGCTCTACGGCTTTATTGGAAGCAGCAACTGTGACAGAGCATTATAATTTATCAAATGCAAATTGTGATCAATGGTTTTAATATATTGCAACTCGTTGTCCTCAAGTGTTGTAGACCATCAAGTGTAGTGGGATTCGGCGGTAGATCTTTTCCTCCCTCATACACATGGACTTTGCGAATATTCTCTGTTGCCGGTAAATGAGCTTGTACGGAAGAGCTGGCGTCGGTCGCAAGCCGCATGATTGCCGATGGTGGACGCTCCACATGTTCCCAAGCTTGCTGCTTTATGGTACCCATAATACGCAAAACCCGTACTTCTTGTGGATTAGGGCCATGAGTTGGATGAGATTCAGCAGTTCCTCCTCTGCTCACAAAGTCACTCCGACCAGCATTTACAGTTGTCAAGCGTGCACCGCACTTACTTCGGCATCTCCAATATTTTACATCCCCATTTGAGTAAGATGTAGTATGCAGAAAACCGTGTAGATGTCCGTAAACTTGAGAACCTTTCGTGATAATTTATAGAGTAGGCATTGCCATACTAAAAAACTGAATTATTATTGAGTTAATTTTATGCACCGGTAAATTTGATTGTTACTATTAGGTAGTGTTAGTAATAAACAGTTACTAGGCTATTTAATAACCATGAAGTGAAGTTGGTTGCAAAATTCATGAGGTTTATAATAGTTATTTTTTTAAATATTTTGGACTTGATAGACTTTGGACTTTTCGGTTTGGACTCTTTGTTTTGGACTTTTTGTGGTCCAACCTTCCAATCCAGTGAACCTACTTCTGGCGTTCAGGGCTGTATCTCAAGGAGGGGGATGATGGTCCTTGGATGGCAACCGAGCGATGTAACGTCCAGTTCCATCTCTCGAGTGCATGGATGGATAGTGCTCTTCACTTAGGCGATCTTGAGAAGAGTGTAAGAGTTGAGGTCCTTCTTCCAGTTTCCAACACTGTTGAATAGAATCATGAAGGTCATAGTCATTTTTAGACACCATTGCTACTGACTGCTGGTGGTTGGTGTGAGAAGTTGAGATGATCGAAGTTGAGCCCATGAGAACAAATCCAAAAACCATACCAAAAACCACAGGAAAATTGTCTCCAAAGGAGCAGCGAAGTCCAGTAAATACATGAGGAAAAAGGTGTTCTAATTAGGAAATCAACTGGAGACGGCGCATCAAACTTAGGGTCTGCTGGGATAAATGATTTCATCTTTTCTCTTACTTCAGGTGAGGCAGTTGCGAGAGGCAAATTAGAAGTAATAGTTTGCAAAATTACCAGTGAATGCGAGTGAGCGAGCACTGTGCCAGAAAATGATATAAAACCAAGCCTCGAAATACCATGAGATTTAACTTGAGATTGTGAAATTCCACTCATGCCATTGTTGACTCGTCAGAGAGTAACGTGTAAAAGTTGAGCGCAACACTTGGAAATATAACTGCATTGAGCGGTAGAGTCCAATATTTCTCGTACAACATGAGGAAAGCCTACTGGTGTGGTTAAACGAAATAAAATATTTGCCAACAAAATTGATTTGCTTTGTTCTGCTGGAGAGAGTCCGACGAAGGGCGAAGTAGTTGTTCATTCTTCCCGTGAAGCAGCAACGGAAGTTACCAATGAGGCCAAATGCACATCATTAACTGGATCAGCAGTTGTTCGGTTATTAGCTGATGAATTAGAAATTGAATTTATATGCAACAAGGAGTGGCGTCTTTTAGCGCAGCTTTTACATGTCCTAGGCAAATTATATGACTTGACGGTGTGAGATGTTCCAAGCCAATTATAACACCATTGTTTTTTTCCTCACTATAGATTGCCTTTCTTGAGGTGATTTTGCTTTAAACACAGAGCACATTTAAATCGTATGGCTTGGATGTCGATAAAACGCACATGGATGAACCGTTGTTGCAGCCGGAGCAGCTTTTGGCTATTTAACCCTTTCTCGCCAAGCGTCAGCTATGACCGACGTGAATTTTCCTACGCAAACGAACGAATGTCGGCTATCGCCGACGGAGAAAAACCGACGCAAAAGACCTATTGTCGGGTATAGCCGACGCGAGAAAAGGGTAGTGACCATTACGGGAGCAATAATCCCAGGTATGCAGTAAACCTTTGCGATCCAGCTTAGGGACAGCCCCACACCCTTTCCTCGGAAAGTGAGCTCGACCCTCCGCATCATTAGTAGCCCTCATTGCTGCATGAATCCACGGTTAATTTATTGTGTTTGCAATGGTTTTTCGAGGCAGTTATTTTTTTCACACTACAAAATTTTTAACTTTATGAAGACAATTGTTTTTTCTTGAGTCTCGGCAAATTTCAAATGAAATTCTAGCGTTGATAGTAACGGAGCTCTTGTGAGGAACTCTCAATAGTTTCGAGCTCTATATAGAACTCTAAATTTGTTAATATTATCGCTAGAATTTCGTTTCACATTGTAATACGCTCAGAATAACATTATAAATTTATTTAAAGGTATGAGTTTTTGAAGTATACAGCAAAGAATTATTTAAAAAAACAACGTTATTCAACAAACTTACAGCGGCGTCCTGCTGAGAGAGAGGGGCTGCTAAGGGTTGAGAGGGGTCGAGCCGAGTGCCCGGGGAAAGGGCGCGATGTCCCGCTGAGTGGGGTGCAAAAACGGGCAAATGGATTCGTCGCCACGATAGAGCTCCGTAGAGAGGAGTACAGAAAATTCTCATGATACTCGTAGGAGGGAAAGCATTTTCCATCGAGAGAATTCGGCGCGAAAGGATTGAATTGATGGGTTTTAATTTCTGCCTTTGATAGACCGTCAAATATAGGATATTTCTCTGAAGGAGGCGTTGAGGATAGTCTCTGCAGAGAAGAGATTGGTGGAGATTCGAGAGGAAAAGGTCAAGGGAGTCAGGGTTGTTACAGATGCGATGGCCTCGGATAGAGAGAGAGAGAGAGTAGGGGAAGGATTATTTTGCATAGAAAGGGTGGCAGCTGTTGAAGTGGAGATATTGTTGCTTGTTAGTGAGCTTGAGATGGATGAAAGTGTTGAAATTTAAAATTTGCATTGGGAGATTGCGACATCCTAAAAGGTAATGGTAGAGGCAGAGATGCTAGAGATGAAAGAGACAGAGAAGGAGGAGTTTAGAGAGGAAATGAAGGAATTGAGAGAATTAATGTCACCGGGAGGTCTGGGTTCGATTCCCGGTTCAGTTGAATTCTTTCCACTTGGAATCGGCTATCTTTACACCTCCACACCACCATTGTGTTGGTCAATTTTGTGTGTTTCTATCCTCTCTATTTCTACCTTTCTGTTTGAACTTGTCTCACAACTTTTAGAGGGATTAAGTTTGGAGCCCCAAGTGACTCGCAGGCTAAACGCTAGTCTTATGTTAGTATGCTCGAGAAATTCAGAACTGGTGTGGTTCATAGCGACACACAGAATATAATCACGACGCCTCACTACATCTCTAAGACTGACAGAAGCGATAAAATAAGGGAGATACTTGCCGAACTGGTAGGTAAAACAGCTCGTTCTTTCCGTGCATATTTATCCCACATTAAAAACTAAGCTCCACTAAATTCACTTCCATAATACACGTCACAATTTCATCTACCAAAACCTTACATCCATATATCGCTGGTGTCCTGACACCCCCTGCTACACGCCCATGCGGTGGCTCGCAGGATTGTATGTAGAAGTAGATTTAGATGTAGATTAATTTGGGAAGAAGAATGGTGTTTTTAACAATGGCGGAAAGGTTCTGGTGGTGTCTGAAGGTAAGAGAGGGACAGCTGAGGTGATGACACTTGTTATGAGGGAGTGGTTTGGAAGAACAGGTTTTTTTAATGATTTTTTTCTTAAGGAAGTGATCAGAATATCGTCTGCGATGAAAAGACTGGAGTAGATTAGAGAGTAAAAGGGGTTATTACAGATGCGGTGACAGCGGATCGAGAGAGAATAGGGAAGGGATTGTTTGGTATAGGAGGCATGGCAGCTGTTGAAATGGAGATATTTCTGCTTGTTGGTGGGCTTGAGAAGGACGGAAGTGTTGAATTTAAAGTTGCATAGGGACATGTCAACATCCAGAAAGTTGATTGATATTCGAGGCAAAAATATTAGAGGTAAAGGAGACAAAAGAGGAGGAGTTGCGGTAGGAGGGAAAAGAATTGAGCGAAATAATGGTGTGTGGCCACGGAACGAAAATATCGTCAATGTAGCGAAGCCAAAGAAGAGGTTTAAGATAGAAGGACGGATGAAAAGATAGCACGAATGCACCCAACAAGAGGTTACTGTAGGAAGGGCTGAAACAGGTGCCCATGGCGGAGCCCTTTATTTGGACGTAAAAGTAATCGTTAAAAGAGAAGGCGTTGTAAGTATGAAATTCGAAAGGTGAAGGAGAAAATCAGAGCTAGAAGAGTGAGGAAGAGGGCGCTGATTAAGAAAGAGATGGATAGCCGAAAGTTCAAAAGAGCGAGGAATGGAAGTATGAAGAGAGGTAACGTCTATAGCGACCATTACGATGTCACAGAAAGAAGTGGGGTAGAATGGAGAAGTTCAAGAAAGTGATACATATCTTTAATGAAAGAGGGAGGGAGGAGAAAGGGTTGCAGGTAGTGGTCAACGAAAGTGGAGTTGCGCTCAGTGGCGGAGTAACAGGAAGTAACTATTAGGTGGCCGGGTTTGTGTGACTTGTGGATTTTTGGAATAATGTAGTAATCGGGGGTACGGAAGTTTTGGGGATGGAAAGGGAGATATCTTGGGACAAGAGGCCTTCATTGGGGCATTTTTTTATCGCGGTAGGAGATTAAATCATCCAAAAATGTAGGGTTTGGGTCATGGGAGACGTGCTTGTACGAAGAGGTGTCCGATAATTGCCGGAGAACTTCGCATAGGTAGTCAGCAGAGTTGAGAACAACAACTATTGTGGCACCTTTGTCAGAGGGGGTAATTACATCATCAGGGTTGCGGTTGAGGCTTTTGAGGGCAGAAATTTTTAACGGAGAGGGATTGGGCGTAGGTTGAAGGGAGTTGAAGAAAGAGGGTTCATAGAGTTTGGAAAGAAAAGTTGATGAAAACGTATAGAGGATCGTAAGAGAGAAGAGGTTTGGGCTCATATGACGAAGGGGGTTTTCATTTATAGAGGGTAGAGTGCGGGATATTGAAAGGTATTCCCAGTCCATTCGATTTTTTTTCAGTTGGAATCGGTCTTTTCCATCCTATTCTATCTTCTCACAACCATTTTGTAATGTTTTTATTGTCGCCTACCCTCTCCCTTCTCCTGTCATTCTAACTGGAATTTTTATGTGTATTCACTTGAGCGGTTAGTGAAAGATGAGCGGTTAGTTAGATGAAAGATTGATGAAATATTATATTAATAAATTATGCCAGAGTTTGGAGAAAGCTATTTGGCGATGGATACAAGTTGCAGAGACTGAAGGCGCCTGTCTACATTTTTCGATGGAGGAGATTACAACTGAGAAATGTCACACCTGAGTTGAGGGTAGAGGGTTTGATTTGATATGGGGTTGGTTGTAGGGAAAAGTGATAAGTCCGGAAGTTCTGGTGGACTTTAAGATTGATATAACCTCACAATAGGATAAATGGATACCGCCGTTTTCTCGCTAGCGTTGCGGGGGCACCTCTTGCGTGACGGCCCCCGCCGTGTTCCTATTCACCTCCATCGATTCACCCTTCCCATCCTTGAACGCTACTTTAGCGCGCTCCTGTCTTCGGTTTGTTTCTCTCGGACAGCGACACGTGGACGGAAATCGATTGCTTTTAAACGATCCTCGCGCTTGCTAATCTGTTGTGACCGTGTGGAGAGAGCGCTTTCGAGGAAGAGAACTGCCGTGAGGGGGGAAGAGGACAAAGAAATAGAGGGCATTCCGAGAAGGAGGAGGGTGGAGGAGAATCGACCGCCTCATTGGGCGGGGTCGCCCATTTTCTTGAGGTCCACAAGGACTCCGTTCTCGACGGAGTTGCCATTTAAATCAGGCATAGCGAAGAGCCGTGAAGCAACGTCTCCATTTTTTGACGAATTCAACAAACATTATCCCGGGGTCCCAAAACGAGTCATTTCAGTCTTATTTCACATGCGTTTATTACCTTGCTCTTTGGACGAAGATCATACGCACAGTAGTTGCAGCCCGTAGCTACAATTATTTCCGTAGTTCTTTGCATAGTTATCAAAGACTTTGACCTCAGGGTCAGTATTATACACAGATGAAACTCCGTGTTTCCCGACTTAATGGTTATGACGAAGATTTGGTCTTTGGCGTCCCGCGGAGCCCGATGTGATTAAATTTCTACGGTTTGAGTTATTTCGATTGCATTTTTGTGCCAGCATTTGCTTAGCAGTTGCACCTTTCAGCAATTATCGACAGGATTCATCTACATCTACGAAATTCCGTGCAAGCCACCTCGATGATTCGTGGTACGGGGTGATTCCTCACCAGGCATGAAGCACTCTTCCCAGCCGAAGATTCAGTAGCAAACGATCAGTATATAAAGACATGATAATGTTTCGACTAAGTATGCAAACGACACGATTCAGTATACAAAGACATGATAATGTTTCGACTTCATAGTTATTTGTGCTCTGTTTAATTAATTACATAAGCATGCGAGAGCATTCGTACCGTTAGGATTGGTAGCCATACAAACAGTCATCAGAAGAAGCTTTCAGGATTAGTGAAGTCGGAATTTGGAAACTTCAGTCGAGCAATTTTAGTTCTCGCTGTCCGCTGCGCTCCATGGAATTATTGACGTTCCCCTTTAGACAAATAGGGACACTCGATATGTTTGGCCTTTCATAATTCATTTGATATTTTTGAGATAAATAATTCTCCAGTAAACGGTGCATGAAATGGAGAGGCGCCGGCCCTTTTATGGCTCGCGAGAGAAGCAACAATTCGCTTTTATTAAAACCGTATCGACGGTGTTGCGAATCCTAGGTTGCTGTCTTCTGATTTTTGAAGTAATTCACCTCTGCTACATATTCAGCCCTTTTCCTTGTCCTTGTAATTCCTTAGGTTTGTTTCAGCGATTGATATGTTTCGTGTGTCGTTTTATTTGCTTCAGCTTTAAATAACCGTACCAATATGACCATTATATCAATGATTAACCCACTAGAGTCACAATTGTGGCATGTTTACGTGAAAATATGATACGAGGTCTATTGATTAGCATTTGATATTTTCATAGAACATTTGAATGTAAGGTGTATGGATGCGCATTGAATGCAGTTGGAACAAATTCAATTGAACTGTAATTTATGGTAAAGTGGAATAGCAAGCCTATAGTAATGGAATGATGCATTGCACTCATTTCTTCTTCAACAATAATATGAGATTCGATTGTATATTTTTATGTGTAGTACCCCAAGGAGCTGTACCCCTGGTCGCCTATGGGAGCCAAAATAACAGAGCACGCTCGCTTCGTTCCTTCTATAGCCACACTCGCCTACGGATCATTAACTAATACTTCTATAATACTATTGGAGTACCTTTTTTCAGGAACATCGGGTTGCAAAAAGCCATTCTTTTTTTCTTCTAACAAAATAAACAAATACCCTTGCGATAAAATTGATTTCACCATTTTAATTGGCGCATTTTCCCCACACAATCCTCAATTATGTCACGAATTGTTAAGGTCAAAGTAGGTCATTTTCTATGGAATGAAGGTTTACAATATGAACAACTAGAAATTTATGTAACTTCTGGTTCCTGATAAAACTGCGTCCAAGAACACGTTTCATGAAAAAATTACAGTTTTGACTATTCTTTTGATACAATGTGGGATAGCATCCGGAGAGGAATATTAGCTATTGACAATTATTTTTCCATGGCTTTGGAATGAGCATTAAAACTGTAATAACTTTTCCGCGCAGATGACTTCCATCTGATACAAATTGAGAGACTGAGGAATTATAGAAATGTTTCGAATCAATATAAATTCCTTGAATGCTTAATCATATGGAAACCCCTTATTATTTATTCATTTAGTACGTAATTCTTAAGGCATTGAGAATGAACGCCGTAAGATGGACAGCTGAATTATTGATTTTTCCAAAAATGCGAATTTATTCTACTCCCCAATGGATTTCATCAAACATTTCGCATGCTACAAAAACTTGAAAACTTAATCGATTGTTGCGCTACAACCCTGGTACATCAATACCAACCTCCACATGGTTACCCTGAGCAGTCGAAAATAATCAGAACTATTTTAAAACTTCACGTTTTTAAAATTTGGAACTGTTCAAATGCATTTAGCTCACGTCTGTTATCAGTAAAATCTGATTTTACTGATAATCAACTGATAACCGATAAAAATTTTACTGATAGCCGATGTGAGCTAAATGCATTTGAACAGCTCGAAATTTTCAAAACGAAATGTTGACTCAGATGTTAATCTTTAAAATAAATACTTCCTGCCCACCAACTTCCTCCCCTATCCTTTCCTCTTTTGTTGACCATTCCCGTCCCACTCACCCCACCATCCTTCACCTCCCCCCCATATTACCACTGACGGATACTACCTATATGTATAAGGGATTGCTGTACATTTTTGTATCACCTGATGACGACGCTCAGCCGTCGAAACCCGGGTCGTGGTAGTGTGTGTTTTTCTGAGGTTTGTGACAGTTTTTCTCACTTAAATAAATTGTCGCCATTTTCAGTCAGTGATGCCATATTTTACCAATTGTCGGTAGAAAAACATTTGCCCATTTAATTAATTTTTTCATTGCTCTTTATTTAAAATAGGTACTAACGAAACGAACCCGTTTAAATTCAACGGCTGTGAAAACATTTAAATTATTTTGCAAGAAAACCACAAAGCCTGAAGAATAATAGGTGTAATAAACACGCTGACCGTTTTCCAGATGCACGTAGAGTAAGTGACTGTTACAAAATGGAATCGAAAATTAAAATAGTATCCAGCCGTCAGATGAGTGTCTACCATAACGTTATCGGCAATAAATGACGTTTTGCTCATCAAAGGATGAACATATTAGGAGAAGCTACCGCCATAAAGAGTACAATTAATCCTCAGATGCTGACTCGAGTTTCCATTATAAACAGATTCAATTTTACGCAGAATAATTCTTCTAATTAATGAATTAACTGCCTTTGCCTTGAATATTATTTCTTATTATATTCATTTTTTAGAGCCTGTTTATTTGGAATGATAAGCATGGATATTTAAAAAAAATGTTTTGAATAAAAATAAATAATGAAATGACCCAATTGTAACATTTTCTTTTATTCGCCTTCTTCTTAATTGAATCGAAAATTGCTACAAAACTTAAGCCATAACTAGCGACAGTTGACTCCTAGTTCGAAGATTTATTGAACCTTTAATGAAGTCAGTTTTTCGGGTATTGCATGAACTATTTAAGGTAGTTTGAGCGAAAAATCATTTTACTTATAAATCAATGAATTAGGTCTCATTTTAAAGAAAAATATCTCACCCCTCTAATGAGACTAAACATTGAACCCCTTACTACATATCTTTCCGAGATATTGGCCAAAAAATACCAGCCCACTTACTTGGAAAATGGTACGAGTATGCACTCCAGTGAGACATCATTTACAAAATGAGGTGTTTCTAACACTAAGATGTCGTAAAAAAACTACCAGCGTTTAGTTTGTATCTTTTCTCAACTATTTTTGAAAATTAATCATATTGTTACCGCAATAGGTTCTTGGGTATCACAAAAAACCTTCCTTTTTGAGGAAGTCTCAAACGCACCGCGTGAAAAAAAATGAGTCAAGTTAAAGACTTGTTTTAGATATTTTCATTTAATTAATTACAACTTCTGTCGTCTAAAACTATATTATTGCACCATTAATTATGCAATATTTAATTCTTGTGTCCTACAGCTGGTGAAATCAAATTGTATAATTCGAATATGGTCTCTATTATGACTAGGGTACTATCTCGCTCGGACTACCTTAAATACACGATTAACCCATTTTTTTATTCCATCAATGCCGGAAGCACGGTTACCAATATTTATTTCGTGGGCAGAAGTTGTGTGCTTTCAATTAACATAAATGAAGGTCTTTTCCGGGAATCAACCGAAACTTACCTCAGATTCACCCGTGCCTCGGATATGCGGGGCGCATTTTCCCCACCGGAGTATTTCTCACAATCTGTCTTCATCCTCGTTTTCGGCGCACACTGCCCCATCTGAAATCGCACCGCGTGAAAAAATGAGTCAAGTTAGAGACTTGTTTTAGATATTTTCATTTAATACTTACAATTTCTGTCATATAAAATTATATAATTGCACCATTAATAATGTAATATTTAATTCGTGTCTCTTACTGCTGGAGAAATTGAAACGTATAATTCGAATATGGTCTCTATTATGATAATGGATTTATCTCCCTTGGACTACCTAAAATCCACGAGATATGGCAATAAAAAATTGAACCATAAAAAATATAAGTGTAATTCTCTTGGGGTCGCCACCGGGTAAGAAATTTATAGCCAGCCGACGTTTCGGCTTCCGACTCGTTACCCATTCTCAAGGCTATTGATGCAAGCTTGAAAAGACCGTTTAAATTTGGCGCTAGGAGGTGCGGGATTGGTCGAGCCCCGATTGTTGTGGTGGAGGACCGTTGACCAGCGGAGACTTAGCTCTGGCGTTCTGAATTCTTTTCAGAATTCTATTCCAAGAGCTGCTGATGGTGTAACCAGTATCCCGGTTGAAATTCTTCCTCTCCAACCTTATCTCCATCGCCTCTTTAGTTAAGCGATCCCAAAATTGGCTGGATCGCCATAGAACAGTCGTGTCATCCTAACTGATCTAAATCATGGATAAAAAATATAATGTAACACGGGAATATTTGTAATTTTCGACCACCTTCGTGGTCTTCTTCAGCTTTAGAGGTATGTCTGACTGCCGTCGAAAGGGTAAAAATGTGGAGATAGGAAGGAGGGGAATTGAAAGCATTGGGGGGAGTGGAAGGGAGGGGAAAGAGGTGGGAAAAGGATCGGTAGAGGAAGGGGTGGGAACAGGGATTAGAATGCTCTTTTGATTCCCGGAAAGGAGAGGGTGTCGAGGAGTAAGCTACGTTTTCATGGACGCGCACGCGCGCGACGAGACGCGTCATTTCATCGCGTGAGCCGTTCTCATGCAGGCGAACCTACGCGTAGGAGGTACCTACGTGCCATCTACAGCAGGGAAGAAATGGTAAAAAAAAAAGAAGCGTGACGACCGTGTGTGCTTATCGCTCTACAACCTATTGTTGATAATTGTGTGTTGATAGTTATCTAGCTCCATCCAAGTGCAATAGCTATTGTTCTTCGATTTCCTCTACAACTTAATTCCTCTCATCCGCACGCCAACTTGTTGAGAGCTAATTTACGTGCAGTTTTTTAAAGAGAGAAATGGATGCAGTGGCACCATTAAATCCCTTTTCCCTCCACGCCATCTTCCTTAGGTTTCTATCCCTTTATCGATAGTCATCATCATTTATTAACGGGATTTCCCCATTTTATATATACATAGGTACACTGCACAGTAAGATAGTCCTTATAATTGTACAGGAACGTGTACTTCTCACAAATTTCGGAGTTGATTATTTCATCCACGGAACCAAGATTTCGCCGGTCAGCAATGTTTGTCATTCTACGCGTTCCACGCGTCGAAAGTTGAAAATATTTCAAGTCGGGCGACGCAACTCTACGCGAACATACGCGAACTCACGCAAAGAAATCCGGGCTTCTGATTGGCTGTGGATCCCGCTTTTGTGTCTCTTCGTCTGAAACGCGTTCGTGAAAACATACCTGTAGAATGCTTGCGTGCTCTATATTTTTCAGATCAATTGGGGAGGCAGTGGGGGGAGGGATGCTAGGATGCCCACTTTGAAATATTTTTCAAGCTTAACACTTCAGTAGGCGCACAGTGGGCCGAAGGGGTGGCCCACAGTGTTTCATTTCTGTGCCGTTTCTCATAGGATGGCAAAATATTCTTGTAAATTTCAGTCGCTACACATTATTATGTCCCCAACAGCCTCACATGGTCGTTTGTAACAAATTGTTGCAGGGTTAGTATTAAATAGCGTACGAAAAGAAGCCAGCGTGACTGGGCCACAAATGTGGCTCACACGACTAACTCTGTAACCTTTTTCTGTCGTCATTATTATATTATATATTTTTATATGGTATTTATAAGTTATAATATTATAATCAGTTTTTTTTAAATTGTTGGAAATTTTATATAAATTTTGGCACTACGGATGTTCGATGCTCAAAATATTTCACGATTTTTCAATGACATTGGGTTTTGTTCCACTAATGACTATAAACATGTTCCATAGTGAAGAAAACCTAAATAAATCAAAGAATATAGTCCAAATTTATTGCTTGTAAAAATATTTTACAAAAAAATGGAAACTTTTAGTCAATAAAAAATTGAATTTGTGCCACCGGTGTTGCCTGCGCGCCTAATCGTGTAGCAAACTTTTACGCGCCCACTGAAGGATTAAAGTTGTGGGAGAAGACATGGGTGGAGACAGGGGGAGAGGCATGTTGGGAGGAGGAGTTGCAAGATGATATGTGGCCGTTTAAACGGAGATTGAAAGGTCCGGAAGTCAATCCAACTTAGGATGCATCACAGGTATCGCATATCAACATGTACTACTCTACTTTGGGTGTGGTATTAGATCAATCGTTGACGGGTTTACTTTGTGGAGATTCATATTAATCAAAGATACCGCTTTGTATTTTCCACGCTTTTTATTGCACCTCGACCGGTTTCAACGCTAACACGTCAATTTCAAGAGGAAACAGAGCGAGCAATTTATCTGACTTACACACGTGTTTGAGAAGTAGGTGGGGTGAGCATAACGAAGGAGGCAGGAGGTGTGGACTGAAACTCGAGTAATTGGCTGGGCAACCACTCAAGGTTTATAAAATCATCCATTCGCACAAACCGCCCTGCAGCGTATGCATGCATAAATATTTCGCACATACAGAAGAAGGGAGAAAGTGGATAGGAAACATAAAAACAGGCAAGGATAAGGTGGTAAAAAGGTAGAATGATGACCGATTCCAAATAGAAAATGTTTGACTGGACCGGAGGTCGAATCACGGACCTTCCGTTGTTACGTCGGATGCTCAGACCACCGAGATACTCCAGTCTACTACGAAACCACTTGATTCGGCGGGAGGTTTATATGATCGAACACCCCTAAGGCTTGTTATGAAAGCTTCCGCGGAGTGGTCTTGTATCATGAAGGCTTACGGGATTGCTTCCGCGTTGTGTCATTTTTGTTGACTACAGTTCCGCGAGCGTTCCAGCTCGCTTCTTCAGGTCGAAGTGCTGGCGATGCATTTTTGACCGCTTTGTATAGCACGGCAGAGTATAGAGGCGGAGGCGATTTTTTCGCCTTTTCTTGTTGTTTTTTCCCGCGTTTTGTTCAAGACACGCTTCCAACTGGTGGATAGCGTGTGTTGTAGCGTAGGTGGATAGTGTAGCGATCTTCGGTTGACATTATTGACATTGAAACCCTGTTGACATTATTGGGCGTTTTTGAAATATCTATAGAAATTTCAAAAATGCCCAATAATGTCAATAGGGAAGGCAAAAAATTGGCGGGAAAAATCGCGCTTGACCCTCCGCCGTGCTGTATGAAGCGGCCAAAAATGCATCGCCAGTACTTCGGCCTGAAGAAGCGAGCTGGAACGCTCGCGAAACAGTAGTCAACAAAAATATGACATTGGTGTGGTGGTTAGAGCACTGGATAACCACACGGGCGGCCAGGGTTCACATCCCTGCAGAGGAGGATTTTATTCAGGGTAACCCGATCCCTACTTGAGTGTCTTGTGGAGGGCACTTCAAGTACAATACTCCGTCTGTCGGATGAGACGTTAAACCGCGGTCCCCTTGGCGCCTTTCGTTAAGAGCAGGCCGATGTCGACGCCGGGTTTCCATCCACCAGTCCTCCCTTACCTATCCCCTATGGAGCAAATGACCTTAGCCGTCGGTCGCCTCCCTAAATATCCAATCCAATCCAATGAAGCCAAGCTTTTTCCGCCTCAAGAGAAACGCCATCAGCGGTGAACTACGTGTACTCGGGCGTTATGAAGCTCGCGAACTTATTAACGCAAGTGCATAAACTACCGTGAGCTTAGACGGGACATTTCGGTGAAGGTTTTAGTTAGGCTTATCCTTTTGAAGAAAAGATATCTTCTTGGGCCTTTTCCGCCTCGGTGGGAGTTGTATGGAGAAGGAGGAATGGGTGGAGGTGGGCGGGGCGGAAGATTGCGACTACGTCTCCTTGCCGACACTTCCCCCCTCCACCATCCCCCACCCCCGCCCATTAATCGCGATCGCCGGTCGTCATGACAACCTGGGCACTCTATCGACACGGCGCCAGAGACCGTCAACCCCACCTTCCGCCCCTCTTATCCCCACCCACTCACTCCTCCCCCTCCCTGGCTTCTATTTTAGAGCAAAAGAGAAGACACTCTTCTGAGTCTCGCAAGCACCTTGGCTCCCTCATTTCCCCTTCCATCATTCTTATCTCCCCCCCTCTCCTCCCCCACCTCCTCTGCGTCGCCATGGTGAAACCCCGACCCTTACTCGTCTCCCCTTTACTCCTTCTATGGCCTTTCACCTTAAGATAATTTGAGCGAGATATCACTCCAGTCATAATTGAGACCATATTCGAATCGCACATTTATATTTCAGCAGCTATTGGGAGCATGAATTATGCATTGAATTTTTAAGGATGCTAAGTGGTAATTTAATTTATAACCTCCTGAGACCCAAACGAGTTTCAGCCATTGAAATTTTAACTTGCTAGACATATTTTACAAGTATAGAAAACAGTTGAAAGTCATATTTTGGCTATGAAGTTGGTTTCAAGTCCCGCAGATGGCAGAAAAAGACTGTCCACTAGAATGGACTTCGAGTCATTTTGCTGTAAAAAAAGTATCTACGAGATACTTGGCAAAACAGCTGATGTCCAATATAATGGATACGGAGTCACAGGAGGATAAAATACTAAGGAAAGCAGCGCGCTTCGTTAAAACCTGCTACGAGCGTACGCATAGTGTCTCACAACTTTTAGAGGAATTAAGGTGGGAGCCCCTAGAGACTCAGAGGCTACACGCGAGGCTTAGCTTGCTTGATAAATTCAGAACTAATATTTTTCAGAACGACATAGAGAATATTATCATGATTCCTCACTACATCTCTAGGTCTGACAGATGCGATAAAATAAGAGAGATACACTGCCGAACAGATAGGTACAAGAACTCGTTCTCTTTGCGAACAATAAGCGACCATAATAAAACTTGAGCCCCACTAAATACACTCCTATAATTCATGTCACAATTTCAACTCCAAAATACTTACACCTTTACACGGCTGGTGACCTAACACCCCCTGCCACACGCCCATGCGGCGGCTCGCAGGGTATTATGTAGATGTAGAATGATATACTTTTATGCAGCTGAAATTCTAAGTAATTTTATAAAAATGGCCGTGTAAATCTGTAACTTGACTCATGTTTTTCGCATGGTACGTTTCGAACTTTTTCGCAACGGAAGGTTTTCTGTGATTCTGAAAATGTCACTGCGGTGACAGTATTATTTATGCTCATAACTAGATGCGAAAACATACTAACTTCTCACTTATAATTTTTTACCAGATCTAGGTGTCAAAAATTCCTCCATTTTTAAATAATGTCTCTCTGGACGTACCATTTCCCATGTTGAAGGGCTGCTTGTATTTTTCGTAAAAAAATCTCGGAAGAGACTTTTTCCGATCTTTTTTATTACAGCAGCAAAAAGGAAGATAAAACAACTAATGTATTTCTGATGCACTAAAATGAAACTGAAGCTGCCCAAATTCAATTTTATGTATCTTGTATACATTTTCTCTTCCGTTTGCTGCAGGCTGAAACCGCCTCTTTAAAATGAAGTATCTTTTTTTATTTCAATATGCTCCTAAAAATGTTTCTGTCGAATCTTCATTTTGTGGATTTGCAGCGAAATTCCATTTCTGAATTTTTTTGCCAATTTTGTCCAAACCTAACCCCTTTTTAAATATTAATGCGGACGAATTGTGTAAAAGGAATTACACATCACATTAACCATTAATGAGAGGGCAACTGTGACAAATTTCAACTTCCAGACTGAAAAAATCCACTTTTTGAATTTTGGCCAGCTTTTTTCGATTTCAGCCCACAGTCGCCCTCAGATAGAAGGACGTAAATGGGCTGAAGTCATTTGTGATGTGGGCGTATAGAAGGATTGGAGAAGGTGTGATGGATGGTAAGGAAGATTTAACGAGGATTTGCTTGGTGTGGTGGGGGAGGAAAGGCAGGTTATGGCTGAGATGAGGAGGGGTCAGGGGTAGGTAACTAGAAGGGATGATGAGAGGCGATGGGCTGCTTAGGGCCGCGATAGAGAGAGGGACGTTGAGGATTGGGAGAATATGTTTCATGGATGATATGAAGAAGGGTTGGACGTACGTGGAGGCGAACCAAGAAATATCGATAGACAGGAGATTGCTTATGTAAAAACTAGAGATTTTTTTACCTATTAACTTCCATTTAAGGTAGTTCGAGCGAAATATCTTTTTACTTAGAAATCAATTAATTTTGTCTCATATTAAAGAAAAACATCCCACCCTTCCAATGACACTAAATATTCTACCCCTTACCGCATTACTTCGGAGATATTTGCCAAAATATACCGGCCCTTTGCATGGGAAATGGTAAGTGTATGCACTACAGAGAAGAATTAATGATATAATCAGGAATTGGTAACACTTAGATGTCGTAAAAAAACTGCGTGTAGTTTGTACGTTTTCTCAACTATATTTGCAAATTAATCTTATTGCCACCATAGTAGGTTCTTGGGTATCACAAAAAACCTTCCGTTTTGAAGGAGTTTCAAACGCACCGCGCGAAAAAAATGAGTCAAGTTAAAGACTTATTCAGATATTGACATTTAATTACTTACAATTTCTGTCATATGAAACTATATTATTGCACCATTAATAATGCAATATTTAATTCATGAGTCCTACAGCTGGTGAAATTAAAACGGATAATTCGAATATGGTCTCTATTATGACTAGGGAACTATCTCGCTCGGACTGCCTTAAACGTATCTTTTCCGGTCTCAAAATCGTGAAGTAATAAAAAACATCTAGAAAAGTTGACATGATAAAGCACTATTCAGAAATTACGCACAAAAAAATTGCGGCAGTACAGAATGCCCAATATAATGATCCAATAAGTGACGCGACGACAAACCACATCTAAATTATCGTCTTAAGGGCAACTGCACTTCGGCACTCACGCCCAAGTGGCCGGCGCACAGTGGGCCCAAATCAGGAAAAGATGGCCAAAAATCAGAAGCTGCGCTAAGGTGCTAAAAATGTCAATCCTAAGTGTAATTTACATACTTTGTTCTTTTTTGACATTAGTTCAACCGTATCTTATGTATGAATTCAAATATTGATATGATACATTGGGAAAAGCCAGATGGTAGAACGTAGGAAAGGTATAAAATAATTACTGCAGCTATACAAGTATTCCATATCTATTTCATATGTAATATTTTATAGTAAAATGACTACCACTTAAGGAAAACTAAGTCATGGACCTAGAATCGCGAACTAGTCTGAATCGGAAAACATAGAGGTCTCCTCCTCCGTTTCGTCTCTTTTGAGCGTTAAGGAAAGTTACCCACAGTCTGAGAAAATCACGAGTCTTTGAATATAAGGGGTCAAATGTTTAATTCCTTTTTTCGGCGGAAGGTTTAGTGTTGAAATGATTATTTTGGATTTCAACATATTTTTATCAGTTATTCATTGAGTGCCTATCGTCATATTTTTTTTGTGTCTATTATCTTATATTTTCGTATGCCCTTATTTCTCGCCTATAGTACCTGCTCCATCAGTTGGCGGATTGGAAGAATGGATTGTTTAGCCATAGTGGTACCATATACGAGTATGATAACCTTGTTTATTGCGGAAATAGTACCAAAAGCAGAGTTAAATATATAGTTCTAATGTGATATTGTAGTAGATAGCTAATGCAAGGTATGGTATGGCCACTGGTTGAGGTCTTCAGAATGACCGAAAATTCCGAAATGAAATCCCCATCGGTCCCTAAAAATTAAACATTGCTATCAAATCATTTTACACATCACCATAGTTATGAAATGCACAATGAGACTTTGTCGCTGCCATCATTGTTATATAAACTAAAGAAACATTTTGCAACTTAAGTAATAGAGAGGGACGTGTAACTTCTGTAGATTCTTTTCCGCAAAATGTCTTATTGCAGTATCTCCGACATTGGAAGTTATACAGTTTTGTTTTGGGATGTCTGTAGTAAGCCCATTTTAGAGTTAAGAAAATTTTGGATAATATTTTTCTTTCCATCCATCAAGTGCTTACTTCCGTCACTGAAATTCACCTTAGAGAGTGGTCAAGTTCAATAACAATCCAAACCGTGCTTGTGCAAAAGGGTAGGTACAACTATTGGCGTGCTTATTCACCTGTACTGATATGCTTCTGATGATTATGGACGCGGTGTGTACAAGTAGTACAGTAAAATCTCCTTCAGACTTTTCTTCATTAGCAACAATAATCTTTAGATAATATTTTCAAATCTCTAGATAGGTAGAATGTGTTGCAAACTTCACACTTCCGTAGCTTGGATAGATCTAATGCCCGTATTTTAAAGCCGCTTCTCCGTGGAAGTGAACATTGATTTTTGGTGACATCGCAGGAAACTAATAGTAAAAAGGGGCCTCTAAAATTGAAAAATCACTTTATTTCTCATCAATTTTCCTCAGTGTACTTAGCATTTCTTTCGCTGTTGTTGAAGTAGCTGGAATCTCTTTTATCAATTTGTCAGTAGTCTCATTGAATCAATTTTTCAACGATGCTGCAAAGAATAGTTCAGCAGCCTAGGTATCAGTCATTAAACTTTCATTTTTTCTTCGTTTAGATCATTTGCTGAAACTCTCAAATATATTTGATGGTTGATCACGAGTAGACTCGTCCGGGGAGCCAAAAAGAACGATCAAAGATTTTTATATCTGATAAAGTCGGTTTAAACTGTATTCTAGTTCCAGGTTCCAGGACTATTCAAAATAGCTGGCGACTTACCTAATTAGAAGTCGGATAACTTGTGCTCTTCAGGTGGGAGTAAAACTTCTGACTTTAACAACTTACCATATTTTCTTCGGAAAACCTTATTACGTAGAAAGCTTGTCTTCATTTCTATTTATAGCGATGAAATTAACTCTTCTGAAAAGATATTTTTACAATATTTTTGACGTCCTCGTCTCCGGTCATTCTGAATTTTCCTATCCAATACTCGGAAATATATTTCTTCCGCAATGTCAACTCAAACTTTTTTTTATTTTCCACTTTCGTTTTATCAAGGATTCATTACAATTTCCAACTCTCTCCTCATTTTAAACGTTAAAATTATATTTTCAACCAGTTAACAAAGTATCAAAATAATTTTCTAGTTCAGTTCTTGGCGTGTTAACAAAAGTAGTATAAACTTCTTCGTACTATATCGATTCCTCAAAGCCACTTGCTCCAAAATCACGTGAGGGCCAATACAATTTGAGGAATTGTTTTTAATGTGGCGGTAATTCCCCAGATTCTGTAGGACTTTAGAAGCACTTGGTATGGCTGATGCCACACTCTGATTCATAGAACGTAGTACTTTCCGTACCATCGCAAATTCCATCGTATCTCAGCGCTTTCTAGAGGAATTTCTCCGACCAGTAGTGATCGTACCCCGATTTTGTGAATCCACTGATCTCAATTTCAACCCTAGTCAGTGTTCTGCACTGGCCTCCACTGTTACTGACCTCCACCCACTTGCAATAGCTTCCGACGACTCTTTGTTTCTCAGTCAAGTTATCGAAATTGCCATTCACGCATGAGGTCAATCAAAGTGGCTTCCAACACCATCTCACCTGATTCAGGAAAAAATTAAGGGATGGAATTAAGTACGTTGCAATCGAATAAACGAGACTCGTGTTGAAGTGTCTCAGGAAGTTCATTTTAAAACATTACGTTCGAGCATAAAAGAGCCATTTTCAATCGATTTTTAGCTTCGAGGAATCGTTTTATACCTTTCTGCTGGAGAGCATCATCTAGTGGATAAGCGAGCGCTCATGCCATTACTCCTCGTTTCTGAATGAGCCTATTCATAAATATAATTGAATGAACTCATAATGGTATTCAAAACCAAGAATTTTAATTGAATTTTGTTATTATGGCGTCAGTCCTCCTTTCCAACTGCTGATAAAGGCTTATGTATCCCCTCTGGCCATGACTCAATGTTCTTGAAAATAATGAAACCTATTCCTGAAAATAATTAAAAAGATTTTAAATTTTGGAAAAAAATTGGGAAACATTACAATTATTAAAGGGTACGCTAATTGTTTTCATTGTCATACCTGCTTGTATTTTTTGTGGTGGTTGTGAATATTTCAGGACTAGTAATTGTTCCATTACTAATTGCGACTTTCAGCTAAAGTATATAGGCCACCTGCAGTATTGTTTGTAAACTTTTCGCTATCGAATTCCTACTACACGAAATGATATGCCTTATCTTTTTATCCCCATGTCATTTGAAGTATAACTTCTGTGGATAGTTCAAACGTGAACTGCTCAAATGTTAAAAGCGCTGAAATATGTGGATATTCATCTCGGGGGGAGAGGGTGAGGGGTCTGATGCAGGTATATTTTTGCTAACGAATACATTCAAGCGATGAGTTATCTCAAGGCATCGCAATTTTCAATCTCATGATATAATAATAATAACTTTGTTATATTCCACTCTGTTTTATTACTAGTAAACAAGCCTAACCGATTTCAATGTATACACATCATCAGAGGCAAAATACAGCGTACAGAGGTAGTGGCTTGATATATATACAGGGTACCACACGGGGAAGGAAGTAAGGAGGAGGTTGGCAGGCGGGAGGGAGGATATTAGTAGAGAGGCGGGAGTTAACAAAGGAGGGCACGGGAAATGTAAAACTAACAGCGTCAAGAGTTAAAAGAGGAGGGGAGAGGTACAGTAAAAAGGGGCGACAATTTGTCCGGAATAAGATCAATTAAAACCCTATGACTAGATTTTTAAAGGCTAAAACAATTTCCAAATTTTCTAAAATATCCAATTTGGCAGCTTTGTCGTACAAATTTAAAATATTGGGATTAAATTAGAATTGTGATTGTGGTCAAACAGCTACTTAGCGAACACATAGCTGTTGTCATGGTTTAAAAAACATTTAAAATGTTCGGAAATTCTTGTTTCAAATTTGCGGCCAGTTTGACCGACGTGAAAACAATTGCATCCGGGAGAATCACACTTCAGGGAGTACACCCCGCTTCTCTCCAAATTGTCATAGGGATCTTTAGAGTTAAAAAGGAGTTTACCGATAGTCACAGGGTTATAAAAACTTAGTTTAAAATTGTCCTTACGCAGCACACGGCTAAGTTTGTAACTTGGTTGATGAATGGTAGCTTGCACCATCTCCTAGGTTTGTCCGGGGTAATGGGGGTGAGGACAGTGGAACTCGATCTGGCTTTTTTGCGTAAATGACGTTAATATCCTGTTCCCCCTCCCAACCTCCTCCTTACTTCCTTCCCCGTGTGGTACCGTGTATATATATCAAGCCACCACCTCTGTACGCTGTATTTTGTCTCTGATGATGTTGTGTAAACATAGAAACTGGTCAGGCTTGTTTACTAATAATAAAACAGTGTGGAATATTACGTAGTTATTACTATTAGTATTGTATCATGTCGAAATTCCACCAAGTCAACTCTTCAACTATCTTTTATATTTAACCTCATAATTCTGTTTTTATCATTTCTTTTTAATATAAATGTAAAAATTTATTTTTACCAGGCTATTTTAATGTCAGTGGTATAGTTGAGGGATATCGGACTGAACCGAGGTGTGTATCATTACATTTTCGATTCAGAATGTTGACGATAGAGCTGCTAGGAATAGCTTCGGTGTACAATCAATCCAACCTACAGAGTTCCAAGTAAGCAGAAGGTGGGCATCGGCTCTCTTTTTCCTCTTCCCTCTACCTCTCCACAGCGCACCAATGCCTCCCGCTACCATGCAGCGACGAAAGCCTTCTTGCCCCTTAGGACGTGTGGGAGAAGAGAGGGGTTAGTTGGAGCATGCGTGTCGCTGCGGCGTCGCGAGATAGCCCATTGCACCACCGTGAGGAGGACGGATCGCTGCACTTAGTCCAAGAATAGTCCTCCAGGTGCGGCAAAGTGGTTGCAGCAATTCCTCTGCGCCCTTAACTTGCTTTATCCTTACTAATCTGTAAAAATGAATGGCGTCTGTCTGTCTATTGCTCCATCACACAAAAACCACCGAAACGTTTGAGCTGAAATTTGGCATGTGAATAGAAAATATAACTCGTCGTAAAATATGCTATTTAAAGAGCCCTCATAACTCCCAAATATCCCTCTGGTGGTCGATTCTAACATTGTTGAAGGGTTTCATTTTTTGCTTTTTAAAGGTACTTTCACTCAAAATAGAGGGTTTGGATTATTTTATCAGACGGCTGACTAAATGAAGATTCTAATTCTTTCACTTTACTTTCTTCTATGATTCGTTAGAGGGGCTCAAAGAAACCGAAGGTCAAAAAAGTTAAGGGGAGATTTTTCTATCCCGTGCTACTTTCCAATACAAGCTTATTGACACCTCGCGCGACCCGATCCGACCACCGGAAGGGGTCCCGCAAGGCTCCCGAAGTAAGCAACCCGCCAGACCGAAAAAGCGGGCGGCAGCGGCCCACCTGGAGGCCCATACGCGGCTAAGTATTGGTCTGACAAAATAATTTATGGATCCGACTTTGTCGGAGAGGTCAAGTTACGTTACAACCAAAAAAATAAAAATTTTCAATGTTTGAAAATTTTATTTTTTTAACAGAAATAATAATTATGGTTATTTCTGAGGACACACTAATTAAGTTTGTTACGTTTTCTATCCTCTGCCACAGCTAACAGAAGCAATTTCCTCTGTTCTTCATCATGTGTTAGTTTATTTCCCTTCAGAAACCGGGTCACTAATTGAACAGCACGTTCTGCACAGTCATTGACAACTTTAAAGTGTGTGACAATTTCCTGGCCTCTTAAAAAATATGGGTCCTGTTTCCATTAAGAGGGTTTTTTTGCCAGAAAGCTAGTATAGATTTTAATGGCTTTGAAAAATTTAAAAGATTCTTTGGATGCTAAGTTATTAAGGCGCCCACATTATTATTATTAAGTGTCACGTCAGCGCGAATGGGAGCATCACTGGGACATTTCCTGTTTCGCATAGCAGCAACAATCCCCTTTTTGTGTTCACATGTCACATCGTCATCAAATAATGAAAGGCAAACGAGTTTAGGCGACAGGTACCATAAATGATGGGGAAACTTCTTGAGTGCTGCTTCCCAGTGAGAGCCCACATTCCTGTTGGAATAGAGCAGCTGGAGAAAAGTCAAGTCATTTCGAGGCGCCTGAAACCAATACCTAACATAGACCCTGCATATGAACACACAGCGGATTCGGGCATCTACTCCCGCGGAGTAACTACCTCCGGCTCGGCAGGAAGCTTTCGCTTTTATCCGAGCGTGGGTGGTAGTGGGAAAAAGGAAAGGGAGGGGAAGGGAAAGTTAGCAGGCCACAACCCCTTCGAGGCCGACACCAATGAGGCGGATTGAGGTCAAAAGGACCTCAATTGGGCCTCCGCCTCCCCGAAGTGCTCGTATTAGACGATTTCAACATTTCTCGGGTTGCATCCGCGTCAGTTGTCATTCAGCACAACAGTTTCGCCAGCTATCTTGCTGGCGTCCTCAGGTGAAGGATGGGGAGAAGGTTTTGGTCCGTCCTTATATAGGCCAAGTTAGGCGCCAAAAAGCGATCAATGCTCCGGCCAATCATGGAGCAGCGTCGCGTTTGCGCAGGAAACTTACTACTCTCTCCCAGGCGCTGTGCAATGGGTATCCATCTTCTCTGTTAAAATTCTTTGGTGTTTTTATGAGTTCTATAGCCTCTCTTACAATACTTGGGAAGTACCTGTTTTCCTTGGCTATTATTTTTGCGTCTTCGAATTGTACGGTGTGTCCCGGTGCACTCCATGCGTGCTTTGAGATAGAAGATGCTTTGAATTGTCTATTTTTTGTCGCTCTCTGGTGTTCCTTCAGCCAAGTGCCCAAAGCTCTGCAGGTTTCGCCTATATATGACTTCCCACAAGAGCACAGCACTTGGTAAACGCCTTCGGAGAGGGTTGATAAAACTCTGTCTTGGGCCCGGGAAGAATGTCGGCTATCTTGGTGACACAGTTAAACCTCGTGACCACGTCATGCTTCCGTAAAACCCTAGCGATTTTTTCCGAGGTCCCCGCGATGAAAGGGATGGTTACATAGGCCTTTGGGTCCGGTCTGTGCTCTTCCTTTCCTTCAGGTGCGGTCGTCGATAGGCCTCGCCTTTCTTCTCTCTCGGTCCTTTTTAGGACCATTTCCCTCCTGTATCCATTCCTCTGTAATGCTGTCGTCAGGTGCTTTTTCTCGCTGGGCAGTGAATCCGAGTCGCATATCTTGTAGGCTCGATTTACGAGTATGGCTACCAGTGCGGTCTTCTGGCTAGGATGGTGATGCGAGCATTCAGGTAGCGATCGGTGTGCGTAGGCTTCCTGTATACGGAATGTCCAAGTCTCCCGTTTGAGTTTTTCTTCGCCAATACGTCGAGGAAAGGCAGCTGATTCTCCTTTTCCACTTCCATCGTGAACTGGATTGTGTGATGCTGGGAGTTTATATGTTGCAGGAATTTGTCCAATTCTTTCCCGCCGTGTGGCCAAATGACGAAGGTGTCGTCTGCGTATCTTATCCGCAGGGATGGTCGTTTGTCGCAGGTCTCCAGTGCTTTCTTCTCGAAGGGCTCCATATATAGGTTGGCTACTACCGGGGATAGTGGTGAGCCCATAGCTGGCCTTCCGTCTCCTCGTAGTGGCATCCATTCCATTGGAAAAAGGAATTTCGAAGACAATGCTCCACCAATACAGGGAAGTCTTCAGGGATGCCACGCGATGTAAGTCCTTGGATAATCTCCAGCGTTTCTTGGATAGGAGCGTTGGTGAAAAGCGAGGTTACGTCGAAGCTGACCAGAAGATCGTTGTCGTTGATGGAGACATTTTTTATGATGTCAATGAAGTGTGTAGAATTCTTAACAGAGGACGGTGTCTGCCCAACGTATTGCTGCAGAGACAGCGCCAGGTATTTGGCGAGTCTATAAGTCGGGGCGTCGATTTGGCTCACAATAGGTCTGAGAGGTATGTCCTTTTTGTGTTTTTTAGGCAGGCCATACAGTCTTGGTGGCTTGGCTGTAGTCGGGAGCAGACGTCGTTGCTTTTCTCTGGGAATTGACGATTGCTTGATGATAGCCCTGGTGATTTTCTCTGTTTTGGCCGTAGGATCAGTTTTCAACTTCCTAAACGTCGGACTGCTGAGTAAATGCATGACTTTCTTTTCGTATTCCTCTTTGGTGATCAAGACAGTTGCGTTGCCTTTGTCCGCTGGTAAAATGAGAATCCCCTCGTTGTCTCGGAGCTCATTTAAGGCTTTCCATTCCTTGGCAGTGGTGTTCGGTTTAGGTGGTCTTGCAACTTGGAGGATACGTGCGACATCTTCACGAATTTCGTCGGCGGCTGCTTTTGGTAGTTTCCGAATTGAAGATTCCACTTCTGAGATGATCATTTCTTGAGGTATTGCTCTTGGGGCTAGAGCGAAGTTCAATCCCTTGGACAAAATGGAGGTGGCAGCGTCATTTAGGAGTAGATCCGTCAGGTTCACGACGGAAAGGTCATTGTCAGGGCCATGGATCGTCGGTGGATTCTGTCTACTGTTAAGCTTCTGAAATTTCTCGATTTGATTTTCCCGCGTAGTCGATAGCTGTTGTGCTGAATGACAACTGACGCGGATGCAACCCGAGAAATGTTGAAATCATTTGATCAACGCCGCGGAAACCTGCCTGGAAACCTGAAACTCGGGACCCCGTTAACTCTCACACTTGCCTTACTAGTATCACACATCGCCATCATCACATTCAATAACTGCCCATTCACTACATAGTCCTTCGAAACCTTCCACAGCTTATTTCTTTTTACCGTGTCATATGCCTTATCTAAATCAACAAACGCAAAATACACTTTCTTATGGACGCTCATACATTTTTCTATCACTTGCTTAAGCGCGAAAAGCTGGTCACTACATCTTCTCCCAGGCATTAACCCACACTACACACCCCATATTCTGTCAGAAGTAATATTCCTCACTCTTTCGATTAAAATTTTGCTGAACGTTTTTCATCTACATCTACGTTATACCCTTCAAACCCCCCAAAGGGTGTGTGGCAGGTGGTGCTTCCACGCCAAGCATGCATTAATGTTTATTTATTTATTTAAGTAATTGCTCACATACAGCATTTCTGCCAGTTACCAGTGTCGCAGTAACAATAAACACGTAATGTAAACGTAAACAAACAAACAAAACAAAGAGTACATGATAGAATAATGCAAACAAACCAATAAAGCAAAGGTGGAAAGGGAGGAAAGAGGGAGTGGTTTAGTTATTTGCCGAGAAATGGGACATGGCAAGATTGATGAATGAGTTGGAAGAGAGCAAAAAGGGATCAATGTTATCAGGCAGAGAAGTGAGAAGTGAGGAGAGGCGGTAGTGAAGGGAACGCTTGATAAGGGATAGTCTAGGGATAGGAATATGGAGTAATGAGTGCGTTCGTGTGAATCGACAAGGAACTCGGAAATTAATGGAGGAAAGCAATTCAGGACAATCAATATTTGCGTTATGAAAGTTGTAAATAAATTTTAAATCGGTTTTGATTCTTTGATTGCAGGGATTGGGGATGGATAGAGAAGATAGGATCGAATCAATAGGCATGTTGCGTAAGTGGGAAACTCTGTATTTTACTATTTTAGCAAAGAAACTAGTTACGATGTTAAGAGTGGCGAGATAAGTTGGAGCAGCGATCGACCATATGGGTGAGCAATATGCTGTGAGTGGAAGAACAAATGCTCTAAAGTATGATTGTAGGGATTGGGGGTTAGAGATTTCCGTGAAGCGGTAAAGGAGACCTAAGAGGGACATGGCTATGCTTTTAATCAATTGAATATGGTCCAAGTAGGTTAGTTTATTATCTGTTAAAATGCCCAGATCCTTCACTGAAGAAACGCGATTAAGAGGCTCAGAATTAATAGCATAATTAAAATTAAGAGGATTTTTTTTTGAGAGAGATGGAAATATTATTGCATTTATTGGAGTTTAAGTTCAGCTTCCAGGTATTGCACCATTTAGCGGTCATAGCTAAAGCATTTTGAAACTACATGAATACACGCGCCCATTAAAATCTACTAACCAAGAAACATCCTATCTTCAATCGTGATCTTCAATCGTAATCTCGCCACTCTTAACATCGTAACTAGTTTCTTTGCTAAAATAGTAAAATACAGAGTTTCCCACTTACGCAACATGCCTACTGATTCGATCCTATCTTCTCTATCCATCCCCAATCCCTGCAATCAAAGAATCAAAACCGATTTAAAATTTATTTACAACATTATTTACAATTACCCAAAGGGTGTGTGGCAGGGGGTGCTTTCGCACCAGGTATGCATGAATGATATGGTAGAACACCGACATTACATTAAAACCCGCGTACCACACATGCAAAGCGCCAATTAAAAATCTAATACCCAAGAAACGTTCTATCGTCAATCGTTCCAACATGCAAGGGATACAAAGACTACTACTACAGATTCAAAATCTCATGCATGAATACGAACATCAATATTTACATCATGCATAAATAGGAACGTAAAAAATATGAAAAAAGAGATCTACAATCTAGCTAGTCTCACTATTTGCACTATTCATGACGACGATCAAAGCTGTTATGGTCCCGAATGGTACGCGGAAAAAATGACATTTTATACCTACTGGCTCTCTCTCTCTCTCTAATCTATCTCTCAAATTTTATTTGCGCGATCTAATCTGCCGTAGTACGAAGGGATTAATTGTATGTTTTTCACGTCGTCAGAAAAGTGTTTTTCCTGAAGTTTAGTTAGGAGGTTAAGCCTATAATTTAATCTACGCTGTGATAGCGATTCCCGTCCCAATTCTTCTAACAATCCAGACACACAGGCAAACTTATCATAGAATCGTTTCACAAACCTAGCTCCTCTTCGCTGCACGCGATCTAACTCCGATATCAACCCCGCTTCATATGGATCCCATACACTAACAGCATATTCCAGATGAGGCCTAATGATTGAAGCCTTCTTTCACTTTCTAATTTTTTTCTTTCTCGTTTTTCACTTTCTCGTTTTTCTCGGAATGCTCAATAAATCAATAGTTATTATATTCGGTCTTTTCTCCCTTCTCTTTGTACAATGGAACGATGATTGAATTCTTCCAATCCACTGGAACAACAGACTCCAAGGTACCGAAATCGAAACAAAAGCAAATCTACACTAGTGACATTTGAATAAAGTTGATTTCCACTTTATAATACCTGTTCTAACCCAAACACACGTGGAAGATTACGAGCAGATTAAGATACTAAATCGAGCAGGCTTTTGACGAGTACCAGGTTTGTCTAGTCAAAGGTAAGCCTTCTCAATGCAGAGCAATGTCCGATGTGGCGATGTCGCGAGAAGAGCCAAACATATATGAGAAGACAAACAAGCAGTCCTTCTCTTTTAGTCCTCCCGGGAGAATAATGAACGACGATCGGGTGTGCATTCGTTCGCTCGGTGTCATTCACGTTTAACCGCGAGCTTCATGGGACGCTTTCGGTGCACTGCGGAGTGTAGCATACCGCCCCCAACTCACCTCTGAGGCCACCCGCCAACAGTTCCGTGTCGGCCTGCGCTTCCCACGCCGACTGCAGGAATATATATATGGCTCAACGGTGAATTCACTGGTGTGGGAAGGCGGTGCGGGAAATAAGGAGTCAAGGGGCTCCTCTTCTCGGGAGGGGGTGCCTTATTCTGGCGATCGTTGGGAGCGATGGGAGAATAACTTGGAGCACGGGAATCTCACTATGCGGTCGCGGCCCATCATCTCGCCGCTTTTCGATCTTTTTTTTTCCTTACCTTCCGCCAAATTTAAGGTAGTCCGAGCGAGATAGTTTCGTAGTCATATGGGATCGGGTTGGTGTGGTGGCTAGAGTACTCGCCTACCACACGGGCGGCCAGGGTTCAAGTCGCTGCGGAGGCGGATGTTTGTTAGAGGAAACCCGCTCCCTGCTTGAGTGTCTTGTGGAGGGTACTTCAAGTATAGTATCCCGTATGTAAGATGAGACGTTAAACCGTGGTCCCCTTCGCGCCTTTCGTCAAGAGCAGGCTAATGCCGACGCCCCGTTTCTATCCACCTGTCCCCTATGGCGCAAATGACTTAAGCCGTTGCTCATCTCCCCCAAATATCCAATTCAATCCCCAGTCATAATAGAGGTTTAGAAATGCCCCAGGAGTTTTGATGAGTCAGTCAGTCAGTTTTGTAGCTTTATATATATTAACGAGTAAATGGATGCTTGCAATTTGAATGGGGGGGGGGGAAGTGTTAAATGATGATACCCTTTAATAAGGAAAAAAAACAATGAAAGCTCCTAAGTCTGCGTGCTACATGTAAGCAAATAATAGTATAAATCCCGAAGATGAATTACGCGCACCATGAGGTATGGATACCAGACAGTTCTAGTACAAACTTATATTGTATGTCATCCAGTTATTAACGACTTCTCACAATACTATAATCAGTATGCCGAAACGAACGTGGAACCACTGGAAGATCATCATAACCTCATTTTACGGCATATTAGACGCTCTTCTAGGTTAGATATTTCATTTCAATACAGCATACCTAATAAGAGCTCACATGAAGAATTTTACTATAAAAAATTCGATCGTAATCGAGATTTTTTATATACTAATTTTCAGAATTCAATTTTTCTCATCCAATCTTCTACATGGACAGCATATTATTTTAATGAAAACTACAATGTCATGAAGCTTGGTTGGTTGAAATTGGTAATCAAAGCTACGGTAGAGGTTAGGCAAAAGTTGAAGAAATTATACGCAGTACTTAGCAGCGCTAAAAATGGTATAAAGAAGATTAAGTAACATGCACTTAGTGTACCTAACTCATATATGTACAGCTATCGATGGCAATATCTCGAAGCCTAAACGATTTTTTTTGAACTTTTACACAATATCGACACATAAATCTAACCCTCCCCTGAAACTGGCCCGCCTCGCTGAGTTCAAACCTCAAATTGACTCTCTGCCCGGCGACAATGGAGAAATATATCCATAGCAACGAAAGTGAAAAAATTTCTAAAATCCCAGATAAAAGTTCAAAAATATCAGTTTTACGGTAGGTAGGTAAGAATTGATTTCAAGAATAAGATTCTTCAAACATTCAGCCTCACATTTGTGAAAGAATCAATCTTGTAGCTCAATTATTTCATATATTAATGAACGAATGAAAAAAGGTCTACACTAAAATTTTTCATTTTTCCCATATAATCCCATGTATAGCTATCGATTGCAATAAATCGAAACCTAATCGACGTTTTTAACTTTTTTAGCTTTTTTAGTTTTTAACGACGTTTTTCCCAACTCGTGACATGATTCTAACTCTACTCTGAAATTTTCACCCATATAGCTAGTTTAGAAATGCCCCAGGAGTTTTGATGAGTCAGTCAGTCAGTTTTGAAGCTTTATATATATTAACGAGTAAATGGGTGCTTGCTATCAGCAAGCAAGGGGGGTTTATGCATAATTTTACATTTTAAGTATCGAAAAATGAATGCATCATCCTTACAAAACCAATGAAAGCTCTCAAGTCTGCGTGCTACATGCAGGCAAAGAAATATATGATGGAATTCTCGAAATGAATTTCATGAGGTAAGGATACCTGACAGTTCTAGTACAAATCATATCATATCTCATCCGGTAATAAACGACATATCAAAATATTATAGTCAGTGAAATGAAAGGAACGTGCAACCACTGCAAGTTCAACATAACTTTATTTGATGGCCTTTCTACGTTAGATATTCCTTTCAGTACAGCAAACTTAATTAGGTCTAATATGAAAACTTTATAATAGAACTTCGATCCGAATCGACAATTTTAATATGCTAAATTTTATGTTAAATTTTTCTTTTTCAATCTTCTACATGAATTGCACATGCTTTAGAATGAAAACTAAAATATCATGAAGATTGGTTGGTTAAAGTTGGTCATCAAACCTACGGTAGAGGTTAGGAAAAAGTTGAAGAAATTATACCCAGTACTTAGCAGCGATGTATTAATAGCACCTGTCCATTTAATGATGCCTATATGGGTGCTTGCAATTTGCAAGCAGGAGGGGGGGGAGTGTTAGATGATGATACTCTTTAAATAAGGAAAAAAAATGAAAGCTCTCAAGTCTGCGGGCTAAATGCAAGCAAAGAAAAATATAATTCTCGAAAATGAAATACGCGCCTCATGAGGTATGGATACCAGACAGTTCTAGTACAAACTTATATTGTATGTCATCCGGTTATTAGCGACTTTTCAAAATACTATAATCAGTACACCGAAACGAACGTGGAACCATTGATAGATTATCATAACCTCATTTTACGGCATATAAGACGTTCTTCTACGTTAGATATTTCATTTCAGTACATCATACTTAATAAGAGCTCACATGAAGAATTTTACTTTATATATTCGATCGGAATCGATATTTTTATTATGCTAATTTTCATGTTCAATTTTCTTTTCTCTTCCAATCTTCTGCATGGACTGCATATTTTTTTAATGAAAACGACAATATCATGAAGCTTGGTTGATGGAAATTGGCCATCAAAGGTATGGTAGAGGCAAGGAAAAGTTTGAAAAAATTATACCCAGTATTTAGCAGTGCGAAAAATGGCATAGAGAAGAGTAAATTACATGCATTTAGGATACCTAACTCATATATGTAAAGCTATCGATTGCAATATCTCGAAGCCGTATCAACTTTTTTAACTTTTCCGATTTTACCCTAAATCAACACATAAATATATCCTCCCCTGAAACTGGCCCGCCTAGCTTAGTTCCAAACCTGAGTCGACACTCGGCTAGGCGACAATGGAATAAATCCATAGCAACGAAAGTGAAAAAATTTCTAAATTCCCAAATAAAAGTTTAAAAATATCAGTTTTACGGTAGGTAGGAAAGAATCGATTGCAAGAATTAGATTTTTCAAACATTTAGCCTCATACTTGTGAAAGAATCAGTCCTGTAACTTAATTATTTCATATTTTAATGAACGAAAGAAAAAAAGTCTACACTGAAATTTTTCGTTTTTCCCGTATAATCCGATGTAAAGCTTTCGATTGCAATAAATCGAAGACTAATCGATTTTTTTAACTTTTTCGATTTTTTCCCAACTTGACACATGACTTCAACTTTATCCTGAAAATTTCACCCACCTAGCTCGTTTAGAAATGCCCAGGAATTTTGATGAGTCAGTCAGTCGGTCAGTTTTGTAGCTTTATATATTAGATTATCATAAATGAATGCATCATCCTTACAAAACCAATGAAAGTTCTCAAGTCTGTGTGCTACATGCAGGCAAAGAAAAATATTATGGTATTCTCGTAATGAATTTCACGGTCCATGAGGTAAGGATACCTGACAGTTCTAGTGCAAATCATATTATATCTCATCCAGTAATTAACGACATCAAAATACTATAGTCAGTGAAATGAACGGAATGTGGAACCACTGCAAGTTCAACATAACTTTATTTGATGGCCTTTCTACGTTAGATATTCCTTTCAGTACAGCATACTTAATAAGGTCTAATATGAAAACATTATAATAGAACTTCGATCCGAATCGACAATTTTAATATACTAAATTTTATGTTAAATTTTTCTTTTTCAATCTTATACATGAATTGCACATCCTTTAGAATGAAAACTAAAATATCATGAAGATTGGTTGGTTAAAGTTGGTCATCAAACCTACGGTAGAGGTTAGGAAAAAGTTGAAGAAATTATACCCAGTACTTAGCAGCGATGTATTAATAGCACCTGTCCTTATAATGATGCCTATATGGGTGCTTGCAATTTGCAAGCAAGGGTGGGGGGAGTGCTAGACGATGATACTCTTTAAATAAGGAAAAAAAATGCAAGCTCTCAAGTCTGCGGGCTACATGCAAGCAAAGAAAAATATAATTCTCGAAAATGAAATACGCGCCTCATGAGGTATGGATACCAGACAATTCTAGTACAAACTTATATTGTATGTCATTCGGTTATTAGCGACTTTTCAAAATACTATAATCAGTACACCGAAACGAACGTGGAACCATTGATAGATTATCTTAACCTCATTTGACGGCATATAAGACGTTCTTTTACGTTAGATATTTCATTTCAGTACATCATTCTTAATAAGAGCTCACATGAAGAATTTTACTATATATATATTCGATCGGAATCGATATTTTTATTATACTAATTTTCATGTTCATTTTTTTCTTCTCTTCCAATCTTCTGCATGGACTGCATATTTTTTTAATGAAAACGACAATATCATGAAGCTTGGTTGATGGAAATTGGCCATCAAAGGTATGGTAGAGGCCAGGAAAAGTTTGAAGAAATTATACCCAGTATTTAGCAGTGCGAAAAATGGCATAGAGAAGAGTAAATTACATGCATTTAGGATACCTAACTCATATATGTAAAGCTATCGATTGCAATATCTCGAAGCCGTATCGACTTTTTTAACTTTTCCGATTTTACCCAAAATCAACACATAAATATAACCCTCCCCTGAAACTGGCCCGCCTAGCTTAGTTCCAAACCTGAGTCGACACTCGGCTAGGCGACAATGGAATAAATCCATAGCAACGAAAGTGAAAAAATTTCTAAAATCCCAAATAAAATTTTAAAAATATCAGTTTTACGGTAGATAGGAAAAAATCGATTGCAAGAATAAAGTTTTTCAAACATTCAGCCTCATATTTGTGAAAGAATCATTCTTGTAGCTCAATTATTTCATATTTTAATGAACGAAAGAAAAATGGTCTACACTTAAATTTTTCGTTTTTCCCGTATAATCCCATGTGAAGCTTTCGATTGCAATAAATCGAAGCCTAATCGACTTTTTTAACTTTTTCGATTTTTTCCCAACTTGACACATGACTCCAACTCTATTCTGAAAATTTCACCTACCTAGCTCGTTTAGAAATGCCCAGGAATTTTGATGAGTCAGTCAGTCAGTCAGTCAGTCAGTTTTGTAGCTTTATATATATTAATTATATATATTAATATAGGCCCAGATTGTATCAATTGAGATAGGAAAATCTATCGAATCCATATGCGGTGCTTTAGATTTAGAACAGTGGTCGCCGGCGATAGGTGGCAGTTGCGCATATCGATTTTGCTTTGTTCGGCTCTCCTCATAGCGGAGAGCCACCGATAGCCGGCGATAGACTGCTATTCCGCTAAACCGAAAGCACCGCGGCGTGGCGATCGCCGTCTATCGCCGGCTATAGCCGCAAATCGAAAGCACCCAAGGAATACATTGTGCGCGATATATACCGATATATTTCGATTGCTATCATTAGTTAGTGAATTTGTATATCACACCCGTTGAATTTCAACGGGCGCCTTCCATTTGTATACATTAAATTTGATGTCTTGTTGTCTGGCCCATGCAAAAACTGGTTTTCTGGTGGTCCGGCGTGTGAAAAAGCAGTGAAGAGCTGACAATATGAGAAACAGGAATCTTTCAAATTAACTCCGAAATAGTGGAACCTTTGACCCTGAGCCTTATTGATAGTCATACTTTAGGTGTATTTCACTGGATATTGTAATCGATTGAAAAAAATTGACATACCTTTTGAGATCAATGGGATTCTTGGTATGAAAACAAAGTTTTCTTTTTCTTTACCGGTTAGGATTACTTCCTCAATGATATTGTTACGGAAAGGAGCTGTTTTAATAATCAAGCTGAAGCCTGAAAACCGAAATAACAACCATACTCCCTATGCCTGCTCTCTGCTTACTTTCCTATGGATAGCACGACTCAATGGACGAATTAGTGGATATGAAAAAAGAATACCAACCATCTGTTTAAATATAAGCATGCAACTCTTGAAACACATATTGGTTATGTAGTTTTATGAATTATACTCAATACTACAATAGTTTGCTTCAAGAATGCGAATGATTATTAATTTTAATAAAGAAATAAAAATCATCATGGGAATGTATTTTGAAGTAGTTATTGTTGCTGATTTCTAATAAGTAATAAATGGAAAATAGTAAAATTACAAAATTAGTGCGTTAGTCTGCAAGCGCTATGGAAAAATGAGGGTTAACGAAGATGGCGGACTGGCTTCAGCTAATAACATTGGCCAGCATAGCAAGCACCCTCTCCGTCTACCTAATGAAGGAAACGGGTTAGCAGTAGAGATCTTGTCACCGCTATTGAAGCCAATACTGAGGACTTCGTCACAGTCTCCTTACTTTCCTGGTGTGCTGGAGAGCGCATATCCCCGGTATGCCTATTAGACCAGACTTCTGGTCGTGTTAGTCCTGTATCAGCAAAGGGTGATTTATTACACGCCGAATGTTTTCGGCACAATTACGCTTCCATCTATTGGTTTTCTGATACTTATTCTATTTTAATACGAGAATTTACCTGTATTACGATACTTTTACCTTTCCTTCACTGATTGATTTGCGATATTCCTGGTGTATTAAATGTGTGGGTAGAGCTTAAGTCATTCGGCTCTTGAGGGGGTTTTAACGTCACGCTTTCAGGAAGCACAAGAGACCCCTTTTACTGATCGTGAGACACTATTGGTTTTCCCCAATACTTGCGCGCCGTTGAGGATTACATTCGAAAGATTTTTTAACGCTAAAAGGAGTGCGTGTTAGTATGCCTGAAGGCGTTTAATAAGGTTCCACTGTGACTGGAACTGACATGCTAGAATGACATTTCCCTGTGAATATTGGATAGAGAGAGATGGAGATTTGATATCCTAAAATTAAGTGAATCGAATGAGCAAATCGACGCGATATTCCTTGATTTTAAGGAGGCATTTGACTAGGTTCCTCACAAAAAACTCATTTATGAATTGCATTCATGCAGAGTTAATAAAAAAATTGTGACCTGGATAAGTGGCTTTCTCAGCGATTGAAGGCAAAAAGTAGTTATTGATGGTTTTAGCTCCAATGTGGTCGAAGTCACATCCGGTGTTCCTCAAGGAAACGTGATAGGCCCTATTTTATTCATTCATTCATTTATATTAATGACCTCAGTTCTTGTATTAGCAGTAAATTAAGATTATTTGCAGACGATACAGTAATCAGCCGTAAAATATGCGAGGACGCGGACTTTGAAGTTCTGTCATCTGATCTGAACAACGTTCATTCGTGGTGCCAGGAGTGGGGTTTAGAACTAAATATTAGTAAATGCACCACAGTTCACTTCCTGTGAAGGTCATCACACCAAAGCCATACCTACACCGTGGGTGGAGTGAAACATAAAATCTTCAAATACAGTAAAATATCTTGGAATTACCTTAACTTCAGATGTATCGTGGGGAACACACATACGAAACATATGCGACACAGCATTAAAGAAATTAGGTTTAGTTTTGCGTATAATAGGAAGGTCCTCGGATAAAAAGTAAGAGAGAGATGCTACTTCGCTCTGGCTGGGCCACACCTCAAATACGTCGCGAGCATTTTGGACTCTGGTTATAAAGATTTAACCAAGTAAATTCACCTAATACAAAGAAAAGCAGCACGCTTCGTTAAAAAATGCAACGAACGAACATATAGTGTTACACAACTGTTAGAGGGATTATGGTGAGAGCCCCTAGAGACTCGGAGGCTGCACGCTAGGCTTAAGGCTGCTTTAGATATTCAGAGCGACACATAGAATATTATCATGACGCCTCACTACATTTCTAGGTCTGACAGATGCGATAAAATACGAGAGATACTCTGCCAAACAGATAGGTACAAAAAATCGTTCTTTCCGCGCACAATAAGCAGCCACAATAATAACTGAGCTCCTCAAAATACACTCCCATACTACATGTCACCATTTCACCTCTAAAACTTTTATATATTTACACGGCTGGTGATCTACCAACCACTACCACACGCCCAAGTGGCGGCTCGCGGGGTAGCATGTAGATGTAGATGAGATTGACAACATTCTCCTCCGTCTAACACGACTGCCTTGAGCTTTCCTCACTGATGTCATTAAAATGAGAACTATTTCGAATCGATCTTTGTTTCTATATACCTCGAGAGGTAATTTTGAGAGTGAATTCCTGCGCGTACCGAACCGCGAGTGCTATTGGGCTTGGAAAGTGCGGGTCGGTTGATAAGCTTCCTTCAACACGAATATTTCCCGGGGAAGTTTTCCCTCCCCTTAAAGGGCTAGAGTTCCCACTTTCTCTATACCCCCTGCCAACAATCGGCCGCTGATTGTGCCCTAACTCTGACCCCGCAAGAGTTTTCCTGACTGAGGGAGGGTTCCCCCACACCTCCATTTCTTCGCTGCCCGTCCAGCAGCCCTCGGAATACATGCTGAGAGGTAATGGGAACTCAAAACGCATTCAGTCCCCGCCCTGTCTCTCTCTCTCTCTTTCTCTCTCTCTCTCTCTCTCTATCCTCACTCTTGGTTCGTCACAGTGGGCGCAGTGACGCTATTCGAGATGGGATGAGTTCGGTGAGACGAAAGAGCGCATCGCGCGAGTGGCCCTACGGAATGGTTAGGGTTGTGCAAACGATTCTGCGCGTCGCAGGGGTTTAAAACATTTCGCTCAACGTGCGAACGAAAGGAGGAAAATCGGGGTCCATGGACGTGGTTTTAGCAAAATGTTTTCATTCACGGAGACCTTGATGAAGTTTTTACATAAAGTGTAAGCAGTTGATTGAAATAGAAAGTTTATAATAACTATAATAATAAGGCGTCCTTATTGGGGTGAGATTGAGACTAAAGTTGTCCCTTCTTCCATCTAACCCTTCGTCAAATAAATACGTGAAATAAGTGTGAAGAAAAATATATATACATTTGTGGGAAAAACGTAAGTAAGTAAGGAAGAGAATATCCTTGACGAAAAAACCCACTGCAGGAAAACACCCACTCATGAAGGGGAATGTGAAAAGTGTGCGAAAACCTACAGACAGATTAAGCTAATGTAACACAAACAAAACAAACAAAAATCCATGCGAGTTTCAAATCAAATCCATGTACATCTACATCTACGTCATACCCTGCAAGCCACCCAAAGGGTGTGTGGCAGGGGGTGCTTCCACACCAGGCATGCATGAATGATACGGTAGAACACCGAAACTACATTGAAACCCGCGTACCACACATGCAAAGCGCCAATTAAAAATCTACTAACCAAGAAACATTCTATCGTCAATCGTTCCAACGTGCAAGGGATACAAATACTACTACTACATATTCAAAATAGCATGCATAAATAAGAACATCAATATTTACATCATGCATAAATAAGAATGTAGAGAATATAAAGAGAAAGATCTACTGTCTGCCTATTGTCAAAATTCGAACTACTCATGACGAAGATCACAGCAGTTATGGTCCCGAATGGTACGCGGAAAAAAGGACATTTTATACCTATCGGTCCTACAAACTATCTCTCTAATTTTATTGGCGCGATCTAATCTGCCGTAGTACGAAAGGGTTAATAGTATGTTTTTCACGTCGTCAGATAAATGATATGTTTTCCCCAAGATATGTCTTAATTGTGACCCCTAAGTACTTTACAGACTCGGCGTGAATAATTTCCGAATTATTTATTCTGTAAGCCCTACTTGGCCTATTTTTCTTTTTCCAAAAGCTGACTGCTACGGACTTTTTTTGTTTAGTTCCATCTGCAACTTTTCGCACCAAGCATGAGTAGCAAGTAGGTCGATTGTTAACGAGTCGCTATCTTCGGAATTGGTAATATCCCTATACACAACCGCGTCGTCTGCGAAGAGTCTAAGCTTACTTTTAACGACGTTGCTAATATCATTTATGCACACCGTCATAAATGACATAGACGTATCATGTTGTCATAGACGGTATCATGTATGTACAACCCTTTGTTCCCGCCCATGTAAGAACTAATTAATCCAACTAATAATGTTTTTATCTATTCCATATGCTTCTAGTTTTGAGAGTAACTTAACGTGAGGTACCTTATCGAAAGCTTTCTTAAAATCGAGGAATATCGCGTCAACTTGAACATTATTTTCACCCGAGAGCAAGATGTCATGAACGAAGAGGGCCAATTGGGTTTCGCAAGATCTACCTTTTCGAAATCCTTGTCGGTTATTTATTAATTATTCCTCCCTATCTAAATGACTCATAATGGAGCTTACAATTATGTGTTCAAATACCTTACAGGAAATAGATGTGAGAGAAATAGGCCTATAGTTACTAGGGTCTTCCCTGTCGCCGCTTTTAAATATAAGTGTGACGTTTGCTACTCTCCAGTCCTTAGGCACTACGTGATCTACTAAAGATTTGGTGAATATTAATTCTAAGTAAGGCGCTATGTCTGATGCCATTGTTTTATATACGCGAGCAGGTATTTGATCTGGACCGGGGGTTGATGTTTTTAGCTGATGTTCTATGCCGTGGCAATTTGTAATAATTTCAGGCATAAATGTTTGAGAACGAACAGGCTGCGGATCGAAAAGATGTGGTGTACAAGTATTGAAAATACTTTTGAAGAATGAGTTTAACGAATTGGCTTTTTGTAGACTGTTAGTTAGCTTTTCCCATTTGATATTCTTAAGCGTGTGTACTGTTGATTTATTTCCTTGAGTGTCCCTAACATACGACCAAAATGCCTTGGGGTTATCGTTCAAGTGTTCTACCAGTAATTTACTTTTGAAATCAGCTAACGCCCTTCGGCACGCTTTTTTTGCTAAGAGTTTAGATATTTTGTAATTTTCGGTGACTGTGTATAGTTCTTCGGAGGATTTGTTATTTTTTGCCCTTTTTAACCTAGCATGACATGTTCTCTGGTGCTTTAATGTTTTTCTAACCTCCGCGTTATACCACCTAGGCTCTGCATTGGCTCTTTTCCATTTACTTGGTATGTATTTGCTAATTACTGATCGTGTAACGTTGAGGAAAGTATTCCACAAAACCTCAGTATTACTGTTGGTACTCATTTTTTTAAAATTAGTAAATGACCTTTCAACTCTCGTTTCATACCTTCGTAGTCAGCCTTATTAAATAAGGAGATTTTTCTTTGTGGATTATGTTTCTTGATCAGATGTAGTATGATTAATAACGCTAAAACTTTGCAATGTACCTGTAATCAACACCTGACTAATTTATTAAGTGCACCCATTTGAAGGCTTAGCATGATTCAATTGTTTCGTGCCTTAGGCTAAAACACCTCCGAAACTTGTTATTGTTCTATTCTTAAAAAATATTTTGGGAGGCAGCAGTTAAATTTCAATATATTTGACAAAGCTTTCGAAGTTCACATTATTTTCTATTATATCTACCAATAGCGCACAGCTCTGTAAAAGGTTGCTTCCATTCTTTGGTAAGTAGCTCTAAAGGTAATTTATTTGGGACTTGATATTTAAATTTAATTGAAAAGAAAGGATCATTTTATAATTAACGATGAGAATAGGAATCTTGTTCAAACCAACTAAATAACCTTACAATCTACATATTTTGATGTGGTCCCGCCCTAAGATTAAAAGCATTAAGGGTACACTGTACTAACTGTAGTATAACATTACCACTTACGAGACGGTTAAGAAAAATCTAAAAGTTGTAGTGGGTTATTGATCGATAATCCATTGCCAGATTGTGTCGCAGCATTTGGATACATATTTATCAGATGCAAATGTGCGGAGCTATATGGAATTAGTGCATCGATAATGAGAATAAATCACCTATAGGCAGTAATATTTATGTATAATAGTGGTGAGTCTCAACACTGGAGTAAGCCCACTTTCAAACACGCCCAGTCACTTACACAGCCCCCAATATTGGTCATTTTACGCGGATATGTTGGTAATATTCAGTAATGACAATATTTGGTACTTAATCGTAAACTGTATTGTGGTTTACGGAAACTACTCCTAAGCCAGGGACAGTCTTAGAAGATACTCATAGGCCTTAGAGTTAGTCTTTCTCGTGGGACCATGCTAAAAACTATTATAGAAAGGTACACAAGTTTACACAACCTGGCAAAATGTCCAGTTTAGCTCACCTCATTATCGTTTACGTCTAAGTAATACCCTGCGAGCCACCACGAGGGTCTGTGGCAGGGGGTGAAGATCACCAAACATGCACTATTGACATGCCAGTGGGATATTTAAGGGAGACATGCTATAGAACAGGGTCACATGCTGCTAGATGGTTACTATCTACATAATAAGAAAGGGATTATTGGTTGTTATTACATGCATTACAGACTACTGTAACTATATTTCACCTACCTATCCCTTTGCTAGGCTGTCTATTGTTCTCTCTTATGGTACGCGGATAAATGACATTTTAAATCTATCGGTACGACAATCTATCTCTCTAATCTTTTTAATCTGATCAAACCTAGCATCATACTCAGGGGTTCTCAATATATATCTAACGTCATCTGTGAACAAATCGGTTGTGAATTTACTTAAAAGGATTAACCTAAATTTTAACCTGCGTTCTGTTAGTAATTCCCATCCTAGTTCTTCTATTTAACTCGTAACACTTATACAATTATAATAACGGCCTTTAACAAACCTAGCGGATCTCCTTTGCACACGCTCTAATTCTTTTATCATTCCTTCGTCGTACGGATCCCATATACAAGTGGCATATTTTAAATGAGGCCTGACGAGTGTAAAATTGCTTCTTTCTCGTACTCACTCATCGCATTTGCCTAGAACCCTTGTTACGAATCCTAATCTACGGTTTGCTAAACTAGTTATTTCCCTGATGTGCTTCCCCCCATGATATGTCTTCAGTGATGGTGACGCCTAAGTATTTAATAGATTCTACGTTAGATATTTTCTTTTCTTTGGTGCAATAATTATTCCGGGGAAATCCATTCTTTTTCCAAAAGTTCATTAACGCGCATTTCTTCAAATTTAATTCTAGCTGCCAACTATCTCACCAATCATCAATCGCATTAAAATCCTTAGCTAAAGACTGACTGTCCTCTTCATTTCTAATTTCCTTATACACTACTGCATCATCGGCAAAAAGACGGAGCTTGCTATTTTTTACTACTGTATTCAAGTCATTTAAGTAGAGAAGAAATAAAATTGGGCCTATCACGCTTCCCTGGGGAACACCTGATGTAAGTATTACTTCGCCTGAGCTGACACCATCTAATACCACCCTTTGAACGCGTTCTTGTAAGAAGTCTCCTATCCAGCCTACTATAATTATTATCGTAACGAGCCAGCCTATAACTCTACACAACCTGTATTTAATATTTTTTAAATCAAATCATTTTGTTAGTTCGCAGGTTTCCGCGGCGTTGATCAAATGATTTCAAGATTTCTCGGGTTCCATCCGCGTCAGTTGTCATTCAGCACAACAGTTTCGCCAGCTATCCTGCTGGCGTCCTCATGTGAAGGATGGGGAGAAGGATTTGATTTGATTTGATTTAGACGTTTATTTCCCAAAATATAAAACATAAAAATACATAATACATCAAGGGGCCCTGTTATAGGATTTCTCCTCTTCAGGGTTGTGTAATATTAATAGTTCAAGAATGTTATAAGACAGAGCTGTTGCATATTTACAGAGAGTGCTGTTGCATATTTACATAAAACAAATGAATTGATACAGAGTATTGGTTGCTTGTTTGTTTGACATTGGATATTGTATATTGTAAATTGTAACCGGAATGGCGTTTGGCCTGGCATTTGCCCTAAGTCGTGAGGAAAACCGGAAAAACCTCACGCAGGCCGCCGTATTATGTTGTATTTGATTGATTAGGCGGTTGAATTCATAGTGTGTGCGTCTTCTTGGTCCTAGTGGTACAGGCGGGGTCGCGGTGGTGGTAATCACGAAGGTGGTCTGCGTTGCGGAAGATGATGTAGTGCCGGTCTCTTGTAGTGGTGGATGCTTCCATGGGTTGTATATGTCGATGTCCTCTAATTCTCGCGCTGTTTTGTTTGATATCCTTTGTTTCTCGTGCTGGAATAATAAATTTATGTTTAAATACAGTCTTATAAAATATTTACAGGTACATAATTTATTTAGTTTCTGACAATTAATTACAATCATGCAATTCATTTTGAGGGTAGAGATTTATTTACATTAGTGGAATAGTGCATTGCACTTAGTCTTAAATATGATAAGTTTGATTTTCATCCTGGAGACATGTGTACAAGTTTATATACAAGTGGTTGTTTGTTTAAATTCAAGATTTCAGGTGAGCCGTGCAAATCACTTTGTCTATTAAGCATACCATTATTCAAGCTGTGAATTGCTCAATTGCATTGTTTAATATTAACTATCTCCCAGAAGAAATAACAATTAAAAATGAAAACTTAGAGTGCAGCACGATAGTATTTACAAGATTATATCATGCTGTCAAAACAGGGTAAAGAGAAAAGTAACTTAGCCATATTAATATGTGCTGCGTTTTGTCTTTGCAATCGTGGCGAACTGCGAGTTCCAGGAATACGCCGTCTTCACGGAGTATCCCAGAATCTCGCGGGCCGCTGAGTCCACAATCTCGGCGACAGTTGGGCGGTCATTGGGGTGGAGGTTCGCCAGTACCAGGCTTAGCAGTTTAAGAAGTCCTGAGATGGATACTGGCTCGTCATTTGCCGGAACATCTGAAATGGAGGGGAGAGGGACAGAGGTTAATGGGACGGTTAGACCCAGCCCTGCCGGTTCCTTCGGGCGCTTGGGGCACCTCCAGTCTCCGGCGTGATGCTCTCCGCCGCAGTTTGCGCAACAAAGACCGCTAAAGCGGCACGCTGCGGCGGAATGGTTACCGCCACAGCGCGGGCACCTCAGCGGCTTCGTGCACATTGAAGCCAGGTGGGTGTACTCCTGGCACCGCTGGCATCGGGCAGGCTGGGGGCGAGGTGGGTGGGAGGGTTCGGTGCGATATCTTTTTCCGCAGTAAATTAATCCCTCGTGCAATAGGCGGTGGGTGGAGGAGGCGTCCTTTAGGTTGATCCTCATCAGGGTAGTTGGTCTCTTTGTGGCTCGAGCGATGATCCTTCTTACTCCATTGTGCTCCATTTCAGCGAAGCGGAGGGCGTCCTTGATGTCATCTTCTGTCGTCTTCATGTCGACACCTCGCACCACCACTGAAAAGGAGAGAGAGATTGGATTATTCACCTGTGGGGTTCCCGCTCGTCTTACAGTCACGGTGCATGGCTGACCAAGTCGGTCGTCCAGCTTACGCTTACCCTCCCCCTCAAAGAGATCCGCGAAGACTTCGGGAATTATGAGTCTCGCGGTTCCCTCTGAGGAAAAGAGAGAGCATTCGCAACCGCAGAGTTGCGGGAAAAGTGAAATTAGGGCAAGGTAGAAGGACTTCTGGGTAAAGTTGGTGGGGATGTGGGAGAGGAAAATAAAGGTATTATTTCTGAGCGAGCTCAGGTTATCGGGGATTTGAGGCGAGTGGGGGGTTGAAAGAGGAGAAGACTGGTTAGGGGGAGGGGAGAGGGGCAAAGGGGAAATAGGTTGCGGGCCTGGGGAAGGGGGGAGGGTTATTATGGGTCGAAAAGATGGGTTTAGAATTTCTCCCGAAATTTCCAGGAGTTCCGCCGGGGTGGAAAGCACCGACTTCCTGCAGGATCTCGCTTCCTTGACTGCCGCTTTCTTGATGGCCTTCCGTTGGCTCTTATTTGCCCTTCCTCCTTGGTGCTTCTTCGGAGCTCCGGCCGAGTCCATCTTCTTTCCCGCTTGTCTGTTTTTATTTGTGACCAGTAGTTCTTTTCGTTCGTTCTCGTTCTCGTTCGTTCTTTGTTCGTTCTCTCTCGTTCGTTCGTTCCGTTCGTTCTTCCCGTTCCCGGGGAGAAGGTTTTGGTCCGTCCTTATATAGGCCAAGTTAGGCGCCAAAAAGCGATCAATGCTCCGGCCAATCATGGAGCAGCGTCGCGTTTGCGCGGGAATCTTACTACACTCTTCCAGGCGCTGTGCAATGGGTATCCATCTTCTCTGTTAAAATTCTTTGGTGTTTTTATGAGTTCTATAGCCTCTCTTACAATACTTGGGAAGTACCTGTTTTCCTTGGCTATTATTTTTGCGTCTTCGAATTGTACGGTGTGTCCCGGTGCACTCCATGCGTGCTTTGAGATAGCAGATGCTTTGAATTGTCTATTTTTTGTCGCTCTCTGGTGTTCCTTCAGCCAAGTGCCCAAAGCTCTGCAGGTTTCGCCTATATATGACTTCCCACAAGAGCACAGCACTTGGTAAACGCCTTCGGAGAGGGTTGATAAAACTCTGTCTTGGGCCCGGGAAGAATGTCGGCTATCTTGGTGACACAGTTAAACCTCGTGACCACGTCATGCTTCCGTAAAACCCTAGCGATTTTTTCCGAGGTCCCCGCGATGAAAGGGATGGTTACATAGGCCTTTGGGTCCGGTCTGGGTTCTTCCTTTTCTTCAGGTGCGGTTGTCGATAGGCCTCGCCTTTCTTCTCTCCTTCTTCTCGGTCCTTTTCAGGACCATTTCCCTCCTGTGTCCATTCCTCTGTAATGCTGTCGTCAGGTGCTTTTTCTCGCTGGGCAGTGAATCCGAGTCGCAAATCTTGTAGGCTCGGTTTACAAGTGTGACTACCAGTGCAGTCTTCTGGCTAGGATGGTGATGCGATGCACCATTCAGGTAGCGATCGGTGTGCGTAGGCTTCCTGTATATGGAATGTCCAAGAAGAAATGAAGAAGAAATCAAACGGGAGACTATCGATGGTGCAACATATCGAATAAATCGACCCTGCTCCCCTCTCTACCAACAGCGGTCTCCGCGGCAGTTTAGGTAAACGTAAGAGAAAAAAGAAAAGCAGTGGGCGTACTTCAGCGCCAGCATTTAAACGTTACATTATGTCCATGCTTTTCTCTACCTTTATTCTCAGACAGAGTATGGCTTCCCTGGTACCCTGTGCTTCTTAAATGTAAACATGTTCTCCGAGAGGTTGCCTTTATTTTTTCTATTCTTCGGATTTTTATTCGTAGGAGTATTTTTGACGCGTGTCACACTTGACTCAAGGTCCTTTCTTCTTCACATATATTAGTCCTTGTCTTCATTATAACAGTTATTACGCTAGTTTAAACGTCCTCTGGATGTATTACGCTTTGGTAGTTATCTTTGATTACTTCGTATAGTTTTGAAAGAATAGAATAACTTTGTTTTTCCACAATAAATTTAATAACTTTCGACCTTGGTGTCGACAATTAACGTCATCATCAGGTAAAGATACATCCTGGTGCAAACACTTATAAAGGTACTAGATAGGGTGGGGAGGGGACTGTAGGGGTGTGGGGGAGGAAGGTGGAGGGTGAATGGGAGTGGTTGAGTAGGGTTGGGTGGGGGGTTCCGAAGAGGGTAAGCAAAGGATCTGGAATGTGGGGGGGGGGGAGGGTTAGAGGGAAGTAGAGCTAACGCCTCCGAAGCTGACTACCTATGGTGGTGAAGAGTTGGCGAGAATTGAAGAGATAGGAATACTGAAAAAAAGTTAAATTAAAAAGAAATCTTTACCTTTTCAGTAAAACAGATTTGAACTGATGTAGGCGTGATTGAAGACTTCTTTTGAAAAATTCGTGAATATCAGCAAAAATAGTGATACAGATAATACATGGAAAGAGTTCCTCCAAATTACGCGGTGACTTGTCAAAAGATATATACCTCATAAGTATAAGATTGAGAATAGGGAACCGAGGTGGTACAAGGTGGAGGTTAGAAAATGTTTTAAACGCCAAAGAGTCAGCCACGCGAAACTAAGAAAATTAAAGAAAAATGTAGCTAATAGCGTTCTTAAAAATACTATCAAACATTATGAAATTTGTAAAGCAGGCGCAAAAACAGCCCTTATCAATGCGTTTAGTGAATTCAAGAGAAAAGTACTCGGAGAAAAACTCGAGGGAAATCCGAAAGCATTTGGTCATATGTTGGGGAAGGACAGGGAACTAAAAAGTCAACGGTTAATTCCTTGAAAAACAATAGAGGCGAAAAAACAACTTCCAGTTTAGATAAGGCTAGTTTGTTGAATTATTTTTTCAGAGCGTTTTTAATCAATCTAAGCATAGTTTGCACGAAAACATACCAGACCGATTTCAGCAACCAATGCCCCCGATCGATATATCTTGTAGAGGAATCGTATGCTTATGGAATTACATTAGCCCGAACAAGTCCTCAGGTCCTGATGAAATTCCAGCTCGTGCGTATAAAGAATTAGCTCTGGAAATGGCTCCGTATCTTAAAGCAATATTTAACAAATCCCTCGAAGATCACGCGGTTTTCAAAGACTGGAAGACAGCAAACGTACCCCAATTTTATAAAGCGGCAATAGGGAACAGCCATGAAATTATAGACCAATATCATTAACGTCACTATCATGTAAAATTATAGAGCATATAACAGTTACATCAATAATGGGACACCTCGACAGACAGTATTTATTGATAACAAACCAGCATGGGTTAGGAAAAGACGGTATTGCGAAACTCAAATGGGTCTTTTTGTTTATGATATTAGTTTCCGGAGAAGGTAATGTACAGGTAGATGCAGCGTTTCTTGACTTTAGAAAAGTGTTTGACAAAGTTCCCCACTGTAAATTACTCGTGAAGTTGGCATCATACAGGATAGACAGTAATAAAGTAGGCTGGAAAGGAAATTTCTTACATGAACGCGCTCAAAGGGTGGTATTAGATGGTGTCAGCTCAGGCGAAGTAATACTTACATCAGGTGTTCCCCAGGGAAGCGTGATAGGCCCAATTTTATTTCTTCTCTACTTAAATGACTTGAATACAGTAGTAAAAAATAGCAAGCTCCGTCTTTTTGCCGATGATGCAGTAGTGTATAAGGAAATTAGAAATGAAGAGGACAGTCAGTCTTTAGCTAAGGATTTTAATGCGATTGATGATTGGTGTGATAGTTGGCAGCTAGAATTAAATTTGAAGAAATGCGCGTTAATGAACTTTTGGAAAAAGAATGGATTTCCCCGGAATAATTATTGCACCAAAGAAAAGAAAATATCTAACGTAGAATCTATTAAATACTTAGGCGTCACCATCACTGAAGACATATCATGGGGGGAAGCACATCAGGGAAATAACTAGTTTAGCAAACCGTAGATTAGGATTCGTAACAAGGGTTCTAGGCAAATGCGATGAGTGAGTACGAGAAAGAAGCAATTTTACACTCGTCAGGCCTCATTTAAAATATGCCACTTGTATATGGGATCCGTACGACGAAGGAATGATAAAAGAATTAGAGCGTGTGCAAAGGAGATCCGCTAGGTTTGTTAAAGGCCGTTATTATAATTGTATAAGTGTTACGAGTTAAATAGAAGAACTAGGATGGGAATTACTAACAGAACGCAGGTTAAAATTTAGGTTAATCCTTTTAAGTAAATTCACAACCGATTTGTTCACAGATGACGTTAGATATATATTGAGAACCCCTGAGTATGATGCTAGGTTTGATCAGATTAAAAAGATTAGAGAGATAGATTGTCGTACCGATAGATTTAAAATGTCATTTATCCGCGTACCATAAGAGAGAACAATAGACAGCCTAGCAAAGGGATAGGTAGGTGAAATATAGTTACAGTAGTCTGTAATGCATGTAATAACAACCAATAATCCCTTTCTTATTATGTAGATAGTAACCATCTAGCAGCATGTGACCCTGTTCTATAGCATGTCTCCCTTAAATATCCCACTGGCATGTCAATAGTGCATGTTTGGTGATCTTCACCTCATGCCACACACCCTCGTGGTGGCTCGCAGGGTATTACGTAGTAGTAGATGTGCGTTTTATAATGGGATGTTAAAAAAGAAAATGAGAAGTGCGAACGATGATGTGTAATGATAAGCTATGAATAATGAAATAATACAGGTAAGTACAACAAGAGTTAATAGGTAATTGAACTAAGTTAATTTTGTAATCAATTATTCAATTGAGCTATTCAAGGTAATCAATGTATTAAGTTAATTTAGCCAATTTGGAAGGGCTCGGTTGAGGTTCGACCGTATCTGGATCGTCGTATCGGGATGGCATTTCCCTATCAGGGGATGGCGATTTGTCGTCGATGTCTTTTGCCCACAAGACATCCTTCATGTAGATATCGGGTATATCGTCGCCTTCTGGGGGATCGAAGTTTATTTCTACCGCAATATTCGGTACGTTGTCACAGGAATCCCCGCTGCAGTGCCTACAGACTGCTGAGCATTTCATCCCTGCCTTCCTTCAGCTGCACGCCTTCCCACAACCCCTCTTGCAGCCGCAAGTCGCAAGTAAGCAGCCGCAAGAGGGGTTGTGGGAACGGTTTCAGTGTGACTTCCAACCACGGCTGTACCTGTAAGAAGATTGTACATGAGTAGTTGAATATAAAATGATGAATGAGATGTTATTACTATTCATAAAGTGAATTCAAGGACAATTTGTACCTGATGGTATGTCCGTAAGGAGTGAAATCGAGCAGCGTCACGTGTAGGAGGTAACCTGGCCATATTGAAGCTGGTTTCCGTAGCAGCCCTCGCGAATAGTTAGTACCGCAGCTCGTGAAGGTCGTGGGTGTTGGGGTTGCCCCCGTATAGAGCAATTGCGACTCGCTCTCCTGCTGCTGCTATCTCGTCAGATGTTGAGTTGGTGTCGAAAAATATCGCAGCTTCTTTTTCAACGTCCAGATTTTTTTCGACCATGGACATCATTTGTTTCTTCCCTAAGCCAAAGAAGCAGGATGTCGAGTCACAACCGCTAAAGGCATGGATGGAAAGGAAAAGCTCTGGTTTCAATGAGAGGATGCTGGAATGTATGGCATCTGATGCTTTGTCTCTTCAACATTTGTTGAAAAAATTTCACGTTGGTTTGAGATCGCAGTGAGGATGATCAGCAAGTCAATGTCCTCACCAACGGCTACCACTACATCTTAGGTAGAGGCATCGGTTACTGTTGTAGTGATGATGAGCCTATCAGCATCCTCCTCTGCTTGGAGAACTCGAATGTTGTGATTTTCCATTTTAGTTGTCAGCAGTTGATGAGACGGATTTGGTTTTTGTCATTTGACAAGAATTTCTTTTGACTAACCTGCGCCATGGTTTTCTCATCAAAGATTATCTTTGGCGATGAGTGTGATTTGGTTCTTCGAAGACGCTCAGAGCTCTTTGTGCTTTTCTGTGCTGCATCTGTTTGGTAACCACCGAAAACTACTGACACGTTTGGGCCATAGTGAGCAGTAATGTACTGCGTGTATCTGTCAGCTATCGCACCAAGTGATGAGCTTCGAGGCCACACAACTTTGTAAAGTAGATGCACTCCATCCACCACCACAAACTTCGTTGACCCTTGCTTCTCATCTAAGTTTACAGGTTGAAATACTGGATACAAGGTGGATTTTGTGCCCTTTCTCATTCCCTCTTCAGTGAATATTGACATTGGGTTTGGTGACTGCTCGTGTGTGAAGAATTCTCGCAATTCTTCATCCGATTGTTTTAGGGCATACAACCTGTAAAACAATGTTAGAGGATTAACGTTTCTTGATTATTGCCAACAGCAATAGTTCGCACAGCTGATGAAAGGGACACCACATTGTTTTTACATTTGAATTTCACTTCCTGGAAGTTCTGGCCAACTGCTGTCAGCATCGATTCTCTTCCAGTCTCTATAGCCATGTGGCTGTTGGCAGTAGTTTCTCCAACCTGGCCACTGCTGATGGACATAATTTAATCTGTTTTAGGGAAAGGAGGGTGCTGTGAAAATCAGCTACAGAGTTTTTCATTATCTGATTCATCTCTGGTGACACGAGATGGTCGCATGTCAACTTGCTCTTCAGTTGTTGCAGTGGTAACCTCGCAGTATGTTTCCACTTCATTGCAGATTTTCTGTGGATACACCATTCCCAATGTCCATCGGGAGGGTACACTGTCAGTCATACCACGTCCTCGGGTGAGCCCTCCATAGCTTATAATAGACCTCATCAGTACTTGCTCAATGGTCATATCTGACCATATACCCGATCAAAATTTGTTAGTGCGCCGGATGGTGACGTATCCCTTTCTTGTGAAATTATCGTAATCAAGAGGGTCCATTTTCCCTTCCACTTCCATCATATCTTGCAGATATAACTGTGCACACTTTGCATGAAAGAAGTGGCCTGCTGAGTGGAAGAATGGGAGCATTTTCTGGATGGTGGTCTAAAATATTGCTAAAAATTGCGAAGTTCGATAAAAATGATAAATTTTGAAAGGCTTTATATCGGAAACTATTGGGTCTACAGAAACAGTTTTAGTCTCATATTGTAGCAAATGTAGTCTACTTTAAAAACGTACTCGGTAGGTATTATCAAAAAACTAATCCTTTAGGCTTAAAATCGCCAAAAACTGAAATAAAGTCGAAAATTTCGCGGTTTTTCTTGTTTATGACAAGGTTGCGTTTGACGCTCGAGGTCTCAAACTTGGATTATTCATTGGGCCAACATCATAAACTAGTCAGAAAAAAATCAGAACTACCGGATTTGACGCAAAGTGCCTCCCCTTTCAGGCGACATGGTTACTGGATTACTTCCCCGACCCAAGCAGTCTCTCCACCGGCTGTTTTAACAGCCACTGCAACTTCGGTACCGCCGACAAGTAGGGAGAAAGTTGGTCAGGATGACTCTGAACTCCAAACGCGGTTGATAAATGAAATCACCTATGATGTAGGAAAGGAAATGCAGTGAGATATTCATCGTAAGATCTCTCTGCGGAGCAACGTCCTGATGAGGTTGAATGGCTTTATCGACGAAAGCCTTTCGGAGACGTCGGACCTCTGGACGGTCAACTGCGTGGTCTACGCTGCTGCCAAATTAATGGCTCACTCTTGGGAGGACAAAGCAGAAAAACGGCATGAACAGTGGCAGGCCAAGATCACGCTGGCGAGACGGCAGTCTTCCAGAATTCATTGTCTGATGGTGTATGTCACATCTGGCTTCCACACCTAAAGTCCGGCACATAGCACAGAGCCTTAGATTTTACCATCACACACTGAATAAAAATGTGCTGTTTACTATATAGCAGCACTCAGTTGATAGAGTTTGGGCACTCACCACGGCCCAGAAAAAGCTCCTGAAGAGGAGTAAGGCCATGAGGGATAACTCAACCTTCCTCCTTCACCCGTCCCGTCTCTTTCGACCACCTCAGTCTGTCGTCGACTTTCCGCCACCCTTCAAAGAGGGAAAACGTTTCTGGAAGAATATCTATAAAACGCCAAAGCCATCCAACGGAGACACTGACCATAGACCTCTTTAAAATGTTTTGTGACCGTCACCTAAATAAAGTGAATGGACCTCTTTCAGTCTCAGAAAGTGACGTGAAGAAGGCCTTCTCTGGCAAGATGAATTTTTAGGCTCCAGGAATGGATGCCGTGATTAACTTCTAGGGGGAAGAAGTTCACTTCAACCCACCAACACCTCGTCGGAATCTTCACGTTCTTTCTCTCGGGTAGAGAATAAATTCCACCATGGCTGACTGAGGGGTGCGCGGTCCTAATACCTAAGAAGGGAGACTTGTCCCATCCTAAGAACTACCGCCCTATAACCTGCCTCAACACAGTATAAAAGGCGTTCACCTCCATCTTAAGCGACCTTATCCTCCACCACATCCAGCCGGTTTGGTCGGAGGAGTACGAGCGGATGGGTTCAAAGCGTGGAATCGCGGGATGTAAGGACAACCTGAAGAAAGATCGAAGGCTTTCCCGGCGTATGGTATCGAGGAAGTCAATGCGGGTTTTCCACCGGGTCAGGTTGTCCATGTCTGCCGACGTTTCGATGACCGAGTTGCTCATCGTCTTCAGGGCATGTCAATTTTCGGAAGTGGTCCACCTTATATAGGGTCCATTTGGCGCGTCAGCCTGGGCAGGTGTCACCTGATTGGCTGGATTTTTCCCGCCTTTTTTCTCGGGCTTCTCGGATGCTTCTCAGTACTGGCTTCCAAGAATTACTGAGTGAGTATCCCGCGTCTCGGTTCATAGTTGTTTCTCTCATCCTGATTTCGATCGCTTCCCTCGTCAGCCTTTGCCAAAACTTGTCGATGCGGGAAAGAACTTTCGTTTCTTCCCAGCAGATGACATGGTTTCGGGAGATGCTGTGTTCGGCCACGGCGGACTTTTCCGGTTGGCAGAGTCTGAAGTGCCGTTGGTGTTCTTTGATCCTTGTGGCGATGGTCCTCCCTGTCTCTCCCACATACACAAGGCCGCATGTGCATGGTATCTCGTATATCCCGGGGGTCTGGAAGCCGCAAGGGTCCTTGGCCGTCACAAGTTGGTTCCTAAGCTTGGAGGGAGGGCGAAAATATGCGTCAATGTTATATCTCCTCAGTATTCGGCCGATTTTTCCCGAAATTGTGGAGACAAAAGGTAGTTCGGCCCTGGCCAGTGGTTTCTGGCAATCTTCCTTTTCCTTTGTCTTATCGTCACGGGTAGTGAAGGCCCTTTTCAGGGCCATGGAAATTTCCTTGCCGTTGTATCCGTTGTGTTGGAACGTCTTCTTGAGGTACCTTATCTCCTTGGGAAGACTCTCCGAGTCGGAAATGGTTTTCGCCCGGTGGATGAGTGTCGACAAAACTGCCGATCTCTGAGAGGGGTGGTGATGGCTTCGTCCATTCAGATAGAGGTCATGTGGTCAAGAAAGAGGCTGAGGGTAGCAGCTCCATGAGGCCACGCAATGAAGGTATCGTCCACATACCGATAGAAGCACCTGGGTCGTAGAGGAGCCGAGGAGAGAGCTTTTTCTTCAAAGTCTTCCATGAAGAAATTAGCTATCACCGGAGAGAGCGGGGAGCCCATGGCCACACCATCGGTCTGTTCATAGAATTCTCCATCGTACTTGAAATACGTGGTGGTCAAAGCATGGTGAAAAAGTCTCACCGTATCGGGGTCGAATTTCTCACCGCTCATCATTTCTCATTCGTCTCTTGCCTTCCTCCTTCGCTGTCGCGATGAAGAGACTATACCAACTTTTGCGGTCGTGCGGTCATCCGTCGACTCACCTGCTGTTCGACGAATCCTGAAGCGTACGAGCATGGCCATTGTCCGGGAACGCATTCATGACAAGAGGAGACGCTTGGACCGATGTGCCAAGACTCTCAAGGCGCTCCACCTTCGCCTCGCAGCCATACTCTCACCGCTGGATTGGGAATACATTGACCGCGCCACGGCCGCACTTGAGGAGTTACTTCTCACCAAGGAGACGGAGAGACTGAAACAGAAATTCGACCGTCTACCATCCACCAAGACGGCCACTCAATCACTAGACCCCCAAAAACTGGTGATTAACCTGAGCGACCTGAACCTCGACGATCCCACAATCACCGTTCTTTCCAGGGGTCTCAACTTCGCTCCAGCTCCTAGGACCATTCCTCACACTGACTTCATCAGTGGGATTGAACCAGCCGTACGGAAACTCCCGATTGACTTGGCAGAGGAAGCCAGGGCGGAAATTTCCATGGCCCTTAAAAGGGCCGTCCCTCCCCGCCCTAATATCTCTAGGGCCGAGCAAGCTGCCATACGTTCGCTGCGCAACAACAAAGCGATCAAAGTACTTCCAGCGGACAAAGGAAACGCCACCGTTCTTATGAACACTATAGGATACGGCCAGAAGATTCGAGATATTCTCCAAGACCAAGCATATCGGCGAATTTCTAAAGATCCAACGGACGCCGTTACGAGGAAAACCATCACCTTGATCAAGAGCTCGAGCCTTCCATCAGACATAGCCAAGAATCTACTACCTCCAGCACCAGCTCCCCCTAGGCTGTATGGTCTACCAAAGATTCATAAGGAAGGCGTCCCCCTGAGACCGATTGTGAGTGCCATTGGTTCACCAACATACAACCAGGCCAAATTTCTCACAGGGATCTTACAGCCACATGTTGGACGCTGCGAACACCATATTAAGAATTCTTCAGAGTTCGTGAAGAAACTTAAAGACATCCACCTGGAAAAGGAGGACATAATGATCAGCCTCGACGTGGTGTCCCTTTTCACCCGTGTGCCGCTGAACGAAACTCTGAAACTCCTGAGTGAGAAATTCGACCCCGACACGGTGAGACTTTTTCACCATGCTTTGACCACCACGTATTTCAAGTACGATGGAGAATTCTATGAACAGACCGATGGTGTGGCCATGGGCTCCCCGCTCTCTCCGGTGATAGCTAATTTCTTCATGGAAGACTTTGAAGAAAAAGCTCTCTCCTCGGCTCCTCTACGACCCAGGTGCTTCTATCGGTATGTGGACGATACCTTCATTGCGTGGCCTCATGGAGCTGCTACCCTCAGCCTCTTTCTTGACCACATGACCTCTATCTGAATGGACGAAGCCATCACCACCCCTCTCAGAGATCGGCAGTTTTGTCGACACTCATCCACCGGGCGAAAACCATTTCCGACTCGGAGAGTCTTCCCAAGGAGATAAGGTACCTCAAGAAGACGTTCCAACACAACGGATACAACGGCAAGGAAATTTCCATGGCCCTGAAAAGGGCCTTCACTACCCGTGACGATAAGACAAAGGAAAAGGAAGATTGCCAGAAACCACTGGCCAGGGCCGAACTACCTTTTGTCTCCACAATTTCGGGAAAAATCGGCCGAATACTGAGGAGATATAACATTGACGCATATTTTCGCCCTCCCTCCAAGCTTAGGAACCAACTTGTGACGGCCAAGGACCCTTGCGGCTTCCAGACCCCCGGGATATACGAGATACCATGCACATGCGGCCTTGTGTATGTGGGAGAGACAGGGAGGACCATCGCCACAAGGATCAAAGAACACCAACGGCACTTCAGACTCTGCCAACCGGAAAAGTCCGCCGTGGCCGAACACAGCATCTCCCGAAACCATGTCATCTGCTGGGAAGAAACGAAAGTTCTTTCCCGCATCGACAAGTTTTGGCAAAGGCTGACGAGGGAAGCGATCGAAATCAGGATGAGAGAAACAACTATGAACCGAGACGCGGGATACTCACTCAGTAATTCTTGGAAGCCAGTACTGAGAAGCATCCGAGAAGCCCGAGAAAAAAGGCGGGAAAAATCCAGCCAATCAGGTGACACCTGCCCAGGCTGACGCGCCAAATGGACCCTATATAAGGTGGACCACTTCCGAAAATTGACATGCCCTGAAGACGATGAGCAACTCGGTCATCGAAACGTCGGCAGACATGGACAACCTGACCCGGTGGAAAACCCGCATTGACTTCCTCGATAAGGACAACCTGCTCATTGATAGATGCAGAGGCGTTTGACAGCACTTCACATGAGCTCATTGTAGTCATGCTGAAGTTGATGAGAGTCCACCCAGAGGTTGTGTCCTGCATCCAAGGCCTCCTACTACTCTGGAGTACGCGTTTTGTCCTGACTGCAGGCAAGCGAGATGGTAACATACCACCGTGGCATTTTCCAAGGCGATAGCTTGAGCCCCTTACTGTTCTGTATTTCCCTCCTACCTCTCTCGCTAAGGCTGGGACAGGGGAAAAGATACATGTGCGGTGTGCTAGGTGAAAGGAAGCAAAAGGTCACCCATTTATTTTATATGGATGACCTGAAGCTCAACGTTTCCAACGCAAATGACCTTCACGTGGCCCTGGATACAGTACTGGAGTACAGTGAGGCTATAGGGATGAAGTTCGGATTAGACAAGTGTTCATCCATCCACCTGGCGAGAGAAAGATTCTCTGAGAACAAAGAAGACGTGCACCTCATTGACGGGAGCGTCATAGTTCACCTCGAGGGTGATGACAGCTACAAATACTTCGGCATCCGCCGAAGCCGAACGTAGGAGTTTGGAGCAGTGAAGGAAAAGTCACCGCCAAGTACAGACAGACTCAGAAAATCTGGATCTTCTTGCAACGAACATGTTTGCGGTTCCCACGCTTCTGTACACCTTCGGATTCATGAAATGGAATTTCAAAACCTCGATAGGGGAACGAGGAAGATGATGACCATCTACAGAGGTCTTCTTTCGAAATGTTCCGTCGCCAGACTGTATCTCCCTCGCAGTGTACGTGGTAGAGATCTGTTGAGCCTGGAGTGTCTCCAAAACAGCATGCGGGGTGCTCAAAAGCAGAGACCCCCTGCTCAGTCTCATAAGAGAACACGAAAGTGCCGGAGCAGGGGCGTTTCCCTATCAGGCGAGCAAGAGAGCAGCGGACGAAACTAGTATGGAATTTGACCCGACATCATACGGTTGCGACGACGGCAAGTCCATCTTGTCGTTGAAGGCAGACGTCTTTAAGCTCGAAATTAAAAAGGCCGAGTAGAAAAACTTGCTCTAGGCGCATATGTATAAGCCCATGCATGGATGTTTCTATTGAAACATGGAGAAGCATGGACTATCGAAGGAGCTGACTAATCAATTCAGTTATTCACGCTCATCTCAGGTTATACGAGTTACAGGATACAACCCTTGGAGATGATTTTAAATACCTTCTTAAACATACTTTAATACTTTAGTCAACAGCATGGGAATCTCCATAATTCAATTTTCGTCATGACTGCCTTTTTATAAGCTAATCTGTGTAATTCTATTATTTTTTCTCCTGTGGAGTTTCGCACTTGCCTTTTCCGAATACATTCTCAATTCTTTTAGTCTACATAAGTGATAAACAGTGGCATACTTGTACTTCTGTATTGCTCAAAAGTTTACTTGCGTAATGAATTACTGGACCTTTACTTTCCCAAAACCTTTAGGCACAACTAACCTATTGATTTTAGGCAGCAAACGTAAGAGAATGGTCCGCTGTTACACTATAGCAGCCTTATTTCCCGAAGTGGTATGTTTTAATTTTAGGATTCAAGCAAGACAAACATATTACGTTGGTCAACTTTCCACTTGGCTCAAGTATAATTCTCAGCAGGCCATTCGTTACGTGGTTTACCACTGTCCGCCTAGAACATAGGCTGGTGACTCAACCTCTCTCCTGACCGGCGTAATGGAAACATGGCATGAACCCTGTAATAAATATCCCAACAAGGTAGAATTCAACGAACGATACGATTAGAACAGCGCTTAACGTGGAGAAAGGTATTTCAATACTAGGCGATAGTATCAGCGACCTGAAACTGCTCCAAATCAGTGGATTGGAATGGGCACGGCTTGAAAATGTGCACAATTTTAAAAACCTTTGAGGTTTTGATGAATAAATTAGGAGGAAAAAATTACGTTACACTTCCACTCGCTGTTAGATACACAAGAAACAATGGTGGAAATACTGAACAACAAGCCTGCAATTAATGATGGTAATGATAAACTGTTGCTTGCCAATCTAGCTGCTCGGGACAAGTTGTTAAACCACTACAACCTGACGAACTGGATTTTTTTGCGTGGTGTTAATATTAGATCGTCGTCATAAATGTGAAACTTTCTCCATGACGCCATGGGGAAAAAAGAGATGCACGATAATTCCCTATTGAAATTTGACGAATTGTTCTAAGTCTTTCAAAATAAGTATACCACTCGAATTCAGTCCGCTCAGTCAATGGATCAAGAGAATCATGAGAGGCCTGCTTTGGTACAAAGAGATGAGGACAACCTGCTAGATCTGTATGTTATGTATAATCAGGTACTACCCCGTACTGAGAGGTACGCTCTTTCGAGTAAACTTTTCCTTTTATTTACTTCTTGTCAATTAAGTACATTTAAGTACAATTAAGTACATTTAAGTACATTTAAGTACCTTAACTATTTTGACCATGCGGATGGGAAAAATTAATCTATGACCTATAAACTATCGGGTTCGCAGGAACTTCGCTGAGGGCCAAACTTGGCTGCGTCAGCAAAAGGCAACCATGCATCCAGGGATGTGAAACGTAACCGAACCTCTGAGGCGTTACGGTTCCACGTGTACCGAACCTTTACCACGGTAAGAAAGGGGTTCGGTCCGAACCGAACCGCTTTTGTTAAAGTGAAGCGGTTCGGTCCAAGCTGTAACGGAAACGACTGTAGCATTTTGGACCGCTTTTTGAAACGCTTTTCCGTCTGTTCGGTTACAGTTACGGTACAGCCAATGATACTCCTTCTCGCGCATAATATTCCACGTATTCATTATGTGTTCTCTCGAACAATGAACGATAGGAAACCTGGGTGGGTTTTTCATGAGGTAACATACTAACATCGCGAAACCGTTCGGGAAACATTGCGAAAGAACAATGAGTAAGCATAGTCCGGCCGGAATTTAGATGCCACTGATGACTTGATCCTCTGGAATTTTTACTGGGATAGATAATTTGCATTGTTTATTAAAATTAATATACGTTTCTAACATTTAATTTCAAATGTGATGAATTCGCATGAAAGTATGTGCATAGAAACAGCATAAAATAGCTAATTCCTCTTGCAAATCTACAGTGATAAGCCACAGGCTATACAACAAGGGGACTCACAGAAACATTCACATTGAAGTCCTCCCTACTCTACTATAATTTCTTAAATACTTTAGCAACGGTAATGTGTAGAAAATTCAAACAATGCAATGTATCATTAGTAATTATATTATTCCGACAGTAATCGAGTCTGCGACAGCAGCATATTTCTCTACGCTACTCCTGAACGGTTCTTTTGACTGATATGAGACTTATTTAAACGAGCCAGTAAGTGATAAATGTGTTTAATTTGGGTCCTTTCACAGTTATAAATATCAGCCATTTCCTAAACTGATATTCCTTACTCACTCTCTTTAATTTATTCCAGAGTTACGCCAACTTTGCTCTTGCCTTCACCCATTTTATTGGTTTCCCTGAAACAAATTAAGTATACACCTCAACTGCAATGGGAAAATAACCCGGGAATATACAAAATTATGCTCCCGACATGCTATTGTCTGATGCCAGGAGTGTAAAAATAACCAAGTTTGGGTATCTGGAATTCCCCACGGCATCGTCAATAGTGAGCCGAAAGAATGACAAAAGATTCCCGAAAGCACTGTACAACAGATAGTGCCCTTGCACCAACCCTGGTTTACCGAGAAGGTCTCACTTAAAGAAGCAATTAAGGCTGGCCCAAAGACCTTGGAATCGCCCTCCGAGCAGGTGGCCGCATATGAGGACGGTCTGCTCAACCAAGAAGCAAAATGGAGTGTTTATGACCACCCGGATTATGGGAACGAGAAGAGGATTTCTTGAGCAAATTCCATAAAAAGGGCAAAGACACCCCTTAAGCCACGTTTAGCGGGATCCTCTGATGATTTTGTGAAAAATAAACGGAATTCCCGAACAGGGAAGCGAACAGCGAGGGAATATTTGGACTACGATATACTGCCCAGACACTCCAGCTTGCAGTCAATCATGCTCTCAAAGAGCATAATGTTATGAAGCTCCTGAATAAAGCCCGGAAGGTTGGTGAAAATTTAGAACGCCGACAATTTCAAGGTATTTATCGAGGTTGAGATGCAAAAAACCTATCCTTGACTTACTACAGCTACGCGGAGTATTCTGCGATGAATGTGAAAACATTCCGAGGAAAGACGGTGGTAATACTGATTTCTCTGAGGTAGAATGGAGTGGTCTCCGAGATATATCAGATGCCTTGGCCCCGGCTAAAATGGCCACAAAAAACTTCAAGGGGAGCGAGCAGCTTTTCATCTACATCTACGTAATACCCTGCAAGCAACCCAAAGGGTGTGTGGCAGGGGGTGCTTCCAAACCAGGCAGGCATGAATTATTCGGCAGAACACAGAAACTACATTGAAACTTGCTTACCACAAATGCAACGCGCCAATTAACAATCTACTAACCAAGAAACATTCCATCGTCAATCGTTCCAACATGCAAGGGATACAAAGACTACTACTAAAGATTTAAAATACCATGTATAAATAAAAACATCAATATTTACATAGTGCAAAAATAAGAACGTAGAGAATAATAAGAGAAAGATCTACAATCTAGCTAATCTCACTATTCGCACTATTCATGGCGATGATCATAGCTGTTATGGTCCCGAATGGTACGCGGAAAAAATGACATTTTATACCTATTGGTTCTGCAATCTATCTCTCTAATTTTATTGGCGCGATCTAATCTGTCGTAGTACGAGGGGGTTAATAGTATGTTTTTCACATCGTCAGAGAAATTTTTTTCCTGAAATTTAGTTAGGAGGTTTAGCCTATAATTTAATCTACGCTGTGTAGCGATTCCCATCCCAATTCTTCTAACGATCCAGACACACTAGCAAACGTATAGTAGCATTGTTTTGCAAACCTAGCTTCTCTTCGCTGCACACGATCTAATTCCGATATCAACCCCGCTTCATATGGATCCCATATAGTGGCAGCATATTCCAGATGAGGCCTAACGACTGAAAAATAACAACGTTCTTTCACTTTCTCATCACATTTTCTGAGTACTCTCTTGATAAAGCCTAGCTTCCTGTATGCTTGAGCGCATATTTCCCGAATATGTTTCCCCCAAGATATGTCGTGAGTAATTGTGACCCCTAAGTACTTAACAGATTCGGCGTTAATTATTTCCGTATAATTCATTATTTAAGTCCTACCTGGCCTATTTTTCTTTTTCCAAAAGCTGACTGATACGCACTTTTTTATGTTTGGTTCCATCTGTCACTTTTCGCAACAAGCATGAATAGCAAGTCGGTCGATTTTTAACGAGTCGCTAACTAATTTTAACTAAAATTTTAACGAGAGCCAATTGGGTATCGCGAGATCTACCCCTTAGAAATCCGTGTTGGTTATTTATTAATAATTCCTCCCTATCTAAATGACTCATAGAGGTGCTTACAATTATGTGCTCAAATACCTTACAGGAAATGGATGTGAGAGAAATAGGCCTATAGTTACTAGGGTCTTCCCTGTCGCCGCTTTTGAATATAGGTGTAACATTTGCTACTCTCCAGTCCTTAGGCACTACGTGATCTACTACTGATTTGGTGAATATTAATTTTAAATAAGGCGAGGTCAAGGCGAGGCAAGGTCTGATGCTAATGTTAGTTACTAGCCACTAAGTGGTTAGGGCCAGTAATGTAGTTTCTTGTATCTCGTGTTTTACAATGACTAATAATTCATTTTTTACGCAAAAAGCAGTTCAAAAAGAAGAGAGGCAGTATTATTGGTCGTTTTCTTGCAGAGGTTTCAAGGGTGGGAATGTACGCCGCCATCCTAAAATATTACTTCAACCCTCTTCATTTTTGATCTAACTGCAGTCTCAGGTTGCCTCATGTTTTCATAAATTTTCCAAGCATTCCCTCTCATTTATCGTTAAGATTTTCTTGAGGGAGGGCCATGGGGGTCAGACATACAGGGCGGGGGCTTTTTCCTGTGAAATAAGCAGGGATAGGCGTAGGTACGGCGCGGCGAAGGACAATAGGAAGGGAGGGGTAGGAGGATGGGAAAAACTGAGACTCTTTGGAAGCAAGCATCCCCTCGATACAAAATAGAAGGGTGTCGTGCGGTAGGGTCAACTCGATGACCGTTTCTATAACATGAGTGTGGGTGGGTGAGTGTGCTGGGAGTAACGGTAAGGCGGGTGGTAGGGACCAGGGTCGGGGCCCTCCCACCGCGTGTGAGCCTCCCACCCAGAGGCTCCTAAAATGACCGGCTCTGGGAGGTGCCTCCTCAAATAGGTGTTAAAAAACGGACGAAAACACAATATTGTATGATGATTTGAGTTTAGTGCCAACATTTTATCTTCTCGTCTATTCACATATCTTCCGTACCGAACCGTTTTCTTTGCTTACGAACCGTAACTGAAACGATTTTTTTGGTTTCTGTAACAAAATTCTCAAGAACGGTTCGGTTACACATTTGTGACGAAACATTTTTCGTTACAAGCGTTTCGTTACGGAAGAGGTTCGGTTACACGTACCGTTTCTCTGGACCGAACCCTTCCCGAAGCGGTTCGTGGAACGAAATTTCGTTACGTTTCACAACCCTGCATGCATCCCAGTCATTTTCCCTGCTTTTAATGTGGTGACTTCATCTGAGATATTGCCCCATGTACCCTCTCGCACCTACCATTACAACTGGAATGGAGGGGGATGTACGCAATTTGGTTATTCTTAGGAGTTTATATATGCCCTGAAAAAATTCCTATTCAAAATTTGTCCCCAGGTCCAAAAGCATGTAATCTGGAACTCCGAAATTGAAGAACCATCTTTTGACTAATCGGCTAATGCATCGGCTACAACTTCGGCTATCTGGACGGGAATAGCCACCATTTCTAAATAGCGGGCGAAGTGGTCGAGGACGAATCAGTTGGTCAGAACGAATCTATTACCCCTTTCAGTGCGAGGGAGGGGCCCCACTATATCAATACTATGGAAAGAAAATGGGGCCGCGGATTCGAGGAGCTTCCCTAAAGGTGCTTAGTATTTTTCATAGGGACTACGCTGATTACAAGGTATGCAACTTCTCACTTCTTCTCTGACATCACTCATCATGGTGGGCCACCAGTATTGTTGTTGAATTTTCTTAATTGTTGGTTGCGCTCCCAAGTGACCACACAAGGCGTGCTCATGATGTTGCCGAATTACTTTTTCTCTTAAGGCCTGAAAGTACAACTACTTTCAGTCCTTCGTGTGTTTGTCAACACAGATACCCGCCCTTCTCTTCAAATCCCTGCTTCGATTTCCACTCTAGGCACTCAGTGTCCGTTCGATGACGCTCTGCAAATTCGTGTCCACCATCCGCCTCCACTTTACGTACCTTCTGGCTCAACGCATCCGCATTGAGGTGCAGTTTGCCTCAGGTGAGTTTAGGTGAGGCTTATGAGTCACTTCATATTAACACTCGGAGAGTTTTAGCATCCACCTCGTCAGACGGCTGTTCGGATCACGTAAACTAAATAATCACAGAAGCGGAGCGTGGTCCGTTACAATTTTAAATTTCCATCCATATACGTAACAGCGAAAATACTGCACCGCCCAGACGACTGCCAGAAGCTCCTTCTCTGTCGTCGTGTAGTTTATTTCCTCTGCTTGAAGTTACCTCGATGCATAGGCGAAGAGATGTTCTTCTCCGTCAATCTCCTGACACAGCACGGCGCCCACGGCGAAGTTACTCGCGTCGGTGAAGATAACGAACGGTCTTGAAAAATCAAGGTATGCGAGCGCTGGGCTACTAACTAAGGCACTCTTCAGGGAGGTCAATGTTGCCTCTCAATCAGGCGTCCGCAAAAATTTAGTCACTTTCTTGAGGAGGCGGGTGAGGGGCCTAGCGATTACCGCATAGTTATCGACGAATCGCCGATAGTAATTAGTGAGCCCTAAAAACGACTGCACTTCTTTGGTATTCTTTGGCGCTGGGAAATCCATAACTGCACTCATCTTCTCTGGGTCCGGGCTTACTCCCTACCGATCAATCACATGTCCCAAATATTTGACTTTTTCCCTTACAAAAAGGCACTTTTGAATTTTAAGATCAGTCCCGCATCCCTCTGCCTCTCAAATACATTACGCAGACTTTTAACGAGCTCTTCTAGAGTGGTACTAAAAATTATGACGTCATCTAGATAGGCAAGGCATTGAGTAGGCTTTAGACTCCTTAAAACCCCGTTCGTCATGCGCTGAAATGAACTGGGCGCTTTACGCAGTCCAAATAGCATACGTGTATATTCATAGTGCCCCATTTCCACGTTGAATTCGGTCTTCTCTTGGGAGTCTGGGTGCATGGGGATTTGGTAATAACTATTTTTGAGGTCGATTGTGGAAAAACAGAGACTTCTACCCAAATTACTCCAACTTTTCCGTGATATTTGGCAAATGATAAACGTCTGGGGTAGTAAATGCATTGAGGGTACGAAAATCGACATGAAATCGGTAACTTAGCTTACTATCGATGGACTTTTTGGGAACTATCACCACAGGAGACGTCCAGAGACTTATTATTCCGGTGTTTAGTTGCTCCTCTACACATTTTTGAATTACTCTCTTTTGATGGTGAGGCACGCGGTAGGGCCGGCGATAGACCGGTGGGGCATTTCCCGTGGGAATCCAATATGAAGTTAGGGTCGTCGTCGGTGGCGACCCGCCCTTCGTGAACAAGTCCTAATACTCTTTCAATAACGGAAGCAAGGCCGTTCTCTCCGATTCCCCCAAGTCTATTAGCTTCTCGTTAAAAGCAACCTCTTCCGTGAATGAATCCGGTACCCTAACATGCCTCATCGTGGCCATATAATCATCTTCATTCATTCCTTGTACTTCATGCAACGTGGCAGTTTCATTCCCTTCACAGAGTGATTTCGTCCTGCCCAAAATTTCCTACCTTGAGAATGACGTAACAATCCCAAAGGGCCCTGCACGCGTCCATTGCAATCGCCCAGTTCTGAGCATCTGTTGCTACGGGCTCGGTTATTTATTCCTTACCGGTAGGGACCTTTTCGGCGACCTTGACGCACACTATTTTTTCACTCATAGGGGAAGCTATCATCTCTTCCGATAAACGAACTGACACCTCTTCACTGACTTTAACGTTCCCAATCTTGGCGCCGTTACCTCCTCCCTCATATTTATTACCGCCATCACTAGCGCCCCGGAATAAAATGGTGGACCCTCCCTGCCTCATTGTCTTTTCCCGCACATTAATCACTCCACAATGCCAATTCAAAACATCTAACCCTAAAATCTCTTGGTAACCGCCTAATGAATCCACTACTTGCATTTCTAAACTACACTCAAACTGACATGAAGAAAAAAATCTCTTAGTAAATTCCACACTTAAAATTTTTATTACTCACCTAGGTTTCGATTGTCTTGCAATCATTTTCAAAGGTCACCCTTCAAAAGGTCACCTTTGAAAATGATAGCAAGGCAACCAAAACCTAGGTCGGTAATCAAAATTTTAAGTGTGGAATTTACTAAGAGATTTTTTTTCGTCATGTCTGCGGTAACCTTCCACAAAGTTACGCCTTCAACCGTTGATTTTATACACACAAACTCTCATATTTCTAGAGCAACTACCTTCACACCATAGTTCCACACCGATTTCCATGAAATGCCTTTAATTCGTTAAGGGGGTTTTGGAAGATCCTCATATCCACTCACATTACTAGATATCAGGGACACTTGGGCACCGGTGTGTACTAAGATTTCACATTCCCTGCCATTTACCCTAGGTGCCACCACTACATCCTGAAGACTTGACACGTGGGAGTCTATGCTGCTAATGAGCTATTAACTCTTGGGAGGGGCCGGCGAAGTTGGTTTGGGAGGACTAGGCAGCCTCTCCTTCAGTGCCTCATTCTCTTTCATCAGCTGGCTGATTCTTCTCCCCGAAGTCATCTATTACGTTTTATAACGGCACTTCGTGTCCCCCTGAAGTTTACGCGACTTGCTATATTGTGGTTCTCCCTCATGATATCAGCAATATCCGATATTTCTCGTTGGCAATCTCACTTCTGACACCACTGTAAACTATCGGGATCGCCGGATCTTCGCCGAAGGAACTCAGAGGGAGCATTTGGGCAAGGAAACAACCCAAGTCATCTTAAAACAATTTATTAATACCCGCGAGTTACATACATGCACCCATTCCGTCCGAACATACTCTGCTCTCCTTCGTTATTCTCTCTCTCTCTCCCTCTTCGTTCCAAAAACGCAAACTTGCGTTCTCAGGAAGCGGTTTCACCGGATGTGTGGTGGGAGGGGGAGGAGATTGGGAGGGCTGGGAGAGCCTAAGGATCTCTCGTTCTCGGGTGGATGGAAAGGGAAGAACTGCATTTCAGGGGAGGAGGGGAAGGACTCTCGAGCGTGGGAACGGTTGCAAAAGAGAGTTAAGAAGCATTGCATACTTACATCACCCCTCCCCACAGAAGTTGAACTGTTTTTGAAGTAAAAATGTTCATTCTTTCTTTACCCAATTGCATTATTTTTACTGTTATATTTTTTTAAACCTCTGTGGACTTCTTTGTACTAATGTTGTGACTATATAGCCCCTTTTTACCACCTTCATGTTTCATATCTCTAGTTCATTCATTGAGTATCAATTAAATCATTGATTGCTCATGCAGATGGATGGATTCAGTGTCCAATATTTAAAATTCATATAAATGCCATTATTATTTAGAGCGTACCAATTCAGCGATTACGTACCCGAAGTAAACTGGACTTTTATCGTAGTTTATTTTAGGAAAACGTGACGAGACGAGTCTCATCTCAGACTCGAGACCGAGACGAGACTGGGGTTCACGAGACGAGAGTCAACACGATACCCAAATTCAATAAACGAGACTGAGACGAGACTGGCTCAAGTCTTGTCTCGCCTCGTGGCAACACTATTTTCCTGCGCCACATCCCATGTTGAAATGGCAAATTATGAGCGTAGATATAAACTTTTATCTTGCAGCATAATTCACAATAATAAATAAAAAACTTTTTAAATCAATGTTTGCATTATTTTACATTAAAATGTCATATTTATTTTACAAATAAGTTTTTATGTAAGTAAAAGTAATCCGTCTGACAGATAAGTTTGCCGCAAAGTCTGTTAAGTCTAGTGTTAAATTGCAATACATAATATAACTAAATTATCGTTTTTGGCTACTATAATTTATAATTACTCATGTTTCTCTCCCCATTCTTTCCAGGTAAGTAAACCTCAGTCGGACACTATTTTCTCGTCTCTGCTCTGCCTCTAAGAACCCACAGAGGATGTGGTGAGTACTCGTGTAACACCAGTATGTGTTTCTCTCCATCTTCTTCCGTTCTATCCAATCAACGGTTGCACCATTTTGTGGCTCACGTTCAACGTCTTAGAGTTGTATGTGATTGCTGATCTATGCGCTTCAAAATTCTTTGTCTAGGATTGTAAATAGTCTTTGGTAAATTCCAGTGCCTTCTGAATGTCATGACATTGAAATAAAATAATCACACTCATACATTACTATCACACCATTCTCTTTCTGAGTAAAGTCAAAGAATATTATAACTGGTGTCACCCCTAGAAAAATTGCTCTCTTTAATAATTACCCCAATGTGCCCTATTCTTACTCATCACTTTTGCTTCTTCTGCACTCATGTATTTGTTATGTAATTTCGGTGTTCTACTGTACCATTCATACATGCCTGGTGTGGAAGCACCCCCTGCCACACACCCTTTATGTGGCTTGCAGGGTATGACGTAGATCTAGATGTAGATGTATTACTTCCTGCGCTCTCTCCTTTTTAGGCTCCTAATATTCCCCCTCTGTCGAATCTCTTTTACTTGATTTACGCTGTCTACATCTTTTAACAATTGTAGAAGAAAAGTCAACCATTTCAGTAATAATGGAAAAATATGGTCAGCTTGCTCCCGAATTGAATTCTTTTTTGTAGAGGAGAATTTGACTTGTTGGGATGAAATCATTCATTTTCCTTGATTTAGCGTAACTTTTGAGAAACCCATGGTTATAAAATGGTGAAATATATGTATATTTCTTCTACTGATCCTTTAGAGATAACGACCCTTTTTAACAGATGTATTATGTAAGCATACGGGCCAATTCATCAAAGAATTCTCTTACGTCACTAATGAAGAAGGAAAATTAAATGCCTCATAGTAATAGTTCGCTTTATGTTGAATTATTTTTTACCACCGCCTTGGAACTGCACAAAAGAGGAAGAGAGAGAAAGCACAGGGTAAACAATAAAATGGTAAAGGTACCACAGTGACGACGCCTAAGAAGATGCTGTTTGAATAATGGTTTTGACCTCCAAGCCATTAATCAGTACATTTTTTGCTGCATTTACTGAACACCTGGCGTGAATAGCTGACGTTTTAGCATTACCTCTTCAGAAGGCAAAACCTGCATCAACAAAGTGAAGGAGGGGAAAAAAGCCATTACTACCGTGGAACTGGGGAGCGGAAAATTAAACGCTCGGGTCGGATCCAACCCCCACCGTACCGTTTGAGGGTTGATGCGACAAATAAATAGCACTACAAAGTATTAAAACATGCATGAGTGTATCTTCCTGGAGAATGCATGCGATGTTAGTTACAAAAATTCAAGTTAAGATATTTTGCACTAATTAAAAAACCTACTTAACCTCGTCAGTATCCTAGAACTGATCTATCACAATTATTATGGTCTCTTATTGTACGTGGAAAAAATGACATGTATCTATCGGTTCTGAAGCCTATTTTCTTAATCTAATTTCGGTGATCGTTCCGACCATGATAGTTTGGCTCTAGCAAAATATATAATATATTCTCAGGCATATCTTACTGGAACAACATTGCAATGGTTAAATAAATTAACTTTATAATATTCCACAATGGTTTTTATTATTCCGACCTAGGTTTCGACTCATGTTAAGTCATTATCAAGGAGACAATATTACATCACGATTATCAAGGAGACAATATTACATTACGAGCCACTTATATACCCTGACAGTGTGTAGGGGAGGAGAAGTAGGGGAGGGGAAGTAGAGGATGGGAAAGCAGCTAATTTGGCGGAGAGTGTATGACTGGTCCGAATAAGGGGGGGAGGTATTTGAGTAATGTTTAAGGATTTACGTCATGGGTAGGGGGGAAGGAAAGGTAAGGTCAGGAAAGGAGGGTGGGAAGGGAACATTTCATTTAGCACACACAAATTTTCATTATTCGAATGTAAAATTATTTCCAAATATTCCAAATAATTCAGTTTGTGCCCCTTACATTGTATGTGAAGGATGGAAAGCCATCACAAAGATGGGGTGAGCTTCTTACGGCTACCTGCTGTGTTGGTTTACGGGAATGTTACGTCCTCGCTAGGGACCAAACACAGACGCACACACACAACCAAATAGGATCCTTTGCAAGGGCTAATGGGACCCCGCTAAGGATGTTTGAATTATAACCTGGGATCCTTCACGGGGCTAATGAGACCCCGCTAAGGATGCCCGGTTATTTACGCAAGCACACAAAATCACTCACGCACACAAAATCACTCACGCACACACACAAATGGGCCCAACTTCTGGGAGAATCAGCTCAATAAGAGCGTGGTCAAATCGACACAACAGGACGAGGGTGAGGGTCGAATACGCGTATTTCGGCTACAAAGTTTTCGGCTTCAGCGAACCGAAGGTAACGCGTCACTTCAACGCAGGGTTGAAGAGAGAACTCACGTCAACCCTGCGTTGAAGTGACGCATCGAATACGCGCCGAAATACGCGTATTCGACCCCCACCCTCGTCCTGTTGTGTCGATTTGACCACGCTCTTTTTGAGCTGATTCCACTGTAATATAAACAGGTTTTCTTACCACATATATCCAGGTATATAACAAACTCCCCAAGGTTGGCTGATTGATATGCGTTGCGTCCATCCTTACTATTTTGGATCCAGGAGTCAAAGGGCTGATAGCCATCGGCGGAAATGCGCATGACAGTAGTTCCTTTTTGCACACCTCGGGCAGCGGTGGTAAGGGGTGGGGTAGTGCCTTGCTCTTTTTGATGCTCGTGTTTCCCCAACCCTCCCCCGCAACTGACGGAAGGACTGCAACTTCGCCGGATGGTTCACGTCTTTCCCCCCTCTCTCTTCTATTTTCGACGACGAAGGGGAGTAGCGGAACGGGGGAAGGGAAAGATAAGTGGAGTGAGGTGTGGCCATCGTGGGTTCGCGTGCCTGTCACTCAACTGAAACTCCTGTTCGTTAGCGGCGTTCTCTCTCTCTCTCTCCGCGTTGCATCAAAAAGCCTCGAGATTAAAATAACACCAAACTTGACAAAGGATGCCAATTGTTTACGGCTTTTGGAGACTTTCTTTGTTTTATTTTAATTGTCTTTCCGTAAGAGCTGACCCCATCTTTGTGATGGCTTTCCAGCCTCGAGATGGTACTGTTACCGTATATCACCGCATAATCGTCGCCATCGCATAATCGTCGCACCTTACTTTTTCAATCCACAAATTGGTTCACAACTTTTCATCGCATAATCGTCGCATGTAGAGCTGTGCGAATGCTTCGAAATCGAGTCGAATCGAATCGAATCAGACTTAATTCGATTCGATTCGCCTGCGAATCGGGATGCTTCAAAACCGAATGATTCGAAATCTTCGCTTCTGATAGATTCGTCTTCGAATCGTTGCATGCATTCAAACATGGCGCTCATTCCAAAAATGGTGCGCCGTCCGTTTCGACGATGTTTTCCTCACGCGAAAAGAAAATTTAAACGATCACATGTTATTCTTTGCCATTCTCTGTGCCACTATAGATATATAAGCTCATGAAAGGCCCTGAAATATTGTGAAAATCTTTACTACTTAAACTGCGCATATGCTTTTGCATTTTATTTAGAATTCGAATTTGATTCGCCAGCGAATTTTTCATGGTGAATCGATTCGCTACCGAAGTTTAAAAAAATTTCGTTTCCATTCGATTCGAAATATCTTCTGGGAGATCCGATTCGGTTCGATTCGAAAGCCGCTAGAGACTCGGAGACTACGCGCTAGACTTAGATTGCTTGAGCAATTGATAATGGATATCTTTCAGAGCGACACGGAGAACATCATATTAGAACCACATTATATTTCCAGGTCCGACAGAATCGATAAATTAAGAGAGATGTTTTGCCGAACGGATAGGTTTGGGAATTCGTTTTCCCCCCGAACAATTAAGGACTTTAATAAATGCTAGGCGGAACTTTTATTTTATTTTATTTTTTTTGTTGACGGCTGGTGTCCTAACACCCCCCGCCACACGCCTTTTGAGGCGGCTTGCGGGGTATTATGTAGATTTAGATGTAGATGTAATGAAAATCCCTGATTCGCATAGTGCTAGTCGCATGTTAATTCTTTTCGTCACGACACTAGCTGTAAAAGGAAAAATCATATATGTTATTTCTCAAGGTGTTTTTTTTCGTCACAGCGCCTTAGCTCTCATTATTCTTCATCAAAATTAATGATTCTAACATCGTTTTAAAGCTTATGTTCCCCGCTATTGACAAAAAATAGACATATGGTTTAAAATTAGATTTTTTTGTTAAAAAATGATACAGTGCCGTCTGTTGACAATATAATCAACTAATATGTTGGCTATGGTTACGTGCTTAAAATACTCTATCTACGCGTCATCTATTAACACATCGTTAAGTTAGATTGTTTACATTCTACATGCAATTAGTGTGACCGTTTATCGTTTACGTTATGTATCTTTAACACAAAAATAAATAACATATAATTGTCCATGGGAAGAATCAGGTAGAAGAACAGGAAAAAAGAAGGAAAAAACAGGAAGAAGCTGCATGCTGTGCGAAATATTCGCACGGGTCAGCTAGTTTCTCTAATTTTGCACTCTACCTGACATAAATATCTACCTGCCATTCACAAATACAGAGTAGGGGAGACCGGGGCTAGTTGGGCACACTTTTGTCTTATGAATTTTCTATTATTATCTATTTACGTTTTCAACAAAATAACGGTGCTAGCGCATTGAAACATCTGCAATAAATTGCGATTAATCATGGAAAATTATTATAAATAAAAGCAGTTAGATAGATAATAAATGACCTATGTATTTGTAATACCGGCGCAATTTTAATTTTTTTATTTCCCCTCATAATGGTCACACCCTACTTTTTGGCGAAAAAAATTGGCATAAAATTTGCGAAGGTTATGCGGTGAACTACGGTTTTTACAGATGTATATGGTTCATATTTCTGAGTCCTATTCAGATACACATTTCACTTCAACTCAACAAACGATTGTCCCGTGAGATCTAATATTTTGCTCAAACTTAGTGTATGGTTTGCATGCTACTTCAAACGAAGAAATCTTGAACTATTTTGAGAAAAAAAGCTTTGGATGATTTATGCGTATTTAGTTTTTTCAAATGTATGCAAAGAAATGCGTGCCCTTAATCATGCTGCTACTTGTATGTCGGCTATCAGATGTAGAGAAACAATATTTTCCGAATTTTCAAGCTTTTTCTTTTTTAAACATTTATTGATAATATTTAATTTCCTATTTTGTTAATTTTAATGTTTGAAAAAATTTCAACACCTTTTCTCAAACACTTCAACTCTGAATCCACCAAAATTTGTTTTCACAATACATACGTACCTAATTAACTCAATCAGATATAAATTTCATGATAAGCTATATGCACGCTTAAAATAAATTTTTAGCATTTGAATTTTTCTCCGCCCGCCTCCGCGGGCTCTGCCCTAGAGCTAGCATGTAGCAGACATGTACAATGTGAATAGACGTACACAGATAGCTCTAGCATTCTGAATTAAGTACAATTTAACCCTTTACATTCTGAATTAAATACAATCGCGCCGAAGTCTCTCGAAGTGTAATGCTTTCCCTCCTACGAGTAGCGTGAGAATTTTCTGTACTCCTCTCTACGGAGCTGTCTCGTGGCGACGAATCGGTCAGGTATGCCTTTCGCCCGTTTTTGCACCCCACTCAGCGGGACACCGCGCCCTTTCCCCGGGCACTCGGCTCGACCCCTTAACCCTTAGCAGCCCCTCTCTCTCAGCAGGACGCCGCTGTAAGTTTGTTGAATTAACGTTGTTTTTTAAAAAATAATTCTTTGCTGTATACTTCAATAACTTATATCTTTAAATGAATTTCTAATGTTATTCTGAGCGTTTTACAATTTTAAACGAAATTCTAGCTTTCATGTTAACAAATTTAGAGTTCTATTTAGAGCTCAAACTATTGAGAGTTCCTCACAAGATCTCCGTTACTATCAACGCTAGCATTTCGTTTGAAATTTGCGGAGACTCAAGAAAAAACAAATAATTGTCTTCATAAAGTTAAAAATTTTGTAGTGTGAAAAAAATAATTGCCTCGAAAAACCATTGCAAACACAATAAATTAACCGTGGATTCACGCAGCAATGAGGGCTACTAATAATGCGGAGGGTCGAGCTCACTTTCCGAGGAAAGGGTGTGGGGCTGTCCCGAAGCTGGATCGCAAAGGTTTACTGCAAACCTGGGATTATTGCTCCCTTTTCTCGCGTCGGCTATACCCGACAATAGGTCTTTTGCGTTGGTTTTTCTCCGTCGGCCATAGCCGACATTCGGTCGTTTGCGTTGGAAAATTCACGTCGGCTACAGCCGACGCTAGGCGCGAAAGGTTTTATGAACACTGTGTTTTTTGTTTTTTTTATTGCTATGTAACTGCTATCACGCATTTAACGCATATGTGAAGCTAGTACACAACGCAGGGATTTGATTATATTTCGCTAATTTTTCTTCATTAAATTAATTCATGCGATGGTGGATCACATATGCTAAAAGATGTCCCTCAGTAAAATTTAAATATAAATTTATCAAAAAATTTTGGGAAATTTTTATGAAATGCTTCCAGCTCATTGATCAAAGTATTTTAAAACCATTCACAGAGCACGAATTGCTAATTTTTATCATTTTTTATGTTAAACCCAAGCTGTTGTCTGTTATAACCTGATGACTTTTTGTGAATCCCCGATGAAAATTCTAGTTCATTCATTGGTCGTTCAATCCTAAGATTAGTTGACTGCAACCCGCCACCCGTCGCTATCTAATGCTAGTACCCTTCTCTCCTGGTATCTCTGCCTACTACTCTGTACTTTCATCTATATTTGGCCCATGAACCTATTCGTCGGTCTTCCTGTATAGAATTTTCCCTCTATTTTGCCGTCAATTATGTTCTTCACTAACCCATTGTGTCTCAGAGCGTATCCAATCCATTTAGTTCTTCTTTTTCGTATGGTATTCCATAGGATCCTATCCTCTTCTACTCTTCTGTACACTTGATCATTTCTAATTTTGTCCGTCCACTTTATTTTCAGCATTCTCCTCTAGCCCCAGGTTTCGAAGGCTTCTAGTCTTTTTAAGTCAGCTTTTCCAATGGTCCATGCTTCCGATCCTAAGAGTGCCACGCTCCACACGAATGTTTTCGAATACTGTTGTGTGGTTCTTAGTTCTTTATTCTTTGAATACAGCAGTAGTCTTTTTCCCATAAACGCCTTCTTCGCTGTCAGCTTGATATATCAGTCAAAAGTCCTAATGTCAAAACAGCTCTTTACCAGTCTCTGTTCATTCTCTCGTCCCTTCGTCATAGACTTCACATCTACGCTAATGGTATCACTAGTGGTTAGCTCCTGTTATTCCCCCCGCGATAGATAGTCCCTCTTTTAATTAATTCCCATCAACTCACCACTCTTTCGTGGTGGGTGCATTCAAATATCTTCCTCACTGCCGATAGATCTTGAAAACTGGCTCTCCTTTAATGATATTTTTCATTATAATTCATTTTGGCCGATTTTTTCCACTTCCTTTCCTCTTACGTGTTGGTTAAAAAACTCTGAATTTCTAAGATTCTGATAAGACGTCAAGGTGTGTCCAAACACTGCATGCACCTCCGAGTGGCGGCATGCGGGGAACGTTACACTGTCCATCAATGTAGTCCTTTGAAAGGGATCCAGATCGAGAGGAATAGTTGGAGCCGACATGAGTTATTGCTAGGTTTCTCTCGTGCTATAGCGGCGGAAATGTACCAACGCTGACCAGTAGAGCGCTTTAACTGTTAGCAGGATAAGCTGCCCGCGACAGGTGTACCGCCAAGGTTTGGTAACTTTGCCAGTAGTGTAGATAAGAGGGACTTAGCACACGCAATCTTGAAAATATCGATACATCGTTAAAATATCGAAACAAAAGACAATCTCGAAGGGCAAGAGAAGCCCTAATGTCGATCCTGAAGCAGGAACCTTACCCGACGCTGGAGGGATGGTGGGTTTTGGTTGATAGACAGCGCAAGTGCGGGAATCCAAGGCGGTAAAATAGACAGCACTGACTGGTGGGTGTGGGTCACGTGACTGTTAAGTGGTGGCGGAAAAAAAGTGTATCGAAAATCGCGGAAAACATTGCATCGGAATATTGAAACGATAATTGGGGAAATCATCGTATCGATACATCAAAACCATAAACGGTCGCGAAGCGCATGCGCGGGAAACATCGAATCGATTATATTGATACAAAGAAAAGACGATCGCGAAGCGCAAGTGCGGGCCAATGACGTGGGAAAACGGGACGTAGAAAAATACATACATACATACATACCCATCACGCCCTTCCCTTCCGGGGTAGGCACAGTCAAAATGTTTCACTCATTAATACATAATTGTACACCTAACTCTGCTTCAATAATTTCCTCCATACTGACCTATACTTGCAAACCACTGTTATCTCTCAGATTTTCCCAGCGTATCTGCTGGATAAAGGTTTCTCGGGTCTTCCTCCCGGTGAGCAGGTCCATGGGGCCCAACGTTTCGGAAAACGACTTGTCCTCCGACTTCAGGGGGTTCAACATGTTTTCGTTAACAACATTCATTCGGAAGCTGAACCACCTGAAGATGGAGGACAAGTCGTTCTCCGAAACGTTGGGCCCCATGGACCTGCTCACCCGGTGGAAGACCCAAGAAGCCTTCACCCTGTTATCTCATTTACCCCCATACACTGTTTCATACACGCCCTCCCGTTTTTAAAACTCCTAATATTCCTCCTCCTAAGAATCTCCTCAACCACAACTTTTTCGGCCTACCTCTACCTCTCATACCATTCATTCTACTCTCTTATCTCTGTTTCGTTATTCGACTCTCATCCATTCTCTCTACATGGCCAAACCAACGAAGCACACTTCTTTCATACACGTCCATCACTGGAGCATTTAACCCACATTCATTCATGACCCACTCATTCCTGATCCTATTCATCCTACTTTTGCCGCAAATAATCCTCAGATAACTCATACCCACGGCGTTTATTCTACTCTTATGTCAATCCTGACATACCAATGTTTCACTACCATATAGCAAAGTGGGAAGAATTACACTTTTTTACACGGCAGTTTTCGCTTCCTTAGACAAGCACCCATTCCTTGATATGCTCCACATGCTACCTACCACTTTCCTTCCAGCATTCGCACGTCTCTTTATCTCCTCATCTATTCTTCCATTTTTTGCATACATCTTACCTAAGTACACAAGATCATCAACCTGTTCAATTACTTCACCATTCGCCCTCATCATACAGTTATTCTCCCCATTCTCCTTATCAAAAACCACTACTCTTACACGCATTTACCTTCAATTCCATTCTCTCCGTTGATTCACAAAACTTTTCTAGGAGCTTCTGTAATCCCTGTTGACTTTCTGAGATCAAAACAGCATCAACCGCATGTATAAGAACTCGCACGTTTACATTTCCAATCAAAATACCGTCGTTTTCACTACATGCGTCTCTAACGCATTTTTCCATAAATGCGTTAAACAGCCATGGAGACATTACACATCCTTGCTTTACACCCCGATTTATTACAAACCAATCATTCAGAACCCCGTTAACTCTTACACTTGCATTACTGTTGTCATATATCGCCATCATAACATTCAATAACTCCCCATCCACTCCATAGTCTTTCAAAACCTTCCACAACTTCTTTCTATTTACTCTGTCATATGCCTTCTCTAAATCGACAAACGCTCAGTACACACATAAAAATGAAGCGTGTTGAAAAGACTAACAAGAGCGATTCGTACGAAACGAGCGATTAAACGGGTAAAGGATATATTCTTTTAAGTAATGAATCACATGAAATTTATGAAAAGTTCATTTGAAACCATAATATGGGGAGTAATTGGGAACTATATTTCCACACGCTTGATTGTTTTCATCACTATTTCCTCTGTCATATCATTGTCATTCAAATTATCACACCAATATTTCATCTTCAATGACATACGTAAATTTAATCCCTCGCACACTGAGTCATTTGAATGCTTCCAGGTGCGTATAAGCCACGAAGGACTTCTTTATATGAAATGAATGGGCGTTAATTTTATTTACCAGCAATTTCAAAGGACCTTGAGGTACATACGTAACGGGTAATCTCGAGCATTCATCCTATATACGAATATATGGAATATCTCCCCGCTCAAAACCATCTATATGCATTATATTCCCTTTGATGCTCAGCCAGACGATCGGCAGTTGTTTCTCGTAGGCCGTATCCCGTTTTGCAGGATTGATGATGTTTGCAAGCTTCGCAAGGTTCAACTTTCACAAAACTCCTCGATCTCGAGGTTGAGAGAGGGAGTTCATGGCGCTCTTTTATCTTTCTCCTGCCCATTAACGTTTTCTTCGTATCATATGCCACTGAATTTAAGTAAACCCTCAACCGTCAATCGTATTCCCGTTTCTTTTCATCATCTAAAGTATTTGTAAGATCTAATAACTGAAGATCTAGTATGCATGTGCAAAGGTTAGAAAAAATGAATAATAAGCGTTTTACTCATCATCATCAATGTTGATCTGTCCTAAGACAGGTTCCTGCTGAACTCCTCCTACCTTCTCTATTTTGCGCCTACATTTTCACTTCTTGGTAACTCCTGTTCTCCCTCAAATCCATCAACATATTAAATTTTCTTCTTCCTTTCTTGCATTTTTCTTTAACTTTTCCTTCCATTATCTTACTCAGGAGGCAGTCATGCCTCATGAGTCATGACATGCCCCAACCAGTTTGCCTTCCTTCTTCTTATTGCATTCATGATTGATTCTTTCTCGTCAATCCTCTCCAAAACTTGGTCATTCCTCACCTTGTCCGTCCACCTCACTCTCATCATCCTTCTCCATAACCTTATTTTAAAACTTTCAACATACTTCACTTCCTTTTTCCTATAGGTCCAAGTTTCTGATCCATAGAGGACCACGCTCCATATGAAGAATTTAGCAAATCTCTTTCTTAGGGTAATAGGTATTTTATTGGCAGGTAATAGAGCTTTTGTTTTTTCAAAAGCTTTCTTTCCCATGGATATTCTACTCTTGATTTCCTGAGCCTAGTACTACCACGATGTAAATGCAGTGTTTAGGTTCTTGATCATTTTCGGGTTCATTTCTTGGTGGAATATCAATTGGATCGTGATTTACTACCGTTTTAAAATACCTAAAATAAATTTCTGAATACTTCACAAACGATTCATCTCCCACTGATATACGCTGTAATAATTTCGTACGAAAGTTAGCGATCGTGTTATTGGGAAATTATTTTCCAGAGCCATTGCTCAAGAGATTCACATAAGAAAATCCATTACCTTAATTGTTTTACTTGCGAGGCATAAATCCAATTGTTGCAATCATCACCATATCCTACCTATTCAACTAAGTATTCTTCCTTCCTCCCCTTCCCATAGTGCTTTAAGCTCCTTTCTATTTATAATTCCGTGTCACCAGTCACCGTTGTATTGGTTAGTTCTTCGCCATGGAACAATCCATGTAAGCTCGCACCATATAGATCTTTCAATCAATGTACAGTCATTAAATAATTTCTAGTCATATGCTCCGCCTTAAGTATTTCATTGGTGAAAAATTACGGTACATTCCTTTGCAAATAAAAAGTTCCCATTAGATATACTGGCATGGTCACCCACCGAAATTTGAGCTTTTTTTCTTTTACCAGTTAATGTCAATTTTTTTACGACTTTAAATTCATTTTCATTGTTCACCTGCGATGGATCTTTCCCAGTGATCAAATGCCCGCGACTATTATAAAAAGTTAAAAACCGGGTAATATATCTACCCAATTATCGGTATTGAACTTGGTAACATACATTTCTAAACGATCGATAAATTTTCGATTTAATCGCTCCCCCACAAATGCCTCTACGTCGAGATTGTAATAAAGAATATTTTTTTTTTCAGAAGAAACATAAGACATCCTCCCCTTATCGCTTTGCACTATTAGTGGCTCTTTTTCCTGAGTGACTGACATCAGATGACAAAAAAGTGAGGAGTTATTCATTATTTATGCAAATTAAATGGTAAATAACTAACTGCAAAGAGCATTTAATCTCTGGTCAACCTAATACCGTTGGTCTAAAGAATGTATCTTTGGGGTTCACACACCACCTGTACACATGAAATACATTAGTTGTAAATAAAGTTTGTTACCAAGGAGATCTGAAATTCACCTCTATCACTCTAATCGTATTGACCGAGGGCTCTACCACTGCGGCTATTGCGCGAGTTTTTCCGCTGTTAACCCTTAACTGCTATCGTCGGGTCTTTTTGACCCGGACAATAAGACGACCCGTCGAGAAGACAACCCGTCTTTTTAGAATTTGTTTTTTGAAGTTAGAATTAAAACGACATCTGCAGCAACCTTGGCTGCAATGTAATCCTAGGGGAGAGGTGGAACAGGCCAGTTGAACTTGATACAGTGCGGGTGACGGTTGTTGTTCACGAGAAATTCGGAAAAAATCCAGTCAAAAATGATACTCGAGGATAGTGTACACGTGGTCAAAAACCACGATAGTAGTTAGCCCTTTGAGTATGGCATGACGTGATATCACGTTGTAACATAACGCTGGTATTGTCTGGTGGTTAGGTTACCCGGCTCTCACCCGGGAGGCCCGGGTTCGATTCCCGGCACCGGAACCAAATGTAACATAACGCTGGCCTCGCCATTTTTTTCTTTTACCACCTCATGGTTTATAATAACAATAAGGGACCCACCATATTGTTAAGTAAAAAAAATGGCGAGGCCAGCGTTATGTTACAACATTATGGTTGTCTTTACGTTGGTACTGATGACGTGATATCACGTCATGTGCACCGTGAGTGTTCCAGCCTTGACAAGGGGGCCTAGTGAATGTTCCATAGTGAAAACTGGAACACTCACAGTACCCTTGACGTGATATAGCGTCATTAGTACTAGCGTTATGACAACCATGACGTGATATCACGTTATATCGCACTCAAGGGGTTAAGGGTTAAAGAAGGAAGTTGCTAATTTGAAAATATAGTGAGCTAAAAAGTCAAGACGGAGCCCGATATAAAATATTCCGATCCACGCAGGTGCGTCAACGCGAGTTTCTTCAGAGCATTCCTTTTATTGGGGCGTTCACTCGGAGTATATTTGAATCCAGTTTCGCTAGCCTGATGATTCTCACCCTTCCTCTTCAACACTCGGCGTTATAAAGCTGTTCCAACAAAAGCCACCGCGAGCCACTTGCGCCCACTACCCAAGTTTTTTCAACCCGGCTCCAATTTAGTCGCAAAATTAGGCTGGTAAGTGTACTCAAATTTTTGAAAGAAATTGTACGAGCAGTATAGTTATAAGAGAAACTGAAGCAATTTGATGAAACTCCTCGGGTCTCAAGGACCAAAAATGGGGCCCTCCAAGCCCTATTAAAAAATTCCTCGGAAGCTGTTCTGTAGAACGTTAGGAATTCTACAGAAATTGACTCTTTTTCTTCAGAACTAGTTCCTTTTCTAAGGATCTGTGCGGAACTAAAGAGCCTACCTCTAAAGAACACATGTTCTGTTACTTTCTGGAGATTCTACTCTTTCAAACTCTACTGGTCATTGCTTAAAGAGCTCAATCGGATGAAATTAATGCATGCTTGAATCTAATTCACCTTAGTCATGCAAGTCAAACAAAAGTCTAATTTCTGGGGAAGCATAGTGAAATCTAAAATTACTACTATCTAATACGATAGCAGACCCCTTTAATATGTTCACGCGGGGGATTGAGTTACCCAACCTCTGGTGATTGGCAACGAATTCCTAATATGAGAGGCCGAATTTTTCATTCGTCTAGTTCTTAAAATGGATTAATTTAGGTTTGAAACAAGAAGCAATATAAATTTCAATTCACAAAATCCTCAAAACATCCCCTCCTGTGTCTGGTTTCTGATCTTGAGCGAATCAATAAAGTCTACTGATTCAATTTCAATTTCCCCACGCTGTGATTTACCCTGTAGAGAAAGCGCCAGTGACGTCAATACAGTGCTGCCTAGTAGGGGTCAGAATTCGGGCGGTTGTAAGCTCGAGCCGGAATCTGCCCCTACTAGGCAGCACTGTATTGACGCCCCTGGCGCTGAATTTTATAATATAATATAATATTTAATAATATAACAATATTATATTTATTACTCAACACAATTAGACATACATTAATTTTTACAACATGAGTAATATTAGTTAGCCTAAAAGAAGGACCTGTATTAAGACGGCCATCATATGGTCAATACTTATGCGTTAGTCTTTTACATAATTGAACATGGAAATAGATACACAATATTTCATGAAGTTATCAGTAATTTAAGCAGAATTATCAAGTTTATCACATACAATTATAACAAGGTATCTTCTATTCATTCTTGAGTAAATAACCAAGATTGTATATTTTTCAATACTGTATTAACAGATTTGGATTTAAGACATGAAGTAGGCAAGAGATTGTACACTTTAGGTCCGACATACAAAAAACATCGTTTTAATGACGTTAGGTTTGTTTTGGGCAAGGGTACACGAGATTTTCGAAGGTTGAAGGGAGAAATCAAATATAGTAGTAACCCAGCATTTCCTCTTCTTGCATAAAAACGTCGTAAGACCTTATAAATGCATAAATGCCTCAATGGGAGCAACCGTAGTCGAAGAAAAAGTGGAAAGGAGCTTTCGAAACGGTTCTTTTTCAAAATCACTCTAATAATTTTCTTTTTAGAAATACGGCGGGTTTTAAGGAATATAAATAAGCTCCACCCAAACAGAAACTACCTAGTTTAGTCTGGATTGGACTAAAGAATTAAATATTAGCCTCAAAAAATATAATGAACATTTATTTCTTAAAAGGTAAAAATTTGGTAGAGTTCGTCGCATAATATATGTTACATTGTGAATATGTTGTTAACATTTCAAGGATGCCTCCAGGGTTAATCCCCTTTGAATCTCCGTGTCTCTTATATCATCTCCGTGAAGCTATCCCTGAATTTTAGAAAACATACCGTGACGTTTTCCTACCGGGTGTTGCTCGGATCGTGAATTCTGGTAGCCGGGGACGGGGGGCGCCAGTGCGCGTAAAATGGCTAGGAATCTTCCACTCGCACTTGGAAGAGGTTTGGGAAATGTATAACGGGAGGAATCCAAAGGAAAAACTTTTGAATGGGTTTTGTAGTTCCCTCAGAATTAGTGTCGACCACACAATCGATGTTCGAGCGCACGATTATCACAGAGAAGAGTAAGGGGGAGTGTGGGGGGTCAGGTTTTGCTGGATGAAAAAATACCCAAGTTGACTGTATGAAGAGGTTTTAATAGGCAAGTTCGAATCACTGATTTTATACACAAGCAGGCTATACAAACAGATCTACATCTACATCTACGTAACACCCTTCGAGCTTACACGAGGGTGTGCGGCAGGGGGTGAAGATCACCGAACATGCACTATTGTCGTGCAACTAAGATATTTAATGGAGACATGCTACAGAACAGGGTCACATGCAGCTAGATGGTTAGTATCTACAATATAAAAGAGGGATTATTGGTTGTTATTACATGCATCATGCACTACAGACTACTGTAACTATATTTCACCTACCTATCCCTTTGCTACGCAGCCTATTGTTATCTCTTATGATACGCGGGAAAAATGACATTTTAAATCTATCGGTACGACAATCTTTCTCTCTAATCTTGTTAATCTGATCAAACCTAGCGTAATACGCAGGGGTTCTTAATATATATCTAACGGCATCTGTGAACAAATCGGTTTCGAATTTACTTAAAAGGTTAAACCTCAATTTTAACTGGCATTCTGAAGGCAATTCCCATCCTAAATCTTCTATTAAACTCGTAACACTTATACAAATCATCATAACGGCCTTTAACAAATCTAGCGGATCTCCTTTACACACGATCTAATTCATTTATCAAACCTTCTTCGTACGGATCCCACATTCTAGCGGCATATTCTAAATGAGGCCTGACCGTGCAACATAGCTTCTCTCTCGTACTCTCTCATCGCATTTGCCTAGAACCCATTTTACGAATTCTACGATTTGCTACTCTTGTTATTTTCCTGATGTGTTCCCCACATGACATGTCTTCTGTGATGGTGACGCCTAAGTATTTTCTAAGGATTCCCAAGGACACAAAGGATTCTAGCTGCCAACTATCACACCAATCATCAATCGCATTAAAATCCTTAGCTAAAGACTGACTGTCCTCTTCTTCTTCGATCTTCAAATTTGATTCTAGCTGCCAACTATCACACCAATCATCAATCGCATTAAAATCCTTAGCTAAAGACTGACTGTCCTCTTAATTTCTAATTTCCGTATACACTACTGCATCATCGGCAAACCGACGGAGCTTGCTATTTTTTACTACTATATTGAAGTCATTTACGCATAGAAGAAATAAAATTGGGCCTATCACGCTTCCCTGGGGAACACCTGATGTAACTTTTACTTCACCTGAGCTGACACCATCTATTACCACCCTTTGAACGCGTTCATGTAAGAAATCTCCTTTCCAGCCTACTTTATTACTGTCTATCCCGAATGATGCTAACTTCGCGAGTAACTTACAGTGGGGAACTTTGTCAAACACTTTTCTAAAGTCAATAAACGCTGCATCTACCTGTACATTACCTTCTCCGGAAACTATAATATCATGAACAAAAAGGCCTATTTGAGTTTCACAAGACCGTCCCTTCCTGAACCCATGCTGGTTTGTTATCAATAAATACTGGCTGTCGAGGTGTCCCATTATTGATGTTACTATTATATGCTCTATAATTTTACATGATAGTGACGTTAATAATATTGATCTATAATTACATGGCTGTTCTCTATCGCCGCTTTTAAAAATGGGGGTCACGTTTGCTATCTTCCAGTCTTTGGGAACCGCGTGTTCTTCGAGGGATTTGTTAAATATTGCTTTAAGATACGGAGCCATTTCCAGAGCTAATTCTTTATACGCACGAGCTGGAATTTCATCAGGGCCTGAGGACTTGTTCGGGCTAATGTTATTTGATAAGGATACGATTCCGCTACAAGATATATCGATCGGGAGCATTGGTTGCTGAAATCGGTCTGGTATGGTTTCGTGCAAACAACGATTAGATTGATTAAACACGCTCTGAAAAAATAATTCAACAAACTAGCCTTATCTAAACTATAAGTTGCTATTTCGCCTCTATTGTTTTTTAAGGAATTAACCGTTGACTTTTTAGTTCCCTGTCCTTCCCCAACATATGACCAAAATGCTTTCGAATTTCCCTCTAGTTATTCTCTTTCTCTTCACTTTCTTTCAATTCACTAAACGCTTTAATAAGGGCTGTTTTTGCGCCAGCTTTACAAATTTTATAACGCTCGATAGTATTTTTAAGAACGCTATTAGCTACATTTTTTTTTAATTTTCTTAGTTTCGCATGGCTAACTCGTTGGCGTTTAAAACATTTTCTAACCTCCGCATTGTACCGCCTTGGTTCCCCATTCTCAATCTTATACTTATGAGGTATATATCTTTTGACAAGTGACCGCGTAATTTGGAGGAACTCTTTCCATGTATTGTCTGTGTCACTATTTTTGCTGATGTTCACGATTTTTTCAAAAGAAGTCTTAAATCACGCCTACATTAGTTCAAATCTGCTTTACTGAAAAGGTAAATCTTTCTTTTTAATTTAAAATTTTTTTAGTATTGAGGGAAAATTTTACGTATACTTCTTGACCTTCTTGACTTGACTTTCGACCTTCTGGTCGCTTATTCCATCGACATTTTTAACTTTAATAACTTTTTCAGGGATGTTTGTGGCGAGTAAATCGAGAATATTTTCCCCTCCATTAGCCAAATTTACTATTTGATGTAGTGCGTGAAATGCGAACAGGTTAAGCAATGACTCGCAGATTTCTTGTCCCTACCCCCAGACTTATGAATACATGTTTTCCAATCTATCGATGGTGTATTGAAATTTCCGCCTACAATAATCTGTCGTTTGTTACTATGGGAATTAATGGACCTTATCTGTTTCTTGAGTTCTAATACTGAGTGTACATCGGAATGGGGTTGTCTATAGTGGGCACAAACGTATATTACTTTCGAATGAGCACATTGAATGGAACACCATACACTTTCTATTATACTATCGGGAATCACTTCTATTTTGCTGACCATTGTGTTCTTTACTGCGATATATTCTCCGCCTCCCGGTCGACCCTCTCGATCTCTCCTGTATACCCTAAAATTTACTGGAAAAATTTCACCATCAGCAATATCGCTTGTTAACCAACTTTCCGTTTCTATAATTATGTCAGAATTAGTACTCTCTATAAGGTGATGGAATTTAGGTCTTATATCTTGCGTCTTAAAGTACGACAATTAACTACCACTATTGCAAATTCCTCTATTTTAATATGTCTGCTTATTGTATTTGTGGGGTTTCTGTTTTTTAAATTATTGGGAAAGTTACAGTTTGGGAATTAATGGTTTTTTTTAATTTATATGTTTTTCCTTTTTCTGTGCTTTCTTCTTTCCCGCTAAACCCATACTGTGTAGTCTGATCAACTCGTTATTCTTTGCTAACCTGGTAAATGGAAAGTTATTTTAATGGCCCACTATTTGACCTACTCTCTTCCTTGAGCGTTTCTAATTTATTGTCATCTATTAAGCTTTTCCTAGGCCCTAAACTTTGTGTACTCTTAATTATCTGACTTTCTGGAAATGCACTGGTTGCTCACTCCGAGTGCTGGAGAGAGAAATGACAGAATACTGGGGTCCTCGGCCGCACTGGTAGGCTGACTGCTGGGTGTCTTTGCAGCTGCGAGCGTTGGTTGACTTCTGCCTGCGCACACCGCGCTTAGGATGCCGTTCAAAGTCTGCTGCCGAGAGCATTGAAACACGAGCGACGTTACTGCTAGAGGTTGACCAGATGAACTGATATTACTGCTTGTTCCGCGGCCTGTATATGCGGTTGGCCGGGCCCAGGGGAAGGGGGATTTCATTATCCTTACAAGATGGGAGAGGGTCCCTCCCCTCTTCTAGAATGTTGTACTGCGTAGTTCCATTGGATATGACCACATCTTAAGAGTGACCACTGGGCACCCCTATTTCTGAAGACACCATATCTGACGTCACACAGGGAAAACTCTCCTCACGCGAACCCTTAGCCCGAACAGGGAGGAATGAAGGAAGAAGACCAAGAAAGGACGAAATACAAAAAGGAAAATAACGAGGTAGTCTAACCTAAATGGACGAAAACTAACAACAACGAATCGGCCGATGCCTAGTTTTTGGTGGAGATAGGAAACGTAATTCTCCAACACGGGAGTCTGAAGCCAACTACCTGATCTCTCCGCTCGGCTGGCCGAAGAAAACTTTTACCCCTCATTACACCTTCCTCTCCGCAAGAGCAGCGAACTCCGTAACTTTCCATGGCGTAAGAAAAACAAGAGTAACGGCGGGCGTACTTCCACGAAAGCATACGAACGCCATATTACAACGTTTCCCTCCCCTCAGCCACTCGCGTCCACCTTGCACCAGTTTCCAGCTCTGCCCTACGTCTCTCATCTGTTCAACTATAGATCTTTGGAGGTGAAACCTAGGCTCTTGCAGTATAGGGAAAATTATTTTCCGTAAATATGACGATTGAATTCCGGTTTTCCGTTAGTGATAATATTTTCGCAGATATTCGCAATTCAAATGCGAAAGGGGTTATATCTTGGTGGCGTTCTTAAATAAATAAATAAATAATAAATAAATATAGAGTAATTTATTTAGAAAATAGTTTAAATGCTGTAATTTCCCTTTGGATGGTTAAAAAATATTACAACTAACAAAGGAATATTAATATTTCTTTTTCTGATCATTAACCATTCATAAATATAATTATCACAAATGAATTTATATTTTTAACTTTAAACAAAAAATTACTTTTTTATATAAAGGTATAATAATAATTAAATTTATTTCCAGGACTTTCAGAGTGGTATACAATAGATAACCCCTAAGGATAATCCTGTGTTGGGGCTACTAACAAATGAATCATGTAAAAAGAAATAGCAACAAAAAAAATATTTTAAATTTTTGATCAAACGTTTTACAATACAGTGAATTAACTAATACAAAAATACAAAAAAAGACTCAGAGATATACAGAATTACGAGAATTACAGAATCGTATTTACAGTGGTTACAAAAAAGAGGCAACTATATACATGATCGGGTACGCTTACTATAACAATGGTAGTACGATATCACTATATTTTTTACATTTAATTCAATAAATAGTAATGCAAATTACAAAACAAAGCCTAGATGTTTTTATAAGTAATAACCAAGTTTTTATTTTCTTTCATAATAAACTTAACTAGATACGTGTTTATCTTCCTTAAGGTAGTCCTAGCGAGATAGTTACATAGTCAAAGTAGAGACCATATTACAATTATACGTTTTAATTTCACCAGCTTTTGGACACATCAATGATATATTGCATTATTAATGGTGAAATAAATAGATTTATATGACAGAAATGGTAAGTAATTAAATGAAAATATCTGAATAAGTCTTTAACTTGACTCATTTTTTTTCGCGCGGTGCATTTGAAACTCCTTCAAAACGAAAGGTTTTTCGTGTTACCCTAGAACCTATTGCGGTGACAATATGATTAATTTTCAAAAATAACTGAGAAAACATACAAACTACACGCTGTTAGTTTTTTTACGACATCTTAGTGTCAGAATTACCTCGTTTTGTAAATATGTCTCTCTGGAGTGCATACACGTACCATTTCCCTTGTAAAATGGTTGGTATTTTTTGGCAAATATCTCCGAAAGTAATGTGGTAAGGGGTAGAATATTTGGTGTCATTAGACGGGTGAGATATTTTTCTTTAAATTGAGACCAAATTCATTGATTTCTAAGTAAAATGATTTTCCGCTCGAACTACCTTAAACGGTGATTAATCCTCCATTTGATGAATTTAGTCGGCTGCGCCCAAGACAACCTTGCAGTTAGTTTTCCTATTGATTCCCGTTGTGACGTAAAAGTATGTGCTTTTAGCGACTTGCGTTGCTCAAATTGTTATATCTTTTTCATTCAGGTTAATTTTTAGCTTGCTTTTCGCAGTCTCATCCAAGTCTTGTCTTTTATTGTATTTTCTTCACGACGACGAGTTGTTAAAACTCATGACTGGCCCTCAAGGTCAAGAACACAGACAGAATTTTAAAAATATATACATTGAGGAGCTTTAGATTTACTGAATACTTTGTTTGTCTTCGCCGTTCAGTGAACTGGGCTCCAGTTACTCTATGTTCTTGATCTCTAATCTCAGGCTATTCATGCGTTCACTTGTTCCTTTGTTCTACTTTCTAGTTCATATTTTTTATGAAAAATTTGATGTTTTAAAACGATTCGCTATTGCCATCGAGGCGGCTTACATGATATAACGCAGTAGCTTTTTTTCCATCTTTTCTGACCACCTGTAGAGCTTTAAGGTAGTCCGAGCGAGATAGTTCCCTAGTCATAATAGAGACCATATTCGAATTATACCTTTTAATTTCACCAGTTGTAGAACGTATTAATGAAACATTGCATTATTAATGGTGCAAAAGTATAGTTTTATATGACAGAAATTGTAAGTAATTAAAATAAAATATCTAAATTAGTCTTTAACTTGACTCATTTTTTTCACGCGGTGCGTTTGAAACTCCTTCAAAACGGAAGGTTTTTTGTGGTACCCAAGAACCTGCTGTGGTGACAATTTGTTTCATTTTCAAAAATAGTTGAGAAAACATACAAACTACAAACTGTTAGTTTTTTTACAACATCTGAGTGTTAGAAATTCCTCATTTTGTAAATAAAGTCTCTCTGGAGTGCATACACATACCGTTTCCCATGTAAAAGGGCTGGTGTTTTTGGCAAATATCTCCGAACGTAATGTGGTAAGGGGTAGAATTTTTGATGTCATAGGATAGGTGAGTTTTTTTTAATGAGATGAAATTAAATGATTTATAAGTGAAATGCATTTTCGCTCAAACTGCCTTAATAGAGTCTATTCACTCCGTGGACACCTCACGCTAAAAGTGACAATCTTTAACGAAATGAATATTGCGATGAAGGGGAAAGAATATGTTTTTACTTCGTTTTGAAATAACGGAGTTTTTCGATGAATTTACATAGTCGTCTGCAATGGGCGTAAATCCAGAGATACATAGAATTGCGCTCGGTTCTTTGGTCCGTCATTTAGGTTAGTGAATTGATCAAGAATTAATTTTCATTTGAATGTTGTGGCCAATAACTGCTCAGAATATATTTGATCAATGCTACTAATTTCCATGGACTTACTATTTTTCCTTGTAAAATAAAAACTTGTTCAATCATCTACATCTACATAATGCCCTACGAGCCGCCGCTAGGGCGTTTGGAAGGGGGTGTTAGGTCACGAGCCGTGTAAGTTTTTGGAGATGGAATGGAAACATATATTATAGAAGTGCACTTAGTGGAGCTCAGTTTTTATTGCGATCGCTTATTGTGCTTGAAAAGAACTATTTTTTGTACCTATCTGTTCAGAGATGATTTTTAATAACTTGGTGTATATTTATAACTTATGGTGATTAGAGTTGGCTTCTACTTATTGGAAATTCATCTTAAAAAATTGACACATCCCATGTATTCTTTCAGTTTTTATTTTGACGTCTTGAGGAAATTCAAAAAATTTCCTGATCAGATAATTTAAGTAGAGAAATATCCTAAAATCGTTAATATTACGGCTAGAAATTCATTTAAAATTTTAAATGTATCGCGAAAACAAGAATTCATTTCAAATATCCATGCTATCATGTTTGCTACGAGTGATGGTTTAAAAAAAACCACTTCTGCGCAAGAAGTTGATCGGAAGCACATGCTATGAATGGGTCTGCTAATGAGACGGTGGGTCGAGAATAGGTGCCGAGGGAAGGGACGGAAGTCCCCCTGAGAAGGGACGGCAGGGTGGGAACGATGTCCCACCCTGCCGGGGTGTCACACCAGGGTGGAACCTGGTGGAAGGGCACGGTGTCCCGCTGAGTGGGGTTCAAAATCGGGCGAAAGGCATACATGAACGATTCGTCGCCACATGAGAGCTCCGAAGAGAGGAGTACAGAAAATTCTTATGCTGCTCGCATCAGGGAAAGCATTTCTCTTCGAGAGGCTTCGGCACGAAAGGGTTAATAAAATGTTGTTACGACAGTAATTTAATTTTAATGCGTTCTATAGCTGTCTTCGATTTAAAACAATAAATTTAATAATCAAACTCAGTAACGATTTAAAATTTCTTTGTGCAAATTAGTATTTGAAACAGAATAAAAAAAGAAAGAAATAAACACCAATATATTGTGAACGTCTCCAAGAAAGAATGTTTCACTAGAGTTAAAAATTAGGCCATAAAAGTTTGTAAGTGGGAATGTTGAATAATTAGTCGCATTTAACAATATTTAATTTATTGAATTTTTTTAATGAAATGTAACACTTATCGAAATTACTATTTATTAGCTAAGTCTCTCACACTTCTGTATTGTCTCTGGCTTAGCAAGTTATTTGTACGTTGTACGCACACAGGCTTTTTGCATTTGAATTATAAGGGAGAGTTTTTTTTTCGATTTCTGTGTGAAGGGGACAGTCTGCATGAAGCCCGCTTTTCCAATCTTTCACCCATTTCCGTCTCTTCCAAGGGTATGACGAAGTATGTCTTTTACATACTTGTACCTGTCTTGAGGTGTAAACATTGGACATACTCCTTCTCAAGCAGGGCCTTACTAGTTCTGCAGCTTTCGATTTAACAGAATTAAATCTTGTCATATCTTTTTTGTCTTTCGATAGCTACCGAGGCACGAAAGTGTTTACTAAGGAGAAATCTAATGTCCTGAAAAGCACTGGAAATTGCCGCCTCTATATCTTTTCGGCTTGATGGGGAGCTACCACACATTTTATCCGATATGTCCACGCCACCCTTGGTTGTGTTATAAACATGGGCGTAGCCAGGGGAAGGCAGTAGAGGGGGCGGCACCCCCCTGGACGAGACATTTCATACCGAATCTGCTATCTGGTAGTTCTAATGTCCGTCGTATAGTGGCCCCACTGCGTGGTAAGGCCCGGAGGGAAGAAGACGATGTACGGGTCACCTCCTGGTGTGTACCAGGAGGAGAGGTGGCACAGGTGACGAAGGCAATGAAGTCGGCGGCCAAGGGCACGAACAGCTCTAGGTTGCATGTAGTTTGCCATGTTGGGACGAATGACGTTGTGGGTCGGGGATCAGAGGAGATTTTAGACTCAGTGAGAGATCTATGCTCCTAGTTCCGCCGTATTCGCAGCGGATCTGGTACTAATATGAGGCTCACGATATGCAGCTTGGTACCAAGGACGGATCGAGGTTCGACGGTTTGTAGCCGAGTGGAAGGCATAAACCAGAGGCTCAGTGATGTCTGCGGGAGCGTGGGAGCTGGGTTCTTGGACCTTAGGACGGTATGGATTCGTGTCGAGTGCCATTAAATCGCTCGGGTATCCATTATACGTACGAGGCATCGCAGAAGGTAGCGCGCAGGATATTTGAGCATACCCAGCGAGTTTAGCAAAGATGGTAGGCGAGAGAGTAGGTCAGTTAGTGGGCACAAAATCAGTGCATTTCCAGAAAGTCATATACATACTAAAGAATACACAAAGTTTAGGGTCTAGGAAAAGCTTGATAGCTGACAATAAATTAGAAATGTTTAGGGTAGAGAGTAGGACAAAGAGTAGATCAAATAGTGGGTTAATAAATTTAATTAACGGGATTTCCGTAAATAATAGTAGAAATGAGAGATCTGTTAGAAATCAGAATAGCTTAGTATCCGAGTTAAATATAAGCTGAATAAACATCACACGACTAGCCATTAATAACGTAATTCCAAGTAAACTGAAAAAAGTTGATGTTGACTATTTTTTGCCCAACGTTGAAAATATTTTGCTGGAGCCAAACTATTATGGTAGGAACGATCACAGAAAAATTCATTTCGATCACATCGGTGTGTCTGATATCCCTCTCTCTAGCAAATTTGGGCTTGAAGGTGTCCATATAATGGTTTGTGTACGTAACAATAATTTCAAGAGTTTCATTAGAAAGTAAATTACCCCAACATTTATAAGCAGTTTTAACATTGGGCGCACTTCCTTAATCTCCGGAAAGGTGAATGATTATGTTTTGAGTCTGTGCACGACGTTTTTGCGATGTTGGCTTTTTATTCCACATGGTTTTTTTTATCTCGTCCCAAATAAAATTCCATATTTGCAGCTGACGAATCCTCTTCATCTGAAGATCCTCACCATCTTGTTCAGTTGATAATTTATCTTCTACTTGCTCCACATTATCCACGTCATCGATGTCACTCTCTTCCCCCAAATCCTCATTCTCTGCAGGGTCATTCGATTCATCGTTCAGAAGCCAACCCCTAGTTTCATCAACATGGTTTGGGTTATTCAAATCTAAGTTTCTTTTCGCTATTTGAGGTGAGATTCTGCGGCAGAAGAGAAGAAACCGCTTGATGACTAAACATGAAAACGAGTTCGAGCGCGGTGAGTCTGAAGGCCGTTTTACACGGGGTACGTAATTGCAAAAGCTAATGTATGTGCAATCTTGAATTTCAAAATGCACCGTGTAAAGCGGCGAATTTCAAGAACGCATGCACGAATGCATGAATGCGAGACGCCAGAATAGCCCCTGCTGGAATTTGGTGGTCGCATTCTTGCAATTTGTACGAATAGCACTCCATCTAGCGGTCGCAGTATTAACGACATCTAAGTTCACGGGAAGTTGACTGACGAAAAGGTTTGATAACCTGAGTGATGGGTGTTTACAGTTATTCTTTGTGTGGGAGGATATTTACAGTTACTTATATTGTTATTTATTTAGGTAGATATTTAATAGCTCGTTAAATTGTTCCTCTGTCATCCGCATAAAATTGCGGTAAGCATTCCTGTCTTCTACAGCCAGCTCCTGTTGGACCATATTAAGAATGCCCGTTCCCTCCTTTCGCCTGCGGATCCACTCCCGCATCCCAAGTGCTCTTCTGGCTCTTCTCCTGCGGTTACGCCTTTCTATGAGCTCTGCGGCCCCAATCATAATTCCCACTACTGCTAGCTCTGCAGCAATCAATGCAGCCTCCTCCTGATCCATTATTTTTCTCACAGAGAGAGAGAGAGAGAGTGACTCAATGTCAACATCACAGAATCCCACTATCACCACAACCTTATTTTGCACTGAATGTCAACAACGTCGTGTACAGGATATCGTCTCTCTCCTGTTTGAGCAAAACACTCGCTCTTAGAGTACTTATCAGACGACTGGAATTCACGAATGAATGCATGCTTACGACCACCGTGTAAAGCAGTCACGCATTCGTTTTCGCAATAATTATTGCACGGCAGATTGCGGTATTAATGCAGTGTTAAGTTGTGCAATTTCGTGCCCCGTGTAAAACGGCCTTGAGAGGCACAGGCTGAAAACTAGTTAAATGACACTTGCTTCTACAAACTAACTTCAAATTATGTGTTATAAATTCGGAAAATGAGAAACATGAACGATTTTAGTTAAGGAAAAGCGATTGTGCTGACCTTCAAAATACAAACGAGTTCGGGCACGGTGTAAGAGGCCAGCGAGTGTCCATACGTTCTCCACGGGCGCGGGGGGCAAACTGACCTCGTGGGTTACTATCATCACTAAAAGGTAGGAAGCTACTAGGAGGGAGGGATTCCAGCAGCGCGAGTGGCAAGAGGGACGAACTGAAACGTAATTGCTGAGCCTGACAGATCAGCCGCGCCCGACAGAGGGCTAAGTAGACACCCGTTAAGTTTCACATTAGAATCCTTGTTTGTCAGTACTTGGCCCTTTTTCGGATTTATGTACATCTACATCTGCGTCATACCCTGCAAGCCACCCAAAGGGTGTGTGGCAGGGAGTGCTTTTGCACCAGGCATGCATGAATGATATGGTAAAACACCGACATTACATTAAAACCCGCGTACCACACATGCAAAGCGCCAATTAAAAATCTAATACCCAAGAAACATTCTATCTTCAATCGTTCCAACATGCAAGGGATACAAAGACTACTACTACATATTCAAAATATCATGCATAAATAAGAACATCAATATTTACATCATGCATAAATAAGAGAGTAGAGAATATAATGAGAAAGATTTACTGCCTGCCTATTGTCATTACTCGAACTATTCATGACGACGATCACAGCTGTTATGGTCCCGAATGGTACGCGGAAAAAATGACATTTTATACCTATCGGTTCTACAATCTAGCTCTCTAATTTTATTGGCGCGATCCAATCTGCCGTAGTACGAAGGGGTTAATAGTATGTTTTTTACGTCGTCAGTAAAATGATTTTCCTGAAATTTATTTAGGAGGTTAAGCCTATAATTTAATCTACGCTGTATGTATATTTAAACCCCCCGATCATGTTGGCCAACTGTTGATAAGGAAACCGGTCTTTATTTTTTTCTTTCAGGGTGCTTTTTTTGTGTACGGGTTTTAAGTTGTTAAGCATGTGGCAGCACACTGCTCAAGCCGTAGTACTGGTGTACTAGCGCAAGTCTTGGTTAGTTAGTTGGGGGAGCCTTCGACAGGAGCTCGGGCACCTAGACCTTTAGTGGTCCTTTGTGCCTACCCCATTTTAACCTGCCTGCCACATGCAGACAGGGGACAAAAGCGCCACGGTAAAGGTATGAGTGGTCACCCATCCAACCCTCGTCCGGGCCCAACATTGCTTAACTTTAGTGATCTTACGGGAACTGGTGTTTCAATGAGGCTAGGCCCTTGCCCATGCCCGAGTGTTACTCTGAGTGTCATCGCTAAATGTGCTCACTCTGAGGAGTTGAATGGGAGACGGAGTTTTTTTTGGTGCTCTCCTATGGCCTCCGCGGGACGAAATCTCTGAATCAGTGAGGTATAATGTATTGCAGAGCAGCAATGATAATGTTGTTGATTCCCTCTGTGGAAGCTCAGAAGTGGTGCTAATTTGATTTGCCTCCCATGAACCCTACCGCTTAAAGAAGTCGAAATCCAAATTAGAAACTGAATGCCTTTTTTTGTTTGTGTGAGTGATTTCCATCCTTCCTCAGTGGATTTGTATGATAACCCGTGAGGTGACAATAACTGTTATGACTAGCCATAGACTGGATATTCATGATAAGAGGGGTATTTTATCACCTATAAGTTTGGACGCTTTGGAAGTGATATATCTTTTGAGGAGATTCATGTTACTGTGTAATTTGTTAATATTTAATTGTCTTATTTATGAAGTGTTCAATTTTCCAACAGTTTTCTTTTTTTATCTTGTTTCTTGTTCAGGAGGCATTTATTTTGTTTCAAGAACTCATCCTTTAGTTAAATTTGAACTGTCAAATTATTATAAGGAAATATATATTTTGTGTGTGTATTGTTCTACTTGACTCAGTTGCATACTACCTTTTGTTAAAATGTCGCTCAGTGCTAGCTTGTAGTAAGACAACCTCATGGTTGCCTGGCGCCCATAAATAAAATTCCTATGAGTTTAGCATTCACGACCTGAGCCGAGCAGCTGTGGTGAAAGGTAGGTGATCCTTCGAGATCATAGGCTCGAGGATCGCGTGACAGTGGCACGAATGTAAATGTCTAAACTAAAGAGTCAATAAGTACACGCCATAAATAGGACAGTCTGTAGTGATTTCCCCATTTTGTGACTAATATGGGTCTAACAGGCTCATGAAATTCGTTTATATTTTTACAAATATGTATTCAGGAATATGTAAAGTTTTAAGATTGTTACATCCCCATTAGACAACTATATGAAGGTGACAAAAGTTTGGGACGTTTTGGAAATATTGAAATTGAAAAATCGCAGTTGTCTGTCTGACCGCACGTCACCAGTTAAGGGATAGTAAAAAACATTCTTTATGCAGCTAAAAAGCTCGAAAATGGTTGATAAAGGTTATGATTTTTACATGTTTCTACCTCCTACGTAACTTGGAACTTTTTAGTTTTCAGCGAGTGCAATCAGAATTTTACGCATCAAACAATATTTTAAAATATAATCAAAAATATTGCATTTTGAATATAAAACCTTGGCACGGAACAATTTATAAAGCTTTCTTCTAATCCAGGAATAAGTTTCCTCATCATTTTATATGTTTTATCTTGAAGATAGTGGATTTGTTCATCCCCTCGCGAATTCTCTTAATGGTGAATCCCTTTATTCGTAAAGCCGAGAGTTATGTGCCCCCGCTGTTGGTGACAACTTCACAATTATTCCATCAGCCATTCTTTGTTGAAAATTATTCGTGAAGAACCAGAATATTCGACACCAGAGTAGAGGCTCTGCTTGTAAAACGAAAAGAATTCCCTCTGCATTCGATTATTCTCCCAACATTTCCTTCTCGAGATAAAATCGTTCTGCGGTGTCACAGAAGTGACATTGGGACAGTCGAAGGAAAACCGATTTTCACAGCATCTCGCCATGCAGCGCTCGTCAATGTATTCCCCGTAAAAACCGCACGGTGCGCACTCTTTGCCGTTTTCATCTACGCCCTGGCGTCTTATTATCAATATATATGAAGCGGGGTTGATATCGGAATTAGATCGCGTGTAGCGAAGAGAAGCTAGGTTTGTAAAATGATATTATAATAAGTTTTCTTGTGTGTCTGGATTGTAAGAAGAATTGGGATGGGAATCGCTGTCACATTGCGTGCGTGTTATTTTTTATACTTCTACAAACTGCTCTAAGTTGGATGTGGTAGCCCATGTTGGGACCAATGACGCCGTGGATATGGGATCAGAGGAGATTTTAGACTCTGTGAGAGATCTATGCTCCGAGTTCCGCCGTATTCGCGGACGGTCGAGTCGCAATATGAGGCTTACCATATGCAGCTTGGTACCTAGGACGGATCGGGGTTCGATGGTTTGGAGCCGAGTGGAAGGCATAAACCAAAGACTCCGTGAAGTCTGTGGGAGCGAGGGAGCGGAGTTCTTAGATCTCAGGCCGGTGCTGAATTCGTGTCGGGTGCCACTAAACCGCTCGGGTGCCCATTAACGTACGAGGCATCGCAGAAGGTAGCGTGCAGGATATTTGAGCATACCCAGCGAGTTTAGCATAGATGGTAGGCAAGAGAGTAGGTCAGTTAGTGGGGGCGAAATCAGTGCTTTTCTGGAAAGTCAGATAATAAAGAGTACACAAAGCGCAGTGCCTAGGAAAATCTTAATAGATAACAATAAATTAGAAATATTTAGGGAAGAGAGTAGGTCAAACACATCTACATCTACATCTACGTCATACCCTGCAAGCCACCCAAAGGGTGTGTGGCAGGGGGTGCTTTCGCACCAGGCACGCATGAATGATACGGTAGAACACCGACATTACATTAAAACCGGAGTACCACACATGCAAAGCGCCAATTAAAAATCTAATACCCAAGAAACATTCCATTCTTCAATCGTTCCAACATGCAAGGGATACAAAGACTACTACTTCAGATCCAAAATATCATGCATAAATAAGAACATCAATATTTACATCATGCATAAATAAGGGAGTAGAGAATATAAAGAGAAAGATTTACTGCCTGCCTATTGTCAATTCTCGAACTATTCATGACGACGATCACAGCTGTTATGGTCCCGAATGGTACGCGGAAAAAATGACATTTTATACCTATCGGTTCTACAATCTAGCTCTCTAATTTTATTGGCGCGATCTAATCTGCCGTAGTGCGAAGGGGTTAATAGTATGTTTTTTACGTCGTCAGTAAAATGATTTTCCTGAAATTTATTTAGGCGATTAAGCCTATAATTTAATCTACGCTGTGATAGCGATTCCCATTCTAATTCTTCTAACAGTCCAGACACACTAGCCAACTTATCGTAGCATCGTTTCACAAACCTAGCTCCTCTTTGCTGGACGCGATCTAACTCTGATATCAACCCCGTTTCGTATGGATCCCATACACTAACAGCATATTCCAGATGAGGCCTAACGATTGAAAAATAACAACGTTCTTTCACTTTCTCATCACATTTTCCAAGTACTCTCTTGATAAAGCCTAGCTTCCTATATGCTTGACCGCATATTTCCCTAATATGTTTTCCCCGAGATAGATCGTGAGTAATTGTGACCCCTAAGTACTTAACAGACTCGGCGTGAACAATTTCCGTATTATTAATTCTGTAAGCCCTACCTGGCCTATTTTTCTTTTTCCAAAAGCTGACTGCTACGCAATTTTTTATGTTTAGTTCCATCTGCCATTTTTCGCACCAAGCATGAATAGCAAGTAGGTCGATTGTTAACGAGTCGCTATCTTCGGAATTGGTAATATCCCTATACACAACCGCGTCGTCTGCGAAGAGTCTAAGCTTACTTTTAACGACGTTGCTAATATCATTTATGTACAAGAGAAATAAAAGTGGACCAATTACACTTCCCTGAGGAACACCCGATGTAACGCTAACTGTGTTTGACATGATACCGTCTATGACAACCCTTTGTTCCCGCCCATGTAAGAATTGATTAATCCAGCTAATAATGTTTTTATCTATTCCATATGCTTCTAGTTTTGAGAGCAACTTAACGTGAGGTACCATATCGAAAGCTTTCTTAAAATCGAGGAATATCGCGTCAACTTGAACATTATTTTCACCCGAGAGCAAGATGTCATGAACGAAGAGGGCCAATTGGGTTTCGCAAGATCTACCCTTTCGAAATCCGTGTTGGTTATTTATTAATAATTCCTCCCTATATAAATGACTCATAATGGAGCTTACGATTATGTGTTCAAATACCTTACAGGAAATGGATGTGAGAGAAATAGGCCTATAGTTACTAGGGTCTTCCCTGTCGCCGCTTTTGAATATAGGTGTGACATTTGCTACTCTCCAGTCCTTAGGCACTACGTGATCTACTAAAGATTTGGTAAATATTAATTCTAAGTAAGGCGCTATGTCTGATGCCAATGTTATATGTACGCGAGCAGGTATTTGATCTGGACCGGGGGATTTGTTGGGGTTGATATTTTTTAGCTGCTGTTCTATGCCGCGACAATTTATAATAATTTCAGGCATACATGTTTGGGAACGAACAGGCTGAGGATCGAAAATATGTGGTGTATAAGTACTGAAAATGCTTTTGAAGAATGAGTTTAACGAATTGGCTTTTTGTAGACTGTTGGTTAGCTTTTCCCCATTGATATTCTTAAGCGCGTGTACTGTTGATTTATTTCCTTGAGTGTCCCTAACGTACGACCAAAATGCCTTGGGATTATCGTTCAATTGTTCTCCCAGTAATTTACTTTTGAAATCAGCTAACGCCCTTCGGCACGCTTTTTTTGCTAAGAGTTTAGATATTTTGTAATTTTCGGTGACAGTGTATAGTTCTTCGGAGGAGTTTTTTATTTTTGCCCTTTTTAACCTAGCATGACATAATTCTCTGTGCTTCAATGTTTTTCTAACCTCCGCGTTATACCACCTAGGCTCTGCATTGGCTCTGTTCCATTTACTTGGTTTATATTTGCTAACTACTGATCGTGTAACGTTGAGGAAAGTATTCCACAAAACCTCAGTATTACTGTTGATACTTATTTGTTTTAAATTGGTAAATGACTTTTGCAACTCTCGTTTCATACCTTCGTAGTCAGCCTTATAAAACAAGTAGATTTTTCTTTGTGGATTATGTTTCTTGATCATGCTCACGGAAAAATTAGCTTTAACTATCTTGTGGTCGCTTATTCCGTTGTCCGTACCTATATTTACAACCATGAGTGGAATATTTGTCGCTAAAAGATCAAGTGTATTTTTCCCTCTAGTTGGAGCAGTGACTAATTGATGCAGTGAGTGAGATGTGAATGTATACAGGAGTGACTCACAAAGGTCTTTGTCTTTCCCCCCAGTGATAAAACTGTAAGTGTCCCAGTCTATGGACGGAAGATTGAAATCCCCACCGATTATAATATGACAGTCGTTTTTTTGAGTGTTTAACTTACTGAGTTGACTTTCGAGTCCTAATATTGAGCTTACATGGGTATCTGGTGGTCTGTAATATGCGCACACATAGATTGTTTTTGCTTTAGGATTTTGAATGGAGCACCATACGCTTTCTACCTGGTCGTCGGAAAATGACTCCCTCCTACTAATATAACAATCCTTCACTGCAATAAAAACTCCTCCCCCGGTCCTTTCCACTCTATCTTTTCTATAAACTGTGAAATTTTTCGGGAATACTTCATTATCTGCGATTTCGTTACACAACCAACTTTCCGTCCCTATGATTAAGTCTGCGTCAGTAGTTTCAATTAGATGGTAGAAATCAGCTACTTTATTCCTTACCAATCCCGATTTACTACCGGCAATTTACTACCACGACAGAAAAGGATTTATCTGTGAGCGTATTCCCGGAAAGTGTATTCTCATTACAACTCGCTTTCTTAGGTATATTCCAAGTTACATTACTGCTATTTTTTGAAACTGGCCTCTTACTGTTCTCTTTAGACTTAACACTTTTTTGGATATTTTTTCTATTAAATATTGTTCGCGATGGTACCTGATTCGACCCATTAGCTGACCTACTCTCTGCCCTACCCTCTATCCTAAAAAAGGTCTACAGTGATCGAGTATGCTACTCGCTACACAGCTAGCTGCCTCGGCCGTGTAATGGACACCAGAACGGTTCAGAGGGGTCCGACACAATCGGATTGCCAGCCGAAGGTCGACGAAGGAGGCTACAATGTCCGTGCAGAAGCGACGCAACCTCTGGTTTATGCCCTCCACTCGGCTCCAAACCAGGGGTCCACGATCGATCCTCGGGACAAGAGTACAAATACCCAAAATAGTGGGCCATTAAATAACATGCCACTCACCAGGATAGCAAAGAATAACAAGTTGATCAGACAAAACAGTATAGGTTTATCGGGACGGAAGAAAGCACAGAAAAAGGAAAAACATATAAATCAAAACAACACCCATGAATTTCCAAACTGTAACTTTCCCAATAATTTAGAAAACACGAATCCCACAAATACATTAGGCAGACATATTAAAATAGAGGAATTTTCAGTAGTAGTAGTTAATTGTCGTAGTTTAAGAAGCAAGATACCGGAATTTCATCACCTTATAGAGAGTACTAATTCTGACATAATTATAGAAACGGAAAGTTGGTTAACAAGCGATATTGCTGATAGTGAAGTTTTTCCAGTAAATTTTAGGGTATACAGGAGAGATAGAGAGAGTCGACTGGGAGGGGGGGTATTTATCAAAGTTAAGAACACAATAGTCAGCAAAATAGAAGTGATTCCCCATAATATAATAGAAAGTGTATGTTGTTCCATTCAATGTGCTAATTCGAAAGTAATATATGTTTGTGCCTACTATAGACCACCCCATTCCGATGTACACTCAGTATTAGAACTCGAGAAACAGATCAGGTCCATTAATTCCCATAGTAACGAACGACAGATAATTGTAGGTGGAGATTTCAATACACCATCGATAGATTGGAAAACATGCAGTCATAAGTCTGGGGGTAGGGACAAAGAAATCTGCTAGTCATTGCTTAACCTGTTCGCATCACACGCACTACATCAAATAGTAAATTTGCCTAATAGAGGGGAAAATATTCTAGATTTACTTGCCACAAACATCCCTGAAAAAGTAATTAAAGTTGAAAATGTCGATGGAATAAGCGACCACAAGGTAGTATGCGTAAAACTTTCCCTCAACACTGAAAAAAATTTTAAATTAAAAAGAAAGATTTACCTTTTTAGTAAAGCAGATTTTAACGGATTTAGGCTTGACTTAAAAACATCTTTTGAAAAATTCGAGAACATTAGCAAAAATAGCGATACAGACAATACATGGAAAGAGTTCCTCCAAATTACACGGTCACTTGTCAACAGATATATACCTCATAAGTATAAGAGCGAGAATAGGGAACCAAGGTGGTACAACGCGGAGGTTAGAAAATGTTTAAAACGCCAACGAGTTAGCCATGCGAAACTAAGAAAAATGAAGAAAAATGTAGCTAATAGCGACCTAAAAAATACCATCGAGCATTATAAAATTTGTAAAGCAGCCGCAAAAACAGCCCTTAGAAAAGCGTTCAGCGAATTCAAGAGAAAAGTACTTGGAGAAGAACTAGAGGGAAATCCGAAAGCATTTTGGTCATATGTTAGGGAAGTACAGGGAACTAAAAAGTCAACGGTTAATTCCTTGAAAAACGATAAAGGCGAAATTGTAACTTCCAGTTTAGATAAGGCAAATTGTTTGAATTACTTTTTTCAGAGTGTTTTTAATCAACCTATGCATAGCTTCCGCGAAACCATACCAGACCGATTTCAACAACCAATGCCCCCAATCGATATATCTTGTAGCGGAATCGTATCCTTACTAAGTAACATTAGCCCGAACAAGTCCTCAGGTCCTGATGAAATTCCAGCTCGTGTTTATAAAGAATTAGCTCTCGAAATGGCTCCGTATCTTAAAGTAATATTTAACAAATCCCTCGAAGAACACGCGGTTCCCAAAGACTGGAAGATAGCAAACGTGACCCCAATTTATAAAAGTGGAGATAGGGAACAGCCATGTAATTATAGACCAATATCATTAACGTCACTATCATGTAAAATTATAGAGCATATAATAGTTACATCAATAATGGGACACCTCGACAGCCAGGATTTATTAATAACTAACCGGCATGGGTTCAGAAAAGGACGGTCTTGCGAAACTCAATTAGGTCTTTTTGTTCACGATATTTTAGTTTCCGGAGAAGGTAACGTACAGGTAGATGCAGCTTTTCTTGACTTTAGAAAAGCTTTTGACAAGGTTCCCCACTGTAAGTTACTCGCGAAGTTAGCATCATACGGAATAGACAGTAATATAGTAGGCTGGATAGGAGATTTCTTACATGAACGCGTTCAAAGGGTGGTATTAGATGGTGTCAGCTCAGGCGAAGTAAAAGTTACATCGGGTGTTCCCCAGGGAAGCGTGATAGGCCCAATTTTATTTCTTCTGTACGTAAACGACTTGAATAGTGTAGTAAAAAATAGCAAGCTCCGTCTTTTTGCCGATGATGCAGTAGTGTATATGTTGATGTAAATCTTTTTCATTATATTCTCTACTCTCTTATTTATGCATGATGTAAATATTGATGTCCTTATTTATGCATGGTATTTTGAATCTGTAGTAGTAGTCTTTGTATCCCTTGCATGTTGGAACGATTGAAGATAGAATGTTTCTTGGGTATTAGATTTTTAATTGGCGCTTTGCATGTGTGGTACGCGGGTTTCAATGTAATTTCGGTGTTCTACCGTATCATTCATGCATGCCTGGTGTGGAATCACCCCCTGCCACACACCCTTTGGGTGGCTTGCAGGGTATGACGTAGATGTAGATGTAGATGAAATATGGCTGAAGAAAATTTGCGTGATAATGTTGAAGACATTCTCTATAAGAGAACGACGATGTTTTATCGGTTTACTCTAATGCTGAGTCAGATCTCTCGGAGCATGATACGGATAGTGAAGAGTTTGGAACTGATCATGAATCTCTTACTTCTGTTTCCGGTGATGATGACACGGACTTGAACCCCGACTTTGTTATATCTGGAGATGAACGTCCTCCATTAGTTACGCGTTTAAACACAGACACTGAAAGGGATGTCGGTAGTGGAACTTCGCCTAGACCTACTCAACGTGGAGTGAATCGTGAACGAGGAAGGGCACGTGGTCAAAGAAGAGGACGTGGAAGAGGACAAGGGAGAGTTCAGGATACTTTTAATGATGATGGTGTGGATATTTTAGTGAGGGAAGAAGGTGAGAGTACTAATTATTATTATGGAAAAGATAGATTTAAATAGACAAAAGCGCCTCCTGCTGCAAGCCGAATTCGTGCTTCTAATATTGTGTCTAAACTTCCTGGTATTATAAGAAATGCTAAAGTCAAGAAACCATCAACTGCCTATGATGCTTGGACAATTCTAATATCAGATGAGATTTTGGATCAAATTGTAGAGAATTCAAATCAAAAGATAACACAGATGGCGGTTGCATACGGGAAAGCAGCTTTGGATAGCCAGTTTACTAATCATACCGATAAAGTTAAAATAGAAGCACTCATCGTACTTCTGTACTTGGGAGGCGTGTTCAAATCAAACCACGAAGATGTTGAGTCTTTATTTGTAACAGATGGGACTGGACGAGATATTTTTCGCAGTGCAATAACTATAGAGCGGATTTGTTCTTACTTGACGCAATGCGCTTTGACAATTCAGAAACCAGGACAGAGAGATTGAAAACTGACGCACTTTCCCCAATTTCAGAAATTTTCAATATGTTTATAGATATCTGCAAAAGCAATTAGTCATGTGGAGAATACCTCACGGTCGACGAAATGCTTGTAGGTTTTCGTGGGCGATGCAAATTTCGTATGTATATGAAAAGCAAACCTGCCAAGTATGGTATCAAGATTCTCTGCTTGTGTGATTCCAAGATGCATTATCTTCTAAATGCTTTTGTGTACTCTGGAAAAGATTGCCCACCAAATCCTGACAACTTATCGATTCCAACCGCTACTGTTTTACAGCTTACAGAATGTGTTTATGGATATAACCGTAACGTTACCGGAGACAATTGGTTCACTTCTGTCGAGTTGGTCGACAAACTAGCGGAGATCTACGGGGGAACAATAAGGTCAAACAAAAGGGAGATCCCTCCTGCGTTTAAACCCTCCACAACAAGACCAATTTATTCATCTGCTTTTGGTTTTGCAAGAGACAAAACCCTTGTGTCCTATGTTCCCAAGAAAAATATAAGTGTGATACTTATATCGACCATGCACCATAAAAAAAGTATTCACGAAGAAAACAACAAAAAACCAGAGATCATAGTGTTGTATAACATGAAAAAATCAGTAGTTGATGCTCTGGATCAAAAAAGTTCAAACTATCCAGTAAATAGAGGAACGAGACGTTGGCCTCAACTTGTGTGGTTTGCTATAATGAATATTGCAGGAGCGAACGCTCACATCATTCACAATGCTGTTGACACGAATAACAAGGAAGAAAGACAGTCTTTTCTCATTTCACTTGGAAAGGACCTGATTCTACGACATTTGTAGAGGAGAGCCCAAGTAAAGACACTTCCTAGAGAGCTGTGTGAGCTTGTCCACAAGTAGGAAGGAGTACACGCAGTTGAAGAAGCTCCACAACCCCAGCTGCCTCAGAAACGAAAAAGATGTGGAATTTGCACATACAATGATAACAAATATTCTCAGACATGCCACGAGTGCCACATAACGATCTACAAGACACACAGCAAGACCCTCATCACATGTGCAAAGTGTCACCAGTAACAAAGGTATGAAAACTCCATTTACTGTATACATGACCTATTTAAATACTATTCAACTACTTCTAAAATTTATATATAAACATTATATGGGCCTACTCTGTTTAGTTTATATAAAGTGAAGTCACATTACTCAACAAAACATTGTTTTAAAAATATTTTCTTATTACTTGGATCCAATCAAAGTCCTATTTCTGTCATAAATTTTGCCATTTTTTAGTTAGTGCCATTTTTTTGTGGGTAACGAGTTGGTACTATGTTGCAGGTTTTTTGAAGCCGCTACTCATCTTGTCCATGGTTTCATATTAACAAGTGCTCAAATAGCTTTTACCTGAGTCTTATACGAATTTTAAAGATTTCAATTTTCACAAGTATTTTAAAAAACTTGTAGTTTAAGGAAATAAATTTTTAGCCAAACATGTGAGGCAAAACATGTTTAGTTTTGACTAATTTTTGTGAAAAAGTGTATGGCCTAGCCTATTATGTTCAATAAAAGATCTTTATGACAAAAATGTGGTATCTACCCTTATTTTTTTGACCCCGGGTCAAAAATGACCCGACCATGCCAGTGGTGTTCCACAAAACAACCATACCAGTTAAGGGTTAACCTCCTTGCTATATTTCAGGAAAAACATTTCTCTGACGACATAAAAAACATACTATTAACCCTCTCGTGCTACGGAAGATTAGATCGCGCCTATGAAATTAGAGAGATAGATTGCAGAACCGATAGGTATAAAATGTCATTTTTTCCGCGTACCATTCGGGACCATAACAGCTGTGATCATCGTCATGAATAGTGCAAATAGCGACATTAGCTAGACTGTAGATCTTTTTCTTTATATTTTCAACTTTCTTATTTATGCATGATGTAAATAATGATGTTCTCATTTATGTATGATGTTTTGAATTTGTAGTAGTAGTCTTTGTATCCCTTGCATGCTGGAATGATTGACGATAAAATGTTTCTTGGTTAGTTGATTTTTAATTGGCGCGTTGCATGTGTGGCACGCTGGTTTCAATGTATTTTCGGTGTTCTGCCGTGTAATTCACGCATGCCTGGTCTGGAAGCACCCTATGCCACACACCCTTTTGGTGGCTTACAGGGTGTGATGTAGATGCAGATATATCAATCGGGACCCCTAAAAAGCTGCGAATCGCGTAGCGCACTCTCGCGTGGGTACGCTGGTTTCAATGTATTTTCGGTGTTCTGCCGTGTAATTGACGTATGCCTGGTGTGGAAGCACCCTATGCCACACACCCTTTTGGTGGCTTCCAGGGTGTGATGTAGATGTAGATGTATCAATCGGGACCCCTAAAAATCTGAGAATCGCGTAGCGCACTCTCGCGTGGGTGTCTGGAGGTAGGGGGGACGCGTCCCCTCATGCATGTGAGTTAGCAAACGCGCCTTCAGTCGGGAGTACTACGCACACTCCACTGAGGTGATGGAGGTGGGGGGCGGGCGGGGTGGGCGAGCAACCCTTCCCAACCCTCCCCCATAACGAATGATTACCCCCCCTCCCCCACCCTCCAGCTGCTCCGATAGAGGGGGTGGGTGGCGCTCCGTTTCGGGAGAAGCGGCGCCCTGTCGCTGGCTGGCCCGGGCGGGCTCAGCCAGTCTTCGTCGGGGACTCGGTCGCGGCGCACTACGGAGCGGCAGGCCCGTCTCGTACAGTGTCGTTCTGCTCGCCTGACTGTCTCTCCGGAGAGCGTGCCTCCGTGTCGGAGGGCACGGCTGTGGCTCGGCGGCGCATCGAGGGAACACTGGCCGCCCGTGTGTCGGTCGCGAGCTTGGGTCATCCTCGGGGAGATAGAAGTTTTCGCGACACTGTTTACTTTCAGGGAATTGATCCTGTCGCTCGGAATGGTATTTTTTTTTCGTGGCGGAAGGACCACGAAATTCGAAACGGCCTCGAAAACGCACGCAGCAGGCGGTTGTGATTTGTTGATTACGACTCTCGGACGAGAAAGACTTGGAGGGCGTTAGTGGTTTATTGTTTTATATTGATATAGTTGACAGTTTTTAACATCTGTGACAAGTGTTTTTTTATGCAATCGAAAGTGAATTAATGGTATTATACGTCATGTGCACTTTGAAGCCTGCTACCGATTTTTATATCCGACAGGCTTCGTGAAAAAAAGAAGTGGCGATTTAATAGTGAACCATAGGATTTATGTGCGTCTCGCATGCCGTTTGCCGTGAATCCCATACCCCTCGCTTTGCCGGTAATATTTTCCTAATCACCGATTAATATGGATTTGGCCGAAGGAAAATGAAGTCCGCGGATATCGAGACGGGAGTCAAAGGCGACGAATGACGGTTCGTTACTTCCATCGAGGGGAGAGAACAGCGCGGGAGGCGTGTAGCCTTCTCCCGGTCGTGCCGATTCTCACGTACGTGAGCTTTCCTAGGACGTGGCGAAATGCGGAGAGCAAATTTTGTCGATCGGCAGCCGTGCCGGTTCCACCAATTCCAAGAATGATTACTCCAATAATATTTCTCTCTTCGGCATGTTTCCAATCGACTTCCAGTGCAACTAACATTGAGGAGAGACCGGTTTCAGTTCGAGGCTAGCAGAGTGTTATCGGTGCTCGGCATCCCGCTCCCCACGCCAAGACTCGACGACTGAAGAGTGAGCGTTCATCCCGCCGCGCTCGTGTCAACCTATCTGCGCTTCCAAGCGCGGTCTACGGAGCGAACAGGTTGCGAGCCCTCTTGTGGACACCTAAGAGGCGGGGAATGACTCATCCTTTAGGGAAGATGCGACGGATTTCCATGTAATATTCGGGAGTATGTTCGGTCCTCTTGCCGGAAGTGACGCAATGGTGCTTTAAAAATTTGACCTGTTGATGACTGAGTTTTGCTCGGGGACAGCTGATGGGCCCTTTGCCGCTTAGAATTCAGTTCGACGTAGTTCGTTAACGGCTGCGCCCCTTTTATGAAGGACGTGAAGGTTTCCTTTGGGTTGCATGCTGGGACCAACTGTGACGGTAAATAGAACCTCATGAGTGGTGTCGTGCTTCTCCATTGGACGCCAAATTTCGACCTGAAGTCATCGGAAAAGATTTCGTCAATGGACTCCTAAACCGATGGACGTGGAATGGCGGGCTGCTCCATTTGAACGAAGGCTATTCCTCCACCCTCTTTGAGCCCAAGAGTTTCATCAGACTTCGATTTAGTCGACGTCAAAGCGATTACTAACCCAGTTCCGGAGACGTTGGAAATTGGGAAATTTCCCTTTAGTTCATGTGAGTGTTCAGCCGATAAAGCGCCGCCGCTCAGTGGTGACGGACGCGGCACTCCCTTCATCCCCTCTCATCTGAGAGAGAGAGAGAGAAAACAAATTTGCCGTGTGGGGGTGTGGTCGGCCGGGGTTGGCTCCGTCACGTGACGATGGCCTCCCACTGCCGGGAGTAGGCCCTGTGGGGGGCCGCCACGTGGGGGCAGGGCCGCTGAGGGGCAGGGCCGCTAAGGGGCCGTGGGGCCTCGTGGTGGTGGGGCGAGTCATCGAGTGAGAGGAGAAAATCGGCCGCCACGACGGAGAGAGGGGGTGGAGTTGATGGGGAGGGAGTTGGGGGTGGGGAGGGTGGGGGAGGGGAGGGAGAAGAGGGGGCGAGGCCGCCCAAGGGAGTGCTGAAGGGGGGGCAGATGTCTGACGGGGGCAAAGGGGCGACCGGCGAGCAGCGGAAGACGGTCACCGTTGTGTCCGGCAAGGAGGTGAGGAAAGACGACGGGAAGCGCGTCATGAGAGATGTGCATGGTTATCCCGAGGGGTGCGCAACTTCAAAAACAAGTGCACACCGAATTTGCATTTCAGGCATTTCTGTCCATTTCTAACCATTTCCATCCCTTTCTGTCCATTTCCGACCATGTCTATCCATTTCTGTCCATTTCTATCCATATCTATCTATTTCTGACCATTTCTCTGTCGGCCCCGGAGGTGGCAGGGTAAAGTCCTCGCCTTATAACCCGAGGGTCGCGCGATCGAGTCCCGGTAGATTATTCACTGCCCAGGACATGGGTGTTTGTGATCGTCAAGTGATATATTAAAACACTAGTAATTGGGGAAACCTGTGAGTGTTAAAGAAACTATCATTATAATTTCTATCCATTTCTGTCCACTGTATCCATTTCAAACCATTTCTGTCCACTTCTGTCCGTTTTGTACCATTTCTGTCCATTTCTATCTATTGCAACCATTTCTGTCCATTTCTATCTATTTATATTCATTTATGCCCATTTCTGTCCAATTCTGTCTATTTCGCGACCATTTCTCAGCAAGCGTACACCATTTCTTAGAGTTGCATACTCTCCTCGGGTTATCCTAATGACGCCACTTTAAATGCGATCGAAAAATGCATTCATCGAGGGAACTGTTGTGGCGAAATCAAATATTAGACTTCAGTGTTGAATATTTAGAATTAAAATGTAATGGCAACTAGTTTGATTTATGAGTACTCTCTACGCAATCTGGATTTCTTCGTTCAAGTGTTTTTAATATCTTAACTCAAAAATATATGTAGTTCTTTTCCCCAGGTATTTATACTCACTGACTACTACGCAATTCACCGACTCGTAGAATCAAAACGTTCAAAATATAGCAACTTTCAGCACCGGTATCTTCTATGTAAATAAAATTGGATTTTGGTATGTGTGCGTTTGTGTGTATCCACTGTACATTGTGAACGCCGGGACCGATTGTCTTGAAATTTTGCATCTGTTTATTTTAGTACTGGAGCGAACATAGGCTATGTAAAAATTCCCCCAGGGCCCGTGCTTCCCTGAAACGGGCCCCTGTTATAAATTTCCATTAGAAAATCATTGAAATCGGTGTTGAGGTGTTCGTTTTTGTTTTTACTATGTTAAAACTCCCATTGTCAACCTGACAAATGTTTTTTTACGATCAAATTGGTCCAGTTTGCCCGGAAAATTTAAGGCTATACTTAAAAAAATAATCAATGTGAATAAGTTTTATTGAATGTTCTGTTCTATTATTTTTATCCTGTATTTAATATAAGTTTTTAACTGAGTTTGCAAACTATCTGCATTTAAAATGGCTAATATATGCGAATTTCAGTAACATTTCTGCTTCATCCTAACCCCCGATGTGCGTTCAATGGCTATTACGTAATCTACATTTAGAGTGTCACATTGTTTTTCTATTGATTGGAGCGTATCATTATGCGTAGTGTATCGCTTTGGCAAAATTTAGCACCCTACATGAGACCTTTGCGCTGCATCCACTAAGCTTTATTAAAGTAAAAAAATTCACAGGAATGTTTGGGGCTCCCCAAAATTGTACTAAAAGGCGCAAAATGTCTGCTGTGGTTATAACTATTGACGAGTACTTGCGCCCGAGAATTTTTTGTCTTACATTGAATTAATTGGTCTATATTAGCACATTTCAGCGAGACTTCTTTCCATGAATGTAGAAAGGGTTTTTCATAGTATCTTCAGTTAACACGTCATATTACTTTTTGTCATTGTCTGCAACGATTTTATAGTTCTTCTTCTGCCCTCTGAAATGCAAAATCAAAAATTGAAACTGAAATGAAAAATTTTCATGGAATTAGAATCTATGATAATGTAAAATAAGAATACCTATGTATTCAGCTAATGTATTCGAAATGAAAGAGATGAAACAGGAAATCATTTTATGCATGAAAAATATCGTATTACCTCCGCCGTGATGTCATTTGATAGTAATTGAAGTTTGGAAGTTGTACTCCGATTAGTTCTCGATTTGAATGTTTTTTTCTCTACCCTAAAATTCAACGGGCGCTTTCATTTTTCCCTTAGTTGTGTTGTTGGGCACATTTTAATCCAAGAATGTGATCACCCCACCATACAGTGCATTATTTTATTTTCCCAAGGCAAAACGTGTGTGGAATTAACCATTTATTATATGTAAATGCATTCTGATAATTATAACTCAAATTAATGTAATGTTGGAACATTTATTTAACCGAAAAAATAGCTAAATTTTCTCTGATAACTTTATGCGTGGATTTTTGCAACCGATTCGCCACTTCCCTCGGGAAGCCGTCTAAATTGTTGAGAACAGCACTGTATTCAGTGGAGAGATTATATTAAGGAAACTGTTTAACTATTGCAAATGATTTAGGTATAAGATTTGTTTTTGCTAGTATATTAACTTTCTTAATCAATTACTCTTGCTCTTTCGGGCATTGTAAAATATGCTTTTTGTTTGGCTCACTGAAGGCTGACTAAGAACTAAAAAATTTAACCGAGCATTTTGTGGCTTGGAGGTTTAGCCTGGGTCCTTTAGACATTGATTGGTGCAATTTTTTTTAAATCAAAATTTCATTCCTACCCGCTCGAAGCTGGATGGCTCCATCAATATGCACATAATCTAGAGTGGATTGGATATGTATAGGGTTGCGGCCAGGAGAGAGTATCCCCGAAGTGCATTGTATCCCGTGAATATGAATTTTTGTGTAAAAGCACTAGATTTATTCAATGGTATGGGTACTGATTTATGAATTTGGGACAGTCGTGTGTGGCCGGAATGCGGTTCATACCCTTACTAACATCTGTTATTACTAAAGAAGTATATTTACTGAAAGTTTTTTTCGGAGCGAGTGATTGCGTGAGCCGAGAGCCCCTCTTTTGCCATCGTATGCCTTCCCCTGGGATAAAATGGTGTCACTTTCATTAAACAAGCGCGATTTCTGCGACGCTAAATCTTGTGTCACTCCCCTGCCCGTGAGCTTTTAACTACGTGAGGGTCCAGGCAGTGTGAAAACGCACTGACTACTATTTAACAGCACGAGCATATTTTATCGTGGCGCTGAGTATTTTCATGGACGATTTGGATATGCTTCCGCCTCTGCCATACTATCATATATATTATTTCTGGTGTTTTTTTGTCGCAACACCATAACTTCCATTATTCTTCATCAGAATTGATGGTGCAAACATCGTTTTAAAGCTTATGTTCCCTGCTATTGACGAAAAATAGACAAATGGTTTAAAATTAAAGTTTTTGTTAAAAAATTAAAAATTACAATTTTTGTTACAAATTGAAACAGTGCCATCTATTGACAATATAATCAACTAATATGGTGGCTATATTTACGTGCTTAAGCGACTGTAGGAGGCGCCCTCTATTAACACATTGTTTAGTTAGATTGTTTACATTTTACTTGCAATCAGTGTGACCGTTTACGTTTACTTTATGTATCTTCAACACAAAAATAAATAACATATAATTGTCCATGGGAAGAAAAAGGTAGAAGAACAGAAAGAAAGAAGGAAGAAACAGGAAGAAGGTTAATAACGTGCGAAATATTCGCACTTGTCAGCTAGTCTAATTTAATTCATTAGCTTAGAGTTAATTTTGTTGATTCCATGCGGCTGTTTCAGTAATTAAAATGAGGTTTTATACGCTATTGATTCGAAATAAAACCTATGGCAGTTAATGCCTCATAATTGTAAGAGAACAAGGGCAAAATTCCTCACGAGAGGCCACATCTCGAATGCGCCCCGAGCATTTGGGACCCTGGTCAAATCGATTTTACCGAATGTATTAATAAAATACAAAGGAAAGCAGCGCGCTTCGTTAAAAACTACTACGAGCGTACATATAGTGTCTCAAAACTTTTAGAGGGATTAAGGTGGGAACCTCTAGGGACTCGGAGGCTTCACGCTAGGCTTAGGTTACTTGATAAATTCAGAACTGATATTTTTCAGAGCGACATAGAGAATATTATCATGACTCCTCACTACATCTCTAAGTCTGACAGATGCGATAAAATAAGAGAGATACCCTGCCGAACAGATAGATACAAGAACTAGTTCTTTCCGCGCAAAATAAGCGACCACAATAAAAATTAAGCTCACTAAATAGACTCCTATAATACATGTCACCATTTCATCTTCCAAAACTTAACACCCTCACTCGGCTGGTGACCTCACACCCCCTGCCACACGCCCATGCGGCGGCTCGCATGGTGTTATGTAGATGTCAAGGCGAATGATTTTTCTTCGGTGGATCTTCACTCTCACCTCCACTTTCGGGTGACCTTATATAGGTAAAACCTTGGATAGTCCCTATATCCTCAAAATTTGTCGTAATAGAGGTTGATTCCTTTTTCCGGGTTTTCCGCCGCGTTGGTTCATGCTTGGGGACGATATTTCGCCGGCTGTCCTGCTGGCTTCCTCAGGTCCATGTCCTGGTCAAAAATCATTCGCCGTGACATCTACATAACAACATGGACCTGAGGAAGCCAGCAGGACAGCCGGCGAAATATTGTCCCCAAGCATGAACCAACGCGGCGGAAAACCCGGAAAAAGGAATCAACCTCCATCAAAGCCCCGCGGAAGCCTTCAACAGAACTTGTCGTAATAGAGTCAAGTGTTAATTAAACGCAGTGAAGAGAACAAAAAGGGCATGAAAAGTCCTCCTCGGTGCACCCTTCAAAATTTTAAATACCATCATAGGCATGAGAAGCCAATTCTGTAAATTAGTATTGGAGTAATCTACCAGTTGTGCTTCACCCCCAAATACTTGTTCCAACCACCTGTTCAGCTTTCTCGTAATCTCCTGCTAGATGTTTTCTCTCCTCCCCTCTCATTCAAAAATCAGTCTCTGTTCTGAGAACCACTAGAACTGACCCCTCTTACCTCTTACGTCTCATACCTCAGACAAATACGTACCTTAAATCATTTCTCATATCTGGTTCTAATCTCTGGAATTCCATGCGATTATCCATAAAAAATTCTTCCTCGCTGTCCGTTTTTAAGGAAAAACTTTTTAATTATTACCACAAGCAGCATTCCACACCAGCTATCCTTACTGTGTCTCTGGCGTATTTAGGTTAAGAATGTTTCTTTTATCCCTCCAGTTCACTCCTTTTTTCTTGGGTATGCTTATTATAACTTCCATGCTAATGTAAACAAACGCCATTTCAAAATGAAAAATACCTTGATTGTATGTACTATTGAATCCTTTCATCCTTGCAATTACATGCCGTGTTAGCTTTCTCTTGATATAACCATATTTTTCATCGCATAGGTAGTCATTTGTTTTTGTCTCCTACAATTTGTATATGATTTTAAGTTAGATTTAATTAGATCGCGTGCAGCTAAGAGGAGCTAGGTTTGTAAAACGATGCTACGATAAGTTTACTAGTGTGTCTGGATTGTTAGAAGAATTGGGATGGGAATCGCTATCACAGCTTAGATTAAATTATAAGCTTAACCTCCTAACTAAATTTCAGGAAAATCATTTCTCTAACGACGTAAAAAACATACTATTAACCCACTCGTACTACGGCAGATTAGATCGCGCCAATAAAATTAGAGAGCTACATTGTAGAACCGATAGGTATAAAATGTCATTTTTTCCGCGTACCATTCGGGACCATAACAGCTGTGATCGTCGTCTTGAATAGTTCGAATTGTGACAATAGGCAGACAGTAAATCTATTTCTTTATATTCTCTACGTTCTTATTTATGCATGATTTAAATATTGATGTTCTTATTTATGCCTGATATTTTGGATCTGTAGTAGTAGTCCTTGTACCCCTTGCATGTTGGAACGATTGACGATAGAATGTTCCTTGGTTAGTAGATTTTAATGGGCGCGTTGCATGTATGGTACGCTGGTTTCAATGTATTTTCGGTATTCAGCCGTATAATTCATGCCTGTCTGGTGTGGACGCTCCCCCTGCCACACACCTTTTGGGTGGCTTGAAGGGTATGACGTAGAGGTAGAGGTTCAGTTCATCTGTTGAAATGCGTGGAATTATGCTGATGATTTTATACTTTGAGCGTTGTGGGTATTTGTTTCGGAATGGGAAATAAAATTGTTCTCCTAAAGTACTTTTCGTACATTTTCTCCTCGTGTACCCTATGACTTAGTTTGAAAGATGTTCATTTCCCACAATTTTCTTAGTTTGTAACAACTCCGAAAGGATGTATCCTATCCTCACAGCTATCTTAGCGTCATTATTTATTATGCATCATCCATTTTGCGGACGAGTGCATCTGGTCCGAGGTCATCCTTCTTCGCTGTTATGTATTTAATTTTCTCTATAAAAGTTCATAATTATATTAACTCCACCATTTGTCTCTACCTCGTATTTCTTCAACCTGTCTGGATATATAATCGTACAATCAGTATCTTAGAATTTTTGTTTTTGACATTTGTACCATTGGCCATCGCACATCACACAAAAGAATCTGCACTTTAATTGGGAGTAGACCCACTTCTCCTCTTCCAGTAACTTTTACATTTCTTCGCCTTGTTCTAACCTCCAAATATATTTCTCTTAAATGGTTACCCGCCGCATGTTATTCTTCTTCTTCTTCATTAGATTACGCTACATAGCCTGTACTGGAAACCACCACAACCGTTCAACCTCGGAGGATATCTTAAAGTTGTTTTAATGGTGTAAAAGTTGCCGGAGGAGATGAGAGTTTTGACCATTTTCTTAGAGCACTCTCCAGTAATGAATATCTCAATAAATTTTAATTGAGTGTCCCTGAAATTTTTTAGATGTTATGGAAAAATATATTTTGCATACATTGTTCAAATGCCAAACAAACCCCGAAACTAATTAACAGTGGTAAAAATAAAAAAATTTATCAATTGTTATTTTATGACAAATTATGGTCCTAGGCTGAGTTTAGTTTTCACAACACGGTATAGAAAATACATACATGCGTCATTTTACGGCACCAAAAGCTGTACTGTAATGGTTTAAGCGAACCAGAATTTTCGACTGATTGTTTCATTAGTAGAACTACGTTGAGGTCTCAATCTAAGTATCTTTTATTTAAATTGTCATCATCCTAAGTCCTTAATTCATTTAAGCATTCTAAGATTGATATTCTGCAGGTCACTGCACCTTATTCGGGCGGCCGCTTTATTTTATTCTCATTTTGACTTCCCGCATTATTTTCGCACAATGTATTCGCCATTCTTTGTGTTCATCTTTATCTTTTCATGATCATTTTTTCTACCGTTGTTTCCGGGAGACTTCCCTGGTTTGAAGTGTGTTCAATAAGTTTGTTCTAATGCCGAACTAAGTTTCCATTTATACCTGTCCAGTTTTGTGTTGTGATTCTGTCATTGGTGAATTTCTCTGACCATTTCACCATTCATTCATAGTGCAACATATCCGTCACTTCCTCTTTCCTCAATCCAAATGTTGCTTTTCCATTTTCCTCAATCCAAATGTTGCAATCCAAATGTTGTTCAATCGTAGAATCGAGAACAGAATGTCTTGAAGGGGTTGTGAATAGAGTCTCTTTCTTTGCGACGTCCCTCGACTGCAAGTATCCACTCCAAGCCCACCTCTTGTCTGTGTCTACCTTTCTGTTGCACCAACCAACCCCCAGCCGTATGTTTCTCTCTTGGCCTCACCCCTATCTCTCTCTTCTAGAACTCAAATCGTTCTTTTAACACGGCCTGAATTCGTTATCAATTTGGCTACTTTCACGGAGGCTGCTACTTTCACACCCACTCACGGAGAATGTTATTGCAACATCACATTACTCGTGAAGGCTTAAGAGTGGAATTTATAGTGGGCAATAATTTCATCTTCTTTCGTGCTCTGATTTTACTGAACCGATATCAGTGCGATACACTTAGATAAATCATGGGCTTTCTTCATTTTCTTTTCCACATTTCTATTCCTTATCCCTTTTCGTCGTCGCTTGTGTCTTCACATCCCCTGCTTGTACTCCATGCGGCGCCCTGCAAATTGGCCCTCGAGAATTCTTCGGCAAGTGGGAGTGTTTGATTGAGATCAATGGCGACGTTGGGGAGGAAGCTTGGGCGATTCTATAAGGTACTTGATGGCTTTCGGGGTAGCTTCCGCGTTTTGCCATTTGAGAACTTTGGAGTTTCATGAGCTTTCCAGCTTGCTTTTACATTGAAGGTTTCCCACCGGGTCAGACTCTCCATCTCGGCCGACGTTTCGATGAACGAGTCGTCCATCGTCATCAGGACATATTTTGCATCGTACACTGGTCAGGCTTATATACCATTTGGCATATGGTCAGGTGTCTCGTGATTAGTCCGCTCGTTCCCGCGTTTTTCCCTTATCCTCTCGCATGTATCTCAGAACTAGTTTCCATATCTGGGCGAGGGAAAGGCCACCGTCGTGATTCATGGTGTTCTTTCGCATCCTTATTTCCATCGCTTCCCTCGTCAGTCTCTCCCAGAACTTTTTCACGCGGCAGAGGACCTTTGTCTTCTCCCAGCAGATGGCATGGTCATTGGAAATGCTGTGCTCGGCCACGGCGGATTTGTCAGGTTGGCCAAGCCAGAAGTGCCGCTGGTGTTCCTTGACCCTCGTTGCGTTTGTCCTGCCCGTCTCTCCTACGGACACCCGGCCGCAGGCACATGGTATCTCATAGATACCAGGTGTAAACAGACCACAGGCCGAGGGAAGTGTAAAACATGCCCTGATGACGATGGACGACTCGTTCATCGAAACGTCGCACAGTGGTCCGAAATCGGAAAAAGCCGGACAAAAGTCCAAAATGGCTTTTTTTGAGATAGAGACTTGAAACTTAGCGTAAATACTCATAAATGATTACCAATTATAGATTTATATGCAATTTTACAAAAACACGACTCGTTACCGAGATACAGTAGCCCAAACATGACCAATTTTTCAAAAACACGCGCGATCTCGTTTTTCTTCGAAAATATTTGAATATAAGTAGGTGGTGTTGCGTTAGTATGATTTTTATGGAATAAAAAACGCTATATTCCTTTGACTTGGTGCTTTGCCTATATTTTCCATGACTTTTGAAGATTTTGACTCTCATTTGTCTGGTTTTGCAACGCAAAATGGCGTACCCGTTTTTCACGTGAAATTTAACATAAAGTAGACATTATCTTTCGTTTACGAAATATATAACTCGGGAAATTTACATCACAGTGTAAAGTAGAGATTTCTTAAGAATACTAAGCAGAAGTCTTGGAAAAAAGTTTGCGACCAAGGAAATGAGAGCGATTTTTCGATCGCGCGTCAAGGCTGAGCTACACGACGCGGGACCCTGAGGCTCGGTAACTGCGGTCGATTTTTCAAGTTTTTTGAAACTTTATTCTTGAAAATCGTCATTTAAAGCACGGCACGTAGTCAGTATTGACCTAAAACACTATACTGAGGATATTACCAGGATTATGGATCGATTGACTACACCATTTCACGCATTACTCTAGTGAAGATGCTAGGGATTGGATATTTGTCGGAACCATCCCACGTATAAGAAATATGCTTCGGGTATGAAGTAGGGTTAAGAGATTAAGTCGGCATGCTAAAGAGAGAGAAATAAACTGTTTCCGGGAAAGGCAACAACCGATACTCTTTTTCCCTTTCCACCCTTTTTTTTGAGTGTTTAACTTACTGAGTTGACTTTCGAGTCCTAATATTGAGCTTACATGGGTATCTGGTGGTCTGTAATATGCGCACACATAGATTATTTTTGCTTTAGGATTTTGAATGGAGCACCATACGCTTTCTACCTGGTCGTCGGAAAACGGGTCGTATTCACGGGTCAAGAGACGAGATTCCCTATCACCCCCTGCCACATCCCTTTTACCCTCATTACGCCCCGCCCCAGCGGTAAAGCCAGGGAATACGAGAAATTGAACGAGGTCGGGGACCCGCTTATCCTCTTTTTAGAGGCCTTTCTCTGTCTAAGGTGACGCAGGTTTGCCCCGTGGATCTCGTGCGGGAGAGATTTGCGAGGGTTTTGATTGTGGACGTTTTTCCCGTTCCAAAAATTAATCCGGGCGGGCCGTGGACCGTTACACTATACCAGCACTAATACACTGTCATCCAAATATAAAGCAACACATTCAAATCATTTTGTATGTAAGAAAGAGTCGGTAACCCAAAAACGGAGTTCCGCCAAAGGGGTAGCTATATTCCATAAATTATGTCACTCTTAATTGTACCTGTTATGTGTGGAATAAACTCATATTATTATTATTATATAATCTAAAATTTTTAATTGAATTGATACCGTGAATCTATCCCTGTTTATCGAAAAATTATCTCGGTTTCACTCAAAAGTCGCCTGTTTAGTCTCTGACCAATGCTGAGGAAAATTGACTTTCCGCCACCGGAAAATAATGAACAATGGTATCCCAATAATTAATGCAAACAAAGTTGGGATACAAAAGCAAATGCAAACAAGGTTGGGTTCAAATAAAGTTAGCCACTCAGTTTCCATTAGGAATTGAAATTTCAATCCAACCTAACCCAAGTAATTTACATATCTACATCTACATTGAAGTCATATCCTGCAAGCCACCCAAAGCGTGTGTGGCAGGGGGTGCTTCCACACCAGCCATGCATGAATTATATGGCAGAACACCGAAATTACATTGATATAATATGGGAGCTTGCCATTGAAGATGTTGAAGTTAGCGCTATTTGGAACACATCAGGGAACTTAATCGGACATTATCGGACTTAAACGACGCTAATATGTGCAGGCGAAATATTTTGTAACTTATATATTGTGGGTGGGCTACACCCACGACTGAATGTTTTATGTTACGGTTGCTGAATCCGTTCAAAATAAGTATTTAAAAACGTAATTATTTGTGGATGGCAATTAAAAACTTAATAAAATTTGGCTCCCTCACTGAAAGTAAAAAAAACTCGAAAACAATCATTACCGACGTTCTTTCGCTTTTCTTCTCACATTGGCTTCGCTTCCGATCGTGTTTAAAGTGCGCTGGGTCTCTAAAGAATGGAGGGCGCCCTATGTAAGCGCCATCATTTATCCGACGGTGATTTGGAGAAGGAAATAAAAAATGGAGCGAATATACACAAACATATCATGCTACCGTTGTTATGCCTACAGCGAGAGATATAAGCCACGACAATACGCATGATAAGTCGTAAATGTTCAAAGAGCGGTGAGTGCTGGAGGGCCACAGACAGAGGACGAGCTATTTAACTGACCTCACCTCTCTCTCTAACAGCCTTGACTTCAGTCATTTGTAACTTCATTGCTCTTCATCACGCCATCAATTCATTCTCCGAACGTTTTGCACACTCAATGATCCGAATATCTCTTCTAAAGCAATGCAATGTGCTTCAGAGAAAGTCTTGCCGAAGAATATCAGCACTTCGTCTTAACAAAACTGGAAATAACTCCATTAGAAAATAAGGCAACTTTTAATTGCCAGGCAATTTTACGAAGAGAAATTAGTTCAAAGACAACATATTTTTACGAGTGTGACTATCGTCGAACGCTTGTGAGTGAAGTAATATTTCTGCGGTCGATATATCGATATCTTACTCCGGGCCTCCTTCCTAAGGCTGACATGAAGCCCTTCATAAATATAGCATACGGCTTAGAAGCAGAAGAAGTGCGTTGTTTACTCAAGGAACAGCAAATATTTTGAAAGTCAACTCGTTTCGTGGCGGAGAAGTTTCAATATTAGCATATTCGGTAGATATTGCTCACCGCGAAATTCATACGTAAATATGTTAGGCAGTTCTCAACCCGGGAAACACAAAATAGTTATTCGCTGTGGATACAACATTTTTGCGATATCAAATAAACGAGACCATGCGTTGGGGAGAGTGATCCCATACAAAAGCAGTCTGCGTATGCTTCAGAATCAACAGCTCCGCGGAAACTGACGAGAGAGGAAAGGATAGGCTAAGATGGGTGGACTACGAGAGTTAATCTTTCAGGAACGACGAGAGGAAGCCAGATAGAAGAATAAACGACGAAGGATAGTCGCAAACTCGCACCAAAGAAGATCTGAAGGAGACCATACCATAGAGATGCCCGGATCGAAATACGATACAATCGTATTACAAAAATCGAGCGACATGGATGAATCGAAATACTATTTCATCTGCAGCACGCGATCTCAACACACCGAACAAAAACTCCGCTTTCCGCAATTGCTGCAATGCGTGCCAATGGGAAATTGTGGGATGACCAACCAGTCAACACTTCAACTGGTAGAGTACCAGCAATAAGGAGCTTGCTAAGGCATGCACTGGAGAAACTTTTCCTCCCTGGAACTCGGCTTTCGCGGAGGTAAACATCGAATGAAATTATTGTACAGATCGCCCTGTAGGGAGCTTATTCTTCGTAGTAGTACCTCTGAATACAAGATAAAAGTTCTCAGATTATCACTTCTCATCTACATCTACGCCATACCCTGCAAGCCACCCAAAGGGTGTGAGACAGGGGGTGCTTCCACATCGGGCATGCATGAATTATACGGCAGAACACCGAAATTACATTGAAACCAGAGTACCATACATGCAACGCGCCCATTAAAATCTACTAACCAAGGAACATTCTATCGTTCCAACATACAAGGGGTACAAGGACTACTACTACAGATTCAAAATAATATCATGCATATATAAGAATGTCAATATTTACATCATGCATAAATAAGAACTTTGAAAATATAAAGAAAAAAATCTACAGTCTAGCTATTGTCACTATTTGCACTATTCATGACAACGATCGCAGCTGTTATGGTCCCGAGAGGTGCGCGGAAAAAATGACAATTTATACTTTTTGGTTATACAATCTATCCCTCTAATTTTATTGGCTCGATCTAATCTGTCGTAGTACAAGAGGATAATAGTACATTTTTTACGTCGTCAGAGAAATTTTTTCCTGAAATTTAGCGAAGAGGTTAAGCTTATCATTTAATGTACGATGTGATAGCGGAATAATAAACATATAAATGACTCGGAATGCTTATGCCATGGTTTAAAATCCACCGGAGATAGAATAAACGTACTCGCGATGGTAACGATTAACAGGGAATATTAGCACGAGTGACCACTAAACCAATGGAGATTTTGGATAAAGCTCCACAGGGCGGTGCAATAGCTTGAGTTACTTCATGTAGGTTGAAAGTTACGACTCGTCACCATCACAAAACTTCCGGTTGTAAAGGATTTCATCGTGATACCCATGAATAAAATGTTCATTTCCTTACAATTCTTTGCAATGACGTGGAACGTTAGCCAGAATTTTCAATTTATGTAATGGGTCATTAACAACAAAATATAAGTAACAGGCCGAGTTTCTACACCATCAATATTTCTTTATTTTAGAAATATTTCATTTTCAGTTATAACCTAGAGCACTAGTTTAATTCCTAGCTGCGCAACAAAGAACAGGCGCGAAGTATCTGATTGCGAAGAAGAACTTACAGGAGGTTGGATAGCTATTTAAAAGGAAAATGTTGGTATAGCCAAAAACAATAACACAAAACTACAAATACTGACTTCCATGCAAAATGTATTATATTTTAAAGCACTAAATATCACAAAAGTTTCATCATACTGTTTTCAAAGGCAAACTAACATTAATTCCCAAACAATTCACGATTTTTAACGCCATCATCAAATTTATCTGGAAGTTAGGGATTGAAAGTAAATGGAGACTTATTAATTACCAGTCTGAGATGTGCGAATGAGAAGTCAAGTGGACTCCGTGGACGGCTAACGGAAGTGGATTTCTGGCGCAGGTTGAGCTTCCGTATATCCCTGGATAACGGAACGTTCAACAGAGTTAACGCTTAACGCTATGGGAGCTATTACCTTTATTTCATTCCGTTTGCCATAAGAGCTTGTTTACCTTGATTAACAATTGGCTCTTGATTAACAGAGGGCATTGAGGGTAAACCCGTGCGAGAAGTAGTAGTTTTTGACAAGGAGAATGGGGAGAATAGCTGTATGATGAGGGCGAATGGTGAAGTAGTTAAACGAGTGAATGATATTGTGTACTTGTGTAGGTAAGATGTTTGCGAAAGATGGACAGATAGATGAGGAGATAAAAATAAATGCGAGTGCTGGAAGGAAAGAGGTAGGTAGCGTGTGGAGTATATCAAGGAATGAGTGCCGGTCTAAGGAAGCGAAGATCGCCGTGTACAAAAGTCTACTTCTCCCCACTTTGTTGTTTGGTAGTGAAACATGGGTATGTCAGGATAGACATACATCTACATCTACATCTACGTCATACCCTGCAAGCCACCCAAAGGGTGTGTGGCAGGGGGTGCTTCCACATCAGGCATGCATGAATGATGCGGTAGAACACCGAAATTACATTGAAACCCTTTGAAATGACATAAGAGTAGACTAAACGCCGTGGGTATGAGTTATCTGAGGAGTGTTTGTGGAAAAAGTAGGATGGATAGGGTGAGGAATGAGTGGGTATAAAATGAATGTGGGTTAGATGCTCCAGTAATGGACATATATGAAAGGAGTGTGCTTCGCTGGTTTGGCCATGTTGAGAGAATGGACGAGAATCGAATAACGAAACAGATATATAAGAGTGAAATAAATGGTGAGAGAGGTAGAGGTAGGCCGAGAAAGTTGTGGTTGAATGTGATTGAGGAAATTCTTAGGAGGAGGAATATTAGGAATCTTAAAACAGGAGGGCGTGCATGAAGCAGTGTATGGGGGTCAATGGAGCAAAAGAGGTTTGCTAGGATAGGTCTGTATGGAGGAAATTATTGAAGCAGATTTAGGTGTACAAATATATATTTATGAGTAAAACTTAGTGACTCTGCCTCTCCCGGAAGGGAAGGGCGTGATTGGTAGGTATGTATGTAACAATGGGCAATCTTCATTTGGGTGGTGCACCGATCCATTCAGGCATAAAAACATTTTTGCTTCCGTACATGAAAAACTCGTTTGAACTTCGCAGAGCATATCATAAGGAACGTAAACGCCAGATTTTCCAATTATTTAACTGGAAGCGAGCAAAGCCTATTGCCAACTGAAATATTAATATAAAAAACTTCCTTCCATAATAAATATGTAAGTTCTTACTCGGGACAGAAAATTTTCATCGAGGTATTTGAATATTTGGAGAATCAAGATCTGGTTACTATAATATTGATTTGCTCCACCAAGGACGGGATTTTGAAACGCGATAATGACTATGAAAATGGAGTGATAGCCCCTTATATAATTCAGTCGTATGAACAACATCTTTAGTTCAGCATTGCTTCAGTAACTTATAATAAGCGTTAACTCTGTTGAAGTAGGGGGTAAAAACGTTCGGTTTTCCAGGGATATACGGAGGCTCAACCTGCACCAGAAATCCACTTCCGTTTGCCGTCCACAGAGTCAATTTGCCTCAAATTTGGTAAATAACCTCACATTTGACGTGCATTCACCACAGATATAAATCAGCTTTTAATGTTTGTTTGCGTCATGTACTCAACCTTGCCATTGTGTGATGTTTATCCCCTACCCATGCCCATTGACGTCATTATCCTTTCCACTAACCTTTTCCTTTTCCTTCCCCCCTTCTTTTCTCCACCCTTCCTCCCTCGCCTCCCCCACCTGCCCTTTGTTTGGTATATATGTATTGTTACTCCACAAGGTAAGTACGAAAAGGAAGCGGGACGATCGCGGTCTTGGGTGTCAGGGGAATACGGGAAAGCTCACGCGGGAACGTATAAGGCTGGCGTACCCCTCCTGAATACTTTGACTGGCCTCGAAGGAGAGAGAGGGGAAGTCGGCTGGCCCAATGAAGGAGAAGAGGGGAGAGAGGGGAAATCAGCAGTTCGGAGCGCGGCTAGAGAGCTGACAGCGGAAGAAGGATCGCCTCTGGTTCCTGGCGAACAGGGAAGGAAGTCGCATGCCTGCTATTGAGAGCTGGGGACGCTGAGCCTGCTAATAAGAGCCAAAGATCTGCGAGCTCTTGTCATCACGCGAGCACGAAAGCCGAGACAGAGATATCCATAATAAGGTGTATTTCTGCACGTGAGAGGCGGCGACCACATCTTCTAAGGACGTCCGGTTCCAGGGCCATCAACTTGAACCTGTGAGAGTGAGGCCAAAGTATTTGCCAGTCCCCTGTCACTTTGAACCTCATGCGAACAGTACTAAACGTGGAGGTAGATTTCTCGGGTTTCCATCCGGGTCAAAGGAGTTATCTCCGACCTGTTTCGGCAGCATGTCGGAGATAACTCCTTTGACCCGGATGGAAACCCGAGAAATCTACCTCCATAGCATTCACCGGGAAAGCCTGAAATCTTTCATGAGTACTAAACGTTCCCGTGATGTTGATCGAATTTATCATTACATTCTGGGTGGGAGTAAATCTGAGCTTTCCTCGTATCGTCATTTTTTGGGTTAGACGACGGCACTTTTGCGTATGCATTTCAGTTAGTTTCGCTTCCTTTTCGTCACCAATCGTTACGGGGTTAGCCACATGTTAATCGTTGTTCTGTCAATGAAGGGGAACTTTGCTATATTGTTGAGTAATTAAACGCTGTACTGAAATAAATACCATGAATAAGAATCGATGTGTTATGACCTTAATCCAATCCTTGACCCTGCGCATTAACTTGTTATAGAGAACCTATTTCACGGCCCTTGCCCTACTTTGCTAGCCTGGTCAGTGAGTATGCCGGAGGAATGGCGCCCGTCCGGTCACAATATGGACAGCGAAAATGTTAATTTGTACCTTGATAATGACATAACTTTGCCGAAACAATGGATGGAGAGAATAAAAGTGTGGAAAGTACAAAGCGAGTTCTCTTTTCATACTTATAATTCCACGACGTCATTTACGGAGAGCGGGATAAAGATAATTTCGATGAGCACGTTTACGCGTTAGCATGACAACGAATACCTTAATGAATCTGTTGTAAAAGCTTCTGCGGAGTAGCCTTGGTATTTGATGGATTTTGGGGTGGCTTCCGCGGTGTGTCATTTAGAAGACAACATTTCGCGGGCGTTCCACCTCGCTTATTTAAGTCTCAATCCATTTTTCTGTAATTTATAGCCTGTCGATCAGTCACGGGCGCTTCTCATACGTAACTTTTTGGAGTCCTACACTAATTTTTTGAAAATTTCTCTTCCAAGTGTTGTACAGCATATAACCTCTTTCTATAATTTCTTCTCTATTTACACTTTTCGGAGTTTTGGCTGTACTTAAGTCCTCCCTTATCAATCTGGGGAAGGACGGAGTCTGCTTAGGAACAATTCTCGCCTCCTCTAGATCCATGTTATGGGTTGACTAGCTTCATGAGTGCTCCGCTGTGACTGTACGGTTCGTTTGCCCATACCTGATGGCTCTTTGGTGTTCAGAAAAGTGACAATTCAGCGCTCGGAAAGTTTGACCTGCATACGAATCCCTGCATTTGAAATTTAATTCGTATACTCCTCTTTTTGAGCCCTAGGGTAAATGGCCTTTGTGTAGGCAAAGTAGTTTTGATATATTGATTGCACAACTATCCCTGGTGACATGTCAAATTTTTTAAGTACCTTGGCAATCTTATGAGTAGTTACCGCCACATTCAGTTTGGGTCTTTCCATCTCTTACGAGATCCTTCTCAGGGCCACTCTTGACACCTGTTCCTCTCTCTGGGAAGTCTTAAGAATCAACTTCCCGTGGAAGAGGTTCTTCTCATAAGTCTTCAGTAAATTCTCCTTTTCATGGGCAATGGAGCCTGAATCAGAGAACTGCAGAGCTCAATGGAACAGGGTTCTGATGACGCCTACTTTCTGCAGCGGGTGATGGAGGAATTTGGCGTTAATGCACCGGTCAATGTGTGTCATATTTCGTTAAGGTAAGTTTAACTGAGTTACCTCTACTTTCTTGGACACCAGCACGTCAAGAAAGGGCAGGTAGTCGTTTTCCGCCACTTCCATTATAAAGTGATTGGTAGGGTACCAGTTGGTCAGGAGATGTAGGAAATTCTTCAATCCCTTCCAACCATGGAGCCAGATAACAAACGTCCACGCATCGCACGTACGGTTTTGGTTAGCGGTAGAAAGTTGGTTGTGTAACGAAATCGCAGATAATGAAGTATTCCCGAAAAATTTCACAGTTTATAGAAAAGATAGAGTGGAAAGGACCGGGGGAGGAGTTTTTATTGCAGTGAAGGATTGTTATATTAGTAGGAGGGAGTCATTTTCCGACGACCAGGTAGAAAGCGTATGGTGCTCCATTCAAAATCCTAAAGCAAAAACAATCTATGTGTGCGCATATTACAGACCACCAGATACCCATGTAAGCTCAATATTAGGACTCGAAAGTCAACTCAGTAAGTTAAACACTCAAAAAAACGACTGTCATATTATAATCGGTGGGGATTTCAATCTTCCGTCCATAGACTGGGACACTTACAGTTTTATCACTGGGGGGAAAGACAAAGACCTTTGTGAGTCACTCCTGTATACATTCACATCTCACTCACTGCATCAATTAGTCACTGCTCCAACTAGAGGGAAAAATACACTTGATCTTTTAGCGACAAATATTCCACTCATGGTTGTAAACATAGGTACGGACAACGGAATAAGCGACCACAAGATAGTTAAAGCTAATTTTTCCGTGAGCATGATCAAGAAACATAATCCACAAAGAAAAATCTACTTGTTTTATAAGGCTGACTACGAAGGTATGAAACGAGAGTTGCAAAAGTCATTTACCAATTTAAAACAAATAAGTATCAACAGTAATACTGAGGTTTTGTGGAATACTTTCCTCAACGTTACACGATCAGTAGTTAGCAAATATAAACCAAGTAAATGGAACAGAGCCAATGCAGAGCCTAGGTGGTATAACGCGGAGGTTAGAAAAACATTGAAGCACAGAGAATTATGTCATGCTAGGTTAAAAAGGGCAAAAATAAAAAACTCCTCCGAAGAACTATACACTGTCACCGAAAATTACAAAATATCTAAACTCTTAGCAAAAAAAGCGTGCCGAAGGGCGTTAGCTGATTTCAAAAGTAAATTACTGGGAGAACAATTGAACGATAATCCCAAGGCATTTTGGTCGTACGTTAGGGACACTCAAGGAAATAAATCAACAGTACACGCGCTTAAGAATGTCAATGGGGAAAAGCTAACCAACAGTCTACAAAAAGCCAATTCGTTAAACTCATTCTTCAAAAGCATTTTCAGTACTTATACACCACATATTTTCGATCCTCAGCCTGTTCGTTCCCAAACATGTATGCCTGAAATTATTATAAATTGTCGCGGCATAGAACAGCAGCTAAAAAATATCAACCCCAACAAATCCCCCGGTCCAGATCAAATACCTGCTCGCGTACATATAACATTGGCATCAGACATAGCGCCTTACTTAGAATTAATATTTACCAAATCTTTAGTAGATCACGTAGTGCCTAAGGACTGGAGAGTAGCAAATGTCACACCTATATTCAAAAGCGGCGACAGGGAAGACCCTAGTAACTATAGGCCTATTTCTCTCACATCCATTTCCTGTAAGGTATTTGAACACATAATCGTAAGCTCCATTATGAGTCATTTATATAGGGAGGAATTATTAATAAATAACCAACACGGATTTCGAAAGGGTAGATCTTGCGAAACCCAATTGGCCCTCTTCGTTCATGACATCTTGCTCTCGGGTGAAAATAATGTTCAAGTTGACGCGATATTCCTCGATTTTAAGAAAGCTTTCGATAAGGTACCTCACGTTAAGTTGCTCTCAAAACTAGAAGCATATGGAATAGATAAAAACATTATTAGCTGGATTAATCAATTCTTACATGGGCGGGAACAAAGGGTTGTCATAGACGGTATCATGTCAAACACAGTTAGCGTTACATCGGGTGTTCCTCAGGGAAGTGTAATTGGTCCACTTTTATTTCTCTTGTACATAAATGATATTAGCAACGTCGTTAAAAGTAAGCTTAGACTCTTCCCAGGCGACGCGGTTGTGTATAGGGATATTAACAATTCCGAAGATAGCGACTCGTTAACAATCGACCTACTTGCTATTCATGCTTGGTACGAAAAGTGGCAGATGGAACTAAACATAAAAAAGTGCGTAGCAGTCAGCTTTTGGAAAAAGAAAAATAGGCCAGGTAGGGCTCACAGAAATAATCATACGGAAATTATTCACGCAGAGTCTGTCAAGTACTTAGGGGTCACTATTACTCACGACATATCTAGGGGAAAACATATTAGGGAAATATGCGGTCAAGCATACAGGAAGCTAGGCTTTATCAAGAAAGTACTCGGAAAATGTGATGAGAAAGTGAAGGAACGTTGATATGCTTCAATCGTTAGGCTTCATCCGGAATATGCTGTTAGTGTATAGGATCCATACGAAACGGGGTTGATATCAGAGTTAGTTCGCGTACAGCGAAGAGGAGCTAGGTATGTGAAACGATGCTACGATAAGTTTACTAGTGTGTCTGGATTGTGAGGAGAATTGGGACGGGAATCGCTATCACAGCGTAGATTAAATTATAGGCTTAACCTCCTAACTAAATTTCAGGAAAATCATTTCTCTGACGACGTAAAAAACATATCTACTATTAACCCCCTAAACCGGTACTCCGGCAGATTAGGCGGCGCCAATAAAATTAGAGAGCTAGATTGTAGAACCGATAGGTATAAAATGTCATTTTTTCCGCGTACCATTCGGGACCATAACAGCTGAGATTGTCATGAATAGTGAGAATTCTGACAATAGCTACACTGTTGATCTTTCTCTTTATATTCTCTGAGTTCTTATTTATGAATGATGTAAATATTGATGCTCTTATTTATGCATGATATTTTGAATATGTAGTAGTAGTCTTTGTATCCCTTGCATGTTGGAACGATTGACGATAGAATGTTTCTTGGTTATTAGATTGTTAATTGGCTCATTGCATGTGTGGTACGCTGGTTTCAATGTATTTTCGGTGTTCTACCGTATCATTCATGCATGGCTGGTGTGAAAGCACCCCATGCCACACACCCATTGGGTGGCTTGCAGGGTATGACGTAGATGTAGATGAATACGGATGAAACTCACACACAGTCAAGCTCATTTAACCACACATTATTATTTCCAAAACTGCCATATATTACAAAATCAAATAACCCTCTTAAAATTAGTGAATGATGTGACGAACGAAATGAATTTATGAGGCAATAATGGGAAAATGATGAAAAAAATGATGGCAACACAATGATACAAAAATAGGTAGCATTGTCATTGGCGGCGGGCAAGCAATAGCAATTCTGATGCATTCACGAATCACTGGGAGGTAATTATTAGTCCTTCCCGTTTTTTTCGTTATGCTTGGATCACACTAGCGATTTTTCCAAGACTTGGGTTGCACGTTCACAGGGGACGGGAGGTGTTTGCAACAGAATGCCTGTGCTGTAGCAAGAAAAGGGGGGTTCTGGAAGTATTCGTCGGGCGGCGACGACCTTACGTGACCGCAACGACTGTAGCCTCGGCCAGGAGATATCGGCAGTGTTGGCTCCTCCGACTGCAGGCTCCTCCACAACAGGATTCGAGCGGAGTCTGGCACTCGATGCCTTGGATTCCTTGTCACGGACCGTGCTTAGCAAATCAACGGCCATGCAATGCTGGGAGCATAGTCTCTCATTCTCGAGGTCTCCTCCCGGACGTCCAGTCTTTTCGGTTGCGAACGTGCGTAAACCACAACGGGCATAGGCTCCGCCCGCTAGCTCAAGTTTCTCTTTTTTTCATTGCTGCCGCTCGTCTTTAAACCCTTCTAACTGACGGGGTGGGGGTCTCAATGTGGGGGAAAATACATATGTCTCACTTCACTCGTCTGGTGTTTCCACTCATTCCAGTGACCTTGACAGTCGCACACCGTATACTACACAATTCTCACACACACCGTCTCACCCTTCGCCACGGGGGACGAGTTTAGAGGGTGAGGATATGGACGGGCCGAGGAAAGTTGGAATGGGAAAAAGATCAGGCAAGGACATGCGAGGTGTAATGGAGCAAACCATTACAATAGTTACAATCGAAATTCACTCAGCATAGAGAAATTAACTCGTTAACCTTTTCATATCAATAATAAATAAGAAAAGACGAATGAAAGAAAACATGAAATAGATAATTGACACTGCTGTGAGCTACACCAGTTCACACAATATTAAAATAAAGTTGATACATCATCAAAAGCAAATATCCAACTTTTTACACCTCTACAATATTTACACTCATTTCTTGCATTAGTTATAAAGTCAGGTAGCGCACAATATATTTTGGGCCCTAGGAATGAATAACTCTGCTTAAAAATTTCTGTTCTAGTTCTAGGTATAGTTACGTTGTGATAGCTACGGAGTTCATGGACTCTTGGTGTTCTCTTTTTACCTCCACGGCTATAAAAAATCCTAAGGACCTTATACACAAATAAGTACCTCAAAGGTAAAACATTCATTCGTTTGAACAGCGGAAAGGAATGCGTTTTATTTTACGCCCTTAGCATAACCCTTTATATCTTTTTCTGGGATACCAGAAGATGTTGCAAATTAGTTAAGTAAGCTCCCCCCCTGCACGCAATTCCGTATTCTTATCTAGAATTAATTAAAGCATAGTACATCTACATCTACGTCATACCCTGCAAGCCACCCAAAGGGTGTGTGGCAGGGGGTGCTTTCGCACCAGGCACGCATGAATGATACGGTAGAACACCGACATTACATTAAAACCGGCGTACCACACATGCAAAGCGCCAATTAAAAATCTAATACCCAAGAAACATTCCATTCTTCAATCGTTCCAACATGCAAGGGATACAAAGACTACTACTTCAGATCCAAAATATCATGCATAAATAAGAACATCAATATTTACATCATGCATAAATAAGGGAGTAGAGAATATAAAGAGAAAGATTTACTGCCTGCCTATTGTCAATTCTCGAACTATTCATGACGACGATCACAGCTGTTATGGTCCCGAATGGTACGCGGAAAAAATGACATTTTATACCTATCGGTTCTACAATCTAGCTCTCTAATTTTATTGGCGCGATCTAATCTGCCGTAGTGCGAAGGGGTTAATAGTATGTTTTTTACGTCGTCAGTAAAATGATTTTCCTGAAATTTATTTAGGCGATTAAGCCTATAATTTAATATACGCTGTGATAGCGATTCCCATTCTAATTCTTCTAACAGTCCAGACACACTAGCCAACTTATCGTAGCATCGTTTCACAAACCTAGCTCCTCTTCGCTGTACGCGATCTAACTCGGATATCAACCCCGTAGTACACCATTCTGAGAACCGACCCTGGGCAAATATATCTTAACAAGTAGAATTTTCTGATTATAGAGATCATCTCCGCTCTTGGTTTACTAATATGCTGTTTTCAGTTACATCGTTGATTGATGCAAATTCCCAGGTACTTAATGCGACCGGCACTTTCTATTGAAATACACTTATTACAGTACAAGACAATTATAGTACAAGACATTTTCATTTATTTCATGCATCTGTAATAAATGAAATTATTTTCTCCTATAGTTACATTTTTTAAATTAAACAATATGTATTTTATTTTGTAGCTGAGCACCATAGAGTTAATAGAAAACCAATATTCAATTCATCCAAGTCACTTTGTACATCATATTTACTTAATCACTAAAAGAAGAGAAATTTCTGATCGTTGGGGATTGAATTAGTTTTCTGGCATGGAAATATCATTTCAAATAAAGTATTTCGAAATTTAGCAGTCCCGGTGATACGGCGGCAGCCCTATAGCGCCCCCGCCACCACAGCGCAGTCAAATTCTCTGTATGCTAGCATGCACTGTCTGGAATAGCAAGTCGTCGTGCTCTCGAAGAATTTCGGATTCCTAGCATTATGGTGAAGTGCATTTTCTGTCGCAACAGTCAGAATAACTGTTTGAATCCTGTTAATGAAAAGCTTTAGGAGGAATTCGTGAAACGAGGGTATTTGTAGCTTTCGCCCAACTCTTTTCTCCTTCTCCGACTTAAATTTCTCTACATCGATTATTGAACGACACCATTCTCTATAAGATTCAAGGCTCTCCCGGCGAATGCTTAGAATGTAAAGCTCTCGGGTTTCCAACCCAGGGATGGTGGTTTGTGGCACCGACGTTTCGAAGGCGTAGTCTGCCATCGTCCTCAGGGTGATGAAACTGCGGTCCCACAAACCACCATCACCGGATTGGAAACCCGAGAGCTTTGCATTCGACACCATGCTCCTTTAGTTCATCCCTCGAGATTAAATTTTAAACCTTCCATTCGTGTCCCCGATTCCTTGTACTTGTATCGCTTTGGTTTTTTTTCTTCACTTGAAGTTATCATTTTCTCTATTTTAGGTCCTCATTTAAACCATTTCTTATTTATCTTCTTCTCGTCTCATATTCCTGCTTATTTATTCCTCACGGTTTTACGCCTTCTTTGCCTCTAGTGTATTTGTGGCCATTGGTTTTTCCCTCAATTTCTTCACCCCTGCAGTATTTATTATGAATCCATTTCACGTTTTTCCCGCATGAGTATGAAAAACTTAACCTTTTACGTACAAGGCAAGCTCATTACTGCCAATTCAGACTTATAGGGAGATTTAGAACAGCATTAAATAAGATGGCTTTGTTATCAAAAGATTTGCGTTCCCCCAAAATGGTAAAAATAAACTACAAATATTGTTTCTTATGATGATCATCATGTTAGCGAGAATTCACCAGCTTATGATCGTAGAAGCATTAATAAGTTCAAGTTTCCGCTCACGTGCATTCACATTTTATTGGATTAACTATCTCCGTTGCGCGGATTCCTCTACCTACACTTTAAGGGTGTGATCGTGATTTCGGAGTGCCCCCTGAGCGGGTGTCTTCATCTACATCTGCCAAATACCATGCAAGCTACCTTTAGGGTGCAGCACGTCGTGATTCTACACCAGGCATGCAGAACTCATTCCTGTTCTAATCCGAACCGTGCACCTTCACGGGCTGTCAGCGTTCTGAAAGCACCTTGAAACTTTTACCTTTTAGTATTATGCCTAGTAGTATTTGTAGTCGTAGTTGTATAATTACTTGTGATTTTCTACAGTACTTTTTAGTTATATTTTGTGTGACTCTGGTTAAGCAAATATCTATATTTTTTACGAGATTTGGTGTGCTGCCACGTTAGGTGTATTTGATAAGAAAATTATTTGGAGTAGGTCGTAAAGTGGGGTCAAAAATTCTGCTTTTTCAGTAAGACATTTCATTACGAGTATTTCGAGAATAGGGATCAGAAATAGCTTAATTGATGACAACACATTTTAAATATTCCAAAAATGAAAGAATGAGAATTGTCCGGCTATAGTCGTGGAAGCAGTTGATTGTCGCTGTTAAAATAATAAGATTTCATATTTCCAACATCTAATTCACAGCACTAGTATCAACTGTTTCCAGGTATACTGTTGCGTGGTGAACGTAAAGGGCTCAACGTTTCGTTCCTCCTGCTGGGAACGTCGTCAAAAGACTGAAGAAGATGTATCCGTTTTCATCTGGTCGGACAGTTGGAATACTGACCATTGTTGTCATGGATTTAAAAAAACGTAAAAACCCAATATATAAAAAAATCAAATATAAAACAAGAGAAAATGTGTCAATGATTGGTTGTCACACCCATATTTGGGGAAAGGTATCTTTTCCACACATTGCTTGAGTGATAACCATCATCCCTATAAAAATTTAAAGGCCGTTTAATTATTTCGACTGCCTCTCTAATTATTCTTGGATAATAATAAGTTCCTAGCAGGACGAATGGAATGTTGAGTCGATAAAGTTCACCACACTGCAGTATATCCGGAAATGGTTGTTAATAGTGCATCGAATCGCTGCGAAAATATAAAAAACTCGAATTCACAGCATTGAGTGTAGCATCATTTTTGGCCGAGAGAGATGTCTGACGGACGATATTTTTGCTGGTGAAGTCTTTCCAAATTTGTTCAATATTTATTGAAACGGTAGAATCAGTGAGACTGGAGGTGAATTATTCGTTGATGTGAAGAATAGAATCGTCAGCCTGGCGAATGTTGTTCCAGTGACCAGTCTAGAATTCGCACGGTGTTCAATTCAGTGTCATAAATCTAAAAAATTATTTGTATGTTTGTACCACTGACTACCCAACACAAACTTCCCATCAATTCGAGAACTAATAAACCAAATAAATATCGTCCTCTTCGAGCTCCTGGTGTACACATTATCATGAAACGCACTACATCAGATAGTGACGCATCAACGGGAGAAGGGTAGATGTCTTTCTCCGAAGCTGCCCTTTAAAAGTACTTTTACTCAAAATAGAGAGCTGAGATTTTTTCATCAGATGGCTGAATAAATGAAATTTCTATATCTTTCAATCTATTTCCTCTTACTTACTTCGTATTTGTCTGAAAACCATCTTTTTGGGTGAAAAATATCACATTTTTCCTGAAATCAACAATAGCATATTTTGTTGACAACTAGAGATTTGATTTTCAAAGGATATTCACTCTCCTCGCATTTGAATATCACGTTTTCCTGTAGGCCCATGATAGCACGTAGAAAGAAAATCTGAATGTAGAGTCCCAAGGGACCCATTTTAGATTCCCTCTGGGGGTAATCGATAAGTCAATGCATATTTACTACAAGTATACTCCACAATGTCTATTCTCAAAGTAGCTCTCATAGAGGCACAGCATGTATCCGAGAGAACACTTACGGAGTAAACGATAAACGTAAAGGAATTAAATAGACTACACACGCAATTAAATGCGCAAGATACTTACGAGTAGCGAATAGTAATGTCAAATATGCATCTGAATATGCATCTGTTGCTACAACAAACACAGCGTTGTTTATTATCGTTTAATACTCATTGTCAGATATATTCCACGTAGTGGTCTGCCTCTCATTACGATTGCGAACTATTTTTGATACCAATTCCGACATCATAAACGTAACGAGTTATTTATAAATAAATAAATAAAAACATTATGGGATGTTGTCTATATCCTTCTTTGCCAATTATGCCCTAGTTTTTACATCGGTTTGACGACCACTCCCCTTAACATCCGCATGAATGGCCACCGCTCCAGTTGTAATGAACCACCTTCTATTTCTGTTTCCCTCCCTGTTGCCACCCATGTTTCTTCCCACAACTCCACCTTTAATAATATTTTTAAGGTTGGCATTCTCGCCTCCCTTCCCCCTTCCTCCTCCCCACTCCAAATCAAAGATCTTGAGTCCTCTTGCATTTACTTATTCCAGGCTTTCTCTCCGCCAGGACTCAATAAATCCCACTAACTTCTTCTATCACCTCTGCCCATACTACTTCTTCCTTTCGAATTTCTTCCACTTCCCGCCTCCCGCCCCCACCTTTCCTCTCCCTCCCCCTCCATATATATATATATATATATATATATATATATATATATATATATATATATATATATATATATATATATATATATATATATATATATATATATATATGTATATATATATACTTTTTCTTGGTTATGAAAAGTAGTAGAAGCTAGTAGTAATGGTGATCTTGGTCTTAATTTGAAGCTCTTTACCAATTATCGATAACAATTACCGTCGCATATTCACATTGTGATATCGATTGTAACGAGTTAATTAACAACCGAGTATTTTAGCGGGCTCAAGCCAGTGGTAAGGCGGCCGTCTACTCGAGAGGGGTGGTGAAAGTTTGACCGCTGTTGCCACTTGCGGGTTGCGGGCCGTCCATGTCTTGGAACCTCTTTGGGCACATTGAAGAAATTTAGTGCATCGAGAAAAGGCCCTTATGAGTAAATGGTGATGGAAAATGGTTGGATACTAAAAAGAGCACAATTACTACCTAAAATAAAATTCATGAAAAGAACGTGTGCTATGCACCGAAGGAGCGTATGAGTAACGGGTTCGACCCGTTCTAATGAAACGCCTTAAGAGTGGCACGCGCGAAGGGCGCAGGATGCTGCAAGACAAACTTCCCCGCGTCATTTCCCCGGTTTCCGGGCTTGACATAATCTGATTTCTAAGACAATAAGCAAGTCACAAAGGCAGACTCTGGCCTTCACTTGGAAAGTCACTGTTTTACGCATGGGAAACTTACGTGGCTTGCTCCCGCGATTCGAATGGCAACAACCTTTTTACCAACACTCCTGAGGGCAAAGCTGAATATATAGTGTATACGTCTATTTTCTAACGATTTGATACCGATGATTTGATGATGTTTAGTGTTTACAAACATTAAACAAAATGTAAAATAAAAAAATAAAAACAAATACAAAAGGATATATCAAGAAAAATTGGAAACTAAGTCGGTCACCTCCCCGTGGTGTTTCTCGGGTTACGTAAAAACCGTACAAATTTCATTCTAACCCTACCTACGGACGAGTAACTGGATATAAATCTGGTTAAAATATAGACCCATCTGTTTTATAGCTTCAATTGGTTTTAAGATGGCGAAAAATATACTGACGTCATTACATACTTCTTACCCGAAAAAAGAACGGGAAATTCTGCTCAGTGAAGGATATCCCTGCGTGAAAATTGGCAATTGCACTAAGAATCATCATAGATTTTACCAGTACCAGTTATGTTGACGAAACAACTTTATTGAACTTTACTTTGGAAATGAAAGGTGCCACTGTCGTTGTCCTGGACACGTCCCACTACATTTCAGAAGCCAATCGGCAGCTCTCAGATATGTCCTATTCCGTAGTCCCCAATGACCCCAATCCCGGTTTTCAAGTTGAAATTATCACCTTCCTCCAAGAAAAAGGGCCTTCGGAGGGTCTATCTTCCGCGGACATATTCTTGCTCTCCCCCGCTTCTCCAAAAACTCCTCATTTTTATATTCTCCCCAAAATTCACAAACCAAACAATCCTGGACCACCTATTGTTTCCTCCCGCAATTCCCCCACGGAAAGAATTTCGGCATTCGTCGACTATTACCTCCAACCGCTGGTGTGCGCTTTACCGTCTTATGTGAAAGACACCTACCATTTCCTAGGCTACCCAGAATGCCTTCTCGTTAAAAAAATCAGGAAAAATTCTCCCTCCACCATACCTCTTCCTACTAAAGACTCCCGCATCCTTTCTATTTGCACAACGTATTTCCCGGGTGTACAATCTATCAATTTTATTCTTAAAGATCTCTATCCCATTCTGAAAAACCACTCCTCCACTTCAAAAAATTTTTCCCAGTCACCCTCAATCACATACAAGCTTCCTCCTAACTTGTCCGATATATTCAAATCCACGAAGCCTCTTTCCAAAATCCCTGTTGTATCAAAACCCACCTCCTCCCCTTGTAATCGTCCCAGATGCAAATTATGTCCAATCTTCAGTTCCTCCCCTCCTCCCAACCCCTCCATTGCCTCCTTCCCCAACCATCTTCCCTCCTCTTGCGTCACCAGCAATGTCGTTTACCACCTACAATGTAAGCTATGCCCAAGCTTCTACGTCGGAGAAAGCTCTACGCCGCTTAACATACGTATCAATAATCACCGAGCCAATTTTAAAAACCCATCTCAATCTGCCTTCTCTTCCCGTGGCGATCCACGCCTCTCATCATAAGAAATCTTTCGACAATTGCTACAATGTGTCAGTTCTGTACTCCCTTCCACCATCTGCTTCCACTCTTGATCTTAATTCTGTAGAGCTCTCATTATTTGGCACTATCACGCGTTCCTCCCCCCCCCGGCATTAATGTCTTTCACTAATCCCCCTCTCCTTCCCTCCCCTTATATCCTTTACCCGTCACTACCTACTAATATTCTGACGAAGGCGGTTGTGTCCACCGCAATATATCAACAAATCTATGAGTTTTTATTTTTTGTGTTTTCTGTGTGTCTGCCAGTCTCGCCTGTGACATATGTTTATATTTTATATATAAATATATTTTTTTAATGAAATAAATTTAGAAATATAAGCTAGCAACAAGACGTTGAGGTTGAGGAGGGATAGATAGGTATATCAGTGGACACTCACAGAAAGGAGATCCATGGTGACACCGGTGTCCACTGCTCTCGTAAGCTTTCGGGTGAGAACCCTTCCTCAGCGGGAGAGAATCACAACTGAAGAGTGTCACACTGGAGTTGAGGGTAGGGGGTCTGACTAGGAGGGTGGTTGGTGTTTGAGGGAAGTGATTGGTTGGAAGGAAGTGAGGGAGGGAGGAATAAGAGGAGGGGATACGGAGAAAGCTAGCGGAGGTTAAGCCCGGGAGTACAAATACATTTTAGGATTGAAATATATGATTGTTCCCAATGGCGGAGCTCCATGACAGATGTGTCAGGTGGGAGGGCGCGAATGATTTTTACTTGGAAGCAGTCGTTGAAGGGGAGGTCATGAAAATTGGCGTGCTCCGCTAAAAGCAGCTTCAATTGTTGTTTCACGCTGCTCCTGTGATTATTATTTCGTATGATCAGAGGTGTGCTTGTGAGGCCAATTTAGAAGGCCTGGCAGTTTTTACAGGTGAGGAGATAAATTACATTACTCGAGGAACAGGTTCCCCGAGTAAGTATCTGATACGTTATATATGTGATAGAGGTCGTGAAAGTTCGAGAAAAAGGGTTGAGTGGGCAGGTGAGACAACGGGGCTTGCTGCAAGGATTTGATCCAACGAGAGGGGGATCGGCCACACTACCCTCAAGTGAGGTTTGTCGGATCTCGCGGATCCAGAGACTAGTTTGGAGATTGGGAGGGCGACGAAAGGAGAGCACGGGAAGCCTTCGAATAAAAGAAGAAGTTGAGGGGGAAGAGGCTAGAATTGAGTGTGCTGACCTAAGAAGGTTTTTCAGTGCAGCATTTGGACCCAGATGAAAAGTGGTTGCAAAGATTTGTTCATCAGGGGAAAGATGATCGTCCGGTTGAGGCGTGGAGGGCGGTCTCCTTGAGGGCTCAACCGCCCTGATGAACTGTTCCCTCACCAGGGGGAGGGGATATCTCCGGCTCGCGAAGGCTGTTTCCAGGTCTTTCAAATAACGAAATAAATGAAAATTGTCGGAGCAAATACGGCGACCTCGACTTGCCCGAGAAAATGGGAGGGAGCGTTTGCAGTGATCGGGAATACAGCTATCCCAATACAAGTACTGCTGCAGGTTGAAATGTTGAAAACCACCAAATGATTTTTTTTCAATTAGACCAATGCTGTTTTTTTATGAATCGCAATAATACTTTGTGAATTTATATGAAAAAATATAAATTATGTGTATCCAAAGGAGAATGACGTAAATATGCTAACACGTGTTGAGCCAAATTTCCAAAGTAAAGTTCAAAAAAGTTGTTTCGTCAACATAACTGGTACCTGGGGAGGTTTACCAACCTTTTGCTTTACAATATTGTAAATTTTAAATTAATTTTGAGATGTAACCGCCGTCATGTAAAAATAAATTAAAAGGTACCCAGACTTAAATCCACCTGTCGAATTTAAAAGTAAAACTGCATTAATATACAATTTAAAAGTGTTAAAAACCAGCAAATTGTTTTTTTCAAAGTAGACCAATGCTCTTTTTCATGAATCGCAATAATAATATGTCTGTGAATTTATATTTAAAAAATATAAAGTATGTGTATCCTGAGGAGGATAACGTAAATATGCTAACAAGTGTTGACTCAAATTTCCAAAGTAAAGTTCAAAAAAGTTGTTTTGTCAACATAACTGGTACCAGCAGAGTTTTACCAACCTTTTGCTTTACAGTATTGAAAATTTTAAATTAATTTTGAGATCATCCTTAACATATACTTTAAACAAAAATATGCAGAAGAATACATATCTCCCAGTTTAGTACGGGTTCATTAAGTCGCTCATTAATATAAAAAAGGAATAAATAACAATACATTTGAAAGCAGCAAGGCGTTGGGGTTTGGGAATGTTAAAAAGGTTTATCAGTGGACAGTCAGGGAACACTCACAGGTAGACACTGGTGTCCAATGCTTCAGAAAAGCTTTCAGGTAAGAACCCTTCTTCTATTGGAGGAAATCGCTACGGAGGAATAGGTTGGAATCACTACTGGGGTTGAGGGTAGAGGGTTTGAATTGGGACAGGGACGTTTGTTGAGATGGGGTACTGGTTGGAAGGAAGTGGTGAGAGATTAAAAAGTAGGCGGAAGGGGTGTATGGCGAGGCAAGGAAGCTAGCAGAGGTTAAGTCCGGGAGTACTGATTGCCTTTAAAATTGAGAAAAACCATTAGCTTCCGATGGCAGAGGTCGATAATAAATGTCGAGTAGGAGAGCGCGAATGATTTTTACTTGGAAGCAGTCGTCGAAGGGAAGTTTATCAGAATTAGCGTGCTCCGCTTCAGGCAACTTCAACTGTTACGTCATTTGACTACTAAGATTGTTAATCCGCATATTTATAGGTGTGCAGGTGAGGTGAACGTAGAAGGTATGGCACTGCTTGCAAATGATTAGGTTGATTGCATTAATCGGGGAACAGGTTCCCCGGGTTAGTATTGGATATGAGACATCCGTCACAGGGGTGATGAATTAAAACATGCGGAAGCACGGGAAGTTACTGAAATCGTTGAACCTTCAACCTAAGGAAATTGTCGCGGGATTTTGGAGGGAGGATCCACTGTTAGCACCCAGGATTGTACTCCGAATCGAACAATAAATTTGAACCACGCGTCGGTGACGTCGAAGAAAGGAATACAATTCGCATGGTTTAATTCTTTGTCACTAAATCTCCATGGGCATTATAAGGACTCAAAAGAACGTTGACTTTACTTTTTCCAAGCCTTCTCTCCGCCGGTACTCAACAAATCATACTAATCTCCTCATTTCTCTGCCCCTCCCCTCCTTCCTTTCCATCCGTCTCCTTACATCCTTCCCCCTCAGTCCCTCCCTAACTCTGCTTTGAAAAAGACGAGTGCTTAGTCGTCGAAATATCAGAAGCTTTTTTGTGAGTGTTTTTTCTTTAGCGTGTTCTATTTTTGTCTGTCCCCTTGCGGCTAATATTTCTGGTCACATTCAGACGGATCGCATGCGCATGGAAATATTCGGCGGTGCTCCCATCTGGCGCCATATGTAATTGAAGCTCACTAATTCCTCTTTCCGCAGGAGTTGGTGGCATCGACGCCCAACCAGCGGAACTGGCGTGGCATCCTGATTGCGCTGCTGGTCATCGTGGCCGTTCTGGGCCTCATCATGTTCTCCATCGTACTGCTGTCGCCACCGGACGAGGGACCGCGAGTCTCCGGGCGAAAGTTTTCCATCTCGGACCTCACGAGTGACAGGTTCAAGCTGCCGAGGTTCAACGGGACGTGGGTCTCAGGTAGGAATCGCCATTCCATTAACTTAAGCTGCATTCACATTAGGGTGGTCACAACATATGTGGGGAAATATTTTTGTCGTCGAATCATCCGGAGGAACTTCTGTGAAGCTGCCAATTGACTAGAAAATATCTTCAATGGTTTCCGAGCTTACTCTGTGGAATTTGGACATATTGAGATGAAATAAAATCACTTTGTATAACCCACACAAAGTTAAATGTATTATCCCCCTTGAGAATGACACGGAAGTGTTGAAACCGGTCGGGTTTATACCAATTAAAGTTTTTGTGGGTTATACAAAGTGATTTTATTTCATCTCAATATGGCTATAAAATGTAATTGGCAAGGTTTCAGGTCAACTTGATGACATTAACTCGTTCCTCATTGAGATTGAAGTTCATATTGAGATGGAAAAAGAGTACTTTGTAAAAATCCACACCAACTTTAATGGTATGAGCCCGACCGGTTTCAGCAATTTCGTGTCATTCTCAAGGGACAATGCAAGGGACAAGGGTATTGTCCCTTGAGAATGACACGAAATTGCTGAAACCGGTCGGGCTTATACCATTAAAGTTTCTCTGGATTTTTACATAGTGTTTTTATTTCATCTCAATATGAACTCAATTTTCCACAAAGTTAACTCACAAACCATTGAAGAGGTAGAAGTTTAAAAAACCTGCAATTTTTTGCAAAAAGATGCAGTGTATTTTCCATAAAATGGAAACCATTCATCTTGTAAACCTGAATATGTTTCATTTTATAGGAAAAATTTATTGGCTTGAAGTTATTGTTCATCCAATTTTGCTAAGATATATGTATATATTTACGGTTATTTGGTATTTTTCAGGTCATTTCGAGACCCATAGCCACAAAATCGCCATTTTTAGATAGTGGTTACAGAATTGTCTTTTTCCCGTTTTTTTTCCTTTGTGTTATTGAATTTAATTGCTGCATTATTCAAAAAATAATGTGAATTAAAATAGATTATTTTTCGTTACTTTATTATTTTGACGAATTATTGTCGATAGGAATCTAACAATAAGGGTCATCGATTTCTTTATAGTTCAAGTACATTCAAAACAGACACCGGATAGTAAATAATTCTCATTAAGGATGCACTTGTCAGCTATTTCTAAGGACCGTATATTAAGCGTCATCGGTTAATGAATGTAGTTTGAGCGAAAAATCATTTTACTTAGAAATCAATGAATTTGGTCACCTTTTAAAGAAACATATCTCACCAATCCAATGACACCAAAAATTTTACCCCTTACCACATTACCTACAGAGATATTTGCCAGAAAATACTAGTCCTTTTACATGGGAAATGGTACGGGTATGCTCTCCAGAGAGACATTATTTACAATATGAGGTATTTCTAAGACTTAGATGTCGTAAAAAAACTAACAGTGTGTTGTTTGTATGTTTTCTAAACTATTTTTGAAAATTTATGATGTTGTCACCGCAGTAGATTTTTGGGTACCACAAAAAACCTTCCATTTTGAAGAAGTTTCAAACGCACCGCGCGAAAAAAATGAGTCGAGTTAAAGACTTATTTAGATATTTTCACTTAATTACTTACTATGTCTATCATATAAAGCTATATGATTGCAACATAAATAATGTAATATTTACTTCATGTGTCCTACATCTGGTGAAATTAAAACTTCGAGCTCGAATATGGTCTCTATTAATACTAGGGAACTATCTCGCCCGGACTACCTTAAGTTTTTCCTCTCTTGAAATGGCAAAGAAGAAAGCTTTTGATACCATCTGGTTTTCAGACAGTGAATGTCTTTTGACATGTGAATTTTGAGGGACATTTACTTAACCATTGCCTTCGGGATCATCTAGAGTTACTTCAAGGTAGATGGACAAGGTTCTTAAATTGGACACACGTTATATCAAATCAGTGCCAGTAAGCCATCTTACTGTTGAGTTCTACTTAGCTTTTTTTATAAAATGTGGCAAGTGATAATGAGCAACATCAATTAGGCAAATCTTACAATATATGTAGTTCAACTTTTTCGGAAGAAAGCTATGATACTGACCAAACTCGGGTAAGGTTGTGTGATAAAGCTTGAAAACTGAATGATAAATGGAGGAAAGTGTTTTATCAGTTGAACAGCGTGGGGAGGGGGAAGTTGGGAAATTCTGAGGACTGTTTTGATCTACTACTGTAAATACTTGTTACCTCAGGTGAGCCTGCTTGTGGCGAGAAAAAGTATAAGAAATTTATCATCTGTACATACCATATCTCCATACTATTCAATATTTTTAAAAACTAAAAGCAGTTGTGATTGTAAAATGACCATAAAAATGGACCCTTGGCCAGATATTTTTTTACAAATCCCGATTGGGTGGTCAAAGATAAAATAGGCGAAATACATACTGAGATTAAAATATGAAAATATAAGGCATAAAATGCACACCAAATGACCAATTTTCTTGCTGAATAATCAAAAATCCAATATCAAACGGAAAATTACACAGGGTTCATCTAATTTTGATAAACTCTTTTAGGATATCTTCCTGCAAATGATATTACTTTCAAGGAACCTGGCAGAACCATATGGCAAGCAGAGGTCGTTTGTTCTCTCTAGATATATCTTCTCAGAGATCAGTTTCATTTAAGAACATTAAGAATTAAAATCGTTTGTTGAATACAGAACAGTACGTACAAAGTTTGCAGACAAGGCACTGTCCTAACATAATAGGCAATCTGCGGTATCTCAACTCGGAGCCAGTTGCATTTTTTCAGTAATAATTAAAAAATGTCAAAAACAGGCGCAGCTGAAAAAATTAATCCTAAAGAAGATACTGACGAAAATGAGAGTGCTGACAGGGATGTGAAATGGGCGCCTAACATCTTCCGTTGCCCCTTGGCTTATAATCTCTTATCCTGACAGCCGCCGTGGTGTTACGGGATATGGGCGGTAGTGCGATTTCCATTTAAGGTAGTTCGAGAGGAAAGTTTCACTCGCACTACCTTAAGTCCCTCGTAGAAAGAGGAAAAATAGCACAAATGAAGTAATTGTAGTATTTCATAGAAAACTCTTGGCGGGCAACTAGGATATGATAACTGCATTTTCGTTTTAAATTGAAGCATCACATTTGATTGTAAAAGAGTTACTTTGAACATTTGAGTTCAACTGCCCAAAAATGTTTATTTTTGAAAATAAATGCAAAGATTCCTAAAGCGTTCGCTTTCAAGACAAATATTAACTAATGGACACCTGACCATCTACATCAACATAATGCCCTGCGAGCCGCCGCATGGGTGTGTGGCAGGGGGTGTTAGATCAACAGCCGTGTAGAGGTGTAAGTTTTTGGAGATGAAATGGTGACATATATTATAGGAGTGTATTTAGTGGAACTCAGTTTTTATCGTGGTCGCTTATTGTTCGCGGAAAGAACGAGTTTTTGTACCTATCTGTTCGGAAGAGTATCTCTCTTATTTTATCGCATCTGTCAGACCTAGAGATGTAGTGAGAAGTAATGATAATATTCTCTATGTCGCTGTGAAAAATATCAGTTCTGAATTTATCAAGCAAGCTAAGCCTAGCGTGTAGCCTCCGAATCTCTAGGGGCTCCGACCTTAATTCCTCTAAAAGTTGTGGGATACTATATGTGCGATCGTAGCAGTTCTTAACGAAGCTGCTGCTTTCGTTTATATTAAATTAATATTTTTAGTTAAATCTTTATGACCAAGGTCCCAAATGCTCGCGGCGTATTCAAGATGTGGCCTAACCAGAGCGTAGTAGCATCTCTCTTTGATTTCACTTGCAGGTGACTCGGTTACGGTAATGCCCTGGCTATTCCCGGTAGCCTCAAAATTTGTTAAGAAATACACTACCTTATGGCTGAATTCATTATTGCAGTTTTGTTAGGTTATTGGACGAAATGCATTGCATCAGGGATTTCCTCCCTCATTGTTTGTTAAGAGAGTCCAGATGGTGATTCTTTAATATATGCGTTCCAAAATGAGTGACTTTCAACGCGTGGTGTTCATAAAAATATGTGCAGGTAAAATATAGGTCGTCAAGTTCAGTCATTTTTCTCTTCTTTATGCAGCCGTTGCCGCATTCCAAATCAAATATATATTCATCATATTTGAGAACACTATGTTAATTCTTAGAGCACCTCATAAACTAAATCCATTTTTCGGTAACGTCGTGAATATCTGTCTTCTGTCTGCGTGTCGATCTCCTCCCAAGGGTCTCGCTGAAATTGAAGCATCGTGCGAATTAAGGTAGTTAGAGCGAAATATCATTTTACTTATAAATCAATGAATTTGGTCTAATCTTTAAGAAAAATATCTCACCCCTTTAATGAGACCAAACATTGAACCCCTTACTACATATCTTTCCGAGATATTGGCCAAAAAATACCAGCCCACTTACTTGGAAAATGGTACGAGTATGCTCTCCAGTGAGACATCATTTACAAAATGAGGTGTTTCTAACACTAAGATGTCGTAAAAAAACTACCAGCGTTTAGTTTGTATCTTTTCTCAACTATTTTTGAAAATTAATCATATTGTTACCGCAATAGGTTCTTCGGTATCACAAAAAACCTTCCTTTTTGAGGAAGTCTCAAACGCACCGCGTGAAAAAAAATGAGTCAAGTTAAAGACTTGTTTTAGATATTTTCATTTAATTACTTACAACTTCTGTCGTCTAAAACTATATTATTGCACCATTAATTATGCAATATTTAATTCTTGTGTCCTACAGCTGGTGAAATCAAATTGTATAATTCGAATATGGTCTCTATTATGACTAGGGTACTATCTCGCTCGGACTACCTTAAATACACGATTAACCCATTTTTTTATTCCATCAATGCCGGAAGCACGGTTGCCAATATTTATTTCGTTGGCAGAAGTTGTGTGCTTTCAATTAACATAAATGAAGGTCTTTTCCGGGAATCAACCGAAACTTACCTCAGATTCACCCGTGCCTCGGATATGCGGGGCGCATTTTCCCCACCGGAGTATTTCTCACAATCTGTCTTCATCCTCGTTTTCGGCGCACACTGCCCCATCTGAAATCGAGAAAAGAATGTCCATAAGTTGGCTGCCTCGACCGTAGTGGTCAGTTTTTCGGTAATCGAGTCCCGAGATTAATCCCACCTACGAGTTGCCTTTCCGTTCTGAAACTCGACCAAATTTGCAACTGTTTTGCTACGATATGTCGAAGAGCTCTTTTAGTATTACTTGGGTGGCTCGAGTCCTGTCATCCCTTTCGAAGAGCCCGGGTTCGAATTTCTTGGGTGACGGAGATTTTCAGGGGACTCTCGATCCATAATCGGGGCTACAAGGAAGTCATTTCTAATCCACTGCTTTAATACCTGGATAAGGTACCGTGAACAAGGTTTAAATCCCGCTACGTCGAGAACGGACTATTAACGACGCCGAGTTTCTCTCCACCCTTCCTCAATTCCTGAGAATATCAATTTCATGCTGGTTCAAATGACATGGTGCAAATATTTGGCCACTTCTCCGTCACAAAATCCACCAGCCAATCTCGTTTGTTGGATACATTTCAAATTTACTTTGTACTTTTTCACAGATTTTTATCCTTGCCAAAGTGCGGTAGCGTTACCCAATATGAGGGAGCTTCAGACCCGAGGTTATATTCTCGATCCGAGGGAGGAGCCGCTGAACAAGAAAGGTTGAAGGCTCCTTCGTGAGACGAGACTCTCGTTACGGGCCTTAGTCGACCGATTTCGTCGCATAGGCAACATCATCAGGTGGTCACCGGATGATGTCGCCAGTCGAATGAGAATAAAAATCAGTGAAAAAGTACGTATTAATTTTGAAATTTATTCAGAATGGATTTTCTCAAAGTGAAGCCTGTCACCATCAAATTTATAATTTGTCGGAGACTGTGATGGGCCGGCTGAACCATTCCATTTCTTTGGAATTATGAAGTTGCCGTTACTCTTCCCCTCAGTATTTCATTTTGACTCCTAATGTGCACGCCAGTGCCTGGTTACTTTTCTCCCTGCACAAAATAAGTTTCAGCCTAAGTTTATTTTTCTACCTGACCAATGTCTCAACGAGAAGGTAAGCCTTACTCATATTCTATTAAGCTATTCTATTCCCTTGTAACAAAACAATGCAACTTGCGGAAAGGGAAATTTACGTTGCTCGACGCTCCAAAACGAAGCAAATCATGCACACTAGTTTACGAAACATCAAGAAAAAAATCCTGGGTGAATAAATGTACGAAAATCACAAATTATTCTGGTCTTACGCGAGAGAGCTCCAGGGTGAATCATCGTCAGTAGAGTTCTTATTGGATACAAACGGCAAAGCGGTCACCAACAGCATTGATAAATCCAACTTATTAAACCACTACTTTGAAAGTGTATACACTAAGGATGACAAAAAACACCATTAGACATTCCGGACGTTAACGAGCCGATGGCGGACATAACAATTCAGCGTGATGGAATAATTAAACAACTGCGTTCGATTAAAAGTAACAAGTCCCCAGGTCCAGAAGGAATACCTGCACGCGTGCTCAAGGAATTAGCGCCACAGATACCACCATTCTTAGAATTTATTTTAGCAAATCATTATCCGAAGGCAAGGTGCCCCAAGACTGGAAAATAGCTAATGTCAAACCGATATTTAAAAAAGGAAATAGAAGCGACCCAGGAAATTATAGGCCTATAAGGTTAACATCACTTTAATGTAAGATCCTCGAACACTTTGTCGTTAGCAATATTATGACATTCCTGGATAATCGTAACCTCTTACCCAGCTGTCAGCATGGCTTCCCTAAGGGCAGGTCGTGTGAAACACAGCTTTCGGTCTTCCTTCATGGTATCCTAAAATCAGGTGAATTGAATAAGCAAATCGACGCTATATTTCTTGATTTTAAGAAGGCATTCGATAAGGTTCCTCACTACATCTCTAGATGTGACAGATGCGATAAAATAAGAGAGATACACTGCCAAACAGATAGGTACAAGTACTCGTTCTTTCCGCGTACAATAAGCGATCACAATAAAAGTTAAACTCTCTAAATACACTCCTATAATTCATGTCACCATTACATCTCCAAATAACTTACACCATTAAACGGCTGGTGACCTACCGCCCCTGCCACACGCCCAAGCAGCGGCTCGCGGGGTAGTATGTGGATGTAGATGTAGACAAGAGAAGCCAGAGGCTGGTAATTGAACACAGCGTGAATTTCCATTGGAATAGATGGATTTTTGCCTTTGAAAACCAGTCTCACCTTCCTTATCATGTGGTTAAGTTTTAACTTTCTTTATTCTTTGGTATTTGAGGCATCGAGTAGCTCATTCTACACAATCATTCCGTAAGCTGCGTCACTTTCTCCAGTGATTCCATGTGATTGTGGTGGCTGATTGGTGCAGAGAGAAGGGCGGCAGTTCAAAACCATCATCATCGTTCGTGCAATCCTAAGGTTGGCTAACTTCCATCCTTCCCTTTTTAATGCTAAATCTTTCATTAGTGTAATTCTTTCGGGCTCGCCACCGGGTAAGAAATTTATAGTCAGCCGACGTTTCAGGTTCCGACTGGTTACCCGTTCTCAAGTCTACTGATGCGAGCTTGAAAAGACCGTTTAAATTTGGCGCAATATTACTGGCAATGAATGTACTAAATCAAGTGATAAAGGTTGGCACTGTTGAGGGAATTAGTTATCATAGAGTAGTTGAAGATAAGTTTTCCTTAAATGTCAATTAAAGCTTTAAACGAATAAGAAAATTTTACATTTTTAAAAGAGCTGATTTCGAAGGGTTCAAATTTCATCTAAAATTCCTATCTCGTTTTCCAAGAGTCAATGGTTATGTTAGACGCGGAGGTTACTTGGAAAGGTTTTCTATTGCTCGCACATTCAGGAATTGAAAATTATATCCCAAGTAAAGCAAAAAAAGAGACCAGCGAACCGAGATGGTAAGACGAGCAACTGAGTAATTGTTGATGCAACAGAGAGCATGTAATGTTAAGATGAAAAAATCGGTGCAGATGTATCCTTTGAAGATCGCGAGTTCATTATTGAAAAATATAAGTTGTGTAGGCCGCTACAAAGGAAGCGTTTAGGAATGCATTCATGGATTTCAAGAGGAAAACACTTGCGATACGCTTGTTACGGGATAACCCAAAAGCATTTTGGTTGTACGTAAGGGAAGTTCAAGGCAGAAGATCTACAATACACTTTACAGTTTTAGGCTTCACTTCGTGGAAGTTAATAGTATCCATATTTAGAGAATACAAATTGTGTACTTTTCCACAGAATTTTATTTTATGTGGTACGACGCGTTTCACCGACATCATCAGGTACATATATACAAAAGGCAGAAGGAAGGGGGAGGGAATGGGAGGGTGTAGGCGGGGGGAATGGAAAAGGAATTAATGGGTACATTGCTTTTTATTTCACTTGGTCGATTCTTTGCCCACGCGTTCTAACTTATTACATTGTATACAAAAGGCAGAAGGAAGCGGGAGGGGAATGAGAGGGTGTGGGAGGGGGTAAGGCAGCAGTTCGACAGTAGAGTGACGTGGTGGAGGGGGGGGGTTGGGTAAGGCGGAGGGACACCGGGAAATACGGACGCGGGGGTGAGGGTGGGGTGGGAAAGGAATAAGGGAGGTAGGAGATGAGGACGCTGTCAGTTGGATGAAAGGGTTGGTTTTTCCAGGGTCAATTTTTGAGAAAGGAGTGAAGAGGACTGCGGAAACAATTGCTCATTACAGAGGGGTGTGTTGGGGTTTGCTAAGTGCCTTCTTATCTCGATTTGTTCGAGAGCGTCCACCTTCAATCCCTTGGGAAGGGTATGTAGGCTTTCGGGGAAAAATCACTGGTGTGGTTGCACTCTTGAAGGTGTTTGGCGAACAGGGAGGAAGGGTCATTATTCCTTAAAACACCTCGCGTGTTTTAAGGAATGTCACCTAGGCGCGCACCGCAAAGTTCCGTCCAGTCTGGCCAACATACGCTACGTTGCAAGTATTGCACTGGAGTTTGTAAATTTCGGACTTTTGAAGTGGTTCCTGTCTATCTTTACCATTACCAAGGAGATTCGCCAGGGTTAAGGGTGGATAAAAGGCTGCTTTCAGCGAGGTGGGAAGGCGATTGGAGGTTTCGTACGAAACATCTCCCAGGAATGGAAGCGAGCACCACTTGAAGTCGGTTTGTTCCACGGACTGATAGGAAATCCTTTTTACCGCTAAGGCTATTTGTTTTTTAACAAAACAACAGCAACAACAACAACATCCCCCTATGGGAGATCCCCCCATGTCTCGTTATATATATAAGTTGGACTCTTCTGTCAACGATCGATTGCCACAAGCTTCTTTTCTCCTTCACTTCATGTAGTATTTCTTCGTTTGATATTATATCTGTCCACTTAATTTTAAGCATACGTCTATGACACCATAGCTCGAATAAGCTTAGTTTCTTATTATCCGACTGCCCCAGAGTCCACGTTTCACAGCCACATAATGCCACACTCAATATGTAAACTTTGAGAAACCTTGTCCTAATCTCAAGGCTGTTACTTTTGGATGTTAAAATTTTGCTCTTTTTATGGAAAGCCGCTCTTGCCTGCGCGATCCTGCTTCTTACGTCTACCTTATTTCTTCCATCTCGCATGATCTTACTCCCTAGATAGGTGAAGTTGTTCACTTGTTCAAGTTTTTCTCTTCCGATATTTATTTGCATTTCAATTACTTCTTCTTTATCACACAACGTTACTTTCTTTTTTGATTTATTTATTTACATGTTGTATTCTTCTTTTACGACGGCCTCCATTTTATTTAGAGTGGTTTCGAGGTGTTCTTGACTTTCAGCAAGGACAGCAATGTCGTCGGCATATCTTATCATGACTATTCTTTCACCATGTATCCTTATACCTGTGTCTAATTCTTCCTTGATTTTGTTAAGATCCTCTTCTATGTAAAGGTTAAAGATAATGGATTAGGCCGCTTTACGCGATATATTTTATTGTACAACCGTTTGTATCAGAGAATGTACAAGAAACTGAATGGGAATAGAGCAGGTTCTAATGAATGATTTTGTACTTTCCCGGCGAATGTAAAATTTTCTCGGGATTCACACCGGGTTAAATTTTTGGCTGCTGCCAACGTTTTGATGATCATGATGACGATAGAAGTGTTATCCATCGAAACGTTGGCAGCAGCCAAAAATTTAACCCGGTGTGAATCCCGAGAAAATTTCGCACAGAGTAGGCTCTATTCCTCGTTAAGTCATTCAGTCAATCAACAATTTTCTGCTTTACACGGTACAATTTTCCCCATGCAAGAGTTCATACATTCGTTTGTACAATGTACCGTGTAAAGCGGCCTTTACAATCATATAGATAGGAAAACGGTGTTATCACCGCTTCGCTGCTCGGTGCGAAGTTACCCTCTTATCTCATTCCATACGCACGCCCCCCCCCCTACTACTCATTAATGAATTAGCCTTCTTTCGCCTCGGCCTCCGCCACTTCGACCGCTTTATCGACCTCCTCTCCCCCTCCCAACCAATCGGGTCGTCGCCATACGTGCGCGTGCCTGGGCGTTGTGCAAACTCGAAGGAAGGCACGCCCCGTGCGTGTCGTCCCTTTAGATGGCGTGCCTTCTTCACACGCTCTCCTTTTCCTCGATTGCCCGCCGTGCGGAACAAGGGAACTATGTGAGATATGCGTCTTCAGTCTCGATCAGGACATTTTTTCCTATCTCAGTTTAAAACCAACTGCTATTAAAATGGAAAACAATGTCAATTCTTATTTAAAGCCAATTAAACAATGGCTATTTGTTCAAGAAAATGTGGAAATATTATTTGATAATTCTGTTTAAGGTTTCCGCGGCGAGCAGGTATTCTTTCCATTCTTCTTTCGGGATTCGGCCGCGTCGCTGTTTTTCTGACAACGTTTCTCCTCCTATCCTGGAGGCGTCTTCAGGTGAAGATGGAGGTATCTTGGACCTGAAGACGCCTCCAGGATAGGAGGAGAAACGTTGTCAGAAATACAGCGACGCGGCCGAATCCCGAAAGAAGAATGGAAAGAAATTATTTGATAATGTCAATAAAATATTTTGTTTGAAAGGAAATAATTAATTATTTATGTGTATTGTATAGTTATTGGAGTAAAAAGGGATTCATTTATGTAAATTGGGTACAATATATTATATAGTATTCAGTATATAGCACGTAATGTGTGTATCATCATTTGATTAAAAAAAATTGTAGTTTGCACGAATTTCATGGTTACCCTCGCACAGGTTCACAGAAATTCATCTTTGGGGTAACCTAAAGCTTCTAATTTTTTTTGTTCATTACTTTTGTTTTCTGAATGAAACAATAAATATATTCTGGCTGGTGTCAAGAACAAAACGTATAGTAGGTTGTTCGATAGTTAATAAACTTTTTCTCAAATGGCTATAATTGTCAGCAATGAGTAAAATATACAAATTGATGGCTTTCAAGTAACGGGCTTATTAATTGTCTTTCGCTGAAAATGCTTTTAAAGCAAGTCGTATGGTAACTAAATAAAATTAACTTGGGTAAGTAATAAATTTATCGTTGAAAACAATTGACAAAATCAGTTGAACTACCCTCCGCGATTTGGAGTTTCATATCTTTTATGAGTTATACCAATCTCTAATTATTCCCCATGGACCGTAGAGGGGCATTATATAATTAAATGAAGTACATCTTTTATTTTGACTATATCTCGAGAAATAATTTACTGATATACTTGGCACTGCTAGAAAATTTATGTATCTTCTTAATAATGAGTGCAAATGATTGACTTTTAACTTGGATTAATCGTACTTAAAAATCACCGGACATCTTAGGATTTCATGGATTAGGAGTCGTAACACATGAAATGGTTGACGACTTTAATCGCATGTAGTGTTGCCGCGAGACGATACGAGACTAGACTTAAACCAGTCTCGTCTCAGTCTCGTTTTCTGAACTCAAGTATCGTCTCGTATTTATATGAATTATATAAATTTTAATTATTTAATTTAATGTTAATTTATACACCGAATACATCAAACTGCAAGTGAAATCATTGATCTTATGATACGTAATGAATAAACTATAAATATGAAAAATGAAAATGGTGAATTGTGGCTATGTAGTCCCAAAGTTACTACAGAGAAATCCACAGTTGGTTAAAAAATACAACTGTAAAAATAATGTAATTTATTAAAGAAATAATCAACATTTTTGCTTCAAAAAGTAGTTCAAATAATTTTCAAGTTTAAAAGAGCTAAATCAAGGTAAGTATTTTATTCGACTGGCCAAATGGTAGGTCACCTACGAGTTCACACAGAGTAAACTTCAAGCAGATTTGTGGCCCAAGCTTTTTCATTGTAAATGCTGCCCGTGAGGACAATCTTTCCGCTGGAACAGATGTAGTGGGAATGCTAAGGAAGTCTCTCGCCATTTTTGCCAGCACTGGAAAAGTTGGCTCATTTGCCTTCCACCAAGTCAATATGTTTACATTACTAGGGATCTCGACTGTTGAAGATAGTCTTCAATTTTTCCCCCCTCCATTTTTCATACTGGTGACTATGGTTAAATTTAGTAAAACCATTAACTAATAACGAAAAAGGGGCAAATTGTGTATTGGAAAGTCAAAAAATATGAATATTACTGTTCAGAGATTAATTTACTTTTTCAGATCTCTATGGTCAAAAAAATTAAGGTGGAATAGGATGTAATACAATGCAAATTTATTAATCTAGGACAAAAAGTTCTTTGGAACATACTGAAAAAGAAGCTCTGTTTTTTGGAAATTTTAGGGAAAATTTACAGTCTTGCTTAAACAACATGAAATTAAAAGCCATTTCAGATACGTTTGCAATACGAAAAAATCTGAAACAAATATAATGGCAGATGTAACGAGGAGAACTTTCAAGTTAAGTTTCTATTATAGGGGAAGTTAATTAACATGGGGTGTGTAAAAGGAAAAGTTAAGTCGAAAGAGCGTACCTCTCAGTTCTTAGTCGTGACTGTTTATACAGAGAATATACATTTATCAGGTCGTCCTCATCAATTTCTATCAAAGCAGACCCATCAACATTCGATTGACTGAGTGGACTGCATTCAGGTGGAAAACTTATCGCGATACACTTTTAACATTTCTTCAAATTTCAATATTGACTTATGCTGCATCTCTCCTACCCAATGGCGTCATAGAGAAAGTTTCAGATTAATGGCGTGATTATTTATTTATGCCTACTATTAACACCGCGCAATAAATCCAGTTTGTCAGGCGGTAGTGCTTTAACATCTCGAGTGCTCGAGCGCAAGCGGTGTCTATGCTTTTTCATCATTTATGCTGCCCGTGAGAGCAATCTTTCGCTGGAACAGATGTAGAGAAAATGCTAAGGAAGTCTCTCGTCATTTTTGTCAGCATTGGAAAAATTGGCTCATTCGCATTCCACCAAGTCAATATCTTGACATTACTAAGGGATCTTGGCTGTTGTTCTTTCTGTTGTTGTTGTTCAAGTTCTTTCCTCTATTCTTCATACTGGAATGACTTACTAAGGGTAAATTTTTTTAGAATATTAACTGATAACAATAAAAGGAGCGAAAACTATTGAAAAGTCAAAATAATTTTAATAAAAGTAGAGAGATAAAATTAATTTGTATGATCTTTATGGTTGAAATAGTTATGGTAAAAGAACTTAATCGTAAAGGGGTAAAGAAAGAAAATAGTTTAGTCCAAAGAACATACCTCTCAGTATGGGGTTATGCCTTCTTATACAGAGAATATACATCTACCAGGTCTTCCTTGTCATGCCTAAGCAGACCTCTCAAGATTCTCTTGATCCATTGACTGAGTGGACTGCATTCGAGTGGAATACTTATCGCGATAGACTTTTAACATTTCTTGAAATTTCACTATTCACTTATGCTGGCGCATCTCTTTTCCCTCATGGCGTCATGGAGAAAGTTTCAGATTTATGACGTGATTATTAATTTATGCCTAATTTGAACACCGCGCAATAAATCCAGTTTGTCAGGTGGTAGTGCTTTAACATCTTGTCCCGAGCAGGTTGATAAGCGAGCAACAATTTTTCATCACCTTCATATCTTCCAGGCTTGTTGTCCAGTATATCCACCTTTTTTTCTGGCTTATCCTACGACAAGTTAAATGGAACGGTAACGAATGGAAGAGTAACGTGATTTTCTCCTGCTAATTTTTTCATCAAAACTAAATTTTTTCTTTGCGGCAGTTGCGGTAAAATTGCGGCAGTAACTTTGGAATTCATTTGCAAGCAGTTTCCATTCCGATCTACTGATTTTGAGGCATTTCAGGTCAGTGATACTGTCGCATAGGATTAAAATACCTCTCTCAACTTTAAGCAATGTTCCAATCATATCGTCCGTTTAAGGTACTTAGGGTAGGGTAGGTAAGGCGAAAAATCATTTTACTTAGAAATCAATGAATTTTGTCTCATTTTAAAGAAAAATATCTCACCCTTCTAATGACACCAAAAATTTAACCCCTTACCTCATTACTTTCGGAGTTATCCGCCAAAATATACCAGCCCTTTTACATGAGAAATGGTACGTGTATGCACTCCGGAGAGATATCATTTACAAAATGAGGAATTTCTCACCCTTAGATGTCGTAATAAAACTAACAGCGTGTAGTTTGTATGTTTTGTCGACTATATTTTAAAATTAATCATATTTTCACCGCAGTCGGTTCTTGGGTATCACAAAAAACCTTCCGTTTGAAGTAGTTTCAAACGCACCGCGTAAAAAAAATGAGTCTAGTTAAAGACTTTGTGCCGAATCTTCAGCACATATTTGGCCATAATTTCGCCGCGGACATTTTCGCTCGCGGACATCATCGCGAGCCGGACATAACGCGAGATGTTCTAAGTGCGGTAGGGAGATTTCAAAGTGCGCAATGTCGGCGATATTGCGCGACTAGAACAAGGTGCCCTACTTTTATAGTGAACTCGCATCTGGCGGCCTCTTTTCGGAAGTTTGTGGCAAGAGTGATCCTCTACGCCGCCGTCTCAACCAATGGCTGGACGAACAGTTCCCCTACTTCCCCCTCCTCCACTGATCCATGGTATCCAATCAATTTATACCAAATTCACTCAAATATAGCTACCTCCCCTCCTTTGCGCTGAGCGGACGCTTCATCGCAGCGGCTCTCTTCCCTGCCGGCCACCGAAGTGTGTACCTCGTCAGCAGGCGTCGTTCGTCAAGTTTCGGCAGCTAGCCTGCGGGACTCATTGTCGCGTAATCCTAATTGTAATTTAGTACATATTAAATATAGTGTGACTGTTGGAAATCATTCCGTATTGGTCATTTTTACGCCTTTCCCACTGTGTCAATTCGTTTTTGCGCGACGTTCGTCGCAACTTATTTAAATATTCTTATTACATTACTTACTATTTCTTTAATGTAAAACTATATTATGTCACCATTAATGATGCAATGTTTAATTCGTGAGTCTCACTGTTGGAGAAATTAAAATGTGCAATTCGAATATGGTCTCTATTATGATTAGGGAACTATCTCGCTCGGACTACCTTAAATCCACCTAGTTGGGACATCAATTATAGGGTTCAGTGATGGTTTCTCTGTAGCTTCGTAAGCGCTACTCAATTTATTTTGTGAATGCTCGCTATTTTAATTGTTTAAGTCAAGATTGTATTTTTTTAATTGAAAAATTCAATCAAAGTTGCTCTTCAAATTCGAAGTATTCATAATTACTGTCAATCTGTATAAGCTGGTTTCTGATACCCCGTGCTCCACAAATAACATTCTTAAAATATCTTGTACTCAAGGTGAAGTTTATGGGCCATGAATCTAAAATACTGATCGGTGCTATCAAAACTTGGTAGCATGTTACCGAGTTCATCCATGAATTTAGTATTTTCGGAAGCGTCATTTACGTTGACTCATTGTAGCTTGTGTTAAAGTTCAAAGAACTGTAGGGTATTCATCAAAACTTCAGAAATATCCCTTTCTGTGTGGATACCGATGGATGGAGCGGAGTGAACCACAAGAGATGGGTGCTCCCACTTCTCATCTATGAAATGAGTCGTGATTCCGTTGTACGATTTTCCAACTATGGATATCCAGCCATCGATGGTGAAAGACTGGTTGAATTTACTTTATTTCAGTTACAGCAACACCGCCTTCTGCATCCTATTAGAACGGTCAAGTACCGTTTGCCTGCCGCAATCTGCCGCAACTTTTCCGTTTAGGAAATGCAACGGTGGGATTTAACATCTCGAAAATTACTTAAGTATCATCATCATATAAAAACGGAAATTGAGGTATTTCTGCGCTGTTCAGTCAACTATTGTATTTCCGAAATAATAATTACATCATCATTCTGAAATCAAAATAAAAATTCTCTCTTAATCCACTTTTTTCATTAATAAGATAATTTTGCACTCTAATTGTGCTTTATAGCGAGAGACATACCATAAAAAGAGACTTAAGAGACATGGAAATTGATTGAAATCTACAGGATGGTTAAAAATAATTTATTTAGACTGAATAAATGCGTTAATCTCTTCAATATGGTAGAAATCACACACATAAGATTTAACTTGCAACGTAGCTGCATCGTAACAGCGAATCGTGAAAACCGTAGTTTTTTTTTGTCTGCCACCAATCCATCATAGCAGTGTAAAAGTCGACATCCTGCAAACAGATTTTTTCGCGAGGTACCCTGCCACTTTAAGAATGGACTGAATACAGCTAAAATGGAGTATCTGCTACGTGTTTGTGGGAAAAGTAGGATGCATGAAGTTAGACTCAGTGGCTAATGAATAAATGCCGGTCAGATCCTCCAGTAGTGGACTTTTGAATTGAGAGAAATATTGGTTTGTAAAATAAAAGGAAATGAAAAAAATTAAATACAAAGGAAAGGCAATTATAGTTATTCTTTTTTCTCGTATCATCCTTGACACATTGTAATGACACTATTCCAAACATCCTCGCTAACATAGGAAGAGGTACACAGCGATTTCAATTGTTATCCATCCTTTCGCCGACGTGATGTGCGATATGCAATTCTAAATTGCGGCAACCCCCTCTTCTACCTTGTGTTAGGTTAGAAATTACTTTATATCCTTCAATTTTGTATATTTCTATTTGTTCTTGATTTACATTAATTTCTGTAAGAATGATTCCCACCAAGCTAATTATTTTAACAATAATATTATGTTCACGATAAGGGCATTCCAATTCTCTCCAGTAGATCTAATAATTATGTGAATCATAGATTCACATCTCACATAATCTTTAAATTCCATGTCAAACGAAGTCATATTCAACATATTTTATTGTTGTCTTCGTGATGTAAGAAAACAGATTCCTAAAGATGTTACAAATTTAATTTATTATGTATACATATACATCTACATAGTACCCCGCGAGCCGCCGCTTGGGCTTGTGGCAGGGGGTGTTAGGTCACCAGCCGTGTAAAGATGCAAGTTTTTAGGAGATGAAATAGTTACATGAATTATAGGAGTGTATTAAGTGAGTTTAATTCTTATTGTGATCGCTTATTGCTCGCGGAAATAACGAGTTTTTGTACCTATCTATTCGGCAGAGTATCTCTCTTAATTTATCGCATGTCAGACCTAGAGATGTAGTGAGGAGTCATGATAATATTCTCTATGTCGCTCTGAAAAATATCAGTTCTGAATTTATCAAGCAAACTAAGCCTAGCGTGTAGCCTTCGAGTCTCTGGGGGCTCCCACCTTAATCCCTCTAAATGTTGTGAGACACTATATGTACGTTCGTAGCAGTTTTTAACGAAACGCGCTGCTTTATTTTGAATGTTATTAATGTTTTTGGTTAAATCTATTTTACCATTGTCCCAAATGCTCGCGGTGTATTCGAGATGTGGCCTAACCAACGCGAAGTAGCATCTCTCTTTGACTTTTTCATCCAAGGACCTTCCAATTATACGTTTGACAAAACCTAGTTTATTAAATGCTGCGCCTCATATGTTCTGTATGTGTAATCCCCACGATATATCAGACTTTAAGGTAATTCCAAGATATTTTACTGTGTCTGGAGATTTTATGTTTTCTCCACCCACAGTATAGGTTTGGTATTTTTGTGATGACTTTCGCAGGAAGTGAACTGTGGTGCATTAGCTGATATTTAGTTCTAAACCCCCACTCCTGGAACCACGAATGAACGTTGTTAAGGTCCTATGACAGAGCTTCTTAGTCCACGTCTTCGTTCATTTCACGGTAGATAACTGTATCGTCTGCAAATAATCTTAATACTGTATATTAAACTGTAGAACTATATTATACATATTTATATTATATTACAACTATATTAAACAAGGTGGCTAAAACGTTTTATTAGGTGTTCTTATTATTGATTCTATTGGCGTCTGATTTTCGTCTTTTCTGATTAAAATATTTTCATTCTTTACCAAAATATATCCATTGGAGGTGCAGTGATTTTTTTGTTTTCCATAACAAGTCATGTTAAAATCTTGTTTTGTTATCATTAATGAAAACCTCGGAATAATTTAATTTTCTTTTCAAATCGTCAGATGAAACATTAGATTTTTTTCATCCATAAATTCTTGATAATACTGTTTCGAAAGCGTACTATTATTTTAGGTTTCTTATTTGCTATTTTAGATTTAATAATGTAACACTCATGAATGTCATTAATATCACATTCGTTCACCTTTAGAAAATTGTCAAAATTTAACACTTTGTCCTTTAATTCTTCACCATTGTCAGTGTCCACTTCGAGCCCAATAATTTCGATATTATTAATGAGCTCTTTTTGCTCAAGATGGTATAACTTCGGTTCTAAATGATCATTATTCGAGTCTGTTTCTTTCAAATCTTTTGTTAAATTATCGATAACGTTTTTAGCTCCCTAATGTGATCATTAAAACGAGAGCATAACTCCTAGAGTTCGGCGTCTTTGCCATCAATAGCTGACAAAGTTTTCATTTTCTCCAAAAGGTTAAATTGGTATCTAATTTGTCTTCACCTGTATCTGACGTCTTCTTTTGACGACAGGTCACTCATCTCCACGATTACTTCCCTTTCTTGGACATGTACTGATACGTCCACTCCTTGATACCCGAGCATTCGTAGAAGCAGGAATTTCAAATCACGAAGTCCCCGTCCGATGGGAGAGATTCATGTCACACATTTAATTATAGTCGAAATGCCAGAAATAAATGAGAAATTGATTTAACCCTTAAAAGTGCCAACGTCGCTGTAAGCGACGCTCATAAATCTTCGCAAAAGTGCCAGCGTCGCTTACAGCGGCTCTTTTTCCGATGGCTTGAAATAGCAGTTGTAATTTAGTAATCCATATTTTGTGCATTTGCCTCTTTCTCTACACCTTATGCTAGGTTTTTATGTTGTTGTTTCTGAAAAAGATGAAAATTTTGATTTTTTACACTCGTTTGGATACGGACAAATTAATTTTGCGATCCCTTTTATTTACATTTTAACTAACTTTTTAATATCATGTATTTTTGCAATTATTGTCGAAAATCCTTTTGGTGAGCTTGATTTGGAATCTTTTGCTAATGGTCCTTTCTATCGCTCAGCAGTCCAGTGTATTTGTTTTCTTCCGGTGCCACGGCAGTGTATGTTTATTTCTACTGCAATGGAACTGCGGCGAGTCCTTTACCACATCGCATTCACTACGTTTACCAATTGATCTGACATGATCTGAATACAGACTGATCTTGAGTTTTGCAAGTGGTCTGACCCTGATTTATCTGTTTACATCATTCAGTAAAAGAAGACCAAAAGGCTACGTATTCGAGCCTTAAGTCGGTCTGTAATCTCAGACCGTTTGAAGAAAGTGGGCTGACTCCTAGGGCGCAAATCCCGGAAGGATCCGATAAGCCCGTTACATTTACGATACTGAGTATATCCTGACAGACTGATCTAAAATCGACTGGAAAAAGTGAATATGGAGATATTGGAACCTATATATATATATATATATATATATATATATATATATATATATATATATATATATATATATATATATATATATATATATATATATATATATATATATATATATATATATATGTGATATGATACAGGGGGGGGGGGGTGACCCAACACCATCTAACCATGAGTCATTCTTTCCGAATACGGGGAGCGTCATATTTGCTGCAATGCAAAGTGCGTCATTAGCCCTGAGGGTTACCACTCAAGTGGGTCGTAAATCTCTTTTATCTGAAGATAAAACATCCTGACATCCTCTGAGATAGTCAGTCTTTCTGAAAAAAGGGAAGGGTGTTTACTACTGAAATGCGATATGCTTCATTGGTTCATTGCTTCATAGGGTATCCCTCAATACAAGTGGGTGGGAAACAGTCTTACTCATATCGAGAGAGAAAAAAGATCCACACATCACCTGAGTATTGGTCAGCAATCCTGAATAAAAGGTACGATGTTTAATTTTTCATATATTTCAACTATTGCTGAGGTTTTTTCATCTAGCAGACAGTTCTAAAATACCCGCTCCTAACGATCCGTCTTATGACACATGTGCTAAATTTCAGCCAATAGTTAGCACTCCAATTTAATATTTCGCCATTATTATACTCCTCACCAACAACTAAGCATTGATGAGAGTTTGATAGGCACCATAAGCCACTGCAGATCATTGCAGTTCTTACTAAAGAAGCACCATCATCGTTGAGGAGTAAAATTTTGGATTATGTGCGATACAGTCTCCAATTGCTGTTCATCATTTTATGCTTACCTTGGAGCGAAAAGTAATGCAGACAAGGACGTTGTAAAAAAGCATAGTTTAACCTTCACTGTAGTGAATAAATTGCTTACCCTTGAAAATTACATGAATATAGGTTACCAAATTTTTAGTGACAATTTTTTTGTTCAATTCCGCTGGCTAGGCACCTCTTCTCAGTAGGGACATACATCACGGGTACAATTCGTTGGAATCGAAAATTTCTCCCTCATCAGATACTAAAAAAGTTGAATGTGGGAGAGATTAGATTTTTTAGAAATACTGAGCTGATATTGTGTGGGTATAAAGAGAAGAAGTCGCAAGAAAGCAGGCATTGCTCCTAAGCTCTTATTCAGGGCCGACAGTTTCGGCGGTGAAGGTGGACGTGAAGGTCTTCCATGGAAATGTCATTTCAGAGTGGCCACCTGCAATGGTGGGGAGCTCAGAATATCCCCAAAGTTGCATGTTATCCTCAGTAGCATGAAAAAGACGTTCTGGCGCAAGGTCAACCGAATTACAACCCGCCGCCGCCAGACAGCCTTGAACAGGACCGGATTTGTTCGAGGTCATCCCACCCCACTTGCCAGACGAGGTCGACGTGCGAGCGTCTGACGCAACCCAAGAGCAAGATCAGCTCATGGTCGGGGAGGATATAAAAGAACAAACGAGTGAAACTTTTAGCCATATATGCAGCTGCTGCAGTATGGGACAGGTTATGTCTCCTATTGTAGCCAGACCTCTGATCCACGATGGGAAAGATAAAGAATTACATGAGTCAGTCCTTGCCTTATTACTTTAAGAAGGCATTGATGATACTTATTAGCATGGAGTCATCGATTACCGACGTGGATAGAAAAATTAGCCACCCCCCCGAGATTTCTCTACGAATCATTGTGGAGGATGAAAAGATAGAATTCATGCCTGCGGTCGAGCCATTATAAAGAGAAGCACAGCGATATTTGTACATCAGACCTCACCGATCAACCGTGGTGTAAGGATGCGAGACATACAATCTACAACTGCAGAGCTGGGCAGTGTGCATCAGCTGCGCGTAAGCAAAGTGAAGGAGAACGTGAGCAATGTGTACGAAGTGTGTCTTTCCTCACCTCTGCTGGAGAACAATGACCAAAACGATCTTATCCTTCATATGAAGTTCGACAATAGATACTACGTTGAAGTGAAACATGTGGATAAGATGATTGCTCTCGTGGGACGGAGTATTAACTTTTCTGGCTTCCGGAATCCATTAACTAAAGTTATTGAGCGGTTCAACGTGTCCACAGTGAAACAGTTGAAACTCACAGGTGAAATGTTGGAGGAAGCCATGAATCAAGAAACATCTATCGTATGCAATGTGTACGAAATACATCATGATAACGTCATAGCGTGTGATGGTGCTTTTACGCTATCTTTACCAAAAGGATTACAAGTGGTGGAACGTGTTGGTGGTGCTAGTGTATCAAAAGGAACGAAAAATATCCATGTGAGCCTCGGATTGACCTGACCAACCAGGTAGTGACCTGGTGACGAACCAGATAGTGCGCGCCCAGTGACATTTACAACGGGACAAAGATCAAGAATAAACTGTGGACAGACAAACGAGGAAAAAGGAGAATTGATTCAATCTTATACCTTTATTATCAATATTGTATCATCAGATATTACTTTGTTTAAAATAAAAAGAAGTATACCTTACCATGCTCTTTTTCTTTTAATACCTTACCATGAATGGGTTTTTTAATATAAAGGCATAGGGTATTGGTTTTACAAATTTATTGTTTCAACATATTTTATTTTGTATACACCAGTTAGCAAGCTTATGACAATTCTTTCTTGTATATTGTAAATTACTTTGAGAATGAGCGTCAATTAAAAATCCCTCATCTGTAGTTAATTTCTCAAGCGAGAGACAACCATAAAATTCCAAATTACCCGCAGTAATTCCCTTGTGAAGAATACCTGTTAAGAAAGATGCCTTTTGTGCACCTTTGGTGAATAGATATTTGTACTGCTTCGTGTAATTATGTAATATACTCTCCAATTCTGAATAATCTACATCTCCGGCATATTTTGACAAGCCACGATAGTTTTTTCTCAACCATGAAGCATCTTTCGCGTGTAATAGTCGGGTCGGTGATTTAAAGAGCCACGTATTGCAGCATTAGTTTTGATCATCAAAAGTACCCAATTCCTTGACTGTGTAACTATTATCATTAGCGGTTAAGCTTTGAAATTCGATAATGGCACTCATCGCGATGTATGTCCAACTTACAAGGTTTTTACAACCAATGCCAGGGGGTTGAACACACATCAAAGACCTTTTGACTTACAGAATTTTACTTCGTGCCAGAGGTCAAAAAGCCTTACACTCACACACGCTGGAAAAATCAGAGTATAACCAAGTTATACTTTTTGATTACCACGCAGATCATACGTTATGAGTACCATCTTGAATTCAAGTCTTTCCAAATCCAAATTAAACGTATTATTAGAAAATTTGGTGGCGAGAAATTGTCTAACTTTATCACGACTGCTCGAATGTCCCCGAAGAAATAGGGTTATCAGCTTGGAGGATTTTATCAGAGTATACCATTCGTCACCGTTCAAGTTAAACGAGCTTTATGTTCTTAATGCACAAATGGCTCTTCCCAAATTAATTTACATAGGCTAAGCAGGATGAAGTTAATTGTTCTTTTTCACCTTTGTAGAAAAAAACATCCAGTCTTTTCCAAATTTAGAATATAAGTCCAATCAGCTTGGAAAAAACAATTACACTCTTTTTGTTTACTTGGTTAAATTGCACCACCGGCTCAAGGTCTCTGCCAGCATCGTAACCAACACACACACTCTTCGATTTTTACTGTTTAAATAAAACACTGATTGAAGTAGCAGATTGTTCAAGAGTGGTGATGCAGCGAGACTGGGATGATGTGCAGCTGGTCTCTTCCTCTTGACGGGGGGAGACTGCAGGACCACTTTCTCCAACGGCGACACCATAGTAACTGACAAGCGTCGCGCTCGCAGGTTGCTTAAGAGGAAGAGGATGTTGGGGGAGGAGTGGGGGAACAAGCGTCATCGCCGGATGGACATGGGTCAACTTAAGCCTTGAGACGGTTATACTAGAACCATTGAGCGAGGGAATGTGCGCCTCTCAGTGCGCAAGTGCTACTGCGCAATTTGTGACATGGATTGAGGCAGGACAATGCAATAAAGCTACATTTTTCGGGAGGTGGACAATGAAGTTCCTTCTTCAAAGAGATGAAAGTACGCTCCGTGAGAATGGAGAGAAATTCGTACTCTTTCTCGCTAAATGCGAAGAGAGCGGTTGCTCCCTCAATGATGGCCTCCAAAGCGGGGAAAAGCTCAGCGTAAGAGATGAATCCACTGTTGAAGGAAGTCTCATTGCAGTGCAGAGGGTCTTGAAACCGAAGCTTCTTTCCCCCAGCAACAAGTTTCCCATGTTTCTTGAAAGTGCCCCAAAAAAGGCGGTTGGAATCAACGTCGACGGCTGCTAGCTCCGTCACGCCGCTTTGGTTGAAACTCACGGATCCCACGATCTGCATTCTGCGACTGATTCTTCTCAAATAATCGCCTCCTCTCCTCGTGCGCTGTATTTATTCTAGAACAGCCTCGGTGGGCTCAGGGATGGCACCTCGTATCACTCCTCATCCCACCAAAGGTGAGTCGAAGCAACTGCAGGGTGCGTCAGTCGTTGAGGTGTGGGGTTATGTGATTGAATTTGATGAAGAATTTGTGTAGCGAGTGACCTAAAGATTTACCAACTGCATACAAGCAACATTATTCCCCGCAAATGTCATAATGAAAGCTTCGTATCTGGATGCAATTGTGAGCGCAGCTGAAAGGCTTTAAAAAATCCAAAATTTTAGGAACAAAGGGGCTTAATCCGTACGAGTCGAAATATTCTGCAAATTGATTATATATGTATATAGCTACCCAATGAGAACCTGGAGAACTAGCTTGATCTAAATTAACTACGAATATGCCATTTTTTGGTGAGTGTGGTAACTTGACGGAAGGATATACTCCGCGAAATAATTCACCCCATCTATTACGTAATAGTTTATCGATTTGAACGCTATCCATGACTAAAAATTTGTGATAACCTTCCTGTTTTTATCAAAATCTACTGTAGCATCATATTCATGGAAGACCTAGCACGTCACGGTTTAAGCCAAATAGTTTTTGAATCTCGCCTCTATTCTCACCACACTTGTATCCCTTAAAGTTACATAGTCTTCGTTACCTGAATCGCCCGGTGTGAGATGGAGTTCTAACATAAAATAACCGTGTCCAAACATATCGTAAGTGATTTGATTTCCCTTATCGTGATGCTTTATTCCACTGCCGGAGAAAACTGTATCATGCGCTCGCGCCCAATACTTTTTGCTGCTGAAATTGCATTCCAGTCCCTCGGAAGGAATCTGAACTCCGTTCACAAAGAGCGAAAAATTCTCGAGTGAGTAGTGAGAGAGTGCAAATGGATTTTTATTCACATCACCGGCGAACGAATCGTTGTCGACTTTGCAAATAATTGAGTGTTAAGGTGCGATTACACTAGCGAGAAAAATCGAGCGAGTTGCTCCCTAATAGCTACTCTCTCGCTGTAAACACCCAGGCGAGCTCTCTCTCGGGAAGTCGGGAGGGATCGCAGGTAGCGCTCCCTGCTGTGAGAGCGAGGCCAGTGTAGTCACCCTCATAACGACTTGAGGGAGTCGCTCGCTGCCCTCCGACGACGCCGGAAGTTTTTTGGCGCTCGTTGGAGAGTTTTCACTGAGGAAACATGTCAGGCAAGCGCGTTTGGACGAAGGAGGAGACGATGGAATTGATTCAAAGGATTGAGTGTCTTCCTGAACTGTGGGACATTAAGTCCACCATTTATAGGGTAAGAAAAAATATAGAGCTGGCAATACTAGGGTACTGGTTCTAGAGTATGACGACGGAAGAGCCGAATTCCGCAAGATTCTCCGGAAGAAGCCATGCTGGCAGCTATGAATGAAGTTATGATTATCCTGAAATTATTTAGGCTTCGAATTTACAAGTTATATTTAATGACTGATTCCCATTCTAGTTGCTTACGAGCGTCGAATAATTGATAAAAATATCGTGGTGACCATTTAAATACGCTGCCGGTCTCCGCTGCACATTTTGCTTCCCTCTGCTACCAGTGCAATTTTCCACTCCTCTATTATACTTTCCCTGATTTCCCGCTGGGTGCATTTTCCAGACTTTTCATTTCAAGTCCCACACACTTACCAATGATATACTATCTGTGTGTTTAAAATAGTCGCTTGTCATGTCCCGTCTGTCCCTTCTCACGGCAGATTAGATCGCACCAATAAAATTAGAGAGATATATTGTAGAACCGATAGGTATAAAATGTTTTTTCAGCGTACCATCGGGACCATAACAGCTGTGATCGTCGTCATGAATAGTGCAAATAGTAACATTAGCTAGACTGGAGATCTTTCTCTGTATATTCTTTAAGTTCTTACTTAAGCGTGATGTAAATATTGATGTTTTTATTTATGCATGATATTTTGAATCTGTAGTATTAGTCCTTGTACCTCTTGTATGTTGGAACGATTTACGATGGAATGTCTCTTGGTTAGTAGATTTTAATGGGCGCGTTGCATGTGTGGTACACTGGTTTCAATGTAGTTTCGGTGTTCTGCCGTATAATTCATGCATGCCTGGTGTGGAAGCACCCCCTGCCACACACCCTTTGGGTGGCTTGCAGGGTATGACGTATATGTTGATGCACTATTTCAAGGGTTTCAAATCTTGTTCTTTTTCTAGATGTAGGATTTTCTGCATAAAATTAGTGATGGTTATTGTCTCTGAGGTGGATCGCAAACATTTACTCTTGTTTCATTTTTTCGTGGCACATTTTTTGTTCGTTGACTCTTATGTATACTTCTTGTCTTGCCAATGTCTTGTGTTGGACAGTCGTCTCACTGTAAACAGTATACTCCACTTCAACAAATAATTTTGTCTATTTATCTGTAACAAACTCTGCATTTTCAACCTGAAAATGACACGAAGTGTCGAAACCTGGGTCGTATTAATGTCTTCATAAATGGAATTCACAAAGTATTTTGTCATTTTTCCTAATATTTTATGATTATTGCATTGACGCTCGCATTGATAATACGCTCGTAGACTGCGTCGCTGTATGAATGCTGAAATGCATTTGTGTTGAGCTATTTTTTTGCGTTGATTTTTATGTATTATTCTCGTGTAATTTTTTAAAATCCCGAGGAAAAACTAACACAAGGCTATAGTTTAAACTTCATTTTTCCTGGAAACAAATAGATAAGTTTAATATTAGTCGAAGAACGGTGACTTACAGAATAAATTATTTTGTGCTCGTTCTTTCCAAAATTCTAATGAGAAAAAGAGCTAAAAACTATGATCTAATAATATGAACGAAAAACAGTAGTTACAAGGTGCATACGTGGAAAATAATAGAGTACTGCACAGCAGTTTAAACACAGTCATAAAATTATTTGTGAGATTTCAAGAAAAATTCTTTGGAATAGCGACTCGTCATCCCGTCCCTTCTTCAACAGAATTAATAACATATCACCCCGCGTAAAATTTGGCAAAGGTTCAATTATGAAGGTTCTATTGTCTTGTAAACCTTTTCATTCAATATCGTCAACATAGAATTATTCTTGAACTAGTATAATCTCATGTGTTGTATTCTAAATAAATCTTTACCTTTAAGTAATCGGCCCTTAAAACTTCAGTTAATTAATCCGTTCTTGCATGGGCGGGAACAAAGGGTTGACACAAATTATACTCTCTGACTACTCTAATGACATATCTCTCTAATTAAATTAGAGAGATTGTAGAACCGATAGGTATAAAATGTCATTTATTCCGCGTACCATTCGGGACCATAACAGCTGTGATCGTCGTCATGAATAGTTCGAGTATTGACAATAGGCAGGCAGTAAATCTTTCTCATTATATTCTCTACTCTCTTATTTATGCATGATGTAAATATTGATGTTCTTATTTATGCACGATATTTTGAATCTGTAGTAGTAGTCATTGATTCCCTGGCACGCTGGAACGATTGACGATAGAATGTTTCTTGGTTAGTAGATTTGTAATCGGCGCGTTGCATGTGTGGAACGCGGGTTTCAATGTAATTTCGGTGTTCTGCCGTGTAATTCACGCATGCCTGGTGTGGAAGCACCCCCGTCTACACTCCCGGTGGTTTGCAGGGTATGATGTAGATGTCGATTTAGATGAACGCAAGAAAATTTTGTGTATCTTCAACCTGTAGCTCTGACTGTAAGGAGTGATATGCTCCCAAACGAACTCTCTTCTGCACCCATTCCTTGTCCCATACCCTGCTCCTTTTCTTTCTCCTTCGCAAAAGTACGGCAGTGGCTGCTGCAGTGATAATCGCCCTTCTCGATGTCATTCTTGAAGCGAAACACACTTTTCAGGGAGCACGCTCTGACGCAGGGAGCGACTTTGGTCATCAGAAGTGGAAATGGGGAGCCAAGATCTGAAGCGAAGCCACGTCTATAGGCGCTTCTGTTCCTTTGGTTTTTATGACGCTAATTTCCGTGAAATTCTAATTTTTGCGAAAGGTTGACTATTTTCTTTCCCACAAATTTTTTTTGGTCACCACGCATACCCTCCACAAGAAGTCTCCATTCTTTTTGCACCTTGGGCTTGTGGAGAGAAGATAAGCTGGGACCCCATAGCTCGCAGCGGGTGGCTCAGTAGTGTAAACGGGCTAGCGAGAAATCGAGGGAGCGCCCCCAGAAAAGGTCGCGCGAGGAGCTTCCCGGAAGCTACTCGAGGGATTTATCGCGGTCAGTGTAAACCCTTCTGCGAGGAGCTCGAGGAATAACTCCCTAGAGTCGCTCGCTAGTGTAAACGCACCTTTAGGTATTCGTCCAGCGATTGCGTTGTCAATACTTAAAGTTCGACCGCCTGAGGGTACAGTGAACGTTTTCAATTCAGTACGCTTGTAATGATATTTAGCTTTGTCTCGTTCTAACATTTTACTATTCGCTACTAATATCGAAGGATTAATATCATGATGCAGCACGTATAGCGTTGTGTCGAGTATTCGTAAAACCCCATTGTCCGCATCCATTAGATAGAAAGCAGGTTTCGAGAGCATTAATCTAATATTAATGTCTACGCCATTGAGTAGCAGCTGTGTTCGATTAAATACGTCCACATGTAATTTACCATAAAATTCAACCTCGGCACTATTCTTGAACCACGATTTTCGTTTCATGTACCCAGCATTGTTGCTATCGGTCTTGTTAACATCATTCCCCGTGGTCAATTCCCAACCAACATTACGCAAGTGCGTTCTACTAGCGTCAGAACCATAGCTTAGAATATTTTCCAAATAACGTCTATAGTGATAATTATCCTCTGAAGGTGTGACAAGAGTCCCATCGAAATTAACGTCACATTGCTCGGATAGTGAGTGTAGAATATTGTTGACGACGCCTGGCTGATAAGTAAATGCATCGGTATAATTAGTTAAATTCTTCTTGAAACCTTCACTTTGAGCTTGAGGTATATAATATTTAAATCTCTGTACGAGTTGCCAGAATCTTTAATTGAAAATTCAATGACCGATCGATTGTCCAACGAAGATATGGATATGTAAGGCACCAAGCGTTTAGATAGAATGTTTTGGGTGTATGGGTGGATTCGGTTGGAATAAATCCAACGAACTCAGTATATGCTCAGCCATTATGAAAAAATAACGGCGTGATCTTCTTCGCTCTTCCCCCTCTAGTTGAAAATTGTATTTTCTTACCACCTCGTGGTTTTATTTTAATCAAGCGAGGAGGTTTTTCTATCCTCAATCTCACCTCTTTGAGCAAATTTTCCTCGGCCTTACGCTTCAAATTCTTTCCTGCCTCATGTAATCTATTTCGGTTTGGTGCCAACCTTAACCGGTTTCGTGCCACGATCGCCAAGGGCAGCCGCTCCCGCACTCGCGACCGCTTTCATCAGTCTTAAGTCCGCTAAATGGTAAAGGTTTTGCAAAATGCCAGAAGCCGGCGAGAAAACACCCAATACCCCTCCCCTTTTGCATGCGATATGACGCCCGATATATTGGACCTACCTCTCCTCCCACCTGTCTTGCATAGTATGCATAGTAACGATCCGCTACTGGAGCCGTCTCGTTGCTTAATGACGAATTAATCGAAATTTCTTCTTTTTTATAAAATGTAACACCACTATTAAAGGTTTCATCCCACTATGAAAAGGAATAGAGTCACCGAGTTAATCAATCATTAAAATCTCAAAGCTTTCAATGCTGTTCTTCTCGACGGGTTAGTAATAAATCGGATTGAAAACTTTATATCCCCCAACGCTAGTGTTGTTTGTACGTAAACAGCGGCTCAATGAATCGCCCACGAATTGAGGTTTAATTACGTCGGTGTAAAGGTAAATGTTTTTCGGAGCAGGAGTTATTTTTCTCCTCCCTGGTTTACCACTCGATTTTGAGAAAGTTGCTTTAGCATTGCTGAATATATTTTGTACGTCTGCATCATTAACTTCATCTGTCAGCTGAATGAGGAACAACGATAATACTTCCCATTCATCTCTTATCTTTTTTTGTCCTGCACTAGAAAAACCCTCCAAAGATATTTTAATTAAGTCTCCGAATGAGTCATAGACTCCTGGTGGTAGTGAATATGTGTCATCCTTTGCTCTTATTATGACTGAGTTTGGTAAAAGTCGTTCGATTACACCTACCTTACCATCTCGTATTCCTAATTCATCTACAGAACGAATGACATTGTTTACTATTTTATCCCTTATCCTGTGGGGGGGTAGCAGTAATTGCCGAAGCAAAGGCAAAACATACGCTTCCGTAGGTTCCTTGTGGAATCTCGAAGAAAGTACGTTTTTCTATCGCAATTTTGACTCGACCATCTCCGGGTCCGCCTTCTTCTCCTTGAACTATCCCATCCTCCTTCCTAGTCCTGTTATCTTTGCGAATTGAAGCTCCCTCTTCTCCTCCAATTAAATGGGTTGGAGGATGAGCAGGACCTATCTTTTCTACTACACTACCTTCATCTTTGCGAGTTAAAGCTCCATCTTCTAATTCAATTTAATGGGTTGGAGGATAAGCAGCAGCTATATCTTCGAAATCAATTGACGGAATCGAAATCTCTGCCAAACCTACATACCAACTATCATTCTCTAAATCGATGCGGTGACTCAATTTTGTTTCATAATAGGCTATTGTGTTTGGGAAAAGAATTATCGAGAGATATCGCTTGGTAGCGTCAAGTAAAACTCGTTCATAATTTGCGCACGGAAGAAGCCGCAACCTAAGAGTTAAATGATTGCGGGTATCCTTCCCACTTTACTAAATATTCGAGATTGCGATCGCGTCCTCTACGCCTCAAAATCTTCTCGATCCTGTATTCTGTCTCTGCGGAAACGTTTACCTTAACTAACTCTTGCGCGTAAAAACTTCCGCTTATTTTCTCACCATTCATATCCTGCAACTTGTAAGTTGGTATTTCTCTTCTACTATACATGTCATATATACATAGTAAATATTTATCTGGTGTAATTGGCAGTGTAACATATGGCGAACGGAAGCCGCTCTTTGCTTATCCTCACGTGATCGCCGATTTTGAATTTTGGATACTTTTTCACAACATTTTTTCTCCGGCTGGCGATCGCAAACGCATTCCTTGTATTCACCTTGGTGGGTGCGATGCCTATACTCGAATGAACGCTATTGTTATAACTACTCACGAGTTTTGGAAGCACGTGTACGTAATTGTAAGGGGCGTATTTTGTAAAATACTTGTACATTTGAATTTTTAGAGTGCTATTGAATCGTTCCACGAGGCTGGCTTTTATGTCCGAATTATTTGTGGTGTAAAAATTTTCTCCAAGACGTGACAGAAAATCTTTAAATTTAGCGTTGACACTCCCCTAATCGCTCTGAATTTTCAACGACTTTCTCTCGCGAAATATATCCTTCAAAGCGTTGACTATTTAATCTGTTCGTTTACTCCGCATAGCTCTCGCCCATGCGTACCTAGAAAACAGGTCTATCACAATCAAAATGTAACATTTCCCTCTGTGGAACTTCTTCAAACTTTGCAAATCATTCAAATCACATTGCCAGCACTCGTCAATGTATGTCACATCGTACCGATTCCGAGGAAACTTTTTCCTCGCCGGTATACGTAGAGTATACGCCTACTGAGTATTTAACCACTCGCGTCATGTGTTTCCCGGAATCCTAGTTACTTTGTGTTATGTATCGAGTGTGGAAAAACACGCAGGATGAGTAGGATCGTTGTACACTCTATCGATTACGTTGTCGCCCACTCTGGTCCGAACGATTTCTTTTTTATTTTGCGCCCACTTCTCGGTAATACCCTAGGAGACGGCAGCTTTGGTGACGTTTTTCCATCCACCGACCGCTTTCTTTTTCGCGTCTTTTGTACGTTGGGTGTTCGTGACAGACTTTCCATCGCTCCTAGTCTTTCGTTTATGCGTCCCCATGTCCTATCCAAAGCTTCGTTTGCTCTTTTCACCTCTGCTAGCGACTCCTTCAGTGTGTTAGACCCCCTCTCCTCTTCATTGCGTTGTGACCTCGTATGAGATAAGGTTTTTACTATCGGGATGTGTACGGGCGTGTTGATGTTGGAAAGCGTGCTCATATATTTATCGAGTATTCTTTTATGTGAATGCCTCTTGTCTACGTCCGAGTCCTTTCTTGGCCAACACACCTTTCATTTCCTTATCCAATTCACTGAACCTAACCTTCATATGTCCTCGCTTGAAGACTTCTGGGCTTACTGCGAGCATCTTACGCAAACTCATTTCCCTAATAGGCTGCCAATCACACCGCTTAAAATTGATCCGAGTAATAATGGTAAAAAACCACTTTTTTGTACGAGAAGTGCGCGTTTTCTCTTAACACTCGTTCCCCGCATTGCCAACTTTCTCAACGTATTACGATGTTTGACTAGTTTTCGTTTTATCCTATTATTTATCTTATGATTCCCGTTTATAGTATTCAAACAGCAGTCGCAGATTGCTTTAATTAATCCGTCGTCGGAAGATCATATGTTTATTTGTCTAGAGAGCATTTCTAGATATTTTTGTTTTGTTTGACGCATGTCTTTTGTTTCCTTTTCGCGCTCTTGCGCTCGTGACAGAGCACACCGATTCAGTACGGTGGAGGTTGTTATGTCGAGAAGTTCATACTTTACCAATAAAAAGTGGAGTCAATCATTACAGCAGTGGAGTTACTAATTACCTATTAGCACGATTTTTAATAATAACAAACGTGTCTCTGTTAATATACCTAATACGGAATGTCATCTGTTCATTAGTGGTGATATCTGTAGTTTCATCACACACGATGGAAAAAATTTAGCCTTTTTTATATCCCTCGATATTGAAGATCGTAAAGCGTCATGTATGCAATATATGATTTCATTTTGAACAGTGTTAATAATCATTGAACTTTTTTTCGGCAAGTATAAAAATGATGCTTTAAATCATCTCCAGCATCCATACGGAAAACCAAAAGGCTCTGAAATACTCCATGCTTTCCCATTAAAATATCATCGGTTTTTTCTTCTTTTAAATGAGGAATTCAACCGTGATCATGATGACCTCGTAAAGGAAGGTTATTTCTCGCACAAAGGATTTTTATAATAGTTTTTATTATAGGTCTCAAGCGTTTTCGGTTCTCTTCAATTAATGCATATTGTTGGCATGAAGAACAACATCAGTACCTTTTTTTATTTGTTTCCATACATTTGGTGAATTCTAAAGCCTTCTCCATTGAAGATTTGTGGTAATTCGTATTCTCGTGATAACGAAGGTCTTCAGTAGCCTTCTTGAATTTTGCTAATGGTTTCTTTCACCAGCGTTTTCAGAGCCTAAAAGAGTTGAGGCATACAGTTGTTTTTTATTTATTTTTTATAAAATTTGAAGCTATATGAGAACTAAGTGAAATAAAAATAATGGTAACAACAAAACTTTGACTGCCTTTTAGGTGTAATTATAAATTTTAAAGTTCTCAGAAAGAACCTGAGGATGCCGTCGCACAGTGGGCTGAAATCGAAAAAGCTCGCCAAAATTCCATAAGTGGATTTTTGTCAGTCTGGAAGTTGAAATTTGGCATAGTGACTCTCCTACTAATGGTGCATATGATATGTGATTCCTTTTTCACAACTCTTCCGCATTACCATTATACAAGGGTTATAAATTGAACAAATTTTGCAAAAAAATCCAGAAATGAGATTTCGCTGAATATCTCCAAAATGAAGAGTCAAAAGAACCATTTGTGGGAGGTTATTGTAAAAAAGTGATATTATTTTGAATAACATACCTTAGTCTTTCGTATGTTGAAATTTTGTATGATCTATAGGGGTAATTGCTCTTTTAATAGGACAAAATGGCGGTCCTTATTTTAAACTGGATTCTCTGGATTTAGGTAGAAAAATAGTTGAGAGGACACGGAGTAACCGTAAGTAACTTATATCACAATATTTACTGAAGTTTCTACAATGCGAATCCGTTGAGAAATTCAGCGGCTGTCTACGGCGCCAAAAATAGACTCGGGTTTCCGATCGCGCGGCGGGGTCCAGCCTTGCGCGCCAGCTAATCGGAATACAGTGATGCGACGAGTATCATCACACACTATTAAGCCATGAACTTAACTATGGCGATTTTCTACCTGTATATGGTGTTAACGATCGCCAAAGGTGCTTTGATGGTAGTTTTAAAAGGCAATCCATTCACTTTCACATGGTCCGATAGCCCTAGTTTCTCTCTTCGAATACATTCAAGGAGCTAAACCAGGCAGTTCACGCTAACATTTAAGGCTGTGAGCAATTACTTCAACTTCTGGGAGCAACATGCAGAGCCCATTGAACATGCAAACTTTTTCCGTAAGGCATTGGCTAGAAGCTGGTGTCGCGCAACCATTCTTACCCCCCACCCCCGCCACCTCCCTCCGCCCATCCCGCCACCCAATGAGTGTTCGCAAAAGGGGCGTTTTATGACATTTAATTTCTCGTCATCACTCAGGGCTCCTGTAACCGCTCTGCAGATATCATTTGGGTCATACTTTGTCTCTGTCACTTCCAATCTATTTTCCTGTGAATTAAATTAAGGTTTCTCAAAAATAACTAGCTGGTGTCCCTCTCCCCGTCCCATGGGACGGTGAGACTTAACTCGCTTACGTTTAGGCCTTTTTAGGGAAAGTTTTTCTTAATGCTGTCAATGTATTTAATGCGCTTTTGGCTTATTTGAGCTCTAAATACGAAAATTAAATACCTAACATTTCCGAAAGAAAGTAAAAAAATAGTTGCACAAGCCTCTGACGCTTCCAATTTTTTAGTGTATGCAGTACATGCAGAATCAGGTTCTTCAGGTGGATTCTTGGCTCTGTAATCAGATTTTCCGACATAGTCTATAAGTCGGCTCTTCATCTAGGCAGTAGTTCGCGTCTTTCAAACTCAAATGCACCAATATTGCAGCTACTAATGATGAGCGAAATATCACTGTGATTCTATCAGATAATGAATGAAAAGCAGCAGTCAAAACCTGCGACTTAGTATTTGAAAGCAATGTGATTGACGTGACACTGCACTTCAACACCAGTAACCACTACTAAAATCGCTGTACTGCTACAGTATATAGGGCAAGTGCACACTTGGCCACTCGCGCCAGCCACAGCTCAGCCACTAGTGGCCGCGGTAAGCTGTGGCAGACGCCTTTCGTACTTATACAACAGTGTTGTACATATTGGACGATTCGTGTCGCCGCATCTGGCCACCGGCTGGGGCTGTCGCCGGTTCTCGCTGCTTGAGGCGGCCACTATAGTAGTTGTCGACTTCTGGCGAACACTTTGCAACTGCTGCAGCCAGCCACGTGGTCACTCTGTGATCATCACCCTGTGCCAGTACTCCGAAGTGTGAATTTGTCATGCTCGGCATGGAGATCTTGGATGTGGATATATTCATTTCCGACATGTTAGAAGGGGATGTACCCTGTAGCAGCAATGAATTTGTCGTAGGTACTCTTCGCTTTTGACGTCGCTTCGGCGTATTATAATCGTAATGCTGTTTTAACCAAACCGTCAAAATGATCAAACCTTCAAAAATGTAAATCTTCCGGAAGCCATTTTACCTAAGTTGTACCTAAAAGTGAGGTGGCCTTCTTTGCTTGAGGGGTGGTGAAAGTTTGGGCGCTGTTGCCAAAGCAGCCATTGAAGGGGCATATGAGTAACGGTTTCGGTCCGCAACCCGCAATGGCAACAGTGCTCAAACTTTCACCACCCCTCAAGCGAAGAAGGCCGCCTCATCGCTAGCTCAAGCCCGCTAAATTACTCGGTTGTTTATTAACTCGTTAATAATCGATATCACAGTGTGGATTTACTATGGTAATTGCTATTAAATACTGCTGTAAAGATATTCAAAACAAGACCAAGATCTTGCTTCTACTACTTTTCATCACCAAGAAAAAGTTGTTTCATAAACTTTATAATAACTTTTTATAGTAAATCATAAAGTACTGAAAGTTTAAATATGCAATTAAATAGGTTTTTCCCACACAATACCACAGATTCATTTAGATTAAACGTCAAGTTTTTTAAATATTAAATGTCAATGAGAGCGTTCAGTTCGAAAACGCCAACATCCCGGCACTTTTTTTGTTCTCACCGCAATAAAATATCAAACGTGTATTGTAAAAATAATTTGCAACCACAGTTAAACGCAAAATGAAGCGAGGTAAAGTTTGGTGTAACTTGAATTCATATATGTATAGTGGTTCATTTCCAATCAGCGTTCACACTCGAGTCTACATAATTTTTGCATCGACAGTAGGTCATTCAGCCCTGATGAAGTCTCCGGCAAAGGAGAAGAAACTTTGTTTTTTTGTAAATCACGACGCGGGTTATCCCAAAAACCATCACTGCTTGACGAACATGGACCGCGAAAGTTTTAATAATTTCTTTTAATTCATTATTCTGGACAACATTCTTGACTACGGCAGATGTCATGGCCCCTCCTACCATGCCTTTACGTCGAGTTCGCGAGGTGAATGTGGCGCAAGCGCGACCTGCTTAAGGAGATCCATCCCGAACACGGAGCGGGAGAGAATGGCACAGTGTTAGAAAATGAAGGCAGCCAAGCAGACGACGACGGACCGAGATAGCGCCTCAGGTGTCCGTGTGCCTGAACCTCTCTCCCTTCCCCTACCTCCCCCATCCTTTCACTTTCCCCTCCATTCCCCATCCCCCTTCCCCTTCTATTGCTATGTGTGTTGCGTTCTAACGGGTTATAAGGGGAATCATTGAAATGAAATTCACACTTACAGAAGATAAAAAAATGGCAATTTATTGTTGCACTTTCCAAACAGTCACGCCAACGACAAACATGTAATACACTGCAAAGTACAAAATTTGACTAAAGAAATTACAAAAAAAAGAACAATGTGCAGTGAGAACTTAAAAAAGTACACAATGTATTAGAATCTAATAATGAGCTATAGATATAAAAGTAACGTAAAGAATAATGTGAAATCATAACAATGTAACCATGAAGCAGGAATTTTATGATGTAAGATGAAAAATTGCAAATATCTAAAAGGAAAAGTGAGCAAGTCATATCTGCAAATTTTAAATGTAATACCCTGCAATGAACAAATTATTTGCTTCAAAGATAGAAGTAAAAAAATGACACAGAAAAACGATAACTTTAAAAATTAAAACAAATCCAAGTAACAATCAAAACTGAAGCAAAGAACAGTGTGATGCCACAACCCCAAACATTATACACTCTCAAGATCAAAACTTACAAAAATACAATAACAGCAGGTAGATTAGGATGAAAACATAAAAGGACACTGTACTCAGAGATTTTTGTGCACAACAAATCTAGGAGAGCCCCAAATCTATCTGACTTTGAATGCAAGAGCTAATCAAATGGCATTATTCTAAGAGTGCAGTGCAGCCTATCCCAGAGTTTCATACTAGAAAGGGAGGCTCCTTAGTCATGTCCTATGGCGAGCATGTGCTGACTTAATTTTCATATATTACTGTAATGAGGCTTAAGGAATGGTGTCATCTTCACCATTTCTTAGCCATAAGTCTGAATCAAACGATCATTTTTTCCGTCGCTTTTAAGGGATAACTCCAATGATAGCTTTTCAGGGACCGTGACAATGATAGCTCAAGCTATCATTTTCTGAATCACATGGTCATTTTGGCCATCCATTTTTCCATCATTTTTTCCGTCCCACTACTCTTACTTACTGTTTACTACTCTCAATCCATTGAAAGCCGAAGGGCGTTAGAGTCGCTCTTTGCAGCTGAGAGCTCTGATTGGCTAAATGACGGAGTCAACGATGCCTCCAGGGATGGAAAAAGGGACGTGCCCAGTGACAGAAAAAGCGATAGGGATCCCTATCGCTGGAGCCATCCCTAACTTTGTTCGAGTCACGTGATCATTTTCTAGTGATCATTTGAGCTATCCATTGAAAGGGACGGAGAAGATGATCGTGTGATTCAGGCAGTAGTTGCAGTATGAAATGAAAAATCAAGTCAGTAAGATCACCATGCATTGCAACTCGTACTTTAAACAAGCATTTATACATATACTAAAGTGGACTGAGGCATTTATATTTGTTAAAACAATGTGCAGTTGCAACCATTTAATGGCTAGAGTCATGATGAAACAAGACTGATCTGCACAATCACATAACTAATCCCATGACCAGATTTTGTGCCTCCAGATAGTATGAGCAGGAAAGTGTCTCAAAGACTAAACCCCATCAGTGTGCAGCAATGACTATCCAGAGCTTTAATATAGAAATCCATGTCTCATGAAGAAGATATAACAGTGCAGAGGCTTGTCGTTGAAGACTGTCGAAGTTTTCCCTCGATGCTTGAAGAAGTTTTCCCTCGATGCTTGAAGAAGTTTTCCCTCGATGCTGTTGAAGCTGAGGAAGTCAGGTCTCTTGACAGCTTATGCCTATAAGCCAGGGACATCTGGGAAAAGTTAAACGAGTCCAAGAGTTAGATAATGACAAAGAAAAACTTATGGGATAACTTAGGCTGAAGTAAACAATGATAAAAAAGACTTACTAATATTTTCCAGCTATTGTATGGGTGATGATAGCCTAGCTGATGGAAAACCTGTGAGCAGAAATTCAGTTTCCTTTTCCTCCATACAGAAGTTTTCAGTCTTAGGAGTCAACTCTCAAATGCCAATGAGACTTCACCAGTCAGCCATCTGCTCAACTCTGAGTGACAAAGAAATAAAGAAAAAAGAAGAAATTGACAAAAAACTCTTATTACATAAAATTTAGCACATAAGTAGTAGTATGACAGAAAATTACATTCTACCTACCTAGTAAGAGCTATCTTTTTCATAGTTGCGTTGGGTGGCTCATTCACACATCACCTGCAGAGAATTTTAAGATCAGTCTGTAGCAGCTGACACTCAAATATTCAACCACAGCCAAGTAATTCATTCATTTTGAAGACTTTTGAGGCGAGTATAACACCGGAATGTAGAACACTTTCACAGCGATTGCATAAAAAAAGAGATTCCTTTACAACAAATTAACAAAAAACTTACATAAAAAGTTACGTTGCACGTTCAGAGCAATGTTTACGTTGAAATCAGTTTATATTCGAATGATTCGAATAATTCAAAGCAATGTTGCGTGGTTTCATTGGCCCATGACGGCGCGCTGTGATTGGTCCCTTTCACTGAGACAGAGATAGTGAAATATTTGTTAGAGAGAGACAGCTATGTGAAAATTGAATGTTGTTAACTAAGAAAGTTAATTACCTTAAAAATCATCAATTATTTTTTTGAGTCCTACAAAACACATAACTTTATTTATTACTCTTCCTAATGGCTACTCTCGTATGCTTACGTCACCGTGAAGGCACTTTGATTTAAAGGAACACTGTTTACCTCCGGGAAATGGGAGTGCACGGACTGTGGAGAATGGCGGTTCCCCCATGGGAGAGCATGGTGGGAACGAAATGTGTGCGTGAGTGCTGGAGGTGGACACACGCACTCTCTTTCGAGTATGCGTGTGGATATCTCAGTCTGGGAGGTCGCTCACCCTCCCCTTTATCGATTCTCCTCCCACCCTCAATCATCCCCTATTCCCGTGGGAGGCGAATCCCGGAGAGACATTACTTCGAGAGCTCGGCTCTTCCGTGAGATAGCAGATGGACGGAATAATTCCTTCATCCCTTTGCCTTTGATCGAATGGTGGTCGACTCGGTAGTAAGGTCCTCGGATGAAAAAGTCAAAGAGAGATACTATACTTCGCTCTAGTTAGGCCACACCTTGAATACGCCGCGAGCATTTGGGACCCTGGTCTAATAGACTTAACCAAAACCATTAATGAAATACAAAGGAAAGCAGCGCGCTTCGTTAAAACCTGCTACGAGCGTACATATAGTGTCTCACAACTTCTCGAGGAATTAAGGTGGGAGACCCTAGAGACTCGGAGGCTACACGCTAGGCTTAGGTTGCTTGATAAATTCAGAACTGATATTTTTCAGAGCGACATAGAGAATATTATCATGACTCTTCACTACATCTCTAGGTCTGACAGATGCGATAAAATAAGAGAGATACACTGCCGAACAGATAGGTGCAAGAACTCGTTCTTTCCATGCACAATAAGCGACCACAATAAAAACTGAGCTCCACTAAATACACTCCTATAATATATGTCACCATTCCATCTCCAAAAACTTACACCCTTACGCGGCTGGTGACCTAACACCCCCTGCCACACGCCCATGCGGCGGCTCGCAGGGTTTTATGTAGATGTAGATGTAGTCTCGCGGGTTGAGGAGCCGGGTCCTCCATCGGATGCAACCGCTTCTTTTTCCTCGTGTGATCCTCAAGTGGCGGAGGTCAAGGCGGTATTGTCGCTTGGGGGTTCGCTTGTTGTGCGGTGAGCCATCCGTCGGATGGGTCATCTGAGATGCGCTATGATTTGCCGATTTTAGTCAGAGGTCGATGTTTTTGTGCAGTTAACTGGCACCTTTTTTTTTAAATGAAAATACTGTGTTTTTCCACCAATATATTAAAAACACAATTCGACCGGTTTCGGCCTTTTCAGGCCATTATCAAGATTACAAAATAAAATACCATGAGACTGCACAGTTTATAAGGAGAGGGAGGTGGTTGAAAGATGGAGGGGATGAGACGTGAGTAAGTTTTGAGGAGGTGATTGGGCAAAACTGCAAGGGAAGGAACAAACAGGTGGTGACGACAGACTCAAGGACAACGGGGATGGAGGTGGGGGTACTGGCACGGTGAACAAGGGTGAGGCGGTTGAAGGGATTATGTCAGTGAGTACTTTATCACCATGCACATTGTAATGTCATAGAATTTCAAAATTTTCCAGGAAGTCCAACTTCCTCCCCTTGTCACAAACGTGTAACAGCTTAGGGGTAAAGTAGGATCTGTGACCTTCATTAATTAACCCTTTAAGTGCGGTATGACGTAATATCACGTCATGGTTGTCTTTACGCTGGTGCTGACGACGTGATATAACGTCATGTGTATCGAGAGTGCTCCACCTTTCACTAGGGGGACTAGTAAAAGTTTTCTAGTGAATGCTGGAACACTCACAGTACCCTTGACGTGATATCACGTCTTCAGCACCAGCGTAAAGACGTGATATCACGTCATGCCGCACTCAAAGGGTTAAATGCTCAGCAAAATTTGACTTTTTGTCACCGTTGACTCTTGATTTTAAATGTTCTGTTATTCTTATATTCAATTTTCGACCAGTTTGACCAACATTCAAAGGGGTACAGTCAGGAGTATCACAGTTGAGTAAATATACTCCACTTTTATCAATCATGTCAATTTCGTCCTTAGAATTAAATAATAATTTCTGGAGTGTCACAGGATTATACACGGAAATTTTGTACTTATTTTTCGGGAAGTATATAGCTTATTGTTCTATATAGCTTATATATTAAATTATTAATTAAGGGTAACTTCACCCACTAAGTGCTGGACGGGAGGATTGGAGAATGTGAAGTGGATGTGGCTATGGCGCGTTTTCGTCGCAATCGATTTAAAAAGTCGTCCACCAAAGAGTCGTCATAACCATTATTTCGGGCTATACATTTGATGGTTTTTAACGTTTTCAACGTTATTTATTAAATTTCAACGGATAATTCTGTCTGGGAGAGAGGTATTGAAAGTAGGCGGTGAAGCATGGAATAAAAACCTGCCATTTTATGGGAATGATGGTGGTTAGAATCGTTGGGAATAATGATGTCAGTATAGGTAGTCTTACGGTAAGTAGAAAATTTGTGGCTTGAATCATTTAAAAGAATAGTAAGATCTAAAAAATGTATTTTGTTCAAGCCTTATTCTATGGTAAAATATATCGTGTCCAGTGCAACGCGCAAGTGTTTGGCGTTGGAAGCGTAGAGTTTAAGGTCATCCATGTAAAACAAATGAATGACCTTGTGCTTCCTGTCACTACAAACACCGCACATGTATCCTCGGCCTCGTCTCAGCTTGAAGGAGAAGGGGAGGAGGGAAATACAGAGCAGGAGGGGGCTCAAGCTGTCGCCTTCAAAAACGCCACGGTGGTATGTTACCAACTCAGTGGAGACGGTCCGTTTGCCCGATGTCAAGACAAAGCGCGTTCTCCAGAGTGGTAACAGGCGTTGGATGCAGGATACAACCTTTGGGTGTACTTTCATTAACTTCAGCATCGCGATGAGAAGCTCATGCGAAGTGGTGTCGAAAGCCTTGCGATAGTCCACCCAGGCCATTGATAGGTTTCGCTTATGTCGGGCGGCATCCTGACATATACACCTGTCAATGAGCAGGTTGTTCTTGCAAACCGCGATTCCTCGTTTTCACCCCCTTTGCTCATACACCTCCTCCCACACAGGCTGGATCTGCCGGAGGATAAGGTCGTTCAAGATCGTAGTGAACGCCTTGTATGCAGTGTTTAGACAGGCTATAGGGCGATAGCTCTTCGGACTGGACAAGTCTCCCTTCTTCGGAATGGGAATCGTGCGTCCCTCAGTCAGCCAAGGTGGAAATGGTTCTCTACCTGTGATGAGGGACGTGAAGATTCTGGCCAGATGTTTATGGGTTGAAGTGGACTTCTTCCACCAGAAGCTATTCACGGCATCCATATCTGGAGCCGCGAAATTCTTCTTGCCATAAAAAGCGTGCTTCACGTCACTTTCCGTGACTGAAAGGGGTCCATCCACATTGTGTAGGTGGCGGTCGCAGAACTCTCTAAAGAGTGCGATGGCCGGAATGTCTCCATTGAATGGCTTCGACGTTTCGTAGATATCCTTCCAGAAACGCTCGACCTCATGAACGGGTGGCGGGGATTCAACAACAGACGGAGGAGGCCGAAAGAGACGGGACGGCTGAAGGAGAAAGGTGGAATTCTACCTCACGCCTTTGCTCCTTTTCAGGAGTTTTTTCTTGGTCGTGGTAAGCGCCCGTACCCTATCAACCTCGTGCTGCTTAATAGTAAGCAGCACGTTTTTTTTCAGTGTGTGATGGTTGAACCTGAGACTGGGCACAATACGCCGAACTTTAGATGTAAAGGTTCGCCCGGCATCGATATACTCAATCACACTGAATCCTTGACGCCTGCTGTCGCGCCAGCTTGATCTTGGAATCCAGATTTTCAGCCTTGTTGCTGCCTTATCCTCCCAAGTGGAGTCCTTTCGGGGGGTTGCCAAAACCTTGGCCACAGCGTAGACCACGCAATTCACCGTCCAGAGATCTGACGTCTCTGTCAGGATCTCGTCTATGAGTCCATTCATTTGGGGCAGGTGGGTACCCCGCAGAGAGATCTTTCGATGGATAATAAATTATTATTATTATTTATAATATAGTAACATTTCCCTGCGAGTCCTTGGCAAGCAACGGGTTTCATTGCCTCAAGCTATCGCCTTGGCAAAAGCTACGGTGGTATGATACCAACTCTGTCGAGACCGACCGCTTAACTGAGGTCAGGACGAAGCGCGTTCTCCAGAGTGGTATCATGCGTTGGATGCAGGACACTACCTCTGGGTGGGTTTTCATCAACTTCAATATGGCTGCAATGAGCTCATGTGAAGTGGTGTCAAACGCCTTTCTGTAATCCACTCAGGCCATAGGTTGCGCTTACGCTGGATGGAATCCTGGCATATGCATCTATCCATGAGCAGGTTGTCCTTACATCCCGCGATTCGACGCTTTGAACCCCGCTGCTTGTACACCTTCCCAAACGGGCTGTACCTGGTGGAGGATGAGGTCGCTCAAGATGAAGGTGAACGCCTTGTATGCAGAGGATTAGGGTCTTCCCGTGTGGTAACTGCCTCCCGCTCGGCCGGAAGCTCTCGCTTATCGCCAAGTCAGGGTGGTAGTGGGAAAAAGGAAAGGGAAGGGAAAGTTAGCGAGCCACAACCCCTTCGAGGCCGACACCAATGAGGCGGATTGAGGTCAAAGGGACCTCAATTGGGCCTCCGCCTCCCCGAAGTACTCGTATTAGGTAGGTTTCCCAAACAACGTAAGACGAGTAGCCGACAGTCTCGCTTATGCGAATACTTTCCGCACATCTATGAGAACCGGAGGAGCCCGTTGCCCAAATTATTGGGATTAGGTGTCCTCCTGGCTCCCTTTTACGGGTAGACGCCGTGCGGTCAGCCGGAGTACGTCCTCGAATAAGGGGCCACCCATGGAGTGTAGGGTGCGGCTTATTTTTTGAAAATCAGAAAAGCTTTAAGTTCCACCCGCCAAAACATTCATTTTAATGAGAAAACACATATGTGAACTTTTTGTTGAGTTGCGATTGGATTAAGACGTGCCGCATGGGGTTTGAAATAACCCACTCGAAAAATTGAAATTTTGCTACATAATAGCTCCCTCTAAGGTAAAAATCGTGATTTGACGAGTCTTCAGGGCTGAAATTTCATTATTTTTTATCTATCTTAACCGTTTAAAAGATACATGAGAGCGAACCGAGCTCGCAATGCATAAGGACGCCGCGACGGGTGCAGCTGTTCATGGACCCTCACCCCTTACTGGCGCACGATGACATCATTACTGTTACGTCGTCACGTGGTAATTTCTTAGCTCTTGATCCCTCCTAGCATTGTCATTGCGAAAAATATCGTGTTCAGTGTCCCTTTTCTCCTCATTTGACTAATTTGTAAACATAATGAGTTTTGTACTTGGGGAAGTGTAGCAATATGTATCCGCTTTTCATCAGTGCACACTCAATTTCCTATCAGTTAGTCTCTAGCTTGCGAGTGAAGCAATCTAGCATGGTTTTTACTAGTTCAAGTCGTGTTCTGCTCGAGTTAAAGTGGTGTAAAAGTATGGTGGTCAAGCATAGGACGTGCACTGAAATTTTATTAATTGGCCAACCTTCACAAACAATACAAGGTACTCGCTTGCCCACTGTCCGGAAGCTTCTAAAAGTGTTTTTTTACAACATGAGAGAGTATAAGATGTGTCGCCGTGAAAGTGCTCGTACGACTGTGAATGAAATTCTCGCATATTGGCAGAAGAACAAAATACCTCACATTCAGCCTATAAAAATTCAAATGAAATTGGAAGCGCTTTACTCCGAGAGGCGTGGTGTAGTGAAAAGTGACAAAAGAAACTCAAGCACCCAAGTACGTCCGAGGGAAAGATTGACGTCCAAAATGGACTTACTCTTCGATATTTCGACCGCCAGCGCTATTGAAACAATGGAAAGGAACGCGAGAGAGGCTCGGCATGAAGAAGAAAAGCAAGCTATACGAGAGGACCTGGAATTTTACATGGGGCAGCGTCAAAGTACTCGCTGCGGAACGCCTGGTGGAGTTGACTTCTCGCTCAGAAAAATATAAAAGTCCGAGGCTGAGAAGAACAAACGGAGATAGGAGCACTCTAAATATGTAGAAAATACAAAGAAAAAGGAGTATGCTGCACGCATTCTATCTGGTAAGTCTTAATTTTAACACATTTGCATTACCGACGAAAATTAATTTTTGATTCTGACCCATTTATTTTACATACTGGAGGCGATGTTTGTAATGTTGAGTCTTCTTGGGAGGAAAGTGCTTCTAATAGTGACCCCTCAAACCCCTCAGCCTCCACCTCTAAGAAAAGGGGTAGATAGAAATGTCACAACAAATGACCTAACTGAGGCGTTGGATGCCGCAAAGTTGAGCAGCGAAAAAGCCTTTTAAATCCTTGCTGCTGCATTCTGTGCCTTTGGAGGGGACATATCCCAAACAAACATCAATGAAGCCAGTATTCGGAGATAAAGGGCTAATTCATCGGAGAGAATGAGAGTCATTTTTCCCAGACCCTATACTGACTTTGCATTGGGATGGTAAAATTTTACCATCTCTTTGCGGTAAGGATACCATAGAGAGACTGGAAAATGTTGTCACGGTTGTCCAAACAAAGCAAATGCTTGCAGCCCCACAGCTTCCGAAAGGAAGCAGGAAAGCCATTGCAGAGGCAGTTTTTGATACTGTGAAACAATTGAACATTGAAAATAATGTAAAAGCCATTTCATTTGATAGAACTAGCGCTAACACAGGTTAGTAGATTTTCCTTTTCCTGTATTTATTCGAGTTAACAATGATTTTACTGACACGTGATACTGAAGCTGCATTCTTATGCAGAGTTTGAGAATGGCGCTGCTGTACAAATTGAGCACTATATATAAAAAGAATTGCTTTGGTTGCCTTGCCGTCACCACATCTTTGAAATCGTTTTGGAGGGAGTTTATCACAAAATAATGGGACCTTCTTTTGCGCCAGAAACTTTGCTTTTCAAGATATTTCAGCATCAATGGTCGTCTATTGATAAAAGAAGTTACGACACCATTGACAGTCACCCCGGTGCCGGAAATTTTTTTGATATGGAGACAAAACTGTCAATAATTAACTTCGCGAAGGAACAAATCAATGTGACAGCAAGTTTTTGACTCATTTGCCTTGAAATATTACAGATTTAACATGTGATTTTGCCTTTTTCAGTTTGGCCAACCGAGGGATGATTACTTGGAGATTTTAAATCTATCAATCATTTTCCTTTGGGGAGAACCAACAAAAGGCGTTAAATTTTTCCTGCCAGGGCCAATGCACTTTGCAAGGTGGATGTGCAAAGCTATTTATGCTCGTTAAATTTGGATTTTTCGAGATAATAGATGTTGATGCTAAGGGGCTTTTTGATGTATGTGTATTTATTGTAAAAGTTTATATATATGCCTGGTTTCTTGCCCCGTTATCCACATCAGCACCTAGAAATGACTTGGTTTTTTTTAAGAAGCCGAAGGAATATGAGACAACGAATATTACCGTTGCCAAAGTTGCTCAGGAAAAATTCTTGGGGCACCTGTGGTACCTGAGTGAAAATCGTGCATCCCTCAGTCAGCACGTTCTTGTACACTGTATGATGATGAAATCTGAGGCTGCGTGCTATGCGCTGGAATTTGATTGTTAAAGCCCGCCCAGATGTGATGTATTCCATCACACACTGAATCCTCGAAGCCTGTCGTCTTGTCAGCGTGATCTTGGCCTCCCAACTGTTCAAGCCGTTTTGCCGCTTTGTCCTCCCAAGAGGTGGTCCTTTTGGGAGTGAGCCATAATTTTGGCAGCAACGTAGACCACGCTGTTAACCGTCCAGAGGTCCGACGTCTCCGTAAGGATTTCGTCGATAAAGCCATTCAACCTGGTCAGGACGTTGCTCCGCAGAGAGATCTTACGATGGATATCTCTCTGCCTGCCTTTTTTACCATAGTTTATTTCATTTAACTACCGCGTTTGGAGTTCAGAGTCGGCCTGATCTACTTCCTCCCTACTTGTCGGTGGTACAGACGGTGCAGTGGCTGTCAAAACAGCCGGAGGAGAGACTGCTTGTGTCGGGGAGGGTGGTCTGGCCTGTGGTGTATTCCTCTGAACACGCGGTTGTTGGGGAGTATCCTTTTTTCGCAGATGGTTGGCATAGGCGCGCAGATTCTGCTGCGACAGTCGGTTAGGTTCAGAATGCATCTCACACTACAAAGAATGCATCCTTGCCACATACCCCCTGCGATGGGGCTCGCTGGCATCATAGCATGCGAGTAGGTCGCCCCTTAGGGATTTCGTCCAATTTATTATTATTAATATTATTCATTGTTACTTTGGTAACATTCCCCTCCGAGTCCTCGGCAAGCATCGGGTTTCATTGCAGTCATAATGGCCAAGGACTCGAGAGTGGTTTGGCACTTCTCGCAGTCACGTCTGACGCCCATCGGATTGGTAGCTACGCTGCGGTTGGGTCGTGCGTACGGAGTAGACGGAGGGACTCAAGTATTACGGCCTTCTGCATGCGAACTACGAGTGACTCCGCCTGTGCCACGCAGGACGGAAAGCACTTGATGCTCTCCATCAGCGAGCCCTTAACTCCTCCGATCACACCTGTGATGGGGAAAACTTGTTTCACAGAGTTTCCTGAGTACACTTGCCGAAGCTCCAAAAGCAGGTCTTCATATTTTGCCCGTTTCTCCGTCTTTTTCGCATCCATGTTCGTTTCATCCGGGGTCGAAAACTCTATTACGAACATGGAGCGTGAGAGGTGGTCTAGGAGAACGATATCAGGCTTGGTCACCTCCAACTGCCTGGTGGTAGAAAAGGAGTATTTCCACCAGAATGTGCATTCATCATTCTCCAAAACGGACTCTATATCTCCAGGGGCATACGGCAGCACAGGAGTATCGTCAATGTCTTTGGTCTGACTTTCCAATTGTCCAAGCTTCCGATCAATAGAGTGCCACGCTCCACGCGAACATTTTCACATTCTGTTTCCTCATTCTTTATTCAACCTGCTTTGAACATTGTTTGCGCCTTATAATCATGTGTGCTTTCTTGTATTGATCTATTCCTTGGTTGATGTCTGACGTACATTTTCCATTTTGTGATCGCACTTCTGATGTAGGTGATGGAATCTGTGTGCTCTATTTTTCTCCTCCCTGTGTTAGTTCTGCATTCATTCTTCACTTCTGAAGATTGGACAAGTCTCCCTTTTTCGGAATGAGAACCATGCGTCCCTCAGTCAGCCAAGGTGGAAATGGTTCTCTACCTGTGATGAGGGACGTGAAAATTCTGGCCATATGTTTGTTTATTATTATTATTACTTGATTAGTTGCGTACATCTCGTTGGTTAAGCTACTCTTCCACCAAAATTTCATAACAACGCACTTTAAAATTTTAATTATAAATGCCAAGTGTCGCACCATCCCCTTATAGCTTCTAGGTCTTTCTTCAACGCAATTCTATCTGATTGTGTTAATATCCATGTACAATACTACGTAGTACGCAAAAAGCCTATATTTACTCGTAACGACGGTGGTGATATCATTAATGTACAAAATGAATATTAAGGGATCAATGCCACTTCTCTTAGGTACACCGGAGGTTACCTAAAATGTATTTGAATGTACGCTATCTAGAACTTCCAACTGTTCGCGATTAATTAGTAAACCTTCAATCCAGCATGTTATTTTTGATTTATTCCTTAGGCTTTAGCCTAACAAGTAATTCTGAATGCAGAACTTTATCGCAGAACTTTAAGTTTTTTTTAAATCTAAAAATATCGCGTTTACCTGGGTGATCATTTCTCCAGAGGAAAGGGTATTGTGAAGAAAGAGAGCTAGCTGGGTTTCACAAGATCTGCCTTTTCGGAACCCATGTTGCTTTTGAATTACCTAAGAAGCTTTGACTATCTGAATACCGCATGATTTAACTGACAATTATATGTTCCAATATTCTGCAAGTGACGAACGTGATGGAGACAGGTCCATAGTTACTTGAATCTTCCATATCGCCGGTCTTAAACATAGGTGTAACGTTCGCGATTTTCCAATCATAAAAGACCCGATGTTCTGCTAGATTTTATCAAGTATTATTTTAATGTACAGTGCTATTTTGGACGCTAATTCTCTAGCAGAAAATAGTGTTCCTTACCATTGGAGAATCGCGAACGTTACTCCTATCTTTAAGAACGGCGATAAGGAAGACCCCAGGAACTATAGACGTATCTCCCTCACGTCCATTTCATTCAAAGTATTAGAACATATAATATTCAGCACAGTTATGAGGTATTTAGATAGTCAGAACTTGTTAATGTAAAACTAGTATGTATTTTGAAAAGGTAGGTCCTGTGAAACCCAGCTAGTCCTTTTTATTCACGATGTTCTTTCCTCAGGAGGTAGACTCACCGAGATAGACTTGATATTTTTAGATTTCAATAACGTTTTCGATTAGGTAACGCTTAGAAAATTAATTTTGAAATCATACAAAGAATGAAAAGAAAAAAATAGTGATGCGAAACAATTATGAAAGAAAAAGCAGAAAGAATGCGTGAGGATAAGGCTACAAAGATATTAAGTGATATAAAGGCAAAAGTAGGTTCTTTCAAAAATGGGTGGAAAGGAAATAGCAAGGTGTGGGCAGGGAAATGAGCAATAAAGTTCAAAAGTGGCGAGGTCTTACAGGCTGAAAGCAACAGGAGGAGCAATAGTTTGATGTATTTTGAAGAGAAATAGCATAATAGTTCAGGTGATGTGGATGAGGCTTGTGAAGTTGTACGCGAGGACTCAATCGAAGAAGAAATAACTGAGAATAAGGCCATGACTGTAAAAAAAGTGTCGTTTAAGGGATGACTGCTGGCGTAGATGATACATCATCATATATATTATTTCTCAAAGGTGTTTTCTGTTGCAACGCCATAACTCTCGTAATTCTTCATCAAAATTAGTGATTCAAACAATGTTTTAAAGCCTATGTTCCCCGCTATTGACGAAATATAGACAATGGTTTAAAATTAGTTTTTGTTAAAAAAATTAAAAATTAAAGTTTTTGTTAAAAAATGATACAGAGCCATCTGTTGACAATATAATCAACTGATATGTTGGCTATGGTTACGTGCCTAAAAGACTGTAGGAGACGCCATCTATTGACACATCGTTTAGTTAGATTATTTAAATTCTACATGCAATCAGTGTTACCGTTTACCGTTTACGTTTGCGTTATGTATCTTTAACACAAACATAAATAACATATTTTTGTCCGTGGGAAGAAACAGATAGAAGAACAGAAAGAAAGAAGGAAGAAACAGGAAGAAAATGCATACTGTGCGAAATATTCAACAGGTAGAAGAACAGAAAGAAAGAAGGAAGAAACAGGAAGAAGCTACATACCGTGCGAAATATTCGATAGGTAGAAGAACAGGAAGAAAGAAGGAAGAAACAGGAAGAATCTGCATACAGTGCAAAATATTCGACAGGTAGAAGAACACGAAGAAAGAAGGAAGAAACAGGAAGAAGCTACATACTGTACGAAATATTCGACAGGTAGAAGAACAGGAAGAAAGAAACAGGAAGAAGCTACATACCATGGCGAAATATTCGACAGGTAGAAGAACAGGAAGAAAAAAGGAAAAAAAAACAGGAAGAAGCTACATACTGTACGAAACATTTGACAGGTAAAATAACAGGAAGAAAAAAGGAAAAAATAGGAAGAAGCTGCATACTGTACGAAATATTCGACAGGTAGAAGAACAGGGAGAAAGAAGGAAGAAACAGAAAGAAGCTGCATATTGTGCGAAATATTCGACAGGTAGAAGAATAGGAAGAAAGAAAGAAGAAGCAGTAAGAAGCTGCATACTGTGCGAAATATTCGCACGGGTCAGCTAGGCCATTAAAATGCTGATGTGTGGGAATAAATCGCACATAATTTGTTTGCGTGAAAGATATCATTCATCTTTAAACCCTTCGCGTCCATCCTCATGGACGTCCTCTGCATGTAAGCCGATGGCCCACTTTCCTCCTCTCGTTCTCTCGTGCTCTTCCCCACCGCTTTCTCTCCTCCATTCCTCTCTCCTTCCATTCCCTCCCCTTCCTCATCTCTTCACCGTAATGGAGAATGGGACGCTCGAGGAACGGCGGATACAAGAAAGCCACGGTGCAAGAAGAGCGTGTGTACGAGCAAATACAATCGATGCGGGGAATCTCATTACTCTGGGTGCAATTCCAGAGAGTGGAAGAGAGATGGAGAGAGACGGCGGACTGTGTTAACAGCATCCCTCCCGTTCTGCTGCGCACTCACGCCACATGCACGCCACGCATCAACCACTCATAAATCACTATATAGTTTAGGTAACTGCATATAACGAATAAGTAGGTGTGTGTATGTGTGTGAATTAATGTCAGTAAACATAAACTCTTCAGATACAGTAAAATATCTTGCAATAATACCGGTCCCGGTGGCGGCGGGGTAATGTCCTCACCTGCTAAACCGAGGGTCGCGGGTTCGAATCCCGCCTGGGTGGGTTTTTCACCACCCAAGGCATGGATGTAAGTCAAGTTCTGTTGGTCCGGTCCCTGGAAAACCTGATGACAGGCTCAGCAGCCCATTGGGATTCCGGAGACATACGGGCCAACAGAATCGTCCGGCAAGTAAAAAAAAAATAAATTAACTTTTAATGGGATAAATCGTGGGGATTACATATACAAAACATATGCTTCGCAGTATTAAAGAAACTAGGTCATGTTAAACGTATAATAGGAAGGTCCTCGGATGAATAAGTCAAAGAGAGATGCTACCTCGCTCTGGTTAGGCCACACCTCGAATACGCCGCGAGCATTTGGGACCCTGGTCTAATAGACTTAACCAAAATCATTAATGAAATACAAAGGAAAGCAGCGCGCTTCGTTAAAAACTGCTACGAGCGTACATATATTGTCTCAAAACTTTTAGAGGGTTTGAGGTGGGAGCCCCTAGAGGCTCTGAGGCTACACGCTAGGCTTAGGTTGCTTGATAAATTCAGAACTGATATTTTTCAGAGCGACATAGAGAATATTATCATGACTCCTCACTACATCTCTAGGTCTGACAGATGCGATAAAATATGAAAAATACACTGCAGAACAGATAGGTACAAGAACTCGTTCTTTCCGCGAACAATAAGCGATCACAATAAAAATTAAGTTCACTAAACACACGCCTATAATTCATGTCACCATTTCATCTCCAAAAACTTACACCCTTACGAAGCTGGTGACTTAACACCCACTGCCACACGCCCATGCGGCGGCTCGCGGGGTATCATGTAGATGTAGATATAGATGACTTTCTGTCAGAGAATGATTTGGTGTACGTTAAATGTAGGTTTAAATTCCCTAAATATAAGCCTCCACTGATCAGTTACCGTGATTCCAGCCAATTCGACTTCTCGAGGTTTGAAGATGACTGGAATGCCTTTCCATGGCGAAAGTTTTTATAAGCCATAATATTGAAGAAAAAATAACGCAGTTTAATTATTTTGTTACTAATCTGTTAGAATTTAATGCTCTAATAAAAATTGTAAAGGTTAAACGACTGCCTGCTCCCTATATTACATGGGAGATTAGATCTATCATGGCTCAACGAGATCAAACACGTAATGCGTTTCAAAGCACGAAACTTGTCTATCTTTGGGAAACATAAGGAATTAAGAAATAGGGCGAAGAAGATGCAAACTCAGGTAAAGACAGATTACTATGTCAAGTGTTTTGCCGACAAATCCAGCTGAGGCTCAGTATGGCAAGAAATTAGGCGCTTAGGACTTGGGAATACTCGTAAAGCGCAGGTTAATATTAATTTTCCGTTGAACGAACTTAATTAGTATTTCATAATCCCAACTGGTGATACTACTGGCAATATTGATCCTCTGGTACATGAGGGACAAAGTAGCCCGATTCATGCTCCGGTAATTGTAGAGAATATTGAAGTCAAAAAGTAAAAAAAGTGATTTGTTATATTTTCCTCATTTTACCCCCGATTTGCTTCTTAAATATATATCAATGATAAAGTCTAACGCATCCGGAATTGATTGTATTAGTGTAAAATTGATTAAAATTATTCTTCCGCTTGCATTACCTATGTTATTAAATATTTACAGTTGTTCTTTGAATTACTCGACTTTTCCCGCCTTATGTAAATTTGCCCTCATTAGACCTATACAGAAAAACTGTAACCCAACAGATCTGTCTCATTATCGCCCTATATCTATATTATGCGCCCTATCCAAACCTCTCGAGAGATTTGTCTTTAATCACACCATAGAGCACCTTTCTCGCAATAACTTGTTAGACCATTATAGATCAGGTTTTCGCAAAGATCATAATACGCAGTCCGCACTAATCAAAATCACTGATGATATTCATCATGCTAGAGATAATAGAAAAATAGTCTTACTCGTTCTATTTGGCTTTAGCAAATCTTGTAACTGTGAAAATCACGACATACTCTTGACAGGATTACGCAAGCTGAAGTGGTCTAATGCCGCCCTAGCATGGTTTAAATCATACCTCTCTGATCGCCAACAGGCGGTGAAGGGTTTGAAAGGCGTTTATTCTGATCCATCCCCACTAACTTGCAGAGTACCCCAATGGTCTATTCTTGGGCCACTGTTATTTAATATTTATGTCCATGCATTGTCAAATGTGATTCGCACCTGTCAGCAGTGGCGTAGCCAGGTTTTGGTTCTAGGAGGGGGCAGAAAGTTTTCAGGGGGCGCCGACTAATAAATTAACCAGTTTACTAAACTTTACAAATTTTGGTGAACCAATAGGCAGATGGGTGTTTACAAAATATAAAAATTGACAACGTATTATAAACATTTATTTATTTAGCTCTCGTTACAATTCTGTAGTCCTTATAGCTAATTCTCACTGGTCATAGCAGCTCTGAGAATTGCCTGGACGTTCAACTGGAACTGCGTTCATAACACAACGCAAACACTCGATGAAAAATGGTGTACTTCGGAAATGTCGATTTTTGAGTCAATTATTTCATAGTTAAACTTCATTTGTTTAATCTCGCAAAAAATAATCTGCAATGCCTCATTAGCCAAGGCTTGAATGATGTCATTTTGTATAGACGGGCTTAAGTAAGCTTCATTGTTTTGAGCTCTCAAGATGGTTATCCATTGTTGTATCGTATTTTGCAAAAACTTTCACAAGCTCTAAAACTTTTTCCTCATTACTCTCGACGTTTTGTCTGAAAACAAATTCTGGATGGCCTCGAAAATGTAAACCTTGTTTCGAGAGATACATAATAATATCATTTAATCGTTTCAGTCTCTATTTATTTTTATGAGATAATTTCATTTTGGGCTTGATTAAGCTTTACTTCGATTGTACAATGTTTTTTTGAATCTGTACCTTGTATTTAAAAATATGTTTTCTGATTGGCGATGGTCTTGGGTTTCTTCATGCAATTTTATTTTCTCTGCCCCTTTCTTAAAATTTAAGACACCCATGTTTGGATCTGACCAATTATCATTTTTCCTGACTTGTTTATCTTCAAACAGCCAACATAAGAAACATAACATGATGCCCATGGATACCCATTGCACAGCGCTTGGAAGAGAGTAGTAAGTTTCCCCCGCAAACGCGACGCTGCTCCATGATTGGCCGGAGCATTGATCGCTTTTTGGCGTCTAACTTGGCCTATATAAGGACGGACCAAAACCTTCTCGCCATCCTTCACCTTCACATGATAGCTGGCGAAACTGTTGTGCTGAATGACAACTGACGCGGATGCAACCCGAGAAATGTTGAAATCATTTGATCAACGCCGCGGAAACCTGCAAACTAACATGATGTTACCCTGGGCGAATAAACCAACCAGTATCTATTGACTTCTTCACCTGAAGGAAGTTTCTTTTTATACCATTCCTTGTAGAATCGCCTTTGACTGTCATTGTAGTCAAAAAAATCGAAAGTGTTACTAAGCCCAGGTTGACACGGACCTATTTCTAACAAAGGTCGAACTTTAGACGGGCCAATCGAAATGTTACGAAACAGAAATGGGCCTGATGGGTAATCAACATTGATATTTTCAATCAAATTCTTACTGTCAGACAAGAGTTCACTTTCATCTCCGTCTGGTAAATCGTATCTCTTCTCTTCGGAGAGCCCAAGGTTTCCGCAAACGCCTCCCGAAGTCCTTTCCCCACTGGTGTTGAAGTCATTATCGCCGATTGCGATTGCAGAATTATTCCTGCAAAGGCCTTACCCTGACGCCGTCGGCGAAACTGGATGCTCTGAGTGTGTCGTGTCATTCATATAGTAATAGAAATAACCCAATAATAATAATAACTGGTAATGTGCTGAGTTTAAAGCTATACAATTTGCAGAACTGTCTGTGTACGCAGACAATGTACAGACAGTCCGTAGCGATGCGGCCTCAAAAAGTGTATTTAAATTTCAACAAAAACTGATCATGTATGTACATTGTGCATGAAACTGATACTTACGGTTTGTTGACTCAGTAGTTTACGTTTGAATCGGGAGACGAAGTTGTTGTTGCAGATGATACCAATGAAGACTCACCTAGTTGCAAATTATCAGATACGGATTTTGTGATGACCTAGCGGTCGAAATGACCTCAGGTAATGCTGATGTTAAATTTGCACTCGTCTTAGCAATGTTTCGTTTATCTAAATCTGATTTAGCTTGAGCGACACTTTTTTACCTTGTCCAGACACTACATAAATACAACACTGAAAAAGTCAAATGTGCACACACCACGCGAGACGCGAACTCTCGACTAAACTCTGACAGGCATCACGGTCAACCCTGTTGTTGTGGCGGGGGGGCGAGAGATGAGAGGGTGTACAGGGTAGGTAGCTACTCTACGTCACGCACATGGTAGCCAGACTGAGTGACTCAACGTTGACATTTCTAACTTACCAATGCACAAAGCCAGTTCAAACTAGACGTGGGCGCCGCGCCACGCCGCCGAACTCATGACCGGCGCGAAATCGGCGCAATTGCGATCATTGTTAGTCAATCTGCCGTGACGCGTGGCAGTTGGTAGTGTTTGCTTCCTTTGTTGGTATATCTAGCAGCCAGAAGGCCGGGACGCTTCCCTCTCATCCCTTTCTTCCTCTGAATGATGTAACTACGACTGAGGACTTTAGGACGAATGAGATCTTTAGAATGGAAACATTCACAGACTTAGGGGCGCCAGAACTCAGAGGGCGGGGGGGGGGCATTCGACCCCCCCCTGCTCCCCGACTGGATACGCTACTGCCTGTCAGTACCATTTTTACTCAGATGACCTACAAGTTTATGTAGAATGCTATTGTATATGCATTAAGGAAAGAGTTTCATTGCTTAATAAGGATAATCACGCTTTATGTGCATGGGCATCGGCCAACGATCTAAAACTTAACTCTCAAAAAACGAAACCAATAATAATCGAAGTCCTTCATTTATAAGCTCTCTTGATTTTAATTTCCTCTCTAAAATAACTGTTGAAGGAGTGCAACTTGAATATGTTGATGATGTAAATGATCTCGGTGTTATTATAAATAGAACCTTAACTTGGAACTCACATGTTCATAATATTTCTAATAAAGTTTTGAAAAAACTATGAGCTGAAGCAATTTAGACACCTAATAGCTTTTTCGGTACGCCAAAAGCTGGTAAACTCTTTAGTTTTACCGTATATAGATTACTGCTCTTTGGTGTTCACAAATATTTCAAAAGAACAAATTACCATGCTACAAAGATTACAGAATTTTTGTATCGGATATATATATGATATCTCAAGCGATGAATATGTCAGTCCGTATTATAGGATTTTAAATCGGTTAAAAATTGAAGAAAGACGTATGCTGCAAATGGGTATATTTAGTTGGTGTTGTCGGCCGTTACTTAGTGAAACGATTCATTATAATATCAATATCCAAGTAACGGCCGACAACACCAACTATATCCAAAGCGCTTGTGACGCGATGAAGGCCAATCTCTACAGGAAGGAAGAAAAATAAAAATTGTGGAAAAATTAAGTTTATTCATTTATATTATGGGTATATTTACTTTTAAATTATTAAATGTAAAGATTCAAATGAGTTAATATTATCAATATGTATATAATTAGGGCAAAATAAGCGAACGAATAGAAATAATATGAACAGAATTATACATGCCAAAGAACATCAACTAACGATAAATTATTTAATGTAACATCTGTAGCATAAAAAAGATCCTTCTGAAACACTTAATATGCAACTTAATTCATAACCCGCGGCCCCCGCCGCCGCCAGACAGCCTTGAACAGGACCGGACTTGTTCGAGGTCATCCCACCCCACTAGCCAGACGAGGTCGACGTGCGAGCGTCTGACGCAACCCAAGAGCAAAATTAGCTCATAGTTGGGGAGGATATAAAAGAACAAACGAGTGAAACTTTTAGCCATATATGTTAATACTGCAGTATGGGACAGGTTATGTCTCCTATTATAACCAGACCTCTGATCCACGATGGTAGGGATCAACAGTTACACGAGTCAGTCTTTGACACATTGCTTTTAGAAGACATTGATGATACTTATTAGCATGGAGTCCTCGATTACCGACGTGGATAGGAAAATTAGCCACGCCCCCGAGATTTCTCTACGAATTATTGTGGAGGACGAGGAGGTTGAAATCATTCCAACGGTCGAGCCATTATAAAGAGAATCAAGACGATATTTGTACATGAGACCTCGTCCATCAACCGTCATGTAAGGATGCAGAACATACTACTCTCTACAAGCGCAGAGCTGGGCGGTGTGCATCAGCTTCGCGTAACCAAAGTGAAGGAGAACGTGAGAAATGTGTACAAAGTGTGTCTTCTCTCACCGCTGCTGGAGAACAATGACCAAAACGATCTTATCCTTCATATGAAGTTCGACAATAGATACTACGTTGAAGTGAAACATGTGGATAAGATGTTCGCTCTCGTGGGGCGGAGTATTAACTTTTCTGCCTTCCGAAATCCATTTACTAATGTTATTGAGCGGTTCAACGTGTCCACAGTGAAACAGTTGAAATTCACAGGTGAAATGTTGGAGGAAGCCATGAATCAAGAAACATCTATCGTATGCAATGTGTACGAAATACATCATGATAACGTCATAGCGTGTGATGGTGCTTTCACGCTATCTTTACCAAAAGGATTACAAGTGGTGGAACGTGTTGGTGGTGCTAGTGTATCAAAAGGAACGAAAAATATCCATGTGAGCCTCGGATTGACCTGACCAACCAGGTAGTGACCTGGTGACGAACCAGATAGTGCGCGCCCAGTGACATTTACAACGGGACAAAGATCAAGAATAAACTATGGACAGACAAACGAGGAAAAAGGAGAATTGATTCAATCTTATACCTTTATTATCAATATTGTATCATCAGATATTACTTTGTTTAAAATAAAAAGAAGTATACCTTACCATGCTCTTTTTCTTTTAATACCTTACCTGAAATGGGTTTTTTAATAAAAAGACATAGGGTATTGGTTTTACAAATTTATTGTTTCAACATATTTTATTTTGTATCCACCAGTTAGCAAGCTTATGACAATTCTTTCTTGAACATTGTAAATTACTTTGAGAATGAGCCTCAATTAAACATTACTCATCTGTAGTTAATTTATTAAGCGAGAGACAACCATAGAATTCTAAATTGCCCACACAAATTCCCTTGTGAAGAAGACCTGTTAAGAAAGATGCCTTTTGTGCACCTTTGGTGAATAGATATTTGTACTGCTTCGTGTAATTATGTAATGTACTCTCCAATTCTGAATAATCTACATCTCCGGCATATTTTGACAAGCCACGATAGTTTTTTCTCAACCATGAAGCATCTTTCGCGTGTAATAGTCGGGTCGGTGATTTAAAGAGCCACGTATTGCAGCATTAGTTTTGATCATCAAAAGTACCCAATTCTTTGACTGTGTAACTATTATCATTAGCGGTAAAGCTTTGAAATTCGATAATGGCACTCATCGCGATGTATGTCCAACTTACAAGGTTTTTACAACCAATGCCAGGGGGTTGAACACACACCAAAGACCTTTTGACTAACTGAATTTTACTTCGTGCCAGAGGTCAAAAAGCCTTACACTCACACACGCTGGAAAAATCAGAGTATAACCAAGTTATACTTTTTGATTTCCAGGCAAATCACACGTTATGAGTACCATCTCGAATTCAAATCTTTCCAAATCCAGATGAAACGTATTATTAGATAATTTGGTGGCGAGAAATTGTCTAACTTTATCACGACTGCTCGAAAGTCCCCGAAGAAATAGAGTTATCAGCTTGGAGGATTTTATCAGAGTATACCATTCGTCACCGTTCAAGTTAAACGAGCTTATCTTCTTAATGCACAAATGGCTCTTCCCAAAATAATTTACATAGGCTAAGCAGGATGAAGTTAATTGCTCTTTTTCACCTTTGTAGAAAAATACATCCACAGTCTTTTCCAAATTTAGAATATAAGTCCAATCAGCTTGGAAAAAACAATTACACTCTTTTTGTTTACTTAGTTAAATTGCACCACCGGCTCAAGGTCTCTGCCAGTATCGTAACCAACACACACACTCTTCGATTTTTTACTATTTAAATAATACACTGATTGAAGTAGCAGGTTGTTCAAGAGTGGTGATGCAGCGGGACTGGGATGATGTGCAGCTGGTCTCTTCCTCTTGACGGGGGGAGACTGCAGGACCACTTTCTCCAACGGCGACACCATAGTAACTGACAAGCGTCGCGCTCGCAGGTTGCTTAAGAGGAAGAGGATGTTGGGGGAGGAGTGGGGGAACAAGCGTCATCGCCGGATTGACATGGGTCAACTTAAGCCTTGAGGCGGTTATACTAGAACCATTGAGCGAGGGAATGTGCGCCTCTCAGTGCGCAAGTGCTACTGCGCAATTTGTGACATGGATTGAGGCAGGAAAATGCAATAAAGCTACATTTTTCGGGAGGTGGACAATGAAGTTCCTTCTTCAAAGAGATGAAAGTACGCTCCGTGAGATCGGAGAGAAATTCGTACTCTTTCTCGCTAAATGCGAAGAGAGCGGTTGCTCCCTCAATGATGGCCTCCAAAGCGGGGAAAAGCTCAGCGTAAGAGATGAATCCACTGTTGAAGGAAGTCTCATTGCAGTGCAGAGGGTCTTGAAACCGAAGCTTCTTCCCCCCAGCAACAAGTTTCCCATGTTTCTTGAAAGTGCCCCAAAAAAGGCGGTTGGAATCAACGTCGACGGCTGCTAGCTCCGTCACGCCGCTTTGGTTGAAACTCACGGATCCCACGATCTGCATTCTGCGACTGATTCTTTTCTAATAATAACCTCCTCTCCCCGTGCGCTGTATTTATTCTAGAACAGCAACGCTGGGCTCGGGGATGGCACCTCGTATCACTCCTCATCCCACCAAAGGTGAGTCGAAGCAGCTCCAGGGTGCGTCAGTCGTTGAGGTGTGGGGTTATGTGATTGAATTTGATGAGGAATTTGTGTAGCGAGTGACCTAAAGATTTACCAACTGCATACAAGCAACAATATTTCCCGCAAATGTCATAATGAAAGCTTCGTATCTGGACGCGATTGTGAGCGCAGCTGAAAGGCTTTAAAAAATCCAAAATTTTAGGAACAAAGGGGCTTAATCCGTACGAGTCGAAGTATTCTGCAAATTAATTATATATGTATATAGCTACCCAATGAGAACCTCGAAAAGTAGCCTGATCTAAATTAACTACGAATATGCCATTTTTCGGTGAGTGTGGTAACTTGTCGGAAGGATATACTCTGCGAAATAATTCACCCCATCTATTACGTAATAGTCTATCGATTTGAACGCTATCCATGATTAAAAATTTGTGATAACCTTCCTGTTTTTATCAATTTCTAGTGTAGAATCATATTCAGCAAAGACCAAGCATGTCACGGTTAAAGCCAATTAGATTTTGAATATCGCCTCTATTCTCACCACACTTGTATCCCTTAAACTTACATAGTCCTCGTTACCTGAATCGTCCGGTGCCGAATACTAACATAAAATAACCGTGTCCAAACATATCGTAAGTGATTTGATTTTCCTTATCGTGATGATTTATTCCACTGCCGGAGAAAATTGTATCATGCACTCGCGCCAAATACTTTTTACTGCTGAAATTGCATTCCAGTCCCTCGGACGGATTCTGAACTCCGTTCACAAAGCGCAAAAAATTCTCGAGTGAGTAGTGAGTGCAAATGGATTTTTATTCACATCACCGGCGTACGAATCGTTGTTGACTTTGCAAATAATTGAGAGATAGGTATTCGTCCAGCAATTGCGTTGTCAATACTTAAAGTTCGACCTCCTGAGGGTACAGTGAGCGTTTTCAATTCAGTACGCTTGTAATGATATTTAGCTTTGTCTCGTTCTAACATTTTACTATGCGCTACTAATATCGAAGGATTAATATCATGATGCAGCACGTATAGCGTTGCGTCGAGTATTAACAAAAACCCATCGTCCCAACCCATTAGATAGAAAGCAGGTTTTGAGAGCATTAATTTAATATGAATGTCTACGCCATTGAATAGCAGCTGTGATTCAATACGTCCACATGTAATTTACCATACAATTCAACCTCGGCACTGTTCTTGAACCACCATTTTCGTTTCATGTACCCAGCATTGTTGCTATCGGTCTTGTTAACATCATTCCCCTTGGTCAATTCCAAACCAACATTACGCAAGTGCGTTCTACTAGCGTCAGATCCATAGTTTAGAACGTTTTCCTAATAACTTCTAAAGTGATAATTATCTTCGGGAGGTGTGACAAGAGTCCCATTGAAATAGATGTCACATTGCTCGAATAGTGAGTGTTGAATATTGTGGACAACGCCTGGCTGATTAGTATCTGCATCGGTATAATCACTTAAATTTTTCTTGCAAATCTTCACTTTGAGCCTGAGGTATATACTATTTAAATCTCTGTACGAGTCGCCAGAATCTTTAATTGAAAATTCAATGACCGATCGATTGTCCAACGAAGATATGGGTTTGTAAGGCACCAAGTGTTTAGATAGAATGTTGGTCTGCATGGGTGGAATAAATCCAACGAACTCAGCATATGGTCAGCCATTATGAAAGAATATCTCTTGGCGCGACCTTCTTCGCTCTTCGATCTCTCGTTCAATGCTGTTTTTTCTTACCACCTCGTGGTTTTATTTTAATCAAGCGAGGACCTTTTACTATCCTCAATCTCCCTTCTTTAAACAACTTTTCCTCGGCCTTACGCTTCAAATTCTGTCCTGCCTCATGTAATCTATTGCGTAAAATCTCCTTAACCGGTTTGGTGCCAAGATCGCCGAGGGCTGCCGCTCCCGCACTCGCGACCGCTTTCATCAGTCTTTAGTGCGCTAAAATGTAAAGGTTTTGCAAAATGCTAGAGGCCGGCGTGAAACTCCCAATACCCCTCACTTTTTGCACGCGATATGACGCCCGATATATTGGACCCACCTCTCCTGCCACCAATCTTGCATAGTATGCATAATAACGATCCGCTACCGGAGCCATCTCGTTGCTTAATGAGGAACTAATCGAAATTACTTCTTTTTTATAAAATACAGCACCACTATTGAAGATTGTATCCCACTATGAAATGGAATAGGCTCACCGAGTTTATCGGTCATTAAAATCTCAACGCTTTCAATGCTGTTCTTCTCGACGGGGTAATAGAAAATCGGATTGAATACTTGATAACCTCCAACTTTAGTATTGATTATACGTAAACAGCGGCTCAAGGAATGGCCCACAAACTGGGGCTTAATAATGTCGGTGTACACGTAAATGTTTTTCGGAGCAGGAGTTATACTTCTCCTCCCTCGTTTGCCACTTGATTTTGAGAAAGTTGCTTTAGCATTGCTGAATGTATTTTGTACATCTGCATCATCAACTTCATACGTCGGCCGAATCAGGAACAACGATAATAATCTCTATTCCTCTTTTATATTTTTTTGTCCTGCACTAGAAAAACCCTCTAAAGATTTTAATTAAGTCTCCGAATGAGTCATAGACTCCTGATGGTAGTGAATATGTGACATCCTTTGCTCTTATTATGACTGAGTTTGGTAAAAGTCGTTCGTTTACACCTACCTGACTATCTCGTATTGCTAATTTATCTACAGAACTAGTGATATTGTTTACTATTTTATCCCTTATACTGCGGGGGGTAGCAGTAAATGTCTAAGCAAAAGCAAAACATACGCTTTCGTACGTTCCTTGTGGAATCTCGAAGAAAAGACCTTTTTCTATCGCAATTTTGACTCGACCATCCCCGGGCCCACCTTCTTCCCCTCGAACTACCCCATCCTCATTCCTCGAGTCCTGTTATCTTTGCGAGTTGAAGCTCCCTCTTCTCCTCCAATTAAATGGGTTGGAGGAAGAGCAGGACCTATCTTTTCTACTACACTACCTTCATCTTTGCGAGTTCAAGCTCCCTCTTCTAATTCAATTTAATGGGTTGCAGGATGAGCTATATCTATATCTTCTAAATCGATTGACGGAATCGAAATCTCCGCCAAACGTACATGCCACTCATCATTCTCTAAATCGATAGGACGACTCAGTTTTGTTCGACAATGAGCTATTGTGTTTTGGGGAAAAAATTCGCGAGAGCTATCGCTTGGTAACGTCAAGTTAAACTCGCTCATAATTTACGCACCGAAGAAGCCGCAACCCAAGAGTTAAATTATTGCGGGTATCCTTCCCACTTTACCAAATATTCGAGATTGAGACCGCGTCATCTACGCCTCAAAATCTTCTTGATATTGTATTCTGTCTACGGAAACGTTCACCTTAACTAACTCTTGCGCGTAAAAACTTCCGCTTATATTCTCACCATTCATATCCTGCAACTTGTAAGTTGGCATTTCTCTTCTACTATACATGTCTACCACAGTAAATATTTCTCTGGTATAATTGGCAGTGTATCCTTTAGCGAACGGAAGCCGCTCTTTGCTAATCCTCTCGTGATCGCCGATTTTAAGTTTTGTATACTTTTTCACAACTTTTTTTCTCCGGCTGGCGATCGCAAACGCATTCCTTGTATTCACCTTGGAGGGTGCGATGCCTATACTCGAATGAACGCTATTGTTATAACTACTCACGAGTTTTGGAAGCACGTGTACGTTATTGTAAGGGGCGTATTTTGTAAAATACTTGTACATTTTTGTTTTTAGAGTGCGATTGAATCGTTTTACGAGGCTGGCTTTTATGTCCGGATTATTTGTAAGGTAAAAATTTTACTCCATGAAGTGAGAGAAAATCTTTATATTTAGCGTTGACAAATTCACTCTTTTTATCGCTCTGAATTTTCGACGGCATTATCTCGCAAAATATATCCTTCAAAGCGTTGACTATTTCATCTGCTCGTTGACTCCGTATAGCTCTCGCCCATGCGTACCTAGAAAACAGGTCTATCACAGTCAAAATGTAACATTACCCTCTGTTGAACTTCTTCAAACTGTGCAAATCATTCAAATCACATTGCCAGCCTTCGTCAATGTAGGTCACGTCGTGGCGGTTTCGGGGAAATCTTTGCCTCGCCGGTCTATGGAGAGTATACACCTAAGAATCTAGCCACTCGCGTCATGTGTTTCTCGGAATCCTAGTTACTTATTGTAAATTATCGATTGTGGAAAAACCCGCAGGATGAGTAGGATCGTTGTACACTCTATCGATTACGTTGTCACCCACTTTGGTCCGAAAAATTTCTTTTTTATTTTGTGCCCACTTCTCGGTAATACCCTAGGAGACGGCAACTTTGGTGACGTTTTTCCTTCCACCGACCGCTTTCTTTTTCGCGTCTTTTGTACGTTGGGTGTTCGTGACAGACTTTCCATCGCTCCTAGTTTGTCGTTTATGCTCCCCATGTTGAATCTAAATCGGAGTTTACTTTTTTCACTTCAGTTAATGATTTCTTTAATGCATGAATCCTCTCGTCCCCCTCACCCGACCTTATACGTAGTTTAATCTGAGCCAAAGGTTTTAGTATCGGGACGTGTATGGGAGAGTTGATGTCGGAAAGCGTGCTCATATATTTTTAGTATTCTTTTTTATGATGGCAATTGTCTACGTCCGTGACTCCTTTCTTGGCCAAAACACCTTTTATTTCCTTATCTAATGCACTCAACCTTGCTTTCATATGCCCTCGCTCGAAGACTTCTCGGCTTACTACGAGCATCTTACGTAAACTCATTTTCCCAATAGGCTGCCAATCACACCGCTTAAAATCGATCCGAGTAATAATGGTAAAAAACCACCTTTTTGTACGAAAAGTGAGCGTTTTCTCTTAACACTCGTTCCCCGCGTTGCCAACTTTCTCAACGAATTACGATGTTTTTCTAGTTTTCGTTTTAACCGTTTATGCTTCCCGTTTATGGTATTCAAACAGCAGTCAAAAATTGCTTTAGTTAATCCGTCGTCGGAAGATTTCAGTATCGCAGAGCGTAGTTTCGGTTTTGCAGATTTAAACGCGTGGAGTAACGCGTGCTTATTACTCTTCAATCTTTTCATCGTCCACTGACATGTAGACTATGCTTACGATGATTTCGTATTCGTAGTCGTAGGGGAATATGCTCGTTGAAAACGAAATCTATCATCAGTGTCCTGCCCGAGGCCCAGGACCAAATAACCGAATGGATCTTCCATCGATTCCTTATATACCCTTTTCAAATCCTGCGAATTTTTCTGATACACCTGTCGTGCCAAATGACCGAATTGTAATTTATCTCGCGGATTTTTGAACGGTACTATGTACTTTGCATTCAGTGAAATGTTCCTCGATTGTGCGTTTTGGTAGAAAATATACTATGAAATTAGAAACACTGATATGTTAAAATTATGACTCCCTCTCGTAAACAGCTTGCACACGTCTTTACTATAAGCCCGTTCACTCATCAAATCATCGATAACGCACAAGATTGGAGCACCTCCAAGTTCCTCAAAAGACGGAATTTCATAGGGTATGCTCAGGAGTTCGTGTTCTATATCTGGCTCGCTTCCTAGACTGCAACACCATACTATTTCATCTATGTCGTGATCTATCATACAATGTAAGTTTTCGATGAACTCCGTCACAAAGGTGGTCTTTCCACACTTAGATGGACCTGCACAAATGCAGGTAAAAGGGTTGCTTCCATACCAGAGTCATGATTAGTACTAAACCATTTTCTATTCTGAAATATATATTTAAAACGTTTTTCATTAAAGTTTTGATCGTAGAGTATTTTCCCGAAGCGCTTCCATGATTTCACGTGGAAGAATAATTTTATAATCATCTACTATGCAAATCACATTACTTTTGACTTTGATGTACCAGTTTATGTGGGCGAGACTGTGCGGAATGTTGTGAAAAGAATGGTTCGCATTGGCACGGTTTACTATATGACGAGTAATTTCCTTCAAACAAACCAAATAACGAAATATTTTTATTTTTGATGGAGCGGTAATGTAAACACTTATACTGATCCAATGTATATATAACTTTTAGGTTCATTTTTGAAAGGTTGAGTTTCTCTCTCGCATATACAACAATATTAGGAGCTTTTCTTTCCTTGGGAAAAATAGTAGAATCTACCTTGCTGGTGGCTTGATCAAAACTAAGCCTTCAAGCATTGTCATCATCCATAAATGCCTCATCGTGCGTTCTCTTTAGCGGAATTTTATAATGACCCCCTGCTAGCGTGTTTAAACCATCCTCACAATTGTATGTTTTGTCATCGAATGCGTTTAGTGTTACCTTGTTCATTTGCATCGCATATAAGTCATGCTTTTTGCTTCGAATAACGTTCATTTTACGAAATTCTTTCGAATTTTCTCTAAGACATCTTTGGTTATCATCGAATTTCAAACCTTTCCTATCACTGCTCGGGTTATCCCTTTCGCTTTCTTTTTTTCTTTAGATCCAGGAACCTTGTACGAATACAGATTACTTCTCGAACCTACAAAATACGTCATAACCTTTTCATCACACTCTTCTTTGAATTAACCAATTACTTTGTTGTTTATCTTCGAATAACACAGGTGATCTTTAGGATAGTTAGATGTGTCAAACTAGTTCAGATTTTCAAGCCTGTCTCTGTCGATATCGTTGGTTTTAATTTCATATAGTAAGCTATCAGTATCAGTATCAGCTAATGAAATGTTTCTTCCATACTTGGGTAGAATTGTTCGATAGTGGAAATTGTAGATTTAGGTCTTGCTGAGGTCTAATACTCAAAATCTAATATATATTGTTTATCTATTTTTATGGTAATCTTTCGCATGTGAACGGCCACCAAAGACTCGGTAAAGATCGTTCTATCAAGAAATTCAGATTTGTTGATTAGTTTTTGCAATTTTTTTTCGCTCGATACTCGTTCTTAACGTATTTTCTTTCTAACATTCTCTATTACTTTTCCAAACAGAGCATAATTCATTAGTTTTTAAAGGTCCCTATAAAAATCATTAGTTGCTAATTGTCTTTGAATAGTATTTAGATCAATGTATGACTTTAACCAAGGTGACTGACTGAATTGAATGACTATGGATCTTTGTGAGTGTAAGTCCGAGATAAATGGCTTGTTTCAGATTGGCATAGTGAATTACATATTTAGTTTTGTTTTCGAGCGTCGTTAGTAACTTATTATGCTTTCCACCCGATGAAATTTTGTTTTCTGAACACAGTGGTAAATCGCTGTGTGTATCATGGAGGCTTTCTGGATACGCTTAATCATCCTCAAGAATGTATTCAACATCACTATAATCAGCTACTTTATCAACCTCCAAATTATCTTTTTCGTCTTGATAGTGAGGGAGCCCATCCATACATTATGAGCATCGCAATACATAAAGTATTTAGACTCATTATCTGAATTATAATTATTCATACATCGGTTGTTTGCTTCACAATAACGTTTACAGCACTGAGATATACCATCTCGAATCCCTTTCTCAATCATTAGAATCAAAACATAGTTAGTTAGTAGTTCTAGTTCAATTTTTGTGTGTTTTAACATGCTCTCGAAAGTTAAATATGGTGTAGTTAAGTACCAAGCAGGATCGAGTTAATAAGCGTTAAAGCAAATGTCTCTAAAGTTTTCGAAAATGTCATCTAGAAGCGTTACATCACTTTTCAAATAGACATCACTATAGTCTCCTAATATTTGACATTTAAAAGATTGCCAAAAGTTTTTTGTGTGTGCGTAATTTATGTCAGATTTGTGATCATCCGTTAGGATACTATAGAAATGTTTCCTATCTGGAAGTGTGCATTTATTAAGCCTTTCTGTACAATTGGTATAATCATAAGGATAGACTCCTTTTCTTGTGACCAAATTTGTAATGTTACCAAATGCTTTATTCGTGAAGTAAAAATTATTCAAGTTTGATGCAAGTGTCGCTAGTGAGGCTGGCATAAAGCGAAAAGAATCAACAAAACGAATTTTAAAGTTGTTATCCACCGTCTTTTCGAAGGAAATATATTTTTCTTCACTGTTGGGTATCACAAAAATTTCCTTTTCGTCATAGTCAGGTTCTTTAACTATAAAATGACCATCATAGGAAGACGAGTTATAAATAAACACAGGTAAAAAAATTTGGTATCTTATACTGCAAGTTGCAAAATGATGAGCAGGACCTCTATATTTGCCAGTTAAATGGTCATGATCTCGCACTTTGTCTGTTTTTAATTCTTCACCACATATGTGACATTCGTTAGCCTCTCGAAATGCAATTTCGTCATCTAAGCTGAGGTATTCCATAGAAATGGGATTTTTGTACGCTTCAAATACTTTTTTGGCTTCATCTTTGATACATTGAATAAAAACTAACAGTATTGGGATCTCGATATAGTTGTGGTTTCTGACATCCGTTTGGATTGACTACCATGTAGCAGAAACTGAAAGGATCATGTTTCTGAAATGCGTGACACTGTGAGATGACGGCTCGCATGAGCTGATATTAGTTAGTAAACATTGAAAATCTGCATAAATGACGTAAGGTATGTGGAAAGAATGATTCAGGTTGGTAAATTTCAAAATTTTATCATTCTCGTCAGGCATTATGATTTTGCTAGGCTCCCCCGTTCCTCGGCACAATAGCTTATGTTCTTCTAGTTAAGCATCATCATAATAATGAGTAAGACAGCGCTTGCAGATGAATATCCGATGAGTTCGTGTGATTTGAGATCGAATTAACCTATCGAAATTTTTTATCCAACAATAATGAGCATTGTCCTCATTTGTTTTGTATAAGAGTTCGCGGTGATCGTCAAGTTCTCGATTAACTATTTTTAAGGGATGTTCCTTGTTCTTTTCAGTCAGAAATTGAAATCTTATTTGCCCGCTCAAATGCTATATCTTTTTAGTCAACTGGGTACATGATGCAGTTCCAATTATAGCCTGTACGAAACGCTGGAGTTTCGTATTTTGAAACTCAATGTGGGTTTTGTCCAATGTTATTTGCCCATATTGCGTACCTGAAACAGTATGGACCACTCTTCTTTACGTTAATAACAGATATAGTATTCATGATTTTCTTCGGGAGATCGATGTACGTCGATCCTCGAAGTGGAGCGTACTTGTTAATTCTCAATTCTAATCCGATGATCTCAGAAAGAGACCACCCAGAGCCTTTCCCTTGAAACTCAGACTTTTCTTGTAGTATTTTCGAGAATGCCTCGTTTACTTTATCGTATGCATCGTCAAGCATTAAAACTCGTTTGTTCATTCTTTTGAACGAAGTGTCTAACTCCTCGTTCTCACCCTTAAGAAATTTGCATATAAGGACTAGATTGAATTTAATTGAATTGTTTGTAATCACTTGACTGCGAAGTTTTTCAGTCAATCTAGTTTTAACATCGTTCAGAAAAGAAATTACGTCATGTCCTTCCTCGTCCTCTGGAGATATGAAGAACGTTTTCAGTCGAGAATTAATTGCTGACTCAACTTCAACAAACCCCTTACCCTGCTGTTCAGTTATATTCCGTCTATGTTGATTGCTATTTTCATGAGGCATAGCCTCATTAATGTTGTAGTATATTTCGCATTAGTCACAAAAGCGTCTTCTCAAAGCTCTATCGAGTGCGTATTTCATGTTACCGTAACTTTCTAAATCGTCTATGGTTTTCATTTTCAAAAACTATTTTTTCATGTACTGTCTTAAGTGCTTGTTGTAATTTCTCTGTGGTACTGTACGCGCCATATATGTAATGATTTATGATTCCCTGAACTGAGTACTTTTTTGTATTTGTATGTTACCTGTAGTAAAAGAAAAATATGTATGTATCTTATGTTTGCAATTCCCGATAAACGTCAACCATTATCAATAAGATCGTTCAGAAATTCCCGCGGAATGATTGACAAAAAATGTTCGTATAAAAGATGAATCATTTTATCAGGTAAAGCAGGAAAAATGGTTCTTTCACTATACACTAAGTACTTTTCTGTCGTTTATATGTCGTGAGTTGTAGTCGTATTAACACAACACAGAACTGCATCTAAACACAACTGATATAAAGTGTTCATTGGTGAATGTAAGAAGAGATCTGCTGGAGAAAAGAAGACAAAGGTCAACGCGAGGTATTCACTCAAGTCATCTACGTATGTATCTGTGTGTCTGCTGAAATGATATGCGAGTACTTTTGCACGTAAAAAAGAGAAACTTAAATATTACTTCCAGTTACTGTGTTGAATCAGAGAAGAAGATGAGCAGTGTGGTCCTCTCTACCAGGCAATCGGTATTGCGGCAGTGCAGTCCTCTCGACTGAAAAATCGGTTGTGCAGTAGTATGGTTCCAGGAGGTTGAAGTTGATGAGGCGTTTAGCTTCGGTGCTTGATTAGAAATGAGGATTTATCAGTTCTGTGGTCTATTTTACTCCTTTTTTATAAGAGAGACTGAATATATCATTCCCTTTCTAAAGGAGGTTAGGAACGTTCTCAAGATGCCTTTCATCAAGGATATGGGGGTGGTGCGTTCTTAAGGAGGTTGGGTGGGGTTCTTGAGGCGGAGGCAAGCCTCCTTTTCCAAGGATACGTGGGTGCTGTTACTAAGCTACATTTATCCTTTGTTTTTCGTATACGGCGTAAATTGCTGCAAGGTGGCTGTGAAGTGGTTGACGCTGGACAAACAAAGCGAATAATGAAGATAAATCCGTGAAACGAATGTTTAATCGGTAGAAATTGAATCGAGAAAAGTATCCGAAGAATTGTACGAATTAACAAGTCTTCGTTTCCGGGAACGGTGGTACTCCGTGGTTGGTTCTAAGTACTTTAGTCTTTTATGCGTATTAAATGAAAACGTATATGAATGATATGTTCTATTAGATGTTTAATCGTTACTATCACTGTCTGTTTGTATTACTGTATGTTCTCGAAATTTAATTGAACAGGAATGTTTATCAATTAAAGTAAATAGTGGTGTACGAATACAATTCGAAAACCTATTCTCCGTATTCGTAATAATTTCTGCTGCATTCATTGTATTTAAAACTTAATGATGACAGTAGACGTACACGCTTTTTGATTTGTGTGGTCTTATTGATGACGCACAATCCCTACAGAGATTAGCATGGTATATGCTGTATATATAAGAATGGTGAATATGTACTACATGAAAAGAACTGCTATCTATGTATTTTCTAGATAATGGAGGAATTCGAAAGGTTCATTTACGAGGAGTTGGTACGCACAAGGGGTTAGACGTGTATCAAAATCGAAGTCAGATGTAACATTTCTTAATCCACAATACAATTGCGACATCTTATCATCTGATAAAGTCTTAAACCAATATCGCCATTGTACCATCCTATTGTATTCAATAAAGTTTATAATATCTGTCTGTATGATGCGCGGTAGGGTAAGCTTGTATGTATCTGTGTTTTTTATGTAAGTGCGTTGATAATACTGCAATCCAGAGACGATACAGAGTTGGGAAACCAATACTTGAAGTGCGATCAGTAGGTGATGAAGAAACGTTTAGTTCCTTAAACTTCGTTCGGTTTAAACGTATCACACCAGACATATTGGAGCTGTAAGGTGAAAAAGATAGTAGAAGACTTAGTACTGAGGCTATATATACGATTGCACTTACAATTGGGTGAAGGAGTGGTGGTAGATACGACTCTCAAGGGTGGAAGGGCGGGTCTCGTCTGGACTCGTGCCTACTCTCCTTTCATCGGCTGGTGCAATATCGCAATGTATTTGCGCTTTCAAAGTTACTTCTATTTCAAGCGGACATTTTCCTCTCCGATGAAGATGACTCTCAAGGGCTGAAGGGTGGGTCTCATCTGGACTCGTGCCTACTCTCCTTTCATTGGCGGATGCAATATCGCAATGTGTTGACGCTCTCAAGGATGGAAAGGTGGGCACCACTTCCCATAGTCCGTACTAAAGGGTGTGGTATTCAGACTTTAGTATATAAGGCATGTGATTTGGAGAACACTTCACTTGCAAAGCAGGACCGCCGCCGTAAACAACCACTAGCATCTCCCAGCAGCCACAAACTCAACAACCACCAGCATCTGCAACTCAACAACCGTCATCACCAGTACCATGTGAGTATATATAATTGTCATCTCCAGTTCTGCTTCATTTTGATACCTAATGTAATATGAACTCTGTCGTAACTCTAGTTCATGGAGTACAGAGAGAGTTAATTTGGTAGTCTCTCAATCTCTCTTCAGGTAGTGTGAGAGCCTGCGCACTTATTAGTATAATCTTACACACCTCATATAGAATGAACTGTACTACCTCTGAAATCGCTGCGGTAGCAACCGCCGAAGCATCCGCCGGACCTTCCGCCCTCGCTGGACCATCCGCCCTCGCTGGACCATCCGCCCTCGTTGGACCTTCCACCACATCCTGCTCAGTCATAAACAAGTTTTTGGCTGAGCAGAAGGAGGCGGCCTTCTTGAAGAAGGAGGACCTTCAGTTGGGGAGGCGCTACCGCGTGGAGAGGGTCAACACGCGGCACGGCGAGGCGTTGATGGCGGTGGTGTTAATTTTGGGGAGGAAGAGAAAAATCTTCCTCCCTAAATTTTTAACTTTGTCGAGGGCGGAAGTCCTTTTGTATAATTACAATGAGAAGTTCTCCGTGTTCACGGAGAACAACATATTAAAAATTGAGTAAAAACCTTGTCTTTTTTTTAAGTCTACCAACCTCAAATTTTTATTCGATTTTTGGAAAAATATAAAAAAATGACAAAATTTTTTTTTCGTAAAAAAGCTATTTTATATATTTTTTGTGTTAGCCAATAATAATTGTTTGTCTATTTCTAGGCTAGACTAGATGGTCTAGGCCAAATTTTTGTCATAGGTTGATTGTATAATCAATAGCTGAACACATTCGTAATTGAAAAAAACTTTCCATCTCTTTTAACAAATGAGATATGAGCCGAAAGGTGTTTTCGGTGTTTAGTTCTTAGGAACTCATTAAAAGATTATGACAGCTATAGCCTCCACAGCGCGTTCTATACACCTCCAAGTATAATGAGGGTGTTGAACACACCCCCAAGATGACAATAAAGAAAATCCGAAAGCATTAGAGCTAACGGTAATACTCACCTGTACTGCAACCTGCGATCCAACGATGGCTTCTGGTGGACACCCCTGGGTAAGGGGTTGAGAGGGCCGAAGCCCACGAACTGATACTTTCTGCACTTCGGACTCCCGTATTTATACGATTCTGGCTGGTGACCAACTCCAGAACTCCCCTCAAGTCCCTGGTGACCAACGCCCTAACTCCCCTCAATTTCTTGGTGACCAACGCTCAAACTCCTCTATTTCCAGTTTTCCGTGGCAGGTGGCACTGCGAGGTCGGTCCAGCCTCAATTTTCAGAGGGAAAATTTGATTTTGTGCCGTTTATGTACTAAAAGGTTTAAAAAAATTATTTTCTCTCAAATTTAGATCTCTAGCGCGGAAGTAAAGCACTTCTCGTTAAGAGTCATTGATAAGAGGCTAACAAATCATGTTTTTTTATCTTCTATAGTTATTAGTCAGCTAGATAACAACTAGTAAACAGCGTTAAAAGGCTCAAAAGAACACTTGAATTGAAGGGAAATGTATACAAAAGAATTATTTTCTCTCAAATTTACGATTCCAGCGCAAAAGTAAAGCATTTCTTGGAAAGATTCATGACTTGGCTAACAGATCATATTTTTGGTTATCTTCTAAAGCCATAGATAAAAAATAGGGAAATGAGTAATAATAAACGACAAGGCAATATTAGTTTATATTTTTTATTTATAGAACAGGTATATAAGCATTACAGTGGTATGATTGAATACTTCTTTCAAAATATAGCCAATTCGTCTTCAGTGGCAAGCACAAATTTGATTACTCGCAAACGAGCCCCTTTGATTGCATCATCAGTGCTACCATATCTCACTTGAGATTCTTTATGGTCCGTGTACCACACTGGCTTCCTTCCGTCAACCTCCGCGATCTCACCACCACCTTTTGATATCAACATCTCACCACCACATGTTGATACACCTTTGCAAATAACCTTGGACCTTCCATCGACTTCAGTTCTCTCTAGAACACTTCCTCCGTAGGGTCGTGGAGCTGGCTTGTAGGCCTCGTTCACATCCAGCCAGATGATGAGAAGCTGCTCCTCAGCCTTGCGACGTTTTTCTGGATCGGTGATATCAGGCGTCAGGGTAATGTTGAATCTCTCCACCTTCCCGTTTCCATCTGGGAAGCCGGAGAATGTCACATTCTGTGCGATCACCTCAGACTCTCGTTTTTGATGTCTAAACACGCAGTAGTAAGACGTGTTAGACATTACTGTCAACATGAAATCCGTATATTCCTCCTTCATAAGGTCTTTGGGGATAAATATTTTGTAGGTAGACCCATCGTCCTGTCTCTCCAGTTGCAAATATGCATCACCCAAGCGTGCTCTTGAGATCTGTTGAAAACTGGCGATTTTAGAAGACATTTTCTCAACTGCTTGGTGTGTGATGGTTCGCAATATGTGCTCTTACTTCGCTTTACTCTCGTTATTATACCACTCGTATTGGAGGGGGAATAAGTAGGAGGGGAGGTCTAGAGGCCCTGCGAAGGAGTCTCACACATCGACCTCGTCTGGCTAGTGGGGTGGGATGACCTCGAACAAGTCCGGTCCTGTTCAAGGCTGTCTGGCGGCGGCGGGGACTACGGGTTATGAATAAAGTTGCATATTAAGTGTTACATAACGATCTTTTTTATGCTACTAACATCGTGTAAATTGTGGAATTTTCTTCCTCTGAATATAAAGACTTTGACATCTGTGTACTAATTCAAGAGAGCTTTGAAACAGTATTTATTTTCTAAATATTAGGATATCATATGTAACATGTACTTATTTCTGTTTTATTTTGGTAAATTATATAATGCTAGTGGCTGTATATACAAAGCAATGTAAGTGTTATGTCTCGAATCTTTTTATGTCATATTTCCTGAGACAATACCTATCCCTATTATTATTATGTTTCCTGTATGTCATTATGTAGTTATTACCTTACTTTGTTTTTGTAAATCTTAGAGTACCAGCAGCTAAAAATTTTAAAAAATTGAGCCGTGGCAGCCTCATCAAAAGGGGGCCCAGCTTGTCAGCAGCCGCTTCCTCGTACTTGAGGGCGTGCCTTGGGTAGCCGGGGCTGGAGGTCTAAAGTGGACCGGCCCGGCATTAGACCCGACATCTGCCGACTTCAGACTAAACCCCCCTCCGCTCCCTGGAACCAGACCGGGGTATATAAGGCCCGCGCACTTCTACGCGAGGCGCCTTCCATCTTTTGCTTCGGGCGTAGTACTGTCCAGCTGCTGCCGCCGTCTTCCTGGTGTCCAGCCCGTCGTCCTCGCGCTGTTTTATCCCCCTTTTTTCCCCTCCCACATATCGGCCTACCAGTCACGCACCACCACCACGTCTATGGTTGTATTTCTAATGTTTATTTAGTTAAATCTTCCGTCGACTTGACGGATATTCTGTCTAGGTATTTGGATTTTTATTTAAGTGAGCCCCCTGCCCGGCCGGGTGTATCTCAAAATCTAAATGCCATGTTTTTGTGCTCCATAGGACTATTTAGTCCCAGAGCAAATAAACTTTATCTTATCTTATCTGTATGCTTCCTCCGCTATTCTTATAGTGAATGAAGTAGACTAAGAGGTTAAGTGTAAATTGATCAATCCGCATTAGAAAACTTTTGGCACTTCGTCTTAAGAGATGATTGCTTCCATTCTTATTATAATCCAGCACCGAGTTTCCTTGAACTAATCCAAATTTTCAGAAGATGAATTTCCGGTCCTTTTAGTTTCAGAATTGCTTTTTGTGCCATTTTTTCACGAAAGTAGGAACCGTAATTAATTTATAAATCATAAAAATATTCAACTTTTATTGCTTAGTGATTCCTCATTCAGTTAGAAGCCCTTGATGCAGTCCTTCCAAGCCCTTCCAAAGCAGTGATTCTCTCTGCCGAGGGAATAACTGCCTTAGCTACTTCATTGGCATCCTATGTTGCGCTCTCATTTCGTTATGACGTCAAACATGCACATTGGCATATTACCCCGTAAGGCACATCTAGGGTGTGTGGCATGGAAAGTCGCATGTATCAAATGTACATCGACATCAGGAAGCCATTCTTCCAGGATCCCACACCCAACCCGTTGACATCACTTGACTAGTTTGCGGAAAGAGAGAGAGAGAGAGTGAAAGCCTGGTTACACGATACATTAACCTGTACGTGTTCATGTACAAATTCATGTACGAATGGATGAATCAAATAGAACAGGTTCTATTTCCCTGTTCACGCGTTCATGCATTCCTACAAGTTGGTATGGTTACACGATGAATTTTCGCGTTCATTCACGCGGTCATGCATTCGCACATTAACTCGTACGGGTTAATGTATCGTGTAACCAGGGCTTAAGAGAGAGAGAGCGAAAGAGGTGCTGCTATCTTTCGAGTGCATATCTAATCACGTGCAATTCGCGTGGGTGAACTTCTGGTATTGGTGATTAGTATTTTAATAATGCGAGAGTTCATCTTGCATATATCTATCTAAAAGCCATTTTGAATAGAAAACTCTGGACAGATCAGATGCATGGCGCACTGTAAATATTTTATAATTCTGGTATAAGATGTCCCCAATAATCACAATCAATACTAGATTAGCTATTTACGTATTCCGAGCGAGATAGTTCCCTAGTCATAATAATACCATATTCGAATTATACATTTTAATTTCACCAGCTGTAGGACAAATGAATTAAATATTGCATTAGTAATAGTGCTCTCATATGGTTTTATGTAACAGAAATAGTAAGTAATTAAATGAAAATATTTAAATATATCTTTAACTTGACTCATTTTTTCGCGTGGTGCGTTTGAAACTCCTTCAAAACGGAAGGTTTTTTTGTGATACCCAAGTACCTATTGCGGTGACAATATGACTTTTTTTCAAATATAGTTGAGAATACGTACAAACTACTCGCTATTAGTTTTTTTTACGACATCTAAGTATTAGAAATTCCTCATTTTGTAAATAATGTATCTCTGGAGTGCATACACGTATCATTTCCCATGTAAAAGGGCTGGTATTTTTTGGCAAATAACTCCAAAAGCAATGTGGTAAGGGGTTAAATTTTTGGTGTTATTAGAAGGGTGAGATATTTTTCTTTATGACGATACCAAATTCATTGATTTCTAGCTTAAATGATATTTTGCTCAAATTACCTTAATCATCACATTGATAGGCACATCTTCGATATCTCGCGTCAATACGAGGGTGTATGTGGTTAATATCCTCTTGACCTAATTTTGTCCTTAAATGTTTTTAAAGCCAATACATACTGTATTTTTTGCCTCTTATTATTCTTTTTCCCTTTTCTTCTCGCAGACGTGGAGCTGGTGTACAGAGACATCCACGGGGGCCTTACTCTTTTCAACGCAGAGAACCTCACTACTAGAGTCCTCATGAGCAACAGTACCTTCGTAAGACTCAATTTTTCTTGCGCAGTCTGCGCATGTTTATTCTAATATTGATATGCATATCTAGTGACAAGGTGGTTGGCTTACGACAAAATTAAGCATTTTTAAAAAAGTATTTTACCGGTTAAGGTAATCGCTGAATGTCAAAGAATCTCCTCCCGGTCCTCTACCCATTCAGGGGCTCATGCCCCTCCAGTATGTCCTTTTTCGCCTCAGTATACGATCTACCCTTCTTCATCCTGTCCATGAAACCTATTCCCTTTCTTCCCCTTCCCCGCTTACCTAATATCATTCCCTCTAACACATTCTAGAGCAACCCATCGCCCCTTCAGCCATCTACCCTGCCTATCCCGGATTTCATTCAAAACTTTCCTTTCCTCGCCCACCATCTCAAGCATTTCCTCGTTAGTCTTCCTTTCCGTCAACCTAACCTTCTCCATCCTTCTCCACACCCACATCTCAAATGTCTGCAGCCTATTCTCGTCCTACATTCTGAAGACCCACGTTTCTGCCCCATACAACGCTACATTAATTTCAAGCCCTTCACCAGCCTCTTCTTCACATACTTATACATACTTATTTTTATTTTTTATTTTTTTTTAAAGGGTGAGGGAAATGCGTTTACGCAGACCTGGCTTAGGTGGATTGGCCAGGTACTGTGGGACTCGTCCTCGTAAGGAAATACCCACTAAAACCCCCCTTATTGTTCCTTATTGCGCCGTGCGACGGCGGCTACCTCCCTCCCTTCGGACATCCTCTCTTCTCAGCTCTTCATTCGATGCCGGTCTTTTTGAGCCATCTCCATCCGCTGGTTGATCGATTGAAGAATCTCCATTCCGCTACTCCCCCGATGATCACACGGCTAGAAATCACCTTCAAATCGCTTTTGTTTACGATCTTCTTTTCGATGAGCTCCTTCGCTGACTCCATATTCCTCGATTGGTAATGGTTGCTGCTAGCGTGTGAAGTTCTTCCAGATGATTTTCTTCTTTGATTTTCCTCTTGAGTTCTTCATTGCTGTCATACTTCTTTTTCTTCGCGTAGTTGGCCTTGTCCGGTTCAACTTGTTCGCCGATTACCTGCGCATCAATTACATCTTACGCAATGTCCCCGTCATCAGGTCCCTTCTATGACTAAACGCCTCCTTAGCTAGCTCTATTCTCTTCCGTATGTCTTTTTCCGTTTTCCGCTAGCGTACTACCTAAGTATTTAGATTGCTCTGCTTGCATGAGTTTGTGTTCTCCAATTTTAATCACAAGCCTCGCTTTCCTTCACTGCATTTCTAAAGCATCTACCAAGGCTTGCAGTCCCTTCGAAGATCCACAAACCAATACCTGATCGTCCGCGAATCTAATTCACTTTCTCAGATGCCCTTCTGTTTGATTCCGACCTCTAGTTCTTCCCAAGCCTGTGCTACTGTTTCCTCAGCATAAATGTTGAAGAGCAATGGCGATAACGGGCATCCTTGTCTTAGTCCGCCACCTATAGTTGTCAATGCCGATTCAACATCACCCAACCTCACCTGCGCCCTTTGCTTCACATATAAGTTTCGGATTAGTCTCCTATCTAGCCAATCTATTCCAATTTTCCCGAGTATTTCCGTTAGTGTATTTCGATGTACTCTGCCAAAAGCTTTTTCGATATCAATAAAGCAAGCAAAAGCGTCCTTTTATACTAAATTTTTTTCTATAAGTTTCCTCATCACCGCAATTGCATCCCAAGCTGATCTTACCTTCCGGAACCCAAACTGGCCATCGCCTAAATAGTATTTTACCTTGCTCTCCAACCCTCTATTGATTATTCGGAGTAAAACTTTGGCTGCATGTGAAATCACACTGATTGTTCTATAGTTATCGCATTCTAATGCATTCTTATTTTTCGGGATAGGAATCAAGACTTTTCTCGAAGTCCTCTGGCCATACTCCTTCCTCGTAGATCCTACGTATAAGTTCGAAACAAACTTGCCTACCTTTATTTCCCAGATTCTTTAGCAGCTCCGATGTCTACTTGTACAGTTGTCTACTCCTACAGCTTTTCTTGCCTTCATCTCTCCCAATGCTTTCTCTATTTCCCTGTCGAGAATCATTGGCCCAAGGTTATTTTAAACTAGGCTTCTCTCCCCTATATCTCAATTAGTTGGTCTACTATCGCTTTCATATAGCTCCTCCACATATTCTCGCCATCTTCCTTTAATATCCCCCTGCTCGAATTATATTCTACCTCTCTTGTCCTTAATGTTTGGTACCGTTTCCCCTCGCTTACCTCCCGGTTATAAATTTTCCCTAGCGTATAACACACCAGCTTCCCCTTCTTTTTGCAGTTTCTCCATTTTCTCACATTGCCTTTTCCACTAATTTTCCTTCGCCCAATTGGTTATTCGCCGCAGTTAATTATTTTCCTCCTTGTATTTCACCTTATCTATGTCGAAATAGACGTTTTTCCAACAACTCCTCCATTTTCTTAATAATTTCTTCTGTACCTCACTGCTTCTTTAACCACCTCATTTTCGATGCTCTTGTTGTTTTCTCAGCCACTCTTACATTGCCTATGTTTATATTCTCCCAATTTTCCTCGATTGTTCCCATTTCCTTTGCTTTGCCTACGTTCCCTTCCTGTATTTCTTGGTATTCCCTCCTTTTTCCCCTTTTAACGCTTCCAAATTCCACCTCTTTGTCTTTATAATTTTATTAAGCTTTTTAAAAAGAACGTTACACTTCATCAAAACTGAATTATGATCTAAATCTGCATCAGCCCCCGAATAACTCCGCAAGTTCTTCACACTGTTCCTATATCATTGATTAACCATGATGTAGTAAATTTTATATCTCCCAGTTTCTCCAGGCATTTTCCATGTGTACCTCCTCCTACGATGGTGTTTAAACCAAGTGTTTGTAACCACTAAGTTATTTCTCCTATTAAAATCTACTGCTATCTCTCCGCGATCATTTCTCGTTCCTAATCCAAATCCTCCCACTTCATACCCATCTCTACCTTCCCCAACTACGGCGTTCTAGTCGCCGATTACTATTTGGTTTTTCTTGCCCGGGACTTCCCTGATTATTTCTTCTAGCAGTTCATACACCTCATCCATGTCTTCCTCCTAATGATTGCTTGTAGACATGTACACCTGGACCAATATGAAATTTGTCGGGCGTGCTTTTATTTCTACCACTACTATCCTGTCACCCACCTGCTCAATGTTTTATATCTTCATTCTCAATTTTTCGTTCAATATTATGGCTATCCCACGTTGGCTTTCAACTCCACAATTAATGATTGCCCTGCAACTATCACTCCAGTAGTCCCCGCTGTCCTTCCATCTCACCTCGCACAGCCCTCAGGCATCTACGTTCCCTCTGTTCATTTCCCGTTTAATATTTTCCAGCCCTCAACATTGTCCTAACGTTCCAAGTCCCTATTTTCGTCGGTACTTTCATTCCCATCTTCTTTTTTTCTTATCTTCCTTGGTCCTTGTATCCTGTGACTGCTCCGTTGTGCAAGGATTTTGTGAGATGACGACCTCGGTGGCCTTGTATCCCCGCTGCCGCGCCCGACACCCGGCAGTGGGCGGCGTCCTGTAGTTGCCAGGATCATTTTTCAGGGTAGTAAAGTAGTCGAGAGGGACTCCCCCCCACCCACCTCCACTTCCTAACAGTGTTTTACACGTGACACCATCACTGGACTACCTTTCGTCTGGCTCCTACCTTTCAACCTATCTTCCATGGTTGGCCCTACCGGGAGCAATTTTGATTGATCCCGCCTGTCCAGCTCTACGGGTCATAGGAACGCGCAAGACATTCCACCGCGTCAAGGTTGTAGTCCGCGGGAAAGGAATTAAGTTAATAGAAATGAAAAAAAGTCTGCATTTTAATTTTTTCATTTCGGAAATACTGCTTTATATAATGACCCTCATAAGTTGTTGCTTAGATTATGGTTAATGACATCCAGTGGTAAATTTTAACTTATTGGTATTGCTCTCTCCAATCAAAGCGTACCGGTAATTTTTTCACTGAAATAGAATACACGGATAGCTTCAACCCACGTAATTAAGTATTTCGACCCACATAATGAATAACTTATTATTTATTTTTACTAACATATATACTACACACACAACTTATATTTATTATTTACAGGTTGTATAAAAAGGATTGATCTGATTTTGAAACTGTACATTTATTGAGGGAAACACTATAAAACAGTAAAAAATTTCAAAATACTCACTAGATATAAAAGTTTTAAGTGTGGCATTACAAATTTTTTTTATGTCCACCGGTTGCAGTACGGACATGTAGACAATAGATAAATTCGTCATACACTCTACTTAGGATATCTTAATTGACAGAAGTCACGACAGCACTAATTCTGGCATTTAGCTCATCGGTGTCTCGAGCTAATGGGGGCTAAAACACAATCCTCAATATATCCTCACAAGAAAAAATCGCACGGAGTCATGTCTGGAGACCTTGGAGGCCAAGAATGTCGGGCATTGCCCCGGGGTACCGTGTGTCCTTTCCAGCGTTGTGGCAAGGTGTCGTTGAGATTCTGTCGTACTTTGTTGTGCCAGTGTGGTAACGCTCCATCCCGTTGGAATGTGAAGTTTTCCTCCCCTCCTTCGTTTCCATCCTTCTCCGTCTTCCCTGCCATCTTAGTTCTCAACTTTCCGCTGAAAACGACGCACAGCTCGTCGAAATATTAAGCGCTTTCTTTATGAGTTTATACGCTTTTGTCGTTGTATTTTTTTTCATGCCTGCGGCATTTTTATATCTATTTAGCGTCACTCGCGTGACCCTCTATGGAGTTAAGGCCGGCTCTTTTTGATCATTTCAAATAAATCAATTCAAATCAAATAATGAAAAGTGTTACTGTCCATTTTTTATATTATACTGACTGATATCTATATCACGGTAAAAATTGTCTTTAAAATTTCTTTGAAGTTTAAAAAGTGATGGGACACATAAATTTAGTAAAATTTTCGCTATTTGTGTTGCACAAAGCCCTGAGAATACGAAAACCCACCTGCGAAATGTGGCGGAAAAAGTGTTTGCAGTTATCTCTACAGCCAAGACCAATCCTCCATAATTACTGTTTATACATTATATAAGTATAACTTATGTAACGTATAAGTAAATTGAAGCTGACCTCACAGTTTACCTGCCCCTTTTCGAACGGCGATTCTCGTATTTAGTGTATAATCATTCTTCCATGTTTGGTGCATTTTTCTTTTCGTCTTTTAGAATTTCTGTCATCCGATGACCTCGTTGTCATTTTTACAGAGGCAGCTGAATGCAGTGGATTTCATCGTCTCCAGTGACCTGCAATACGTGCTGCTCATCTCCGACGTCCGCAAGGTAAGTCGTCAAGGAAAGTGCACGTCACTTCCCTTCTTGCGCTTAAAATAAGGTGAGCGACAAAATAGCAGCTTAATCTTTCGTCCTGGCTACTGCATTTTTGAAAATTCCGGATTTACTCGGAATTATGGGCACCCGGTGATGCTAGAGTGAAACTGTCGGAAGTGCAATTAATTCTTTTCATTAAAAGCTCATTTTATATAGAAAAATACTTACAATGCAATAGTTTGGTTAAGTGATGCATAATAAACCAAAATGTGCAATTCTTTTAATGAGATAAACTATGTCGCTCTCTCTTCCATTGATTCAGATGCATTAGGTGTTGTTTTGGGATTGATAAACGCATAGATGAAAGCAAAAAATATGCCTGTTGTACAGCAAATCGTGCTTGTTTGAATAATCTGATTCCACGGATAGTTATTGAAAAGTGACGCATTTCTGTCACATCAGGTTTGTATTTTAAAATTATGAAGCAGGAAGTGAAGCCATTTATACGACGCACAATGCATACGGAAGCAAACTGAATTAATACAACGTAAAAAATTAATTTAATTTTTATTTCAAATGCACAAGAATAAATAGAGATTATTCGGGATTTCCACCGGGTCAGGTTCTCCATTTCTGCCGACGTTTCAATGGACGACTCGTCACCTCGGACGTTCTCGAAATGAATCGAACCTGACCCGATGGAAATCCTGAATAATCTTCAACGACATAGTTCGCCGGGAAAACCTTCGATCATTCTTCAAGAATATATAGAGCCTTATTTAAATTATTCAGAAGCAATGAGGAGAAATGTATCATGGTCAAGAATTGATAATTGATTGAATAGAGCCATACTTGGAATCAGATTAAAAACCAGTATTGGTAAAATATTTTGATATATTATTTTTTGAAGGTACCGCAGTATGTGATATTTAATTAATTCCGTGATAAAACCAAATTCTCTTTCCTTCTCAGGTGTTCCGGTACTCGTTCGAGGCCAAGTACACTATATACGAGTTAGCTACGGAGTGAGTACCATTGTGTTTAAATTTCGCTTACTTACAGTTCAAATAGCATTTAAATTTATACATTGATTCAAAGTGCTAGTTATCATATTGCCTTTTATGTTTTATTGATTAATACCGTGGCAGTGGTCCATTAAATATTTTATCACAACAGTCGCAGTACTAATTGCGGAATTCAACTCTTCAATGCGGGAAATGGATACCATGATCTCAAAAATGAAAGAGGAGGTGGTAAATTTTAAAAGTTTCTTTGTAAATAAATGTGTTACCTTATTTGGCATCATTGGTACTGTTATTTTCAAAATTGTTTTTTTTTAAATTTTTTATATAATTTAGATGCTTTACTTGATCTCCTCATGTAGTTAACTTATTTTCATTGTTCCTATTGTTGATTGAATATAATGAAGTCTATTTCTGGAGTAATCTTATTTATGACTGAATATAATTATGCCTATTTCTACTGCAGGTATGTTGGGTTATAACTTTTGAGTGGATTTATACTGTGTATTAATATGTATTTCCTACGAAACCATTTGTAACCATTATTATTATTGAACCCTACAGGCTCTTCTATTTTGAGCCATCCGACGCTTCAAAATTTAGGTGTTTTCCAGGAAATATATGTGAACCCCAGAAGTCAAGGGGTCTAAGTGACATTTTTGAAAAAAATAAGTTAGATACAGGAATGGGATGTGAAAATATTAATCTTTCAGGTGGTCAAGGGGTCCAAGTGATTTTCTTGACAGGTGCTGCTATCTAGGGTAATGCCTCTTAACTACTTAGTGGGTTGTACCAAACATTTTCAACTTAGTATTAACTTTTCTCTAAACAATGGTTTTGTTACTTAGACCCCTTGACTTCTGGGGTCCTCGTATATCCTCTGCATCCACTTTTAAAGCACGCACCGATCAGCTCGAACCGACTGTTCATTACAAACTGAGCAGCGCGAAGTCGTCAGCAGATTATGTGACCCATGGCGCTCGTAGCCTCTTGTTTTGTAGACGCCTGTTGATGCTCGTGACGCGTGAGCCCGTAGCCGCACATTGTCGCTTGCAGTGGACCCTAATGGGAAGGGGGGAGTGGGACGGAGAACACGTGTGAGGCGTGCGCGTGAAAGGGAGTGCGACTCGTGTGTGCAACAGGTTGCTTGCTTACTTTGGCGTCGACTATTTGGAAGAAGAACCCACGCCTTCGCCCATTCCGTCAAGGAACGGAATGGATGGCCGGGAAATGACCTCATTGAGCTGTATATCGTAAGTACAACTACATCTACGTCATACCATGCAAGCCACCCAAAGGGTACGTGACAGGAGGTGCTTCCACACGAGGCATGCATGAATTATACGGCAGAACACCGAAACTACATTGAAACCAGCGTACCACACATGCAAGGCGCCACTTCAAAATCTACTAACCAAGAAACATTCTATCGTCAATCGTTCCAACATGCAAGGGATACAAAGACTACTACTACAGATTCAAAATATCATGCATAAATAAGAACATCAGTTTTTACATCATGCATAAATAAGAACGTAGAGAATATAGAATAGAAAACAATTTTATTGCCCTGGGACAAAGTCCCTTAGGATATTGAATTAGGGTATATAGAGAGAAAGATCCACAGTCTAGCTAATGTCACTATTTATGACGACGATCACAGCTGTTATGGTCCCGAATGGTACGCGGAAAAAATGACATTTTGTACCTATTGGTTCTACAAATTATCTTTAATTTCATTGGCGCCATTCAATCTGCCGTAGCACGAGGGGGTTAATAGTATGTTTTTTACGTCGTCACAAAAGTATTTTTCCTGAAAATTAGCTAAGAGGTTAAGCCTATAATTTAATGTACGCTGTGATAGCGATTCCCATCCTAATTCTTTTAAAAATCCAGACACACTAGTAAACTTATCGTAGCATCGTTTTACAAACCTAGCTCCTCTTCGCTGCACGCGATCTAATTCCGATATCAACCCCGCTTCATATGGATCCCATACACTCGCAGCATATTCCAGATGAGGCGTAACGATTGAAAAATGACAACGTTCTTTCACTTTGTCATCACATTTTCCGAGTATTCTCTTGATAAGGCCTAGCTTGCTGTATGCTTGACCGCATATTTCTCGAATATATACGCGTATACGCGAATCTAGCAGCCGTACTTAGCCTAAATCAATGCCTAAGGCCCTACTCTTCACTGAGTCTTCGTTTGCCAAAGGATTCGCTTTCTCCAAATACTCCTGGGTCTATACTAAGCAATATTGCAACACGACTGGCAGGATTGTAAGTCGATAATAGAGAGGGAGTGGGAGGTGAAGGGAAGGGGGAGTGGATGTGAGAGAGGGGAAGACACAGGGGGAGTGAGAGAGAGATACGTTGGATGTCAGCCCTTGCGAGGAATAGATCGCAGCTCTGCCGCTCTTCTCACTTCATCCTTGGGAAACCCATACCTTGAAACAGAGGCATTGCCTTTTAGAGAGCCGTCGTAGTTTGAATTTCACTCAGATATTAGAGATGGGTCGAATAGCATTTTTCTCGAATTCGAATATCGAGTTCGAATATCTAATATTTTTTTCGAATATCTCACTCGAATATCGAATGATAAAATGGGCGTTTTTTTAAAGGATTATCAGAATGTGGAAGGTTTAAAGATTTAATTATTATTAGTAGTTTACTACGTTAATCACAAACCTTTAATTAAATAAAGAAATCACAGTTGTTTTAAAAATTTAATTTGTAAAATGTAAGTGTCATCATGCAACGAGGAATCAAAAAAAAGACCAACCAAACCTCGCGAGCGTTTAAAAATTCATTCATTTGAGTTTTCATGTAATTCCCCAGAAGTTATTATGGATTATATATATTTATACTTACTTAACTTGAAAGATGAAATTGTGTTTGAAATATTAGTTAATGGATTCGTACCAGCCAAATCTGGTAGATCAAACGGTTTGTAGCATGTAAGACCCAACCGATGAACGTGACTTTAAAAATATTACAGTCGATTTGCGTAATATGTATATTCGAGAGGGTAAAATTATTAATTTGTGTTCTCGAATATCGAATAGTGCAAATAACTCGTTATTCGGGGTAGTCGAGAATTCGACTATTCAAACGTCCCATCTCTACCAGGTATACTACATTTTCTTGTTATCAATTAAATGCAATCACTCATTTGTAATGACTGCTAAATTGCGTTTATGACCACGCGCGTTACGAATAATATCGTTTTCGTACAACCTCGAGTCTACAAGGAGAGACGTCATTAAAGGGTCCTAAGGAGTATTCCATGAGTAGCAAAAGTCAAATAGTAGAGGGGTTCGAACGAAGAAAGATCGTAATAAAAGTAAAGCAGAATTTATGAAACTAGGTTCTGTTAAACGTATAATAGGAAGATCCTCGGGTGAAAAAGTAAAAGAGAGATGCTACTTCGCTCAGGTTAGGCAACACATCGAATACGCCGCGAGCATTTAGGACCCTGGTCATAATGATTTAACCAAAAAAATTAAAAAAATACAAAGAAAAGCAGCACGCCACCTTAAAAGATGCTACGAACGAACATATGGTGTCTCACAACTCTTAGAGGGATTAAGGTGGGAGCCCCTAGAACCTCGGGGGCCGCACGCTAGGCTTAGGCTGCTTGATAAATTCAGGACTGATATTTTTCAGAGTGACACAGAGAATATTATCATGACGTCTCACTACATTTCTAGGTCTGACAAATGCGATCAAATAAGAGAGATTCTCTGCCGAACAGATAGGTGCAAAAACTCGTTCTTTCCGCGCACAATAAGCGACCACAATAGAAACTTAGCTCCTCCAACTACACTCTCATAGGACGTATCACCATTTCACCTCCAAAACTTTTACATCTTTACACGGCTGGTGACCCACCACCTCCCGCCATACGCCCAAGGGGCGGCTCGCGGGGTAGTATGTAGATGTCATACTTTTACCAATAATCCTCTTTCGGTGGTGGAGTTAAAACAGCTGGAAGTCGACCCGCTACCAAATTTTGGTCAACAAATGCCGTAGTGTTTTTCTAGATGGTTAAGAGATTCAAAAAAGTTCCATGCGGGATATCCAATAGGTGCCGGGTTGAAATAGGTCCCGGGTCGAAAGCGGGAAGCTAAGAAGGAGAGACGTCATTAAAGGGTCCTAAGGAGTATTCCATGAGTAGCAAAAGTCAAACATTAGAGAGGTGCTAACGAAGAAAGGTAGTAATAAAGGTAAAAAGTCGATTCGCACACAAACACTCAGAATTCCACAAGCACATAAATTCTTAATTAGGATCGCATCAGAGTCGTCTCGCTCAGAGTGGTCTAGCAGAATTCCCAGGGATTGCGAACCAGCCCCCTATGGTGCCATATTTCAAGAAACACGGCTAATAAGCCTTGGCAATGGCTTTGCTGTGTCAAAATTGGAAGAAGACGACTAGCAGATACATATATAGCTACATATTACCCTACGAGCCACCTAATGGGAGTTTGCCAGGGGGTGACTTATCACTAAGATGCACAAATCGAAATTGACTTTCATTAACATTCACCAAACTATGGGTATGCTACAGAAACTTTCGAACTAATGTATACTGTAACTATGTAAACGTGACGCAAGAGTCATGAAAGGAACGTGCAAAACATGGTGTTAAAACTACTTGGCAGATTTAGAAACATGTATTAGGGTGCATATGAATTAATGGAAAATTATTGACAATTTTAGTGTTTTTCGTCGAAAATTTCGAAATTTTTAAGGCAGAAATGCTAACAGAAGATATTATCCGATTTGGAAAAAAATCACATCTGTAATATCCATCCGGGTACGCAACTTCTGCCGGGTATTACGATTCGCTCCTAGAAAAAGGTGGAAAAACGAGGCACCCTAATGTATGTGTACATACATTAGCCAATGACTCCATAGGAGGCGCCTTTGTAGTGATTCTCTCCAACTGACGTCAACGGTCTTCTGTTAACGTTTTCTTGGCTGTGAGAAGAATTCTCACTCATGATGGCATAATTTCCTCTGCCACAACTCACATATATTGGGCGATTACGGCACTTCTTTTCGGGGTGGTCTACCCGTAAAGAAGAAAGGTAGTATCGCTTCGACTCTAATACCTTTTTTCCGCCAGTAGCATTTTTTGTACTTTCATACAGTCAGCTGATCCATAGATACCTCCACAGAAGACATAATTCCTCGTTTAATCCTCGGTCGTTGTAACAATCCTGCAACTGTTGGAAGCTCTTGGGAGTGTTAATAGTTAGGCTTTGATGGGGGCTCCTTTTTCCATAAGGTTACCTTGTCCACAGTGGCTGAAAAAACGCCAAAACCTGGTATTGCTGAATTCACTTTCAGCTCACCCTCTATTTCCGCTCGTATGAAGTGCAATAGTCGATTCCAATCGATCTTTTGAGTTGCTGGGTCTGCCGAAGTCACCACTGCCTACTGTACCTTCTAAACTCATCTGACTGCTGTACGCCTTTACTAACTACCACAATTGCGTCATTTCGTTGCCAAATGCGTAGAATGTCCTCCGGAAAATGATTCCAGAAAGGGAAGCAACATTGAGGCACTCCTTTTCTGTAGGGCACTCCAATTTGTCATATGAGGAGGCTAATGATGTCTAATTGGTTGTCAGAGAATTTTGCAACACCAAACTTAATAGTTCCCTGATATTCACTTTCACTATCATCTTCCCGGCCGTGCCTGTCCTTTTAACTACTCATATCTATAGTGTAATTCTCACTTGTGGCGGGAAATCTCTCAAATAACTCCCTGACTCTAGAACCGGGAATGGTTACCTGCACCAGATACTGAAACTTTTCACTTGCATCAATCGATGAGTCTCGGTCAATTTTCAGGAATTCAGACCAAAATTTTAAAAAAATCTTTCATATCATCTCCGAATTTCTTACTCTTATTGAATGATTTTGAAAGAACGCTTCTAACTGTACCGAGTTGAACTGGCTCTAGAGACTGTTCCTTGTGACAGTTAATATTCTTCCAGTCTCGGAACAGTCCTCTTGACCTTGTGTAAAAGGATCGTTTACTCTTCTGTTCTTATGATTTCCTCGTCCAAGTCCTTCTGCGAGAAGTTCTTCAGATCTAACATGTCATTATAAAGTAAATCGTCCATTAGCGATAATTCGACTCGTCATTTCTACCATAATTCCATTGACGTTTGTATATCCACGATATTCTCGTCCCCTGATTTCAGTAAAGCGTCAGTCTCGTTGCACACTCGCGTGAACGCACTACGATAGTTTTGTGTGACTTCTTAATCTAATCTATATTGCCCATAGTTATCATAAAGTATCCTTGATTCCTGCCTCGGTCGTCAAATGTTGGATATGAACAAAATCGACACTATTCAATCCTCGAAAATGTAATATAACTATTGAAAATTACAAAATAAACTTGAAAATTAACTGAACAGGCTTCAACGTGGACTGGCCATATTTTCCCTGCAAAGCACAGCACCACAATACTAGGGCCCTGGAGCAAGGAAAAAAATTAAAAAAACATTCCAAATGCACTGCCTCTTCCTCAGCAGTTGACACAAGATATTTTTCTGCCATTGAGTATACAGCCCTGCTAAAAAAATTCTTAGAAATTGTTCTGAAGAACGTAAGGAATTCTGCAGAAATTGACTCTTTTTCTTCAGAACAAGTTCCTTTTCTATGGATCTGTACGGAACATGAGAGCCTGACTCTACAGTACATATGTTCTGTGGAGTTATTTTCTGCAGAGCAAAATAACTCCTTACAAGCTATTCTGTAGAACTTCAGCAACTCTACGGAAATATGTAAGGTTTCCGTTGACCCAGTTCCTTTTCTACGGACCTATATGGAGAGTCGTAGGGAATTCCACAGAGCATCCTAAGGAATTCTGCGGAACTTCCTAAGGTATTCTGCAGAACATCCTAAGGTGAATTCCAGAAAATAGCGTTTCAATACTTTAAGGAACTTTTGAAGAAATTCTACAGAACTTTTGAAGAAATTCTGTAGAAGTATTAATAAGGAAACTGCACAGAATTTTTTTACAGGGTGATAAGTGTAGTGATGAGCACGTGTATGTATTAGAATATTTATTCGGTGAATGTTTTTATTTTGAATAAATAATGGGAGAAATGTGCTGCAGATAATTGCTCTAAATCTGAGAGTGAGAAAAATTCTCACTCGCAACCGCTCACGTAAGCGGAAGCCTGGCGACCACTCCCGGGTTAAGATTATAATTAATCGCTACAGTAAAAGATCTGTGAAAGGGAAGGATAGATGCCGCGAGTTACTGGAATTCCCTCCCAAGTTTCATGCGTATTCTAGAGTGAGGACCCTGAATGAGCTATACAGATTAATATGTGACGTTCATACTAGTGGACGTAGCGGGTCCCCGATTCGATGACGTACTCCGGCAGACCACACGACGTCTACCCGTAAAGGGAATCGGTGGATACCCTAATCCCAAGAATTTGGGCAATGGGCTTCGCCGGTTCTCAACAGATGTGTGGTAAGTTTTCGCGAAAGCGAGACTGGCGGGGACTCGTCCAACGTTGTTGGGGGAACCCAACAGCTACGAGGACTTTGGGGAGGCGGGGGCCCATTGTCGTCCTTTTGACGGCAATCCGCCTCATGGTGTCGGCCTTCTAAGTAGTGGCTGTGTGTTCGCTAACCCTTCCCATCCTTTTCCCTCCCTTCCCACTACTATCCTCCCCGGTGATAATTGAGAGCTTCCAGACCGGGAGGAGAGTTTTTAGCCCGCGGGGAAACCCAAATCGCATGTCCTCTTGCCTAACTAAACGTGTCCTCTCGCCTCCCCTCTCGGCTCATCCGCACAGGAACAAGTACGCGCTCACCCCTTCTGGCGAGGGCAGCGTCCGCTCCTACGGTCCCGGCTTCGGCGGCCCTGACGCCGGCGGCGATGACGCTGTGGACGACGAAGAGCAGCCCATGCTGCAGCTGGCTGCCTGGGCGCCCCGAGGCAACGGCATCTGCTTCGTTCACCGCAACGACCTCTATTACCGGCCGTCCGCCCGGCGGAGCAAGACCTACCGGCTGACCAACACGGGAACACCGGGCGTCATCTTCAACGGCGTCACCGACTGGCTTTACGAAGGTGAGCGGGGACTAGTTGGTCTCTCTCTCTTCGGTCACCTCCAGGTGACCATTTCCATAAATGAATTTCCACGAAAATAAGCTTTCGAATGGTCATTAGAGGAAACCTCACCACGTAACCTTTCGGCAGTAACTAAAGCCGCGTTTACACTATGCAGAAAAACCTGCTATATGCTAAACCTGATGTATAAAGTTATATAACATTTGCTACATATAGCAAAACTCAAAACGGAGAAACGTTATACGTAGCAGTTTGCTACAAATAGTAAATGTTATTGGCGAGTTTTGTTTCTAGCACCTGCTTAATGCAGCACTTCCTGTCAGTCAGTAGAGAGGCAGCCACGTTGTTGTGCGGATGTGTTTTGCTTGAGATGCATTTTGGAAGGGCTACTAAGTGACAAAGATTGAGATAACGATTTAATAATAACTTTAATTCTTCTTTACGGCATAATCATCAGCATTCAAGTCTTTTAACTAGTCACTCGCTTTGTACTTTTTCCTGGCTTGTAGCGATGGCCGCACCCAAAACCTTCGTTTTCTTCTGTGAGCTGCCAAAATTACTATAACGGCTGCCGCTAGCACTAGACCCTTCCTCCTCGACATCTTTTATGAAACAATTTTTCTGCGTTATTTTTGATCATTGTAACATGGGTCAATTGGGAAAAGCTATAAAATATAGCATTTGCTATATAACTTTAGTGACATGTAACACTGCTACATATAGCAAAAGGTGTATTGCAGGTTTTGCTACATAGTGCAAACGCGGCTTAATTGTAGCGAAATACGGACTGTTCCAATGATAAGCTGTCATTTTTTACCTCTAATTTAAGACGTGACGGCTTTCCGTGACGGGTTCGTTGATAAAACTTTGAAGCAATGATAGAGAAAGGTTGCATGCTTTATTGAGTGCAAGCTTAGTTTCAAAAATTTTAACTTTTGACCATAGAATTGGGGTCCAATTCAATATCTAAATTTTGCCTTACTGGGGGGGTTTCTGTGTTTTAAAAAAATCAAGGTGCAAAAAAGTCATAATTTTGGAAAAAAAATTATTTCGAGTGTTTTTGGGTGTGAGGGACACTATGGAACCATTTTCGTTCTCAAAAACCCAACAATGATTCATGAAAGACCACAGTCAATGTCACAGGGGTGACAAAATGCAATTCAGAGCATTAATTGATGTCAATTAAAGTAACAAACATGTGGAATCATCGGTTAAGTAAGATGCCCAAGTCGATGGTAAGGTCCTTGTGTGCCTTTTGTCATTTCTCAACCTCGAAGGGTTTCGCACTGTTTGAAAGACACTAGGGTAACAAATAACAAGGACAACAAAAGTATCGAATCGTATGTCTATGTAAGGTTCCTCTTGTCATCCAATGACCTTGAGCAGTAAGATGGGGGCTGGAGATCACGTGGTGAAGGCAATCAAATTGGGCTAAACAAACATGTTGAGTTGAGATATGTTCTATTGGGTGCCAAATTTAATGCAGTTGGTGAAGCCTTGGAGATAGACCATTGGCTCATGCATGAGATGAAGTATTTTTTTGTTTCCTGGGATGCATCCTCTTGAGAGGCTTGACTCGAAAGGTGGTGATGGTTAGGGGTGGTTGAAATCTGAGGGTGTAGGGAATCTGCATCTACATCTACATACTACCCTACTAGCCGCCGCATGGGCGTGTGGCAGGGGGTGATAGGTCACCAGCCGTGTAAAGATGTAAGGTTTGGATAAGTGAAATGGTAGAGTGTGTAATGGGAGTGTATTTACTGGCGCTCAGATTTAATTGTGGTCGCTAATTGTGAGCGGAAAAAACAAGTTTTTGTAATAATCTGTTCAGCAATGTTCCTCTCTTATTTTATCGCTTCTGTCAGACCAATAGATATAATGAGGCATCATTATAATATTTTCTGTGTCGCTCTGAAACATGACAGCTCTGAATTTCTCAAGCAACCTAAGCCTAGCGTGTAGCCTCCAAGACTCTAGCGACTCCCATCTTAATCCCTCATAAAGTTGTGAGACACTATATGTTCGTTCGTAGCAGCTTTCAACGATGCGTGCTGCTTATCTTTGTATTTTAATGAATTTTTGGTCATATCTTTATGACCAGGGTCCCAAATGCTTGCGGCATATTCGAGGTGTAGCCTAATCAGAGTGAAGTAGCATCTCTCTTTTACTTTTTCATCCGAGGATCTTCCTTACGAACGCTTAACAAAACAGAGTTTCTCACGTTCGCGGCGGACGCTATATTTGCCGTTCTTTCCCCGTGGGCGGCAATTTTCATAAAAACGATGTCGTTCGAATAGTGTCTTTTAAAAATGAAAATGGTTTTGGTATGGTTGAAAATGATGAATTCCACTGAATCCGGGATAACTGAATGACCAATAATGAGAAATTAATTGATTCCCCTTGTGGCTATGCAACCAATGCTCACTCTGTGACTCTTAAACATACGTTCGTCTAAAATATCTTCAGAATATACTCGTCAGCTATATTTTTTTAGATAGGAAAGTAGATGAAATATTCATTGGATGCTAGTGAGAAATATAACGTGATTGCAGTCATGATATTGATTTTTCGGAAAAATAAAATAGTTCATTATTGCTTTTATCAACTGCTTCGGATTTTTCTTCTGTAGCCTTCACTAAATCCTTTTTATGCTGTAATTATCTGCTTTGACTTTCTGGCTTCGGCCACAGTATGCAGCGGGAGGGCAGTTGGGTCTTTTCTACGAATGGAAAAGGGTCTGGATACCTGAGGGCGGTCGTGAAAACGATTTTCCTAAGCACCCGCCGGGAAATCCTCCACCCTTGCGAGGTAGGCACCGGATGGCCCAGCCGCTGGGACCCCACACCAAACAATGTGTTACCCTCTCTCGCGCCATCACGAGTGAGATTTCTTGGGATTCCTTATCTAGAGGTTGGCGACCAGCCTCTCGGCACGTGTCCCACCCATTGCAAAGGCGAGGTCCTACCACCTGAAGGTCGCTCATGAGAGGGGTGGCGGCAGTCATAGCCTAGCCGGTACGTTTCAATCTATATTTTTCTCTCTCGGTGCGTGAGAACCCCAGCTCCTGGAATATTTTCATCTGCGTAAGCGAAGACAATAATTAAAGTTTCATTGCAGGGAGGCCTTGTACAGTTACATAACATAATCATTTTACTTGTATTGACCGACGGTGGGCAAGCCTTTCGATCTTCCGCTTTGTGCCACTCTGAATAATAGCTTCTTCGGAATTCGTTTGATGATTTCCGACTGTACAGCTGTACGTGTCTTATTCATTCCTACCAGTCTCCATCAATAGCTATTTAGAAATTTTCTAATTTCCTTGTCATAGGACAATTTTTTTCTCCCCCTACCACCAACTCACCAAATATTACACTCGAAAGATTTGGACAATTCTCAGTCTTGGCTGAAACAAGAGTGACCCACGAGATACACGAGTTTGTATTTTTCCTCTTGGAAAGTGATTTTTTCATTGATGTGGCAGAATATTATTAGAAGTCATGGGAGATTCAGATACATCACTATTTAGCTTCTCTGACCCTGATGATTTGTATACTCCGTCCGATATTGAAGATGACAGTGACTCTCCGTATTCAGAAGAGGAAAGCGGGGAAGATTCGTCATCGGAAGAGGAAGAGCGTGTTACATCTTTTTCAAGCTCGAGTGCATGGGGAGATTGCACAAATTCTGCCTAAAAATTTACCTTTTATGGTTGTGCTGGCTGAGATATACAATGAGACCTTTCAGATCCGGTTAGTGTTTACGTTTCCTGAACAATGAAGTGCAAAATCTAATAGTTGGAGAGCGTAATAAATACGCAATTCAGGTTATGGAATCGGAAGTCATTAGATGACGATCCAGGGTGCAGAAGTGGAAAGACAGTTCGAGTACGAAATACGCAATTACATTGTCATCCTGATTGCGATGGGTATAAGCCACTTACCCTAAATGCGGCTATATTGGTCACAGAAACCACTATACCGGAATGTAATGAGTCGGGACAGGTTTGAGCTACTATTGAAATGATTTATTGTCAGTAACAATGCTGATTTGACTGCCAGAACAGATATATAAGCCAAAGTGAGGCTCTTTGACCTGGTCTGCGGGATATTTCGTTCTACTCTCACTCCAGGTGAAAATGTTAGATTGATGAATCCTTGGTTCCTTGGAGATGTCGACTACATTTTAGGCAGTACCGGAAGAGGCTCATAAATACGGAATCAAGTGTTGTAAGCAGCGCACTCCTGAGTCCTATACACACTATCTCCAGGTTAACGCAGGTAGAAGTGAAATGTCTGTGCTGCGGGAGAATGTTGGGCACAGTCACCAAGTTGTGCTACAGTTGACCGAAGGACTTTTAAATGCAGGCAGGACAGTGTGCATAGATAATTTTTTTTTACCAGTGTTGGACTTGCTGAAGAACATGTGAGAAGGAAAACGTATGTTTGCGACTCACTCCAATCGAATAGGAAAGGTAACCCTCAAGATGTTCGCCAAAAAAATTGAAAAAGGGGGAAAAGGTCATTAATGGCCTTTTGAAGGACGATTTAGATGGCAGCGAGGCCACTAGTGATGGTGCTCCACCTTCGAAGAAGAAAAGGTCCATACACCACTTAAACAAATATGAAAGTATAGGTTTTGGATATAGAAACTGTTTGATTGTAAATAGTAGGTATATGACTAGGGTAGTATTTCAATATTTTATACATGGAGGGGAACTTCCAACCCGTATGCTCTCGTTGAGGTCCGTATTTGTGTTGAGAACCAATTCCATTTCTTATGATGTCTGGACAATATTAGGGGGAAGTCAACAATGAGACATTCTATATTACAGTTGTGGAAACTAGTGCACACTTTATGTACCTACATTATGGTATGTTTTTTACCGACTAAATAGAAAACATTGTAAAATTTTGCTTCGTATTATTGCCGCATCATAGACAATAGAGGCAAAAGCGCAATGGCCATCTACATGTTTCTTGCGAATAAATACAATATTGAAGTGTTTATTTTCTGTAAATCATTTTCTATTTGATGAAATTTATCAAAATACTGACGGGATAAATAATTTTAGGACCAGCTAATGCGAAACGCGTCGCAAAAACGGTTTCCGACCCCTGTGGATGGAGAATAGGCAATTTGCATCACACGGATTACGTATTTCTGATAGTTCGTCATTGTAGTCGATTCCAGATTTTTGCTGAATTTCGAATTCTAAGCTAGTAAATATAAGTTAATGTTTTACGTATCAATACAGATAAAACTCACGATAAACTGAATGTATTAATCCACAACCCATTGTTTTACTCATAAACTCTCTTCATGTAAAAACATCGCCATTACATCAATAAATCATCTTCGTGGGCGAAAGCAGTAGTCGTATTCCTCCCTCATTGGCGTACGGGGATAGAAGATTCCTTTCTTCTTAAGGCGCGTGGGACCACCGGTGGGTCATGCCGTCGCGAACGTGTTAAGGCTGTGCCGCATATGTTTTGTATGTGTGTTCCCCACAATATGGAAGAATGAATGATGAAATACAAAGGAGAGCTTGGATGAAGGGAATGATTGAGATAAGCCAAACTCCTCATCTTTAAATCCATCAAATATTATAATACATGGCATGCTTATTTCCATGACTAGTGGCGCACTTTCAGGGTTGCCTAGCTGGATTAAGAAATACTCTAAATTAACCTTTAGGATGGCAGTTTGACTGATTGCAATTCTACTTGACCATTTATCATAATTAACCTTTAGAATGGCAGTTTGACTTATTCCAATTCTACTTGACCGTTTATCATAATGGGTAGGCGGAGAGTATTGAGATGACGGATGTACCCACGCTTTGACCAGAAATGGTCCGAATTGACCCTCCATTAGAGGGGCTCAAAAAACCCGAAGGTCAAAAAAGTTAAGGGGAGATTTTCTCATCACGTGCTACTTTCCAATACAAGCTTTTTGACACCTCGCGCGACCCGATCCGACCACCGGAAGGGGTCCCGCAAGGCTCCCGAAGTAAGCAACCCACCAGACCGAAAAAGCGGGCGGCAGCGGCCCACCTGGAGGCCCGTACGCAGCTAAGTATTGGTCTGACAAAAAAATTTATGGACCCGAATTTGTCGGAGAGGTCAAGTAACGTTACAACCAAAAAAATAAAAATTTTCAATGTTTGAAAATTTTATTTTTTTAACAGAAATAATAATTATGGTTATTTCTGAGGAGACACTAATTAAGTTTATTACTCTTTCTATCCTCTGCCACAGCTAACAGAAGCAATTGTCTCTGTTCCTCATCATGTGTTAGTTTATTACCCTTCTGAAACCGGGTCACTAATTGAACAGCACGTTCTGCACAGTCACTGACAACTTAAAAGTGTGTGACAATTTCCTGGCCTCTTAAAAAATATGGGTCCTGTTTCCATTAAGAGGGGTTTTTTTGCCAGAAAGCTATTATAGATTTTAATAGCTTTGAAAAATTTAAAAGACTCTTTGGATGCTAAGTTATTAAGGCGTCCACAACATTATTATTAAGTGTCACGTCAGCGCGAATGGGAGCATCACTGGGACATTTCCTGTTTTGCATAGCAGCAACAATCCCTTTGTGTTCACATGTCACATCGTCATCAAATAATGAAAGGCAAACGAGTTTAGGCGACAGGTACCATAAATGATGTGAAAACTTCTGGAGTGCTGCTTCCCAGTGAGAGCCCACATTCCTGTTGGAATAGAGCAGCTGGAGAAAAGTCAAGTCATTTCGAGGCGCCTGAAACCAATACCTAACATAGACCCTGCATATGAACACACAGCGGATTCGGGCATCTACTCCCGCGGAGTAACTACCTCCGGCTCGGCAGGAAGCTTTCGCTTTTATCCGAGCGTGGGTGGTAGTGGGAAAAAGGAAAGGGAGGGGAAGGGAAAGTTAGCGAGCCACAAACCCTTCGAGGCCGACACCAATGAGGCGGATTGAGGTCAAAAGGACCTCAATTGGGCCTCCGCCTCCCCGAAGTGCTCGTATTAGTTTGGTTACCCAAACAACTGAGACGAGTCGCCGTCGGTCTCTCTTTCGCGAAAAACCTACCGCACATATTTGAGAACCGGAAGAGCCCGTTGCCCAATGATTTGGGATTAGGTGTCTCCCTTTCTGGGTAGACGCCGTGCGGTCTGCCGGAGTACGTCCTCGAGTCGGGGACCACCGGACCCATGGAGGGTCAATTATGACCAATTCTGATCAAAGCGTGGGTACATCCATTCTCTCAGTAGTCCTCGTCTACCCACATATACCCATATATATACATATATATAAACACACCAAGAGACAGAAGCCGGGAGTCTTGACGCGATGACAGCTGAAGCTGTCATCGCGTCAAGATGCCGAATATCCACGTTTTCATGACATAAATAGCCCGCGCCATCCAACGCGTTTTTCTGAGCGCCCCAGGTTTCTTGAATTTATATTGAGGCTTCCTTTGACTTGGCCGCCCAAGAAAACCACGCACAATTCAAGAAACTCTCTGTAATCGCCGCGATGCTGCTTTCTCTGCGAAACAAGCGTCATTGGTTTCCATATAAAAAGAATAATGAGCAGGTGATTTTTATGAATGGTATTTTACCTGAAGCTGTTGTTTACAGAAAGTAATAATGTCGTCAGCCTCTGGAATTGTCTTCAATTTCCGCGTCAATGCTGCCGTGCGGTACTTTACTGAAAAAGAAATTTGTTCGGTAAGTAAACCTTTGTACTTGGCATCAATTCATCTTTTTTCAACGATCATGTTAAGCTTAATCAAACTTACACTGATCCATGGTTTTCCAGTTTTCATCTAACTTAGCAAAGAAAGGAAGTCGAGGATCCTTGGAATCCCCGAGCAAGTTAGTGGTGGCAGCCTCTAGCACCAGCTCAGTAACATGATGTCGACAGGCATAGCTAATCAAATCGTTGGCGATCTTCTCTGCAGGCAGGGTGCAGCAGCCCTTGATGTGGCCAGTGTTTTGGGATGTTGTAACAAAGACTGTGCCGACAATTTTATTCTCTAAGCCCCAATCACTGAGAAGTCCAAAAGTCGCTTCTGCCTGAGCGCGTCCTGTGCTTGCATCAAGGCGTGGGACTCCAAAAAGCTGTTTAAAGTCTAGACCCGTGATAAGTACTGGCATCAGATCATGCTTCTTAGAATCTGCGAGCGAAATAGAACCATTTATATTTAACGATAATATGTTAAAATAAACAAACGAATTCGTGTAAGTATGCTCACCATCCCCCTCCGGCAATAATTTCCCATCCCAGTGAACAAAGAATGACCCTGGCATGGAGGCAACGGAACTCATCAGCGAATCCACGACAATTTCCCTGTTGGCATTTCGTTTGCGCTGGAGTGAGGCCCTCGAATATACAGGATTAAATGTTGGAAGAGCGTCATTCTCAAGACCCAGTGAGTCACCAGCTGCTTTCAAAGTGGATTCCACAGTATTTTTTACGATGTGAGCACCAAATTTATCACTAGTTTGAGTTCTATCAAGGGCTGATGTAAGTAAGCTTGGTAAGAAATGAGAGTTTCTTCCGCCCTTTTTTATTTTGCGGTGGCCTGTACTCTAAACGTAAAGAAAAAAACTTAAAATAATAATTCTACCCTTTCTCAAAATGTGAATAATAAATGACTTCTTTACTCACCAGGATCATTGATGGTAGCTTGTTCTTGCTGAGGATCTTCATTATGGTTAAGGCCAGGGCAATTAACTGAAGACGTTTTCTGAAACGCTGTGCCAATATTATGATCGGAGCGCTGTTTGAGCTTCATTTGTCTCTCCTTCCTCTTCATTTTCCTCTTTCTTCTTCACCCACTTTCTATCAACGTTAACCAAACTTACTTTCCTATCTTTTTTCATTGATTCGTAAAACTGTCTGTCCTCTTTTAACTCAATTTTCCTCCTCTTCAAACCGATATCAAACAATGTGTCCAAGGATGCTATGAACCTCTCTCTTCGCAAGTTTGTTGGTCTCGACATTGAACGCTTTAGTTCAACCCATTCATCATATACTGCAACCAATTTACCAGTAGCATCGTTCTTTGATAGCGTTGGGATACCTCCCCTTGCCCACATGTCCAATAGAAGCTCAACAGCTTCTCTACATGCATCGCGGATGGTCGGCGTCGGTCTCTTTAGTCGCGCGAACAGAACAAACTGCATAACATTCCTTAATGTCGGAAGTCTGTTGTCGCCACAAATACTGTCCGTGGCACCACCAATAAGCCACGTCGCAGGGGATGTTCTGGTAGTTTTCTTAGGTGGCATAATCAACTGACTTCACTTCCAATATTACTTTATAACTTGAACCACACAGTATCCGAAAGACACGCCGAAAAAACGCGATACGACTCGCGACGTGCACAGCGCCAGGACTGCGGGAGTGCGAGCGTAAATTGGCGCGTGCACAGCACCTCAGCTCAGCGCATACTGACCGACTACGCTTGCAGCCGTGGACTTTACCCTCGGGCCCCAATGGAGGCTTGACAAGACTGAACATGTCTGTTTACGCCAAACTTAGGTTCTCCCGATCTGTCTCTGCTGTGCGGTTGCTGGGTGGTAGCCGAGTCAGTAGAGTAAGTAATGCTCTCGCTTCGTGTACGTGAGTAGGGTTCGAATACCGTCACCTGACAGTCCTTTTCTTTGCTACCGATATCATCATGACGCAAGGGACCATCTGTGAAACTTTTTTAATCTCTTCTGACTCGACAGAAACTCCACAAGGCCAATAAAACGTACACTTTCCGTATTTATCCATGAAGCGCGTTTGAAAAAAATTCAAATATTTGAGAAATTTGTCATTTTTTGGTTTATTTCTGACGTAACTTGACTTCTCCGAGAACTTTTTTCTGTAAAATGTTTTTGTCAGACCAATACTTAGCCGCGTACGGGCCTCCAGGTGGGTCGCCGCCTCCCGCTTTTTCGGTCTGGCGGGTTGCTTACTTCGGGAGCCTTGCGGGACCCCTTCCGGTGGCCGGATCGGGTCGCGCGAGGTGTCAAAAAGCTTGTATTGGAAAGTAGCACGCGATGAGAAAACCTCCCCTTAACTTATTTGACCTTCGGTTTTTTTGAGCCCCTCTAACCCTCCATGGTGGTCCTCCTCAGGGACCTCCTCCGGTGGTCCCTGGTTCGATGATGTACTCCGGCAGACCGCACGGCGTCTACCCGTAAAAGGGAGTCGGGGGATACCTAATCCCAATTATTTGGGCAACGGGCTCCTCCGGTTCTCAAAGGATGAGCGGTAAGTTTTCGCACGAGCGAGACTGTCGGGGACTCGTCTGACGTTGTTGGGGGAACCCAACAGATATGAGCACTGCGGGGAGGCGGAGGCCCATTGTCGTCCTTTTGACGTCAATCCGCCTCATGGTGTCGGCCTCGCAGGGATTGTGGTTCGCTAACCTTCCCTTCCATTTCCATCTTCCTTTTTCCTACTACTTACCTCCCTGGTGATAAGCAAACTCTTCCAGACCAGGGGGAGAGTTTTTAGCCTCGCGGGAAGACCCAATACACCTGACCGTTTATCTTAATCTTAGCACTTTTATGGCTCTTTGGAGATAAGGAAGCTAGACGTTTTTTATTGGAGGAAACTATGAAGTATTCATCTCTCCTTCATATTTTTCCCTCGTCTACTGTCTTCCACTCCACCCTCTCCAACCCCTACCATTCACTTCATCCCCCTTCTCCCATTCTATCCAAATCAGTATATGGGTGAACCGTATGTGCAAGTTTTATGATTGTCATCAGTGGATCAGCCATAGAAGGTCCTGTTATTAATGTGGCAGTTGTATAGATACCTCAACAAATGCCCTGGTACCTTTGGGCAACATGTACATGTGGTTGTTCCTTTCTTTTCCCGGTGAATTGTCTCAAGTTTTCAGTGAACAAATGAATTTACCCATCCCATTGTTCTTCCTTACAGAGGAGATTCTCAACTCTCACAGGGCATTGTGGTTCTCACCAGATGGCCGCTGGGTTGTGTACGCTACCTTCAATGACTCCCAGGTTGGTGAAATGCGATTCCCCTTCTATGGTGGTGGCAGCAATGGTGTTGGTGTGCCCAGGTACCCCCAGATACGAAGCCTGCGATATCCCAAGGTGAGACACTCAAAATGCAGGTGAGTAATGTCTGTCATTCAGTCATCATGGATATTTGGAGGTATCCTTTGATCTCATTGGTTTTCATTAAGATATAACCATTCTGCTGCTTGAAGTTGAGAGGATAGTACATAACATGAGGACATTTATGTTTTGCTCATTAAAATTGAGAAAAATATTGCTCTCCAGACTCATAGTAGCACCAAAAGATGTTATTTTTTTTAATTAACTCTTAACCCGTTACGTGTGGTCTGACAGACCGCTGCAGTTTTAAAATTATGAATATTTTCAAAATGTCTGTAACTCTTGTTACCTGCATATTTTTGTCTAATAAGAATTAGCATTTTCAAAATTTTATAAATTTATCCAGCCTTTTTGTAAAATGGTAATTGAATTTAATGAGCGGTCTGTGAGACCTCACGTCACTAAATTGGAAAATCGCTAGTTGCTTTGCTGGTGGATATGATTCCAAAAGAGATTAAGAAGACGAACTTATTCTATTGTGCAAGTATAAGAATAAATACTCCTTGCTTGTACCATTTGATAGCCACGCAATTTATCTGTAGATTCTTAGAAAATACGTCCAGTAAGATAGAATGATTACTCAATATGATGCTGATGATGCGAGCAAAATAAAAAAATCCCACTTTTTTTTGGAAAGTTCACGCTCCTAGAACTATAAATGTGAAAAATATTAGAGATTTTGTTATCAATTATAATAAAACAAATAAAAAAATTTAAAAAAATAAAAGTTTTTGCCTGTGTTTTTGTGTCATTATGCCTGCACTCTTTATAAGCAATACGCTGGTCACGTATGCTGGGAGAATGACTTTGAATCCCGAAATAGCACTCGCCCATGCCTCACTTGAGCTATTCATTTGTGCCCTTCTTTTGGTAATTCACCTCTGATTTAGTCTTTGGGATATGTGCATCAAAACAACGAATTTAACAGCCGGAAGAAATGGAAAAGGACCAGGGAAGAACCGTGAGTAAAAGGTCGCACTGCAAATGCTGTTTCGTTCAGGATCGTGAGAAATATATTTTTCGACTATTTTGTATAAGTACTATCTTTGCTGGCTAGTTTTATACTGCAATGACTTGAAAAACCCTTCACTTTGGAGTTTTGCTTGTGGTCGGAAAACCCGGGCGACTCCCGCCGGCCCATTTTATTGCCCGTGCCCTTGTGATGTCAGCGACCGTTTGTGCTCAACGTCCTCCTACGTGGTGGTCATCTGACACAAGGACACACGCCGGACGTGTATGGAGGGGAATTCTGGGACATGCCAGAGCACAGATGGTATAATATCCCCGCTCTTCTCTTGAGTCTCTGTTTTTCAACCATTTTTGACTAATTTCATTTTAATTACATCTCCAACTATTCATCTGATTTTCAACTATTTTTGATCTCATTTTCACTCATTTTAATGTCTCTTGCGACTATTTTTTAACTCATTTTTGACTTATTTAAACTGATATACCAAGTTTCAAATTGCAAAAGAGTGGCAAAGAAATTCCAAATGAGTGGAGAAAATGAGACGAAAATTAGATTTATAACCTGTTGCAAAAGCGATATTTTTACCATTGCAATGGCAGTGTTTATCAGACTGCTGGATATTTCCTTTATCAACCCGATTGTGCTTTGGTAGTCTGAGAAAGACAAAAAAGATATGACAAGGCTTGATTTTATAAAATTGGTAGCTGCAGAGCTAGGATAAGGCCCCACTTGAGAAGGAGAATGTCCAATCCTTGACTTCCAAGACAGGTACGAATAAGTATTGGACAGATTCTCCACCTATACGGTTGGAATTGGCAGATGAGGTTGAAAGGCTAGAAAAGGACCGTCTACAACTGTAAAGGGCAAAGATGTAGACTGTTCCCTTCACAAAGTGCCAAAATTTTCTTTCTTGTGTTTCAAATGGGAAAACCCTGAGAGCTTATAATGCACAAAAAATTGTAAACACTTCGGTAATATGGATGTGTTAGGAATTTTTCGAATAAAAATCATAATTTGATCAATTACAGGTTTCATCAAAAAAAAGTATTAAGGGAAGTACTTTCAATCGTAGATTATTATTTAACAATACCACTTAAATCTTGCATTCTTGCAAACCATATTTTAAGCAATTACAATTCCTAACTTTACCGTCTTTGTATATCTATTACTTATGTATGTATGTCAAGGATAATCTGAATCAACTTCCCACCAATGCTCTAGTTCATGGGCATATTACTCGCCATAATGGGAATGTACTGCCACACTACGGCAATGTACAACAAGAGCCCCTTTCATATGGCCACAAAAGTATTTAACTATCTGCCTCCATGAATAAAAAATTCTCTGCCTCAAGGGGAATATTCAAGAGTGACCTTAAACTATTTCTGCTTGAAAAATACTATTATCGTGTGAATGAGTTTTGGAGGAGGCTGCTGATCACAGAAGCAGATGAGTGTTTTATCTTGTACGCATGTATTATATTTTGACTTGTCCTATATTATACTATGCAAAGTCCTGGGACCAATAAAGATTATTATTATTAATATTTAAGACCTTATTTTAAACTTTAGAAAAACAATCATGAGTTATGACTCTAAAATTAAATTGTTTTTTAATTTAAATTTTTTTTTACCCTGTCTCAAATAATAATTTACCCTGAAAAAATGGTCTGTGTTGGTGATTTTGAAAATAAAATATGAGTTTGAGACATAGTGCTGGAGGGCATAAAATTCAAACCATACAGTAAAAATATTATAACATTTTATCAATATTTATTGAATTGTGGTCTCTCAGACTGCACGTCACTGGTAGTGTGACAAGAAATGCACATCACTGGTTAAGGATAAATACCTAGAATTTTCAAATTCCTGTTGATTCTTATAGTCAGAGATAAATGTAAGAATTATTAACCCTTTCGAGATGGCAGAATTCTCTCCTATGCATGTCTGCTGAACTGAGTACCTAGAGAGACTTTCTTCCTCTGTGTGCGGACCATTTTTTTACACCATCCGTGGAGAGAGTTCTCGCAGGTATACTCTCACACTAAGCTCTTAAGTTTTTCGACCTCTCCCAGCAGTGACCTTGCCATTATCTCGGACTCCGGGGACAGTTAAGCTCAACCCTTTGCTGGTTTATGACCTTTCCAGCAGCTTAGGTTCGTGGTCAACTAATTGTTTATTTATTGGTTTTACTACATTTATATTGGTTGCTTTCTCTAAAACTATTGACTTTGAAATGAATTCCTCATATTTTACGGTGCATTTACAAATTTTAAACGAAACTCTACCATCAAAATTAACGGGTTTAATGCATAAACCCATTCCAATGCAAACATATGTGCTCCTGAAATACCCTTTTTTGATTCCAAGCATGCCCTCAACAAACCGCATTAATTATATATTTCCTTGAAATGCATTAGCTGAGATTAATATTTCTTTCTCAGAAAAGCACATTATCTACCACTGCTATGACCTCCGTGGTATCGTTTGGAAAGTTCGCTCCACCACGGGTGTACAATACTCCTGTGGAGCTTCTCTGGAATGGCATCCATCAGCATAATTATGTTTTCCTTGGAATAACTTATTCTCATTCTCCTTCGTATCTCCAAAATGCTTTTCGAAAAAAAAAGTTTCTCTCTATTTCTGTCTCAGTTTTTAGTGGCTTCGGTAGTTGAAGTTTTTGTTCTGCGCTTGAGTACCTCTCCTTCTCCGCCGTGAGAAATTTGTACACCTCTGATTTGGACACTGAATTCGCAGTTTTCCACAGCTAAAATATGGCAAAGAGATCATTCAGTACTGATGAACATGTATTGGAATTATTGACTAAAAGTGATAGTGATGATGGAGACCTGTATCTTGATTCCGATGATGATGTTGTGACAACAGGGACTACTGTTTCAGAGGTTGCTGGTGCATTAGCATCCCAATTGCTGGAAAATAAACTTTGTACAAAATCAATAAAAAGGATATTTTGAGCGAAGTTCAAAGTATACTAGAAGAAATGATGTAACAAAATATTCTGGTTATGCGTTACCAAATGTTGGCATGCTATTTATCTTGAAATCAAGATGTTAGTTAATATTGATGGTAGAATTTCTTTTAAAATTTGTAAACGCTTACCAAAAGACAAGGAGATCAATACTGATTTAATAATTTTTAAGAAAGCAACAAATATTTATTTAGCAAAATCACTGAATAAACAATCATATGACCAAGCTCCCAAGCTGTAAAGAGGGTGCCAATATGACAAAGGGTCCAGGTACCCTTTCTCGGATTCCAAGGGAAAGGCCTGACAGTGACCATAGTTGTTTTAACTTAGAGGATATTGTTTGAAGAAAACGATTTTTCCACTGTGGAATTTCACCTCATGTGAACGTGCAAGTTAACAGTTAAGAACAAGCAAAATAAAGGCAATACCATGGCAAGATGAAACATATCATTAAACTGGCGATTGTGTGTAATGTTGGTTGAAATTTATTCCTCTTATTTCTCATTCATGAGGCATTTGATTCCAAAACAAGTCATTTTACTACTGTCTGTATGACTATGACTGTCTGCCTACAGCAAACTATTTCATCGCCTATACCTGATTTTTTCCTAGTCATCCAGAGAAATTGGCCACTGAAAATTGCCGCAGTCATTTTCGAAAATTACCATGGTATTTTTCGTACTTTACCACAGCTTCTGAAAGTTACCATAATTTTTGGTAATATTCACCTCCCCGTCAGATATTTTTCATATCAATATATCACAAACATTATTTTACATCAAGTCTACATACATGAATTACAATCTTAATTATTAATGTCCAACTCATTTGTGCAATATTTTTACTTATGGAATATTTTTGGGGATGATATTTCCAATGATTTGAACAAAAATTTCTCATGCCAAAAAAAGAACTCCGAATTGTGTATGGGCTGCTGTGTTTGATTTTAATTTTCTTTATTTATAATGTATTAATGTAGCAATGGCAATGGGTTGAATGCCTTGAACCCATTTCGAATGCAATTGGCTTCCCTAGTAAAATCTCTTATATGTATTTGGCAGAAAATGAAAAATTACTGGAAAATTAAAGATATATTAACCCTTTTGCTGTGTTCAAACTGCAGAGACTCTCCAGTCCAAGTGCGGCGAAATAGTGAACAGTCATTTACGTTGGCGCAGAAAGTATTGTTCTCATTGCACCTGCAACTCAATAGTCACTCACGCTCCCGGGAAGGTATTAGTACAATGTATAACAATGAACTAGGCAAATGGAATTTGCGGAGAAAGAGAAAGTTCAGAGGCATGGGTAGGAACGACCAATGGAACGTAGGAGCTACATTCAATGCAGTGAACTGGGAAAACATAGCTGCTACATTCACAGCTGTGAAAGGGCTAAAAAATAAATGTAATTTACCACGGTAATTTACCTTAAATAAAAATAATGGTAATTTACCCATCTCTAGTATTCCAATGCAATCTTTGATTTAACCAATCTATATTTTTCTGACTTTCTGAGTGTGACTTTCCAGCTGGACATAATTTCTCCTCTTTTCTTCTGGAAAGGCTGGGACACCAAATCCTGTAGTGACTCTGTGGGCATTGGAGCTGTCTTCCCTCAGTCACCCAAGCCACTATCCCCACTCCTCGGACCTGAAGCCATCCATCGCAGTAAAAGACCAGTCAGTGTGGTTTGTGATTCATGCTTTGATGTCCAAATTATTGTAATTCATAGTATTTTTTTTCTTTTCCATTCCAAACAACCTTCAGCCAACCAGCTTCATTATCTACACTAAACATGAAGATTGTAGTTCCAAATCCACTGCTCAAGTCAACCGAGCTGGTATTGGTAGCCAGCCACATTCATTGGGATGCCAACATTATACCACAAGACTGGACTCACCTTAAAATGCTTCACCAACACATCATCAACAACTATGATGATTCTTGTCTCATGGATAATATGAAAGCTTTAAATTAGTCTTAGTTAAACACTCTATCACACTTAGTTTGCGGAATAAGGTAGTTCCTGTGAACTGGTACTTATATTACTTTTATTTTGCCCTGAATTTTGCAATGGCTGGTTTATTGTAACTCCGCCTTGCATAGAATTACCTATTATGACTGAATAAACTGACCTGTAACTTTTTATCTAATATGATTTTATTGGAGGGAGAGAGGCACACTCTAAACTAGCAGATGATAAACTATTAATATTTTTTTCATGACTGGGAGTTATTGCGTCATAGTGGGTTACACACTCACATATGATATTTCATTTTTATAATATTACAATTAAAACTCTACCAATATATGTTTATATTGAGACAAAAGCTAGTTAGAACGGAACATTCCCTGTTAAAAATTTGACCATGCTTCATCAGTTATCGAATTTTCTATAATTTATGGCATATTTTAATGTTGTTGCTTCTTAAAAGTGTTGCACTATTTACCATTCATTAGCTGCATGAAATATTGTCACCCGTTTTGGTGCATGGGCAACCCTTATGGCCTATATTCCATTTCTTTACTTCTTGCAGATATCAGATTTTTATGCTATATTTTCTTATCATTGAATATGGGTCTTGTTTTATGATATGAACTGGTCTGTGTCCATAGGAAATATTGTTATGATTTTTGTTCAAAGACAATGCTTAGTGATAGATAGAACATGAAATGAATGAACATATAACTAATCTTTTGGCCGTCCAAATAGTTGACACCATCAGACCGCCTGTTTCTTACGATGTTCAGGTGACAAATAGGTATCTCTTTGTGAGAATAGAAAAAAAGAGGAGACCACACTTTTGTTTGGACAATTCCTGACGTTAAACAGCACACACTACATCATCAACACATGCCGACTACAAGATTACTGTTTGTTGATTTTCCCTAGTAACACCTTCATTAATGTTGAATAATCATAAAAATAATTTTAATGTAGGCACGGCTAATTCATTTTTATCAAAAAAAAATCATTGCCAATCCATTTTCTATTTTCTTTTTCAATATGCAATTAATAAAATTATGTACTCAACTTGAATAAAAATTTAACGATACCCACAAAATGTTTTGCCTCTTCAATTTCTCATACCACCCAAAAATAAACATACATCCAATCTGTAATTCACCAATTACAGATTATCCCAAATAATTAGAGTATCATGAATCAGTGATTCATGAATTGGAGATTGTTTACTGTCTATGAATACATGAATCCAATAATCAGTGATTGGCGAATAATCTTAGATTCAGCAATAATTGATTATTTATCCCATCTACGAATACTGGCCTAAGAATGACTTTAGCTGTTGAACATTTTCAGGAGTAGGACATTCTATGACTGCCTTCATTTTCCCTTCTGCTGGTCTGATTCCCTACTCATCAATAAAATGCCCCAAATACATGATACTCTGCTTAAAAAAAGCTCACACTTATCAGAGTTTACCCTTATTCCATGTCTATTCAAGCAGTCGAAAACTAGATGATTTTTCTCTTTACATTCATCAAAACTCCCCCCCACAATCACTACATCATTAACGTAAAATATACTCCCTCCAATCCCTGCAGGATTGAGTCCATTACCCCCTGAAAAATACTTGGAGCGCTAGACACTCCGTGGGGAAGGTGATGAACTCTCCTTAAGGTAATTTGGGAAAATGGTACATATTTAGGTCCCGTAAGTGGTTCCTTGGACTCTTCTGACACTTCTAACTGCATAAAAGCCTGACTTAAGTCAAGAGTCACAAACATCCTCCCACCAGACAAACCTGTCAATATATCATCCAATCTTTGCAAGGGATATTTGTCTCGTTCAATAACAATAATAACAATAACAATTACCATATTTTTATAATCAATGCAAAGGCTAAGCTTGCCATTTATCTTAGGCGCTATCACAAGTGGACTTGCCCATTCCGAGTGCCTAATTGGTTGAAAGATACCAGCTTCCACCAATTTTTCGAGTTCCTTTTTCACTTTGTCTCTTATTTTAAAAGGCACATCTTAAGCTCTCCAAAAAATTGGAACACACCCTTCCTTTAACTTTATATGGGCCTTAAAGGAACTTATTTTTGCCGTTCGATCTCCATCAAACCTGGAAGGATGCATTTCACGTAATAGTTCCTCGTAAGCATTGATCTGATTAATCTTTAGCATACCTCTCCAACTAGGCAACAACACATCCGACCATGATCTTCCCAGTAGAGTAATTCTAAGATCAGACTCTGCAATAAACAATTTGAGCTTTTCTCTTTTGGAAGAAGACTCTACCCAAACCCATACCGGCCCCTTAACTTTTAACTCCCAACCCATGGCTGATTTCTTAGTTAAGGGATTTGGTTTGAGAAGAATCTTTGGGAAAAGACTCCTAAATTGTCCAAATACCATTACAGAAACAGAGGCTCCACTATCAACTTCAAAACAGACATCAATGCTTTCTACTCTTAGTGAGCATTTACATATATCAGAACAAAGAAAATGTTTCTCCGAACTTCCCGAGATTTGTGGCTGGGCTACTCCATGGACCGGAACCTGATGCACAAAATCATGTGCTTCCCTTCTCCCGTACGATGGACCTGGACCTCTTTCCATTGGCTGAGATGCTGATGTGTAGTCCTCTCTGAGTAGAGTGGGATCTTCGTCCACTGCTCGGACTGCTCCTCCCTCACACACCCTCGACACATTGACCCTTTGTATATGAGTATTCACAATGATTTGATCATGTTTGGAAAACAACAGATGTGTCATCCACATGAATGGTGTTATTTTGGACGCACATGAGAGTGATATCTACTGAGAGTGATAATGCCAGTTTCAAATTGAAAAAGCTATGAGGGAATGTACTAGAAAAATGATCTGTCATCTATTTGTTTGCATATTCTAATTCATCTAAGTGTTTGACTAATTATCTTATTTGCACCACTAATTCCAAGGTTAGAAGTCACCAATGTACATACTTTCTTGGTAGAAAAATAGAAGACACTTTAGTGCCTGCCTTGTTATGCTAATTTTCCAAGCTTTATGTTGATATAAAACTAATATCAGGTTTACAGAAGTAGTGCTGATATGTGATATAATCCTAGTCTTCACTATATGAAGTAGAAAGACTAGAGCACATACAGTCAATTTATAATAATATTATGCTGAAAAGTTTCTTTAGGATTAATGTTTCTTGGTGTTTCAATGGATATTTTTTGATAGCTATATCTGCAGAGCGATGCCAGTGCAATGTGTATTCCTTAAAATTTTACTGATAATAATTGGAAACTATATCCTTTGAAAAAGGTTTTTTCCAACAAGACATTTTTACTGATACTATGCCTTGAATATGTTGTACAAATTGTGTGGAGTGTTTAAAGGTTGATCAGGGCATTTACTCAAACTTTATATGCTACTTTTGAAACTCCCTGTAAAGTTGGCATACCTCCCCAGTTGTCAAGCCGATTTATGCTTGTGGAACGTTGTGCAACTGACGTCAGTTATACTCTGTTTTCAATCATCCATTTATCATGTTAATATCTCATTAATTTAGTGTGTTAGCTAAATGCATGACATTGCTATAATTATTCAGCAATGTGTCCATACATCACATTCTCAACAAATGCCATTCCAATGAAGCTGGGCCATCAAGTTAATTCCTCCCTCTGCCTAAATGATTAAATTATATGCAGTATTGGTGTGTTGGTAGCGTTGGGAGAGAGCTCTCTCTCCTACCTGAGGCATTCAAGTCACAGACTTGGGCCCCATTGAGTCATTTATCTCATTGGCCCTTGAACTTAACATAATGGTGCACTAGTAGTGTTGGAAGTAGTTATGTTCTTCTGATAACTGAGGAATTTACTTTTATATGAGCATTGCACATTTTGCTGAATAGGCCATTTATAGAAACTATTTTGTGAGAACATACCACTTGTAGTTTAATACTTACATAAAAATGTATTTCATTTTTTATTAGCCATTTTTTAGCTCTTTCTTGTGCCTTGTCTTGTGAATGTCATGTTTCAGTTTTTAGCCATGAGAAAATTTCTCCTTCATATTAATCTCTTGCTTTATACATTTCCTAGGGATCATTATTTCACGGCTGTGTCGTGGATCTCAAATCGCCAGGTATCTGTCATTTGGATGAACAGACGGCAAAATGTGTCCATTATCTCAGTTTGCAAGGGACCTCTCTGGAATTGTGAAGATGTAAGTACACATATGTCCATTGCGTGATGAAATATAGATAGCTGTTTCCTCAGGTGTATCCCAATAGTAAAAATTCTTTCTGCTATTGGCAGTTCATTACAAGATGCCATACAAATGAATAAAATATTTCCTTTTGAATCAATGTAAATATTGGATTTTGTATTAGTATGGTTAGAAGCAATTTATCTATGTTTCAACAGTTATCCAGGGCCTTTCTTTTCACATTTAATCTCATATGGCTGTTGACTTTATCATATCATAGTTCTTTGTCATTTTCCTTAACCCTTCCTGAATCTCTTCAGGTTTGTTGAATAGCTTCCTTGCTATTTCATTGACAAAAGGATTGTTCATTTTTATAGCTTCCTAAAAGCATTTTTACTGTGTTCTGCTCCTCTCTATATTGTTTCTTTAATTTGCAAAAATCTCTATGCTACATTTTCATCATTCTATGTAATTACTTGGTTTTTGCCTTTGTTCATTATTTTTTTACAATCCCTCTTATTGTTATCAATTCCTCTTTCTTTCTTCTGTTGTCTTGCTCCTTACTGCCTTACTTCTTTCCCTACTACCTTTATTATCCCAATTTTTATATTTTTTTTCCATTTATTTGCAATTTTTCCTTTTTCTCATATCTGTTGACTCCAGTCAACTACCTGCAGAGATTCCATCCCCTTAGAACATGATAAAATTATGATAACGTGGGTACTTGGTAAGGAGGTATTGCACGTGATTGAGGTCAGACACACTGCAAATTGTTGTGGCCATACTTCTTCTACTTGCCTACCCTAAAACAGTCAGTAAGCCAGGTTAGTAATGCATTGCACCAACAGCTGTGATCATATTTTTTTATTCAACTTGATTATTGTCTCTCTGTCTCCTCTTATACTTTGACAATACTTTTAGCAATGGTGCCAAATCATAGTTAAGCTGTTATTTATAGTGAGGCAGACACTTACTCAGGGAACCTGTTCCTCGAGTATTGTAATTTATCTCCTCACCTGTCAACACTGCCAGGCCTTCTAAATTGACCTCACAACCGCACCTCTGATCATACGAAATAATAATCTCAGGAGCAGCGTGAAACAACAATTGAAGCTGCCTGTAGCAGAGCACGCTAATTTTCATGACCTCCCCTTCAATGACTGCTTCCAAGTAAAAATCATTCGTGCCCTCCCATCTGACACATCTATCATGGAGCTCCACCATTGGGAGCAATCATATATTTCAATGTTAAAATCTATTTGTACTCCCGGGCTTAACCTCCGCTAGCTTTCTCCCTATCCCCTTCCATCCTACTCCTCCCTCCCTCACTTCCTTCCAGCCAATCCCTTCTCTCAAAAACCAACCCTGCACATAGTCAGACCCTCTACCCTCAACATCAATGTGCCACTCTTCAGTTGTGATCCCCTCCCACTGAAGAAGGGTTCTCACCCAAAAGCTTCCCTGAGCAGTGGGCACTGGTGTTGCCATGGATTGTCTATTTTTGCCTCTCTCTCTATGACTGAAGAAGGGCTATGACCCCAAGCATCAAAAATAAGACTCTTTCTTTCTATTTTCCTCTTCTTTTTGCACCCCTGTCAAGTTCTTAAGTGGATAGAAACTCACAAAATTGACAAACACACTGATGGTGTGAAGGTGAAAAGATGGTGGATTCCAAATGGAAAAAAATTCAACTGGACTGGGAATCAAACCCCAACCACCTGATTTCACATCAGTTGCTCAGACCACTAAGCTATCCAGTCTATCAAGAATCTACTGCCATCTGAATATGAGCTGATACATCGACCCGCCTCACTTTTCCCTAATATGCAAAAGTGGATATAGCGGCCCGCTGCACTAAGAGAGTTAAGCCTACATAGATAGATCTGGGCGATAGTAGTTTCCTCGCTTTATTGAAGGCGACCTTTCCCTGAGATATTCCACTTCTTATTTCCTCCATACTACTTCCATTCCATGTTACAACACATCTGAGTTTTCTGAAGGATGGCAACTGTTCTAGCCTTTTTCCATCAATAAGTCACCTTCAGGACTGCCTCCACTATTCCTGCCTTCATTAGAATAGTTTTCCAGATGTTTATTTTATTCTAAAATGTTTTCCTACGCTCTCAATTTCTATACACCATTATGATTTCAATACACCACTTCCTGTAATTTTTTGTCACCTCTGCTACAGTAGTAACTTGAGATAAAAGTTTAATTTGTTCTTAAACTTTGCTCATAAGTCAATCTACTCATGCATCAGACAAATTTTCCTCATTGAAATTAACTGAAATTGATTTAATCCGTTCCAGTCCTGTAAAAAAAAATGCCAAAACCACCCAAAATTATGAAAAAAAATTTTAATTTAGAAATATAAAAACTTTACCAATGCATTAAAAAATATGTAAAATTAATGAAATAAGTTTTATTGAGTCTTCTTACCTTGGAGACAGACGTTTGCTGCTAATGTAGGTGGATGGCAGAGGAGGAAGGGAGGAAGAGATTCAGGCGCCATTCATACATGAACATCAAATGTAAACCAGTACAGCACTTTCTTAAAAAAACACCAAAACTGCACAGTGTTCACTTTAAACCTAACTAAAACTACACTTTCCTTAAATGAAACTAAAATGGCACTGTATTAATTATAATAAAATGCCTTTTCTTAATTTTAGACTCAGTTTAACACTACGTTGTACATATTTCAATTATCCTTACTATTATTTTCTTTTGGACTGCACTTTACCCTGCAGGCCTTTTGAACAAGAACCTATCCAAAGAGCTTTGCATTTGCCTGCCTTTGAAAATGGTATGGAAATGAGTCAAACAAGTGACATTAAAAAGTGCTGAAATACGACCAGTTGAAACTTTTTTTGGGAATTTCTTTTGAATGAAACTTGAAATCTTATGCAACATTGCTAGCATGTCTTTAATTTAACTTGTAGAAATCACTTCCTCTACCTCTTTCTTGCTAATTATCTACTACAGAACCTCCATATGTTTCATCATCTGTAGCTCCTTCAACTTTCATCTGTTGTGAGTTCTTTATGTTCCTTGACATGTTAGTAAACATTACCCTCATCTACCTCCAGACCTATCAACTTTTCGTGTGACACAATCTCCTCCAACACTTCTGACTCAGGAAATCTTCAGTACAAATCCCTCTAAATCTCTGTTTGCAACAATATCAGGGACATAACTTTTTCCATGTGGAGTTCAAGGTTCTTCTTGAAACCCCCTGCCATGCCGAGTCATTAATGCAAAAGTAAATCATGATGTTGCTGTGTTCTTTCCATGATTTCCCAAAGGGTTACATTAGTGCTCTCAGTTGCCTCAAAGCAATGGCAGAATACATAAATGCTTTGTGAAGAGCTTCTTAACATTGGAAATGACCAGCTGGCAATTAGGTTGTAAGATTGCAGTTGTCTTGGGTGGGAGGTAAAGGACTTTCATGAATTTGAATTCATCGAAGATGTTATCTTCAATGCTGGGTGCGCTAGAACATTATCCAGAACGATTATATGTTCATTGGGTGTTTTTTCTCTTGAAGATATTTCTTCACTGCAGGACCAAAGACGATTTTGGCAGTTTTTTACCAATTCATTAAAAAAATGCCGAGTAACCCATGCATTAGCATTAGCGTGCCTCATAATCTGAAGTTTCTCTTAAAGAATCTTGAGTATCTTAAAGGCTTGAGGATTTTCCCAGTGATACACTAGCAGTGGCTTGACTTTACAATCACCACTAGCATTTGCACACAATACAAGAGTCCTCCATGGGTTTATGGTCTGGCAGCATCTTCTCCTCTGCAGTGGTGAAGGTCCTCCATGGTATTTTCTTCCAATATAGTCCTGCTTCATCACTGCTGGAAACTTGTTGGGGGATGTAGCCTTCATTCGCAATAAGTTAAGCTAACAATGTGATGTAATTCACCACTGCCTTAATGTCAGCACTCACAACTTCAGCGTGCCTACCAAGTGGATGCCAATTCTCTTCTTAAAATTGTCAAACCAGCCATGACTTGCTTTAAATGAGCTTTCTGCTGCTTCTACTGAAGTAGATAGTGCTTATTTCTTCCATTTCATATAAATAAATTGCACATTTTAGCATATTACAGTGGGGTGGTCCAAAAATAAGCAGTGTTTTCAAAGTTTTCATGCCACCCCCCAATTTGATGATAAATGACTAGAAAACTATTTTTGAAAAATATCAGCTCAATGCGACCAGTAGAAGCTGTGCCCCATGCATTTTAAGTGTTAGCATTAATGCCCCTCAAATCCCATAGGGTAGGCTGCACGGATGAGAAAATTTTTTTCCAGTTCTTCGTAGGCATGCCTTATGGGTTGGGAATCGGTGGTATATTTACTAAGGTAGTTTGTTATGTTTACTTTACTAACAAATATAAACATTGTCCATTATGGATGCTTACTTTTTTCATTTTTTGGCATTTACAAGGTCGAGTTTCTCCTTTTCACACTCATTTTGAATAAACTTCGGTTCTCTTTTTTTCGGTACTGTTTTTCAGCACTTGCCATTTCAATGGAAGTTTATTCCCCAAAATCTGCTCTGAATGAAAACCAATAGGTGGACCAGGGTTGACATTCGCTATGAAAAAATTATTTGACTTGACCGGGATTTGAACTCGGATCTCCCAATTGCCGGTCAGGTGTGTTAGCCAGTTACACTACCAAGCCATCTTCCTTCAAGGTGAATTTCGAGGGGGGTTTATGCGAAATAGATGTTCAGGCCTCAAGTCTACATTGTAGCACATGAGACGAAGTCGTGCTTACAAAGCCACTGTCGCAGTGGATAAACCCAATATTGTCGTTATTAAAACGACGAAATTGACAAATTTCCAAACATTGCATTTAACAAATGATGTGGTACGAAGTCACTCGCACGGGTGCATATACACCAGGGTTGAAATTCGCTATGAAAAAATCATTTGACTTGACCGGGATTCCAACCCAGATTTCCCAATTGCCGGTCAGGTGTGTTAGCCAGTTACACTAGGTGGAATCCAATAGGTGGTACGAATAGGTGGAATCAGAATAGGTACAGAAAATACGACTGGAGGCTTTTCCACACTCATTGCAGAATAACTTATGGCTATGCCTGTTGTTCAGTTATGACTGCTACTAGTCAAAGAAAGTATTTTTCATGGAATAAAACTGTTGCATTTATATCATTCACTCCATATCAGGGTGGGGGTAATAAGAAGACATTTCTTTTGGTAATGGGGCCAAGGTTTCGCTAAAACAGCAGAAGTGAACCAAAGTTTTTACAAAACGAGTGTGAAAAGGAGAAACTCGACCTTGTAAATGCCAAAAAAACAAAAATGTATGTATCTATAATGGACAATGTTTTTATTTGTCAGTCAAGTAAACATAACAAACCATCTTTGTAAGTATACCACTGATTCCCAACCCATAACATGTGCCTACGAGGAAGAGGAAAAATATTCTCTCATCTGTGTCACCTACCCTTTGGGATTTTAAGGGCGTTAATGCCAAAACTTAAAATGCTTGGGGCACGGCTTCTACTGGTCGTATTGAACTGATATTTTGCAAAAATAGTTTTCTAGTCATTTGTCATTGAATTGGGGGCGGCATGAAAAATGTTAAAACATATTCTATTTTTGGACCACCCTAATATTACAGCCTCTGGCACTGTATCTCTTGCCGGCTCTTTCTCTTTCATCCACACCAGCAGAAGCCTCTCCATCTCTCCATGAATGTTTCTTCTTAATTGGGAGAGTATTGTAGTTCCTTTCACTGGTGTTGCACTTTTGATTGCATACTTTTGTTTAAGGATGGTACAAATTGTAGATGTACTGCGGTCATACTGCCTTGCCAGTTTAAGCACTCGCACACCATGCTCATGTATTTCCATTATTTCTTGCTTCACTTCTATGTACATTATTCTTTACTTCTTCTCACAACTGTCCTTTGCACTCATTTTCTTCACTTCCATGATTTCACAAAAAAATGATAAATGGTGAAAATGATGAATGAATGAGCACAGTGCACCAAATCTGACTTTCTGCAGGGAAAATACATGGATACTGGCTCGGCTGATGCTGGAGTGATGCCCTGACTAGCGGCAGGATCCCAAAGCATGACTCGTATCTCAAAATTTCACTCGCATCTCAAACTAAAAAAATAACCAAATGGTGGCTTGTATCTTGAAAGACTCATATGCCAGGCTGCTAGTTAAGATACCACTGTATAACAGCCTAATCATCTGCATATTTAATAATGTTCACCTTTTTCTCCTCCAACCAGGATTCCTCCTACACCACTTGTGGATTCTTTGATTAATTATTCTCTGTAGATATTGAATATTACTGGTAACATACATCAACCATGTCTCCCTCCTTCAAGGCTGAACATCTTCAAAGGCTTGCTGATTTTCTCGGTTTCTTCTTTATCCACTCATAATACTACTATTTTTCCTTTGTACAGTTTTTCAACGATTCTTCTGCCTCACTCCAATCTATTCCCAAGTTTCTCATGATCTTCATTATCACACTCCAGGTCATCGTGTCAAAGGCTTTTCCCAGTCTATAAAACATATTTATTCATGTCTATGGACCTATCTATCAGCATTCAAATATGGCCGATTGCATCTCCTGTCCCCTTACCTTTTTTAAAACTGAACTGGTTTTCTTACAATTTTTCTAAGATTTTATTATCCATTCTTTTATCCTTGTCATATTCTTTATTATATGAGTGCTGAAGCTAATGGTCCTGAAATGTTTGCACTCTTTGGCATTATTATTCTTACCATAATTATCTTGTGAATGTCTTATGTCAATTTTCCTTTATTATATATTTTGTTATCTTGAAGTGTTATCCAACGAATTGTACTTTTTCCCAATGCCCTTAATACCCATGATGAAATTCCATCAATCTTCACTTTCTTGTAAATACGATCACATGAGGTCTTTTTTGCTTCTTCTCCATTATGTTGGGCCCTCTACTGTCCTCATCATAGTCTCTTTCTCTCTCAAATTGATTTTTCTCACATCAATTTGCACATTCTGAGTCGTACAAAGTTTCTATGTAGCTCTTCCCTATTCTTTTTAAGTCATCTAAATCTGTAGTTATATCTCCATTTTCATCAAGCATTCCTTTTTTGATGAGTTTCTGTGGTTTACTTCTTGTTTTCTGTTTTTCTGCTTTGGATACAAATCTCTTTTGAACTTTCCCTTTAAATCTAATGCCTCAATATATCTCCTCATTCCCTAATCATAAACTTCTCCCTTGCTTGATCTGTTATCCTTCTCAATTCATCATTCATCCTTCTTTATTTATTTATTCTATCTTTTTATCCATTTTTATCTTTTTATCTATTTTATCTGTACTATCATTTTTCCACTTTCTTCTTTTAACCATTTTCATTATCATCTCATTTATTTCCCATTTCTTTTTATGTTTTATGTGCTTACTCTTACCTACCTGTTTTTTTTTGTTAGAGTTCATAATCTAATGAACTCGAAGGCTTCTGCAGAGTCACTGTCTTCATAATCTCATCCCTAATTTTTTTCTACTCTTTATATACTTTATTTTTCATTTCATTCCACTGTAATTGATTTTCTTATGGCTTGTTAAAGTCACATTCTTCATTTTTCAATTTGTTTACATCCACTTGTAGATAGACTGTTTTTTCTTTAATTGCTTTAGATTGGTGCTATATTCTGCTATTATTAAATTAAGGCCTGTGACATATCTGCACTTGTGCTACACCTTAAGACTGCCTACACCTTACCTCTTCTCCACTCTTGCACTCCTATTTGACAAGCCCTTGGTTTGCCTTTGACAAGTCCTGTTTACTCCTTCTATTGGGCCCTATTCCCCATATGGACCACCCCATCACCCATTCTTTTTGAAAAATCATTCATCACACAATTGGTGTTACGAAGTCTTGCTTGGAGGATCTTAGTGGTGACAGGAAGGTCATCCCCCATATCCTCACCCCTCAGTCAAGAGACTGTAATTATTCAAAAGCCTAGAATAGTGAGGGGAAAGACAAGATGAAGAGAGAATGGTGCAGTGGGACATTCCATACAAATGGTGATGGGTAAATTACCTTAATTTCCATTTGAAATAAATTACCATCGCAAATTATGGGAATTTTTGAAAATCACCATAATTTTCCCGCAATTTTTAATTATCTGCAATTAATAGCTACAAAAGAATTTAATAGGAAAGCCAATCGCAATAGAAATGGGATAAAGGCATTTAACCCATTTTTACTGCTATGTTAATGTATTAGAAATAAAGAAAATTTAAAAACAAACACAGCAGCTCTCACGCAATACAGTATTCTTTTTTTGGAATTAGAAATTTTCACTCAAACCATTGAAAATCATATTAAAATAGCATTCTATTTGTTGACACTCATAATACATTCCATCGGTAAATATATTTGGCATATGAGTTGGACATGCTTTTATTAATAATTAAGATTGTATAAAATGCATATAGACTTAAATAATGTTTTTAATATATCGGTAAGTAAATATCTGAGACAGAAGTGAATATTACCAAAAATTATGGTAATTTTCAGGAGCTGTGGTAAACTACTTAAAATACTACCATAATTTTCGACAATTACCAAGGTAATTTTCGGAATGGCCTACCTCTACTTACAAATAAGTCCTCTCAGCCAAGCTGCTGTGTTTCTGATGATATGTATTTTTGACCTTGGCCTTTTACTCCACAACCTTTCGAGATTAGCATTTGAGAATGATTGAGCCAACTGGATGACTTACACTGCCTTGCTGCCTTCAAGATGCAGAAAAACAGTGCTAATGACCAGCCAAGATAATATGTTGGAGTTGTATTGGAAACTAAGTGAAAACATTATAGCTCTCAACCACCCTTATAAATCTGACATGGCCATAATTCTGAGTGAAAATGCTTCTCACTCCACAGACTGCCTTGAAAAAAGAAAGCATCCATGTGGGGATATGTTTATGCAGGTTGTGGAAACAAATAGGAGGCATATTACCATGCAAGCACTAAATATGCTGACACCTCATCCTTTTTAGGCAGAACAAAAATCCTCTCCTTATAATTTTGAGATATGAAAATAAAAAAGTTGCAAATTATATGAGATTGGAAATATATCTGTTCAAAATATAAATGGGATATCTTGGAAGGAAAATTTATATCAGATAGATTCCAAATATGTGATTGATGATGATGTGTATCTTACTTGCAAGTCAGAAGATTTTAAAATAGCATTCTATTTGTTGCCTTTCATTATACATTAAAACTTAGCATTTGGGGTTGGATCCTTGTATGCAGGATGGTGCCTTGTTAGATTTAAAGAGGTTGGTGCACTGCATGTAAGATAACTTTGAATAGTCAGTAAGGAAAATTATGCCTATTGTGGCACCATTATGGGTAATCCATTTTATCTCTCGCAAATGTTGAGTTTGGCCACCAGGTGGCCGGATATTCAGATCCAGAGAGGAAAAAAGAAAGCCAGGGACAAGAGAGACATTATGGCAGGTCATTTGAGCTGCACCTTTGTTGACAATGTTCTGTCTAGTATTAAATAATTGAGGAAATCTGATGGCATTATGAAAATTTGTTTAGCAAATAATGGCTGTGAGGTTATTTTTAAATGCCTGGTATCATTTTTTTTGTCTCATTTCATCGGATGTGTCATTAGGAGAGTTCAGAGCAAAAAAATGTTTCCTGTGCTAAATTCCCATGAGGAAATACATGAACATTCTTGTATACAAAGCTGATGAACATAGTTATAGTCCAGGGAATGGAAATAAAATTAATGTAAATTTTTATTGATCACTAAAAACTGAATTCTTTTCTCTTCGTGGGATTTATGCTCTATAGTAAGTCTCTTGAAACTTTTAGGAATTGAGGAGTGTGAAATTCAAGACCACCTTGCACAAATGAGTTGTGTACTAATCAAGCTTCTAATTTCAAGAGTATATTGATACCACTGTGGGAAATATGTCGATTGACATTAAAACTTTCTAAATAGTAACTGCTATTGGTACAGTATAATTCAAATTTTATGATTGATGTTGTCTATAGGGATCTTTATTTGCCTTTTAATGGGAAATATAATCAGTGTGTATCCATTCCAGGCACACACACTTAGAGCCCGGGGATCATCTGGCTGGGTGGATGCTGTTGAGGCTCCAATCTTTGTCCCACCTACAGAGGATGATTCAGATGAGGAACCCCCTCCATTCGTGGCTCGACTGCCTGTGCTGGATGGGAATGCTGGGTACTTCCACCATGTGGTACTGGTGGAATACAATCCAAATGGTGCCTCAGGAAGCCGCAAGGCAACTCCCTTAACTCATGGAATGTATGAGGTGGTGAAGATTTTGGCATGGGATGCTGACCGTCATTGGATGTAAGATTTGTTCCATAGAGTAGATTGCTCATTGTGCAATAATTGGTGGTATCAGGCATAACTTTATGGAAACCCAGGTCGTTTCAAATACAAACATATGGAGTAACTAAGTTACAAGTTATCATCATTATGCTCATCCTGTATTTGAGAAAGATGTCATGTCAAATGTATGTCATCATGTTTTGCAAAATTCTCTTTGTGACATCAAAGCTTTCACATATAATTCACTTCATTGTTTTGAACTTTCAATAATCAATTGGCTGAGAGGAAAAATGAATGAATTGCATGTTTTGTTTTATGAGCTGAGAATTGATAAATTCAAGATCACCTTGCGCAAATGGGTTTTGCGAATCGTATAACAGGTTCCTGGCATTGATGTCTAATTTACATCAACACAAGATCATAATCATAATCAAGATCCAATCGTGCACTAATTTATTCAAATTAAAATCAACTTGACTTAATTATAATCAAGATTCAAATGTAATAGCAATTATCAGACCTTCACAACTTTTATATTTTTACAGTACTTTTTGGTAGTGGACCAAAAAGTTCGGTACTATTTCCATAAAGTGGTGAAACTACTCCAGATTTGGTAGAGATTGCACATCTAAATTGATGAAGAAAATATGCAACAAATAAAAAGCTTTCATTCCCCTAAAATGCTTGTACTCATCAGTGCAGTCCATCTATCATCTTTACTTAGTCTTTTTAACCTTACATTTACTTAGTTTTACTTAGCTTCATAACCAGCACAGACTACATTATTTTGGCACACTGATGAGATTCTCTTGTAATAGTAGTATCGTTGAATAGTTGACAATGATTCGTTCATAAACAAAAACTACCTACTGAGTATAGCACCATGGAATACTGTGCAATATTTGAGGTATTCCAATTTCTCTCCTCAGTATACATTGATCCAAAATATATATTATGTGAGTGGTTTATAAATGATCTGAAACAAATTAACATGCAATAAATTCGTCACTTTCCATGGCTGTAGTCTTAAAAGTACTTCGTAAGTACATTATTTAAATATGAGTAACAAGGAGGATCACATGATTTGGGCATTAATAGTGACTCGCTTAAACTTCGACCCTGTTAACTAAAAACAGGAAATTCATGTGTACATTTATAGGACTGATTTAACGCGGTAATTTTATATACAATTACGTAAATATATTTCGTGCACTTCAGGAGTTAAAACTAGAGACATCAAAATGTACAACTGGAGGAATAATTCTTCACACAAAAAAATAGTGTTTCCAAAGTGTTACTCTTTGGGTTTGATTTTGAAATATTATCTAGTCAGTAAGCAACGTCCGGATAATCCCAGTATTATTTGTAACCACTCCCTCCTTTTATCTATAAAGATCACCAACACTTCCAATTCACCCTTAGCCTTTTCTTACTCAATAAACATCTTATTAAAATCAATGGTTGGCGAATTCACTTTGTGGAAATTATTACGATTCATGTTAAGAATGAAACCACTTAGTTTTTTCCACCAATATACTAAAACCACAAATCAACCGGTTTTGGCCTTTTCAGGCCATTATCAAGATTACAAATTAAAATACCCAAAAGACAGCACAGCTTATATGCAAAATCTCAAGGAGAGGGAAGTGGTTGAAATAAGGGGGGGAGAGGGGAGGAATGAGAGGTGATTGGGCAAACTGCAGGGGAAGGAACAAACAGATGGTGACGCCAGGCTCAAGGACTACCGGGATGGAGGTGAGGGTACTGGCACAGAGAACAAAGTTGAGGCGGTTGAAGGGATTATGTCATTAAGTAGTCTCTCCCTGTGCACTCTGTGATAATATAGAATTGCAAAATTTTCCATGAAGTCCAACTTCCCCCCCCCCCTTTCACAAACATGGAACAGCCTCGGGGCAAAGTTGGATCTATGACCCTCATCAATCAAATGCTCTGCAAAACCCGACTTCCTGTCACCATTGACACTGGATTTAAAATGCTCTCCCATTCTTATCTTAAACCTTCGTCCAGTTTGACCCACATAAAAACAGTTACATTCAGGCATATCACATTTTAGTAAATATACCCCACTTTTATCATTCATGTCAATTTCATTCTTAGAATTAAATCTTCTGGAGTCTCACACTCCAGAAGTAATTATTTAATTGTAGCATTTGCCCTGAAGAAGGTCCAGGTTTATTTTCATCCCTTATCATTTGAGGAACATTGAGGTCCAAGTTGGCTGATTCCTCTTTGGTTGAATTTTCTCCGGATGTTGAGGAAGAAAATTCTTGATGTTCACTTTTTTCGTCTTCCAGAATAAAAGATTTTGACTCGACGCTCTCCAACGATCCTCTTCTGAGTTTTCTTTTCAATTGTCGAGTTTCTGAGGCATCCAATCCACCAAATACCATCTTTTGTTCTGTCCTTTGATCCCTCAAAAATGCCACTTCATTTTGGGAACTTTATCTCCCTGCTTACATTTACACTCTTTAATTCTTTTGCACTTACATGCACAAATATCACATAGTTTATGAGATTCATTTCAAAATGTATCAATTTTTTTGTTAATGTGACACCTTTTGTAGGCTTGCTTGAACTTTTTCTTAAGCCATAGTACGTCTTACGGTACCGTAAAATCATTTTTATCAGACCATGGTCCGGAATGATTGGAATAGAGGCACGTCTCCAAAGTTCGGACACTTTTCACCAGTACACTAGCTACTTGATGAACCGTAGGCTCCCTACCTGCGTTTTCGGATCTCAATGTGTTGTGAACATAAAAAAATATTTTATCACTTCTTTAAAAGTTGGCAACATCGATTCCTTTAATTTCGACGAGACACCAAAAAAGGGACAATTTTCCTCACGACACATCCTTTTTTTGGCATTTTCCAAGACCAAATTAAGGCACAGTTAAAATATATAATCACTGAGGGATTTAACTTGAATAGTGGCACACTTATTTCCAAATTCTCACTAAAAATAACAACCACAGCACTGACCAACAGAGAGAACGCGTAGAGAAAAACATGACTTCACTGAATGCCTAGTAGCAAACTGCAGGCACTGTATATGCTAACTGAAATAGCAAGGTGCAATTTTCCACTAAATGAAATGGTGCTAGGCGCTGACAATGTATACATATTTTGGAGGCGGTAGGGGAAGGAGGGGAGAAAGGAGAGGTGATGTGTGGGAAAACCGAAGGTGACAGGGAGGAGAAGGGGTGTAAAGCGAGGTGGTGCTATTGGGGGTTTTACCAGGGTTTACCAACTCAAGCAACGAGTACAATGCAGTGGCAAGCAAAACTGGCTAGGTGTAATTGTGGCGGCGGATTAGCGAGCGTTGGCTATTAAAGGAAGGGCTCTTTTAGGGATGAGCGGAGGGGGCGGTGAATTGTCTCAGTAGGGTCCATCTCACTGAGTGCAACGCATGGAACCTTTGTGTGACCATTCATCGCCCCTCTGCCCACCTCAAGAAGAAACCTTCCTTGTCCACGCTTGCTAATCTGCGGTGGCTTCCTGCCCAGAGGACACTCTCCATGTCCACCACCATTCACCGGAAATTCACCAATGGCCTTTGGAAGCATAACTCCGGAATGCTGAGCTGAGTAAAGAGAAAAAGACCGCCTCAACTGCCCATTTTTTATTTGCCACTGCATTGTACTTGTTGCTTGAGTTTGTTAACTCAGGTAAAACCCCCAACACCCTCGCTTTCAACCCCTTCTTCTCCCAGTCATCCTTCGGTTTTCCCACTTATCGCCTCACTTTTCCCCCTTCCTTGCCCTACCACCTCCAAAACATGTATATATTGTCAGTGCCTGGTACCTGCCAAAAGCCACCTGAGGCAATTTGGAAGTGTTATATCAATATCAAATAATTCTTCCGTAATTGTTATTCCCTGTAAAATAGGATTAATTGTCAAATATTAGTTAGACCAACGACTGGAAGACACATGCATGATGAGTTTTTCTGTGTTTGTGGCGAACAGGCAGGAGACGCTACCGGGCAGGAAGAGGGGGGGGGGTTCCGGCCGTATCGCTGCGACGCTGCGGGAGGCGATGCGTGATTTCACGTGGCCGCACACTCACAAGAGGCAATTTGTGACTTGATGGCTGCAGATGTCCAAATGGACGAAATTTTTTTGGCCCAATGGCCTGCAACTTGGAAAAATCCATGGGGAACTGCTATAAAAACATGAATTTTTCCATTTTCAGCCTCTCTCCCCATAAATGGCCATGGCACGAGGGTCAAGAGTCAACATAGAGGACCCAAATTTTTCTGGCCTTATTTTGAGTCACTTTGACAACTTTTTCCAGAAGGCCATGTTTCCCTGCGAAATATCGATTTTTCAATCCACCCTACTGCCCATCCCTCACCTCCTCTATTCTAAAAACCATCAGGCTTACTAAATGATCTTCTCACATCTTTGTCTCCATGCAGATACTTCATTGCAGCACCCGAGAGACGCCCAGGGCAGCGCCACCTGTACCGCGTCGGTGACTTGAATGGAACATCGCCGAGGGTAAACGAGTGCCTGACATGTGGTGGCTGCGATGCCCGCAGGATGTCCAACTGGACTGAGGATGGTGTTGTGGCAGCTAGCAGTGGCGCACAGCAGCAAGTGCCATTGAGTGGTGCCCCACCGCCTTGTCTCTTCACCAGTGCCATCTTCAGTCCAAATGCACGATACTTTGTGCACGAGTGCCTCGGGCCAGACCCACCAGTCATCACACTCGTCGACGCAGGTGCCATCGTCATGAGCAGTGGCGAGTCCCACTCATCAGACTCTGGTGGCTCGAATAGCTCACAGCAGCCTCCAGCAAATGCTTATGAGGCGCGCATTGCTGTCCTAGACTCCCATGACAGACTGAGGGAGCACCTCAGTGCGATGGCTTTGCCGCAGGTACTTGTTAAGTGACTTGAGTGTGTGTGGGTTGATATTATTATTATTATTTATTGTTCAGTATTCATACAACAAGATAATTGACAACAGTTCCATCATGGTTCCATTCACAAAAGTTTTGAGTAAATATGCAGGTGATCCTGAAGTAGTGATGAGTTGGCTGCTTGGGGATAGTATGCTCCCCGGGGGTAGAGAATCCTGCTCAAATTCTTCTCTCCCCAAACCCCTGCCAACTGTTGACCAGGTGATAGACATGAGGAGTAGGCCTTATTTACTCCAGTGATGGTTATAAATTCCTCAGAATTTGGATGATTGGTAAGGGTTAAGGCTCAGGGCTGGCACCTTAAGCTTTCCGTCTCGATCGAAAAGATGAAGTATCAGGGATTGGCAATCTGATCTATCATATCAAACTATCATATCAAATAAAAAGGCTTTTAGAGGTGAAAAGTAAAGGGGTAGAAAAGGATGCATGAAAGCGGAATGCATGGGACGTGTTAGGAGTTGTAAATGAAAAATTGAGATATGTTATATCATAGAGTAGTTATATATAAATATATTTAAAAATAATAAATAAAGAAATAAATGGAATAAGATATAAATGTGTAAATAAGAGAAAGAGTGAGTAAGAAGATAAGTAATGATATGAAACATGTGGGAAGATAGGCTTAGGAAAAGGGGTGCATTGCAGTTCTTAATTGTTGCTATGAATTTATGTTTGTGATTTCAGGGGCCATGCAATGAACATATCATGTCTTTGCATGCCCAGAAGTTGAATGCCTTTATATTGTTATATGTATTTCCTCTCTTTGCCTAGCCTTGCTTAAAGAGCCTTGCTTAAAGGGCCTTGGTAAAGGCACCCCAATCATCTATATGATGAATTATTCCTCAAAAGTAGAGGGTAACTTGCTTATATATATATTGCACTTTTGGCCAAAGTGATCAGGTAATTTGCCAACTTCACGCCAGGATCTATGATGCATCCCATAGATCTGGTGGAGATATACGTTGTTTGTTCCAAGGAGTAGTTTCAGTGGGCGTGGTAATTTGGTCCAAAGCTCCTTAGCATTTGAACATAAAAATGCCTGGTGCCATGCATCTGCCTCCATTCCATCACACCATGGGCATTCACAATTTTGGCGTTTATTTTTGGCACGTAAAAATCGTGCATCAGCCCATCTTCCTAGTAGTAGGTGCCATGAGACATCTGCGTCTGCACCAAAACTTGGGTGTGTAATAAGGTCCAATGAACCGTATCATCACTATGTGCAGCCTGAATTGGCCATTGATTTCCTGAACGTAGATTCTTTGTAGACGGCCCTCTTGTTCAACAGAAGTAATCTGCTGGTGTGATAGTAGTGGGTGGGGGCCATCTGGTTGGGAAAGGTAGGCAATCCCCATCATTTGAGGAGCTTACAACTTCAGCATTAAATAATATCCAAGACTTGTTGATACTATTGTAAAAGTTACCACTGATGGCTCACGTTTGGTTCCATGGAGGGTAGACAAGTAAGCCAAAAGCATGACCTATACCTAAGAATTTCATCAGTCTATGGGCAGCAAGCACTTTCCAAGGCTCAGATGGTGAACTTTGTAGAAGCCTCTGCAGGAACAGCATTCTGAGGGCAAGGGTTTTGTCTTCTATATCTACCAGTCCAATTCCTCCCTTAGACAATGGGACCATTAAAATTGTGTTTTTCACCCAATGTCTTTGTTATTCCAGATGAAGTTGACCATTTTTGTTTGAAGCTCTCTGATGGAATGTTGGTGGAGGTTGACTATTGTTCTGGGACTGTCATGTCTTCGTGAGGGGATGCACTTGATGTTGATGGACGTAAGCTATTGATTTCTTGGGCAATGGGGGTTGGTATGGCTGAAGGTGAGGGACAATCAGAGAATTTTGGATTCCTTACCTCATCATTCAGCATTTTTCATATGTGTTGTCCAGGGTGTGCAAATTCGCCAGGGGAGTTGTACTCTGGTCAACTTGTGTTGAATATCCCGTGGATGTGCCAGGTGTTTGAGAGGCATAAAACATCATCTTGAGGTCTTTTGGTGTAGGGATATCAGGATGTGAGGAAGAGGCTTCTTGATCCTGCACTGTTGCTTGGCATAGCCTCACAACATGGCCTTGACCTTTGCACTTATAACTCCTTGGCTCTTCAAAGGTGAGTTATGTTTTCGTGAGCACATTTTCAATTTCCAGCAGAACTGAGTCTCAAAGCACTGTATTTGGCTGTTTTACAACTGGCATCGATCTTTGGTATGATAGAATGTGGTCAAAACCTTTTCTTTTTGCTCCTATAATTAAGGGCTTCATTGGGCCGCATACGGTAACTGCCTGCTGTATGATGTTGATCAAGTCAGTATCCGACACTTCTGGTGGGACATTGGAAAGAATTAACTTTTCTACTCTTGAGCTTCTACAAATTAGTTTTTTATTGTAACTCCTCCAAAATCAACTATAAAATGTTGGACTAGTTCTTCATGTTTAAGATGAATGGCTATTCTGTTGCCAGGTATATTGGATGCATGTGTTATATTCTCGCCACCACCTAATGCATCTCCCATGGCGTATACATAGTTGTGAAGGGCGGTATCCTCAATGCCTTGTAAAAGTATTCCAGTTTTTTTAAGCCCATGTTGGTTTTGGGTAAATCTTCCCTAGTGGAATGGCAAAACTATACTTTGGAGTTTCACCATATTTAGCTGAGCAGAAGGTTTTTGATGAACTCGAAGGGTATGAGTTTGTGTGTTTTCCAAAAGCATTCCCATTGGTGACATTGACATAATTAAGTCCTTCTTTGATCACAAGTCGGTTATGGCATTACTTGGTTTCTGTTGGTGGGTTGATATGCAGTTGGTAGTAGGTGCAAAGCACCACTCACTAGGGCCGATCGGAAAAATCGATTTTTCGCGGGGAAACGTGGCCTTCTGCAAAAAGTTGTCTAAGTGACTCAAAATAATGCCAGAAAAATTTGGGACCTCTAGGTTGACTCTTGACCCTCGCGCTGTGGCCATTTATGGGGAGGGGGGCTGAAAATGGTAAAATTCATGTTTTTATAGTGGTTCCCAATGGGTTTTGCCGAGTTGCTATCCTTTAGGGCAAAAATTTTGTCCATTTGGACGTATCTGCAGCCGTTAAGTCACAAATTGCCTATTGTGAGTGTGCGGCTGCGCGAAATCACGCAATGCCCCCCCGCAGCATCGCAGCGAAATGGTCAGCAGCCCCCCAACCTCCTCCTGCCCGGTAGCGTCTCCTGCCTGCTCGCCACGAACACAGGAAAACTCATCATGCATGTGTCTTCCAGTCGTTGGTCTAACTAATATTCGACAATTAAACCTATTTTCCAGGGAATAACAATTACGGGATAATTATTTTAAATTGATATAATACACCATCATCATTCAGGGAGTAAAGAAAAACTTCCTGGTTGTGCAGGATTTAGCCTACTTTTACAATTCTTTTTCAACATGGAGAGAGATGGCAAAAACAGTTACCAGAGCTCACCACGTGGAGGTACCTGCATTATGAGCTCCCCCGCCCACCCACCCACTCAAATAAAATTGAGGGATGCATTTCCTTTATAAGATAAGATGTTACCTGAAAAATAAGCAAGTGGTCATTTTTAGAGCCAATTGGTTTATCTATGTGTAAGTTTTTGTCTTTAAAAATATTTTCATTGAACACTAAAGGTCACAAAATTCCAAACATTGCATGTAACAAATGATGTGGTACGAAGTCACTCGCACGGGTGCATATACACCAGAGTTAAAATTCGCCATGAAAAGATCATTTGAGTTGACTGGGATTTGAACCCGGATCTCCCAATTGCCGGTCAGGTGTTAGTCAGGCCAGTTACACAGTTACAGTGGCCTGAACATCTAGTTCGCATGAACCCCCCTCGAATTCGCCTTGAATGAAGATGGCATGGTCGTGTAACTGGCTAACACTCCTGACCGGCAATTGGGAGATCCAGGTTCGAATCCCGGTCAAGTCAAATGATTTTTTCATAGCGAATTTCAACCCTGGTGACTAAAGGTCACAATCAATTTATTTGTTTTAAAGTCAGGCAGATAAAAGTAAAACTAACTTACCCTATCAGAGCATGAACCGAGACTTGGTTTCGAAGGTCGGCATTTTGGTTCTGCTTTGTAGTCATTTAAGTATTTCTAATTGTCTCTCTGCGTCTGTTGCAGATGTCAGTGAAGCTTGGGTTACCTCTTTCACCAATCTTTCCACTGTTTGCGTATGGCATGGAAAATGTAGTTCAAAAGTTGAGCAATGCTCAAGTAACTCTTGAATTTCTTCAGCCGTGAGATGGGATAGAGCAGGGGGGGGTCAGTGTTCTCGTCCCATTTGATCAGCAGCGTGTAGTCTTCAGCATGAAAATCAAAATGTGGTAATTCAAAAGTTCTTGGATATTCGGTCGCACTCATATTTCTTTGTGCCTCTAAGATTTTTTTTCACCCATCTCTTCGCACTTCCTCTCGATGGTCAGCAATCATTGTGAGGAGTAAATTTTCTGGTGCCCGAATAACCCATTTCTCTGAATAACAGGATCAATGATGTTTTTAGATCTTCTGGCAAATATCTCGACCAATTTAAAAGTTTCCATAAATTTACAGCACCGTCGTGTATACAATGGTTTTGTTTCACTGAAAACCAGACAGGTGCGTATACTTTTTGAATAAACGATGCAAGATTTTTTAAAATAAATTTTCCATAGTGACAAAGTCACAGAAAATGGAGGGAATTTGTATGGATTCCATGTCACATTTCCATCATAGCTTGAATGGAAATCAGGAAATCCTTGTGTAATCCACATTGATTCCTTTCCCATATTCCATCATGAGACATCCATCACTTTTCCATCATGGATTCCATGAACGTGTGCTGTCTGGGATTTATGTCATGTTTGTATGAGTTTTCATTTCATTTCAATCTCAATCCTTGATTTAAAGCGTGGGAACCAGGATGTCCATGGATTCTCAACCTAGAATATGAAGGAACCATAATTCCTTAACCCCTTAGAAAAAAATCCTCAAATCTTCATTCACAGCACTTCATAACTTACAGCTCTCTTCATTTCAGCGGTTGCTATCCCTTTTGCACCAAATGCTCCCTAACACACTATCTATCCATTTTGCACCAAATGCTCCCTATCACACTCTCTTTCTATCAGAGGTCATCAAAGTTGCAACAAACTGAAATCCATTTGACACTGTTTATCCTAATCATACCAATTTCTTCTCCACAGAGGATATTCAGAAACCCTTCTACATAAAAAATCCTAAGAAAACCTTACCAACCAAAATCATCATCCCATTTAAATTTTAATATCCTTCCTATTTGCACCACATTCTTCCCAGGCTTTTTGGGGCTTTACTCAGTAAGGACTCAGCAAGGTCTTCATGAAATCTAAGGATGTGTCGTCAAAGATCCTGACCAGTTATTGCGACTGTGGAGTCAAAATTTTGTCAGTGTAGCATCTTGGAGTCTTTCCCCCTGATTTTCAATGCTCTATGAAGAGGAGATTTTCAGTCACCGCCATACTTAGTATTCCGTGTATATTTTGTTTTTCTCACGTGTTTTTTTTTCTCACTCTCCCAATCAAGTATTTGTACAACTTGTTTCCTTTTACATTAAATATGAGTCACATCTTTCTTTTGTCTCAACAACTTATAATCAGGCCAAATGCCAAGTAAACAAAAACAGCATTCTACACTGTGTGCACTAAAGTACCTACATTTGAGCTCCACTACATCCTACAATATTGAATTACTAATGTCCAGTTACATGATGGTAGATACCTATTCATTCTGTAGAATTGATCACATGTTAAATTTCATTACGAATTGAACCAGTATTGAAGTCAAAGACATTTAACCCTTACAGTCCCATCCTATTATAATTACAAGATATTTGGCTGAAATTCGTTTCACATATCAACTTACATCTTGTAACACCGATATTATTCAAGAAAATAATTTGCTATACTCAATACACATTTACACATTTTTTTAAATAATGCACAGAAATGCATTTTATGTAATGAAAATTCCAGTAATGTGTATATTTGTTATTTATAATAAATATTAATACAATAAATTATATGTGAAAAGGAGTACACAGATTTTCAAACACTAAGTCGACTGCAATTTTTTGAAAACAGGTTGCTTGTCGGTCAAAATTTTTAAAGTAGCTTCGGAATATGAAATAGAAATTTTTGCGCCCAGCGCACTCTTTTGAGGAGACTTAACTAGACAGATAGTTATATGTGCCTGGAAAGTACCTCTGGATTTTTATTTCGTACACAAAAGAAGGGTTTGGGTACACAGAAAAACGATCGAGCAGTACACAAATGTACCTCTGGTACTGAAAGGGTTAATGCAGGCAAACATTAAATTTCACTGTGCATTATCTTCATTTGGATTTGTGAGGTAATGAGGAAGTGGAGGTTAAAGAGTAACATTTAAACGGAAACTTTTTTGGATGAAATGATGGCTGAGAATTATACCAATGCCTGACTGACTGTTAAATACTTCACATCCGTATGCTCTTTGAACTGCCGGCAGATTATTTTAGTAGCACAATACTCAGCTTCCAAATTTTGTGACTTATGATATGGGTCAGCTATGACCTGGCAAATAGCAAAGTGTATGGCTTGTTGTTATAATGGATGGATTTTCAATGCCATTAACATTTTAATGAGGAAAGCATGCTTTGGTATATTTTCAGCAGCAATGCTTTCAATGCTTTCTGTTAATATATCATCATGTTTAACATAAGCTCTTATATTCCTAAACTCTGACCCAAATACCATCAAATAGCTGGGTATTTTATTTTCTTCAGGTGAAGACATTCCAAGTAGAGGTTGAAAATGGGTACCATGCCCAGGTGCGTCTTCATCTTCCTCCAGGACTCAGGGAATATGAAGAGATGACATTCCCCTTGGTACTTCAAGTGTAAGTGCCACCGGCTATAAATAGCAATTCTTTTGTATCTATTTCTTGGTCCAAATTAATGAATCACATCATCAGTTTTATTTTCAATCAAAATGCATTTTTCTCAACCAATCCACCTTTACAGCTATGGTGCTCCTGGATCACAGCTCGTCTCAGAGCAATGGGGCATTGACTGGGGCACCTACTTAGCAAGTCGTCGGAATTTCATTTATGCACAAGTAGATGGTCGAGGTTCAGGTTATCAAGGAGAGAAAATGCTGCATGAGATCTCAAGGCGACTGGGTTCAATTGAGATTGTGGACCAAATAGCTGTCATTACGTGAGTTTGCATATATTTATCATATTTGCTTAAGGTCAACCATTGAATCATCTATCTAATTGGAAAGTGTTTTCTTTTCATAAATATGACATTAGCACTATTTTAACCCATTTAATCCCACGAGAAATGTAAGTTGCATCTTGAATAAAAATTTCCCGTTCCTTCAGGGGAGCAATTAAATTTTCTACAATAAGGTATTATTGAAGCGTATTCCTTCTTCTAGCTTCTGTATTTTTAGAAAGGGCCTAAGTTTAGCGGTAATGGTACCCTGGCACTTCGACCCTGTCAGGGTCAACTACCATCACTTGTGCTTCAGACTATTGCTCGTGAGTGTATAGCATGTAATAATGTAAGTCTATTACATGTAAATGTTTAAAAATTATGTTCAAGTTTAATTTTTTTATTTATGGTAAAATTTTTTATGCAACTATTGTTGCTCACGGGCACTTAGCAGTTACAATTTCTGCATTGATTCAAGCCTCGCATTCTAACATCTTTGAAGGTTGACTGCTGAATTTAATTTATCTAAAGAGTAAAACAAAAGGTATAAAGGTATTATTATTAATAATTGGTGTATTATTACTGTAAGTATGATTGTTAAAAATCTAATTGGCAAAATAGATTGGACAAAATTCTCCATTATTTCAATATGATAGACACCTCAAGGCTGGGCTTTTCCCGATAGGCTGTATAAAATTCACAGAACTTGAGTAACTGAACAGTAGTGCTAAATTATTGCCTCTCAAGTTGAATTGTAGCTTAGATTTAACTAATATTCCTTATTATGGTATGCATGGTACTAAGCAATTTGTAAAATGCATTCTATTTGATTGGGATGCAACATGTGTTGTCTGGCGAAATCAAATGGCTCCATAATTCATTCAGTGCCCCATGGCAGACAGTGCACAAGAACTCAAAATTCACTATGCAATTCCTAGGCAAGGATGCATTTTATTATTGATCAGTATTGGCACACTGAAAAATAGCCACCAGAGAAATGGCTCCAGATTATATTTTAATATCCCATTCCCTGTAGAAAATTTTTTCTTCAGGTCGCAGATGTGGAAGTTGGGGCACACCAGGCAATCATTGAGTCACAAAGAAAGGAAATCAATTTTCCTCACATTTATATGCAGCTAATGTCCCTTTGCACATATGAAGTATTTAGTAGAGTAAACAGAACTCTTTGTTGTCGTACAAATGTATGTCTGTTGCATTCACTTATAGATGCATTAATTACACAGATAAAGAGATGCCAATACTACCTATTTTTCCTTGTTGTCTTCGCTGAATGTACCACAGGGAGAGTAGATTAAAGTGAAAGGAGAAAACAAAACAACAGAAGCTCTCATTCCTTATGTTCCTTGTACCCATGAAGATTTCCTACTCCGTGCTTGGATCATTCCTACCAACCCCTGTAGTCACAACAGAATGGCGATTGATCGAATTGAATTGTTATCGAACTTTGAGCACCGAAACGTATCTTTATTCAGACAAAATGTTGTAAAAGTACAGATAAGGATTGGGAAATTTTCTTCTTTCATCAGAGGGAGTAGCATCGGGCGAGGTATGTGGCCAAAAAAAACTCGGGGCATTGAAGGTAAAAGTACAAATTTCTCCGAAAGGGTGGGGGCTACATGAAATATTTTTGAGGTACTACTCATTGCCTGAAGGGATGAGTCACAAATCAAAAATGCATTTGAAATAAATTGCTGGAAACAGCCAAGTTGTAAAAGCAAAAGGGGTCAAAAATGACCCTTCGGGCATCGAAGGTAAAATAACAAAATTCTTTTAAAGGGTGGGGGCTACATGAAATATTTTTTGAGGGAGTACTCATTAACTAAAGGGAATAAAAGTCACTAATCAAAAATATATTTGAAAAAAAATTGGGGGAAACAGCCACGTTGAAAAAGCAAAAGGGGTCAAAAATGACCCCTCTAGCATTCTAGTGTTAAATATTGGAAAGATGAAATGAAGGAAGCAGTGCAAAAAAAGTTCATTCATGCTTAGTTTGACCTCCAAAACAAACTCACAAAAATATGGAATAATATAAAGAATCATGTTCAAAAGTAAAAAGATACAATAAAATACAAATGTAACCAAATTAGTGAAAATAAATTTATATCAAGAGTAGAAAATGTCATCCATGGAAGGCAGCAGTTTGGGTAAAATATTAAAAAAAAACAGAAAAAGATATAGCTAAGATTGATGCTCTACTATTTATATTACTAGGGGTAGAATGATAGCTAAATATGGTGGCTAAACTAGCTTGGGTTTACATGGCATTTCTTAACCTTAGTTAAGATAGTGGTGGCCTCTGGTGGAGAGTTATGAAAGTGATGTAGCCCACAACCTAACAAACATCGCAAGTTGCTTTTTATTTTTTTCCGGGGCTGTGGGCTAAATTTATGAGACTACATTGGCAAGAAATGGAAACAGCAAACGTGCATGATTGAATATGTAAATGTTTCACATGGTTAGACTTATCATTCATTGGCAGCCACGTTTCAAATGTTTCATTGTAACGTTAACGTTGCCACAACGTTGTGCGCACGTTTAATGGCAACATTACTTTTCGACGTTGTGGCAATGTCAAGTAACGTTGCTATATGCAGTTTTAATGTCGAATTCTCATAGTATATATCATTATATTAATCATTCCTCCATCCATTGAAGCCATAGAACATTCGTGTGCGAGAGATATTTTTTTGGTTGTAAGGAACCGATTTTGGACTTAGAAAAATTTCCTGCCCCTACTACAGTACACGGGGTACACGGTTAATTTCAGGATTGATTTTCATTCGATATATAGGATTATTTCGATTCTGTCATACGTTGTTGATCCTTCTACCACTATCAACCTGACCAGCCATTTTTGTGGAACTCTTCCTGGACAGTGGTGTTGTACCTTGTAATCCCACTTACAAATGAAAATAATGGGTGGTTATGGATACTACTATTCCTTGACTTCAAATGCTGCCCAACACTAAGAGGAGGATTTTTGTATTTTGTCAGATACATTTGGACCATGCTGCCACGAAACTCTAGTTGTGAGAGTGTTTTTCCTGACTTCTTATGGAGAATTCACGCATTGTGCAATGACACATCCACCTGCCATATGCACCACCACCATTTTTTACCTCTTATTCCTATTCTGTAGTAGGACACATTCTCGTCCATTCTGTCCATTCCCCCCATGTAATGGTTGTTCTTCGTAATCACTAATGGGCGAGGAATGCGAGCAGTCCTCTTTTCTGCCCGTGAAAATCGTGGCACAAGAGCTACAGGCTGATATGATATGTAAGTAACCATGATAGGTAGTAACCATGTAGACTATGGAATTATCTAACCACTTTACCAAAAGGATGTCATCCTCCTTATTGAGGCATTTCTCATAAAAACCCCTATGTTTCTTACGCATTTCTTTAGATGGCATTACTGGACAGTCTTTTGGAATATGGTTTTCTCTAATAGATCCTGTGGCTCCATAACCCCATGACCTAAGCTCTTTTAGAAGTTCAAACCCGGTAAATAAATTATCAAAATATAGTTTATTGGCAAAGTTCCTTTTTCCTTGTGGGATTTTGTCCAGCACTCGCAGAAGAGGAGCAGCGTATTTCCCTACCACATTCTCATATTCGGAATTTGATACAGGGTTTCTACCTTGATAAACCTCAAAGTTCACTAAATATCTGGCAGTGGTATTTAGAGGCCATACTTTGTAGACAAATCTAATAGGCTTTGTGCATAGGAACTGTTTACAGGGATGTTGTCCAAAATATTCAACTATGCACTCATTAAAATCCAGGTACTCCTCAGGGTGGAACAAAGCTAGAAATCAGTTTTTCACCAGATTCATAATTGGTCTTAGCTTCCACAATTTGACCTCTGCATTAGGCTGGGAATTATTTGCACTGTGTAAAAACTTTGGTATTTGTAAAAATCTATCCTGGCACATAGCATTCACAACAAATTCATTACGTAAGTCACCAGATGGATCCCAGTAATCGCGTTTACTTGGAACATTATTATAAACAGAGAGGATCAAAGTTCCTGGGAAGACCTTCAATTCAGCAGATGTTATATTCAAATTAGGAAAATTTTGCAATGCAGTATAATCTGTTGACTGCAAAATTAGGAAGTCAATTAATTCATCATCAAATATCAACTCAAAAATTTCAGTCGGCGACTTCTCACCAATGTCACAATAATTTGCATCTGGAAATAATGAATTTTTTACATAAAGATCTTCATCTTTCCAAGTATTCAATACTCGTTTCACCTTCTTCCTCATCGATTTTGAGTTTACCCATTTGTCACTTGTCTCCAGTCCATCACTGTCATGTTCCTCTTGTTGAGTACTCACTAATATTTCAGCACCCACTCGAAGTTGATGACCAGACAGATTATCTATGAAGCCATAACCATTCTCCTCTGCAGAATTTTCATCAGATAAAACGTTGCTCTTCGGAGGTTTCTATGTAGATGCCTAAAATGTCGTCCTTGTCATCTTCCAGTGCTGATAGGACTTCTTGAAGAGTCATTCCCCTAAGAACAGATGCGTTGAATGAATAATTTGTAAAAATTTCAATTATAATTGCCGTAGTAAATTCAAGCATACTTACCTAGTAGAGTTCATTGTCACCGAAGAAGGCATATCCCACTCCTCAAGTCCAATCTTGAACATAAAGGGCATGACGGTGATATAGCTCAGCTTTTTAGTAGAAGTAAAGAGCGTCTACCTCCTGAAGGTACTCGTATAGTAATGAAATTTCAATCGAATCGTTGTGCAGAGAAAAAAAACCATGAATCACCCTTGTTAGATTGTTGCATTCCACACTCCGGTTTCATGGCTTTCTAACTGATATTGTTACATATTAGTATTTCATGACTCATATCATTACTGGCCACATTGTAAGATAGCACCTGGATAGAAATTTGAGGGGGGCTTCAGCTGAAAGTTACAGTTGTGGAAATGTGCCACAAAGTAGCTTCACTGCAGACACGCCAAACAATGATAGGTATACAATTCTTCACTCAAAACCATAAAGGTGAAAGAATAACATAATGGCTATAAATCACCAGCACTTTATTACAAAATCCCGAATAAGAAATATCTTATTACTTTTGTCGAAAAAAGCACTCATAACGCTGCCTTCCTCGTGGAACCCTATTGCTACAGTATCAGCCTAGCATGATCATATGATCACGCATAACATTTCTTCTAAATAATATTATTATTTATGAAAATTTTATAACAATATTAATCTGTAGAATATATTGTAGTATTCTTAGCACATGTACTTAGATGTATCAGAATAAAAATGCTCTTGTTCTATGTAGTGAACTGTTGGGGGTCAGCTTTTGCTGGTTGAAAAAAAGACCCAAGTGGACTGTATGAGGAGGTTTTAATAGGCGGGTTCAAATCGCTGGATTCTATACACAAGCAGGCTGTACAAACAATCTCTCACTCAGTGCTGGAGAGAGAAATGACAGAGTCCTGGGGCCCTCGGCCACACTGGTAGTCTGACTGCTGGATGTCTTTGCCGCTGCAGGCGTTGGTTGACTTCTGCCTGTGCACACCTCGCTAGGGATGGCGTACGAAGTCTACTGCCGAGAGCTGTTACCGCTAGGGGTTGAAGTGATATCTTCGCCGCTGCGGGCGTTGGTTGACTTCTGCCTGTGCACACCACGCTTGGGATGGCGTACGAAGTCTGCTGCCGAGAGCACTGCAATACGGGCGATGTTATCACTAGGGGCTGACCAGGCGAACTGATATTTTCTGCTTGTTCTGCGGCCCTTTATATATGGTTGGCCGGGCCCAGGGGAAGGGGATCGCATCATCCTTCCATGAGGGAAGAGGGTCGCTCCCCTCTTCTAGAATGTTCTACTGCATAGTTTCAGAGGATATGCCCCTCTCTTAGAGTGACCACTTGGCACCCCTATTTCCAAAGCCACCAATACTTTACGTCACACAGGCTCTTCTCATATGAACCCTTAGCCTAAACAGAACTAAAGTCATGCATTCACATGGAGCAGTTAAGGGTAGGCCACCACTTTGAGAAAGCTGTGTATCAATAACATTCAGTGGAATCAACTTAATGTTTTGACTTTTGGATGATAAATATATCGAGATATTGTTACCAAAACCACGTTTTGAAAATTTGAGAAATATGAAAAGAAGGGCTATGTAGAGCAAGAAATGTTTGCAGTGATCAGATGAACATGCTAGACATTAAAGGGTTAAATGAAAAAGCGACTGTGTCTAATAATATGATGTTAATAATTCAGTAATTGGCCTTTTTTACTTAAATCTATATTTTGAAAATTTCAATTCTTATAAAACTGCAATACCCAGCAAAGCAAGTATCTTTAAAAAATTAATCTTGACATCCAGGTGTATAGCAATAAAGTTGTTTTCTATTGAAGTTAAAAATGTGAAATTCCTAAATTTAAAAAAATTTAAATGCATCTTTTGAATCAGAAAAACATGGATATTGTTAAGAAATAAAAGAGAATTCATCTTCCAAGGATTATTTTACCAAGCAAAGTGGATAAATATTTTGCGAAAATATTTGTTCATGCGATGTATTAGGTACTACATATTTTGGTATCAGTTAATGCCTTGAAGAACATTTAATAGCTATTACCATTATGCATAATATCTTTGGTTTATGATAGAGTTTATAGCATTAGTATATTTGAAGAAGGTCCATTCTTAATGCCAGTATTTGTATTGCTTATCCATTGTGAAGCTTGCTGTGTAGGACAGTAGGAGAATACAAATAAATGTTTTTTCCAAAATTGATTATTAAAAATTTTTTCAGGATAGTGAGATAGATCCATACAAATTACAAGGAAAATTTAAATATTAGCTTATCCTAAGAAAGAGTATTTTGTAAATATGGTTTAACATTTTTTCAATTAAAAAAACAGAAAATATAAAGTTGTAGAAGATAAATTTTTTAACAATATAGGTTTTTGAAAAAGGAAAGCCTAATGATTTTAAGTCTACATGAAGAAAAATGAAGTTCTTGATACACTATTGAGTAATAGTAATGAAGAACTGCATCCACTAATTGAAGCTGTTGTACTCTATTATTTTTCCCAATTCATTTTAGGAACTAAATTCACAGTTGAAGCAAATTCGACTCTACTTCTCATTTATCATATTTTAACTATTATAAATAAATCAGTTTTTGAGTCATCTTTTTTACATCTCTCCAGAGCAATTATGAAACCATCATTTATGAGTAGGTGCTATTATTACTTCACAAGCCTGGTCTTTGTTTTCTACTTACAGGTATTTACGTGATAATCTGAAATTTGTGGATAAGCAGCACATAGCTGTGTGGGGTTGGAGTTATGGTGGTTTTGCAGCTGCTATGATTCTCGCCCAGGACAAGTCAGTTTTCCGCTGTGGAATATCTGTAGCTCCAGTGACCAGTTGGACCCATTATGGTTGGTGTTAATTATCCTTTCTATCTATCTTATCTTTCTATCTACCTTACAAATCAATTTTGATTAACTAATGAATTAGGCAAGGACTTAATATTTTTATTATGCCCAACCCATCTTGCAACTTGGTAGGATGTCTAGGGAGTGAGCCTTCTCAAGTAGATCAGGCTCAAGATTTTTCACTGGGGTGCACAACTCATCCTCAAGGAAAACCACATTCCTTGATCTCACAACATTCCTGGGATTCAATGGATCAATCAATCTGAATCTCTTGGTGTTCACAGTATCCATCAAAGATGAGCCTTTTGCTCTTTGGATCTCACTTCCTATGACTCTCCTTTGGGACATGAGCATAGGCTGTGCATCCAAATATTTTCAAATTAGATGAGTGCACTTTACTCCCACACCACTTTTCCTCAGGTGTGCTCTCAAACACTGCTTTTGAGGGAGACCTATTTTTCCGGTAAATGGCAGTATTAATTGCTTCAGCCCAGTAACGCCTACTCATTGTCAGTCCAGCATCAGTGAGCATGGAGCTTGCCATTTCCACTGTTTTCCCTTTCTGACACACCATTTTGCTGAGGAGTGTATGGGGTTGTTGTCTGATGTCGGATTCCACAATCTAACAAGTAGCCCTTGAATTTATTGTTGACATATTCTGTCCTGTTATCAGTCCTTATCACTTTAATCCTCAGCCCTGTCTCAGTTTCTACCAGCGATTTAAATTCCTTGAAAAATTCAAACACTTCATCCTTTGATTTCGTGAAGTACCCGAATATCTTTCAAGTACATATAGTCATCAATGAAAGTGAGAACATATCTCGCACCACCATGAGATGCCTCTTGGAATGGGTCACATACGTCTGAATGAATTACACCCAGTCTCTCCGAGGCTCTCTTCGCACCCCTCTTGGAAAAAGGAAGCCTTGACTGCTTTCCCTCCAAGCAAGACGTACAAGGTTTTCCTCAGTCACTTGCAAAATTCATACCTGTAACCAATCCTCTGGCGAGAAGGTTCATGCAGTGCCTATTCAGGTGCCCAAGTTGCCGGTGCCATAGGTCACGGCTATCACCAGCCACCGATATATTGGCAGCCTCCAGTCTTGGCTCAGGGTCTTCAAGATCTAATTGGTAGATACCTCCCACCTTTGTGGCAGTTGCCTGCACTTGGCCATCAACGTAAAACCCATCTCCATGAAATATTCTGGAGCCTTAAATTGAAAATAATACAAAATGTCCCTTTTCCACCATTTTACTTACGGAAAGTAAATAAGCTGACAGATTAGGTACATGAACAGTATTGGAAATAGCTGTCAGAGCACCATTTTGGCCGCGTAACAGAACTAACACATCCCCAGTTCCTGCGGTGAGTAATTTTCCATTGTTGGCTATGGTCACTTACCTTTGCACAACATCACTGACGTAATTTCTCAGACAGTCTCTACTGTTAGTCACCAGAGTCCACATACCAATTATTTTCCTGCAGCTTCACCAATAGGGCAGTTAACAGAGAAGAGGTCCTATTATTCTCACCATGGCCTGCCTTATTCCTTGGATTGTGTCCGGTTCTCCCCTTTGGAATCTGCTCTTAAACTTTGTTTTTCTGCCGTTCAGGACAGCCTTTAGATAAATGACCAACCTGATGGCACTTGAAACACTTGAAAGACCTTTTGTTTCCTCTTGCAGCATTTGTTGAAAAGAAAGCTGATTCATCCTGAGGCGTAAATCCTTTACGATCCCGTCGAAAGTTCTACTGAAGAAGTTTTGACTTCACGAGTTCGCTTGAAATTTTCACCCCTTCACTTTTGAGGGCCATAACCATAGGGCTAAATCTTGATGGTAAACCACTTAGCATTACCACAGCTAAGAATTCCTTTTCCAGAGGTCCACCAATTTTGGAGAGTTGCTGAGCCACTGACATAGCTTTCGTCACATATTCCTCCAAACTGGAAAAGCTATCAAATTTCAGTCCGAACAGCATCCGAAGAAGCCCAAGGCGCCATGTCAGACCTCAATCCTCGTAAGCATTTTACAAATTCTGCCATGCCTCCCTTGCCGTAGACGCATTCCATACATGCGCATATGCCACCAGTTTGACCATTAGGCATATTTTTGCCTGAGCTCTCCTCTGCTTCGCCACATCCATGTTTATCACTACATCCGATGCGTTTGTTTTGATGCAGTCCCAAAGGTCTTCATGCATGAGGTACATCTCCATCGCAAATTTCTAATTACTGTTGTTGGACATACCCTCCAATTTCTCGATTGCGGGTAGCAAACTGTTCCCCACCTGGCTCATCGTGAACTTTAAATTTAAAAAAATAAAATAAAGAGTTCAAACACAACTCTGCCAAATAAAAAATGTGGTTCCCCGGTAAAGTCCACAACTTGGAAAATTAACGAGAAAACTCAACGCGTATCACAAAAATAAGTAGCCGAATAATTTCCTGGGCATAACCTGTTAGAATATGGAAACTTAGCTTAGAAACATGCAAAATTAGTATCGCAAAAATGAGATTTGATGCGGATGCATTGGGAACGTGTATTTATTCGCGCCATGACATATATTAGGCCAATACAGAAGAACGAGGTATAAAATAGTGCACACTAATACACACGAGAGTGCACCACATGCACAGGGCAAGAAAAACAAAATATACACTAAATTCATCAGCAGACAATACTGGAAATGTAGATTACCAAAGCAATTCAACAATATGTAACATATCACTCAAATGAATTGTTTTTCACTGTGCTAGAGACATCAAAAAATTTCCTCTATCTCATCATTGTCCTTCCGATTCTCTTTAGCCAGAGCTGTTAAAGACGCAATTATATTTTGCCCACTGTCAGCCTTTCTGAGATGTAGTTTATAATGGTGTTTCTCTTCTGTAACTTCTGCTGCACACAATTTTGGGTTATTCAATTCTATTAGAAACATTGCATTTTGAACAAGTGTCACTTTTTGGTAGTTTGAAGCCAATTTTAAATTTGGGCACAAAAATTTTTCTGATTTTACTTTCAGATACAGTAGGAACTTGGTTTTCTTTGCTATATTCCAAGTATTTGTCCTGAAATAAGGATGCAATTGTCAGATCACATTCAAAATACATTTTGTTGGGGTTCTGTTGCCTGCTGTAATGAGTGTTATATATTGCAATTGTATGGCATTGAGGAAATCTCTGACACCTTGTACAGCTTCATCTCAAAATTAATGTGGGTAGTTTCCATGTTTACCTGAAAGAAAAAATCATTTCAGTTTATATTTTTGTCCCTAATACAAATATTTCAACAATATTCTATTTGGTGCAAATGGATTATAGTGTAGTATTCAAACCTCTTCCATCTTCTTTTGGAACTGAGAAACCCATTTTTATGTGCTGTTTTAAATTCCTCACTCTTCTTGCTTGTTTCTGTAAGCCATGAACCCTTAGGAATGCTTCCTTGCAAATCATGACTTCCATTCCATTTACCTTCACGTTATATGAAAACGTAACTGCCCTTAATGTTCTTAGATCTTTTTTTAGTTCTTAGTTGGACAAGTTCTTAGTAGTCTTTTTTGAGTAGCTATGAAAGGAAGTAGTATAAAAAAGAATAAAATAAATTTATGAAATACATATTTGTCTGTTTGTGTTTAAAAAATTGAAACATACCTCTGCTTTTTCTGTACCATTGTTATGCAGCTCATCACATAAGTATTCTGGGCATTAAAGTTTCCTAAGTCCCAGAAAGAATGGAAAATGTTTTTTTCTTCCCCAAGCAGTTTTATGTAGCACTTATTCAAGCAAGTACAGGGACTTCCTAAAGAGGCTGCCTGAACAGTCTTGTTGGTTTTGGTTGACCAGCATTACGTCGACGTTTGGCCTTAATTTTTTTCATTGATCAGTATTTTGCTTCCTTTTTCTTACAGATTTAGGTTTAAGGGGCGATTATTCATTTACTCTACTTATTTCAAGCTGTAATAAGAAGAGCGAAATAGTCTCAGAACGTGCGTGAGGTATAGTCATAAGCTGCACAAAAAATTAAATGCTGCCGAAATGGCATTAATGAAAGAAATATTTTTACAACTCTGTTGTCATTAAAACTACAGCATAAAGCAGTCATTGAAGTAAACTACAGCATAGAGCAGTCATTGAAATATGCCCATAAAGTATTCTCATTAACACAAAAGATAACGATAAAATGTGTGAGTAAAGTTAAGAGAAACAAAGTCATAAGCCGGTGAACCACGGTTACCAGTAATAAACACTTTTATACTACTTACTGAATACACCTACTCACTGAAACATCATCTGAGCTGGAGCTCGTTCGATGCCAAGATTCATCACTATCAGTATCAAAAGGATCAGACTCTTCATTTCCACTTCTGTCACCTACCATAATTATTTTTAATTATTATTTAACATTAAATTATTCATTTAACATGGGAAGAAGCTTGAGACAAACCTGAGCAATCTGTCATTATGCTGTGGCTTGTGACTATGTATCTTCTGGAAATGTCACCAGATGGCAGAGTATAAAACTGCACTGTGTCAAGGTCCTTATACCCAGGTCATGACATGCATTTGTCTAATGTAATCTACCATCTTGGATCGAATTTTTGGCAGGGTTTAAATTTTGCATGCAGATGAATGGGTGTTATCGGTACAAAGATTCACAAATATTTCCTTGAATAATTTAGCCTTTGCTATGAAACTTTTTGAGTTGATAAGCAATGCTAAGGGGCTTTAGAATTTATTTGGACTTTTGGTCTGACGCCTCCTGGTCGACTCCAGGAAAGTGGTAAACAATGGTTCCGACACCATAATTCAAACATGGTCATAGGAAACTTGATCCACAATTATTTCCATTTATAAATGAGATGATGCAATACATCATATGCCGATAATAGGCAAAACTAAGGTACTTCAGAATTTGTTTAAACTGCCGGCCTGGGACCTCCCATTTGACTTCAGTAAAGTTGCAATTATTGGATTTGATGGAATAATTCATGCATGGACAAACAAATAAGTATGCTCAAACTCTTTCAATTGATTTATGCATCTAAAATATTAATTTTCAGGAGTCATATGTAGAAATCAGAAAAACTGAAATAAACTGGTAGGATGAATAATTTAAGCAGTAAAAAGTAATTACCACGCATTGGAACCAACCCTGGGCCCATGCCGATGACTAGAGCAGACGCTAACCACTATGCCATGCTGAACATGCTCATCAATGGAGAAATTACTAATAGAATTTCAACATATGGCTCCAGTGGGCTTCCAAGTTTATTGTTGCCCATTTTTTGGTGGAAAAGTATCTATGTATTCCTTCCAATGGTGTCATTTGTACACAACAGCTATTAGTATTTGTATGTATTCATTTTGGCTTCATATATTGGGGGAAACTAGCTCAAAATTTGTAAATTACCTTAAATACTAAATGGCAGTGTCCTCGTCTTGCCTGGTAAGTTTTTGAGTAAAATTTATCCATTAAGCTCTTATTTTTCCAACAATTGACGATTAATTATAATTAAGCACCATATCAGTGATTAATCAGCATGCAAACATAATTACTGTGCACCAAAATACGTTGAGGAAGGTTATCCTAAAATATGAGGTGATATATAGTTCTGGTTTCGTCATGAAAAATATTTTATCTTTAATGAATACAAAATATACCTCTTAGAGCTTACCTAGTCCTTTTATAATTTAAAGATCAAATTCAATTTCATGTTTAAAAGAGAATTTGTAACATTGATCAAGGCTAAACACTTTTGGTTACTCAATGAAGAGTAACAGTGCTACGGAACATCGAGTCTGATCCAAAATGAAGAAATCGGAGTGCATTATGGGATCGTGTCATGACCTGGGTATAAGGACCTTGCACTGTATCATATCCCACCATCTTTTGCAGAAAGATGGTAATTTTTCAACAGATGATGAAGAGTTAAGAATGTTAAATGTTAAGAATGCCATAGCATGTGAAAAATTGTGGCTTATGACTATATCTCTCCGACCCCTTTTTCCCTTCATCATTTTAAATCAAAGATATATTGTCTACTAATTGTGAGTCATTTTCATGTGCACAAAGGTTTTGTTTTTCCTCATATTTCTTCTATTGCTGTAATTGTTCTTATATCATTTTCAACTGTTCTAACAACTCATACATTATGAACCTATCATGATTATTATTTTTTGAATGCCAATGCCTTGAATATTGTTATCTGTAATTTATTGATTATATAAATGTAACATGCTGCTGTTACATTTATTGTTACCATGGTAAAACCTATAATATTTTTATTGTTTTTTATGTTTGGAGTCTTATCTCACAGCGGAAAACTGTATAAAGTGTATTTTCCAGACTTTTGTATTTGATGCAAATTGATTTTGTTCTTTGAGGACAAATGGTCCTAGAGCAAATTTAGTTATCAATTTCAATTTTTCAAAATAAAAATGATTAATCAAAATGCAAGTATTTTAGCATTGGGAATAATTTGTTTGAATAAATTAATTACAAGTTTCTAGGAGTGGTTCCTTCAAAAAATTGTCATCGCTTGGCAAATGCTGCAGATAAGTTCTCGATATATTTTTCCGGAATGATTAACCTTTTTCGGAGATCTACAAAAGTAAAAAAATAGTTTTTCAGTGGCAAAAGACTTCAACCTAATATCTTTAAAATCAATAGCATATGCGACGCATAACATATGTACATTTCAATTCGCGCCTCTAGGGAGTGCAACACACCTTAAGCGTACGACTTTTAGTTAGGAGATTTTAGTGCTCACTGTCCGTGTCAACTACCATTGCCTGCTTTGGCTCAACCGTTCATCCTTGCCTCTTCTGATGTATTGGCATCGTACGGCCTGAGGCATAGTCCCTTAGGCTAACAGTTATGACCCCTCTCCCCTCCAACTTAAAGATCTTGAGTTCTCTTGAATTTATTTTTTTTCAAGCTTTCTCTCTGCCAGGACTCAAAAAATCTCACTAACCTTCTCCATCACTTCTATTCAGACCAAACTCTTTCTTTTGAATTTTCTTTTCTTCCCACTTTTCTGCCCCCTACCTTCCTCTCTCTCCCCATCCTCCTCTTCCCCTCTGTCCCTCCCCTCCTTCCCTTCCTTCCACCCCAGTCCTCCCTTCCTTCTCATTCTTCTACGTCCTTGCTAACAAGGCATATGGTGCACCAAAATATTAAGGAGCTTTCATGTAAGTGTTTTTTCATTTACATTTTATACTTTTTGTCTGCCTCCCTATGGCATTTTCTGTTTATCTATTTTTAGTTTTTTTTTAACCCTTTTGCTGCTGTAAGCATAGCAGCTATGTCACCCAGTTGACTGCTGTGAATGTAGCTCCAACGTTCTGTTGGCAAATGGTCATTCATACTGTTCCTACCCACACCTCCAAACTTTCCCTTTCTCCGCGAATGCCATTTGCCCAGTTCATTGTTATACATTGTACTTCTCTCTTCCTGGGAGCGTGAGTGACTACTGAGGTTGCAAGTGCAACAAGAACAATACTTTATGTACCAACGTAAATGGCTGTTCACTTTTTCGCCCCACAGGGACTGGAGAGTATCTGCAGTTTGACTGCAGCGAAAGGGTTAATAAAAAGAACTTGACATTTACTTTCAATTTCAGATTCAGCTTATACTGAGCGATACATGGGTCTGCCTAATGTTACTGACAACTATAGAGGTTATGAGGAAGCAGATGTGACAAAAAGAGCAGGTAATTTGCGAGAGAAGATGTTCCTCTTGATCCATGGGACAGCGGATGACAATGTGCACTATCAGCAGAGCATGATGCTGATCAAAGCTCTCACTGAGGAAGGAGTGCTCTTCCGCCACCACGTAAGTAGATATTTTCTCTATTGATTGCTACTTCTAGAATTCATACAGTCCACCAAAAATCATTGTAGATTATCACATTCCAAATTAACTGATGGAGGATATAGTATGGTTTCTATTGGGGAATAAGTGCACAATTCTTCTCTTTCAATTCTCTTTCAATTTCACAGTATAATATATCAGTGCATTTGATCAAACAAGGGCTAACATCACCTTAAAATGATCTTTGTTATCAGCCTCAATTCTCCTTAGTTGAAAATCAGCCACCTGTTGTTGTATTAATCATTTGCCTTTGGAATACCCCAGCAAGCACAAGGCAAAGGATGTCACTGAAATTTCCAAAGACTCTTCACAGATAACACAGATACTATTTCCTGGGAGAGGAAAGAATATCCCCAAAAAAGAGAATGGGGTTGGGACAGAGCATGAAGATCCCAAGGATATTTGATGAAGAAGTGTCTACAAGACAGGCGGAAGGCTTTCCCTGGCCATGTATTAGTGCTATTTAGTATAATGTAGATTTGTATATTTACAATGTTTACAATTTTTGCAATCAACAGCCGTCCACATTTTTGATTGTGCATTTCCCTGGTTTGGAAGGAATGTAAACTTCAAATGTGCACCTTCCTCGAAAAGTGGATAAATGTGAGTCAACCGTGTTGTTGGAACCTCCAACCCAATTTGGCATCCCAATGTCTTATGGGTTCCTCCAGGACTAGGGGTTGTATATGACTTGCAGCATTTAAATTCATTTTTTAAATTTTACATGGCGTTATCCATATCCAGTCTCGTTGCTGGCATGGATGGAGAGTCTAAACCTCTATCAAAATTTTGCCTGATTCCCAAATCTTTGCTAGGCTGATTGAAAATCACTGACACCAAAAAGTGAAAAAATGCATTTATCCTAAATGGCTCCTCATATCATTATCATATGTACTACCTATTGTATCAGAGCATTTGGAAATTATATCTCTAGATCACTCAAAATTCCAAGGCACATCCTTTAGCTTCCTCCCAATTCTAACCAATGTATCCCCTCCCCCAATACCCCTAGTTGTACTCTCCATATTGAAAAAAGCATATGTTCTTCTATACCAGCATAAATTACATGGAATACAACAGTATTACTGCGAATGTTAAACAGAAATAACAGCTGAATATTTCAGTAAAGGAAATGTAAATGAAAGTAATGCTAATTTATAGAATGGTGCAAAAATGACTTTGGCATGCCATTGGCAATCTACATTTTTTTAAATATTAATCGAATACTACTGTCAATTTTTACAAGGATTCGGATGTAAGGGTAACTTGCAGTGCAGCAACTTGGAGAAGCATTAGACCTACCTGGGGTCAAAAATGTACCCAGGCAAGAAGTATTTTTTGTTTCTGTATTTCATGCATTAAATAATGAAAAAATTACTAGACCATTAGCATAGTACTTTGATTGGAGAACTTACAAATTGTTAATTAAATGAATGAAAAATTAAATAATAAAAAATTTATGACCGTTTTTCTTTGCCCTGGGGTCAAAAATGGCGTGTGGGTGGGTGAGCTGAAGAATCATAGAATTGTCAAAACAAAGCTTGAGAGGAGGTATGATTAGGGTATCAAGAGTGGAATGAAAGGAATCTAGAAGAAGATGGATTTTGTTAAGGATATCATTAGGTTTTGGATCATTAGGACCGGGGTTAGGTGAAAAATTAAGAGCTTAATAGTCTAATATCTTGTTTATTGGATTACTTCCCATGTGAAACAACAGACCGATGTAAGTTGAAAACTCATCATAAGTCAATTGATTCCATTTCACTATCCTTGCTTTGGGAGATTCAATCCTTTGTAATAGCAAACTTATTCATCCTCCTTGCTATCCTCGGTCTCTTCAGCATCCTCTGAAAACTCGGAATCGCTCTCCTCCAGAAGCTCTGTGTAAATCCTTCGTGAGAAAGCTGAAGTCTCAGAGGGTGGTCTTGCCTTGACGTTGAAGGCTGTGGTGCTTCTGTTGACATTGAGGGGAAAGGGATTTCTCCATATGGCAGCATCACCTCTGCCTGAACCTGAGATATTTTCCTTTTTCCAATTCTTTTGCGTACTATCAGTAATTGTTATTAATCACTTCTTGATAATTTGATAAGGCCTTTATGCAGGGATTAAGACTAAAATATTCACTTAGGCCAATGCAGATAATAGTTTAAATGTAGCTATGTATTAAGGATGAGTCATCCAAATGTCGATTCTCGATTCCAACGATTCTCAGGATTAGAATCGCTATCGAGAATCGATCGCCTAAAGTCGATTCCAATTCCATCGATTCCAGATAGATAAGTATTCAAATCAAATTTCATTTATCACATCATTTTGTCCCAGTAATTTTGGGTGTAGGCTATCAATTTTTACTTTATATCTACCTTAATAAGCTGAGGATATACTTATTTGCTATTTGTAAACTAATATACTTTTTGAGAGACTTGACTGTCTTTGTTATTTTATTTCAGCTTGAATTTAAATACTTGAATTTAAATACTTGAATTTAAATAATAGCTACTGGTATATTAATATCCCACCTGTTATTAGGAATAAGATTCGATGGAATCAGAATCGAGAATCGATTTGAAAGAATCTGAATCGGGATTGGAATTTAAATAAAGTGGAATTGACTCATCCCATAATATGTATGTATAATTCTTCTGATCAATAGTAGTCGTATAGTTGACAGGAAAATATGCATTGCCAATGGTATCTTCAACAATTAATTATCAGTTAAAATAAAACATTTTAGACGATATAATGTAAACAAAGACCCTTTTAAAAAACTGCAAAAACATGCAGTAGTGAAAATCTTCAAATTGCTTCCAATTGCTGTGCGGAGAAGATTTCAAAATGAAGGAAAAGGCCCACAACAGATCACTCTTGCTGTGGGCCGCCATCCTCTTTATAGTCCGATGGTTTCTCTCCACTATGCCATCTCCCAACGGTCGATACGCTGCCCTAAATCGCTGTTGGACCCCCCAATCCCCACACATGTCCTTCACCTGCTGAGACCGGAATGCTCTGCTGTTGTCGAGCAGAACCTCATCCGGTGGACCCCTCTCTCGGAAAATCTCTTGCAAATAAACACTCGGCACTCTAAGGGTTAAAGTTTTTAACATCACTTCTCACAAACACATTTGTTCAGCACCACCTTCCAGCACTTGACCTTCACCAAGCAATGATCATTGAGAAGTACGATAGTAGACGATTAGCAGACTATATGATAGGTGTAAGATAAACAACGCCCTGGCAGTTTTCTGATTCGACTTCCCTCCATATGGAGAACCTACTCGGTCCGCAGTCAATAACTGTAAGGTAGCACTTCAGTCCAAAATGCATGGAATCTATGGCCAGCCGACTCCAATTTTTGTCGACTTCCAGCTCCCCAGAGGTGTGACCTGCCAGATCTATCGTTTGACACTGAATACACGATTTCACACCCATGACTGTGACTGTGAAATACTGTGAAATTTCTCCATATTTCACCATATCAGTAGGAACCAATATGTGGTTCAATATACATTATATGTTAAAATAAAGACTACTGTGGTTAAATATACGGAACTTAATGCTTATTAATCAACTTATCAGAGTTGCACATATGACACACGTTTCAATGAATTCAGACTTATCATTAAAACAGTCGTTAGACACATAAAATTAGACATAAAATTAAATTTAATCATTATTTTAGTCATAAGCTTGAAATTTAATTGAGCCAATGTTTAACATTATTTAACCCTGTGAGTGCCAACCAATTTTCTAGGTACTATGCTAAAATTGCCGTAGCATTTTTGATTTAAGCTTCGTAAGTAATGTGCATTTAGGTGCCATCTGTGAACAATCAGTGAAATACCAGCATCTAAGAGTGACATTGCAGGAGGAGCACTATCGCGCTCCTGGCACTTTTCGCGAGAGACAGGAGGAGCACGATAGCGCTCCCCGGCACTCTAAGGGTTAAAGTTTTTAACATCACTTCTCACAAACACATTTGTTCAGCACCACCCGATACTTGACCTTCACCAAGCAATGATCATTGAGTAGTACGATAGTAGACGCTTAGCAGACTATATGATAGGTGTAAGGCGATATATACTCACATAGGTAATTAGAGGGTATAAAATATATTGTTATAGCTTCGATCTACCCGTACTCTTACAACAGGTTATTCTCAAATTTACTAAAAGTCATTATTTAGTTTTTAAAAAGTTTACTTCAGAATGATTTGCCAATTCACTTTAAGTAAAATTAACATTTTTTTGTTGTTCTTTAGTAAATTTACAATCAGATAAAAGTTATTTTCTTTTTCAATATGCCATTGATTAATTTTTTATTGGCACTAATTCAGGATGGCCATAATTTTAATTGCCTGAAACTCCACCAAACCAAAAGTAAACCTGCACTATATCAGTCAGGATAAATCGGTAATATTAAATATTCCACTTTATATTCTATAATAGTTATTGTAGCAACGTCTATGGTTTAATGAGGAGAGGAGGATTATCCTCGTGAATTTTTTCACGCGGATAATCCTCCTTTCAATTTTTTTGAAATGGTTATGTATAAGTATATAAAATCTAAAAAATGAATTCCTTTACAGACCTACCCTGATGAAAATCACAGCTTCTCAGGAGTGAAAGAACATTTATATCGAAGCATGGAAGCCTTCTTAGATGACTGCTTTGGTCCTTTAGATTTTGAGGAGTGGGAAATTGGAACAAGTTTCTTTACTTTCAAGCAGTAACAATATGGAAGTGACATCTTGAACGAAAACATCTGGAATAACAGTTGTATGTACGTTTTTGAGGTAACACGTTTGGCAAGAATTGTATTGTCAAATATAAAATTTATAAAAGCATTTTTTCAGGAAGAGATCAAAAGAGGCCAGGAAAGCAGGTGTATGCTTTTCCGGCATGGAATGGAGTAGAAAAATATTTTGAAGCTGAGTTTTGTAATCAAATAATGGTTTGAAAGCATTCTGATAGTGCTGAGAATGATTCATACATTGGGGCCAATTGAAATGTTTTCCTTTTCTTGTCTAATCAATCCTTGTGTGGTTAAAACAACATGAAAGTGTATGGGCTAAAAGACTGAGCGCATTTTTAATAAGTAATGACAAATTAATTTTGAGTGTTATTAAAAAGATTGACACTTATTTTCTCCTATTTATCACTATGATTTTTAGGAGTATAATTTCTTTCAAATGCTTGCATAACATTTGTGTGAATGTTATCACCCCTATGCTTAGTAAAAATTGAATCCCATTGACTTAGTGTAATTCATATAACTGTACCAACATGTTTACATTATTTCCATATCTGACCAGATTTAAGTGGCCACTTAAAACACAAACTACAAACTACAAACACCATGATGTTACTATCCCATAAGTTATCTTTTTCATAAAATAATATTGATGTGAATAGTATGAATTATTTGGTTACATAGCCATGTGAATAATCAGGTGTTACAGTCTCCCATTACTCCTTCATAATTTCTATTTAACTAGGGCAAAATAAATCCCTTTGACTCAAGAGATATCTTAAGCTTTGTACGGCAAACAATCAAAGCACTTTTATTTATGATAAACAGTTAAGAAATAGTTATGGAGACATTTGCTCAATCTTTTCCTGATGCAAATATTAATCATTATCATCTCTGTGATCATCATTTTTGTTTCCTGTACTTGATACTTTTGGTATTTTTTGGTGTTGTTTGGTAATTAACTTTACTGAACTTATATTTATGTGAAACTATTTTTGACAAGTTTTAAGTTTTTTATGAGTATCTGGTCATTAAGACTCATTTCAGGCAACTTAAATAAGAGAATTCTCTTTTATTGATGTCTAGTTTTGATTAATGAACAGCAATTTAAAATTGATATCAAATTCGAAACTTCATATTTCATGGAAATTATTATTTTAGTTGATGCCTTTAAATCTCTCTGTAGAAAATTGTCAGAATTGGCTTAACTTAACTTAACACTTTTGCTTTGGTTTGAATGATACCGGAAGTAACTCATTAGGCTTGAAATGTACTATTACAATGGAATGAGGTATTGAGTTGTCATAGTGTTGATACTGATTGAAATTGATATCTAGCTGTCAGAGTTGTTGTTAAAGACATTTAGTGATTATGGATTGAAACATATGCACTGCCAAACACATTTGTAATCAATTAATTGGAATTTCAAAGTTATTCTATTACTACATCAATGATTAGTAGTTGAATGTCAACAAATGCCAAAAAGCCCTTTTTTTAATGAACATTTGAGTGGAATTATCTCTGTCAGCATGGAATTGGAAGGATAAGCCTTGACTTCAATATGTTGTCCATGGCCACAGGTAAACCATTTTGTCATTTCCTTATGAATTACAGAGTAATTTTTTTATATTATCAGAGGTTCTCCATTGTGATGAGGAAGACTTAAGTACACAAATGCTAATCAAACCTGTATTTAAGGAACTTGAAATCAGCAAATGAACATGAGATATGGGTGTCCCTTCTTTTGAATGGACTTGAAACCATGTCCTATTTTGCATGTATAAATAAATTTTACCTGCAAGAGCTAATGGTGAACTGAAAATATGTATGTATTGATACTTATATCTGGAAAAATTTATGACATCGTGATAATGTTACCCACTTGAACCACAATTCAAGTTGCAGTTCTAATGTGAGAGCACTGTCCAGAATTGTGGTTGTGGTGCAGAGAATATATTTATTTTGTAGACTTATCCACGAGGTTCATCGCAAATGACTCTAGAAGAAGTGGTAATTTCTTGAGGTGATGATCACCTCAAGTGTTAGTCAAAATTCATCACTTGAAGATTAATATTTGCAGATAAAACACTGTGAAAAACAAAGTTTATTTGTGAAAAGTTTTGCCTTGACTTTTGGAAATGGTTGTCTTTAAACTAAAGTGAAAAAAGAGTTTTACTGGAATTATCAATGTACTTTATATGCATTGGAAGACTAGATATTTTTGTGGCAACAGAATCCTTTCTTCTGCCCTATGGCAAAATGAAATTACAGCTTTCTCTAGCATTATTTTTTTTAAGTGGTGGTGATTGATTGTGAATATATACTCTCAATATGAACTACATAAATTGGAAAAGAACGTTAAATGCAGAAAATGATTCAGGTTGAATGCAGTTGTATAAGTGAATACTCAGTTCATTAGAGTGAGTGGGTGCAAGAATAAAAATGGTATTGTTGGTGCCAAAGCATTTTACTGGATAAGTTAAACTGCTTTAGTCCCTTTTTATGGCATAGCTTGACAGTTTATGGAATAAATACTGAAAGTGTTGCTTATTTTGGTGCCTTATATTTTTGTAATGTGAAAATCCACCTAATACATATGGCCTTGCAGAGTTGGAAGCAGGATTAAATTAAGCAGCCAAGATAGCAGGTGAGTTTCTAGTCTCAGCATGTGTGCCGCAACATTTTTGACTTTGCATGTATAAATAAATTTTACCTGTTTTGCATGTATAGATAAATTTTACCTGTAAGAGCTAATGTTGAACTGAAAATATGTATGTATTGATACTTATATTTGGAAAAATTTATGACAACCTGATAATGTTACCCACTTGAACCACAATTCAAATTGCAGTTCTAATGTGAGAGCACTGTCCAGAATTGAGGTTGTAATTCGATAAAAGTCTATTTTGCATTTACTGAAATCTATTTGGTATTTTTATCAGCTATTCGTGTTTCTGTTATTTTCAGAATTTAGCTTGATAAGTTTCATTGTACAATCAGTCCTCAAATAGTGCTGTCCCAATTAGTGCTGTTTCACAAAAATTCTGTATAAACTTAAGTAGGTACCATTTTTAACCATTAACCCCTTAAGTGGAGTAAGCGACTATAGCCGCAAAGGAAATTCGCTCCCAAGGTGGGGAGCGCGACTACAGTCGCGCGCCGTGTACCAATGAGTTTCCTGGTGGGAAGGGTAACTATAGTCAGATGGACTATATATAGTCGTCTCTTGGGATAATTTATGTTTCTATGATGTGCTATGTAATGCAAATGTCATATTTATTCACTGTAGCAACGTTTTTTTTTCATTTTTCTGTTGGAGAATAAATTCGGAACATCTTATATTTAGGGGTCATTTTCCGTTTAAAATTTTTCCTGTTTGAAGTCGTTTCTCGCCACACATGCGTTCCGTATTCATTTATCACTAAAAACTTAATTTGAATCTATGAAGGGGCTATTTTCTAAGCTGCTTTTAACATTTTTTTTTTACGAATGAAAGAAAAAAAAGACGTTTTGGCCATGATAAAAGTTTCGCTATTCCAGAAATATGTTTTTCTAACTTTACTTATTGCATATTTGACGGTGTAATGGTTTAGACGTAAGATATTCAACATATTCTTGAAAATATTCATTGCTCACTTATTGATTAGTGCTTTTTTGTTATCACTTTGTTTTGTTTTACTTACCGTATTCTCACGATAATTTTTTAAGTGCCTTGTCATTCTTTGGCGCACTTGGAATAAGTTGCTACATAACTTAGTTCAGCTAACAAGCCAGTAAACATTCGTAATGCACATATTTAAAAATTTTAGCGCAGCTTGTTGCTTTTAATACTATGAGTATATATTCTACAATGAAAACCATGTTAAACAAACTCATGTTCAATTTTATTTTAAATTCTTTTTTTAATATGGATAGAAGAAATACTCGCAACTCGAAGCTTCTATTTACCCAAAAAAGATCCCAAAACATTACCTACAAAATGTAAGGTCGATGTAAGCTACACAGCACTGAGATGTGAAGGAGAGCGCTATGGAATGACCTTGGTACTCACTCCCACCACATCCTTAGATTCTTATCTGGGTGCCCACTGCTGTACTACCACAGCCCTCACTTTCTTTGTTTCGAGAGGAAGGGTATCTTTCAGGTGGTGTGAAGCAGAGACCTGCAGGGGAGGGTAGGATCAGAGAGAGAGAGAGAATGATAAAGATTATTTCCTTTCAGTGGGAGAGGAGTGCTAAGAGCTCTAGTGCCAGTACTTTAGAGTACAAATGACTGTCTTCTTGCCGGTCGACTGCCGCTTCGGCTTCTCGGGCTTAGCTCACGAAAACTTTCTGCTGCTCCTTTCCCCTTGTCTGCGGAGGGGTTTCAACCCCCTTGCTCTGATGTTTCCCGGAACCCCCTCCCCTAAATTTTGGCGTGTGTCGCCATAGAGGCAACATCGGCAGGGCACGGTCGGGCATGAACGGGGGTTGTCATCACGCAGACGGTCGCGATAACGGGTATAGGCAATAAACGGAGGCGGGCGAGAGTGGCTTGGATTTCCCGACCGTTAGCGGGTCTCTTGTGTGAACTGTTGCAAGGACTGATGCACGTGTCTGTTTGGAAATTCCTTCCCCTCATCCCCAAATATATTATAGGGAAGGTTATTATAGGGAACTATGGTTAGCGTCCGCAGTTTCTTTGCTTGGACGTAGTCTAAATAAGAATAAAGAAATAAGAATTTTCACTAAGGCTTGGCGTTTTTCTTAGAGGGCGAGGGTAACCGATTTTTTCACACATTGTCACAGGCAATAAGGCTTTCGACTTTCAAGCAAGGTTTTATTTGTGGGCAATTGGGCCACCTGGGAATTATCCCGTTGCCGTTGGCCCTGCCCACGATTGTAAAACATTCTTTCGCACTTGGGAGGCCAGCAGATCCTAACATGTGGGCAAGGGTTTTTCCGGTTTATCCCTCTCCAAAATTTTAAGTTCATTGGTTATGTCGTTTTCTTAGCCAGTCTGTAATTTTCCTTGGTGGTGAGCAGTCACATGAGATACGTTTCTTAGCCGTGAAAATTTATTCATATATCTTTGGTGAAAAACTTTGAGTATGGCTAAAAAAAGATTAGCAGAAACTGATCTCGCGGAAATGTTAGATCTGAGTGGTGAAAGTGAAGACAGTGATGCGAGTGAGGAGAAGGTTTTAGTATCCACCGAAGGAGTTGCTGGTCCAAGCACCGTCGATCCTGCTATCAGAAGGAAGGCAGTGGAGCTGCACTATTGGTCACAAGAGGAGAGCAGCGATGAGGAACTTTTTCATTCGGAGACGTCGATTTCTGAGTGGACTGAAAATGGTGGACCTCGACCAAGATTCCAGGCAAAGTATACTCAAGGGTTGACTCGTGACCTTTTGTGTAAAAAAACCCTATTGATCTTTTCGAACACTTTTTTGACGAAAGTATTTGTGACGAAATTGCCGCACAGACTAACTTGTACGCAAGTCAGCAAATAGAGGCAAAAATTAGGAGGCGACAGATGAAAAGAAGAATTCGGGAAAAGGACTGGGTGGATACTGACAAAGAGGAGTTGAAGTTATTTTTTGGTATCCTTCTTTTACAAGGAATAATGCAGAAACCAAAATTAGGGCATTACTTTTCGAGAAATAAGCTCCTTGCTACTCCTATATTTCACCAGATGATTAGCGAGAAGCGATATTTTCTGCTGCTCAAACTTTTACACTTAGCAAACAATGAGGATTATGTCCAGGAAGGTCCAGTTTCCGCAAAGCTGTATAATATAAAGCCTATTATTTTTCTATATCTTTAACTATACTATACTATAAATCTTGTGGAAAAATTTCTAAAGCGGATATTCCCGATAGACTGCTATCTGTGGATGAAAGCCTTCTGCTGTGGAATCGTATAAATTATGCGACTCAAAAACCGGGTACGTATGGAATATGCTGATGTACACAACTCGTTGAAACAGTTGAAGACGTTGACCTGTCAGGTTTCACTAGACCTTCGAGATTGGTCCTCAGTCTTGCCAAAGATTTGCTGAAGCAAGGTTATACTATTGGGATTAACAACTACTTTAGTAGCCCCGAGCTATTTGACGTTTTAGTCAGATTTGAGACCGATGCAATCGGAACCGTGCGAAAGGATAGGAAATACCTCCCGCAAAGTGTAATGCAAAAACAGCTGAAAGAAGGGGAGGTAGTTGCGGCTTATCGTGGAAAACTAATGGCAATGAAATGGCGGGGCAAAAGGTACGTGTGCATATTGAGCAGTTTACATGACGACACAATGGTGAATGTTCCAAGCAGAGGACAGGGAACTAAGATAAAACCGCAGGCGTGCGTTGATTATAATGATGCGATGGGAGGAGTGGATTTGTCCGATCAATGCATCGTATGTTAATACAGTGCTGCGCGAAAGAGACAGAAAAGTATTATCAAAAGATATTTAGGCACCTATTGTAGCAGTGTTCAATGCTTTTGTTATTTACAAAAACAAGGCGGAAGTTTCTCGCAACTTGATTTCCGAATGGACCTAATTGAGAATCTGTTCTTAAAATACGGGAAAACCGCAGCAGAAAAAAATGAACAAGTAAGGGAAAGAAGGGCAACAAGTGAAACCCCAGGAAGACTCGCAGGGCGACATTTCTCTGATTACAATCCACCTACAGGGAAGAGTGTTAGACGATGTGTTGTGTGCCTTGCAAAAAGACAAAGAAGGAAACAATTTTCATGTGTAAAGAGTGTGATGCTCCTCTCTGTGCGGCGCCATGTTTTAAAAATTATCACACCAAAATTAACTACCAATAATGATTTTTTGTTAAAAAAACCGTTAAAATATTGTTTGCTCACGAACCCATCACCTCCTCGGAAAATGAACTCAGTTTGCACTATATGAATGAAAAATAATTGATTGGGTAGAATAAAAGTTAATATTTTTAGTAATAGTTGTAAGTATTTTGTAAAAGTGTTCATCAAATCATTGTAAAATATATTTCGATATCTCTCGTGCAATTTTTCTGTCAGTGCCAATTCATATTTTGATAATGCCAGTAGGAGCCTTCTAAGACGCCATCATAATTTGTGGAACGTTGCTAAATGCAGTAATATTTATGTACTTGAAAATTGATCATCTTTACACAAAAATTATCCATAGATGGCTAGTTAATAATTTAAAATTAATACTAACAAAAATCAGCTCCATTTTGACTATCAAAAAGGGGAAATGATTATTTCCATAAAAAAGAAATTATGTTTTACATAGTTTTATGCATTGTAACATTGTAAATAATAAACTATACAAACAGTAGAATATAAAACTTCTCCGAGCCTATCATGAAATATTGTTGAAAAGAAGCCTCAATAATCATAAAGAGTTAGAATTATGACATGCAGTCTTTTTGCGAGTGTGGCACCAAAGTTACATGAATTTTTGTAACATTTAAACCTAAAATAATTATATTACATTTTTTATTTTGTTTGGAAGTGTTACAAATTTTGTAGCGATTTGTTGTAATACATCTGTGGAAATTTTCGTACAAATTACTACAGCTAAAAAAATTATATCATATAATGAAAATATGGCCGAATGCTAGCAAATGTCAATAATTTCAAAACAATTATAATATTATAAATATTGATATGTTAAAAATTTTGCGAAAATATTATGTATTTCATTGCCTATTTTTATTAAAAAATGCAACAACAAGGTTTAATTATCCACTAAATATGTCAAGTATACATCGGGGATTTCAAATCAATATCTCTCAAATTACCAATATCTAAACAAGGAAAAATGCTTTAAAAATGAAAAATATTTTGTTAAACAAATTCAAGGTAAAAACCTTTGATTTATAGGGCCATTCTAGGGGTCACGTAAAAACATAAAAATTGGTTTTTGTCCCATTAAAATCCGTGGATTTTCTCCCCACCAGATGAAGGTTAAGCCACCAAATGAAGGTAAGGACATCCATCCCCAGCTATGGGATAACCATGTGCATCAATATTTGCAATTTAAAAACTTCTTTTTCCGTGATTTTCGACCAATTCTATGAGTGACTTTAGACATTTAAGTGACTAACGATTTTCGATCGTTAACCCCTTTCTGTAGCGAAAACCAATGAATGCATTCCTTCCCGTTAAGGGTGAATGCGTGGGCGTTCGGAACGTGCGTGATGGCGTAAACACGTCCGCGTGCGGTGCGTAGTTTTTGAGTTAGGAGCTTTAGAAGGTCCGAAAAAGTGTCATTTTGATGACGTTTTTGTAGGCGAAAAATGATCGATGGTCGAATTTTCTAAAATAGGCCCGAGACCTTAGCGAGATAGGATACGTAGGTACTTTCTTGATGTAGCGGTTTGCTACGCATGAATTTATTAACTTTCTTTTTTCGTGATTTTTGTCCTATTTTCTAAGTTTTAGACTTACGATTTTCGATCGTTATCTGTAACGAAAACCAATAGATGCAAATCCTTCATTATCAATGTAAATTCGTGATTGGTCGGTTCGTGCGTGATGGCGTGAAAACGTCAGTTTGCGGTTCGTACTTTTTGAGTTACAGCTTTAGAAGGTCCGAAAAAGTGTCATTTTGACGACGTTTTCGTAGGCGATAAATGATCAATGGTCCAATTTTCTAAAATAGGCCGGAAATCTTATCAAGATGGGATTCGTCGGTTCTTTCGCAATGCAGCGGTTTTGCTACGCATGAATTTTAAAACTTTTTTTTCCGTGATTTTCAACCTATTTTCTTAGACACACGATTTTCGATCGTTTCCCCCCTAATGTAGCGAAAACGATTTTATGAAATTACTTCCCGTTCGAAGAAAATGCGTGGGATGTCGGTGAGTGCGTGATGGCGTGAACACTTCCGCGTGCGTTGCGTAATTTTCGTTTTAGGACCTTTAGAAGGTGCAAAAAAGTGTCATTTTGAATACGTTTTCTGAGGCGAATATGGATCGATGGTCGAATTTTCTAAAATAAGCCGGAAAACGTATCAAGATGGCATTCGTAGGTGCTTTCTCCATGCAGCGGTTTCGCTACGCATGAATTTTAAAACTTTTTTTCCCGTGATATTTGACCTAATTTCTAAGTGTCTAGACTTACGATTTTCGAGCGTTGCTCCCTAAATGTAGCGAAAACGATTTATTGCAAATACTTCCCGTTCGATGCAAATGCATGGGTGACGGCGTGAAATCATCCGCGTGCGTTGCGTAGTTTTTAGATAGGAGCTTAAGAAACTCCGAAAAAGTGTCATTTTGATGACGTTTTCTGGGGCGAAAAATGATCGATGGTCCAATTTTCTAAAAAAGGCCGGAAACCTTATCAAGATGGAATTCTTAGGTGCTTTCTCAATGCAGCGGTTTCGCTACGCTTGAATTTTATAACTTTTTTTTTCCGTGATTTTCGACCTATTTTCGAAGTGTTTAGACTAAACTTACGATTGTCGATCGTAGCTCCCTTAATGTAGCGAAAACGATTTTATGAAATTACTTCCCGTTCGGAGTAAATGCGTGGGTGTCGGTACGTGCGTGATTGCGTGAACACCTCCACGTGCGTTGCGTAGTTTATGATTTAAAACCTTTAGAAGGTCCGAAAAAGTGTCATTTTGAATACGTTTTCTGATGCGAAAAATGATCGATGGTCGAATTTTCTAAAATAGGACGGAAACCTTATCAAGATGAGATTCGTAGGTGCTTTCTCGATGCAGCGGTTTCGCTACGCATTAATTTTTGAACTTTGATTTTCCGTGATTTTCTACCTATTTTCTAAGTGATTACTGACTTACGATTTTTGATCGTTGCTCCCTTAATGTAGCGAAAACGATTTAATGCAATTACTTCCCGTTCGAAGCAAATGCGTGGGTGATCGATACGTGCGTGATGGCGTAAACACCTCCGAGTGCGTTGCGTAGTTTTTGATTTAGGAGCTTAAGAAATTCCGAAAAAGTGTAATTTTGATGACGTTTTCTGGGGTGAAAAATGATCGATGGTCCAATTTTGTAATATAGGCCGAAAACCTTATCAAGATGGGATTCGCTGGTGCTTTCTTGATGCAGCGGTTTCGCTACGCTTGAATTTCTGAATTTTTTTTCCGTGATTATCGACCTATTTTCTAAGTGAGACTTACGATTTTCGATCGTTGCTCCCTTACTGTAGCGAAAACGATTTAATGCAATTACTTCCCGTTCGAAGCAAATGCGTCAGTGGTTGGTACGTGCGTGATGGCATGAACACCTCCGTGAGCATGGTGTAGTTTATGAGTTAGGACCTTTCGAAGGTCAAAAAAAGTGTCATTTTGATGACGTATTCTTGGGTGAAAAATGACCGATGGTCCAATTTTCTAAAATAGGCCGGAAACCTTATCAAGAGGGGATTCGTAGGTGCTTTCTCGATGCAGCGGTTTCGCTACGCCTTAATTTTAGAACTTTTTTTTCCGTGATTTTCCACCTATTTTCTAAGTGATTACTGACATACGATTTTCGATCGTTGCTCCCGGAAACCTTATCAAGATGGGATTCGTTGGTGCTTTCTTAATGCAGCGGTTTCGCTACGCTTGAATTTCTGAACTTTTTTTTCTGTGATTATCGACCTATTTACTAAGTGAAAATTACGATTTTGGATCGTTGCTCCCTTAATGTAGCGAAAACGATTTTATGAAATTACTTCCCGTTCGGAGTAAATGCGTGGGTGGTCGGTACGTGCGTGACGGCGTTAACACCTCAGCATGTTTAGCGTAGTTTCTTGATAGGACCTTTAGAAGGTCCGAAAAAGTGTCATTTTGAATACGTTTTCTGAGGCGAAAATAGATCGATAGTCGAATTTTCTAAAAAAGGCCAAAAAACTTATCAAAATGGGAATTGTAGGTGCTTTCTCGATGCAGCGGTTTCGCTACGCATGCATTTCTGAACTTATTTTCCCGTAATTTTCGACGTATGTTCTAAGTGCTTAGACTTACGATTTTTGACTGTTGCTCCAGTAACGTAGCAAAAATTTATTAATTGTACTACTTCCCATTCAGAATGAATGCGTGCTTGGTCACTACGTGCGTGATGGCGTGAACAATTCCTCGTGCGTTGCATAGTTTTTGACTTAGGAGATTTATAATGTCCAAAATAGTGTCATTTTGATGACGTTTTGTGAGGCGAAAATCGATCGGTAGTCGAATTTTATAAAATAGGCCGGAAAACTATTCAGGATGGAATTCGTAGGTGCTTTCTCGATGCAGAGGTTTCGCTACGCATGAAATTCTGAACTTTTCTTTCCGTTATTTCCGACCTATTTTCTAAGTAATTCTAAGTAATAAGACTTACGATTTTTGTTTGTTGCTTGATTAACGTAGCAAAAATTAATTAATTGAACTACCTCCCGTTCAGAATGAATGCGTGGGTGGTCACTACGTGCGTGATGGCGTGAAAATGATTGATGGTAGAATTTTCTAAAATAGGCCGGAAAACTTATCAAGATGGGATGGGAACTTTTCTTTCCGTGATTTCTGACCTATTTTCTAAGTAATAAGACTTACGATTTTTGTTTGTTGCTCCATTAACGTAGCAAAAATTAATTAATTGAACTACTTTCCGTTCAGAATGAATGCGCGGGTGGTCACTACGTGCGTGATGGTGTGAACAATTCCTTTTACGTTGCGTAGTTTTTGAGTTAGAAGCTTAAGCAAATCCGAAAAAGTGTCATTTTGTTGACGTTTTCAGAGGCGACAAATGATCGATTGTCCAATTTTCTAAAAAAGGCTGAAACATTATCAAGATGGGATTCGTAGGTGCTTTATCGATTTAGCGATGTCGCTACGCATGAATTAATGAACTTTTTTTCTGTGAATTTCGACCTAATTTCTAAGTGTTACGATTTTCGATCGTTGCTCCCTTAATGTAGTGAAAACGATTTGATGCAATTACTTCCAGTTCGGAATAAATGCGTGGGAGGTCGGTGAGTGCGTGATGGCGTGAGCAGTTCCATTTTGATGACGATTTCTAAGACGAAAAAAGATCGATGGTCCAATTTTCTAAAATAGACTGGAAACCTTATCAAGATGGGATTCGTCGGTGCTTTCTCGATGCAGCGGTTTCGCTACGCATGAATTTTAAACTATTTTTTCAAGTCATTTTTGACCTGTTTTCTAAGTGTTTAGACTTAAGATTTTCGATCGTTGCGCCCTTTATGTAGCGAAAACGATTAAATGCAATTACTTCCCGTTCAAAGTAAATGCGTGAGTGGTCGGTACGTTCGTGATGGCGTGAACACCTCCGCGTGCGTTGCGTAGCTATTGAGTAAGGAGCTTAACAAATCACGGAAAATTGTCATTTTGATGACGTTTTCTGAGGCGAAAATTGATCTTTCGTCTATTTTTCTAAAATAGGCCGGGAAACTTATCAAGATGGGTTTCGTAGGTGCTTTATCGATGAAGCGGTTTCGCTACGCATGAATTTCTGAACTTTTTTTTCCGTGATTTTCGACCTATTTTCTAAGTGTTTAGACTTACGATTTTTCATTGTTGCTCCCTTAACGTAGCAAAAATTAATTAATTGAACTACCTCCCGTTCAGAATGAATGCGTGGGTTGTCACTACGTGCGTGATGGCGTGAACAATTCCGCTTGCGTTGCGTAGTTTTTGACTTAGGAGATTTAGAATTTCCGAAATAGTGTCTTTTTGATGACGATTTATGAGGCGAAAAATGATCTATGGTCGACTTTTCTAAATTAGACCGGAAACCTTATCAAGATGGGATTCGTCGGTGCTTTCTCGATGCAGCGATTTCGCTACGCATGAATATTAAGACTTTTTTTCCGTGATTTTCGACCTATTTTCTTAGACTTACGATTTTCGATCGTTGCTCCCTTAATGTAGCAAAAACGATGTAATGCAATTACTTCCCGTTCGGAAAAAATGCGTGGGATGTCGGTGAGTGCGTGATGGCGTGAACACTTCCGCGTGCGTTGCGTAGTTTTTGAGTTAGGAGCTTTAGATTGTCCAAAAAGTGTCATTTTGATGACGATTTCTGAGACGAAAAAAGATCGATGGTCGACTTTTCAAAAATATGCCGGAAACCTTATCAAGATGGGTATCGTCGGTGCTTTATCGATGAAGCGGTTTCGCTACGCATGAATTTCTGAACTTTTTTTTCCGTGATTTTCGACCTATATTCTAAGTGTATAAACTTACGATTTTCGATCGTTGCTTCCTTAATGTAGCGAAAACGATTTAATGCAATTATTTCCCGTTCAAAGCAAATGCGTGGGTGGTCGGTACGAAAAAGTGACATTTTGATGACGATTTCTGAGACGAAAAATGATCGATGGTCGAATTTTCTAAAAAAGGCTGGAAAACTTATCAAGACGGGATTTGTAGGTGCTTTCGCAATGCAGCGGTTTTGGTACGCATGAATTTTATAATTTTTTTTCCGTGATTTTCAACCTATTTTCTTAGACTTACGTTTTTCGATCGTTGCTCCCTTATTTTAGCGAAAACGATTTTATGAAATTACTTTCCGTTCGAAGCAAATGCGTGGGTGGTCTGAACGTGCGTGATTGAGTGAACACCTCCGCGTGCGTGCCTAGTTTTTGAGTTAGGAGGTTAAGAAAGTCCAAAAAGTTTTTAGTTTTTGAGTTAGGAGGTTAAGAAAGTCCAAAAAGTTTTTAGTTTTTGAGTTAGGAGCTTAAGAAATTCCAAAAAAGTGTCATTTTGATGACGTTTTCTGAGGCGAAAAAAGATCGATGGTCCAATTTTCTAAAAAAGGCCGGAAACCTTATCAGGATGGGATTCGCAGGTGCTTTATCGATGCAGCGGTTTCGCTACGCATGAATTTTAGAATTTTTTTTCCGTGATTTTCGACCTATTTTCTTAGACTTACGATTTTCGATCGTTGCTCCCTTAATGTAGCAAAAACGATTTAATGCAATTACTTCCCGTTCGGAAAAAATGCGTGGGATGTCGGTGAGTGCGTGATGGCGTGAACACTTCCGCGTGCGTTGCGTAGTTTTTGAGTTAGGAGCTTTAGATTGTCCAAAAAGTGTCATTTTGATGACGATTTCTGAGACGAAAAAAGATCGATGGTCGACTTTTCAAAAATATGCCGGAAACCTTATCAAGATGGGTATCGTCGGTGCTTTCTCGATGCAGCGGTTTCTCTACGCATGAATTTTAAACTTTTTTTTCAAGTGATTTTTGACCTATATTCTAAGTGTATAAACTTACGATTTTCGATCGTTGCTTCCTTAATGTAGCGAAAACGATTGGATGATATTACTGCCCGTTATGAAAAAATGCGTGGGAGGTCAGTGAGTGCTTGATGGCGTGAACACTTCGTACGTAGTTTTTAAATTAGCAGCTTTTGAAGGTCCGAAAAAGTGACATTTTGATGACGTTTTCTGAGGCGAAAAATGATCGATGATCGAATTTTTTAAACGAGGTTGGAAACCTTATCAAGTGGGATTCGTAGGTGCTTTCTCGATACAGCGGTTTCGCTACGCATGAATTTATGAACTTTTTTTTCCGTGGTTTTCGACCTATTTTCTAAGTCTTGGGTTGGGTTGGGTTGGGTTGGGTTGGGTGGGGTGGGGTGGGGTGGGGTTGGGTTGGATTGGGTTGGGTTGGGTTGGTCTAAACTTACGATTTTCGATCGTTGCTTTCTCATTGTAGCGAAAACGATTTAATGCAATTACTTCCCGTTCAATGCAAATGCGTGGGTGGTCGGTTCGAAAAAGTGGAATTTTGAAGCCGATTTCTGAGACGAAAAATGATCGATGGTCGAATTTTCTAAAATAGGCTGGAAATCTTATCAAGATGGGATTCTTCGATGCTTTCTCGATGTAGCGGTTTCGCTACGCATGATTTTTTAACTATTTTTTTAAAGTGATTTTTGACCTATTTTCTAAGTGAGACTAAGACTTACGATTTTCGATCGTTGCGCCATTTATGTAGCGAAAACGATTAAATGCAATTACCTCCCGTTCAAGGCAAATGCGTGGGTGGTCGGTACGTTCGTGATGGCGTGAACAGCTCCGCGTGCGTTGCGTAGTTATTGAGTAAGGAGCTTAAGAAATCCCCGAAAATTGTCATTTTGATGACGTTTTCTGAGGCGAAAATTGATCTTTCGTCTATTTTTCTAAAATAGGCCGGGAAACTTATCAAGATGGGTTTCGTAGGTGCTTTATCGATGAAGCGGTTTCGCTACGCATGAATTTCTGAACTTTTTTTTCCGTGATTTTCGACCTATTTTCTTAGACTTACGTTTTTCGATCGTTGCTCCCTTATTTTAGCGAAAACGATTTTATGAAATTACTTTCCGTTCGAAGCAAATGCGTGGGTGGTCTGAACGTGCGTGATTGAGTGAACACCTCCGCGTGCGTGCCTAGTTTTTGAGTTAGGAGGTTAAGAAAGTCCAAAAAGTTTTTAGTTTTTGAGTTAGGAGCTTAAGAAATTCCAAAAAAGTGTCATTTTGATGACGTTTTCTGAGGCGAAAAAAGATCGATGGTCCAATTTTCTAAAAAAGGCCGGAAACCTTATCAGGATGGGATTCGCAGGTGCTTTATCGATGCAGCGGTTTCGCTACGCATGAATTTTAGAACTTTTTTTTCCCTGATTTTCGACCTATTTTCTAAGACTTACGATTTCGGTTGGTTGCTCCCTTAATGTAGCGAAAACGATTTTATGAAATTACTTCCCGTTCGGAGTAAATGCGTGGGTGGTCGGTACGTGCGTGATGGCGTGAAGACCTCCGCATGCGTAGCGTATTTTATGTGTTAGGACCTTTAGAAGGTCCGAAAAAGTGTCATTTTGGATACGTTTTCTGAGGCAAAAATAGATCGATGGTCGAATTTTCTAAAATAGTCCGAAAACCATATCAAGATGGGATTTGTAGGTGCTTTTTCGATGCAGAGGTTTCGCTAATCATGAATTTATGGAGTTTTTTTTCCCTGATTTTCGAACTAATTTCTAAGTCTTACGATTTTCGATCGTTGCATCTTTAATGTAGTGAAAACCATTGGATGCAATTACTGCCCGTTAGGAAAAAATGCGTGGGAGGTCAGTGAGTGCTTGATGGCGTGAACACTTCGTACGTAGTTTTTAAATTAGCAGCTTTTGAAGGTCCGAAAAAGTGACATTTTGATGACGTTTTCTGAGGCGAAAAATGATCGATGATCGAATTTTTTAAACGAGGTTGGAAACCTTATCAAGTGGGATTCGTAGGTGCTTTCTCGATACAGCGGTTTCGCTACGCATGAATTTGTGAACTTTTTTTCCGTGGTTTTCGACCTATTCTCTAAGTCTTGGGTTGGGTTGGGTTGGGTTGGGTGGGGTGGGGTGGGGTTGGGTTGGATTGGGTTGGGTTGGGTTGGTCTAAACTTACGATTTTCGATCGTTGCTTTCTCATTGTAGCGAAAACGATTTAATGCAATTACTTCCCGTTCAATGCAAATGCGTGGGTGGTCGGTTCGAAAAAGTGGAATTTTGAAGCCGATTTCTGAGACGAAAAATGATCGATGGTCGAATTTTCTAAAATAGGCTGGAAACCTTATCAAGATGGGATTCTTCGATGCTTTCTCGATGCAGCGGTTTCGCTACGCATGATTTTTTAACTATTTTTTTAAAGTGATTTTTGACCTATTTTCTAAGTGAGACTAAGACTTACGATTTTCGATCGTTGCGCCATTTATGTAGCGAAAACGATTAAATGCAATTACCTCCCGTTCAAAGCAAATGCGTGGGTGGTCGGTACGTTCGTGATGGCGTGAACAGCTCCGCGTGCGTTGCGTAGTTATTGAGTAAGGAGCTTAAGAAATCCCGGAAAATTGTCATTTTGATGACGTTTTCTGAGGCGAAAATTGATCTTTCGTCTATTTTTCTAAAATAGGCCGGGAAACTTATCAAGATGGGTTTCGTAGGTGCTTTATCGATGAAGCGGTTTCGCTACGCATGAATTTCTGAACTTTTTTTTCCGTGATTTTCGACCTATTTTCTAAGTGTTTAGACTTACGATTTTTCATTGTTGCTCCCTTAACGTAGCAAAAATTAATTAATTGAACTACCTCCCGTTCAGAATGAATGCGTGGGTTGTCACTACGTGCGTGATGGAGTGAACAATTCCGCTTGCGTTGCGTAGTTTTTGACTTAGGAGATTTAGAATTTCCGAAATAGTGTCTTTTTGATGACGATTTATGAGGCGAAAAATGATCTATGGTCGACTTTTCTAAATTAGACCGGAAACCTTATCAAGATGGGATTCGTCGGTGCTTTCTCGATGCAGCGATTTCGCTACGCATGAATATTAAGACTTTTTTTCCGTGATTTTCGACCTATTTTCTTAGACTTACGATTTTCTATCGTTGCTCCCTTAATGTAGCAAAAACGATTTAATGCAATTACTTCCCGTTCGGAAAAAATGCGTGGGATGTCGGTGAGTGCGTGATGGCGTGAACACTTCCGCGTGCGTTGCGTAGTTTTTGAGTTAGGAGCTTTAGATTGTCCAAAAAGTGTCATTTTGATGACGATTTCTGAGACGAAAAAAGATCGATGGTCGACTTTTCAAAAAAAGGCTGGAAAACTTATCAAGACGGGATTTGTAGGTGCTTTCGCAATGCAGCGGTTTTGGTACGCATGAATTTTATAATTTTTTTCCGTGATTTTCAACCTATTTTCTTAGACTTACGTTTTTCGATCGTTGCTCCCTTATTTTAGCGAAAACGATTTTATGAAATTACTTTCCGTTCGAAGCAAATGCGTGGGTGGTCTGAACGTGCGTGATTGAGTGAACACCTCCGCGTGCGTGCCTAGTTTTTGAGTTAGGAGGTTAAGAAAGTCCAAAAAGTTTTTAGTTTTTGAGTTAGGAGCTTAAGAAATTCCAAAAAAGTGTCATTTTGATGACGTTTTCTGAGGCGAAAAAAGATCGATGGTCCAATTTTCTAAAAAAGGCCGGAAACCTTATCAGGATGGGATTCGCAGGTGCTTTATCGATGCAGCGGTTTCGCTACGCATGAATTTTAGAACTTTTTTTTCCCTGATTTTCGACCTATTTTCTAAGACTTACGATTTCGGTTGGTTGCTCCCTTAATGTAGCGAAAACGATTTTATGAAATTACTTCCCGTTCGGAGTAAATGCGTGGGTGGTCGGTACGTGCGTGATGGCGTGAAGACCTCCGCATGCGTAGCGTATTTTATGTGTTAGGACCTTTAGAAGGTCCGAAAAAGTGTCATTTTGGATACGTTTTCTGAGGCAAAAATAGATCGATGGTCGAATTTTCTAAAATAGTCCGAAAACCATATCAAGATGGGATTTGTAGGTGCTTTTTCGATGCAGAGGTTTCGCTAATCATGAATTTATGGAGTTTTTTTTCCCTGATTTTCGAACTAATTTCTAAGTCTTACGATTTTCGATCGTTGCATCTTTAATGTAGTGAAAACCATTGGATGCAATTACTGCCCGTTAGGAAAAAATGCGTGGGAGGTCAGTGAGTGCTTGATGGCGTGAACACTTCGTACGTAGTTTTTAAATTAGCAGCTTTTGAAGGTCCGAAAAAGTGACATTTTGATGACGTTTTCTGAGGCGAAAAATGATCGATGATCGAATTTTTTAAACGAGGTTGGAAACCTTATCAAGTGGGATTCGTAGGTGCTTTCTCGATACAGCGGTTTCGCTACGCATGAATTTGTGAACTTTTTTTCCGTGGTTTTCGACCTATTCTCTAAGTCTTGGGTTGGGTTGGGTTGGGTGGGGTGGGGTGGGGTGGGGTTGGGTTGGATTGGGTTGGGTTGGGTTGGTCTAAACTTACGATTTTCGATCGTTGCTTTCTCATTGTAGCGAAAACGATTTAATGCAATTACTTCCCGTTCAATGCAAATGCGTGGGTGGTCGGTTCGAAAAAGTGGAATTTTGAAGCCGATTTCTGAGACGAAAAATGATCGATGGTCGAATTTTCTAAAATAGGCTGGAAACCTTATCAAGATGGGATTCTTCGATGCTTTCTCGATGCAGCGGTTTCGCTACGCATGATTTTTTAACTATTTTTTTAAAGTGATTTTTGACCTATTTTCTAAGTGAGACTAAGACTTACGATTTTCGGTCGTTGCGCCATTTATGTAGCGAAAACGATTAAATGCAATTACCTCCCGTTCAAAGCAAATGCGTGGGTGGTCGGTACGTTCGTGATGGCGTGAACAGCTCCGCGTGCGTTGCGTAGTTATTGAGTAAGGAGCTTAAGAAATCCCGGAAAATTGTCATTTTGATGACGTTTTCTGAGGCGAAAATTGATCTTTCGTCTATTTTTCTAAAATAGGCCGGGAAACTTATCAAGATGGGTTTCGTAGGTGCTTTATCGATGAAGCGGTTTCGCTACGCATGAATTTCTGAACTTTTTTTTCCGTGATTTTCGACCTATTTTCTAAGTGTTTAGACTTACGATTTTTCATTGTTGCTCCCTTAACGTAGCAAAAATTAATTAATTGAACTACCTCCCGTTCAGAATGAATGCGTGGGTTGTCACTACGTGCGTGATGGAGTGAACAATTCCGCTTGCGTTGCGTAGTTTTTGACTTAGGAGATTTAGAATTTCCGAAATAGTGTCTTTTTGATGACGATTTATGAGGCGAAAAATGATCTATGGTCGACTTTTCTAAATTAGACCGGAAACCTTATCAAGATGGGATTCGTCGGTGCTTTCTCGATGCAGCGATTTCGCTACGCATGAATATTAAGACTTTTTTTCCGTGATTTTCGACCTATTTTCTTAGACTTACGATTTTCTATCGTTGCTCCCTTAATGTAGCAAAAACGATTTAATGCAATTACTTCCCGTTCGGAAAAAATGCGTGGGATGTCGGTGAGTGCGTGATGGCGTGAACACTTCCGCGTGCGTTGCGTAGTTTTTGAGTTAGGAGCTTTAGATTGTCCAAAAAGTGTCATTTTGATGACGATTTCTGAGACGAAAAAAGATCGATGGTCGACTTTTCAAAAAAAGGCTGGAAAACTTATCAAGACGGGATTTGTAGGTGCTTTCGCAATGCAGCGGTTTTGGTACGCATGAATTTTAAAATTTTTTTCCGTGATTTTCAACCTATTTTCTTAGACTTACGTTTTTCGATCGTTGCTCCCTTATTTTAGCGAAAACGATTTTATGAAATTACTTTCCGTTCGAAGCAAATGCGTGGGTGGTCTGAACGTGCGTGATTGAGTGAACACCTCCGCGTGCGTGCCTAGTTTTTGAGTTAGGAGGTTAAGAAAGTCCAAAAAGTTTTTAGTTTTTGAGTTAGGAGCTTAAGAAATTCCAAAAAAGTGTCATTTTGATGACGTTTTCTGAGGCGAAAAAAGATCGATGGTCCAATTTTCTAAAAAAGGCCGGAAACCTTATCAGGATGGGATTCGCAGGTGCTTTATCGATGCAGCGGTTTCGCTACGCATGAATTTTAGAACTTTTTTTTCCCTGATTTTCGACCTATTTTCTAAGACTTACGATTTCGGTTGGTTGCTCCCTTAATGTAGCGAAAACGATTTTATGAAATTACTTCCCGTTCGGAGTAAATGCGTGGGTGGTCGGTACGTGCGTGATGGCGTGAAGACCTCCGCATGCGTAGCGTATTTTATGTGTTAGGACCTTTAGAAGGTCCGAAAAAGTGTCATTTTGGATACGTTTTCTGAGGCAAAAATAGATCGATGGTCGAATTTTCTAAAATAGTCCGAAAACCATATCAAGATGGGATTTGTAGGTGCTTTTTCGATGCAGAGGTTTCGCTAATCATGAATTTATGGAGTTTTTTTTCCCTGATTTTCGAACTAATTTCTAAGTCTTACGATTTTCGATCGTTGCATCTTTAATGTAGTGAAAACCATTGGATGCAATTACTGCCCGTTAGGAAAAAATGCGTGGGAGGTCAGTGAGTGCTTGATGGCGTGAACACTTCGTACGTAGTTTTTAAATTAGCAGCTTTTGAAGGTCCGAAAAAGTGACATTTTGATGACGTTTTCTGAGGCGAAAAATGATCGATGATCGAATTTTTTAAACGAGGTTGGAAACCTTATCAAGTGGGATTCGTAGGTGCTTTCTCGATACAGCGGTTTCGCTACGCATGAATTTATGAACTTTTTTTTCCGTGGTTTTCGACCTATTTTCTAAGTCTTGGGTTGGGTTGGGTTGGGTTGGGTTGGGTGGGGTGGGGTGGGGTTGGGTTGGATTGGGTTGGGTTGGGTTGGTCTAAACTTACGATTTTCGATCGTTGCTTTCTCATTGTAGCGAAAACGATTTAATGCAATTACTTCCCGTTCAATGCAAATGCGTGGGTGGTCGGTTCGAAAAAGTGGAATTTTGAAGCCGATTTCTGAGACGAAAAATGATCGATGGTCGAATTTTCTAAAATAGGCTGGAAACCTTATCAAGATGGGATTCTTCGATGCTTTCTCGATGCAGCGGTTTCGCTACGCATGATTTTTTAACTATTTTTTTAAAGTGATTTTTGACCTATTTTCTAAGTGAGACTAAGACTTACGATTTTCGATCGTTGCGCCATTTATGTAGCGAAAACGATTAAATGCAATTACCTCCCGTTCAAAGCAAATGCGTGGGTGGTCGGTACGTTCGTGATGGCGTGAACAGCTCCGCGTGCGTTGCGTAGTTATTGAGTAAGGAGCTTAAGAAATCCCGGAAAATTGTCATTTTGATGACGTTTTCTGAGGCGAAAATTGATCTTTCGTCTATTTTTCTAAAATAGGCCGGGAAACTTATCAAGATGGGTTTCGTAGGTGCTTTATCGATGAAGCGGTTTCGCTACGCATGAATTTCTGAACTTTTTTTTCCGTGATTTTCGACCTATTTTCTAAGTGTTTAGACTTACGATTTTTCATTGTTGCTCCCTTAACGTAGCAAAAATTAATTAATTGAACTACCTCCCGTTCAGAATGAATGCGTGGGTTGTCACTACGTGCGTGATGGAGTGAACAATTCCGCTTGCGTTGCGTAGTTTTTGACTTAGGAGATTTAGAATTTCCGAAATAGTGTCTTATTGATGACGATTTATGAGGCGAAAAATGATCTATGGTCGACTTTTCTAAATTAGACCGGAAACCTTATCAAGATGGGATTCGTCGGTGCTTTCTCGATGCAGCGATTTCGCTACGCATGAATATTAAGACTTTTTTTCCGTGATTTTCGACCTATTTTCTTAGACTTACGATTTTCGATCGTTGCTCCCTTAATGTAGCAAAAACGATTTAATGCAATTACTTCCCGTTCGGAAAAAATGCGTGGGATGTCGGTGAGTGCGTGATGGCGTGAACACTTCCGCGTGCGTTGCGTAGTTTTTGAGTTAGGAGCTTTAGATTGTCCAAAAAGTGTCATTTTGATGACGATTTCTGAGACGAAAAAAGATCGATGGTCGACTTTTCAAAAATATGCCGGAAACCTTATCAAGATGGGTATCGTCGGTGCTTTCTCGATGCAGCGGTTTCTCTACGCATGAATTTTAAACTTTTTTTTCAAGTGATTTTTGACCTATATTCTAAGTGTATAAACTTACGATTTTCGATCGTTGCTTCCTTAATGTAGCGAAAACGATTGGATGATATTACTGCCCGTTATGAAAAAATGCGTGGGAGGTCAGTGAGTGCTTGATGGCGTGAACACTTCGTACGTAGTTTTTAAATTAGCAGCTTTTGAAGGTCCGAAAAAGTGACATTTTGATGACGTTTTCTGAGGCGAAAAATGATCGATGATCGAATTTTTTAAACGAGGTTGGAAACCTTATCAAGTGGGATTCGTAGGTGCTTTCTCGATACAGCGGTTTCGCTACGCATGAATTTATGAACTTTTTTTTCCGTGGTTTTCGACCTATTTTCTAAGTCTTGGGTTGGGTTGGGTTGGGTTGGGTTGGGTGGGGTGGGGTGGGGTTGGGTTGGATTGGGTTGGGTTGGGTTGGTCTAAACTTACGATTTTCGATCGTTGCTTTCTCATTGTAGCGAAAACGATTTAATGCAATTACTTCCCGTTCAATGCAAATGCGTGGGTGGTCGGTTCGAAAAAGTGGAATTTTGAAGCCGATTTCTGAGACGAAAAATGATCGATGGTCGAATTTTCTAAAATAGGCTGGAAACCTTATCAAGATGGGATTCTTCGATGCTTTCTCGATGCAGCGGTTTCGCTACGCATGATTTTTTAACTATTTTTTTAAAGTGATTTTTGACCTATTTTCTAAGTGAGACTAAGACTTACGATTTTCGATCGTTGCGCCATTTATGTAGCGAAAACGATTAAATGCAATTACCTCCCGTTCAAAGCAAATGCGTGGGTGGTCGGTACGTTCGTGATGGCGTGAACAGCTCCGCGTGCGTTGCGTAGTTATTGAGTAAGGAGCTTAAGAAATCCCGGAAAATTGTCATTTTGATGACGTTTTCTGAGGCGAAAATTGATCTTTCGTCTATTTTTCTAAAATAGGCCGGGAAACTTATCAAGATGGGTTTCGTAGGTGCTTTATCGATGAAGCGGTTTCGCTACGCATGAATTTCTGAACTTTTTTTTCCGTGATTTTCGACCTATTTTCTAAGTGTTTAGACTTACGATTTTTCATTGTTGCTCCCTTAACGTAGCAAAAATTAATTAATTGAACTACCTCCCGTTCAGAATGAATGCGTGGGTTGTCACTACGTTCGTGATGGAGTGAACAATTCCGCTTGCGTTGCGTAGTTTTTGACTTAGGAGATTTAGAATTTCCGAAATAGTGTCTTTTTGATGACGATTTATGAGGCGAAAAATGATCTATGGCGGACTTTTCTAAATTAGACCGGAAACCTTATCAAGATGGGATTCGTCGGTGCTTTCTCGATGCAGCGATTTCGCTACGCATGAATATTAAGACTTTTTATCCGTGATTTTCGACCTATTTTCTTAGACTTACGATTTTCGATCGTTGCTCCCTTAATGTAGCAAAAACGATTTAATGCAATTACTTCCCGTTCGGAAAAAATGCGTGGGATGTCGGTGAGTGCGTGATGGCGTGAACACTTCCGCGTGCGTTGCGTAGTTTTTGAGTTAGGAGCTTTAGATTGTCCAAAAAGTGTCATTTTGATGACGATTTCTGAGACGAAAAAAGATCGATGGTCGACTTTTCAAAAAAAGGCTGGAAAACTTATCAAGACGGGATTTGTAGGTGCTTTCGCAATGCAGCGGTTTTGGTACGCATGAATTTTATAATTTTTTTCCGTGATTTTCAACCTATTTTCTTAGACTTACGTTTTTCGATCGTTGCTCCCTTATTTTAGCGAAAACGATTTTATGAAATTACTTTCCGTTCGAAGCAAATGCGTGGGTGGTCTGAACGTGCGTGATTGAGTGAACACCTCCGCGTGCGTGCCTAGTTTTTGAGTTAGGAGGTTAAGAAAGTCCAAAAAGTTTTTAGTTTTTGAGTTAGGAGCTTAAGAAATTCCAAAAAAGTGTCATTTTGATGACGTTTTCTGAGGCGAAAAAAGATCGATGGTCCAATTTTCTAAAAAAGGCCGGAAACCTTATCAGGACGGGATTCGCAGGTGCTTTATCGATGCAGCGGTTTCGCTACGCATGAATTTTAGAACTTTTTTTTCCCTGATTTTCGACCTATTTTCTAAGACTTACGATTTCGGTTGGTTGCTCCCTTAATGTAGCGAAAACGATTTTATGAAATTACTTCCCGTTCGGAGTAAATGCGTGGGTGGTCGGTACGTGCGTGATGGCGTGAAGACCTCCGCATGCGTAGCGTATTTTATGTGTTAGGACCTTTAGAAGGTCCGAAAAAGTGTCATTTTGGATACGTTTTCTGAGGCAAAAATAGATCGATGGTCGAATTTTCTAAAATAGTCCGAAAACCATATCAAGATGGGATTTGTAGGTGCTTTTTCGATGCAGAGGTTTCGCTAATCATGAATTTATGGAGTTTTTTTTCCCTGATTTTCGAACTAATTTCTAAGTCTTACGATTTTCGATCGTTGCATCTTTAATGTAGTGAAAACCATTGGATGCAATTACTGCCCGTTAGGAAAAAATGCGTGGGAGGTCAGTGAGTGCTTGATGGCGTGAACACTTCGTACGTAGTTTTTAAATTAGCAGCTTTTGAAGGTCCGAAAAAGTGACATTTTGATGACGTTTTCTGAGGCGAAAAATGATCGATGATCGAATTTTTTAAACGAGGTTGGAAACCTTATCAAGTGGGATTCGTAGGTGCTTTCTCGATACAGCGGTTTCGCTACGCATGAATTTGTGAACTTTTTTTCCGTGGTTTTCGACCTATTTTCTAAGTCTTGGGTTGGGTTGGGTTGGGTGGGGTGGGGTGGGGTTGGGTTGGATTGGGTTGGGTTGGGTTGGTCTAAACTTACGATTTTCGATCGTTGCTTTCTCATTGTAGCGAAAACGATTTAATGCAATTACTTCCAGTTCAATGCAAATGCGTGGGTGGTCGGTTCGAAAAAGTGGAATTTTGAAGCCGATTTCTGAGACGAAAAATGATCGATGGTCGAATTTTCTAAAATAGGCTGGAAACCTTATCAAGATGGGATTCTTCGATGCTTTCTCGATGCAGCGGTTTCGCTACGCATGATTTTTTAACAATTTTTTAAAAGTGATTTTTGACCTATTTTCTAAGTGAGACTAAGACTTACGATTTTCGATCGTTGCGCCATTTATGTAGCGAAAACGATTAAATGCAATTACCTCCCGTTCAAAGCAAATGCGTGGGTGGTCGGTACGTTCGTGATGGCGTGAACAGCTCCGCGTGCGTTGCGTAGTTATTGAGTAAGGAGCTTAAGAAATCCCGGAAAATTGTCATTTTGATGACGTTTTCTGAGGCGAAAATTGATCTTTCGTCTATTTTTCTAAAATAGGCCGGGAAACTTATCAAGATGGGTTTCGTAGTTGCTTTATCGATGAAGCGGTTTCGCTACGCATGAATTTCTGAACTTTTTTTCCGTGATTTTCGACCTATTTTCTAAGTGTTTAGACTTACGATTTTTCATTGTTGCTCCCTTAACGTAGCAAAAATTAATTAATTGAACTACCTCCCGTTCAGAATGAATGCGTGGGTTGTCACTACGTTCGTGATGGAGTGAACAATTCCGCTTGCGTTGCGTAGTTTTTGACTTAGGAGATTTAGAATTTCCGAAATAGTGTCTTTTTGATGACGATTTATGAGGCGAAAAATGATCTATGGCGGACTTTTCTAAATTAGACCGGAAACCTTATCAAGATGGGATTCGTCGGTGCTTTCTCGATGCAGCGATTTCGCTACGCATGAATATTAAGACTTTTTTTCCGTGATTTTCGACCTATTTTCTTAGACTTACGATTTTCGATCGTTGCTCCCTTAATGTAGCAAAAACGATTTAATGCAATTACTTCCCGTTCGGAAAAAATGCGTGGGATGTCGGTGAGTGCGTGATGGCGTGAACACTTCCGCGTGCGTTGCGTAGTTTTTGAGTTAGGAGCTTTAGATTGTCCAAAAAGTGTCATTTTGATGACGATTTCTGAGACGAAAAAAGATCGATGGTCGACTTTTCAAAAAAAGGCTGGAAAACTTATCAAGACGGGATTTGTAGGTGCTTTCGCAATGCAGCGGTTTTGGTACGCATGAATTTTATAATTTTTTTCCGTGATTTTCAACCTATTTTCTTAGACTTACGTTTTTCGATCGTTGCTCCCTTATTTTAGCGAAAACGATTTTATGAAATTACTTTCCGTTCGAAGCAAATGCGTGGGTGGTCTGAACGTGCGTGATTGAGTGAACACCTCCGCGTGCGTGCCTAGTTTTTGAGTTAGGAGGTTAAGAAAGTCCAAAAAGTTTTTAGTTTTTGAGTTAGGAGCTTAAGAAATTCCAAAAAAGTGTCATTTTGATGACGTTTTCTGAGGCGAAAAAAGATCGATGGTCCAATTTTCTAAAAAAGGCCGGAAACCTTATCAGGACGGGATTCGCAGGTGCTTTATCGATGCAGCGGTTTCGCTACGCATGAATTTTAGAACTTTTTTTTCCCTGATTTTCGACCTATTTTCTAAGACTTACGATTTCGGTTGGTTGCTCCCTTAATGTAGCGAAAACGATTTTATGAAATTACTTCCCGTTCGGAGTAAATGCGTGGGTGGTCGGTACGTGCGTGATGGCGTGAAGACCTCCGCATGCGTAGCGTATTTTATGTGTTAGGACCTTTAGAAGGTCCGAAAAAGTGTCATTTTGGATACGTTTTCTGAGGCAAAAATAGATCGATGGTCGAATTTTCTAAAATAGTCCGAAAACCATATCAAGATGGGATTTGTAGGTGCTTTTTCGATGCAGAGGTTTCGCTAATCATGAATTTATGGAGTTTTTTTTCCCTGATTTTCGAACTAATTTCTAAGTCTTACGATTTTCGATCGTTGCATCTTTAATGTAGTGAAAACCATTGGATGCAATTACTGCCCGTTAGGAAAAAATGCGTGGGAGGTCAGTGAGTGCTTGATGGCGTGAACACTTCGTACGTAGTTTTTAAATTAGCAGCTTTTGAAGGTCCGAAAAAGTGACATTTTGATGACGTTTTCTGAGGCGAAAAATGATCGATGATCGAATTTTTTAAACGAGGTTGGAAACCTTATCAAGTGGGATTCGTAGGTGCTTTCTCGATACAGCGGTTTCGCTACGCATGAATTTGTGAACTTTTTTTCCGTGGTTTTCGACCTATTTTCTAAGTCTTGGGTTGGGTTGGGTTGGGTGGGGTGGGGTGGGGTTGGGTTGGATTGGGTTGGGTTGGGTTGGTCTAAACTTACGATTTTCGATCGTTGCTTTCTCATTGTAGCGAAAACGATTTAATGCAATTACTTCCCGTTCAATGCAAATGCGTGGGTGGTCGGATCGAAAAAGTGGAATTTTGAAGCCGATTTCTGAGACGAAAAATGATCGATGGTCGAATTTTCTAAAATAGGCTGGAAACCTTATCAAGATGGGATTCTTCGATGCTTTCTCGATGCAGCGGTTTCGCTACGCATGATTTTTTAACTATTTTTTTAAAGTGATTTTTGACCTATTTTCTAAGTGAGACTAAGACTTACGATTTTCGATCGTTGCGCCATTTATGTAGCGAAAACGATTAAATGCAATTACCTCCCGTTCAAAGCAAATGCGTGGGTGGTCGGTACGTTCGTGATGGCGTGAACAGCTCCGCGTGCGTTGCGTAGTTATTGAGTAAGGAGCTTAAGAAATCCCCGAAAATTGTCATTTTGATGACGTTTTCTGAGGCGAAAATTGATCTTTCGTCTATTTTTCTAAAATAGGCCGGGAAACTTATCAAGATGGGTTTCGTAGGTGCTTTATCGATGAAGCGGTTTCGCTACGCATGAATTTCTGAACTTTTTTTTCCGTGATTTTCGACCTATTTTCTAAGTGTTTAGACTTACGATTTTTCATTGTTGCTCCCTTAACGTAGCAAAAATTAATTAATTGAACTACCTCCCGTTCAGAATGAATGCGTGGGTTGTCACTACGTGCGTGATGGAGTGAACAATTCCGCTTGCGTTGCGTAGTTTTTGACTTAGGAGATTTAGAATTTCCGAAATAGTGTCTTTTTGATGACGATTTATGAGGCGAAAAATGATCTATGGTCGACTTTTCTAAATTAGACCGGAAACCTTATCAAGATGGGATTCGTCGGTGCTTTCTCGATGCAGCGATTTCGCTACGCATGAATATTAAGACTTTTTTTCAAGTGATTTTTGACCTATATTCTAAGTGTATAAACTTACGATTTTCGATCGTTGCTTCCTTAATGTAGCGAAAACGATTTAATGCAATTATTTCCCGTTCAAAGCAAATGCGTGGGTGGTCGGTACGAAAAAGTGACATTTTGATGACGATTTCTGAGACGAAAAATGATCGATGGTCGAATTTTCTAAAAAAGGCTGGAAAACTTATCAAGACGGGATTTGTAGGTGCTTTCGCAATGCAGCGGTTTTGGTACGCATGAATTTTATAATTTTTTTTTCCCTGATTTTCGACCTATTTTCTAAGACTTACGATTTCGGTTGGTTGCTCCCTTAATGTAGCGAAAACGATTTTATGAAATTACTTCCCGTTCGGATTAAGTGCGTGGGTGGTCGGTACGTGCGTGATGGCGTGAAGACCTCCGCATGTGTAGCGTATTTTATGTGTTAGGACCTTTAGAAGGTCCGAAAAAGTGTCATTTTGGATACGTTTTCTGAGGCAAAAATAGATCGATGGTCGAATTTTCTAAAATAGTCCGAAAACCATATCAAGATGGGATTAGTAGGTGCTTTTTCGATGCAGAGGTTTCGCTAATCATGAATTTATGGATTTTTTTTCCCCTGATTTTCGAACTAATTTCTAAGTCTTACGATTTTCGATCGTTGCATCTTTAATGTAGTGAAAACCATTGGATGCAATTACTGCCCGTTAGGAAAAAATGCGTGGGAGGTCAGTGAGTGCTTGATGGCGTGAACACTTCGTGCGTAGTTTTTAAATTAGCAGCTTTTGAAGGTCCGAAAAAGTGACATTTTGATGACGTTTTCTGAGGCGAAAAATGATCGATGATCGAATTTTTTAAACGAGGTTGGAAACCTTATCAAGTGGGATTCGTAGGTGCTTTCTCGATACAGCGGTTTCGCTACGCATGAATTTGTGAACTTTTTTTCCGTGGTTTTCGACCTATTCTCTAAGTCTTGGGTTGGGTTGGGTTGGGTTGGGATGGGTTGGGTGGGGTGGGGTGGGGTTGGGTTGGATTGGGTTGGGTTGGGTTGGTCTAAACTTACGATTTTCGATCGTTGCTTTCTCATTGTAGCGAAAACGATTTAATGCAATTACTTCCCGTTCAATGCAAATGCGTGGGTGGTCGGTTCGAAAAAGTGGAATTTTGAAGCCGATTTCTGAGACGAAAAATGATCGATGGTCGAATTTTCTAAAATAGGCTGGAAACCTTATCAAGATGGGATTCTTCGATGCTTTCTCGATGCAGCGGTTTCGCTACGCATGATTTTTTAACTATTTTTTAAAAGTGATTTTTGACCTATTTTCTAAGTGAGACTAAGACTTACGATTTTCGATCGTTGCGCCATTTATGTAGCGAAAACGATTAAATGCAATTACCTCCCGTTCAAAGCAAATGCGTGGGTGGTCGGTACGTTCGTGATGGCGTGAACAGCTCCGCGTGCGTTGCGTAGTTATTGAGTAAGGAGCTTAAGAAATCCCCGAAAATTGTCATTTTGATGACGTTTTCTGAGGCGAAAATTGATCTTTCGTCTATTTTTCTAAAATAGGCCGGGAAACTTATCAAGATGGGTTTCGTAGGTGCTTTATCGATGAAGCGGTTTCGCTACGCATGAATTTCTGAACTTTTTTTTCCGTGATTTTCGACCTATTTTCTAAGTGTTTAGACTTACGATTTTTCATTGTTGCTCCCTTAACGTAGCAAAAATTAATTAATTGAACTACCTCCCGTTCAGAATGAATGCGTGGGTTGTCACTACGTGCGTGATGGAGTGAACAATTCCGCTTGCGTTGCGTAGTTTTTGACTTAGGAGATTTAGAATTTCCGAAATAGTGTCTTATTGATGACGATTTATGAGGCGAAAAATGATCTATGGTCGACTTTTCTAAATTAGACCGGAAACCTTATCAAGATGGGATTCGTCGGTGCTTTCTCGATGCAGCGATTTCGCTACGCATGAATATTAAGACTTTTTTTCAAGTGATTTTTGACCTATATTCTAAGTGTATAAACTTACGATTTTCGATCGTTGCTTCCTTAATGTAGCGAAAACGATTTAATGCAATTATTTCCCGTTCAAAGCAAATGCGTGGGTGGTCGGTACGAAAAAGTGACATTTTGATGACAATTTCTGAGACGAAAAATGATCGATGGTCGAATTTTCTAAAAAAGGCTGGAAAACTTATCAAGACGGGATTTGTAGGTGCTTTCGCAATGCAGCGGTTTTGGTACGCATGAATTTTATAATTTTTTTCCGTGATTTTCAACCTATTTTCTTAGACTTACGTTTTTCGATCGTACTCCCTTATTTTAGCGAAAACGATTTTATGAAATTACTTTCCGTTCGAAGCAAAAGCGTGGGTGGTCTGAACGTGCGTGATTGAGTGAACACCTCCGCGTGCGTGCCTAGTTTTTGAGTTAGGAGGTTAAGAAAGTCCAAAAAGTTTTGAGTTTTTGAGTTAGGAGCTTAAGAAATTCCAAAAAAGTGTCATTTTGATGACGTTTTCTGAGGCGAAATAAGATCGATGGTCCAATTTTCTAAAAAAAGGCCGGAAACCTTATCAGGATGGGATTCGCAGGTGCTTTATCGATGCAGCGGTTTCGCTACGCATGAATTTTAGAACTTTTTTTTCCCTGATTTTCGACCTATTTTCTAAGACTTACGATTTCGGTTGGTTGCTCCCTTAATGTAGCGAAAACGATTTTATGAAATTACTTCCCGTTCGGAGTAAATGCGTGGGTGGTCGGTACGTGCGTGATGGCGTGAAGACCTCCGCATGCGTAGCGTATTTTATGTGTTAGGACCTTTAGAAGGTCCGAAAAAGTGTCATTTTGGATACGTTTTCTGAGGCAAAAATAGATCGATGGTCGAATTTTCTAAAATAGTCCGAAAACCATATCAAGATGGGATTTGTAGGTGCTTTTTCGATGCAGAGGTTTCGCTAATCATGAATTTATGGAGTTTTTTTTCCCTGATTTTCGAACTAATTTCTAAGTCTTACGATTTTCGATCGTTGCATCTTTAATGTAGTGAAAACCATTGGATGCAATTACTGCCCGTTAGGAAAAAATGCGTGGGAGGTCAGTGAGTGCTTGATGGCGTGAACACTTCGTACGTAGTTTTTAAATTAGCAGCTTTTGAAGGTCCGAAAAAGTGACATTTTGATGACGTTTTCTGAGGCGAAAAATGATCGATGATCGAATTTTTTAAACGAGGTTGGAAACCTTATCAAGTGGGATTCGTAGGTGCTTTCTCGATACAGCGGTTTCGCTACGCATGAATTTGTGAACTTTTTTTCCGTGGTTTTCGACCTATTTTCTAAGTCTTGGGTTGGGTTGGGTTGGGTGGGGTGGGGTGGGGTTGGGTTGGATTGGGTTGGGTTGGGTTGGTCTAAACTTACGATTTTCGATCGTTGCTTTCTCATTGTAGCGAAAACGATTTAATGCAATTACTTCCAGTTCAATGAAAATGCGTGGGTGGTCGGTTCGAAAAAGTGGAATTTTGAAGCCGATTTCTGAGACGAAAAATGATCGATGGTCGAATTTTCTAAAATAGGCTGGAAACCTTATCAAGATGGGATTCTTCGATGCTTTCTCGATGCAGCGGTTTCGCTACGCATGATTTTTTAACAATTTTTTAAAAGTGATTTTTGACCTATTTTCTAAGTGAGACTAAGACTTACGATTTTCGATCGTTGCGCCATTTATGTAGCGAAAACGATTAAATGCAATTACCTCCCGTTCAAAGCAAATGCGTGGGTGGTCGGTACGTTCGTGATGGCGTGAACAGCTCCGCGTGCGTTGCGTAGTTATTGAGTAAGGAGCTTAAGAAATCCCGGAAAATTGTCATTTTGATGACGTTTTCTGAGGCGAAAATTGATCTTTCGTCTATTTTTCTAAAATAGGCCGGGAAACTTATCAAGATGGGTTTCGTAGGTGCTTTATCGATGAAGCGGTTTCGCTACGCATGAATTTCTGAACTTTTTTTTCCGTGATTTTCGACCTATTTTCTAAGTGTTTAGACTTACGATTTTTCATTGTTGCTCCCTTAACGTAGCAAAAATTAATTAATTGAACTACCTCCCGTTCAGAATGAATGCGTGGGTTGTCACTACGTGCGTGATGGAGTGAACAATTCCGCTTGCGTTGCGTAGTTTTTGACTTAGGAGATTTAGAATTTCCGAAATAGTGTCTTTTTGATGACGATTTATGAGGCGAAAAATGATCTATGGTCGACTTTTCTAAATTAGACCGGAAACCTTATCAAGATGGGATTCGTCGGTGCTTTCTCGATGCAGCGATTTCGCTACGCATGAATATTAAGACTTTTTTTCAAGTGATTTTTGACCTATATTCTAAGTGTATAAACTTACGATTTTCGATCGTTGCTTCCTTAATGTAGCGAAAACGATTTAATGCAATTATTTCCCGTTCAAAGCAAATGCGTGGGTGGTCGGTACGAAAAAGTGACATTTTGATGACGATTTCTGAGACGAAAAATGATCGATGGTCGAATTTTCTAAAAAAGGCTGGAAAACTTATCAAGACGGGATTTGTAGGTGCTTTCGCAATGCAGCGGTTTTGGTACGCATGAATTTTATAATTTTTTTTTCCCTGATTTTCGACCTATTTTCTAAGACTTACGATTTCGGTTGGTTGCTCCCTTAATGTAGCGAAAACGATTTTATGAAATTACTTCCCGTTCGGAGTAAATGCGTGGGTGGTCGGTACGTGCGTGATGGCGTGAAGACCTCCGCATGCGTAGCGTATTTTATGTGTTAGGACCTTTAGAAGGTCCGAAAAAGTGTCATTTTGGATACGTTTTCTGAGGCAAAAATAGATCGATGGTCGAATTTTCTAAAATAGTCCGAAAACCATATCAAGATGGGATTTGTAGGTGCTTTTTCGATGCAGAGGTTTCGCTAATCATGAATTTATGGAGTTTTTTTTCCCTGATTTTCGAACTAATTTCTAAGTCTTACGATTTTCGATCGTTGCATCTTTAATGTAGTGAAAACCATTGGATGCAATTACTGCCCGTTAGGAAAAAATGCGTGGGAGGTCAGTGAGTGCTTGATGGCGTGAACACTTCGTACGTAGTTTTTAAATTAGCAGCTTTTGAAGGTCCGAAAAAGTGACATTTTGATGACGTTTTCTGAGGCGAAAAATGATCGATGATCGAATTTTTTAAACGAGGTTGGAAACCTTATCAAGTGGGATTCGTAGGTGCTTTCTCGATACAGCGGTTTCGCTACGCATGAATTTGTGAACTTTTTTTCCGTGGTTTTCGACCTATTTTCTAAGTCTTGGGTTGGGTTGGGTTGGGTGGGGTGGGGTGGGGTTGGGTTGGATTGGGTTGGGTTGGGTTGGTCTAAACTTACGATTTTCGATCGTTGCTTTCTCATTGTAGCGAAAACGATTTAATGCAATTACTTCCAGTTCAATGAAAATGCGTGGGTGGTCGGTTCGAAAAAGTGGAATTTTGAAGCCGATTTCTGAGACGAAAAATGATCGATGGTCGAATTTTCTAAAATAGGCTGGAAACCTTATCAAGATGGGATTCTTCGATGCTTTCTCGATGCAGCGGTTTCGCTACGCATGATTTTTTAACAATTTTTTAAAAGTGATTTTTGACCTATTTTCTAAGTGAGACTAAGACTTACGATTTTCGATCGTTGCGCCATTTATGTAGCGAAAACGATTAAATGCAATTACCTCCCGTTCAAAGCAAATGCGTGGGTGGTCGGTACGTTCGTGATGGCGTGAACAGCTCCGCGTGCGTTGCGTAGTTATTGAGTAAGGAGCTTAAGAAATCCCGGAAAATTGTCATTTTGATGACGTTTTCTGAGGCGAAAATTGATCTTTCGTCTATTTTTCTAAAATAGGCCGGGAAACATATCAAGATGGGTTTCGTAGGTGCTTTATCGATGAAGCGGTTTCGCTACGCATGAATTTCTGAACTTTTTTTTCCGTGATTTTCGACCTATTTTCTAAGTGTTTAGACTTACGATTTTTCATTGTTGCTCCCTTAACGTAGCAAAAATTAATTAATTGAACTACCTCCCGTTCAGAATGAATGCGTGGGTTGTCACTACGTGCGTGATGGAGTGAACAATTCCGCTTGCGTTGCGTAGTTTTTGACTTAGGAGATTTAGAATTTCCGAAATAGTGTCTTTTTGATGACGATTTATGAGGCGAAAAATGATCTATGGTCGACTTTTCTAAATTAGACCGGAAACCTTATCAAGATGGGATTCGTCGGTGCTTTCTCGATGCAGCGATTTCGCTACGCATGAATATTAAGACTTTTTTTCAAGTGATTTTTGACCTATATTCTAAGTGTATAAACTTACGATTTTCGATCGTTGCTTCCTTAATGTAGCGAAAACGATTTAATGCAATTATTTCCCGTTCAAAGCAAATGCGTGGGTGGTCGGTACGAAAAAGTGACATTTTGATGACGATTTCTGAGACGAAAAATGATCGATGGTCGAATTTTCTAAAAAAGGCTGGAAAACTTATCAAGACGGGATTTGTAGGTGCTTTCGCAATGCAGCGGTTTTGGTACGCATGAATTTTATAATTTTTTTTTCCCTGATTTTCGACCTATTTTCTAAGACTTACGATTTCGGTTGGTTGCTCCCTTAATGTAGCGAAAACGATTTTATGAAATTACTTCCCGTTCGGAGTAAATGCGTGGGTGGTCGGTACGTGCGTGATGGCGTGAAGACCTCCGCATGCGTAGCGTATTTTATGTGTTAGGACCTTTAGAAGGTCCGAAAAAGTGTCATTTTGGATACGTTTTCTGAGGCAAAAATAGATCGATGGTCGAATTTTCTAAAATAGTCCGAAAACCATATCAAGATGGGATTTGTAGGTGCTTTTTCGATGCAGAGGTTTCGCTAATCATGAATTTATGGAGTTTTTTTTCCCTGATTTTCGAACTAATTTCTAAGTCTTACGATTTTCGATCGTTGCATCTTTAATGTAGTGAAAACCATTGGATGCAATTACTGCCCGTTAGGAAAAAATGCGTGGGAGGTCAGTGAGTGCTTGATGGCGTGAACACTTCGTACGTAGTTTTTAAATTAGCAGCTTTTGAAGGTCCGAAAAAGTGACATTTTGATGACGTTTTCTGAGGCGAAAAATGATCGATGATCGAATTTTTTAAACGAGGTTGGAAACCTTATCAAGTGGGATTCGTAGGTGCTTTCTCGATACAGCGGTTTCGCTACGCATGAATTTGTGAACTTTTTTTCCGTGGTTTTCGACCTATTCTCTAAGTCTTGGGTTGGGTTGGGTTGGGTTGGGTGGGGTGGGGTGGGGTTGGGTTGGATTGGGTTGGGTTGGGTTGGTCTAAACTTACGATTTTCGATCGTTGCTTTCTCATTGTAGCGAAAACGATTTAATGCAATTACTTCCCGTTCAATGCAAATGCGTGGGTGGTCGGATCGAAAAAGTGGAATTTTGAAGCCGATTTCTGAGACGAAAAATGATCGATGGTCGAATTTTCTAAAATAGGCTGGAAACCTTATCAAGATGGGATTCTTCGATGCTTTCTCGATGCAGCGGTTTCGCTACGCATGATTTTTTAACTATTTTTTTAAAGTGATTTTTGACCTATTTTCTAAGTAAGACTAAGACTTACGATTTTCGATCGTTGCGCCATTTATGTAGCGAAAACGATTAAATGCAATTACCTCCCGTTCAAAGCAAATGCGTGGGTGGTCGGTACGTTCGTGATGGCGTGAACAGCTCCGCGTGCGTTGCGTAGTTATTGAGTAAGGAGCTTAAGAAATCCCGGAAAATTGTCATTTTGATGACGTTTTCTGAGGCGAAAATTGATCTTTCGTCTATTTTTCTAAAATAGGCCGGGAAACTTATCAAGATGGGTTTCGTAGGTGCTTTATCGATGAAGCGGTTTCGCTACGCATGAATTTCTGAACTTTTTTTTCCGTGATTTTCGACCTATTTTCTAAGTGTTTAGACTTACGATTTTTCATTGTTGCTCCCTTAACGTAGCAAAAATTAATTAATTGAACTACCTCCCGTTCAGAATGAATGCGTGGGTTGTCACTACGTGCGTGATGGAGTGAACAATTCCGCTTGCGTTGCGTAGTTTTTGACTTAGGAGATTTAGAATTTCCGAAATAGTGTCTTTTTGATGACGATTTATGAGGCGAAAAATGATCTATGGTCGACTTTTCTAAATTAGACCGGAAACCTTATCAAGATGGGATTCGTCGGTGCTTTCTCGATGCAGCGATTTCGCTACGCATGAATATTAAGACTTTTTTTCAAGTGATTTTTGACCTATATTCTAAGTGTATAAACTTACGATTTTCGATCGTTGCTTCCTTAATGTAGCGAAAACGATTTAATGCAATTATTTCCCGTTCAAAGCAAATGCGTGGGTGGTCGGTACGAAAAAGTGACATTTTGATGACGATTTCTGAGACGAAAAATGATCGATGGTCGAATTTTCTAAAAAAGGCTGGAAAACTTATCAAGACGGGATTTGTAGGTGCTTTCGCAATGCAGCGGTTTTGGTACGCATGAATTTTATAATTTTTTTCCGTGATTTTCAACCTATTTTCTTAGACTTACGTTTTTCGATCGTTGCTCCCTTATTTTAGCGAAAACGATTTTATGAAATTACTTTCCGTTCGAAGCAAAAGCGTGGGTGGTCTGAACGTGCGTGATTGAGTGAACACCTCCGCGTGCGTGCCTAGTTTTTGAGTTAGGAGGTTAAGAAAGTCCAAAAAGTTTTGAGTTTTTGAGTTAGGAGCTTAAGAAATTCCAAAAAAGTGTCATTTTGATGACGTTTTCTGAGGCGAAATAAGATCGATGGTCCAATTTTCTAAAAAAGGCCGGAAACCTTATCAGGATGGGATTCGCAGGTGCTTTATCGATGCAGCGGTTTCGCTACGCATGAATTTTAGAACTTTTTTTTCCCTGATTTTCGACCTATTTTCTAAGACTTACGATTTCGGTTGGTTGCTCCCTTAATGTAGCGAAAACGATTTTATGAAATTACTTCCCGTTCGGAGTAAATGCGTGGGTGGTCGGTACGTGCGTGATGGCGTGAAGACCTCCGCATGCGTAGCGTATTTTATGTGTTAGGACCTTTAGAAGGTCCGAAAAAGTGTCATTTTGGATACGTTTTCTGAGGCAAAAATAGATCGATGGTCGAATTTTCTAAAATAGTCCGAAAACCATATCAAGATGGGATTTGTAGGTGCTTTTTCGATGCAGAGGTTTCGCTAATCATGAATTTATGGAGTTTTTTTTCCCTGATTTTCGAACTAATTTCTAAGTCTTACGATTTTCGATCGTTGCATCTTTAATGTAGTGAAAACCATTGGATGCAATTACTGCCCGTTAGGAAAAAATGCGTGGGAGGTCAGTGAGTGCTTGATGGCGTGAACACTTCGTACGTAGTTTTTAAATTAGCAGCTTTTGAAGGTCCGAAAAAGTGACATTTTGATGACGTTTTCTGAGGCGAAAAATGATCGATGATCGAATTTTTTAAACGAGGTTGGAAACCTTATCAAGTGGGATTCGTAGGTGCTTTCTCGATACAGCGGTTTCGCTACGCATGAATTTGTGAACTTTTTTTCCGTGGTTTTCGACCTATTTTCTAAGTCTTGGGTTGGGTTGGGTTGGGTTGGGTGTGGTGGGGTGGGGTTGGGTTGGATTGGGTTGGGTTGGGTTGGTCTAAACTTACGATTTTCGATCGTTGCTTTCTCATTGTAGCGAAAACGATTTAATGCAATTACTTCCCGTTCAATGCAAATGCGTGAGTGGTCGGTTCGAAAAAGTGGAATTTTGAAGCCGATTTCTGAGACGAAAAATGATCGATGGTCGAATTTTCTAAAATAGGCTGGAAACCTTATCAAGATGGGATTCTTCGATGCTTTCTCGATGCAGCGGTTTCGCTACGCATGATTTTTTAACTATTTTTTTAAAGTGATTTTTGACCTATTTTCTAAGTGAGACTAAGACTTACGATTTTCGATCGTTGCGCCATTTATGTAGCGAAAACGATTAAATGCAATTACCTCCCGTTCAAAGCAAATGCGTGGGTGGTCGGTACGTTCGTGATGGCGTGAACAGCTCCGCGTGCGTTGCGTAGTTATTGAGTAAGGAGCTTAAGAAATCCCGGAAAATTGTCATTTTGATGACGTTTTCTGAGGCGAAAATTGATCTTTCGTCTATTTTTCTAAAATAGGCCGGGAAACTTATCAAGATGGGTTTCGTAGGTGCTTTATCGATGAAGCGGTTTCGCTACGCATGAATTTCTGAACTTTTTTTTCCGTGATTTTCGACCTATTTTCTAAGTGTTTAGACTTACGATTTTTCATTGTTGCTACCTTAACGTAGCAAAAATTAATTAATTGAACTACCTCCCGTTCAGAATGAATGCGTGGGTTGTCACTACGTGCGTGATGGAGTGAACAATTCCGCTTGTGTTGCGTAGTTTTTGACTTAGGAGATTTAGAATTTCCGAAATAGTGTCTTTTTGATGACGATTTATGAGGCGAAAAATGATCTATGGTCGACTTTTCTAAATTAGACCGGAAACCTTATCAAGATGGGATTCGTCGGTGCTTTCTCGATGCAGCGATTTCGCTACGCATGAATATTAAGACTTTTTTTCCGTGATTTTCGACCTATTTTCTTAGACTTACGATTTTCGATCGTTGCTCCCTTAATGTAGCAAAAACGATTTAATGCAATTACTTCCCGTTCGGAAAAAATGCGTGGGATGTCGGTGAGTGCGTGATGGCGTGAACACTTCCGCGTGCGTTGCGTAGTTTTTGAGTTAGGAGCTTTAGATTGTCCAAAAAGTGTCATTTTGATGACGATTTCTGAGACGAAAAAAGATCGATGGTCGACTTTTCAAAAATATGCCGGAAACCTTATCAAGATGGGTATCGTCGGTGCTTTCTCGATGCAGCGGTTTCTCTACGCATGAATTTTAAACTTTTTTTTCAAGTGATTTTTGACCTATATTCTAAGTGTATAAACTTACGATTTTCGATCGTTGCTTCCTTAATGTAGCGAAAACGATTGGATGATATTACTGCCCGTTATGAAAAAATGCGTGGGAGGTCAGTGAGTGCTTGATGGCGTGAACACTTCGTACGTAGTTTTTAAATTAGCAGCTTTTGAAGGTCCGAAAAAGTGACATTTTGATGACGTTTTCTGAGGCGAAAAATGATCGATGATCGAATTTTTTAAACGAGGTTGGAAACCTTATCAAGTGGGATTCGTAGGTGCTTTCTCGATACAGCGGTTTCGCTACGCATGAATTTGTGAACTTTTTTTCCGTGGTTTTCGACCTATTTTCTAAGTCTTGGGTTGGGTTGGGTTGGGTGGGGTGGGGTGGGGTTGGGTTGGATTGGGTTGGGTTGGGTTGGTCTAAACTTACGATTTTCGATCGTTGCTTTCTCATTGTAGCGAAAACGATTTAATGCAATTACTTCCAGTTCAATGCAAATGCGTGGGTGGTCGGTTCGAAAAAGTGGAATTTTGAAGCCGATTTCTGAGACGAAAAATGATCGATGGTCGAATTTTCTAAAATAGGCTGGAAACCTTATCAAGATGGGATTCTTCGATGCTTTCTCGATGCAGCGGTTTCGCTACGCATGATTTTTTAACTATTTTTTAAAAGTGATTTTTGACCTATTTTCTAAGTGAGACTAAGACTTACGATTTTCGATCGTTGCGCCATTTATGTAGCGAAAACGATTAAATGCAATTACCTCCCGTTCAAAGCAAATGCGTGGGTGGTCGGTACGTTCGTGATGGCGTGAACAGCTCCGCGTGCGTTGCGTAGTTATTGAGTAAGGAGCTTAAGAAATCCCGGAAAATTGTCATTTTGATGACGTTTTCTGAGGCGAAAATTGATCTTTCGTCTATATTTCTAAAATAGGCCGGGAAACTTATCAAGATGGGTTTCGTAGGTGCTTTATCGATGAAGCGGTTTCGCTACGCATGAATTTCTGAACTTTTTTTTCCGTGATTTTCGACCTATTTTCTAAGTGTTTAGACTTACGATTTTTCATTGTTGCTCCCTTAACGTAGCAAAAATTAATTAATTGAACTACCTCCCGTTCAGAATGAATGCGTGGGTTGTCACTACGTTCGTGATGGAGTGAACAATTCCGCTTGCGTTGCGTAGTTTTTGACTTAGGAGATTTAGAATTTCCGAAATAGTGTCTTATTGATGACGATTTATGAGGCGAAAAATGATCTATGGTCGACTTTTCTAAATTAGACCGGAAACCTTATCAAGATGGGATTCGTCGGTGCTTTCTCGATGCAGCGATTTCGCTACGCATGAATATTAAGACTTTTTTTCCGTGATTTTCGACCTATTTTCTTAGACTTACGATTTTCGATCGTTACTCCCTTAATGTAGCAAAAACGATTTAATGCAATTACTTCCCGTTCGGAAAAAATGCGTGGGATGTCGGTGAGTGCGTGATGGCGTGAACACTTCCGCGTGCGTTGCGTAGTTTTTGAGTTAGGAGCTTTAGATTGTCCAAAAAGTGTCATTTTGATGACGATTTCTGAGACGAAAAAAGATCGATGGTCGACTTTTCAAAAATATGCCGGAAACCTTATCAAGATGGGTATCGTCGGTGCTTTCTCGATGCAGCGGTTTCTCTACGCATGAATTTTAAACTTTTTTTTCAAGTGATTTTTGACCTATATTCTAAGTGTATAAACTTACGATTTTCGATCGTTGCTTCCTTAATGTAGCGAAAACGATTGGATGATATTACTGCCCGTTATGAAAAAATGCGTGGGAGGTCAGTGAGTGCTTGATGGCGTGAACACTTCGTACGTAGTTTTTAAATTAGCAGCTTTTGAAGGTCCGAAAAAGTGACATTTTGATGACGTTTTCTGAGGCGAAAAATGATCGATGATCGAATTTTTTAAACGAGGTTGGAAACCTTATCAAGTGGGATTCGTAGGTGCTTTCTCGATACAGCGGTTTCGCTACGCATGAATTTGTGAACTTTTTTTCCGTGGTTTTCGACCTATTTTCTAAGTCTTGGGTTGGGTTGGGTTGGGTGGGGTGGGGTGGGGTTGGGTTGGATTGGGTTGGGTTGGGTTGGTCTAAACTTACGATTTTCGATCGTTGCTTTCTCATTGTAGCGAAAACGATTTAATGCAATTACTTCCAGTTCAATGCAAATGCGTGGGTGGTCGGTTCGAAAAAGTGGAATTTTGAAGCCGATTTCTGAGACGAAAAATGATCGATGGTCGAATTTTCTAAAATAGGCTGGAAACCTTATCAAGATGGGATTCTTCGATGCTTTCTCGATGCAGCGGTTTCGCTACGCATGATTTTTTAACTATTTTTTAAAAGTGATTTTTGACCTATTTTCTAAGTGAGACTAAGACTTACGATTTTCGATCGTTGCGCCATTTATGTAGCGAAAACGATTAAATGCAATTACCTCCCGTTCAAAGCAAATGCGTGGGTGGTCGGTACGTTCGTGATGGCGTGAACAGCTCCGCGTGCGTTGCGTAGTTATTGAGTAAGGAGCTTAAGAAATCCCGGAAAATTGTCATTTTGATGACGTTTTCTGAGGCGAAAATTGATCTTTCGTCTATTTTTCTAAAATAGGCCGGGAAACTTATCAAGATGGGTTTCGTAGGTGCTTTATCGATGAAGCGGTTTCGCTACGCATGAATTTCTGAACTTTTTTTTCCGTGATTTTCGACCTATTTTCTAAGTGTTTAGACTTACGATTTTTCATTGTTGCTCCCTTAACGTAGCAAAAATTAATTAATTGAACTACCTCCCGTTCAGAATGAATGCGTGGGTTGTCACTACGTGCGTGATGGAGTGAACAATTCCGCTTGCGTTGCGTAGTTTTTGACTTAGGAGATTTAGAATTTCCGAAATAGTGTCTTTTTGATGACGATTTATGAGGCGAAAAATGATCTATGGTCGACTTTTCTAAATTAGACCGGAAACCTTATCAAGATGGGATTCGTCGGTGCTTTCTCGATGCAGCGATTTCGCTACGCATGAATATTAAGACTTTTTTTCAAGTGATTTTTGACCTAGATTCTAAGTGTATAAACTTACGATTTTCGATCGTTGCTTCCTTAGTGTAGCGAAAACGATTTAATGCAATTATTTCCCGTTCAAAGCAAATGCGTGGGTGGTCGGTACGAAAAAGTGACATTTTGATGACGATTTCTGAGACGAAAAAAGATCGATGGTCGACTTTTCAAAAAAAGGCTGGAAAACTTATCAAGACGGGATTTGTAGGTGCTTTCGCAATGCAGCGGTTTTGGTACGCATGAATTTTATAATTTTTTTCCGTGATTTTCAACCTATTTTCTTAGACTTACGTTTTTCGATCGTTGCTCCCTTATTTTAGCGAAAACGATTTTATGAAATTACTTTCCGTTCGAAGCAAATGCGTGGGTGGTCTGAACGTGCGTGATTGAGTGAACACCTCCGCGTGCGTGCCTAGTTTTTGAGTTAGGAGGTTAAGAAAGTCCAAAAAGTTTTTAGTTTTTGAGTTAGGAGCTTAAGAAATTCCAAAAAAGTGTCATTTTGATGACGTTTTCTGAGGCGAAAAAAGATCGATGGTCCAATTTTCTAAAAAAGGCCGGAAACCTTATCAGGATGGGATTCGCAGGTGCTTTATCGATGCAGCGGTTTCGCTACGCATGAATTTTAGAACTTTTTTTTCCCTGATTTTCGACCTATTTTCTAAGACTTACGATTTCGGTTGGTTGCTCCCTTAATGTAGCGAAAACGATTTTATGAAATTACTTCCCGTTCGGAGTAAATGCGTGGGTGGTCGGTACGTGCGTGATGGCGTGAAGACCTCCGCATGCGTAGCGTATTTTATGTGTTAGGACCTTTAGAAGGTCCGAAAAAGTGTCATTTTGGATACGTTTTCTGAGGCAAAAATAGATCGATGGTCGAATTTTCTAAAATAGTCCGAAAACCATATCAAGATGGGATTTGTAGGTGCTTTTTCGATGCAGAGGTTTCGCTAATCATGAATTTATGGAGTTTTTTTTCCCTGATTTTCGAACTAATTTCTAAGTCTTACGATTTTCGATCGTTGCATCTTTAATGTAGTGAAAACCATTGGATGCAATTACTGCCCGTTAGGAAAAAATGCGTGGGAGGTCAGTGAGTGCTTGATGGCGTGAACACTTCGTACGTAGTTTTTAAATTAGCAGCTTTTGAAGGTCCGAAAAAGTGACATTTTGATGACGTTTTCTGAGGCGAAAAATGATCGATGATCGAATTTTTTAAACGAGGTTGGAAACCTTATCAAGTGGGATTCGTAGGTGCTTTCTCGATACAGCGGTTTCGCTACGCATGAATTTGTGAACTTTTTTTCCGTGGTTTTCGACCTATTCTCTAAGTCTTGGGTTGGGTTGGGTTGGGTTGGGTGGGGTGGGGTGGGGTTGGGTTGGATTGGGTTGGGTTGGGTTGGTCTAAACTTACGATTTTCGATCGTTGCTTTCTCATTGTAGCGAAAACGATTTAATGCAATTACTTCCCGTTCAATGCAAATGCGTGGGTGGTCGGATCGAAAAAGTGGAATTTTGAAGCCGATTTCTGAGACGAAAAATGATCGATGGTCGAATTTTCTAAAATAGGCTGGAAACCTTATCAAGATGGGATTCTTCGATGCTTTCTTGATGCAGCGGTTTCGCTACGCATGATTTTTTAACTATTTTTTTAAAGTGATTTTTGACCTATTTTCTAAGTGAGACTAAGACTTACGATTTTCGATCGTTGCGCCATTTATGTAGCGAAAACGATTAAATGCAATTACCTCCCGTTCAAAGCAAATGCGTGGGTGGTCGGTACGTTCGTGATGGCGTGAACAGCTCCGCGTGCGTTGCGTAGTTATTGAGTAAGGAGCTTAAGAAATCCCGGAAAATTGTCATTTTGATGACGTTTTCTGAGGCGAAAATTGATCTTTCGTCTATTTTTCTAAAATAGGCCGGGAAACTTATCAAGATGGGTTTCGTAGGTGCTTTATCGATGAAGCGGTTTCGCTACGCATGAATTTCTGAACTTTTTTTTCCGTGATTTTCGACCTATTTTCTAAGTGTTTAGACTTACGATTTTTCATTGTTGCTCCCTTAACGTAGCAAAAATTAATTAATTGAACTACCTCCCGTTCAGAATGAATGCGTGGGTTGTCACTACGTGCGTGATGGAGTGAACAATTCCGCTTGCGTTGCGTAGTTTTTGACTTAGGAGATTTAGAATTTCCGAAATAGTGTCTTTTTGATGACGATTTATGAGGCGAAAAATGATCTATGGTCGACTTTTCTAAATTAGACCGGAAACCTTATCAAGATGGGATTCGTCGGTGCTTTCTCGATGCAGCGATTTCGCTACGCATGAATATTAAGACTTTTTTTCAAGTGATTTTTGACCTATATTCTAAGTGTATAAACTTACGATTTTCGATCGTTGCTTCCTTAATGTAGCGAAAACGATTTAATGCAATTATTTCCCGTTCAAAGCAAATGCGTGGGTGGTCGGTACGAAAAAGTGACATTTTGATGACGATTTCTGAGACGAAAAATGATCGATGGTCGAATTTTCTAAAAAAGGCTGGAAAACTTATCAAGACGGGATTTGTAGGTGCTTTCGCAATGCAGCGGTTTTGGTACGCATGAATTTTATAATTTTTTTTTCCCTGATTTTCGACCTATTTTCTAAGACTTACGATTTCGGTTGGTTGCTCCCTTAATGTAGCGAAAACGATTTTATGAAATTACTTCCCGTTCGGAGTAAATGCGTGGGTGGTCGGTACGTGCGTGATGGCGTGAAGACCTCCGCATGCGTAGCGTATTTTATGTGTTAGGACCTTTAGAAGGTCCGAAAAAGTGTCATTTTGGATACGTTTTCTGAGGCAAAAATAGATCGATGGTCGAATTTTCTAAAATAGTCCGAAAACCATATCAAGATGGGATTTGTAGGTGCTTTTTCGATGCAGAGGTTTCGCTAATCATGAATTTATGGAGTTTTTTTTCCCTGATTTTCGAACTAATTTCTAAGTCTTACGATTTTCGATCGTTGCATCTTTAATGTAGTGAAAACCATTGGATGCAATTACTGCCCGTTAGGAAAAAATGCGTGGGAGGTCAGTGAGTGCTTGATGGCGTGAACACTTCGTACGTAGTTTTTAAATTAGCAGCTTTTGAAGGTCCGAAAAAGTGACATTTTGATGACGTTTTCTGAGGCGAAAAATGATCGATGATCGAATTTTTTAAACGAGGTTGGAAACCTTATCAAGTGGGATTCGTAGGTGCTTTCTCGATACAGCGGTTTCGCTACGCATGAATTTGTGAACTTTTTTTCCGTGGTTTTCGACCTATTTTCTAAGTCTTGGGTTGGGTTGGGTTGGGTTGGGTGGGGTGGGGTGGGGTTGGGTTGGATTGGGTTGGGTTGGGTTGGTCTAAACTTACGATTTTCGATCGTTGCTTTCTCATTGTAGCGAAAACGATTTAATGCAATTACTTCCAGTTCAATGCAAATGCGTGGGTGGTCGGTTCGAAAAAGTGGAATTTTGAAGCCGATTTCTGAGACGAAAAATGATCGATGGTCGAATTTTCTAAAATAGGCTGGAAACCTTATCAAGATGGGATTCTTCGATGCTTTCTCGATGCAGCGGTTTCGCTACGCATGATTTTTTAACAATTTTTTAAAAGTGATTTTTGACCTATTTTCTAAGTGAGACTAAGACTTACGATTTTCGATCGTTGCGCCATTTATGTAGCGAAAACGATTAAATGCAATTACCTCCCGTTCAAAGCAAATGCGTGGGTGGTCGGTACGTTCGTGATGGCGTGAACAGCTCCGCGTGCGTTGCGTAGTTATTGAGTAAGGAGCTTAAGAAATCCCGGAAAATTGTCATTTTGATGACGTTTTCTGAGGCGAAAATTGATCTTTCGTCTATATTTCTAAAATAGGCCGGGAAACTTATCAAGATGGGTTTCGTAGGTGCTTTATCGATGAAGCGGTTTCGCTACGCATGAATTTCTGAACTTTTTTTTCCGTGATTTTCGACCTATTTTCTAAGTGTTTAGACTTACGATTTTTCATTGTTGCTCCCTTAACGTAGCAAAAATTAATTAATTGAACTACCTCCCGTTCAGAATGAATGCGTGGGTTGTCACTACGTTCGTGATGGAGTGAACAATTCCGCTTGCGTTGCGTAGTTTTTGACTTAGGAGATTTAGAATTTCCGAAATAGTGTCTTATTGATGACGATTTATGAGGCGAAAAATGATCTATGGTCGACTTTTCTAAATTAGACCGGAAACCTTATCAAGATGGGATTCGTCGGTGCTTTCTCGATGCAGCGATTTCGCTACGCATGAATATTAAGACTTTTTTTCCGTGATTTTCGACCTATTTTCTTAGACTTACGATTTTCGATCGTTACTCCCTTAATGTAGCAAAAACGATTTAATGCAATTACTTCCCGTTCGGAAAAAATGCGTGGGATGTCGGTGAGTGCGTGATGGCGTGAACACTTCCGCGTGCGTTGCGTAGTTTTTGAGTTAGGAGCTTTAGATTGTCCAAAAAGTGTCATTTTGATGACGATTTCTGAGACGAAAAAAGATCGATGGTCGACTTTTCAAAAATATGCCGGAAACCTTATCAAGATGGGTATCGTCGGTGCTTTCTCGATGCAGCGGTTTCTCTACGCATGAATTTTAAACTTTTTTTTCAAGTGATTTTTGACCTATATTCTAAGTGTATAAACTTACGATTTTCGATCGTTGCTTCCTTAATGTAGCGAAAACGATTGGATGATATTACTGCCCGTTATGAAAAAATGCGTGGGAGGTCAGTGAGTGCTTGATGGCGTGAACACTTCGTACGTAGTTTTTAAATTAGCAGCTTTTGAAGGTCCGAAAAAGTGACATTTTGATGACGTTTTCTGAGGCGAAAAATGATCGATGATCGAATTTTTTAAACGAGGTTGGAAACCTTATCAAGTGGGATTCGTAGGTGCTTTCTCGATACAGCGGTTTCGCTACGCATGAATTTGTGAACTTTTTTTCCGTGGTTTTCGACCTATTTTCTAAGTCTTGGGTTGGGTTGGGTTGGGTGGGGTGGGGTGGGGTTGGGTTGGATTGGGTTGGGTTGGGTTGGTCTAAACTTACGATTTTCGATCGTTGCTTTCTCATTGTAGCGAAAACGATTTAATGCAATTACTTCCAGTTCAATGCAAATGCGTGGGTGGTCGGTTCGAAAAAGTGGAATTTTGAAGCCGATTTCTGAGACGAAAAATGATCGATGGTCGAATTTTCTAAAATAGGCTGGAAACCTTATCAAGATGGGATTCTTCGATGCTTTCTCGATGCAGCGGTTTCGCTACGCATGATTTTTTAACTATTTTTTTAAAGTGATTTTTGACCTATTTTCTAAGTGAGACTAAGACTTACGATTTTCGATCGTTGCGCCATTTATGTAGCGAAAACGATTAAATGCAATTACCTCCCGTTCAAAGCAAATGCGTGGGTGGTCGGTACGTTCGTGATGGCGTGAACAGCTCCGCGTGCGTTGCGTAGTTATTGAGTAAGGAGCTTAAGAAATCCCGGAAAATTGTCATTTTGATGACGTTTTCTGAGGCGAAAATTGATCTTTCGTCTATTTTTCTAAAATAGGCCGGGAAACTTATCAAGATGGGTTTCGTAGGTGCTTTATCGATGAAGCGGTTTCGCTACGCATGAATTTCTGAACTTTTTTTTCCGTGATTTTCGACCTATTTTCTAAGTGTTTAGACTTACGATTTTTCATTGTTGCTCCCTTAACGTAGCAAAAATTAATTAATTGAACTACCTCCCGTTCAGAATGAATGCGTGGGTTGTCACTACGTGCGTGATGGAGTGAACAATTCCGCTTGCGTTGCGTAGTTTTTGACTTAGGAGATTTAGAATTTCCGAAATAGTGTCTTTTTGATGACGATTTATGAGGCGAAAAATGATCTATGGTCGACTTTTCTAAATTAGACCGGAAACCTTATCAAGATGGGATTCGTCGGTGCTTTCTCGATGCAGCGATTTCGCTACGCATGAATATTAAGACTTTTTTTCAAGTGATTTTTGACCTAGATTCTAAGTGTATAAACTTACGATTTTCGATCGTTGCTTCCTTAGTGTAGCGAAAACGATTTAATGCAATTATTTCCCGTTCAAAGCAAATGCGTGGGTGGTCGGTACGAAAAAGTGACATTTTGATGACGATTTCTGAGACGAAAAAAGATCGATGGTCGAATTTTCTAAAAAAGGCTGGAAAACTTATCAAGACGGGATTTGTAGGTGCTTTCGCAATGCAGCGGTTTTGGTACGCATGAATTTTATAATTTTTTTCCGTGATTTTCAACCTATTTTCTTAGACTTACGTTTTTCGATCGTTGCTCCCTTATTTTAGCGAAAACGATTTTATGAAATTACTTTCCGTTCGAAGCAAATGCGTGGGTGGTCTGAACGTGCGTGATTGAGTGAACACCTCCGCGTGCGTGCCTAGTTTTTGAGTTAGGAGGTTAAGAAAGTCCAAAAAGTTTTTAGTTTTTGAGTTAGGAGCTTAAGAAATTCCAAAAAAGTGTCATTTTGATGACGTTTTCTGAGGCGAAAAAAGATCGATGGTCCAATTTTCTAAAAAAGGCCGGAAACCTTATCAGGATGGGATTCGCAGGTGCTTTATCGATGCAGCGGTTTCGCTACGCATGAATTTTAGAACTTTTTTTTCCCTGATTTTCGACCTATTTTCTAAGACTTACGATTTCGGTTGGTTGCTCCCTTAATGTAGCGAAAACGATTTTATGAAATTACTTCCCGTTCGGAGTAAATGCGTGGGTGGTCGGTACGTGCGTGATGGCGTGAAGACCTCCGCATGCGTAGCGTATTTTATGTGTTAGGACCTTTAGAAGGTCCGAAAAAGTGTCATTTTGGATACGTTTTCTGAGGCAAAAATAGATCGATGGTCGAATTTTCTAAAATAGTCCGAAAACCATATCAAGATGGGATTTGTAGGTGCTTTTTCGATGCAGAGGTTTCGCTAATCATGAATTTATGGAGTTTTTTTTCCCTGATTTTCGAACTAATTTCTAAGTCTTACGATTTTCGATCGTTGCATCTTTAATGTAGTGAAAACCATTGGATGCAATTACTGCCCGTTAGGAAAAAATGCGTGGGAGGTCAGTGAGTGCTTGATGGCGTGAACACTTCGTACGTAGTTTTTAAATTAGCAGCTTTTGAAGGTCCGAAAAAGTGACATTTTGATGACGTTTTCTGAGGCGAAAAATGATCGATGATCGAATTTTTTAAACGAGGTTGGAAACCTTATCAAGTGGGATTCGTAGGTGCTTTCTCGATACAGCGGTTTCGCTACGCATGAATTTGTGAACTTTTTTTCCGTGGTTTTCGACCTATTCTCTAAGTCTTGGGTTGGGTTGGGTTGGGTTGGGTGGGGTGGGGTGGGGTTGGGTTGGATTGGGTTGGGTTGGGTTGGTCTAAACTTACGATTTTCGATCGTTGCTTTCTCATTGTAGCGAAAACGATTTAATGCAATTACTTCCCGTTCAATGCAAATGCGTGGGTGGTCGGATCGAAAAAGTGGAATTTTGAAGCCGATTTCTGAGACGAAAAATGATCGATGGTCGAATTTTCTAAAATAGGCTGGAAACCTTATCAAGATGGGATTCTTCGATGCTTTCTTGATGCAGCGGTTTCGCTACGCATGATTTTTTAACTATTTTTTTAAAGTGATTTTTGACCTATTTTCTAAGTGAGACTAAGACTTACGATTTTCGATCGTTGCGCCATTTATGTAGCGAAAACGATTAAATGCAATTACCTCCCGTTCAAAGCAAATGCGTGGGTGGTCGGTACGTTCGTGATGGCGTGAACAGCTCCGCGTGCGTTGCGTAGTTATTGAGTAAGGAGCTTAAGAAATCCCGGAAAATTGTCATTTTGATGACGTTTTCTGAGGCGAAAATTGATCTTTCGTCTATTTTTCTAAAATAGGCCGGGAAACTTATCAAGATGGGTTTCGTAGGTGCTTTATCGATGAAGCGGTTTCGCTACGCATGAATTTCTGAACTTTTTTTTCCGTGATTTTCGACCTATTTTCTAAGTGTTTAGACTTACGATTTTTCATTGTTGCTCCCTTAACGTAGCAAAAATTAATTAATTGAACTACCTCCCGTTCAGAATGAATGCGTGGGTTGTCACTACGTGCGTGATGGAGTGAACAATTCCGCTTGCGTTGCGTAGTTTTTGACTTAGGAGATTTAGAATTTCCGAAATAGTGTCTTATTGATGACGATTTATGAGGCGAAAAATGATCTATGGTCGACTTTTCTAAATTAGACCGGAAACCTTATCAAGATGGGATTCGTCGGTGCTTTCTCGATGCAGCGATTTCGCTACGCATGAATATTAAGACTTTTTTTCAAGTGATTTTTGACCTATATTCTAAGTGTATAAACTTACGATTTTCGATCGTTGCTTCCTTAATGTAGCGAAAACGATTTAATGCAATTATTTCCCGTTCAAAGCAAATGCGTGGGTGGTCGGTACGAAAAAGTGACATTTTGATGACGATTTCTGAGACGAAAAATGATCGATGGTCGAATTTTCTAAAAAAGGCTGGAAAACTTATCAAGACGGGATTTGTAGGTGCTTTCGCAATGCAGCGGTTTTGGTACGCATGAATTTTATAATTTTTTTTTCCCTGATTTTCGACCTATTTTCTAAGACTTACGATTTCGGTTGGTTGCTCCCTTAATGTAGCGAAAACGATTTTATGAAATTACTTCCCGTTCGGAGTAAATGCGTGGGTGGTCGGTACGTGCGTGATGGCGTGAAGACCTCCGCATGCGTAGCGTATTGTATGTGTTAGGACCTTTAGAAGGTCCGAAAAAGTGTCATTTTGGATACGTTTTCTGAGGCAAAAATAGATCGATGGTCGAATTTTCTAAAATAGTCCGAAAACCATATCAAGATGGGATTTGTAGGTGCTTTTTCGATGCAGAGGTTTCGCTAATCATGAATTTATGGAGTTTTTTTTCCCTGATTTTCGAACTAATTTCTAAGTCTTACGATTTTCGATCGTTGCATCTTTAATGTAGTGAAAACCATTGGATGCAATTACTGCCCGTTAGGAAAAAATGCGTGGGAGGTCAGTGAGTGCTTGATGGCGTGAACACTTCGTACGTAGTTTTTAAATTAGCAGCTTTTGAAGGTCCGAAAAAGTGACATTTTGATGACGTTTTCTGAGGCGAAAAATGATCGATGATCGAATTTTTTAAACGAGGTTGGAAACCTTATCAAGTGGGATTCGTAGGTGCTTTCTCGATACAGCGGTTTCGCTACGCATGAATTTGTGAACTTTTTTTCCGTGGTTTTCGACCTATTCTCTAAGTCTTGGGTTGGGTTGGGTTGGGTTGGGTGGGGTGGGGTGGGGTGGGGTTGGGTTGGATTGGGTTGGGTTGGGTTGGTCTAAACTTACGATTTTCGATCGTTGCTTTCTCATTGTAGCGAAAACGATTTAATGCAATTACTTCCCGTTCAATGCAAATGCGTGGGTGGTCGGATCGAAAAAGTGGAATTTTGAAGCCGATTTCTGAGACGAAAAATGATCGATGGTCGAATTTTCTAAAATAGGCTGGAAACCTTATCAAGATGGGATTCTTCGATGCTTTCTCGATGCAGCGGTTTCGCTACGCATGATTTTTTAACTATTTTTTTAAAGTGATTTTTGACCTATTTTCTAAGTAAGACTAAGACTTACGATTTTCGATCGTTGCGCCATTTATGTAGCGAAAACGATTAAATGCAATTACCTCCCGTTCAAAGCAAATGCGTGGGTGGTCGGTACGTTCGTGATGGCGTGAACAGCTCCGCGTGCGTTGCGTAGTTATTGAGTAAGGAGCTTAAGAAATCCCGGAAAATTGTCATTTTGATGACGTTTTCTGAGGCGAAAATTGATCTTTCGTCTATTTTTCTAAAATAGGCCGGGAAACTTATCAAGATGGGTTTCGTAGGTGCTTTATCGATGAAGCGGTTTCGCTACGCATGAATTTCTGAACTTTTTTTTCCGTGATTTTCGACCTATTTTCTAAGTGTTTAGACTTACGATTTTTCATTGTTGCTCCCTTAACGTAGCAAAAATTAATTAATTGAACTACCTCCCGTTCAGAATGAATGCGTGGGTTGTCACTACGTGCGTGATGGAGTGAACAATTCCGCTTGCGTTGCGTAGTTTTTGACTTAGGAGATTTAGAATTTCCGAAATAGTGTCTTTTTGATGACGATTTATGAGGCGAAAAATGATCTATGGTCGACTTTTCTAAATTAGACCGGAAACCTTATCAAGATGGGATTCGTCGGTGCTTTCTCGATGCAGCGATTTCGCTACGCATGAATATTAAGACTTTTTTTCAAGTGATTTTTGACCTATATTCTAAGTGTATAAACTTACGATTTTCGATCGTTGCTTCCTTAATGTAGCGAAAACGATTTAATGCAATTATTTCCCGTTCAAAGCAAATGCGTGGGTGGTCGGTACGAAAAAGTGACATTTTGATGACGATTTCTGAGACGAAAAATGATCGATGGTCGAATTTTCTAAAAAAGGCTGGAAAACTTATCAAGACGGGATTTGTAGGTGCTTTCGCAATGCAGCGGTTTTGGTACGCATGAATTTTATAATTTTTTTCCGTGATTTTCAACCTATTTTCTTAGACTTACGTTTTTCGATCGTTGCTCCCTTATTTTAGCGAAAACGATTTTATGAAATTACTTTCCGTTCGAAGCAAAAGCGTGGGTGGTCTGAACGTGCGTGATTGAGTGAACACCTCCGCGTGCGTGCCTAGTTTTTGAGTTAGGAGGTTAAGAAAGTCCAAAAAGTTTTGAGTTTTTGAGTTAGGAGCTTAAGAAATTCCAAAAAAGTGTCATTTTGATGACGTTTTCTGAGGCGAAATAAGATCGATGGTCCAATTTTCTAAAAAAGGCCGGAAACCTTATCAGGATGGGATTCGCAGGTGCTTTATCGATGCAGCGGTTTCGCTACGCATGAATTTTAGAACTTTTTTTTCCCTGATTTTCGACCTATTTTCTAAGACTTACGATTTCGGTTGGTTGCTCCCTTAATGTAGCGAAAACGATTTTATGAAATTACTTCCCGTTCGGAGTAAATGCGTGGGTGGTCGGTACGTGCGTGATGGCGTGAAGACCTCCGCATGCGTAGCGTATTTTATGTGTTAGGACCTTTAGAAGGTCCGAAAAAGTGTCATTTTGGATACGTTTTCTGAAACAAAAATAGATCGATGGTCGAATTTTCTAAAATAGTCCGAAAACCATATCAAGATGGGATTTGTAGGTGCTTTTTCGATGCAGAGGTTTCGCTAATCATGAATTTATGGAGTTTTTTTTCCCTGATTTTCGAACTAATTTCTAAGTCTTACGATTTTCGATCGTTGCATCTTTAATGTAGTGAAAACCATTGGATGCAATTACTGCCCGTTAGGAAAAAATGCGTGGGAGGTCAGTGAGTGCTTGATGGCGTGAACACTTCGTACGTAGTTTTTAAATTAGCAGCTTTTGAAGGTCCGAAAAAGTGACATTTTGATGACGTTTTCTGAGGCGAAAAATGATCGATGATCGAATTTTTTAAACGAGGTTGGAAACCTTATCAAGTGGGAATCGTAGGTGCTTTCTCGATACAGCGGTTTCGCTAAGCATGAATTTGTGAACTTTTTTTCCGTGGTTTTCGACCTATTTTCTAAGTCTTGGGTTGGGTTGGGTTGGGTTGGGTTGGGTGGGGTGGGGTGGGGTGGGGTTGGGTTGGATTGGGTTGGGTTGGGTTGGTCTAAACTTACGATTTTCGATCGTTGCTTTCTCATTGTAGCGAAAACGATTTAATGCAATTACTTCCCGTTCAATGCAAATGCGTGGGTGGTCGGTTCGAAAAAGTGGAATTTTGAAGCCGATTTCTGAGACGAAAAATGATCGATGGTCGAATTTTCTAAAATAGGCTGGAAACCTTATCAAGATGGGATTCTTCGATGCTTTCTCGATGCAGCGGTTTCGCTACGCATGATTTTTTAACTATTTTTTTAAAGTGATTTTTGACCTATTTTCTAAGTGAGACTAAGACTTACGATTTTCGATCGTTGCGCCATTTATGTAGCGAAAACGATTAAATGCAATTACCTCCCGTTCAAAGCAAATGCGTGGGTGGTCGGTACGTTCGTGATGGCGTGAACAGCTCCGCGTGCGTTGCGTAGTTATTGAGTAAGGAGCTTAAGAAATCCCGGAAAATTGTCATTTTGATGACGTTTTCTGAGGCGAAAATTGATCTTTCGTCTATATTTCTAAAATAGGCCGGGAAACTTATCAAGATGGGTTTCGTAGGTGCTTTATCGATGAAGCGGTTTCGCTACGCATGAATTTCTGAACTTTTTTTTCCGTGATTTTCGACCTATTTTCTAAGTGTTTAGACTTACGATTTTTCATTGTTGCTCCCTTAACGTAGCAAAAATTAATTAATTGAACTACCTCCCGTTCAGAATGAATGCGTGGGTTGTCACTACGTTCGTGATGGAGTGAACAATTCCGCTTGCGTTGCGTAGTTTTTGACTTAGGAGATTTAGAATTTCCGAAATAGTGTCTTATTGATGACGATTTATGAGGCGAAAAATGATCTATGGTCGACTTTTCTAAATTAGACCGGAAACCTTATCAAGATGGGATTCGTCGGTGCTTTCTCGATGCAGCGATTTCGCTACGCATGAATATTAAGACTTTTTTTCCGTGATTTTCGACCTATTTTCTTAGACTTACGATTTTCGATCGTTACTCCCTTAATGTAGCAAAAACGATTTAATGCAATTACTTCCCGTTCGGAAAAAATGCGTGGGATGTCGGTGAGTGCGTGATGGCGTGAACACTTCCGCGTGCGTTGCGTAGTTTTTGAGTTAGGAGCTTTAGATTGTCCAAAAAGTGTCATTTTGATGACGATTTCTGAGACGAAAAAAGATCGATGGTCGACTTTTCAAAAATATGCCGGAAACCTTATCAAGATGGGTATCGTCGGTGCTTTCTCGATGCAGCGGTTTCTCTACGCATGAATTTTAAACTTTTTTTTCAAGTGATTTTTGACCTATATTCTAAGTGTATAAACTTACGATTTTCGATCGTTGCTTCCTTAATGTAGCGAAAACGATTGGATGATATTACTGCCCGTTATGAAAAAATGCGTGGGAGGTCAGTGAGTGCTTGATGGCGTGAACACTTCGTACGTAGTTTTTAAATTAGCAGCTTTTGAAGGTCCGAAAAAGTGACATTTTGATGACGTTTTCTGAGGCGAAAAATGATCGATGATCGAATTTTTTAAACGAGGTTGGAAACCTTATCAAGTGGGATTCGTAGGTGCTTTCTCGATACAGCGGTTTCGCTACGCATGAATTTGTGAACTTTTTTTCCGTGGTTTTCGACCTATTTTCTAAGTCTTGGGTTGGGTTGGGTTGGGTGGGGTGGGGTGGGGTTGGGTTGGATTGGGTTGGGTTGGGTTGGTCTAAACTTACGATTTTCGATCGTTGCTTTCTCATTGTAGCGAAAACGATTTAATGCAATTACTTCCAGTTCAATGCAAATGCGTGGGTGGTCGGTTCGAAAAAGTGGAATTTTGAAGCCGATTTCTGAGACGAAAAATGATCGATGGTCGAATTTTCTAAAATAGGCTGGAAACCTTATCAAGATGGGATTCTTCGATGCTTTCTCGATGCAGCGGTTTCGCTACGCATGATTTTTTAACTATTTTTTAAAAGTGATTTTTGACCTATTTTCTAAGTGAGACTAAGACTTACGATTTTCGATCGTTGCGCCATTTATGTAGCGAAAACGATTAAATGCAATTACCTCCCGTTCAAAGCAAATGCGTGGGTGGTCGGTACGTTCGTGATGGCGTGAACAGCTCCGCGTGCGTTGCGTAGTTATTGAGTAAGGAGCTTAAGAAATCCCGGAAAATTGTCATTTTGATGACGTTTTCTGAGGCGAAAATTGATCTTTCGTCTATTTTTCTAAAATAGGCCGGGAAACTTATCAAGATGGGTTTCGTAGGTGCTTTATCGATGAAGCGGTTTCGCTACGCATGAATTTCTGAACTTTTTTTCCGTGATTTTCGACCTATTTTCTAAGTGTTTAGACTTACGATTTTTCATTGTTGCTCCCTTAACGTAGCAAAAATTAATTAATTGAACTACCTCCCGTTCAGAATGAATGCGTGGGTTGTCACTACGTTCGTGATGGAGTGAACAATTCCGCTTGCGTTGCGTAGTTTTTGACTTAGGAGATTTAGAATTTCCGAAATAGTGTCTTTTTGATGACGATTTATGAGGCGAAAAATGATCTATGGTCGACTTTTCTAAATTAGACCGGAAACCTTATCAAGATGGGATTCGTCGGTGCTTTCTCGATGCAGCGATTTCGCTACGCATGAATATTAAGACTTTTTTTCCGTGATTTTCGACCTATTTTCTTAGACTTACGATTTTCGATCGTTGCTCCCTTAATGTAGCAAAAACGATTTAATGCAATTACTTCCCGTTCGGAAAAAATGCGTGGGATGTCGGTGAGTGCGTGATGGCGTGAACACTTCCGCGTGCGTTGCGTAGTTTTTGAGTTAGGAGCTTTAGATTGTCCAAAAAGTGTCATTTTGATGACGATTTCTGAGACGAAAAAGGATCGTTGGTCGACTTTTCAAAAATATGCCGGAAACCTTATCAAGATGGGTATCGTCGGTGCTTTCTCGATGCAGCGGTTTCTCTACGCATGAATTTTAAACTTTTTTTTCAAGTGATTTTTGACCTATATTCTAAGTGTATAAACTTACGATTTTCGATCGTTGCTTCCTTAATGTAGCGAAAACGATTGGATGATATTACTGCTCGTTAGGAAAAAATGCGTGGGAGGTCAGTGAGTGCTTGATGGCGTGAACACTTCGTACGTAGTTTTTAAATTAGCAGCTTTTGAAGGTCCGAAAAAGTGACATTTTGATGACGTTTTCTGAGGCGAAAAATGATCGATGATCGAATTTTTTAAACGAGGTTGGAAACCTTATCAAGTGGGATTCGTAGGTGCTTTCTCGATACAGCGGTTTCGCTACGCATGAATTTGTGAACTTTTTTTCCGTGGTTTTCGACCTATTTTCTAAGTCTTGGGTTGGGTTGGGTTGGGTTGGGTGGGGTGGGGTGGGGTGGGGTTGGGTTGGATTGGGTTGGGTTGGGTTGGTCTAAACTTACGATTTTCGATCGTTGCTTTCTCATTGTAGCGAAAACGATTTAATGCAATTACTTCCCGTTCAATGCAAATGCGTGGGTGGTCGGTTCGAAAAAGTGGAATTTTGAAGCCGATTTCTGAGACGAAAAATGATCGATGGTCGAATTTTCTAAAATAGGCTGGAAACCTTATCAAGATGGGATTCTTCGATGCTTTCTCGATGCAGCGGTTTCGCTACGCATGATTTTTTAACTATTTTTTTAAAGTGATTTTTGACCTATTTTCTAAGTGAGACTAAGACTTACGATTTTCGATCGTTGCGCCATTTATGTAGCGAAAACGATTAAATGCAATTACCTCCCGTTCAAAGCAAATGCGTGGGTGGTCGGTACGTTCGTGATGGCGTGAACAGCTCCGCGTGCGTTGCGTAGTTATTGAGTAAGGAGCTTAAGAAATCCCCGAAAATTGTCATTTTGATGACGCTTTCTGAGGCGAAAATTGATCTTTCGTCTATTTTTCTAAAATAGGCCGGGAAACTTATCAAGATGGGTTTCGTAGGTGCTTTATCGATGAAGCGGTTTCGCTACGCATGAATTTCTGAACTTTTTTTCCGTGATTTTCGACCTATTTTCTAAGTGTTTAGACTTACGATTTTTCATTGTTGCTCCCTTAACGTAGCAAAAATTAATTAATTGAACTACCTCCCGTTCAGAATGAATGCGTGGGTTGTCACTACGTGCGTGATGGAGTGAACAATTCCGCTTGCGTTGCGTAGTTTTTGACTTAGGAGATTTAGAATTTCCGAAATAGTGTCTTTTTGATGACGATTTATGAGGCGAAAAATGATCTATGGTCGACTTTTCTAAATTAGACCGGAAACCTTATCAAGATGGGATTCGTCGGTGCTTTCTCGATGCAGCGATTTCGCTACGCATGAATATTAAGACTTTTTTTCCGTGATTTTCGACCTATTTTCTTAGACTTACGATTTTCGATCGTTGCTCCCTTAATGTAGCAAAAACGATTTAATGCAATTACTTCCCGTTCGGAAAAAATGCGTGGGATGTCGGTGAGTGCGTGATGGCGTGAACACTTCCGCGTGCGTTGCGTAGTTTTTGAGTTAGGAGCTTTAGATTGTCCAAAAAGTGTCATTTTGATGACGATTTCTGAGACGAAAAAAGATCGATGGTCGACTTTTCAAAAAAAGGCTGGAAAACTTATCAAGACGGGATTTGTAGGTGCTTTCGCAATGCAGCGGTTTTGGTACGCATGAATTTTATAATTTTTTTCCGTGATTTTCAACCTATTTTCTTAGACTTACGTTTTTCGATCGTTGCTCCCTTATTTTAGCGAAAACGATTTTATGAAATTACTTTCCGTTCGAAGCAAATGCGTGGGTGGTCTGAACGTGCGTGATTGAGTGAACACCTCCGCGTGCGTGCCTAGTTTTTGAGTTAGGAGGTTAAGAAAGTCCAAAAAGTTTTTAGTTTTTGAGTTAGGAGCTTAAGAAATTCCAAAAAAGTGTCATTTTGATGACGTTTTCTGAGGCGAAAAAAGATCGATGGTCCAATTTTCTAAAAAAGGCCGGAAACCTTATCAGGATGGGATTCGCAGGTGCTTTATCGATGCAGCGGTTTCGCTACGCATGAATTTTAGAACTTTTTTTTCCCTGATTTTCGACCTATTTTCTAAGACTTACGATTTCGGTTGGTTGCTCCCTTAATGTAGCGAAAACGATTTTATGAAATTACTTCCCGTTCGGAGTAAATGCGTGGGTGGTCGGTACGTGCGTGATGGCGTGAAGACCTCCGCATGCGTAGCGTATTTTATGTGTTAGGACCTTTAGAAGGTCCGAAAAAGTGTCATTTTGGATACGTTTTCTGAGGCAAAAATAGATCGATGGTCGAATTTTCTAAAATAGTCCGAAAACCATATCAAGATGGGATTTGTAGGTGCTTTTTCGATGCAGAGGTTTCGCTAATCATGAATTTATGGAGTTTTTTTTCCCTGATTTTCGAACTAATTTCTAAGTCTTACGATTTTCGATCGTTGCATCTTTAATGTAGTGAAAACCATTGGATGCAATTACTGCCCGTTAGGAAAAAATGCGTGGGAGGTCAGTGAGTGCTTGATGGCGTGAACACTTCGTACGTAGTTTTTAAATTAGCAGCTTTTGAAGGTCCGAAAAAGTGACATTTTGATGACGTTTTCTGAGGCGAAAAATGATCGATGATCGAATTTTTTAAACGAGGTTGGAAACCTTATCAAGTGGGATTCGTAGGTGCTTTCTCGATACAGCGGTTTCGCTACGCATGAATTTGTGAACTTTTTTTCCGTGGTTTTCGACCTATTTTCTAAGTCTTGGGTTGGGTTGGGTTGGGTTGGGTGGGGTGGGGTGGGGTTGGGTTGGATTGGGTTGGGTTGGGTTGGTCTAAACTTACGATTTTCGATCGTTGCTTTCTCATTGTAGCGAAAACGATTTAATGCAATTACTTCCCGTTCAATGCAAATGCGTGGGTGGTCGGTTCGAAAAAGTGGAATTTTGAAGCCGATTTCTGAGACGAAAAATGATCGATGGTCGAATTTTCTAAAATAGGCTGGAAACCTTATCAAGATGGGATTCTTCGATGCTTTCTCGATGCAGCGGTTTCGCTACGCATGATTTTTTAACAATTTTTTAAAAGTGATTTTTGACCTATTTTCTAAGTGAGACTAAGACTTACGATTTTCGATCGTTGCGCCATTTATGTAGCGAAAACGATTAAATGCAATTACCTCCCGTTCAAAGCAAATGCGTGGGTGGTCGGTACGTTCGTGATGGCGTGAACAGCTCCGCGTGCGTTGCGTAGTTATTGAGTAAGGAGCTTAAGAAATCCCGGAAAATTGTCATTTTGATGACGTTTTCTGAGGCGAAAATTGATCTTTCGTCTATTTTTCTAAAATAGGCCGGGAAACTTATCAAGATGGGTTTCGTAGGTGCTTTATCGATGAAGCGGTTTCGCTACGCATGAATTTCTGAACTTTTTTTTCCGTGATTTTCGACCTATTTTCTAAGTGTTTAGACTTACGATTTTTCATTGTTGCTCCCTTAACGTAGCAAAAATTAATTAATTGAACTACCTCCCGTTCAGAATGAATGCGTGGGTTGTCACTACGTGCGTGATGGAGTGAACAATTCCGCTTGCGTTGCGTAGTTTTTGACTTAGGAGATTTAGAATTTCCGAAATAGTGTCTTTTTGATGACGATTTATGAGGCGAAAAATGATCTATGGTCGACTTTTCTAAATTAGACCGGAAACCTTATCAAGATGGGATTCGTCGGTGCTTTCTCGATGCAGCGATTTCGCTACGCATGAATATTAAGACTTTTTTTCCGTGATTTTCGACCTATTTTCTTAGACTTACGATTTTCGATCGTTGCTCCCTTAATGTAGCAAAAACGATTTAATGCAATTACTTCCCGTTCGGAAAAAATGCGTGGGATGTCGGTGAGTGCGTGATGGCGTGAACACTTCCGCGTGCGTTGCGTAGTTTTTGAGTTAGGAGCTTTAGATTGTCCAAAAAGTGTCATTTTGATGACGATTTCTGAGACGAAAAAAGATCGATGGTCGACTTTTCAAAAATATGCCGGAAACCTTATCAAGATGGGTATCGTCGGTGCTTTCACGATGCAGCGGTTTCTCTACGCATGAATTTTAAACTTTTTTTTCAAGTGATTTTTGACCTATATTCTAAGTGTATAAACTTACGATTTTCGATCGTTGCTTCCTTAATGTAGCGAAAACGATTGGATGATATTACTGCACGTTAGGAAAAAATGCGTGGGAGGTCAGTGAGTGCTTGATGGCGTGAACACTTCGTACGTAGTTTTTAAATTAGCAGCTTTTGAAGGTCCGAAAAAGTGACATTTTGATGACGTTTTCTGAGGCGAAAAATGATCGATGATCGAATTTTTTAAACGAGGTTGGAAACCTTATCAAGTGGGATTCGTAGGTGCTTTCTCGATACAGCGGTTTCGCTACGCATAAATTTATGAACTTTTTTTTCCGTGGTTTTCGACCTATTTTGGGTTGGGTTGGGTTGGGTTGGGTTGGGTTGGGTTGGGTTGGGTTGGGTTGGGTTGGGTTGGGTTGGGTTGGGTTGGGTTGGGTTGGGTTGGGTTGGGTTGGGTTGGGTTGGGTTGGGTTGGGTTGGGTTGGGTTGGGTTGGGTTGGGTTGGGTTGGGTTGGGTTGGGTTGGGTTGGGTTGGGTTGGGTTGGGTTGGGTTGGGTTGGGTTGGGTTGGGTTGGGTTGGGTTGGGTTGGGTTGGGTTGGGTTGGGTTGGGTTGGGTTGGGTTGGGTTGGGTTGGGTTGGGTTGGGTTGGGTTGGGTTGGGTTGGGTTGGGTTGGGATGGGTTGGGTTGGGTTGGGTTGGGATGGGTTGGGTTGGGTTGGGTTGGGTTGGGTTGGGTTGGGTTGGGTTGGGTTGGGTTGGGTTGGGTTGGGTTGGGTTGGGTTGGGTTGGGTTGGGTTGGGTTGGGTTGGGTTGGGTTGGGTTGGGTTGGGTTGGGTTGGGTTGGGTTGGGTTGGGTTGGGTTGGGTTGGGTTGGGTTGGGTTGGGTTGGGTTGGGTTGGGTTGGGTTGGGTTGGGTTGGGTTGGGTTGGGTTGGGTTGGGTTGGGTTGGGTTGGGTTGGGTTGGGTTGGGTTGGGTTGGGTTGGGTTGGGTTGGGTTGGGTTGGGTTGGGTTGGGTTGGGTTGGGTTGGGTTGGGTTGGGTTGGGTTGGGTTGGGTTGGGTTGGGTTGGGTTGGGTTGGGTTGGGTTGGGTTGGGTTGGGTTGGGTTGGGTTGGGTTGGGTTGGGTTGGGTTGGGTTGGGTTGGGTTGGGTTGGGTTGGGTTGGGTTGGGTTGGGTTGGGTTGGGTTGGGTTGGGTTGGGTTGGGTTGGGTTGGGTTGGGTTGGGTTGGGTTGGGTTGGGTTGGGTTGGGTTGGGTTGGGTTGGGTTGGGTTGGGTTGGGTTGGGTTTGGGTTGGGTTGGGTTGGGTTGGGTTGGGTTGGGTTGGGTTGGGTTGGGTTGGGTTGGGTTGGGTTGGGTTGGGTTGGGTTGGGTTGGGTTGGGTTGGGTTGGGTTGGGTTGGGTTGGGTTGGGTTGGGTTGGGTTGGGTTGGGTTGGGTTGGGTTGGGTTGGGTTGGGTTGGGTTGGGTTGGGTTGGGTTGGGTTGGGTTGGGTTGGGTTGGGTTGGGTTGGGTTGGGTTGGGTTGGGTTGGGTTGGGTTGGGTTGGGTTGGGTTGGGTTGGGTTGGGTTGGGTTGGGTTGGGTTGGGTTGGGTTGGGTTGGGTTGGGTTGGGTTGGGTTGGGTTGGGTTGGGTTGGGTTGGGTTGGGTTGGGTTGGGTTGGGTTGGGTTGGGTTGGGTTGGGTTGGGTTGGGTTGGGTTGGGTTGGGTTGGGTTGGGTTGGGTTGGGTTGGGTTGGGTTGGGTTGGGTTGGGTTGGGTTGGGTTGGGTTGGGTTGGGTTGGGTTGGGTTGGGTTGGGTTGGGTTGGGTTGGGTTGGGTTGGGTTGGGTTGGGTTGGGTTGGGTTGGGTTGGGTTGGGTTGGGTTGGGTTGGGTTGGGTTGGGTTGGGTTGGGTTGGGTTGGGTTGGGTTGGGTTGGGTTGGGTTGGGTTGGGTTGGGTTGGGTTGGGTTGGGTTGGGTTGGGTTGGGTTGGGTTGGGTTGGGTTGGGTTGGGTTGGGTTGGGTTGGGTTGGGTTGGGTTGGGTTGGGTTGGGTTGGGTTGGGTTGGGTTGGGTTGGGTTGGGGTTGGGTTGGGTTGGGTTGGGTTGGGTTGGGTTGGGTTGGGTTGGGTTGGGTTGGGTTGGGTTGGGTTGGGTTGGGTTGGGTTGGGTTGGGTTGGGTTGGGTTGGGTTGGGTTGGGTTGGGTTGGGTTGGGTTGGGTTGGGTTGGGTTGGGTTGGGTTGGGTTGGGTTGGGTTGGGTTGGGTTGGGTTGGGTTGGGTTGGGTTGGGTTGGGTTGGGTTGGGTTGGGTTGGGTTGGGTTGGGTTGGGTTGGGTTGGGTTGGGTTGGGTTGGGTTGGGTTGGGTTGGGTTGGGTTGGGTTGGGTTGGGTTGGGTTGGGTTGGGTTGGGTTGGGTTGGGTTGGGTTGGGTTGGGTTGGGTTGGGTTGGGTTGGGTTGGGTTGGGTTGGGTTGGGTTGGGTTGGGTTGGGTTGGGTTGGGTTGGGTTGGGTTGGGTTGGGTTGGGTTGGGTTGGGTTGGGTTGGGTTGGGTTGGGTTGGGTTGGGTTGGGTTGGGTTGGGTTGGGTTGGGTTGGGTTGGGTTGGGTTGGGTTGGGTTGGGTTGGGTTGGGTTGGGTTGGGTTGGGTTGGGTTGGGTTGGGTTGGGTTGGGTTGGGTTGGGTTGGGTTGGGTTGGGTTGGGTTGGGTTGGGTTGGGTTGGGTTGGGTTGGGTTGGGTTGGGTTGGGTTGGGTTGGGTTGGGTTGGGTTGGGTTGGGTTGGGTTGGGTTGGGTTGGGTTGGGTTGGGTTGGGTTGGGTTGGGTTGGGTTGGGTTGGGTTGGGTTGGGTTGGGTTGGGTTGGGTTGGGTTGGGTTGGGTTGGGTTGGGTTGGGTTGGGTTGGGTTGGGTTGGGTTGGGTTGGGTTGGGTTGGGTTGGGTTGGGTTGGGTTGGGTTGGGTTGGGTTGGGTTGGGTTGGGTTGGGTTGGGTTGGGTTGGGTTGGGTTGGGTTGGGTTGGGTTGGGTTGGGTTGGGTTGGGTTGGGTTGGGTTGGGTTGGGTTGGGTTGGGTTGGGTTGGGTTGGGTTGGGTTGGGTTGGGTTGGGTTGGGTTGGGTTGGGTTGGGTTGGGTTGGGTTGGGTTGGGTTGGGTTGGGTTGGGTTGGGTTGGGTTGGGTTGGGTTGGGTTGGGTTGGGTTGGGTTGGGTTGGGTTGGGTTGGGTTGGGTTGGGTTGGGTTGGGTTGGGTTGGGTTGGGTTGGGTTGGGTTGGGTTGGGTTGGGTTGGGTTGGGTTGGGTTGGGTTGGGTTGGGTTGGGTTGGGTTGGGTTGGGTTGGGTTGGGTTGGGTTGGGTTGGGTTGGGTTGGGTTGGGTTGGGTTGGGTTGGGTTGGGTTGGGTTGGGTTGGGTTGGGTTGGGTTGGGTTGGGTTGGGTTGGGTTGGGTTGGGTTGGGTTGGGTTGGGTTGGGTTGGGTTGGGTTGGGTTGGGTTGGGTTGGGTTGGGTTGGGTTGGGTTTGGGTTGGGTTGGGTTGGGTTGGGTTGGGTTGGGTTGGGTTGGGTTGGGTTGGGTTGGGTTGGGTTGGGTTGGGTTGGGTTGGGTTGGGTTGGGTTGGGTTGGGTTGGGTTGGGTTGGGTTGGGTTGGGTTGGGTTGGGTTGGGTTGGGTTGGGTTGGGTTGGGTTGGGTTGGGTTGGGTTGGGTTGGGTTGGGTTGGGTTGGGTTGGGTTGGGTTGGGTTGGGTTGGGTTGGGTTGGGTTGGGTTGGGTTGGGTTGGGTTGGGTTGGGTTGGGTTGGGTTGGGTTGGGTTGGGTTGGGTTGGGTTGGGTTGGGTTGGGTTGGGTTGGGTTGGGTTGGGTTGGGTTGGGTTGGGTTGGGTTGGGTTGGGTTGGGTTGGGTTGGGTTGGGTTGGGTTGGGTTGGGTTGGGTTGGGTTGGGTTGGGTTGGGTTGGGTTGGGTTGGGTTGGGTTGGGTTGGGTTGGGTTGGGTTGGGTTGGGTTGGGTTGGGTTGGGTTGGGTTGGGTTGGGTTGGGTTGGGTTGGGTTGGGTTGGGTTGGGTTGGGTTGGGTTGGGTTGGGTTGGGTTGGGTTGGGTTGGGTTGGGTTGGGTTGGGTTGGGTTGGGTTGGGTTGGGTTGGGTTGGGTTGGGTTGGGTTGGGTTGGGTTGGGTTGGGTTGGGTTGGGTTGGGTTGGGTTGGGTTGGGTTGGGTTGGGTTGGGGTTGGGTTGGGTTGGGTTGGGTTGGGTTGGGTTGGGTTGGGTTGGGTTGGGTTGGGTTTGGGTTGGGTTGGGTTGGGTTGGGTTGGGTTGGGTTGGGTTGGGTTGGGTTGGGTTGGGTTGGGTTGGGTTGGGTTGGGTTGGGTTGGGTTGGGTTGGGTTGGGTTGGGTTGGGTTGGGTTGGGTTGGGTTGGGTTGGGTTGGGTTGGGTTGGGTTGGGTTGGGTTGGGTTGGGTTGGGTTGGGTTGGGTTGGGTTGGGTTGGGTTGGGTTGGGTTGGGTTGGGTTGGGTTGGGTTGGGTTGGGTTGGGTTGGGTTGGGTTGGGTTGGGTTGGGTTGGGTTGGGTTGGGTTGGGTTGGGTTGGGTTGGGTTGGGTTGGGTTGGGTTGGGTTGGGTTGGGTTGGGTTGGGTTGGGTTGGGTTGGGTTGGGTTGGTTGGGTTGGGTTGGGTTGGGTTGGGTTGGGTTGGGTTGGGTTGGGTTGGGTTGGGTTGGGTTGGGTTGGGTTGGGTTGGGTTGGGTTGGGTTGGGTTGGGTTGGGTTGGGTTGGGTTGGGTTGGGTTGGGTTGGGTTGGGTTGGGTTGGGTTGGGTTGGGTTGGGTTGGGTTGGGTTGGGTTGGGTTGGGTTGGGTTGGGTTGGGTTGGGTTGGGTTGGGTTGGGTTGGGTTGGGTTGGGTTGGGTTGGGTTGGGTTGGGTTGGGTTGGGTTGGGTTGGGTTGGGTTGGGTTGGGTTGGGTTGGGTTGGGTTGGGTTGGGTTGGGTTGGGTTGGGTTGGGTTGGGTTGGGTTGGGTTGGGTTGGGTTGGGTTGGGTTGGGTTGGGTTGGGTTGGGTTGGGTTGGGTTGGGTTGGGTTGGGTTGGGTTGGGTTGGGTTGGGTTGGGTTGGGTTGGGTTGGGTTGGGTTGGGTTGGGTTGGGTTGGGTTGGGTTGGGTTGGTTGGGTTGGGTTGGGTTGGGTTGGGTTGGGTTGGGTTGGGTTGGGTTGGGTTGGGTTGGGTTGGGTTGGGTTGGGTTGGGTTGGGTTGGGTTGGGTTGGGTTGGGTTGGGTTGGGTTGGGTTGGGTTGGGTTGGGTTGGGTTGGGTTGGGTTGGGTTGGGTTGGGTTGGGTTGGGTTGGGTTGGGTTGGGTTGGGTTGGGTTGGGTTGGGTTGGGTTGGGTTGGGTTGGGTTGGGGTTGGGTTGGGTTGGGTTGGGTTGGGTTGGGTTGGGTTGGGTTGGGTTGGGTTGGGTTGGGTTGGGTTGGGTTGGGTTGGGTTGGGTTGGGTTGGGTTGGGTTGGGTTGGGTTGGGTTGGGTTGGGTTGGGTTGGGTTGGGTTGGGTTGGGTTGGGTTGGGTTGGGTTGGGTTGGGTTGGTTGGGTTGGGTTGGGTTGGGTTGGGTTGGGTTGGGTTGGGTTGGGTTGGGTTGGGTTGGGTTGGGTTGGGTTGGGTTGGGTTGGGTTGGGTTGGGTTGGGTTGGGTTGGGTTGGGTTGGGTTGGGTTGGGTTGGGTTGGGTTGGGTTGGGTTGGGTTGGGTTGGGTTGGGTTGGGTTGGGTTGGGTTGGGTTGGGTTGGGTTGGGTTGGGTTGGGTTGGGTTGGGTTGGGTTGGGTTGGGTTGGGTTGGGTTGGGTTGGGTTGGGTTGGGTTGGGTTGGGTTGGGTTGGGTTGGGTTGGGTTGGGTTGGGTTGGGTTGGGTTGGGTTGGGTTGGGTTGGGTTGGGTTGGGTTGGGTTGGGTTGGGTTGGGTTGGGTTTGGGTTGGGTTGGGTTGGGTTGGGTTGGGTTGGGTTGGGTTGGGTTGGGTTGGGTTGGGTTGGGTTGGGTTGGGTTGGGTTGGGTTGGGTTGGGTTGGGTTGGGTTGGGTTGGGTTGGGTTGGGTTGGGTTGGGTTGGGTTGGGTTGGGTTGGGTTGGGTTGGGTTGGGTTGGGTTGGGTTGGGTTGGGTTGGGTTGGGTTGGGTTGGGGGGTTGGGTTGGGTTGGGTTGGGTTGGGTTGGGTTGGGTTGGGTTGGGTTGGGTTGGGTTGGGTTGGGTTGGGTTGGGTTGGGTTGGGTTTGG